>OY997270.1:303938383-305215883 GCA_963921465.1 Triticum timopheevii
ATTGCAACATATGAATAGGCTGAATGAAAGCAAGGCTCAAGGTTGTACTCAGTATGGTTGCGGCATATGAATAGGCTGGATTGCACGGAAGGCGTACGTTTCAAGCTAGCAACCTCTGTAGTACAGTTTGTCTGCAATCTTACAATGATAGTGCTCTTTTTCATGAGACCGAGAAGGAAACGAAAGTGCCATTCTGCTCCCGAGCTCATTTGAGCTCGGTGAACAGTAAAATCGAAAAAAATTCGAAAAAAATTCAAAAAATTCCAATTTTTTTTTTGGGAGAAACATTGACAAAAGTTCTAAGTGCTTGCAAAAATTCATCATGAAATCACATTCCTGTAAGGCGTGGCAAAAAAAACAAATTCAGGCTCCAAAATGCTTTTGAAAGTAGCATTTTCAGAGTACCAATTTTGTTTTTTTTGCCACGCCTTCTAGAAATGTGATTTCACGACGAATTTTTTCAAGCACTTAAAACTTTTGTCAATGTTTCTCCCAAAAAAAATTTGGAATTTTTTGAAAACTTTTCGATTTTTTTTCGATTTTACTGTTCACCCGAGCTCAAATGAGCTCGGGTGCAGAAACTCCATAACATGTGGTTGTATAGTCTATACCCAAGCCACGCCTTCTTTGAAAAAACTGACATGAGGGCTAAAATTATATATGAACCAACACCACACGGCTAGGAAATTACTCACTCCATTCACAAATATAAGATGTTCTAACTTTGTTTTGAATCGGATGTATATAGACACGTTTTAGTGTTCGTTTACTCATTTCAGTCCGTGTGTAGTCCATATTAAAATATCCAAAAACATCTTATATTTGTGGACGGATGGAGTACTTCCTAACTGTTCCCACTATTTTTCATATCAGAGAACTTATTTTTGCCAACCTACGGTCTAAATGACACCATAGGAAAATCGCCTATAAGATTCCATT
Source organism: Triticum timopheevii (assembly GCA_963921465.1). Lineage (NCBI taxonomy): Eukaryota > Viridiplantae > Streptophyta > Magnoliopsida > Poales > Poaceae > Triticum > Triticum timopheevii. The sequence goes on from OY997270.1 coordinate 303,939,323, forward strand.
ACTACAAAATTCGCATGTCATTTTTTTTAAGGGAAGAACCAGTGAAATTCGCTTGTTAACCCCTCATGCGGAAACTTGCACTCTGAACTTCTAACACTTGATGGAGACCAGCGAGAAAGTCACCCCCACAGGAGAGGATCGAAATGAATAATTAAGCCTGGTGTTATTTTCAGCACGAGACACTGAATGTTCTCTGAGAACAAATGTCAAAGCGCTGAATGTTCAGAAGTTCCATCATGACACGGTCTTTGGCCTATCTGCTATGCTTGCAAAATAGTGCAGTATCTTCCTGATGTAGTACTAGTAATTCATGGTGGGCAACGAGGTCAAAGTCAAAAACAGCTCCGGTATTTGTTTCGTATTACTGCGAATTACTGCAAAAATGGGTGGTTAGCCACCTTTTTTGCCCCCTTTGTAACTTGATAACAGAATTTTGCTTATACATATATTCCCTCTGTCTCAAAATAAGTGTCTCAACTCTAGTACAACTTTGTAAAGTTAGTATAAATTAAAACACTTATTTTGGGACGAAGGGTGTATAAAATATGATGACTGTGCTTACGAAGAACCACACTTTTCACAGCTTTTGGTTTCCACGGCCGTTAGACCATACTCCCTCTGTTTCGATTTACTCGTCGTGGCTTTGGTTCAAATTAAACCACGACGAGTAAATTGGAACGGAGGGAGTACCTTACAACAGCAACAACATACTAAGCCCCCACATGCCTTAGCAAAACTAAGCCTCAATGGTCACAGCAATGGATACCTTTTTTTTCTAGTAGGTACTCCCTCGAGTGTCAAAAACACTCTTATATTATGAGACAGAGGGAGTAGTATTTTGTGCCAAAAAATAAAAAAAATAAAACACTACTCATTTTGCTCCGTATATGACCACTTGTGAAAATCTCTCAAAAGACAAATATTTAGAAACGGAGGGAGTAGTAACCGAAACATGACAACAACGCAAAAGACAAAATCCAGATTCTTGCGGCCAGGGTGTGAAAGAATATTGGAGAGGAGAGAAGACCTATTTCTATTTGGGAACGTCCTCCATATAGAATAAGAGAGGCCTGTGCCGTTCTACCTTTCGCAAGGTCGTGTTAGTTACGTGTCATTCTAGTCTCTTCTTATTTCAGATCCTTCTATTTCTCCTCGTCAGATTGCTAATCTCTTAAATGCATGTGCCAAATTCATCTTGTAGCACCGTTTTATCGTACAACATTTTCTCCTGACGACAATGATAGGCAAGGCATCTGACTTTTACATAACAGAGCATGTGCGATAATGGCATCGTCTGCTCAAAAGTTAAATAGCCGACGGTACGGGTGATTCTCACCAATTTTTGGTGAACTACTTTAGATCCAACACCACGTGCTGAGGGAGATTGCATACGATGATTGCAATAGGGCATATGCAGGCTGTTGAGCATTACTGCAGATACTCAAAGTCTTCAGTTATGCCCACCTGAAATTTAATGACAATATAACGTCAGAAGAAAGCAGAACTGGTCTCTGAACTAAAATCGTCTTGTCGAGGACATGATGATATGCATTGCTGAGGGAGTGAGGGTGCAAACAAGCCCACGCTTCTCCCCAAGATGAAGAAGCCAAATCTCAAACTTCATTAGTAGTTGTTACGTGTGACATCAATCAAATCAATCCATCAAAACTACTCTATCTTCACCTTCGAAACATTCAATTCTTTATACACATGTTTCTATCTCCTAGCAAGCACAAACTAGTAAAAGGATGGCAGGAACTTCTGAATTCTGGTGTCCTATTTGATTATGCCGGGCAGCATGGCATGCCATTTTACTATTAGTTTCTTAAACACTTAAATCGATCAAGCTGAACACATACGGTGAAGGAGCTCTACTGGACAAAAAGGCTTCACAATTGGGCAAGCAGCTTTGAGGGATATAAACACAATGCCTCACGTAGATCCACTACTCCATGGATAAAAGATACATGGCACAAGCCACATCTAGTCCATGAAGATGGGTTAGTCGCAGCCTTTTTTATGCCTTATGGCAGTCATAAGTCTTTTATGTTATTATAGGAGAGATGAGCTGCAAGAACAAATAACAGATGGACATGGTTTATTGGCTCATAGTTATAGAGCTGATCCAAAGTTAGCTATTGGGTTATTGGGGTCAGCTGACCGGCCGAGAGCAAATTCCTTTGTAAATATGTGATACTTAATACTCCCTCCGATCCATAATAAGTGTCGCAGCTTTGAATTAAGGTTGAACTAAGCTTAGTTCAAAACTGCGACACTTGCTTCGGATCGGAGGGAGTATTAATTAGTAGATGACAGTGACACCAGTGCAATGGAGGCTGCCCCGCTCCTCTTCTCAGGTGTCTACGCCCCTGTTCTAGAGCCCAAATGGCAAGCATACAGCAAATTCTAGCGTGTTCATGTACCGCAGCCTTACATAATCAGCATAACTATCATGTTACACTCTTAGCAATATTACTTAAGGAAAAGAAAGAGTTCCAGAACATTGTGTAGGTAGTTAACAAGAAAGAAGAAATATATTGGCTGACCAGCCAAAAAGATCTAGCTGTGGCTAGCAAGGATTTGAAGGATAATAAAGGTTTACTGTACATGCATGCTAATTTACTTGCTAATATAGTAATATCAATGAGGCAGGTGATCTTAAGTTTCCTATATTTATGGTTTCATCCATTTGAATGTTTTTATGCTCATCAATAGTTATTGTTGCACTTGCCCAGAACCATGTCAATCCACTCTGTACTGTACCAATGAAAATGTTCAAGCAGCATTCTACTAACTAAAATCTGTTGATTCTTCCGGTCTTCAAGCAATGCTTATGAATCAGTGGTTTCAACCGTATATCGATCCAAGAAGTCAAGTAACAGCATGCCATCTCTCTAGTTTCCAAATTTCCCTTCCAAATTTTAATCGTATATCGACCCAAGAAGGGCAGAAAACATACCTCCCTGTACATGTGTTCAAGCTGTTCTTTTGCTTGCGGGAATGTAGTTGAACACCATTGTTGCAAAGTGAAGATGTTGTCTGAAGTTTCATTCAAAATGATATTAGCCTCAGTGATGATAGGCAAGCCGAAAGCATAAAGTTGACAAGTGGAATTAATAGTACCTGTCCATCTGTTAGCTGCCGAATGGGCAACCTCAGTAGCATCCTCTGCAATCATCACCATACAGTTTAGAATAAAGTAATTTACTGCAAGAACTAAGATGAAACGGGATGTTTGCATGGAAACAAGGTCAGAGCGATGTATCAAAACAATAATGTCCAAGTGCCAACGCCCATAGTAAAATGAGGAATGATGGATCTCATACTCATCGCCTCTAGTGCAGATGGATCACTATCAGCATAGGCAGCTAGTTCTTCCTGAAATGAGTACAGAAAATGTTGAGCTGCACATGGCACTGATAAGAACTAATTAAGAGATTAACAGATGAAAATGAACCTTTAACTTCTTATGGCGTAGCTCTACAGCCTTCAGCTCCTCCAAAGCGTCTTCTCTCTCATCCTAGAGGAATGTACATGAGTTGATCTACTTGCTTCTTGCACAGCTCAATAGAGGAGATGGAGAACAACTTACAGTGTCTTCCCTGCCTCTTTTCAAGTCGTCTCTCTGCTCAAGAAGCTCCATGTAACGTTTTTTAGAGTTTGAAAGATCAGACTCCAGCTTATTGTAGGTAGTCCTCAGCTAAAAACAAATTCAAAGAAGAGGATTAGCCTGAATCTCTATTCTAACATCTAATGATCAACAAGGATACGGAAGTGCACTAGAAAGAGATTAGTTTATTGAGATTTTTCTACTCTGTATCACTGTTATGAGTCGCTCTTAAGAAGTTACAGGTGATGGACTTAATTGGTATCAACATGTGTTGTTGGTTGTCGTGGAAGTCCAACCATACATACATGCAAAGTCAAAGTTTAATAATGACATTATGCAATGAAAGAAGAGCAGAGTTCAGTTTATCATAGCAATACCTGATTTCCGGCACAACTGGGAAGACTCCAAAAGTACACCTGCAAGGATACTAATAAGTTCAGAAACTACAAACTAGAGGTACATGGATGATAATGTAAGTCAAACAAACAATTGGCATGCCCTCTCTTTGTGATGCACACAGCATGCAAAGTTACAGTATGTTCGACTCATGCACAATATCTTGGAGAACGCATTATCTTAACTAAATAATTGAAGAACAGGATAAGTCGATAAACCTTTTGTGAATTAAAGATAGATCAACTTAATGCATATCCTATATGCAAATACCTACATGACCGGGAAGTGTGAAGACAATTGTTCTTTTCCCATTCATGCTACACAAACATATAAGCAGAAATTCTACAATAACTGATAAGCAGAAGAACTTACAGAAGTTCCTATTTTGTCTCTCAAGACAAGATCATCATCCACCAGGCTTTGCACAACATCCTTAACAGACTGGCTGATCACTCCTTTTTTAGGACCCATCTTCTCAAGCTCTTTAAGCTGAAAGAGCAAAGACAGTTAGAGATTTATGGAACACCAAAACATATTGAACAGTCTACACGGAGAAACAATAATTATGTACATATTAGTGAGTGTTTGTAAGGCAAAAAAACCAAAAGGCGGCATGCCTGCATGAGCATCCAAACCTAAACTTTAAGTACACTGAAAACATAAGTTCATCAAAGCACGATGACACTGGTATACAGTTGTATATAGTACTCCATCAGTGTATATTGAACCTACATGTGCATATTGAACCTACACCTTTAGCCTAAACTTTGAAGTATAACTTTGACCTAAACTTTAACCATCCGTGTAGTAATGATGACACTGCATGTGCATATTGAACCTACAACTTTAACCTAAACTTTGGAGTATTATACATACTGCTAGCACTAATATATACAGTTGTAGGTTCAGGTATTAATGGTGAAGAGTAGCTGGAAACAGATACTGATTTCTTGCGGAAAATACATAATGTATGATGGAGGTGACAATTTGATAATTTAAAATCAATACATAGCACGAAAACAGGAATGAACTGCAGAAATTAGCTTGGCATCTGGCATATCACCAGCTTGCTTCAATCACCAACTTCCCAAAGTATAATTAAACTACATAAAAGACCTGTCGGTACATCTTCAAGCTAAAACTTCCACATTAGCACCAGAAAGAAAATAACCCATGAGTTTGTTGCTTCCGAACAAAAAGCAGTCACTGCAAACAGCTAATCTTGCTATACTGAGGTAGAATAGTATAACAAAATCTCCACAGAAGATCTTACCAGATAGAAGTCTTGACTCTCATAAAATATTTGAAGCATTTGCTCCCGCTTCTCCTCCAAGGAAAGGCCCCTCTTCTTAGACTAAGCACGATATGGAAAATAATCAGCTAAACATCATCCATTTATTTACAGTATATAAAGATGCTTGCAGATACAAGAATAGGTCAGCGCAATTCCAAATTTGCCGTAGGGAATGTAGTACCAACACAGCCCCATGGCATTGTAAACCCCAACTGCACCCAGCAGCATACCCAGTGACCCACAAGCAACGGGCAGTCTGAGATTTGCCGAGGCAGCGCGTATGCTACGCCAAACTGAATTATATGGCTGTAAGCTGCAAAAATGAACCTTAAATACGATGGCCGGCAGCGTGATAGCGGAAAACCTAGTGTCGGAAGGAAGATTCACAGTCCGAAATGTACCGACCTCTCCAATCTAAGACTCCTCGGTGTACAACCCAACTACCTCGCGCGCAAGAGGGAACTTCGCTTCCAGTTCAGCCGATTCAGGGACCCGGCGGCGGCCCCGACCAAATTCGGCGGCGACTGGTGCGCAAGGCTGAAGAAGAGGGGCGGGAGGAAAAGGAACTCACCATGGCAGGCTATGGAGCACTGCCGAGCCGGTTGAGCGGGAGGGCGGTGCGGCAGCCGGTCGCCGGAGACGGGAGGTTGGCGTCGCCGGAGAGTGAACGCCCGCCGGGAGACGCGAGAGCGAGAGGGGAAGGCCGGTCGGTGTTTCGGTTTGCTTCTAGACGAGGGTGCTTTTGGACCCCGGCCTGCCTACAAATTGGGCCTGGGCTGTGCCCTCGCAGGCCCGCGGCCCGGGCCCGGAACCCGGACTTGTCTCTGCCTCTCCCACGCACGCGGAGTCGAGTCGGCATCATTCCATCGTCATATTCTCTCTCTCCTCCCCGATTCCCCACCCCCACCCATCGCACCAAATTCCTTTCTAGGGTTTGGTTCCCCCGTCTGGTCTCTCTCGATCAGGTAACTCTCCCTTGCCATCCGCCCTCCCGCCCGATCCGATCCAGCGATTCGAGGCCTCGCATCTCCGTCGATGAATTTCCCCCCATTTTTTTGCACGCCAAGTTTCGGCTGAATCGGCACGGTCGTTGCTCGTAGATTTATAAATTTGTTGGAATTTTTCTGAGGGGGAGGCTAGATTCCCCTCCTTCCGGAAGTAAATAAATAGGGATGATCGCATGCATGCATGCGTCTAGGGTTTATTTCGGTGGATTATGTTCCATAGACCTGTTAGCTTTTGTGTGACCACCATGGCGGTGTCTTGATTGGAGCTTAAAGGATTGTGTAGCCATGGATAAGGGCCTCTTCGCCAACGACGGCTCCTTCATGGAGAGATTCAAGCAGATGCAGCAGGAGATGCAGGACAAGGAGAAGCCCGCAGCCCCCGCCACCACCACTGGTGCTGTCTCCTCTGCGCCGGCCAAGCCTGTCAACCCCAAGACGCCCCTTGTCATTGCGGCAAACAAGAGGCCGCTCGAGGTGAAGAAGTCTGGCTCGGTCTTGTCGGGCGGGAAGCTGGCCTTTAGCCTCAAGAAGAACAAGATCCCCATTGTGCCTGTCAAGTTTGGAGCCGAGGAGGAGGACGACGACGACGTTGCCGGTGTGGGGAGGGGGGATCATGCGAAGCGGCACAAGTCCATTGATGCTCCCTCAGCTGCTGCCCCAGCTAGGGTTGTTGGTAATCATTTTGTTTCATTTGCTGCTATTACTGTATTTCTTTCTTATGAATACTCTCTGAGATCATATGCCCTTACCATGGGTAGTAGCTATAAGGGCTTTGAATTTTGGCAAATATTTTTGAACATTAGAGATGCTGTATCTTCTATATGCACATGTGCACAATTGTGATCAAGATTGTCTCAAATGTGATGCACTTATTCTGAGTTAAACATGTCAGTGCAAAAAACAGTTGTTTCTTGGCTCTTGACCTGAGAATTGCAATACTTAAAAAGATACACTGCTTATCTGATATTTTAATCATCATAGTATTTAAATCTTACCTGTCAACTTAACTAATAAAATCAATTGACATTGCACAACACCAGTGAAACTCTGCTTTTGCCTAGCCATGCATAAATTAGTAGCTTGTCAAATATGGACTTCAGTCCTCAGCATCTAATATGCTCCAACTGATATTATTTAACTAATAAAATCAATTTACATTGCACACCACCAATGAAACTCTGCTTTTGCCTAGCTATGCATAAATTAGTAGCTTGTCAAATATGGACATCAGTCTTCAGCATTTGTAATATGCTCCAACTCCTATTATTTAACTAATAAAATCAATTTACATTGCACACTACGAGTGAAACTCTGCTTTTGCCTAGCCATCCATACATTAGTAGCTTGTCTAATATGGACATCAGTTCTCAGCACCTGTAATATGTTCCAAATGCTATTAGCAGCAGAAAGTTGTGAAGGTTTTGGTTTTTCTTATGGCTGCAGCTTATAGATTAACTGTATCGACATGGCTGGGAAGGATGTTGATTGAAAGGGTTGGAAATATGGCGCTACTGCTACTGCAGTAATTTGCATTCCCTTGTTCACGCGCTTGATATTAATGAGTTCTTAAGTGACATGCAGCCTCAGCACCACCAAATGATATGACAGTGAGGCAGGTTGCTGACAAATTAGCAAGCTTTGTTGCCAAAAATGGGAGACAGTTTGAGGATATTACACGCCAGAAGAATCCTGGAGATTCACCATTCAAGTATGACGGCCATAGCTTTGCTTATCAACGCAAAAAAAATGCTTACATTAAATTTGGAGATCAAAATTGTATTTCAATAATAAACTCTTAACCTTTGGTTATTTGCAGGTTTCTGTTTGATAAGAACTGTTCAGACTACAAATATTATGAGACTCGGCTTGCTGAAGAGGAAAAGGTGCATGCTCAGACAAAGGATGCTCAGGCTTCAAAAATTGGTTCGTGACAGACAATATCATTACTTTTGGTATCACTTATCATCTATGCAAGTTCTGATGGCATATGTTCTTGGTAAAATGCAGTTAATTCAAGCACTGCAAGCTCCATAGCACATACTGGTGCACAGAGAAGCTCATTTGAACAAAGATCTAACTATCAAACACCTGCTTCCGCTTTATATGGGGCATATGAAGGTAGTTCATCCCAGGGAAGCTCATCTAGTCATGGTAAGTTACTTGAAGTGTCTTTGCGGATCACTTTCCTTTTCTTAAGCTTGTGTGCTACTCTGGTTTGATTGCTTCCACACTATTCCAAAGTTGGGTACGCATGTTATGTAATGTTTTCTTGAGTTCGCAGTTCTGCTCCGCCACTTAATTCATCTGATTTTCTTCTCTGAGTTTTTTGGCATGCTCTGTACTGTAGTATTCGTGTAGCCTAACGCATAGAATGGACATATTATGATGTGCCTTTATGTGAACAGCTGAACTCTATATCCTGTTATCATCCTACATTATAGTTTTCTTCAGAAGATGATATGTCTTTTATCTAGCAGTTCGATCCTTTTTTCTGTTTCTGTAAATTGTAGTTGATTGATGCTGTCTCGTGTTATTACAGGTGGTCAAAGTATGTCTGCATCCTCAGATCCTGTAGCATTGATGGAATTCTACATGAAGAAAGCTGCACAGGAAGAACGGAAGAGACCACCAAGGCAGTCAAAAGATGAAATGCCACCACCTCCATGCCTTATTCAGGGTACATTTTTCACATTTATTGTTCGTCGCTCTGATGGAAGGTTGTAGAGACTTGATATTTACTATTCATCTTTTCTTTCTTTCCAGGTCCTCCTAAGAAGGGACACCACATGGGGGACTTCATTCCTCAAGAAGAACTTGAGAAGTTCATGGCACGATGTAATGATGCTGCAGCACAAAAGGCTACCAAAGAAGCTGCAGAGAAGGCTAAGATTCAGGCCGATAATATTGGGCACAAGCTTCTGTCTAAGATGGGCTGGAGGGAAGGTTAGTCCTCAAATTGAAAACTAAACACCAAAGTTCCAGTTCGAGTAAATGCCTGTTTGGCATTAGGATCTTACATGGCCTGTTGGATTCTCTTTTATAACAAGAAATCCAAATGAAACAATGAATCCAGTATTCCTAATAATCCATTTGGGTGGCTGGTGAATTGTTATGCATTCCCGCTAGCCTCCCACCTGTTGAACACTTCCGCTCAGTGACCTAATTAATCCTATGATATTTTGTACTCAATTCAGTTGTAGGTGCTAAATGTAGTTTATTGTGCAGGTGAGGGTCTTGGCAGCGAGAGAAGTGGCCGTGCAGATCCCATTATGGCTGGAGATGTAAAACAGGACCACCTTGGTGTTGGTGCTATCCAACCTGGTGAGGTGTCATCTGAAGATGACATCTACGAGCAATACAAGAAGCGAATGATGCTAGGCTACCGCCATAGGCCAAACCCACTGGTATACTGCCCAGCCAAGCCATGACCTTCTTTAATGAATTTTCTGTTATATACTTTTGTCTCATATACGTTGTGCTATTTCCTGCAGAACAACCCAAGGAAACAATACTACTGATACAAGGGGAGGTCAGCCGGGGGGGAGACGTAAGAAACCAATTTTGCTGCAATGTTTTGCTCACAGAACTAACTGCTGCTTTGGGAAATGACTAACAGCATTGAAAGCTTTGTTCATCAGCAGAGAAGCCCAGAAGTTGATTTATTCAGCAAGTAACTTGGGATGCCACAGCTTTGGGGCTTCCCTGGGGTTCTGCAGTAGCTTTGCTGTTTTAGTGTTTGTTTAAGTACTACTACTATGAATGTGTCCTACGGTGGTGTTTTATGCCAAAGTTGATGTTTCAAATGGTGATGTATTTCTCTACCTCTGTTGGTGGACAATGTAACTTTGTGATTATGGATTTTCTGCTGGGACTTCCTTCGGTTGATTATTGTTTCTTATTTTTGGCTAGTGCAAAGCGAGTGTGTGGTTGTAGTTGCTGTTTGGTTGTTTTTTGTGGCTACTCCGTCGTGGTTTAAATTTGACCCAAAGTACAGAAGACACAATAAACTCAGACGGATTGAGTAACTGTTACATATGCAATGCTAAAGGAAATGAAATCTGGGCACTGAATTTGCGAGTTGTTGGGCACTACGATGAATTGCATTGATGACTTACTGAAGAGAGAGTCATCTGAGGGGAGTGATGTCGAGGTTTTTCTTTTTAATGAAACTTGATATTGTTACCTTAACCACCCTATAGTGATATAAACAGTCAGGTGTAGAAAGTACACAGGAGCTCCTGGGTGCTCCACACCCCTATCTGAGTATTAAATGTAAAAGAAACTCAAAGAATTCAAAAAAATCAGAAATTTGGAGATATCAAACCCGGGTTTTATATGTATTCCCGTGTGAAATTTACCAGAAAATGTATCCGTGGCGAAGGAAATACTGTCCGAACAAAAATTCATCCAAACAGTTTTTTTTTCTATAAATAAGAATTTTGTGTCTTTTTTGTCACAAATATATTTCCTGGTATTTTTTTCAAGAAATTTCATGCGGGAGTAGATTGGGAACCCAGGTTTGATATTCCAAAATATTAGGGATTTTTTTTCAAATTTCTCTGTTTTTTTTTTGATTTAATGTTTGTATAGGGGTGTGGAGCACCCTGGTGCTATAAATCCGCTTCCGCCAGGTTTTGTTTTAAAACAAGTGCCAATGTCTCTTTCTTTCTAAAATTTGCTTTACTAAAATTTGTAATCTTGGACTGTCGGACCAGTGACAAAGCAAGTTCTAAACAATATATGTGTAGAAGTAAATTTAATGGGAAAAAAATAGACGAGGGGTCATTTACGACAACCGTTAGCAGCTGGATTATCATGGTACAATCCACCTCATTTCCAAAAGCCAAAACCAGTGAACAAACACAAAAGTGAAACTGGTTGCTCGATTAAAGGCTGTTGCGTGCGGATGAAGAGTGTCGTTGATCATGGCGCCGTTGCTGTTGGCCGCCTCGAAGCTTTTCCTTGCCTCGCTGTGGCGGCACTAGCAGGCACCGAAAGCCACCTTGCTGCATTGTCCACAACGATGAGTGTCGATTGTCGAATGAAGCAACAAGGGTAGCACGTGGGATTTCGCCGAACGAAAACCAGAACCGCTGCCCAAGTGCCGAGTCGTGCAGGGCGATCGAGGACTTGGGACGTCGTAAAAATATTTTAATGCGTTATAAGCTCGTTCGCAACGTTTTTTTGCAGTCGGATGGTACGTGTGCCATACTGTCATGGTCAATTTCTCTCGAGAACAAGCACCGTTTTTTTTTTTACCATCAAGAACAAGCACTGTTTGTGGTACAAGAGAGAAGGCAACAGCACCGCTGCACCGGTACATTTTTTTTATATATAAAAAGAAACAGCGCCGGTACATTTTAGCACATCTGGTGTGGGTGGCGGGGCCGTTGACGGTTGAGCACGTCTTGGCAGCTGATTTTCCACCTCATGTGCATGCCCGCTTTCCTGTTGATCGCTTCAACACAACACTGCTGCTCCTCCCTAATTTTCTAACACTAAACAAACCAAACCAATTCATCATCATCATCGCCGCCGCCGCCACCACCACCATCATCATCTTCTTCTTCTTCTCCAAATAACAAATCAGCGCTTCGCCAAATCCCACCCACCACCTGCTCCCCTCGGCTTTCTTTCTCCTAAATCGCTCCGCGTTCGTGATGCAACAGACAGTCCTGCGGTTTCAGTAGCCAGGAGGAAGGAGAAAGGGGACGGGACGGATCGCCCTTCCGCCGCGTCTTGACCGGCGCCCGGGATCCTGAGAGGAGATCCTGCTGGCCTAGCCCTGGTTGTTGAGGCAGGGAGATTGTAAGGGCCGAGAGAGAGAGAGAGAGAGATGTCTCGTGGCGGCGGCTACGGGGAGATGGGGCAGAAGATCGACTACGTGTTCAAGGTGGTGCTCATCGGCGACTCCGCCGTCGGCAAGTCGCAGCTGCTGGCCCGGTTCGCGCGCAACGAGTTCAGCCTCGACTCCAAGGCCACCATCGGCGTCGAGTTCCAGACCAAGACCCTCCAGATCGACAACCGCACCGTCAAGGCCCAGATCTGGGACACCGCGGGGCAAGAGAGGTACGCAAATCGCCAATCACTCATCAAACCCTCAAAAGTCAAAACCCACCGTGCTGGGCCTCCATCGTTTTATTTCATCTTCTTGTTTGTTTCTCTAGTCATGACCGAATGGAAATTGTTGTGTGGAATGTAGCTAAGCGTCTGGTTTGCTCTAAATTGGTTTTGCCCATGGTCCTGTCCATGGTCAGTGGAATGGTGATGGATTTGTCATTTGTCCGTGGAGAAATGGCCTTATTGCGTGCTCTGTCTGTGCAATTATAATGGAATTGATAACACTGTCTGCTGCTTCGAAAGGAAATTATTGTCTGTGGAGAAATGGCCTTATTGTTGCTCTGTCATGCAATTATGATGGAATTGATGCACTGTCTGCTTTAAAAGGGAAATTATTGTTCGTTGTCTTCCTTGCTCTGATGAGGTGTCCTCACCCGAAAATTATGCTTTGGAATTGACACACTACAGATGTTACGCTTCTTCATTTACAACAACACAAATATTTCCTTGTTACCCCTAACAAATGTAGATCGGACAGTTACCTTGATCAGAATAACATGAACATGCCTTACATTTTGACACCTTTTAGAAAATTACGGTTACCTATTATCATATATAATTGTGTATTTTCAGTTAGGGGCAAGATTAGAATCTGCCAAAAAACTTTGGACAACTTCGCAGGAATAAAACACAGAAGAAGTGAATACCACATTAAGCAGCTTAGGCAAGTAAGTCCCAGCATTAGCTTATGGCACCTAACAATAAAATGTCTTTTGGCGCCTAATATAACACTAATTGGTCTGGCAGTTTAGTCAGTCATGGAATTTTTGTTAATTTTGCAACTGAACAGTACTGATTGATGTTGTAAGCCAATGCTAACAGTAATGATAGCCCACCCCAGCTTGCTTGCCTTACTTGACAGTTCATTTTCAGTGCCTGAACCAGCTGCACTGAATGTGGTAACAGGTACCGAGCAGTAACAAGTGCCTACTACAGAGGCGCAGTAGGAGCTATGCTTGTATATGACATGACCAAGCGCCAGTCCTTTGATCATATGGCGCGGTGGCTCGAGGAATTGCGAAGCCATGCTGACAAGAACATTGTTATCATGCTCATTGGGAACAAATCGGACCTGGGCACGCTTCGGGCTGTCCCGACGGAGGATGCCAAGGAGTTTGCCGAGCGTGAGAGCCTCTTCTTCATGGAGACGTCCGCCCTCGAGGCCACCAATGTGGAGAAGGCCTTCATGACAGGCCTCGAGGAGATATACCGCACTGTCAGCAAGAAAAACCTTGTCGCCAACGACGAGGCTAACTCCGGCGGGAACTCGAGCTTGCTGAAAGGAACGAAAGTTATCATCCCTGGCCAGGAGCCGGCCCCTCCGGCCAAGGCAGCATGTTGTATGTCCTCCTAGATACCATCTTGTTTCTGGCAGGCAAACTTTCTAAGTTGATCCCGCGGCATCTACACGCTCAATGTGTGGGATTCTTGGGAGGAGGGATGTAATTACATGAATAGGTGACTCACATAAATTGTAATCTTGTTGATGATTAGATTTTGTATCTGATTATACAGTGGCGTACAGTTATCACGAATCCTTCTATTTGGGATGTAATTAGCCCAACCTTTCATGCTGGTTTTGCTGTTCTTCCCCCTTTGCTCTCCACAAACATACTAGACCGAAAGGGTGTGCTGCCGCGTGTATCTGTCAACGAACTACAGAATGACATGAGGAAAATCGCAAGGGCCGGCTGATACAAATATCTGAATACTTTGGTTGCATTCATCCTACTAGTTGTATAGAGCCTGGGTGTGAGCTTGTTTTGTTTTATATCCGCTTGATATGGCATTATGAGTTGATAAAGTACCCTTTATTGAGAAATAATGTCTGAATACTAATGCAAGAGTACTGTCAATGTTGGTACTCCGTTCATCTCTGTCTTACCGTTCGTCAGGAGTACAGCATGGTAAGCACAGGTGGCATGAACCATATTATGCATTGTTTGAATTGTACAGACTAAAAACAACAAGATATAGCAACTACTTAGGTATTGCTATGATGATTTATTAAATATAGGCTTAAGAACACTATGAGGATCCTTTGGTTGATATGTAGACGGTTTCTTGGCTGTAATTTTGTAGTGTAGTTATGATGATATATTGACTCCGTTAATTCTAAATCCTAGGACCCTAAGCCATTATATTTCCGCATTCGCTAAACATCAAGCACTTGAAAACAAATTCTGTGCCGGTCACTTTTTTCTGCTTCGCCATGAGCGTGGGACGGGGAAGCCGTGGACTCCATGGCAAGTGTGAGCTGTCAACGAGCGGGGGCCGGTGACGTTGCAGAGTCGAAGGCGGGAGCGTGTCGGAAACTTGACTGGTGTGGGTCGGGGGTGTAGGGTGGTCGTTGGTATTGTACATTGGGGGAGGGGGCAGGGGGTTAGAGGGCCAGCACCGCGGTGGGGAGGTTGAGGAGAGAGTGAGGCGGCAACACGGTAGCTCCCACCGACTCCGGCTAGAGGAGGCTGGCGATTAGACAACCATTGGTTTTCTATGACAACAATGTACAACAACACAATAACAATATTCATTCATACATGAGAAGCAACAAAAGAATTTGGTGCGCACTAGCATGTAAGCAGTGCAAAATTCACAACAATCTACAACAACATTCACAAGTCATAACACATCCATCTCTCAATCTCTCCCAGTTTACATATTGAGAAGCAACACACAACACCAAAGTAGGCACACGGTGGCATTGGTGCACGGTATCATGGTCTTTTTTTCCTCTAAAATATGCATGAGCGTGTGTATCATATTGTAGTACTATTAAAGAAGAACAGGCATACCAACTAAAAAGAGAATGGTATCGAATCCCGCATCCATCAAAGATGTTACAACTTAGACACCCCTGAAATAGCCTTTCGTCCCGCTTTATATATAAAGCAACGGTCCATACAACCAACATTCAAACTTTGGATCAAAAGCGACGGCTGGGGCAACAGC
This sequence comes from Triticum timopheevii, assembly GCA_963921465.1. Classification (NCBI taxonomy): domain Eukaryota; kingdom Viridiplantae; phylum Streptophyta; class Magnoliopsida; order Poales; family Poaceae; genus Triticum; species Triticum timopheevii. Next base: position 303,954,702 of record OY997270.1, read on the forward strand.
ACAATCATGCCCAAAGAAAACAACAGAGAAACAGAAAAAAAAGGCCACCTAGTGGCTGCCGCCAAGCGGCCCTACGAGGACGACAGTCGACATGCTGTAGCCAGGAGCTCATCGAGACGATCGCGGTCATGCTGCCTTGAGAGCGGGTGCCAGTGCTGCAAAAAAGCAAGGAATTTGAAGGAGTCGGACGCCTGCCTCGGAAAGACCTTCTCAGTCACCATTTTATTACGTGTCGTCCAAAAAGTCCATGACATCGCCGCATAGATAAGCCAGAATAAGCGGCGATGTTGCGTATGGAGCGTAGCCCTGTTCTGGAGGAACTCTACGAGGTCCAGGGCCTCCCAGTTGGGCTCCAGTGCCTCACGGACGAACGTTCATAGGACCCATGCCGTTGTACAGGAGAATAGGATATGGGTTCCAGTCTCCGGTACAACGCATAAGGGGCACAAGCCATCACCCAGGCCATGCCACTTAAGTACCCCAGTCCCCGAAGGGATGCGATCCCATAAGTAGCCACACAAAGATCTTAATCTTTACGGGCAGAGGGGCTTTCCACAATGGTGAAAGCCAGGGGGTGGTAGGTGACTGGCATAAAGCATGGTATGTCGTGCTTTCCGAAAAATCCGCCGTGTGAGAGCCGCCAAGACACGGTGTCCGGATAGTCCGGTAGTACTAGTGGTAGGGCAGCCCGTAGTCTAGTCTAGTCGTCACTCTCTGCTTGCCCAAAAGAACGACGAAACCGAATATTCCACTACCCAGATCGGAAGGCTGAGGATACAATTAATAGCAGGTCCGTACAGATCGAGAACAAGCCAGGGAAGCTCACTCTCAGTGGCTCGATACCCAACCAGGGGTCCAACCAAAATTGGGCCCCGTCCCCATTCCCTATGGAGAAGGAAATCCCTAGATGGGTGTCCTCCTTGATCCTTTGGATGGATCGCCAAAATTGTGATCCTCCCGAGCGAGAGCATGAGAGGCTCACCCCCAAGGTATTTTTCCTGAATGAGCTATAACCATAAGCTGCCCTCGCCGCATAGAATCCGCTTGACCCATCGCAACATGAGTGCGGCGTCCATACGGCAGGACGCAATAATGCTTAGGCCACCTCGGTCCTTGGGCATACATATGTCCACCCACTTGACCATGTGATACTTCTGGCGTCCATTAGCGTCCTGCCAGAAGAACCTAGCGAGCTCCTTATCGAAAGAGCCATGAACGCCCCCCAGTAAGATATACAACCCCATCATCTACATGGGGAGGCTCGCTAAGTTAGAACTAATAAGGACCTATTTGCTCCCTTTGGAGGTAAATCGCTCACACCAGGGCTCGGCCCCACATGCCACTCGTCCCACCAACGGGTCGAAAGCACTCACCAGGATCTTCGAGTTGGCCAACGACATTCCCAAGTATGTAATGGGGAATGAGGCCAGTCTGAAGTTTAGGTTGTCCACAATCCGTTATTGTTCCTCCGCTGGAAATCCCAGATGACGACCTCACTCTTATCCAAGTTAATCTTTAGTCCCGACATAGCCTCAAAATAGAGGAGCAGGAACTTAAGATTTACGATGTCAAAGTCTGATCCCTCCACCATAATCATGGAGTCATTGGCATATTGTAAGTGAGTGACCCCTCCACCAGGGATCAAGTGCCCAACTAACCCCGAGAGGTGACCTGCCATCCTAGCTTTATCCAGGATTCCTGCTAACGCATCAACGGTGAGGTTAAAGAGGAGTGGGGAAATTGATATCTCCTTTTTATTGATCCTATATTAGAACTAAAAAGAGTATCACGCACCTATTTCCCCAGAGGTGACCCTCGGTTATCGAACCCATGAGAGGAAGATTCCCTTGAAGCGATGGTCTCTAGCAAGCTTTTGCCAAAGTGTCATATCCAGCTTTTGATCGGATCAGGAAGCAAATAGTGATTCAAACACTTATAATAAAAAAGACGTACGGGTATGAGGTCTTATGCTTACAACCATATATTTGCGATGTGATCAAATATAATATCCATTTCGACGCTGAAAGTTACCAGTCGAGATGTGCTTGTTACGGATCAAAGTGGGGGATGTGTCCAAATAATATCTTGACGGGCATGAGTCCTGCATCAATAATCAGTTGTCCTCTCGCAGGACCTATCCATTGCACGAGGTTACCTCGATAATTAAGATAATGAAATCAGACAAGAGCTTTGGACGTTTAACGACTACACCTCATGTGTCCCCAAGGATATGATCCATGTTACCCTACTGAACCTTAGTTTCGGCGGTGTTCCGTATAACACTTCACGGTTCCCTCGCTCCTAGCCTTACCGGTGCTCGATCTCCATGATCCTGGGTACCTGCAGAGATGAAGATCGCGGACAAGACAAGAGAAATCTTCATAGAACAATTTTGTTTCACACATACGTGACGTTATATCAAAGTCTTCCATTGATCCCCTGATGCAAAGCATCCTTCCATCATCCCCATGGACATTCGCCACCACCACAAGCACCTAGAGGATCAATGAAAAGAGCACGTGCACGCGCCATTGAAACCGGGGTTAATTCTTTCCTCTTCGAGTTTTGTTTGGATTCACACGAGAATTGGGTTCTACCTCAAGCGAAAATGTTGAGTATTCTTAGGTACCAAGAAGAAGCCCATGAAGAAGTTAGGAGGGAGACCCAAGCACACATGGAGGAGAAGAAGGAAGAAGGGCGCGAAGGGACGGACCCTCTGGACACCACGGGTGCACAGACAAGAGGACCCCGGCCCGGGTGCCCAGACATGAGACCATGGGGTGGGCAAACCCCCCTTGACACCCCGGGTGCCCGGCCATTGCTGCCTGGGCGTCGCCCCTGCCCGCCCCAGGTGCACAGGCCCCTCTCTAGCCGCTAGCCGCGGCCCCGGGTGCCCAAGCCCTCAACCCCTGGGTGCCCCAGTCCCCCTCCAGCCAGCCCCCTGTCCGGTCCGGGTGCCCGGCCTCCAGCCACTAGGCACCAGCCCCTGCTCGTTTCGGGTGCCCAGACCCCTTTACCCCGGGTGCCCGGATTCCATCGATTAAGCCTGTGCACAATTAGGGTTAAAAGACCCTTGTACCCCTGTTTTCCTCTTATTTCTTTCCGAGGCTATAAGTACTCCTCACCTAGCTCAGATTTAGGGCTAGCAAAGTATTGGATAAACATTGAGAGAGCTTTGCTCATCTTCCCTCCCTTGGAGATCAAGACCCCTCCTAGGGAAGATCCTCTTGTGGATTCAAGGCCTCCTCTTGGAGAAAATCGTCACCAAGACCTCACCTCCTTTGGAGTGGGAAGAACTCTACCCTAGTGCTATTTTCCTTGAATTGTTCTTGTATTCTTGTGGATCTCATATATGCTACTCTAGTGGATGTGTGATTTGGGTTTGTTTGAGTGATTTCCCTCTTGTGTTCTTGTGTGTTCTTTCCCTTTTCCTCCTCCAAGTGTGAAAACATCCTCCCCTAGGGTTCCATCCTACAACATCTTGGTATCAAAGCAAGGTTGATTCACATCTTGGAGTCCCTACCCCCATTGGCTAGCGTAATTTTGTCGCTTTTTGCTCCCAATTTGAAAATCCCCACAAAAATAGCCAAAAAAATCTTGCAATTTGTTGGTTCTTGAGAGATTTTGTTGTTTTGGTCCATGGATTTGTTGTTTGGCACATGGATCTAGCCCCTCCACGACAATCCCCACCCTTCCCACCATGAAATCCATTGAATTTGACATCTTCTCCAAAATTTCTACCCAAATCGGAGACCCCCGGGAACCTGCACCTCGAACCCCGGGTGCCCGCACCCCCCAGAATTAGCCCACCAACAACACCATTTCGGCCATAACTTTCACCTTCGAAGTCCGTTTTTCATGTTCTTTGGCTTGTTTTGTAGCTCTTGACATCCCTTATCCACTTAGATCATTACCACCACCATTTTCCTCCATCAAATGTTTCATCATAAACGCACCCACCTTCTGCATTTGACTGATTTCGAGTTGCGGTTTCTGTTTCCTAGGGTGTTTCGGCTACTTAGGAACGATTTGACATCGACGACACCGCTCCTCATCATCGCTTCGACCTCGACATCGACAACGAGCAATTCATCCTCATACCAACCGTAAGCAAGGACGGTAACTTCGACGACACCTAGTACTTTTCCTTGATATTGCTTTGATAATCCGAGCCATTTTGTGTCGCTTACCTATCGAGACTAGCAAGTTGAGAATTGTCGGGCCACGCTCTTGGTGCACCTTAGTGATATGCTTACTTCGCATAGCTACATTTAACATGCAAATCATCTTGCTATCATTATTGTGCCATACTCTCTCCCGTGCATATCTTACATACTTGTCTCATATCATACTTGGCTCCAGCATCAAGCATAGTGAAAAAAAACAAGAAGAAAGAAAGCTTTTAAGCAAAAAGAGGAGAAACAAAGAGCTTGTAAGCATTAGCATCATGCCATTTGCATAGTACATCATATTGGACACCACTTAAATAACATATTTGGGATTGAAGACAACACAGTTACTCTTATATAGGTTGGTGCACTAGAGCGTATCTAGCCCATTTGAGCAATCAAGCTAGCGTCTCTCGTGCATCCGTACAACAAGAGCATTTTCCGGGTCACACATCTTGAGCTCACCCCTTGGTTGTGCGGATCCCATCTATCTTTCGTGTGTGTGTTCCTAGTGATCTTCTTGGGCTTGATCTATTTGCTTTATTTGCAATTTTTGTGAACCTTATCGATATCTTGACTAACATTTGCTTGAAATTTTGTGCCACTCATCCTAACCAAGCTCCTCCATAAGCTTTAATTGTGTAGGTGTGAGAAACAAACCCGGTACCAATTCTACTATTGCAGCACTACATTGAGCGATACTCGATACATCCTCAATCTTCGGAAAAGGTACCTTTGGTATTGTTCTCTCATTTTCCTACTCACCCCCTTCGAGGGTCAAGATGATGAATGCGACTACGTCACCAAAAACTCACTTTTTTGCCGCCCAACGAGCTCTCCATCAAGAAACTGAAGCTTTGGGTGATCGCATCGAACAACTCACCACCGACCTACGTCAAGCGAAAGCAAGGAACCGGGACTACCTCGACGCCAAGCTCTCCAAACAAATGGATGAATTCCGTAACATGATCGTGAGCCGCGCATCTTCCACAACCTCGTCACCAAGATGGCGCCACTCAACTGGCCACTCATCATCATGCTCTTCTTCCGATGTGAGTCCGCAATGACATTCAAGATCGCCCAGCTCAAGACAATTCTTTCCATGGCAATGGCTTACAATACCGAGTTCGAGCACGTGAAAGGGTGCGACACCAAGAACAAGAAGCTATGGAGCAATAGCAACTACCTCCACAACGGCCACATCAAGAATCTCAAGACGGCGCCACATTATGGCAAGAGCAACAAAGCCGTGAAGCCCAAGCTCAAGCGGCTCAAGACGCACTCCGCGAGTCCACTAGAGCCATTGCCGCTCGCAGCCACCTCGTCCATGAGCAAGAGGAAGAGCTTCATCAGGCACAACAAGAAGAAGTCGCCCGATGCGAAGAACAACAAGAAAGACGAAACCAAGCTCATATGTCTCGTCCTCCTCCATGCCAAGAGCACTATCACAAAGAACGTGAAGTCAAAGACCCTCCTCCATGCCAAGCGCGACATCAAGCAGAACAAGTGCTCAAAGATCCCCCCTCCATGGCAAGAACGACATCAAAACTGCCACTATGATGAAGAACTATGCTACGGCAAGCTCAAGTTCACCATGCCCAAGTTCTCCAGAAGCAATAATCCCGAACAATATCTCTCATGGGCATTGAAAGTCGACAAGATCTTCTGTCTTCACAACTACGATGCGGAAAAGAAGATCGCCATGGCCTCCCTAGAGTTTCAATACTACATCCTCATTTGGTGGGAACAAGTGATCGAGCGACGTCAAGCGAGAGGCGAACTGATTTCTACTACGCAACCTTCTTCTTGTAGACGTTGTTGGGCCTGCAAGTGCACAGGTTTGTAGGACAGTAGCAAATTTCTCTCAAGTGGATGACCTAAGGTTTATCAATCTGTGGGAGGCGTAGGATGAAGATGGTCTCTCTCGAACAACCCTGCAACCAAATAACAAAGAGTCTCTTGTGTCCCCAACACACCCAATACAATGGTAAATTGTATAGGTGCACTAGTTCGGCGGAGAGATGGTGATACAAGTGCAAAATAGATAGTAGATATAGGTTTTTGTAATCTGAAATAATAAAAACAGCAAGGTAACTAATGATAAAAGTGAGTGTAAACGGTATTGCAATGATAGGAAACAAGGCCTAGGGTTCGTACTTTCACTAGTGCAAGTTCTCTCAACAATAATAACATAGATAGATCATATAACAAGCCCTCAACATGCAACAAAGAGTCACTCCAAAGCCACTAATAGCGGAGAACAAACGTAGATATTATGGTAGGGTACAAAACCACCTCAAAGTTATTCTTTCGGATCGATCTATTAAAGAGTTCATACTAGAATAACACCTTAAGACACAAATCAACCAAAACCCTAATGTCACCTAGATACTCCATTGTCACCTCAAGTATCCGTGGGCATGATTATATGATATGCATCACACAATCTCAGATTCATCCAACCAACACAAAACTACTTCAAAGAGTGCCCCAAAGTTTCTACCGGAGAGTCAAGAACGTGTGCCAACCCCTATGCATAGGTTCATGGGCGGAACCCGCAAGTTGGTCACCAAAACATACATCAAGTGGCACATGTTATCCCATTGTCACCACAGATAAGCACATCAAGACATACATCAAGTGTTCTCATAAAAGACTCAATCCGATAAGATAACTTCAAAGGGGAAACTCAATTCATCACAAGAGAGTTCTGTTCAAGTACCAGATACAAACAAGGAAAATGAAGGAGATTCCTCCAACCAGCAGGACTTGGATTCCTTGGCCCTTCTTCAACCTTTTGGGGCTGAAAATTCAAAGAAAAGAAGGGGAGGAAAGACACCTCTTGTAGAAACAGAGGTAAGGAGGAGTGATAGGATAAAAAAAGACAATGCTGGGTTTAAAAGAGGTTCTTGCTCTAATAATAAGTGTCTTCCTTGTAATGCTGCTCCACCAGTTGTTCAAAAATCAGTGGTTAAGAATCTCACATCCTCATTTTGCAAGGTTGCTGATCATGAGTTGGAAGGGAAGCTCGCCAAGAAACCTAAGAGAAGGATGGGAGAAGACTTGGCTGGGGTGATCCCATCAAAGGAGGACAGGCAGGACAACCCCAATAGTGTTTAGATGACCACATTAAATGATCTTCTGAAGGAGAGGGAGGGGTTTTATGTTTTGAACTGTATGAATGTTCCTTTTGGTTGTACTTGCACCCTATGGGCCCTCTGGACTTACTGTAATAGCTCATGTTCTTCTGCCAGTGCATTTTGCTTCTCTATCTCCATATGGGTAGTTTCATATCTTGCTGTGATGTGGATGATGTGGTTACTGTACTTGCTCAATTTGCTTACACTGCTGTCTGGTTGGACTGAATTCCTTGGGTTCTGGCCAAGTGATGGTGCTTGGTCCCTGGATGTTCTCATATACTGTTTCCATGAATAGTCAAAACAGAAGCTGGAATATACTAAACTGGAACATTAGAGGAATTAACTCACCTGAGAAATGGCTTGCTCTAGGGCAAAAAATTGAGGAAAGTGACTGTGCCATCCTGTGTCTTCAAGAAACCAAGAGGGAGCATTTTGATGCTGCTTACATTAAGAACTTTTGTCCCAACAGGCTCAATAAATTTGCCTTCCTGCCTTCAATTGGAGCTTCTGGAGGCCTTCTAATCACATGGAATGGTTCTCTATTTGAGGGAGAGGTCATCTTCCACAATAGATACTCTCTCTCAATTAGTTTCACTAGTCTTTTGTGCAATCAATCCTGGGTCCTAACCAACATTTATGTGCCATGTGTGCAAGCAGAGAAAATGGAGTTTATTAATTGGTTTTCCAACATTCATATGCCAATAGACACAAATTGGATTCTAGTTGGTGATTTCAACTTTATTAGGGATCCTTCTGACAGGAATAGGCCTGGTGGGGATGTTAATGAAATGCTTCTTTTTAATGAGGCTATCAGCAATCTGGGTTTAATTGAGCTCCCTCTTCATGGGAGAAAATACAGCTGGAGTAACATGCAACAGAGTCCTTTGTTGGAAAAGTTGGATTGGTTCTTCACCTCTGCCTCTTGGATGACCACTTATCCTGATACTGTTGCAATGCCTCTTTCTAGACCTATATCAGATCATCTTCCATGTGTTATCAAAATTGGGACTTCAATCCCAAAGGCAAGGGTCTTCAGATTTGAAAATTACTGGTTAAAGCACTCTGACTTTAAAGAGGTTGTTACTGCAGCTTGGAATATTCCTGTGGGTAATCTTGATGCAGCAAAAAGCATAAATGTAAAGTTCAAAAAATCTTAGAAGGGCTCTAAAACTTTGGGCCAAGAACCTTTCTTGCCTAAAATCCAAAATTGCTGCCATTAATGAGGTTATCTTCTTGTTTGACTTGTTTGAGGAATTCAGAGATTTCGGAGATTTTGAGTGGAATTGCAGGGTTATCCTAAAAGAACAATTGCTATTGCTACTGAAGAACCAAAAAATCTATTGGAAACAGAGAGGTAAAATCAAAGGCGTTAAGTTTGGTGATGAAAACACCAAATTTTTTCATACAAAGGCTTCTATAAATCATAGGCATAATTACATTGCTATGCTTAGAAATGAGGATCAAGTGGAAATCACAGACCATGCAGGTAAAGCTGCCCTGCTGTGGAATGCCTTCAAGAGCAGATTAGGAAGGTCAGAGCAAACCACCATGCACTTTCATTTGCCTACTCTTCTGCAACATCAAGCCACTCCTTCAGACTTTGAACAGCTGGAAATCCCTTTCACTGAGGAAGAAATCAATGATGTTGTGAAACAATTGCCCACTGATAAGTCTCCTGGTTCAGATGGATTTAACAATGAGTTTTTTAAGAGCTGCTGGGATATTATAAAGCCTGATGTCACTAGACTGATACACGAGTTCTATGCTGGGCAAATTTCTCTTGAGAGCATCAACTCCTCCTTCATAACTCTAGTTCCCAAGGGGCCTTCTCCCAGTACTGCTAATGATTTCAGACCCATATCTCTGCTCAATTCCTGCCTCAAGCTCATCACCAAATTGCTTACCAACAGGTTACAGAAAGTAATCCTCAAAATGGTGCATATAAATCAGTATGGTTTCCTTAAGGAAAGAGCTATTCATGACTGTCTTGGTTGGGCTTATGAGTACCTACATCAATGCCATAACTCTAAGGAGGAAATTGTTGTGCTAAAGCTAGATTTTGAAAAAGCTTTTGACCTCATTGAGCATTCTACAATTATTGATATCCTTAGAGCAAAGGGTTTTGGAGAAAGATGGATTGGATGGATTAACATGCTGTTTACCTCTGCTTCATCACAAGCGGTACTTAATGGCATTCCTGGGAAAAAGTTTTATTGCCTCAGAGGAGTGAGACAAGGGGATCCTCTCTCTCCCCTTCTTTTTGTGTTGGCTGCTGATCTACTTCAATCAATCATGAACAGGGCAATGAACTTGGGCCTTCTCATTCCTCCTTTGCAAGTTCAGTCATGTCCAGACTTCCCCATAGTACAATATGCAGATGGTACCCTGATTCTCATGCAAGCTGATGCCCCACAACTCCATTGTCTTAAAGCACTTCTTCACACATTTGCAGATGCTACTGGGTTAAAGGTGAACTATAGCAAATCCAATCTAATACCAATCAATGTGAGTGATGAAAAAATGGAAATTTTGACTGGTACTTTGAACTGTTTGAAAGGATCATTCCCCATCAATTATCTGGGCATGCCTTTAGGACTTCAAAAGCCAACAGTGGAGCAGTGTTTGCCTTTAGTAAGAAGAATTGCAAAAAAACTAGTGGGCTTATCTTCTTTTATGACTCTTGCTGGAAGGTTACTGCTGGTCAAATCAGTGCTAAGTTCTCTTATTATTTACTTCATGGGCTGTCTTGATGTTCCTATAACTATCAAAAACCAGGTTAACAAATATTTGAGACACTGTCTTTGGAGGGGACCAGATTTGGAGGATCACAGACCAGCTTTGGTAGCTTGGTCCACTGTTTGCAGGCCTAAAAACCAGGGAGGCCTTGGAGTTATGAACATCTTTGTACAAAACCAAGCCCTACTGCTCAAGAACCTACACAAGTTCTACAATAGAGAAAACATTCCTTGGGTAAATCTCATCTGGGAAGCTTATTATGACAATGGCAACCTACCAGGACAAAAATGGGAAGGGTCTTTCTGGTGGAAATGTAACCTCAGGCTCATTGATAGTTACAAATCCATGGCAAGATGCACAATAGGGGATGGTAAATCTGCTCTGTTTTGGTCTGATCTCTGGCACACTTCTTGTCTGAATCAATTATTCCCTCATCTTTACTCCTTTGTCAGAGATCAGAACCTCTCTGTGCAATTTGTGCTTATGTTTGAATACTTGGAAGATTTATTTCACCTACCTTTGACCCAGGAGGCTTTTCTGGAATTTTAACTAATGGAAGAAATTTGTGACAACCTCAAAAGATCTGCTTCCAATGAGCACTTGGATACATGGAGTTATATGTGGGGAAATAGCACCTTCTCAGTGGCCAAAGCCTACAAAATTTTGATAGGTGTTAAAATTGTTCCAGCTCAGTTCAATTGGATTTGGAAATGTTTTGCCCAACCAAAGCACAAGGTTTTCTTTTGGAGGCTTCTTCATGATAGGCTCAACACCAGGAATCTGCTAAGAAGGAAATCTTTTCATCTTGAAAACTATAATTGTGCTACACTCAATTGCCAGCAGGAAGAAACTCTCCAACACCTCTTCTGGACCTGCCCTTTTGCTTCTGCTTGTTGGGATATTCTCTGCCCTAACAGACAAAGGAACCTCACTATCATGGAAGCCATTCCAGATTTAAGGAACAACATACCCCAACCTTTTTACATGGAGATCATTATCATTGCATCTTGGGCCATTTGGATAGTCAGGAATGATAAGATTTTCAATAGCATTCCAACCAGCATTGATAGATGGAAGTTCATTTTCCTCACAGAACTGCACCTGCTCAAATTCAGAATTAAGGAGAAGTTTTCAGATTCTTTCTGTTCCTGGTTGGACACACTTGTCCTGTAGCTCTTGGAGTTTTAGTTAGTTTTAATTAGTTTTCTTCTTCAGATCTTTTAGTTTTAGTTCTAGTTTTTTTAAGTTTTTCTTTTGTCCAGGGCTTCTCTCAAGCCTTCTTTGTTTGTACTTTGCTTTTTATGATAATAAAAAAAATTGCAGTGGGGTATTGCCCTACTGTGTACAGTCAAAAAAAGTAGAGGGGGAGAAACATCATCAAATCCAACTACAATAGCAAAGCTCGGGATACATCAAGATCGTGCCATAGAGGGAACACGAGAGAGAACACGAAAGAGATAGAGAGATCAAACAGATAGCTACTGGTACATACCCTCAGCCCCGAGGGTGAACTACTCCCTCCTCGTCATGGAGAGTGCCGGGATGATGAAGATGGCCACCAGTGATAGATTCCCCGGAACGGGCTCCCGAGAGGTTTTTGGTGGCTACAGAGGCTTGCGGCGGCGGAACTCCCGATCTATCTTGATTTGATGTTTTTAGGGTACGTAGGTATATATAGGCGAAAGAAGTCGGTCAGGAAGTGCTCGAGGGGTCCACGAGACAGGGGGCCGCGCCCTGTAGGGGGGGGGGGCGCCCCCTATCTCCTGGGCTCCTCGAGGGTCTTCTGACTTGATCTCCAAGCCTCCAGGATGATATTCTTCCAAAAAATCACGATGCCGAAGGTTTCATTCCGTTTGGACTCCGTTTGATATTCCTTTTCTTCAAAATACTAAAATAGGCAATAAAACAGCAATATGGGTTGGGCCTCCGGTTAATATGTTAGTCCCAAAAATGATATAAATGTGTAAAATAAAGCCCATAAACATCCAAAATGGGTAATATAATAGCATGGAACACTCAAAAATTATAGATACGTTGGAGATGTATCAACCATCCCCAAGCTTAATTCCTGCTCGTCCTCGAGTAGGTAAATGATAAAAACAGAATTTTTGATGTGGAATGCTACCTAGCATAATTCTCAATGTAATTTTCTTTATTGTGGCATGAATGTTTAGATCCAAATGATTCAAAATAAAAGTTCATATTGATAAAAGAAATAGTAACACTTCAAGCATACTAATCAAAGTAATCATGTCTTCTCAAAATAACATGGCAAAAGAAAGTTCATCCTTATAAAATCATATAGTTAGGCTATGCTTCATTTTTGTCACACAAAGATGTTCCCAACTTCTATACCCCCGATGACAAGCCAAGCAATTGTTTCATACTTAAATAATCTCAAACTTTTTCAACCTTCACGCAATACATGAGCGTGAGCCATGGATATAACACTATGGGTGGCATAGAAAATGATGATGGGGATTGTGTGGAGAAGACAAAAAAAGGAGAAAGTCTCACATTGACGAGGATAATCAACGAGCTATGGAGATGCCCATCAATTGATGTCAACATGAGGAGTAGGGATTGCCATGCAACGGATGCACTAGAGCCATAAATGAATGCTCAACAAAAGAAAACTAGTGGGTGTGCATCCAACTTGCTTGCTCACGAAGACCTAGGGCATTTGAGGAAGCCCATCGTAGGAATATACAAGCCAAGTTCTATAATGAAAAATTCCCACTAGTATGAAAAAGACAACTTATGAGACTCACTATATGAAAAACATGGTGCTACTTTGAAGCACAATATATGAGACTCACTACATGAAGAACAAGGTGCTACTTTGAAGCACAAGTGTGGAAAAAGAGATAGTAACATTGCCCTTTTTATTTATTTATTTATTTTTCTTTTTTCTTTTTATCTTTTTTTGGGCCTTTCTTTTTTTTCTTTTGGCCTTTGTTCATTTTTTCTTTTTTTTCTTTTTGGGCAATGCTCTAATAATGATGATCATCACATTTCTATTGATTACAACATATGAATTACAACTCGAAACTAGAACAAGATATGACTCTATATGCATGCCTCCGGTGGTGTACCGGGATGGTGCAATGAATCAAAAGTGACATGTATGAAAAATATGCATGGTGGCTTTGCCACAAATACGATGTCAACTACATGATCATGCAATGGCAATATGACAAAAGTAAAGTATGTCATGATGATGATAAACGGAACGGTGGAAAGTTGCATGGCAATATATCTCGGAATGGCTATGGAAATGCCATAATAGGTAGGTATGGTGGCTATTTTGAGGAAGATATAAGGAGGTTTATGTGTGATAGAGCGTATCATATCACGGGGTTTGGATGCACCGGCGAAGTTTGCACCAACTCTCAATGTGAGAAAGGGTAATGCACGGTACCGAAGAGGCTAGCAATGGCGGAAAGGTGAGAGTGCGTATAATCCATGGACTCAACATTAGTCAAAAGAAATCATATACTTATTGCAAAAATTTAGAAGTCATCAAAAATTCAAATACTACGCGCATGCTCCTAGGGGGATAGATTGGTAGGAAAAGACCATCGCTCGTCCCCGACTGCCACGCATAAGGATGCACAAGCCAGGTACACTTCATGTTTCAAATTTGTTACACAACTTTAACCATACGTGCATGCTACAGGACTTGATAACTTCAACACAAGCATTCTTTAAACTCATAATCACCCAACTAGCATGACTTTAGTATCACTACCTCCATATCTCAAAACAATTATCAAGTATCAAATTGATCATAGCATCCAATTCACTTCCTGTGATAGTTTTGATTCAAACAACCATGCTGTTTAATACTCTCAAAATAATATAAGTGAAGCATGAGAGTTCATTAATTTCTACAAAATAAAACCACCGCCGTGCTCTAAAAGATATAAGTGAAGTACTAGAGCAAACGACAAACTACTCCAACAGATATAAGTGAAGATCAATGAGTAGCTAAATAATTATGTAACTATACGAAGACTCTCTCTCATTAAATAATTTCAGATCTTGGTATTGTATTCAAACAGCAATAAAAACAAAATAAAATGACATTGCAAGGATAGCACAACTCATGTGAAGAAGCAAAAACTTAGGTTCAACCGATACTAACCGATAGTTGTTGAAGAAGAAAGGTGGGATGCCTAAAGGGGCATCCCCAAGCTTAGATGCTTGATAATTCTTGAAATATTATCTTGGGATGCCTTGGGCATCCCCAAGATTGAAATTTTGTGTCTTCTTAATTCCTCTCATACCATGTTTTCTCTTTTTATCAAAAGCTTCATCCACACCAAACTCAACAAGAACTCGTGAGATAGGTTAGTATAAACCAATGCAAAACCTTATCAATTTCTACTGTAACAAATCACTAAAATTATTATTCCACATTTCATACTAAATGCCTCTACATATTTAATACTCCTATCCTCAAATAGAATCATTAAACAAGCAAACATATGCAAACAATGCAAACATAACAGCAATCTGTCAAAACAGTACAGTCTGTAAAGAATGCAAGATTCATCATACTTACCTAAATCCAAAAATTATGAAATAAAATTCCCACTGTATTAAATTTATCAGAGCTCATTATGCAAAAAGTTTCAACATTATATCATGCTCTGACTTTTCCAGAGAATTTTTGCAACAGTGGTAAACTTTCCGTTTTCAAACAGCAACATGTATACTAGCAAAATAAGCATGGCAAAGGCTATCCTTGACTTTTTATTGAAACTAAAGATGCAAAACATTATTATAAATAACAGCAAGCAGATACTAACAAGAGAAAATGATGCTCCAAGCAAAACACATATCATGTGGTGAATAAAAATATAGCTCCAAGTAAAGTTACCGATGAACGAAGACGAAAGAGGGGATGCCATCCAGGGCATCCCCAAGCTTAGGCTCTTGATTGTCCTTGAATATTACCTTGGGGTGCCTTGGGCATCCCCAAGCTTAGGCTCTTGCCACTCTTTATTCCATAGTCCATCGAATCTTTACCCAAAACTTGAAAACTCCACAACACAAAACTCAACAGAAAACTCGTAAGCTCCGTTAGTATAGGAAAATAAAACCACCACTTTAGGTACTGCAATGAATTCATTCTAAATTCATATTGGTGTAATATCTACTGTATTCCAACTTATCTATGGTTCATACCACTTAATACTAGCCATGGATGCATCAAAATAAGCAAACAACACATAGAAAACAGAATCTGTCAAAAACAGAACAGTCTGTATTAATCTGTATCAAACGTATACTTATTGCAAAAATTTAGAAGTCATCAAAAATTCAAATACTACGCGCATGCTCCTAGGGGGATAGATTGGTAGGAAAAGACCATCGCTCGTCCCCGACTACCACTCATAAGGATGCACAAGCCAGGTACACTTCATGTTTCAAATTTGTTACACAACTTTAACCATACGTGCATGCTACAGGACTTGCTAACTTCAACACAAGCATTCTTTAAACTCATAATCACCCAACTAGCATGACTTTAGTATCACTACCTCCATATCTCAAAACAATTATCAAGTATCAAATTGATCATAGCATCCAATTCACTTCCTGTGATAGTTTTGATTCAAACAACCATGCTGTTTAATACTCTCAAAATAATATAAGTGAAGCATGAGAGTTCATTAATTTCTACAAAATAAAACCACCACCGTGCTCTAAAAGATATAAGTGAAGTACTAGAGCAAACGACAAACTACTCCAACAGATATAAGTGAAGATCAATGAATAGCTAAATAATTATGTAACTATACGAAGACTCTCTCTCATTAAATAATTTCAGATCTTGGTATTGTATTCAAACAGCAATAAAAACAAAATAAAATGACATTGCAAGGATAGAACAACTCATGTGAAGAAGCAAAAACTTAGGTTCAACCGATACTAACCGATAGTTGTTGAAGAAGAAAGGTGGGACGCCTAAAGGGGCATCCCCAAGCTTAGATGCTTGATACTTCTTGAAATATTATCTTGGGATGCCTTGGGAATCCCCAAGATTGAAATTTTGTGTCTTCTTAATTCCTCTCATACCATGTTTTCTCTTTTTATCAAAAGCTTCATCCACACCAAACTCAACAAGAACTCGTGAGATAGGTTAGTATAAACCAATGCAAAACCTTATCAATTTCTACTGTAACAAATCACTAAAATTATTATTCCATATTGCATACTAAATTCCTCTGCATATTTAATACTCCTATCCTCAAATAGAATCATTAAACAAGCAAACATATGCAAACAATGCAAACATAACAGCAATCTGTCAAAACAGTACAGTCTGTAAAGAATGCAAGATTCATCATACTTACCTAAATCCAAAAATTATGAAATAAAATTCCCACTGTATTAAATTTATCAGAGCTCATTATTCAAAAAGTTTCAACATTATATCATGCTCTGACTTTTCCAGAGAATTTTTGCAACAGCGGTAAACTTTCCATTTTCAAACAGCAACATGTATACTAGCAAAATAAGCATGGCAAAGGCTATCCTTGACTTTTTATTGAAACTAAAGATGCAAAACATTATTATAAATAACAGCAAGCAGATACTAACAAGAGAAAATGATGCTCCAAGCAAAACACATATCATGTGGTGAATAAAAATATAGCTCCAAGTAAAGTTACCGATGAACGAAGACGAAAGAGGGGATGCCATCCAGGGCATCCCCAAGCTTAGGCTCTTGATTGTACTTGAATATTACCTTGGGGTGCCTTGGGCATCCCCAAGCTTAGGCTCTTGCCACTCTTTATTCCATAGTCCATCGAATCTTTACCCAAAACTTGAAAACTCCACAACACAAAAATCAACAGAAAACTCGTAAGCTCCGTTAGTATAGGAAAATAAAACCACCACTTTAGGTACTGCAATGAATTCATTCTAAATTCATATTGGTGTAATATCTACTGTATTCCAACTTATCTATGGTTCATACCACTTAATACTAGCCATGGATGCATCAAAATAAGCAAACAACACATAGAAAACAGAATCTGTCAAAAACAAAACAGTCTGTATTAATCTATATCAAACGTATACTTATGGAACTCCAAAAATCCTACCAAATTAGGAAGTCCTAAACAAGTTGTTTAACAATCCAGAGAAAAAATAATCATATCAGAAACACGTTTATGTGAATTAACAAAACTAATTTACTGGGTGCAAAAGTTTCTGATTTTTAGCAGGATCAACACAACTATCACCGTAAGCTATCCTAAAGGTCTTACTTGGCACTTTATTGAAATAAAAGCTAAAAACATGATTACTACAGTAGCATAATCATGTGGACACACAAAAACAGTAAAGGTAAATATTGGGTTGTCTCCCAACAAGCGCTTTTCTTTAATGCCCTTTAGCTAGGCATGATGATGACAATGATGCTCACATAAAAGATAAGAATTGAAACATAACGGGAGCATCATGAAGCATATGACTAGCACATTTAAGTCTAACCCACTTCCTATGAATAGGGATTTTGTGAGCAAATAACTTATGGGAACAATAATCAACTAGCATAGGAAGGTAAAACAAGCATAGCTTCAAGATTTTCAACACATAGAGAGGAAACTTGACATTATTGCAATTCCTACAAGCATATATTCCTCCATCATAATAATTTTCAGTAGAATCATGAATGAATTCAACAATATAACCAGCACCTAAAGCATTCTATTCATGATCTACAAGCATAGAATTTTGACTACTCTCCACATAAACAAAATTCTTCTCATTCGGAATAGTAGGAGTATCATAAGAGACTTGAACACTAAAAATTGTTTCCACATTAAAAGAGTAATGTTTAGAAAAAGGGTAATCATAATCATGACAAGATTTGTAAATATAATCATCACTAATTTTTATAGCATAAGTTTCATCACAATAATCATCATAAGTAGCAACTTCGTTCTCATCATAATCGACTGAAACCTCTTCCAAGATAGTGGAATCACTAAATAAAGTTGACACTCTTCCAAATCCACTTTCATATTCATCATAATAAAATTCAACATCCTCCAAAATAGTGGGATCACTACTTCCTAAAGTTGCCACTCTTCCGAACCCACTTTCATCAATATAATCATCATAAGTAGGAGGCATGCTATCATCATAACAACTTTGCATATCAAAACTTGGGATGCTAAAAATATCATCTTCATTAAACATAGCATCCCCAAGCTTGGGACAAACATTAATTTCAGCAAATATATTCTCAAACATTTCATCCTCATCAAACATAGCTTCCCCAAGCTTGGGCCCTTTCATATCATAAGCATAATCACTCTCATCAATAAAAATATTGATAGCACCAATAGTATAGCAATTATCATCATCACAATGAGTAGTAGGAGCAACATCATTTGGGAGGGATACCTTTCTACCTTTGTTGCTCCTTCTTTTCTTTTTCTTCTTCACATTATGTGTGGGTTCAACCTTCCTCTTTGAGCTCCTTATAGATGAGATTGGCTGAATAGAAAGCTCCTCCTCGTTACCTGATTCATCATAAGAAATAATAGGAGGATATTGGGAAGTCTCTTCCCTTTCATTAGTATTCTCATCATCTCCTATTTGCTTTATTTTCTTTAGGTAATTGGAAATATAAGGATTTTCAATGCAACTCTCCGCACAAAACAAATAAATCTTTTCTAGATCAAAATCAAGGAATTTCTTATGGGCAAATTCTAGAAGGTCCTTAAGTAAACGTTTCAACTCTTCATAACCCAAAAGCAAACTAAGTTAATTATAATGTGCAAGGGAAATCAAATCATCAAAAAATTTGGACACGATTCGGTCATGAAACAATTTGCATTGGAGATGTAAATGACCACGTTCATTGCAAAGTTCACAAGTACGTCAAAGGAATTTTAAATTTTCAGCACTGATACCTAGCCTTTCTCGCAACCATTTAGTTTCTAAATACTTGTGTTGAAGTTTGCAAGTCCCGTAGCATGCACGTATGGGTAAAGTTGTGTAACAAATTTGAAGCATGAAGTGTACCTGGCTTGTGCATCCTTATGAGTGGCGGTCGGGGATGAGCGATGGTCTTTTCCTACCAATCTATCCCCCTAGGAGCATTGTGCGTAGTACTTGATTTTTGATGGCTTCTAAAATTTTGCAATAAGTATATGAGTTCTTTTGACTAATGTTGAGTCCATGGATTATACGCACTTTTACCTTTCCGCATTTGCTAGCCTCTTCGGTACCGTGCATTGCCCTTTCTCACATTGAGAGTTGGTGCAAACTTCGCCGGTGCATCCAAACCCCGTGATATGATACGCTCTTTCACACATAAACCCCCTTATATCTTCCTCAAAACAGCCACCATACCTACCTATTATGGCATTTCCATAGCCATTCCGAGATATATTGCCATGCAACTTCCCACCGTTCCGTTCATCATGACATACTTTACTTTTGTCATATTGCCATTGCATGATCTTGTAGTTGACATCGTATTTGTGGCAAAGACACCATGCATTATTTTTCATACATGTCACTCTTGATTCATTGCACCATCCCAGTACACCGCCGGAGGCATTCATATAGAGTCATACTTTGTTCTAAGTATCGAGTTGTAATTGTTGGGTTGTAAGAAAAATAAAAGTGTGATGGTTATTATTATTAAAGCATTGTCCCAAGTGAGGAAAGGATGATGGAGACTATGATTCCCCCATAAGTCGGGATGAGACTCTAGACGAAAAAAAGGCCATTAAAAAGAGAAATGCCCAAACAAATAAAAAAATGAGAGAAAAAGAGAGAAGGGACAATGTTACTATCCTTTTACCACACTTGTGCTTCAAAGTAGCACCTTGTTCTTCATGTAGTGAGTCTCATATATTTGTGCTTCAAAGTAGCACCATGTTTTTCATATAGCGAGTCTCATATATTGTCTTGTTCATACTTGTGGGAATTTTTCATTATAGAACTTGGCTTGTATATTCCTACGATGGGCTTCCTCATATGCCCTAGGTCTTCATGAGCAAGCAAGTTGGATGCACACCCACTAGTTTTCTTTTGTTGAGCATTCATAGCTCTAGTGCATCCGTTGCATGGCAATCCCTACTCCTTGCATTTACATCAATCGATGGGCATCTCCATAGCTCATTGATTAGCCTCGTTGATGTGAGACTTTCTCCTTTTTGTCTTCTCCACACAATCCCCATCATCATATTCTATTCCACCCATAGTGCTATATCCATGGCTCACGCTCATGTATTGCGTGAAGGTTGAAAAAGTTTGAGATTATTTAAGTATGAAACAATTGCTTGGCTTGTCATCGGGGGTATAGAAGTTGGGAACATCTTTGTGTGACGAAAATGAAGCATAGCCTAACTATATGATTTTGTAGGGATGAACTTTCTTTTGCCATGTTATTTTGAGAAGACATGATTGCTTTTATTAGTATGCTTGAAGTATTATTATTTTTGTGTCAATATGAACTTTTGTCTTGAATCTTTCGGATCTGAATATTCATATCACAATTAAGAATATTTAAATTGAAATTATGCCAAAGTATCACTCTGCATCAAAAATTCTTTTTTATCATTTACCTACTCGAGGACGAGCATGAATTAAGCTTGGGGATGCTTGATACGTCTCCAACGTATCTATAATTTTTGATTGCTCCATGCTACTTTATCTACTGTTTTAAATATTGGACTTTATTATCCAATTTTATATTATTTTTGGGACTAACCTATTAACCGGAGGCCCAGCCCAGATTTTTTGTTTTATGCCTATTTCAGTGTTTTGAGGAAAAGGAATATCAGACGGAGTCAAAACGGAACGAAATCAACTGGAGAAGTTAATTTTGGAAGGAAACCAACCAGATGGGCTTGGAGTGCACGTCAGGTGATCCCCGGGCTGCCACGAGGGTGGGGGGCGCGCCCCTCCCCCCTGGGCGTGCCCCCCTACCTCGTGAGCCCCCTGGAGGTCCACCAATGTACCCCCTGCACCCATATATACCTACGTACCCTAAAACTTCCAGAACAGAAGATAGATCGGGAGTTCCGCCACCGCAAGCCTCTGTAGCCACCAAAAACCAATCGGGACCCCGTTCCGGCACCCTGCCGGAGGGGGATCCCATCACCGGAGGCCATCTTCATCATCCTGGCGCTATCCATGATGAGGAGGGAGCAGTTCACCCTCGGGGCTGAGGGTATGTACCAGTAGCTATGTGTTTGATCTCTCTCTCGTGTTCCATCTATGGCACGATCTTGATGTATCCCAAGCTTTGCTATTGTAGTTGGATCTTATGATGTTTCTCCCCCTCTACTCTCTTGTGATGAATTGAGTTTTCCCTTTTGAAGTTATCTTATTGGATTGAGTCTTTTATGAACACTTGATGTATGTCTTGCGTGGGATAACCGTGGTGACAATGGGTTATTCTATTGATCCACTTGATGTATGTTTTGGTGATCAACTTGCGGGTTTCGTGACACTTGGGAACCTATGCATAGGGGTTGGCACACGTTCTTGACTCTCCGGTAGAAACTTTGGGGCACTCTTTGAAGTACTTTTATGTTGGTTGGACGAATCTGAGATTGTGTGATGCATATCGTATAATCATGCCCACGGATACTTGAGGTGACAATGGAGTATCTAGGTGACATTAGGGTTTTGGTTGATTTGTATCTTAAGGTGTTATTCTAGTACGAACTCTTTTATAGATCGATCCGAAAGAATAGCTTTGTTGTGGTTTCGTACCCGACCATAATCTCTACGTTTGTTCTCCGCTATTAGTGGCTTTGGAGTGACTCTTTGTTGCATGTTGAGGGCTTGTCATATGTTCTATCTATGTTATTATTGTTGAGAGAACTTGCACTAGTGAAAGTATGAACCCTAGGCCTTGTTTCCTATCATTGCAATACCGTTTACACTCACTTTTATCGCTCACTACCTTCCTGTTTTTATTATTTCAGATTACAAAAACCTTTATCTACTATCTATTTTGCACTTGTATCTTCATCTCTTCGCCGAACTAGTGCACCTATACAATTTACCATTGTATTGGGTGTGTTGGGGACACAAGAGACTTTTTGTTATTTGGTTGCAGGGTTGTTTGAGAGAGACCATCTTCATCCTACGCCTCCTACGGATTGATAAACCTTAGGTCATCCACTTGAGGGAAATTTGCTACTGTCCTACAAAACTGTGCACTTGCAGGCCCAACAACGTCTACAAGAAGAAGGTTGTGTAGTAGACATCAAAATGCATCAAGTGTTCTCATAAAAGACTCAATCCGATAAGATAACTTCAAAGGGGAAACTCAATTCATCACAAGAGAGTAGAGGGGGAGAAACATCATAAGATCCAACTACAATAGCAAAGCTCGGGATACATCAAGATCGTGCCATAGAGGGAACACGAGAGAGAGAGAGAGAGAGAGAGAGATCAAACACATAGCTACTGGTACATACCCTTAGCCCCGAGGGTGAGCTACTCCCTCCTCGTCATGGAGAGCGCCGGGATGATGAAGATGGCCACCGGTGATGGATTCCCCCTCCGGCAGGGTGCCGAAACGGGCTCCCGAGAGGTTTTTGGTGGCTACAGAGGCTTGCGGCGGCGGAACTCCCTATCTATCTTGATTTCTGATGTTTTTAGGGTACGCAGGTATATATAGGCAAAAGAAGTCGGCCGGGAAGTGCTCGAGGGGTCCACGAGACAGGGGGCCGCGCCCTGTAGTGGGGTGGGGGGCGCCCCCTATCTCCTGGGCTCCTCGAGGGTCTTCTGACTAGATCTGCAAGCCTCCAGGATGATATTCTTCCAAAAAATCACGATGCCGAAGGTTTCATTCCGTTTGTTCTCTGTTTGATATTCCTTTTCTTCGAAATACTGAAACAGGCAATAAAACAGCAATATGGGCCGGGCCTCCGGTTAATAGGTTAGTCCCAAAAATGATATAAATGTGTAAAATAAAGCCCATAAACATCCAAAAGGGGTAATATAATAGCATGGAACAATCAAAAATTATAGATACGTCGGAGACATATCACGAACCACCCATCACAACTTGGACAGAAATGAAGGATGTCATGAGAGCTCACTTCGTGCCTACACACTACTCACGTGGTCTTTGCAAGAAGTTGCAACTCCTCAAGCAAGGCACGAAGACGGTGGAAGAATACTACCAAGAAATAGAGATTGCCATGATACGGGACAATGTCAAGGAAGATGACGAGCAAACTATGGCACGCTTCTTGAATGGACTCAATGACCCCATCAAGCGGATCGCCGACTTCTAACCCTACTCCAACCTTCTCGAGCTAGTTCATCAAGCGACCAAGGCCGAGCGACAAGTACAAGATGACTTCAAATGCGCCAAGTACTCGTCCAAGAACTACAACTCCCCTACACTCAAGCTCCCACGACTTCGGCACCTCCTACCTCAACTAGAGCATCACCAACTGCCGGCGACAAGTCAAGTTCCAAGCAAGTTATGCCTACCTCTGAAGGAAATATGCCCTAGAGGCAATAATAAAGTTGTTATTTTATATTTCCTTATATCATGATAAATGTTTATTATTCATTCTAGAATTGTATTAACCGGAAACTTGATACATGTGTGGATACATAGACAAAACACCGTGTCCCTAGTATACCTCTACTTGACTAGCTCGTTGATCAAAGATGGTTAGGTTTCCTAGCCATGGACTTGTCTTGTCATTTGATGAATGGGATCACATCATTAGGAGAATGATGTGATGGACAAGACCCATCCGTTAGCTTAGCATAATGATTGTTCAGTTTTATTGCTACTGCTTTCTTCATGTCATATTCCTCCGACTATGAAATTATGCAACTCCCGGACACCGGAGGAATGCCTTGTGTGCTATCAAACGTCACAACGTAACTGGGAGATTATAAAGATGCTCTACAGGTATCTTCGAAGGTGTTTGTTGGGTTGGCATAGATCGAGATTAGGACTTGCCACTCTGAGTATCGGAGTGGTATCTCTGGGACCTCTCGGTAATGCACATCATATGAAGCCTTGCAAGCAATATGACAAATGAGTTAGTTGAGGGATGATGCATTACGGAACGAGTAAAGAGACTTGCCGGTAACGAGATTGAACTAGGTATGAAGATACTGACGATCGAATCTCGGGCAAGTAACATACCGATGACAAAGGGAATAACGTATGTTGACATTGTGGTTCGACCGATAAAGATCTTCGTAGAATATGTGGGAACCAATATGAGCATCCAGGTTCCGCTATTGGTTATTGACCAGAGAGGTGTCTCGGTCATGTCTACATAGTTCTCGGACCCGTAGGGTCCGCACGCTTAACGTTCGATGACGATATGTGTTATATGAGTTATGTGTTTTGGTGACCGAAGGTTGTTCGGAGTCCCAGAGGAGATCACGGACATGACAAGGAGTCTCAAAATGGTCGAGAGGTAAAGATTGATATATTGGAAGGTAGTATTCGGACACCGGAAGGGTTTCGGAGTGTATCGGGTACATACCGGAGTACTAGAGGGGTTACCGAAACCCTCCAGGGAAAGATATGGGCCATATGTGCCATAGGAGGGAGGCTAACCAGCCCACAAGGGGCTGGTGCACCCCCCACAAGTGAAGAGGCCGAATTGGACTAGGGAAGGGGGCGCCAGCCCCCTTTCCTTCTCCTACTCCCTCTCCTTCCCCCTTTCCCCCTCCGATAGAAGGAAGGGGGCCCCGAATAGGACAAGGAGTCCAAGTGGGATTCCTCCCCACTTGGCGCGCCCTAGGACAGCCTCCTCCCCTCTCCCTCCTTTATATACGGGGGAGAGGGGCACCTCTAGGCACATCAATTGTCTTAGCCGTGTGCGGTGCCCCCCTCCACCGTTTACTCCTCCGGTCATATTGTCGTAGTGCTTAGGCGAAGCCCTGCGCGGATCACATCACCAACACCGTCACCACGCTGATAACCCACAAGTATAGGGGATCAATTGTAGCCTATTTCGATAAGTAAGAGTGTCGAACCCAACGAGGAGCTAAAGGTAGAACAAATATTCCCTCAAGTTCTATCGACCACCAATACAACTCTACGCACGCTTAACGTTCGCTTTAGCTAAAACAAGTATGAAACTAGAAGGACTTTGTAGGTGTTGTTGGATAGGTTTGCAAGAATATAAAGAGCACGTAAATATAAACTAGGGGCTGTTTAGATAAAGAAGCAATAAATTTAGTATAGCGAGTGTGGACAATGAAAATCTACTCAGACATCATAGGATGGCAACACATCATTGGATAATAATATGAAGCATAAAGCACCATGTTTAAGTAGAGGGTACAACGGTTTTCGGGAGAGTGGACCGCTGTAGATAGATGGGGGAAGGTGATGGAGATGTTGGTGAAGATGACGGAGGTGTTGGTGTAGATCACGGTGATGATGATGGCCCCGGCGGCGTTCCGGCACCACCGGGAGAGAGGGGGAGAGAGCCCCCTTCTTCTTCTTCTTCTTCTTCCTTGACCTTCTCCCTAGATGGGAGAAGGGTTTCCCCTCTGGTCCATGGTCTCCATGGCGTGGGAGGGGCGAGAGCCCCTCCAAGATTGGATTTGTCTCTCTGTCTCTCCCTGTTTCTGCGTTCCTCTTTCTGGCCTTTCACCGTTTCTTATATTCACGGAGAACCGTAACTCCGATTGGGCTGAAATTTTAAGATGATTTTTATCCGGATATTAGCTTTCTTGCGGCGAAAGAAGGGCACCAACCGCCTTACGGGGTGGCCACAAGGTCCCAGGGCATGCCCCCTGCCTCGTGGCCCCCTCGGCATCATCTCACATTGATTTTTTCTTCCCAAAAATCATAAATATTCCAAAAAAATCTCCGTCAGTTTTTATCCCGCTTGGACTCCGTTTGATATAGGTTTTCTGCGAAACAAAAAACATGCAACAAACAGGAACTGGCACTGGGCACTGGATCAATATGTTAGTCCCAAAATAGTATAAAAAGTTTCCAAAAGTATATGAAAGTTGTATAATATTGGCATGGAACAGTCAAAAATATAGATACGACAGAGACGTATCAGCATCCCCAAGCTTAATTCCTGCTCGTCCTCGAGTAGGTAAATGATAAAAAATATAATTTTTTATGTGGAATGCTACCTAGTATAATCTTGATCATATATCTAATCATGGCATGAATATTAAAACACGAGTGATTCAAAGCAATAGTCTATCGTTTGACATAAAAACAATAATACTTCAAGCATACTAATAAAGCAATTATGTCATCAAAATAACATAGCCAAAGAAATCTTATCCCTACAAAATCATATAGTTTGTCCATGCTTCATTTTCGTCACACAAAATGCTCCCATCATGCACAACCCCAGTTTCAGCCAAGCAATTGGTTCATACTTTTTAACGCGCTTCAGCCTTTACAACCCTCACGCAATACATGAGCGTAAGCCATGGACATAGCACTGTGGGTGGAGTAGAGTATGATGATGGAGGTTGTGTGGAGAAGACAAAAAGGGAGAAAGTCTCACATCAACGCGGCTAATCAACGGGCTATGGAGATGCCCATCAATTGATGTCAATGTGAGGAGTAGGGATTGCCATGCAACAGATGCACTAAGAGCTATAAGTGTATGAAGGCTCAAGTGGAAACTAAGTGGTTGTGCATCCAACTTGCTTGCTCATGAAGACCTCGGGCATTTGAGGAAGCCCATCATCGGAATATACAAGCCAAGTTCTATAATGAAAATTCCCACTAGTATATGAAAATGATAACTCAAGAGACTTTCTATATGAAGTACATGGTGCTACTGTGAAGCACAAGTGTGGTAAAAGGATAGTAACATTGCCCCTTCTCTCTTTTTCTCTCATTTTTTTATTTTCTCCCTTTTATTGGTGGGCTTCTTTGGCCTCTTTTTTATTTGAGCTTCTTTGGCCTCTTTTATTTTTCATGAAGTCCGGAGTCTCATCCCGACTTGGGGGGGAATCATACTCTCCATCATCCTTTCCTCACTGGGGCAATGCTCTAATAATGATGATCATCACACTTTTATTTACTTACAACTCAATATTACAACTCGATATCTAGAAGAAATATATGACTCTATATGAATGCCTCCGGCGATGTATCAGGATGTGCAATGATCTAGCGTAGTAATGACATCAAAAAATGGACAAGCCATGAAAAAATCATGCTAGCTATCTTACGATCATGCAAAGCAATATGACAATTAATGCTCAAGTCATGTATATGATGATGATGGAAGTTGCATGGAAATATATCTCGGAATGGCTATGGAAATGCCATAATAGGTAGGTATGGTGGCTGTTTTGAGGAAGATATAAGGAGGCTTATGTGTGATAGAGCGTATCGTATCACGGGGTTTGGATGCACCAGCGAAGTTTGCACCAACTCTCGAGGTGAGAAAGGGCAATGCACGGTACCGAAGAGGCTAGCAAATTGCGAAAAGGTAAGAATGCGTATAATCCATTGACTCACATTAGTCATAAAGAACTCATATACTTATTGCAAAAGTTTATTATCCCTCGAAGCAAAGTACTACTATGCATGCTCCTAGGGGAAGGGTTGGTAGGAGTTAACCATCACGCAATCCCGACCTCCACTCATAAGGAAGGCAATCAAAGAACACCCCATGCTTCAAATTTGTCACAGAAGGGTTACCATACGTGCATGCTACGGGACTGCAAACCTCAACACAAGTATTTCTCAATTTCACAATTACTCTACTAGCACGACTCTAATATCACCACCTTTGTATCTCAAAACTATTGCAAGGAATCAAACATATCATATTGAGTGATCTACAAGTTTTATGTAGGATTTTATGACTAACCATGTGAATGACCAATTCCTGTCATCTCTCTAAATAGATATAAGTGAAGCAAGGGAGTTTAATTCTTTCTACAAAATATATGCCCACGCTCTAACAAATTTAAGTGAAGCAAAATAGCATTCTACAAATGGTGGTTTCTATGTGAAGAGAAACAGGCAATCCAAACTTCAAATAATATAAGTGAAGCACATGAAGCATTCTATAAAGCCATACTCAAAAGATTTAAGTGAAGTACAATGAGCATTCTATAAATCAACCAAGGACTATCTCATACCAGCATGGTGCATAAAATAAAAGTGAAAACTAAATGCAAAAGACGCTCCAAGATTTGCACATATCGCATGAACGAAACAAATCCGAAAACATACCGATACTTGTTGAACAAAGATGGGATGCCTTCCGGGGCATCCCCAAGCTTAGACGCTTGAGTCTCCTTGAATATTTACTTGTGGTGCCTTGGGAATCCCCAAGATTGAGCTCTTGCCTCTCCTCCTTTTCCTCATATCGAGACCTCCTCGATCTTCAAACACTTCATCCACACAAAACTTCAACAGAAAACTCGGTAAGATCCGTTAGTATAATAAAGCAAAACACTACTCTACGTACTGTTGCAAACCAATTCATATTTTGTTTTTGCATTTTAGCTATGCAATATAACTATTCCATGGCTTAATCCACTGATAGAAATTGATAGTTTCATCAAAACAAGCAAACTATGCATCAAAAACAGAATCTGCCAAAAACAGAACAGTCTGTAGCAATCTGAACATTCACCATACTTCTGGTACCCAAAAAATTCTACCAAAATTAGGAAAAATAAACAAGTTGCACAGAAAGACAGTGCAAAAAATTTCAGAACCGTTTGACGTTCCAGTAAAAAGAAGTAATCGCGCACTACAGCCAAAGTTTCTTTCTTGCACCGCACAAACCAACAAGCAATCTAAACATCCTAAAGGCAAACCTTGGCACATTATTTTTATAATACAATGGAATTGTACAAGGGGGTAATTATTTTTGTTGAAAAGTTTCTGTAATCAAGATTCAAAAAGTTTCCGTGAGCATGAACAAAGTTCAAGGAGCTCCCCCACTTCAACAATGCTTGTCTCTCTCACTTTCACTTTCCTTTTTGAAAAGTTTTGGGTTCCCCTCTTTATTTTTTTGTTTTTAAACTTTATAAAAGCACTCAAAAATAAATAAATTACTCTCTAAAACTTCCAGGTTGTCTCCCTGGCAGCGCTTTCTTTAAAGCCATTAAGCTAGGCATATAGTGCTCAAGTAATGGATCCACCCGGATCCCAAGGTATATCAAAGCCAGTTTTAATTAACAATGATTTGTGATTTTGTAGTGAGCACAAATTAACATATATCATGCAACAACGAAGTCTAACTCTCTTCCTATGCATCGACATGTTATAAAAGAACAATTCATGCACACCAAGTAAAGGACAATGCATAGTATAAGCAGTTTCTTGCAATTCTATCGTGTTGGAAATATAAAGAGGCGGAGATGTAGTTCCTCTCTCATAATAATTGCAAGTTGGAGCAGCAAGCACATGCATATTATATCTATCAAAATCATCATGTGCAATAGTAAAATGCAACCCATCAACATAATCCTTAATAAGAGCAAACTTCTCCGATATAGTGTAGTTTGGAGAATTCAAAAAGATAATAGGACTATTATGTGTGGGTGCAATAGCAACAATTTCATGTTTAACATAAGGAACTATAGCAAGTTCATCTCCATAAGCATCATTCATATTGGCATCATGGCAACAAGCATAGCAAGCATCATCAAAAAGGGGTATTTCAAGAGAATCAACGGGATCATAGCAATCATCATAGCAATCATCCTTCAGTAAGCACGAAGGGAAATTAAACAATGTATGAGTTGAAGAGTTACTCTCATTAGAAGGTGGGCACGTGTGATCAATCCGCTCTTCCTCCTTTTGTTCTTCGCTCTCCTCATCATCTTTTTCATCCAATGAGCCCACAGTTTCATCAATTCCTTCTTCCATAGACTCCTGCAAAATATTAGTCTCTTCTTGGACAACGGAGGAGTCCTCAATATGTGGTTTAACATAGGCATTAGAAGCACAATTATCATAACAATATTTAAGTACGGCAAAATTTTCAGATTTGTAAAGAGTAGCATCATACTTTCCAATCAAAGAAGCAATTTCATAAGCACCATTAAAAGCAACAAATTCTTCAATTTGTTGAACATCATAGTAATTATAAACACCCTTAGCATACGAAGATACAATTCCATTATCACTAAACTCACATTGGCAGGGAAGGTGTTTCTTAGGGTCTTGATCACAACAAGTAAAATCATAAATTTCACAAAAATTCCGAGCATAGCATTGCAAATGATGAATTTGATCCAGTAAAAGTTTCCCTTTCTGAGATAAGCGGTCTCGCACATAACAAGCATGCTCATCTAAATATTTTCCCTCAGCTAAGCTTGTTGGGGTTTGATAACCCACAAGTGTAGGGGATCGCAATAGTTTTCGATAAGTAAGAGTGTCGAACCCAACGAGGAGCTAAAGGTAGAATAAATATTCCCTCAAGTTCTATCGACCATCGATACAACTCTACGCACGCTTGACGTTCGCTTTACCTAGAACAAGTATGAAACTAGAAGTACTTTGTAGGTGTTGTTGGATAAGTTTGCAAGAATATAAAGAGCACGTAAATATAAAGTAGGGGCTTTTTAGATAAAGAAGCAATAAAGTAAATATAGCGAGTGTGGAAAAGTGGTGGTAGGAGTTGTGGAATTGTCCCTAAGCAATTGACTACTTTACTAGACCGATAATCACTATTGCAATTTTATTTGAGGGAGAGGCATAAGCTAACATACTTTCTCTTCTTGGATCATATGCACTTATGATTGGAACTCTAGCAAGCATCCGCAACTACTAAAGATCATTAAGGTAAAACCCAACCATAGCATTAAAGTATCAAGTCCCCTTTATCCCATACGCAAACAACCTACTTACTCGGGTTTGTGCTTCTGTCACTCACGCCACCCACCATAAGCAAATCATGAACATATTGCAAACCCTACAGCGGGAATCCCTCACGCTTGCGCAACATGGAGAGCACCATAGGACAACACCAATAATAAAACATGCAACTCGAACCATCAATCACCGGTAGGACAACGAAAATCTACTCAGACATCATAGGATGGCAACACATCATTGGATAATAATATGAAGCATAAAGCACCATGTTCAAGTAGAGGGTACAGCGGGTTGCGGGAGAGTGGACCGCTGAATATAGATGGGGGAACGTGATGGAGACGTTGGTGAAGATGATGGAGGTGTTGGTGAAGATCGCGGTGATGATGATGGCCCCCGACAGTGCTCCGGTACCACCAGAAGCAAGCGGGAGAGAGCCCCCCTTCTTCTTCTTCTTCCTTGACCTTCTCCCTAGATGGGAGAATGGTTTCCCCTCTGTTCCTTGCCTCCCATGGCGTGGGAGGGGCGAGAGCCCCTCCGAGATTGGATCTATCTCTCTGTTTCTGCGTTCCCTAATTCTGCCCCTTCACCGTTTCTTTTATATTCGGAGATCCGTAACTCCGATTGGGGTGAATATTTTGCCTAGATTTTTCCCATAAAATTAGTTTTCTTGTAGCAAAAGAAGAGCGTCAACTGCCTTACGGGTGGCCCAGGAGAGTGCCAGGCACGCCCAGGGGGAGGGCGCCCCCCTATCTCCTGGCCACCTTGGGCACCATTTCGCGTTGATTCTTCCTCCGAAAAATCCCAAATATTCCAAAATAATTCTCCGTCCGTTTTTATCCCATTTGGATTCCGTTTGATATTGGGTTTCTGCGAACATAAAACATGCAACAAACAGGAACTGGCACTGGGCACTGGATCTATATGTTAGTCCCAAAAATAGTATAAAAAGTTGCCAAAAGTATATGAAAGTTGAAGAATATTGGCATGGAACAATCAAAAATTATAGATACGACGGAGACGTATCAACATCCCCAAGCTTAATTCCTGCTCGTCCTCAAGTAGGTAAATGATAAAAAAGATAATTTTTGATATGGAATGCTACCTAGCATAATCTTGATCATATATATCTAATCATGGCATGAATATTAATACACGAGTGATTCAAAGCAATAGTCTATCATTTGACATAAAAACGATAATACTTCGAGCGTACTAATAAAGCAATCCTGTCTTTTCAAAACAACAAGACCAAAGCAAGCTTATCCCTAGAAAATCATATAGTTTGGGCCCTCTTCATTTTCGTCACACAAAATGCTCCCATCATGCAAAACCCCGATGACAAGCCGAGAAATTGGTTCATACCTTTTAACGCGCTTCAGCTTTTTAAACCCTCACGGAATACATGAGCGCAAGCCATGGATATAGCACTATAGGTGGAATAGAATATGATGGTGGAGGTTATGTGGAGAAGACAAAAAGGGAGAAAGCCTCACATCGACGCGGCTAACCAACGGGCTATGGAGATGCCCATCAATTGATGTCAATGCAAGGAGTTGGGATTGCCATGCAACGGATGCACTAGAGCTATAAGTGTATGAAAGCTCATACTGAAAACTGAGTGGGTGTGCATCCAACTTGCTTGCTCATGAAGACCTAGGGCATTTGAGGAAGCCCATCGTTGGAATATACAAGCCAAGTTCTATAATGAAAATTCCCACTAGTATATGAAAGTGATAACATAGGAAACTCTCTATATGAAGAACATGGTGCTACTCTGAAGCACAAGTGTGGAAAAAGGATAGTAACATTGCCCCTTTTCTTTACCTTTTTTTCCTTTTGGGTGGGCTTCTTTGGCCCCCTCTTTTATTTAGGCTTCTTTGGCCTTTCCTTTTTTTTCCTTTTTTTTCTTTTTTTCTTTTTTTCATGGGGCAATGCTCTATAATGATGATCATCACACTTTTATTTACTTACAACTCAATATTAGAACTCGATACTAGAACAAAGATATGACTCTATATGAATGCTTCCAGCGGTGTACCGGGATGTGCAATGATCTAGCGTAGCAATGACATCAAAAAACGGACAAGCCATGAAAACATCATGCTAGCTATCTTACGATCATGCAAAGCAATATGACAATAATTGCTCAAGTCATGTATATGATGATGATGGAAGTTGCATGGCAATATATCTTGGAATGGCTATGGAAATGCCATGATAGGTAGGTATGGTGGCTGTTTTGAGGAAGATATAAGGAGGCTTATGTGTGATAGAGCGTATTGTATCACGGGGTTTGGATGCACCGGCGAAGTTTGCGCGAACTCCTAAGGTGAGAAAGGGCAATGCACGGTACCGAAGAGGCTAGCAATGATGGAAAGGTAAAAGTGCGTATAATCCATGGAATCACATTAGTCATAAAGAACTCATATACTTATTGCAAAAGTTTATTAGCCATCGAAGCAAAGTACTACTACGCATGCCCCTAGGGGGATAGATTGGTAGGAAAAGATCATCGCTCGTCCCCGACCTCCACTCATAAGGAAGACAATCAAAGAAACACCCCATGCTTCAAATTTGTCACACAACGGTTACCATACGTGCATGCTACGGGACTTGCAAACCTCAACACAAGTGTCTCTACAATCCACAGCCACCGACTAGCATGACTCTAGTATCACCATCTTTATATCGCAAAACTATTGCAAGGAATCAAACATATCATATTCAGCGATCTACAAGTTTATGTAGGATTTTATGACTAACCATGTGAATGACTAATTCCTGTCATCTCTCTAAATTGATATAAGTGAAGCAAGAGAGTTTAATTATTTCTACAAAATATATGCCCACGCTCTAACAAATATAAGTGAAGCAAAAGAGCATTCTACAAATGGCGGTTTTCTATGTAAAGAGAAACAGGCAATCCAAACTTCAAAAGATATAAGTGAAGCACATGAAGCATTCTATAAAGCCATACTCAAAAGATTTAAGTGAGGTGCAATGAGCATTCTATAAATCAACCAAGGACTATCTCATACCAGCATGGTGCATAAAAGGAAAAAAATGAAAACTAAATGCAAAAGACGCTCCAAGACTTGCACATATCGCATGAACGAACCGAATCCGAAAACATACCGATACTTGTTGGAGAAAGAGGGGATGCCTGCCGGGGCATCCCCAAGCTTAGACACTAGAGTCTCCTTGAATATTTACTTGGGGTGCCTCGGGCATCCCCAAGCTTGAGCTCTTGCCTCTCTTCCTTTTCCTCATATCGTGACCTCCTCGATTAGACACTTCATCCACACAAAACTTCAACAGAAAACTCGGTAAGATCCGTTAGTATAATAAAGCAAATCACTACTCTAAGTACTGTAGAAAACCAATTCATATTTTGTTTTTGCGTTGTGTCTACTGTAATATAAATTTTTCAGGGCTTAATCCACTGATATAAATTGATAGATTCATCAAAACCAGTAAACTATACATCAAAAACAGAATCTGCCAAAAACAGAACAGTCTGTAGCAATCTGAACATTCACCATACTTCTGGTACCCAAACAATTCTACCAAAATTAGGAAAAATAAAAAAGTTGTACAGAAAGACATTGCAAAAATAATCAGAACTGTTTGACGTACCAGTTAAAAATGTAAAATCGCGCACTACAGCCAAAGTTTCTGTCCTGCACCGTACAAACCAACAAGCATTGTAAACATCCTAAAGGCAAACCTTGGCACATTATTTCTATAATACAAAGGAATTATACAAGGAGATAATTATTTTTTTGATGAAAAGTTTCTGTAATCAAGATTCACAAAGTTTCCGTGAGCATGAACAAAGTTCAAGGAGCTCTCCCACTTCAACAACGCTTATCTCTCTCACTTTCACTTTCCTTTTTGAAAAGTTTTGGGTTCCCCTCTTTATATTTTTTGTTTTTAGACTATAAGAATGCACACAACAGAAATAAATGACTCTCTAAAACTTCCGGGTTGTCTCCCTGGCAGCGCTTTCTTTAAAGCCATTAAGCTAGGCATATAGTGCTCAAGTAATGGATCCACCCGGATCCCAAGGTATATCAAAGTCAATTTTAATTAACAATGATTTGTAATTTAGTAGTGAGCACAAAGTAACATATATCAAGTAACAACAAAGTCTAACTCTTTTCCTATGCATCGGCATGTCATAAAAGAACAATTCATGCACACCAAGTAAAGGCCAAAACATAGTATAAGCAGTTTCTTGCAATTTTATCATATTGCAAACATAGAGAGGTGGATATATAGTTTCTCTCTCATAATAATTGCAAGTAGGAGCAGCAAGCAGATGCATATTATATCTATCAAAATCATCATGTGTAGTAGTAAAACGCAACCTATCAATATAATCCTTAGTAAGCACAAACTTCTTCGATATAGTGTAGTTTGGAGAATTCAAAAAGATAATAGGACTATCATGCGTGGGTGCAATAGCAACAATTTCATGTTTAACATAAGGAACTATAGCAAGTTCATATGCATAAGCATCATTCATATTGGCATCTTGGCCACAAGCATAGCAAGTATCATCAAAAAGGGATATTTCAATAGAATCAATGGGATCATAACAATCATCATAGCAATCATCCTTCGGTAAGCACGAAGGGGAATTAAACAATGTATGAGTTGAAGAGTTACTCTCATTAGAAGGTGGGCACGGGTAGCTAATCCGCTCTTCCTCCTTTTATTCTTCGCTCTCCTCGTCATCTTTTTCATCCAATGAGCTCACAGTTTCATCAATTTCTTCTTCCATAGCTTCCTGCAAAATATTAGTCTCTTCTTGGACAGCGGATACTTTCTAAATAAATGCATCAATATTGTAATTGTATTCATAATTTTCATAGCAATATCTAAGTATAGCAAAATTTTCAGGTCTATAAACCGAATCATCAAAATCATCAAACTCTTTAAACATAGATTCAATCTCATAAGCACCCATAAAAGCAACAAATTCTTCTATTTGTTCCACATCATAGTAATCATATACACCATTAGCATAAGAAGATAAGGTTTTATTATCATTGAATTTGCATGAAAAGGGAAGGTGTGGAGCCTTCATCCTAGACCAACAAGTATAATCATGTATCAAGCATAGTTGACGAGCATACCAACGTAACATGTGAATTTGATCCCATAATAGTTTCCCTTTTTGTGTCAAGTGATAATCTCTAAAGTATTCGCGTTGATCCAACGTGTCTCCCATAACAAAGTTGAATGGGGTTTTCTCAGGATTATTAAGTAGTACATAATTTCTTTCACATAACGAGCATCGAGGGTTTTTTAGGAGGTTCCCCATCTCCACGAGTAGCATCTACACCTAATTTTCTTGGTGTTTCGTGTTCCATATCCATAACTTAAGATAGAGAACAACTTAGAACAGCAAATAAAAATTACTTAGTGATAAAGCAAACAAGCACACACGAGAATATTCACACCACGCTATGTCTCCCCGGCAATGGCGCCAGAAAAAGGTCTTGATAACCCACAAGTGTAGGGGATCGCAACAGTTTTCGATAAGTAAGAGTGTCGAACCCAACGAGGAGCTAAAGGTAGAATAAATATTCCCTCAAGTTCTATCGACCACCGATAGAACTCTACGCACGCTTGACGTTTGCTTTACCTAGAACAAGTATGAAACTAGAAGTACTTTGTAGGCGTTGTTGGATAAGTTTTCAAGAATATAAAGAGCATGTAAATATAAAGTAGGGGCTGTTTAGATAAATAAGCAATAAAGTAAATATAGCGAGTGTGGAAAAGTGGTGGTAGGAGTTGTGGAATTGTCCCTAAGCAATTGACTACTTTACTAGACTGATAATCACTATTGCAATTTTTTATTGGGAGAGGCATAAGCTAACATACTTTCTCTTCTTGGATCATATGCACACAACCCAACCATAGCATTAAAGTATCAAGTCCCCTTTATCCCATACGCAAACAACCTACTTACTCGGGTCTGTGCTTCTGTCACTCATGCCACCCACCATAAGCCAATCATGAACATATTGCAAACCCTACAGCGGGAATCCCTCACGCTTGCGCGACACGAAGAGCACCATAGGACAGCACCAATAATAAAACATGCAACTCAAACCAATCATAGCAATTCATCAATCACCGGTAGGACAACGAAAATCTACTCAGACATCATAGGATGGCAACACATCATTGGATAATAATATGAAGCATAAAGCACCATGTTCAAGTAGAGGGTATAGCGGGTTGCGGGAGAGTGAACCGCTGAATATAGATGGGGGAAGGTGATGGAGATGTTGGTGAAGATGATGGAGGTGTTGGTGAAGATCGCGGTGATGATGATGGCCCCCGGTAGCGCTCCGGCGCCACCGGAAGCAAGTGGGAGAGAGCCCCCCTTCTTCTTCTTATTCCTTGACCTTCTCCCTAGATGGGAGAAGGGTTTCCCCTCTGGTCCTTGGCTCCCATGGCATGAGAGGGGCGAGAGCCCCTCCGAGATCGGATCTATCTCTCTGTTTCTACGTTCCCCGATTCTGCCCCTTCACCGTTTCTTTTATATCCGGAGATCCGTAACTCCGATTGGGGTGAATCTTTCACCCAGATTTTTCTCATAAAATTAGCTTTCCTACAGCAAAAGAAGAGCGTCAACCGCCTTACGGGTGGCCCAGAAGAGTGCCAGGCACGCCCAGGGGGAGGGCGCGCCCCTATCTCCGGCCACCTCGGGCACCGTTTCGCGTTGATTCTTCCTCCGGAAAATCCTAAATATTCCAAAATAATTCTCCGTCCGTTTTTATCCTGTTTGGATTTCGTTTAATATTGGGTTTCTGCAAAACGTAAAACATGCAACAAACAGGAACTGGCACTGGGTATTGGATCAATATGTTAGTCCCAAAAATTGTATAAAAAGTTGCCAAAAGTATATGAAAGTTGAAGAATATTGGCATGGAACAATCAAAAATTATAGATATGACGGAGACGTATCAGGGTTTCAGCACGAGCACATAGGGATCAAAGATGATCCAAGTAAAAAGCTTCAGGAATGTGATAGATTTTGTAGTTCTTCAACCATTGGTTCAGTAGGTACAACTAATTTATTTTGGTATTTTGCATTTCCAACCCATAACTAAAGATAGAAAACAAGAGCACAAAATAAAAACTACTTAGTGATAAAGTAAACAAGCACACACACGAGAATATTCACCCCACGCTATAACTCCCCGGCAACGGCGCCAGAAAAAGGTCTTGATAACCCAGAAGTATAGGGGATCAATTGTAGCCTCTTTCGATAAGTAAGAATGTCGAACCCAACAAGGAGCTAAAGGTAGAACAAATATTCCCTCAAGTTCTATCGACCATCGATACAACTCTACGCACGCTTAACGTTCGCTTTACCTAAAACAAGTATGAAACTAGAAGGACTTTGTAGGTGTTGTTGGATAGGTTTGCAAGAATATAAAGAGCACGTAAATATAAACTAGGGGCTGTTTAGATAAAGAAGCAATAAAGTTAGTATAGCGAGTGTGGAAAAGGGATGGTAGGAGTTGCAAAATTGTCCCTAAGCAATTGACTACTTTACTAGACCGATAGCAAGTTTTATGTGGGAGAGGCCACTGCTAGCAAGTCATCCCTGACTTGGAATTCTATGCACTTATGATTGGAACTATTAGCAAGCATCCGCAACTACTAACGTTCATTATGGTAAAACCCAACCATAGCATTAAGATATATTGGTCCCCCTTCAATCCCGTATGCATCAATTCCTATGCTAGGTTGAAGCTTCTGTCACTCTTGCCCTCCAATACATAGTTCTATCAACATAACACTAACCCTATGGTGTGATCCTTGCGCGCGCTCATATGATGGGAACCAAATGACAGCAACATAACCACAACAAAATTAAACCAATCATAGCAATTCACCAATTACCGATAGGACAACGAAAATCTACTCAGACATCATAGGATGGCAACACATCATTGGATAATAATATGAAGCATAAAGCACCATGTTCAAGTAGAGGGTACAACGGGTTGCGGGAGAGCACTACAAAAAAAGACACATCCGTGACATTTTGGGCCGAACGAATTTTTTTCTGTCATACATATGACACTTCTGTGATGATAATTATGACAAAACCCGGTATCATCATAGATGTGGTGGGCTCCTACTTTTATGACAAAAAATCATGACAGAAAATGGGCTTTTCATCCTAGGCGGGCCGAAGACGCAGCTGCATGACATTCTTTGGGCCGTCCATGATGGAAAAAACCGTGGTAGAAGCGAGGGTGAGGAAAATTTCAAGGAGTTCCCGGTTACGGTGGGAGGTCGGGGGCCGAGCGATGCGCGTTTTGCTCGTACACGTACGCGCGTGTGTGCGAGGCGTTGGCTCTAACTGAACCCGAGCGAGGCGTTGGGCTCTAACTGAACCCGAGCGATTGCACTGCAGGCTACGCGTTACTGAACCCGAGCGATCGATCGATGGCTGTTAACTGAACCCGATCGAGCGATTCCTTCGCTACTGCTGCTAACTGAAGCCGATCGATGCTGCCTCTCTGGATGAACAGTGAGCGTTGGGGAGGGGGGGGGTTGGATGAACAGTGAGCGGTGGCGTTGCCTCTGGATGAACAGGACACCGTGGTGTGGAGGGCTGGATGAACAGTAGACGGTGGAGGGGTGCCCATGGAGGGGTGGTTGAACAGTAGCCGGTGGAGTAGCGCGCGGTGGAGGCTAGATGAACAGGAGCCCGTGGAGGCTCGAGGAGGTCGATGGTAGCCCGTGGAGGCTGGAGGAGGTCGATGGTGGAGATGAACAGTATCCCGTGGAGTCCCGTTTTGCGGTACGCCACACCCCTCCCGATGAACAGGACCCCCGTTTCGACCGTAGCGCTTCAACACAAGTTTGTTTCGTCTGTTTTGCGTTACGCCACACCCCTCCTGATCAACAGGACCCCCGTTTCGACTGTAGAAGGTCAGTTTCGTCTGTTTTGCGGTACGCCACACCCCTCACGATCAACAGGACCCCCGTTTCGATCGTAGGAGGTCTGTTTCCTTCGTTTTGCGGTACGCCAGACCCCTCCCGATGAACAGGATCCCGTTTCGAACGTGGCCGGTCGAACACAAGGCCGTTTCCTCTGTTCTGCGGTACGCCAGGCCTCATTTCCATCGCCTGTTCTGTCCAAGCCCTCCCGATGAACACGACGACACATTTCGTTCCGACCCAGCCGGTTGGCTCCCACGCGTTCCATTGCCTCTCGATGAACACGACGCATTCCGTTGCCTCCCCATGAACACGACGCATTCCGTTGCCTCCCCGTGAACATGACGACGACGCTGTTTCTCTGTTCTGACCCAGCCATGTACACGAGCCCTGGCCGTACGTATGCGCGAGTAGGCGTTCGAGACCCCGCCCATATGTATGTACATGGCCGTATTTTCTTTTTTGCACCCTGGCCGTTGTACGTACGTGTACATGCTACATGCGTGCCTCTACTACGACACGTGCACGCCTCTACATCCACCAGTATGTACGTACACGTTCATGACCAGAATGACAACGCTACGTACGCTTCGACCAAGTGGGTCCCGACTGTCAGGCACTTCCTTGCATGCGAAGATGTAGCTGGTGGGTCCCAGCAGTCAGGGGGGCGAATCGTTTTTTTGCCCGGACACACTTCCTTTGCGTGCGAAAATGTAGCTGGTGGGTCCCAGCAGTTAGGGGCGAATCATTTTTTTTGCCCAGACGCACTTCCTTTGCGTGCGAAGATGTAGCTAGTGGGTCCCAGCAGTCAGGAAGGCAAATCGTTTTTTTGCCCGGACGCACTTCCTTGCGTGCGAAGATGTAGCTGCTGGGTCCCAGCAGTCAGGGGGGGGGGGGGGCGAATCGTTTTTTTCCAGGATACACTTCCTTGCGTGCGAAGATGTACCTGGTGGGTCCCAGCAGTCAGGGGGGCGAATCATTTTTTTTTGCCCGGACGCACTTCCTTGCGTGCGAAGATGTAGCTGCTGGGTCCCAGCAGTCAGGGAGGCGAATCATTTTTTTGCCCGGACACACTTCCTTGCGTGCGAAGATGTAGCTGGTGGTCCTAGCAGTCAGGGGGGATCGTTTTTTTTTGCCCGGACGCACTTCCTTGCGTGCGAAGATGTAGCTGGTGGGTCCCAGCAGTCAGTGGGAAACATTTTTTTCGTGAAGTATAGTGGCCCGTCTGGTGGGTCCCAACTGTCAGGTGGAGGAATAATTATTTTCCATGTAATAAGGAGGCACTTCCTTGCTGCGGCCGTGGACCCAGCTGTCAGCCTCTCCACGTGCAGTCCATGTCCGATGGAAGTCGTTCCTTGACCACATTGACCACGCCGCGCCGAGAGCACCACGGCGGTGGACGACGGCGAGGCCTAGGAAGGGGACGACGCAGAGCCGGGGAAGATGCGGCAGTGGAAGTCCGCGCGAAGAGGAGTATGCGGGTTCACTGGTTCGACTGTGGTGTGAGGCTGCAGTCGCCGCAGGGCCTGGCCAGCGGTGGGAATAGTAGGGGCGGTGAGGCCTCCGCGGCAGCACAGCCGGCCACGGGAGGCAGGAGCACGCGGCACGACCGGTGCTGCTTTGGGCGGCTGGAGCAAGAAGACCAGAGGTTGAAGAAGCACTACAGTCGTTGGATGGACATCGTACGGTCACTGGAGCTAGAATCGTTCATATTGACTAAGTTGACAAAGCCCTCCATCCCCGTCAACTTAGTTGGCCCACAAGTCATCCTCCCACTATGGTGGGTCCCAACTAGCAGGGGGTATTCATTTTTTTGTTCGTAATAAGGAGGCACTTCCTTGCGTGCGAAGATATAGCTGGTGGGTCCGACATGTCAGCGGGGGAACGTTTTTTTCGTGAAATACAGAGGCCCTTCCGGTGGGTCCCAGCTGTCAGGTGGAGGAATCATTATTTTGCGCGTAATAAGGAGGCATTTCCTTGTGTGCGGCTGTGGACCCAGTTGTCAGCCTCTCCACGTACAGTCCATGGCCGATGGATGTCGTTCGTTGACCACGTTGACCAGGCCGCGCCGAGAGCACCATGGTGGTGGACGACGGCGAGGCTTTGGAAGGGAACGACATGGAGCCGGGGAAGACTCGGCAATGGTTGCCCACGCAGTGGGGAGTACGAGGGTTTACTGGTCCGGCTGTCATCGCCGGAAAATAACAGGAGGTGTGGGTGAGTAGAGGAATGGCCTGGCCAGCAATGAAGTAGGGTGGGGCGGTGCGGCCTGTGCGGTAGCACAGCCGGCCATGGGAGGTGGGAGCAGGCAGTCCCACCGGAGCTGGTTTGGGCGGCTGGAGCAAGAAGATCAGATATTGAAGAAGCAGCACGGCCGTTGGATTAACATCCAACGGTCACTGCTGCTTGAATCATTTGTGGACTAAGTTGACAAAGCCAAAGTACACGTTAACAACCTAGTAGACCCACAAGTCAGCCTCCAAATCTGTCCCAAACAACATACAACCCGAAATTTCTAGCCAAATTCAAATTAATTTTAAATCTAAATATACCTTAATTTAAGTTTAATGAAATTTTACCCGCACAAAAACAATGAAATTTAAAATATCAAACTCCGAAAGAATACAATATTTTGGAACTAATTGCCTGTTTGTTGTATTTTTTTCATTTTATAGCCCATTTATTATTACTTATAGCCCATTTCTTATTACTTATAGCCCATTCCTTATTACTTATAGCCCATTTTCTGGGCAAAATGCATCCCTCCTCGTCTTGAAAGATTTCCGGCCCAGCAGGGCGTAGAAAAGCAAGTAGGCCTATGTTGGTTATTCTGCAAAAAACAAAATAGCTGGCTAGCCATTTTTAGAAAGAAAAAAAAACAAACTGGGCTGGTCATGTGCTAAACATATGAAATAAAAGCCTGGGCTAGACAGGCCACGGGTCCCGCACAACCCAGTTGATACCCTTCTCCGTCCCAAAAAAACAAAATTACTGCGCGCGCTGCTGGGTCCCTACTGTCATCCTCACCATGTACACTCATCTCCTCATTCCTCTCGGTTGTTGACCATGTTGACAACACCGGAGGGTGGCGCCACAGCGAGCGAACCAAGGCGGAGGACGATGGTGAGGCCTCGGACTGGAATGAACAGGAGCCGGGGAAGATCACAGCCAGTCGTGGGAGGCGGGAGCAGGCGGTCCCGCCGGCGCTGGTTTGGCTTTGGCGGCTCGAGGAAGAAGAGACTGAAGAAACGCGACAGACGTTGAATGTCAATCCAATGGTCAAGGTTGGCACAATCGTTTGTTGACTAAGCGGACACCAAATAGCATACTTTTTTATATATAGGAAGAAAACTGTGAGGAAAATGCGTTCATCTGCCGTCCTCCTCACAGGGAACATTCGCCACATAAGTGACTAGCACCCTTGGTTTTCAACCAAGAGGTCTTGGGTTCGAGTCCTAGGAACTCTCAATTTTGTCCTCCTTCCTTCCTCGAAAAAAGGGAAAGAAAATCAAAGACTTGGGAAGGCGTACAGAACAAGCTAGTGTACCGGTAAAGAGACGTTGCCGAGGTTTAGAAGAAAGAGAGATGTGCTCCTGTAGCTGGTTCGAATCCAAACCTAGACTATGACTATATATGGTGCTATGCTACTCTGCAAGTAATGAAACTGACACATCCAACGTTCGCTTCTCCTCTTCTCTACTTACTCTGCCTAGCATCAGAAGCTCTGGCCGCAGCAACCATGTCCGCTGGCTGCTCGTCCACCTATTCTTCAGCAGGCAACAACCAGATATGCGCCAAGTCGCCACCCGTACCATCGCCTGTGGGTCTCATCACACCCCCGCCGACACGTGCACCGCAGCCGATTGCTCATCGCAACCCGCTGCCGTTGGTGTGGTGCCACTACTGCAAATCACGCAGAGTCATCCGTCGCGTCTCAACAACAATCCTCAACCCTGGCCGAGTCTTCTACAAATGCCCGAATCATGGGGTAATAATATGTTTAAGTGTTGTTCTGCTGCTTTCAGTTGCTGAGTTTTTTAATAGTTTGGTTGATGATCTTCCAATTTGATTCGTGCAGAAAAGGGAAGATTCGTGTGATTTGTATTTCTGGGAAGTTGCGGATGTGGGGGAATGCAACTACGCTGATTATTTGGTTAGCTGAGGAATCCCAATACCAGCAGGTTGGGGTGTTGGACAAGTAACTCAAGGAACGACAGAAGAGGAAGATGCAGAGCAGAAGGTTAAAGATGCAGTTCCTCTGATCATGGCCAAGCAACAGCTGCTGAACGGCCTTGACAGCAATGAGGAGATGAAAGAGCTTGTGAATATAATGGGCAAAACCGATGTGCTCTATAGGATGATTGTCTCTTTATTTGCAGTGTATGTAGCACTCGTGATGTATTCAGTGGCTATGACATGAGCACTTTGCTGAAACTAGTAATGAATGAAACTTGTGTAGCAGGCTGGGCGTAGTGTTGTGAACATCTAATGATTTCTATTAACGGAAATCAGGGGGTATCCCCTTTTGCTCATAAATAAATAAATAGCAGAGGCCCTGTCGGGTCAGCTTTGTTCTCATTCGAAGACGTCGAGCAAATTGCAGTCCAACAGCAAACTATGTCATCAAATTCAAGTTTCACAGCCAAATATGAGTACAACTAAACAACAATGTCATCATGTTTTAGTTGTCATACAATCACCAAACACAAATCAGCATACATAAAAAGTGATGTTCTCACAGCAAAAATACTAAACAACATGTTCATCAGGTTTATGTTGTCATAGCAAACACAATTTCACATAGTAGATAAAAAACATCTTCTGACAGGAAAATACGACAAAAGCAATGTAATCATCATCCGCAACAGCAGCATCAACATCTTTGCCATGTGTATTAGTCTGAATCGTAATTCCCCACGGTGTCATCTTCTTCTTCGTCCTCAATGTCCTCGAACGTTGGCTTCTTCTTGATCAACTCTTGTATGTCCACAGCACGACAGGCAATCTTTTCGCCGGTGTCATTGACATGATGGTTCT
This sequence comes from Triticum timopheevii, assembly GCA_963921465.1. Classification (NCBI taxonomy): domain Eukaryota; kingdom Viridiplantae; phylum Streptophyta; class Magnoliopsida; order Poales; family Poaceae; genus Triticum; species Triticum timopheevii. The sequence goes on from OY997270.1 coordinate 303,999,581, forward strand.
CAAAGATATTAGGAACATCTGTGTTATCTTGTACATCAGGAGCAGTGTAAGCATCATCGTGTTGTGCAACTTCATTAAACGAATTCCTCTCCTCAAACCTTTGCAATACTCTCCAGTCATCGCTACGTGAAAATGTGTCTTCCAAGAAAAATATCTGTGTTGCTTGATTTGCCAAAATAAAAGGCTCGTTGGTCTGGTACGCCGCCTTGACATTGATGGATTTGAAATAATCATCAGCTCTGGGTTTTGCGATCCTGGAAAACAGGTTATACCAATGACAGCACAACAAAACCACACACCGATGATCCTCAAAACTGGAGATATACTGCAACTGAACAATGTCTGTTATGTTAGCATACATTTCAGTTGTCTCTTTGTCATACGTATCCGTGCTCATGATGGCACTGTTTTGTGTCTTCCTGCCTTCGTCTCGTGCAAGGGTGTTGTAGCGCACATCTCCAACAACGCAAGATTCATAATGTCTTACCCGAGTATCAGGACCCATTGCTAGTGAGTAAAGGGCATCATCAACTGCCTGCCCATCCTCCCGCATCTTCTTAACCTATGGTTAGAAAATAGACAAGCTGATTATCTTATGTACTCAATATATTAAAAAAACTGACAGTGCAATTCAAAAGCTTACATGGTTCTTGAACCATTTCGCAAATCCTGCCATAACCAGTTTGTCAATGTTTCTTGGATTTTGCGGCAGTAACTCCTCTTTGTAGATGCTGCACAACATAGTAGATTACAATGTATAAGCTGCAGTACTGCACTTACTTGATATAAGGTAGTATCTCAGGACAGTTATTCAACACATACCAAACCATTTTGTCCAGATCTTTAGGTTTGTCCTCTTGTCGACTCTTCCCTGTAACTCGAATAGAATAATCGAAAACATTGAGCTCGGGATTGTCTTCACCCACCTCTTTGCTAAGCTGATCATCTGTTCAATGTATTTTGAGCAGAATGTCAACGCTTCTGTAGCAATGTAGGCCTCTGCAATGGAACCCTCGGGTCTAGCTCTATTCCTAAGATAGCCCTTGAAAGTGCCTAGCCGCCTTTCAGTAGGGTACATCCAGCCATACTGTACTGGACCTCTAAGTAGTGCCTCATCAGGTAGATGAACGGCCAAATGCACCATCACATCAAAGAAGGCTGGAGGATATATCTTCTCAAGGTCGCATAGGATAGTTGGTATCTTGTCTCTAAGACGCTCCAAAGCATCTATCCTGATATTTCTACTGCAGAATTCCCTGAAGAATTGTCTCAACTCTGCAACTGCTCTGTATAAGTCAGGGCGGCCCAATCCTCTAAGGATAACAGGTAAAACCCTTTGAAGTAGGATGTGGCAGTCATGAGTTTTCAACCCTTGTACCTTGTTTCCATCTGCACCGACTCTCCTTTCAGGGTTGGAAGCAAATCCATGTGGGAATCTCACACGTGACAGGACCTCGCAGAATTCTTTTCTTTTTACCTTGTCCAAGACGTACACAGCTGATGCCATATGCCGTGGTTTACCTTCATCTTGCACCTGCAAATCCTTTCTGATACCCAGGTGTGTCAAATCAATCCTAGATTTTAAGGTATCTTTCGTCTTGCCTTCAATATTAAGAAGTGTGTCGATAATGTTGTCACATGTATTTTTCTCGATGTGCATCACATCAAGATTATGCCGCAGATCCAAATCTTTCCAATACTCCAAGTCCCACAAAGTGGACCAGCGGGTAAACAATAATCTCTCTTCTGCCCTGCCATGCTTCCTTTTCCCGCTACCATTACCAGGATGGTTTCCTGGTGTAATATGCCTGACCTTCTCTAATTCCACTTGCAACTCATCGGCGGTGAGCCTCTTTGGCGCATCACGGTTTTCATGCTTTGCATTGAACACATGTCTTCGGTATTTTCTAGGATGCGGCTTGTCCTTGGCAAGGAAACGACGGTGTCCAATGTAACAGATCTTGCTAAGTATTGCGTATGACAGCGGATTCCTGTCACAGCGAACACATGCATTGTAACCATGTGTCGTTCGCCCTGACATAGTGCCCAAAGCCGGATAATCATGGATGCACCAAATTATAACAGCACGCAGAAAGAAATCAGCTGGTGGGCTGCTATATAGGTCTCGAGTGAGAACACCCTTCCATAGCTGTTGAAGTTCCTCCACAAGAGGCTCCATGAACAAATCAAAATCCTTTCCAAGACTTTTTGGACCTGGGATGAGCAAGGGAATCATGTAGTTTGATTCTTTGGTGCAGACATTTGGAGGCATGTTGTAAGGGATAACAAGCACTGGCCACATGCTATATGTGGCGCTCTGGTGGCCAAATGGTTTAAATCCATCTGAAGCTAAGCCAAGTCTAATGTTTCTTGGGTCAGCAGCAAACTTTTTGTGTTTATCATTGAAGCTTTTCCACTCACTACCATGAGATGGATGGCTCATTACATTCTGATCTCTGTACTCCTAGTTCCTAGAATGCCACAGTACATCCTCTCTTGTTTCAGCATCATGAAACAACCTCTGCAATCTTGGTGTAATTGGAAAATGTCTCAGAACATTATGAGGAATCCTCTTCACAGCATCACCATCTTTCCATCTTGATGATTTGCATTTCGGGCATTCACTTAAGTTGGCATAATCCTTCCGGAATAGAACACAATTATTCTTACAAACATGGATCATATCATATCCAATTCCAACTGCACGAAGGAAATTCTTCATTTTACTGTAGGTGTGTGGCAGCTCAGACGCATCTGGGAAAGATTTGCGGAAAGCAGCCAACATCGCGTCAAATGATTTGTTGGTCATCCTCTCAGATGTCTTCACCTGAAGAAAGGTGACCATAGCTGAGAATACTGACAGCTTATTTCCTGGGGTGACAGCCACGTTGCATTGTTCCAACATGCGGGCCCACCGTTTTTCTTCTGCAGGTGAAAGTTCACGGAATGCACGAGCATTTCATAGCATTGTTTCAATGTTGGTCAAACTCACTGGCTCCGCCGCCACCACCTCCTCCTCCTCTTCCACCTGAGCATCAGGCAGATCAAGATGGTGATCTGCTGCTTCCATGTAGTCAATAACATTGACATTCACAGCTTCACCATGATGAACCCACCTAGTATATGTGACCGACATCCCATACAAGTATAGATGATTTTGCACAGTTGACTGGGATCTTGTAACTGAATTCATACAACTGCTACACGGGTAGAGCACATTTGATTTCGGACCACCGTACTCAGATATGATAAAGTTCATGAAGTTTTCAACCCCCTCGACATATGCAGCGAAGAATCTTCGAGCAGAAGTTATCCAAGTCCTGTCCATCTGTTAGACATACAAATTAGTTCTTCTACTAGATATTATAGGAAAACATATATGCTTTTTTATGAAGTCCAGAAAAAATACCTAGGTCGATGTCTAAAGCTATGGCAAGATATTTGGATGAGCAGATCTAAGTAACAAAATATATGTAAAGCTAATTCAGCAAACAGATTTGAGAGCTAAATTATGGCAGACTGTTTCAGCAGTCAATGTGGCCGAGCACACAACCATCAAACTATCAAAGGCCATCGCAGCAACAAAGATCGAGTATAAAACGGCGTAGAGCTATTTCACCTAACAAATTGGCTACTAGACCATGGCAATCTACGTCACAATAAATATATGGCATGAAATTTTAGCAACTAATCGGCCTTGGCATGCCATCTCAGCTAAGCAGATTAAGTGCAGAACAGGGCAAGGAAGCTTCTTAAGTAGAGCATATTGACAGTAAACTACTTCGGCAAACAGTGAGATTAACAACATCTATCAGTTAACATTCAGCGCTACACAGACATGTACGGGGCCTTAGTCTAGAATGCGCGTACCATGGGAGAAGCTGATCACCGTGCGTCTCCACACAAACGTCTCCAGCGGTGGTGGCGCTGACCGCCGTGCGCCTCCACAAGAACGTAGCCAGAGGTGGCGGCGCGGCTAGAGGACGGCACTCTACGAGAGCGTACTGTGGGAGCGAGAGGATCGTCGTGCGTCCCCTCGATGAACTGCGGCACCGACGTATCAGCGCAGCGGGGAGGGTGGCTTTGGCGGAGCGAATGGAGTGGAGGGGGATGGGGGGAGGGGGGTTTGGGGAATATTATTGGCTAGTTGGCCGAAGGGCGGTTGAATCGGATTTGGGGGAAATTTTTGTGTGTGTGGGGGGGGGGGGGGGGGGGATTTTCGCGCGGTGGGCGGGGGGAGTTTGGCGCATGGTCGGTTTCTCCAAGTGCAGTCCCACATGTCAGTGAAGAGGCAAGCCGAAGCGCGTTCCCTTTGCGTGGGCCATGTGCAAGACCGAACGTGTGGGGGGGGGGGGATGCAATGCAACCGCGACAGGAGTGCTGTGAGTGTACCGCCTTTTTTCCTTTTAAACTAGGTGCTTCGCCACCTCTAAAAAAATTTGTTGCTTCACGGGATCCATCGATACTACTACTAGTAATCCGGTAATCCCGACTAAAACGGCGCGGCCGGGTCTTTTCCCACGCGATATGCTGGGAGGTTGGCTTAGTTTAGTTTTTTAGGACGAGTAATGCTACACCTACGTAATCCCAGTTACGTAATTAACGTAATGTGCAACGTGTGAGCTGTTGATTGTAGATTGGGGGAGGGAGGGGCCCACCACCATGAAAATCAGGGGAGGAGAGAGAGAGAGGCAATTTACATTAACCCTTTCGTAGGTTCCCGTAGATGTAGAAAGATGTGAAGTGCGTGAATGTGTAGTGGACGTACTATTGGAGTGCCTAAGGTAAATTGTGTATGTATAGACCCTATGTGTTTATTTTACTTCGCATGTTAGATTTGTCTTGGTTCAATAAAAAGCAGAGTTGGTGATGATGGTGTGCCTGTCATCCTGCAATATAGGCCGTCCGATCTATATCTAATGGGTAGGAAGGAAACTATGACAATTTACCCGCACTCCTCTCCACATTTGCAGATAAGGCTTTCCCTCGTTCATCCTTTTCTCCCACAAGATCTTGATCTTCCGTGCAACGCACGGGCATCTTGCTAGTACTGCTACAATATGTATATTATTGTGAAAGTTCATATACACTGGCCAATGCAAACACGGCAGATTTTCATTACATTTCGAACTTTTATAGGACAGAAAAATAAAAAAAAACCCGACCCTAAACCTATTCTATGGCGGTGACCGACGTCCTCCATCTGCGTTCTCTATGTACGGGGGCGGGGTTCAAGACCCGTGAAGTGAAGGCGCGGTCTCCGGCGAGGAAGAGTAGAACACGGGATACAGACCGCCAGTTGGCACACCATGCCCTGCCACCTCCCATGCCCTACTCATCCTCGGAGGAGTCCCGACCTCGGCGGTGCCGGACATTGGACGGCGGCAAGTAGGACGCGTGGCTGACGGTGCTCCCGTCGTCTTCCGCCAGCGTCGCCACCGCTTGTGCGGTCGCGTCCGCGTCCGGCTACGCGCTATTGCGTCGCGAGAGGTGACTTGAGCGAGGGCGGCGACCTCAAGCTTCATCCCCGAAGACAAGCTCTCCCGCAGAGCATTCACACTTGCGGTCATGGCGGATGTGGTGCCAGGTAGGAGGGCGATGCGCTATGGTGTGGAGGTTAGCTCGGCGTTGCCGCTTTAAGTAGCGCATTCCGGTGAGGCCAAGCGTCCGGGTGCGTCATTAAGTCGCCGGAGTTGGTTCCTCGGGCACCGAGCCTCTTAACGACGACATACGAACGGACGGCATGAATGCGGGCAGCTGGCACCGGCTGGGAACGCACCGCGCGACGGCACGAGGGACGAGGGTTTTGGTGTGCCAGGGTAGTCAGCTGGGGTCGTGGCAACGTTGGAGATGCCCTTTGCTCACATGCGATCCCCGCATGTCATTGAAAAAGCAAGACGACCCGGCATGCTCTCAGGTCCAGAGGATGCAGTTGGCCACGCTACACCACTCCGCGGATGCGTCGCGGCGCCCCGTGCTTCCTCGATGAGCCGGGTGTTGGGATGTGTTTGGATTGTGGCCATAGTGCACCTTACCAAAATTTTGGTCATGACCCAAAGATTGGTCTTTGTTTGGATGGTTGCCATTTTTTTGGCATGCCAATGAACTCTAGCCAACTCTAGTTCATTTTTCTTGCCAATGTCGGCCAAATCATGGGCAACCAATACCTTAACCAAAATTTTGGTCATGACCCAAAGATTGGTCTTTGTTTGGATGGTTGCCATTTTTTTGGCATGCCAATGAACTCTAGCCAACTCTAGTTCATTTTTCTCGCCAATGTCGGCCAAATCAATTTGGCTATCCAATGCTTTGATGGGGCAACCTTGGGCACAAACCAAACATACTGTTGGTCGTGCCACAGCACTAACGCCACCCTCGGCACACTGAAACCGACTGTGTCTAGCGACGATATGAGCGTGTCGCTCACCGCGGTCACCGTGTCCAGAGGCAGTGCTGGAGCTGCGCCCCGTTGTTGGCCCCAACGACCCACATGAACGGTTGTCGGTGGCGAGGAGGTCATGGGCCAGCTCCTCCATTGGACTAGTCTGTGCTACGTCGTCTCGACGGGTGTGCCCCACATGTCGGTTTCCCTGTTTTCCTGGCAATATTCGAGCGTCAGTGCTCCGCGTTGCGCATTAGGCCTTTCACTATGTAGGCCAAGCGAGACAACTCATTGTTTATTTGAGCCATTCAAGTATAATCATGTGGCGTTTGCTTATTTCTCATTCCTCTCCAACCCTCTTCTCCATCGATCATGTCGCCCTCTAGTCGAGTCCATCCTCCCGCATGCCTCATTTGAACATTCCGCCGAGTATCATTTGCATGTAACCACCCTAGTCCTCTTTCAATAGATCTCCGGACCCCGAGATGAAATCGAGAGGGAACGAGTGGGGGCACGTGATACCTAAGGCGGATTCAAAATTTTGAACCGGTGATCATAGCATCCGCAAATCATATATAAAGGGTATTCAATGTCCGTTTCGTTTTTTAACGTACAATATACTCCCTCCTATCCTTTGTAGTTTACATATAAGTTTTATGCGTAGTCAAAGTATCTCTACTTTGATCAAAAAGGTATCAACATTCAACAACGCCCAATCAATATTGTTAGATTCGTACGTACTCCTAGATTTGTACTCGACATGGTTTCCAATTTGACTATTGACAAGATTAATAGTACATGAGATGTATAATGTGAAAATTATATCATTGGAAACTCCTTTCACATACGAATTTGACCGTATGCTTTGTGTAAATTGCATGTCATATATTATTATTTGGTCAAAGTTAGCCTCGAAAAACGCATTAGGCCCTGTATAATAAATGGAAGGAGGGAGTAGTAGTGGAAGTGGATCCTCTGACGTAGGTATCCCTGCCTTACTTGTCACGCCCAATATGCGACCCTATCCAAAAGGAACTCGAAGGTCCCACCAAGGATAGACCCGCATATTGGAACGCTTTTGCAAGGTGGATATCATTACATCAACATTACATAATAGATGGGGATACATACAAAAGGCATACAAAGCCACACGAATACAACATCCTCATACAAGAGATCAACATCCGACTACGGATGAATCATAAACAGAAACTCAAACAATATCCACCCTGCTAGCCCAGGCTGCCGACCTGGAACCTATCCCCTGATCAAAGAAGAAGCAGAAGAAGAACTCAACGCAAGCAAGCATCGCTCTCGTGTCATGATCATCGCATAACCTGTACCTGCAACTGTTGTTGTAGTAATCTGTGAGCCACGAGGACTCAGCAATCCCATTACCATGGGTATCAAGACTAGCAAAGCTTAATGGGAAAGGAAGGGGTAAAGTGGTGAGGTTGCAGCAACGGCTAAGCAAGTATGGTGGCTAACATACGCAAATGAGAGCGAGAAGAGAAACAAGCGGAACGGTCGTCAACTAGTAATGATCAAGAAGTGATCATGAACACCTACTTACGTCAAACATAACACAGAAACCATGTTCACTTCCCGGACTCCGCCGAGAAGAGACCATCACGGCTACACACGCGGTTTGATGCGTTTTATTTCGGATCTGGTGTCAAGTTATCTACAACCGGACATTAACAAATTCCCATCTGCCACATATCTGCGGGCACGGCTCTCGAAAGTTTATACCCTGCAGGGGTGTCCCAACTTAGCCCATGACAAGCTCTCGCGATCAACGAAGGAATAGACCTTCTCCCAGGAAGACCCCATCAGTCTCGGAATCCTAGTTTACAAGACATTTCGACAATGGTAAAACAAGACCAGCAAAGCCTCCCGCTGTGCCGACAAATCCCGATAGGAGCTGCACATATCTCGTTCTCAGGGCACACCGGATGAGCCAGACGTCGGGTTGGCATAGACCCTGGTTGCCCAGGGGGCGCCAGACATCGCTCGGTTTGGACCAACACTTAGACAAGCATTGGCCCGGGGGGGCTAAAATAAAGATGACCCTTGGGTTAATTACTCCCAAGGGAAATGTAGGTGGTGGTGAGGCAAATGGTAAAACCAAGGTTGGGCCTTGCTGGACAAGTTTTATTCAAAGCGAACTGTCAGGGGGGTCCCATAAATCACCCGACCGCGTTAGGAACGCAAAATCCGGGAACATAACACCGGTATGACGGAAACTAGGGCGGCAAGAGTGGAACAAAACACTAGGCATAAGGCCGAGCCTTCCACCCTTTACAAAATATATAGATGCATTAATAATATAAGAGATATTGTGATATCCCAACCAAAATCCTGTCCACCATGGAGAAATCTTCAACTTCACCTGCAACTAGCCACGCTATAAGAGGGGCTGAGCAAAAGCGGTAACATAGCCAAACAATGGTTTGCTAGGAAGGGTGTCAAAGGTTAGAGGTTCATGGCAATTTGGGAGGCTTGAAGAGCAAAAGATAGGTAATGCAGCATAGCGATAGAACGAAGCAACTAGCATAGCAATGATAGTAGTGAGATCCAGGGTAGCGGTCATCTTGCCTGAAATCCCGCTAGGAAGAAGAACGAGTCCATGAAGAAGATGAAGCCACGAAGACGAACCACACGTAGACGAACGAATCCTCACGATCGCAACAAAACAGGAACTATCGAGAAGAAGCACACAACATGGTAAACACACCGCACATAGGCAAGACATGATGCACAACAAGCATGATGCATGAAAAAGCTAGATGAGGCTACTCATGGCAAGAGATGATGCAAACAAGAACAACACATCAAGGCAAGTTTAAATGAGGCCGGGAACAACATATAACAATTCTGGTAAGTCCTCATATGCACATTTCGAAATTGGTCCAGAACTGAATAAACATTAAGTTGAAGTTGTTAAACAGCAAGTTAAAGAGCACCAAGAGGATCTACACGAAATTCTAGTCAAATTACATATAAAGTTCATTAGATTCGGAGCTACGGCCCAGAAGATATGAGCAAAACTAGTTAAGCATGGCATTGATGCAAAATGCACCCAAACATCAAGCAAACACACCAAAACAAGGATGCAACATGATAATATGGAACTACATGCAAAAACAAGCAAGTTTCATACAGAACACACTCAAAACGGAGCAACGGTTCAACACACACACACACTATACAAGTCATAGCAACAATCTGTCCATAACAGCAACTAGGCATTTTGCAAGCATCAAAACAACATGCTACAGCATCTCAACGTAATAACAAAAGGCATGGGCATGAAGTACAGGTAAATCATAACAAAACATGAACACTGAGCTATCTCCAGAAAAGACTAGAACATGCTCCAAAACACATGGTAAGATTGCAAATAATAACAGTTTCAGACTTTAGCAGAAATAACATCAGGTTGCAATGTTTAGAGCTATCAAACAACATGTTACAGGAACATATCATGGAAAAAAAAGGCATGACATGAATCTACTAATAGCATAGATCAAAATTCCCTTACTGACCATGAGCCAAAAAGGCATAGAAAATATGATGGCACCCACGTAAACATGGCAAGTTATATTACAGATTCAAACATGGCAGGAACAACAATAAGTAGGCATGTTGGTGAGCTTGAACCACTCACCACAGAGCAATACAAGGCATGGCAAGGCAACCAACAGTAAGAAGGCATGTTAATGAAGCTAAGCATGGCAAGAGCAAGTTCATAGGGTGCATGGATCACTAGGAAAACACATGGGAACAAGTGAACTTAATGTTAACAGGCTGACAGCAACATTTTCAAGCAACTTTGGAGCAAGATATGAACATGTTACAGCAGGCTATAATTGCAACCAAGGGCATGAATGGATAGAGCATGACATGTAGATAAAAACATGTTTATAGGACATCTCCAGATTATGCATAGAATGATTAGTAGAAGCATGTTAACATAGCAACAAAATATAACAGAATCTGCCTAGCAAAACAGTAATAGCAAGTACCCTCCTTAACAAGCTCGATGCACTCAGCACACAACTCACAAAAATACATGGTTGGCATCCCTGGAAAGATGGCATAGCATAGATCAAAACACATGTAGACATCAACCTCATAGGATGCACACATCAATCATGGCAAAAATGACAAATGAGCAAGTTATAACAGTTTCAGCAGATTAACATCAACATGCACTCTTCCAACAGCATTTCGGGCATCAAGATGAGCTCAAATGAAAATGATGCAATGGAATGAAATGATCTACTCGTCGAGAAAAACAATTTGACATATTACACGCACGAAACGGAGCTACGGATGCAGAGATGTGATGGCATGAACATGGCATGATAATATATGAAATCTGGGACTTAGGCGTTTCGGGGAAGGGGGAAAAGTCAACCTCCGAGATTTGGATCGGGCGCGGAAATCGAGGCAGGGTCGGGCTCGCCGGAGACGGCGCCGGAGAGGTCGGAGGAGGCGCGGGGAGGAGCTGGCCCGGCCGGATCCGGCCGGATCCGGCACGGCGGCGGCGGAGGGCGGCCTCGGGGCCGGCCGGAGGTTGGCGCAGCGGCCCAGGCCGGCGCGGGCGGTGGCGCGCGGTGGACGTCGCCGGCCGGGAGCGGCGGTATGGCGGCGACGGAGGCGCGCGGTGGAGGAGGTCGCCGGTGGGCGCGGAAGGCGGCGCCGAAGGCGAGGCGCAGCGCCGGCGGGGCGCGGAGACGGTCGGCGGCGGCGACCGGCCGAGGACGGGGCGGCGGCGATGCGGGGCCGGCGACGGCGGCGGAAGCCGGCGACGGGGTCGAGCGCGGCCGCGCGGGCGAGCGGCGGCGGGGCGCGCGGGCCGCGGCGGGCCGGCGGCGCGGGGCGGCGGTGCAGGCCACGTGTCGGCGGCCGATTGGCTGTGGGCGGCGGGCGGACGCGTTCGGTCCAGATCGGACGTGTTCGGCGGGCGAGAGGAGCGGGGCTAGGGTTTGGGGGGAGAATTCATCCGCGAATTTCGGGGGAGGGGGTGTATTTATAGGTAGAGGGAGCTAGGAGAGTCCAAATGAGGAGCGGTTTTCGGCCACGCGATCGTGATCGAACGACCGAGAGCATGGAGGGGAGTTTGCTGGGTTTTGGGCCACTTTGGAAGGGGTGTTGGGCTGCAACTCAAAGAGGGCTTTACGGTTACCCGGTTAACCGTTGGAGTATCAAACGACCTCCAAATGGCACGAAACTTGACAGGCGGTCTACCGGTGCTATTCCAAGGCCGCTTGGCAAACCTCGGTCCATTCCGAGAACGTTTAACACCCGCACAAGAGAAGAAGCAAAAGGGGGACGCCGGAGGGCATAGGAGTGCCGGATTGCAAAACGGACAACAGGGAAAATGCTCGGATGCATGAGACGAACACGTATGCAAAATGAAATGCACATGATGACATGATATGAAATGCAGATGATGACATGGCAAAGTGCAACACGCAAGCAAATGACATGGCAACGACGGCGAATAACTGGCAGACAGCTGGCGCATCGAATCCGGGGCGTTACATTACCCTCCCTTTCGGTCACTTACTGGCGGACCCCATGCTTGCTAGGCCCCGCATGTCAGTTACTCAATGGGTTCGGCCATGTCAAGGGATCCTCATCCATAGTATACTCCCTCTGTTTTTATTTACTCCGCATAAAACAGAGGGAGTGGTAGTATTATAAATGACGCGGGTGGGGGAGGGGGAGGGACGTCGGTTTGCTCTCAACTGTGGTCCCACAAGCGAGCGACAACGCAAGACGAAGCGCGTTCCATTTGGTGAGCGACGTGGAGGGTCCAGCATGCCGGGCTGCAACGAGAACGCGACAAGAGCGATGTACAGTCAGAACCGATTGACCGGTCGTCACCGGAACCACTATTCACACCAGAACCTTCGCTGCTCGGCCTATGCCAGCCACTGCCCTAAAACCACACCAAATCTCCAGCCCATTCCCCCACCTTTCGATCCCCTAGCCCGCATCAAGCGTCCCCTAGTTCGCCGGAAAGCCATGGTGCGCCGCAAGATCACTTACTACAAGATGCTGACGCCGGAGAGCCACGCAGAAATCGCGGCAGCGGTCGGCGCCACAGACCTCCGTTCCCAAGCTCTCTTTGCGGCGGGCCAATCCCTGAGTTCTCTGGAGCCAAGCTACAAGGAGGAGGAAGCCGATCCAATGTTCATGGCGGAGGTTGCGGCGCAGAAGGCCCCCGATGGGTATGAGACGATGGACGTCGACTTCGTGCTGGCGTCCGAGTCCCCCATGGTGCAGGCGGACCAGCGGTTCAACATGGCGATACTAAAGGAGGACCGGGAGGCAGAGGCTCAACTCAACGCGGAGCGCGCGCATGCCGCTGCCATCGAGGCTCTCCTGCAGGTAAAACCGGATGTCGTAGATGTGAACCGGGCGGCAGAGGCTCAACTTGAGGCGGAGCGCGCGGATGCCGCTGCCATCGAGGCCCTCCTGCAGGCGGAACCGGACGTCCTGGACCTGAACCGGGCGTCGGAGGCTCGACTCGACGCGGAGCGCGCGGATGCCGCTGCCATTGAGGCCCTCCTGCAGGCGGAACCGGACGTCCTCGACTTGAACCGGGCTGTGCTCTCGTCCGTGCAGAGCGCCCGCACGCTCCGCTTGAACGAGTAGCTGGAGGCCAAGGACAACCACGGTGCGGAGACACATGACGGCAGCTACGGCTGGTTCGTGCCGGCAGCCAAAGACGATGAGTCCGTCTCTTTTTGCGAGTAGTGATAATTTTTCTTTATGTTGTTGTTTTTATGGATCTTTTGCTGTGTAAAAACATATATTTGTTATGCAAGTCACCTGACTTGGGTCAGTCTACCATTTCAGGCGGTTGGATGAATATCCTACGTCTCCTAACCCTTCTTTCCTTCTTCCTCACCTCTTCTTCTTCCCGAACAGACCACCGCACGGGCCGTACGGATACTCCCCAACATGCGGTTGGATAAACATACTCTATGAACGAAAATTATGTGTCAGCAATAGGATGGCTGAGTTTAGTTTGTTCACATGTGACAACACGTGTCAGTGAGGGTGCGTTCCCTTGGTTGGGTTTGCGGCGTGCAGGAGCAACTGTGTGAGGGTGCGGTGCGACCGCGGCGTGCAGGAGCGACCGTGTGAGGGTGCGGTGCGACCGCGACAGCCGTGCGCAAGTGTACCTCCTTCTCATTTTGAAAACTTTAGGCGAGCTTGGAAAAAATGTGTGGCGAAGTTTGGCAATGCAAGGCCTAGACCCAAACAGGATAAGTACGTATGTACTAGGAGTACTAGTGTTAAAAAAGAAAGGCGGGGTTTTCCTTCGCGGGATTTAATCGATACAAATCCTCGTTTCACGTGTCAGTTAATGCGTATTTTTTTCTCCAAAGACCAAAGAGCTAACCATCTCACTCCTCATCGCTTGATTACTGCAGCGCCATGCAAACCAACCTTCTCACTTCCGCATGCATGCATGGGATATTAATGTCCTTGGTTTCTAACCCCATCAATTTTGCCTCGATTAGTGTTAGTGGCCCTTCGCAAATTGTAATTTTGATATACTGGCCTTGTGTACAAAAAATGGAGGTAGTAACTATATTTGACTTCCTTCCCCATTGCAGTGACGTCCACGATATCTTTTTTTGTGGTTTGGCGAAGTGCTTTGAACGGGGAACACCATTGAGGGAGACCACGGTAAGTCGTTCGCAAGTGCCGCCTACAAGCCGAGACAACCGCCTTATTTGCATCCAGGAAGTCCACTGAACCAAAGGACTAGTACTACTAGGAGTACTAGTGCGGTGAGAAGGTTTCTCGAAGAAGACGATGGAGAAGTGGAGTCAGCGAAGAGTGAAATGATGGTTGCTTCATCCGTGCTTTTGTGATTTGACGCCTCACTGCTTTGTGATTTGTGATAGAAGGGACAGGGGAGTAGACTCTGTGCTCTATACTGTACTACATGCGTCCAAGCATGGGAGAAAGAGGAGAGACGTTGCATTTTTCTATTACTTCAATCAATCGATCAGGGAGCTTCGGTTCCATCTTTTTGGCTTTGGCAACACCGTCCATAATGGTTCCCACGATGCCAAAAGCTATTTTCACATTAGGCTATACATTGTGGATGCCCTTAACCGTACCACTTGGTTTTGCTCCTGTGTGCTATCTATACAAATCTCAATTATATTGATCTAAAAAATTTATATTGATGTAAAAAATTATAGAATCAAGATTAGTAAAAAGGAGGTGATTTACCAAGCCAATCCGCGTCCCACATGAGGCAGAACAACGGCAGAAGCAACACGTGATTAAGTTGAAGAAGATGAGGAAGAAGCGGATTCAGCAACGGGTGAAATGATGGTTGCTTCGTCCCTCCAACTTCTTTTTTTAGTATTATTACTTCGTCCCTCCAACTTAACTGCGAGAAAGGTGCAGCTCTTTGATTTGACGCCTCATTGCTCATTACTATGCCGGCGCCATGACTGGGGTGCTTCACCCCGGCTGCTCTGCACTGTATTCCGGTATGGCACGTGGACCCGGTAGCTTGATGTCCCACATGTCGATGAAAGGGACTAGAAGATTTATGAAAGCGAGCACTCCACTCTTAGGACAGAGGAATAGACGACACGACGGCCCAGTGAACTGTCACTGGTACTGTATAGTACTATAGTTTTGCTGTCTCGCACAATCCATCGATACAAACCCGATTAAACAGGAAAGGGCGGGATTTTTCCCGCGCGGTAGATGATACTGGCCATACATTTCAAAGGCAATTTCAATGTATGCAAACTGAATAATTATAAGTAACAATATGATATCTAGTAAAACTAAAAACACATATGATTTATTGTGTTAGAGTGTAGTAGTAGTTCTGTATTGCATAGTTGTTAGATGTAACATGCGAGAACATGTAGAGATGTAGTTTTGGAGGGCCTACAGAGAGAAAAGCGTAATATGGTCACCGAACTTCAGAATAAGCTGATTACGGTCACTATATACGTTTTGCGATGATTATACGGTCACTTGCTCACGGTTCAGCATCGGATTGCACTCTGTTGACCGGCCAAATAGTCCGCGCGGCGCCATGTTGACTAGTTAAATTGACCACGTTCCTTGTGGGTCCCACCTGTCAGTTCGCATAGGGAAAAGGTCAGATAAACACAAATTTACGCAGGCGCAACAAGACTCCAACCCGTGCGCGGGAATCACCTTGTTGTGTATGTGTCTGTCAGGGCCTGATGTGTGCGCATGCACGTGTAGGTTGAGCACTTGAGCGTGAGAGTGTGTGTTGGTCGTGTGGTGTACTGGTGTGTGCATGCATGCGTGCGTGTGTGCGTGTGAGTGTTGCGTGCGTGCGTGGCTGTGTTGTATGTGTGAGTGTTGCGTGCGTGCGTGGGTGCATGTGTTTGTGTGAGTGTTGCGTGGATGCAATTTGTGTGCATGCGTGTGTGTGTGTGTGTGTATAATCACCACACCAGGTCCTGTGTGTTAAAACAGATGGCTCAGCATACCAATACAAGGCCACCTTGTCCGCTGTGCCTGCTGTCATGACTTCGAACCACCGTCCAAATATTTTTTTGTCGTTTGTTTTCATTCTTACTAGCAAGATGCCCGTGCATTGCACGTAACATCAAGATGCATTTGTATGACTAGTTTATCTTGTGAGAGAAAAGGATGAACGAGGGAAGGCCTTATTTGCAAATGTGGAGAGGTGTGTGGGTACCCTTTTGCAAAATTGCCATAGTTTCTTTCCTATCCGTCAGATATAAATTGGACAGCCTATATTGCAGGATGGCAGGCACACCATCATCACCAACTTTGTTTTTTATAAGAGTGTATTTTATGTATTTTATAAGAGTGTAGATGTAGAGTAGATACAAGTCGACAGGTGGGCACGATGGTAGTGAGATAATGTGATGCAACACTAGAGGTGCCACGTGGAGCGTTTAACTGGTCAACTAGTCATGTCATGAGCAAATACAGAGTTGTACGGTGAGCCCGTGACTATATAATAACCACTAAACATAAATGGTGACTGTAATGAGTAGATTATGAAGTCCAATGTACGTATCGTGCTTTCGCTTCAAATACAATGATCGTCATCGCATATATCGCGAGAAAAAGATGAAACATGCATGAATTTTCTGGGGGCTTACTTTTATAGGACCTGGAGATAGTTTTGTGTGCATACGTGAAAGGGGCGTACAGGGGGTATGCGATGGAGAGAGAGATGCTCTTCGTTTCTCTTTATTATGACTAAGTTTGTATATGGTATTAAAATATACAAATTCACAGTGCGGAATAAATATCATTGTGGGCACCATGCAATGCAAATTAGTGTTCGTACTCGTCCATATAACTTTGTAATGTTGTATATATGTAGAAACTCTAAAATAATTTTTTGGCCACACTTTATTCAAAAGGAATGTTGTATGTGAAATAAACGTGAAGAGATGGCTTTTTAGACCAATGGGGTACGTGATGTAACATGTGTGAATGTGTAGTTGATGCATTTGGCGGGGCCTAGAGAGGTACATGTTTGTATTACGTATTCGAGAGAGGCATGGATAGAGGGGACGACGGGGGGGGGGGGGGGGGGGCGTGGGAGAGATAGCACGAGAAATGAGAGTGGTCTAGAGAGAGAGAGATGAATATGACGTCACGATGAGAGATTCCGTTCCCTTGAGTGTGTATATGCAAGGTGGGAGGGAATAGAGGCACCATGAGAAATTTTGTGTGTGTGTGGTGTTTGTGTTGGTATGTGTGGGTGTGAGAAGATAATGAGATATGGGGGCAGAGGGTGTGTCACCGCGTGAGGTCCGGTGGGTCGAGGTGAGGCCCTTCGTTCGGTTCCGTCCTGCGCCACATTCGTCGGCCTGTGACGCATTTAGGAAGACCCATGGATGACTAGTCGTACAAGACAAAGATAGCAGAATTGTGAAGGACTCTGTGTCCACTGAGAAAGCCGGCTAGGATTTGTAACCCTAGGTTCTTGGACTAAGGTAACCCCTTTATCTCTGATATTACTATTCATCCAACCTAACTTTAAGGGGCATCCTACAGAATGCTCTGCTAGAATCATACTCGTCGATTAGGAAGAGAGGTGTGAGACAATGCGTGAGAGACAAGCCTAAAGATAATGTGCGTACATGAGACACATAGGAAGGTCCATGTATATAGAAAGGGTCGATGTGGATTGTGCGTGTGTATGTTTGCGAGAGGAAGAGTGCTTGTGATAAAGGTTAGTGAAAACAGTTGTAAATGGTTACGAGAGGGAGGGAGGGTTATATCTAGAGCATGTGTGCGAGAAAGACACCTCGGGAGAGAGTGTGTGAGCATGTGTGAGAGACCACCGATGGAGAGTGAAACTACACGTAAAAGACTGTTGTACACATTGGTTAAAGATATAAATTGTATCCAAATATTATGATGGGATCATGATATTTGCAATTCGCGTAAGGAGCGGTCCTTGATCCATCACACATCTAGATTATATCGAATTTGAGCATGTCTATGTTATTATTCGACACAATTGATCCACATAGTTAGTATTTTGAACTCTAGACAATGCATCGCTTTAGCAATCGAATATAAACATGAGTATAGTTCATGTTGTGTGTGTAAAGCACATTATACATACGAAAGTTACACAATGAACATTATAAATAGCTACCTATGAACTAGCATACATTTGAATTCAACTTAAGGTGGTTTAAAAAAAATCAAATTCAACATGAACTCCATTCAATTATTTGAATTTGATATCATGGCATTTGTAAACCATACCTAAATTATGGGGGCACCAATCTTTGCTCTGATTTTGTACATAATAGCATATGTAGTCGTGTACAAAATAGATTCAAATTTAGCTCCTCCATTCCAAAATAATCGTAGTTATAGGATTTTCAAGTGTCAAAATTTCAAAAGAAGAGGATTTATTGTCAAAATAATCGTAGTTATAGGATTTTCAAACATACAAGGTCAAATATAACATTGTCTATTTAGGTAAATCCTCATAGTTCAAGAGTACTCTAAACGTGAATGCTTGTGTTTCAAAATTTCGAACGAAGCGCCAGAAGAGCCTCTACTCGCCCGAAACCGCGTGAGACCAATGTTTGGTAGTACAAGGAAATTACTTTTCTAATAACTCCGACCCGTGAAACCTACCGGCCCGACGTCCAAAGGTCTAATCCGGGGTAGGTTTGTAGCTTCATCTAGACGCCACGCAACCGCCTCCGAAAAACATTCATACACAATGGCCGCCTAAGCACACATGCGCGCGGCCAAAATCGCTCCCGCCCACTATTTGGGACACCTGGGATTACCATCCTACCCCCGACCTGCAGTAGGTCCGAAATTTAAGAGGGGGGCAAAGCTTGTACTTTCCCCAAATTTCAAACAAGCGCGTCCCATCTTCTGTTCAAAAAAGCCAAAAACAAGCGCGTCCCAGACCGAAACATGGTTCCCCCCACCCGTCTGATTCCCCATTCGTACTCCATGGGTGCCAAACTACCTCTCCACCAGCCACGAAACCCCGGCGTCCTCCGTCCGCCACCCCATCCCACCCATCAACCGCTGCCCTCCTCCATCACGCCGGAGCCGATACCCCAACGTCGTCGTCCACCGCAACGCCCTCCATGGCTAGTAGTTGAAGCAGAGGCCGAGCCGTCCGTACCCGAGCCAGTTCAACCACACCGTCCTGTGCCTCACCGCTGCCGCTCCAACTTCGCCGCCCTCCACTGCACCGGAGCTATTCCTACTACGCCATCCTTCGCCGCCTCGGATCTGCTTCGCCTCCACCGACATACGGCCACGGCAACACAGTCAACAATTTGGCCATGGGTTCGTCCAAGCCTGCACCCTCCAGAACATCGGTTTCCCCTGTAAAAAGAAGAATCGGTGCGACATGTGGAGGTGATCACACCGGCAACCGAAAAAGGTACTCCTCTTCCCTTATTCATGCAAATCTTATGTCTCTGCTTGCACGGTATTCATCCCACAGAATACACTAGTTGACTGCTTCTTCTTGATACTAGATGTTCCTAGTAACTCGCGATGCACAAGGTTTCTCCTCATATACTATTTCACCTTAGCTAGAGGTCCGTCGCCCCCCCCTGAATTTCAATTTCTGGCCAGTTGATTCCCAATTAACGGAATCATTCCTCGGTGTAACAGGCGCTAGTACGCCTATTACGCCGGGGAAGCAGCGCCTTGGTGTTTATCTTAGGGGTGTGTGCGGCCTAGAGCTACTGGCGCCCGATCTGGAGGTCAGCCGGGATTAAAGGGATGGCCCGGGGGTGTTGCCAAGCACGACGGTGGTGTGAGGTCGAGGGGAGGGCGGGGCGGCGGAGGCAGGGGTCTGGGCCGGTGGTCGCTGGCAGTTCAAGAAAGATCGTCAACACTGACTGGTGGGAGGTAGACGAAGGCCATCTGCCCGTTCCTTATAGATCGGACGGTTCATTAAAAAAATCGACTGACCTATTTATTTTCAGTCGACTGTTATCTTAGATATGACCAGATGTGGTGGTGTGCTAGAGGAGTACCTGCATTTCCTGTGCTCATATATTACAAAATCATACGGAGTAGAATCTAATTTTATTTGCCATGCAATGTTGTAGAGCTATCATATGTCTCCTGTCATTTATTTTTCAGCCACCTACTATCTGCTGCTTTTACACTGCACTAGTTCTGCACACACTTCACCCATACTCTCGCTATTGTGTTTTTATGCAAGGGTATTTCAGAGTCTACCGAAAGAGAAGCAGCAAAGAAAAGAGAGAAGTCGCGCCAGCTTTCTTCGCGGGTATGCACGACACGTTACACCGTTATAAAGGGTGCAATGTCAGCAGATGGAGACGTTAAACGTAGCTTTGGAGTGGATGACCTCGCTCACAATGAACCACCATCCCAGGTGCTTGCTTTAACTTCGCGGTGTCATATGTGGTTGCATGTTCCATACGGTGTCTAGCTTGTATTCGAAAGGCCGAAGTCAGTCTTTTGGGGCTGTTTGGTTCTAGGCCTAGCATTGCCACACTTTGCCACATGTTTTTGCCAAACTTGCCTAAGGTTAGTTCATCAAAATGAAAGCCACAAGTTGGCAAGCCTAAGGGAATCTTGCCACATTTTTTGTGTGTATGCCATGTGGGGTCCAAGTGTGGCTTGCCTAAGGTGTGGCTTGAACCAAACACTCACCTAAGTTAGTCAAACTTGCCTAGCTTTAGGTGTGGCAACATTTGGCAAAGTTAGTCACAAACCAAACAGCCCCAAGATAAGGAAAGATATTTTTTTACATGAACCACCATCCCGTGAGCACCAGAAGACAAATAGCTAGTCAGGGCACTGACCGAGCCAGTAACAAGCCCAGCAAAGATAGGCATCACCTGGAAGCCAACTAAAAATCTGCGATGGGGGCGAAGCAGCCCGCCTCCCACCAGGCTCTCAGGTCCTAGATGATCATGCTCACCACTCCAGCCGGATGTCTAGCTTGTATTGCTTCCAATTTGGTTAAATTGCATCTGCTTAGCTTACACATTATACCTTTGAATATGACATGCCTTTCTATTTTTGGTACATACTAGTACATCTATGTATTAACCATGTTCTTACATCAAACTAATGTTCTTGTGTATCCCTCATCAATCACTTATGATGAGGCAGGCAGGCAAGGGGACTACTCCTCATTAAAGAATGCAGCGTCAGCCTCCCGACATGATTCTCAACAAATAGAAATGCTAGATGAAGATAGTGAACATAGCTCGGTAGTTGATTACAGCATTTCCCCTACACTAGCATCGTAGGTGCCTGCTCTAACTTGGCAACGTGATATGTGGTTGCATGTTGCATATGGTGTCTAGATTGTAATTCTTCCAATCTGGTTAAACTGCATGTGCTAGTCTGCTTAGCTTATACATTTTACCTGTTAATGTGACATGCCTTCCTGTATTTAGTACATAGTACATCCGTCTATTAAGCATGTCCTTACATAAAACTATTGTTTTTTTGTATCCCGCATCAATCAATATGACGAGACACCTTTAGTATATGTAGTGCGATATTAGTTGCATCTTTCATATGATTTATAGCATGCGCTGCTTCTAATTTGTTGAAATTTTTATGATGGGACACTTTTAACTTGGCAGAGTCATATTGGTTACATCTTTCATGTGGTGTCTAGCTTGCATTGCTTCCTATTTGCTGGAATGGTTTCTGCTTAGTTTACACTAACAGTTGTGAACATGCCATGCCGTCCTGTTTTTCGTACATATTCCATCCTAGTATCATGTGTTTGCCTTACATCAAAGTAGTGATTGTCAGTATCATGCATGAATGAGTTCTGAAGAGAGAATTTTATTGCTTTTTCTTGTTGGTTTTACTTGACAATTCAAAATCAATAAAGCGGAAGGAAGTTAGCAAGGCAGCGGATAAAGGTGCTCCTTCCGAACGGAGGGCCTCTATAGTTTCTACTCCTCCACACCCCCAAGATGATTTCCAAGACAACACATGCATAGACACTCAACAAAGTTGTGTTTATGATGAGCACGTCTGCCCTAGTGCAGCATCACCGGTGCTCCCTCTAACTTGGCAATGTTATATGTGGTTGCATGTTATGTGTGATGTATAGCTTGTATTGCTTCTAATTTTGTTGAATTCCATCTGCTTACTTTACACATTGTACTTGAATAAGACACGTGTTCCTATTTTTAGAACATACAATATCTGTCTATCACACCATGTTCTTACATCAAATTACTACTGTTGTGTAAACAATCACTTATCATAAGACACGTTTGACTTCGGAGTGTGATATAGGTTACATCTCACATTCTTTTCTAGCTTGTACTACTAATTTGTTGAAATGGCACTTATGACGAGACAGTTTTAACTTGGTAGAGTGATATTCGTTGCATCTTTCATATGGTGTTTAGCTTTCATTGCTTCTAATTTGTTGAAATGCCTTCTCCTTAGTTTACACATCATAAGCTGTGAATATGCAATGCTGTGAATATGCAATGGCACTAATGACGAGAGACCTCTAACATGGTAGTGTGATGTTGTTTGCATCTTGCATATGATTTATTTCTTGTACTGCTTCACATTTGTTTAAACGCCATTTATGATGAGACACTGTTAACTTGGCAGAGCGATATTTGTAGCATCTTTCATATGGTGTCTACCTTCCATTGCATTGCTTCTAATTTGGTGAAATGTCTTCTTCTTAGTTTACACATCATAGTTCTGGTTATCTCTTCCGTCCTGTTTTTCATACATATTACATCCTCCTATCATGTGGTTGTCTAACATCAAAGTTCAGTTTGTCTGCATCACGCATCAATTTGTTCTGAAGAACTAAATTGTTATTCGTTTTTCTTGTCGGCTTGACTTAACATGGCACAGAGAAAGAGGAAGAAACACAGAATGGCAGGGAATGAGAAGCGGATGAATCATGCAGATTCTGCTGGTACTGATGGTGCAATAGAAGGTCAAAGTCCAACGGGAAATTCTACAAACACGGCATCCCATGCTACACGAGCTGCAAAAAAAAGCCAAAAAGAAACAAATAGCTGCCACCAAACAAGCAGAGAAAGCCCTAGTTCTTGCAACACCTACCACAGTACTACCAGCTGCACAACTTACTCGTGCGTCAACTGAGCTAGCAGCACGTTCCCAAGCTCCCTTGCCACCTGACACTACTTCCCAAGCACTCTTGACACAAGACGAGTTGGCAATATCAGATGAACCTTGTGAGCTTCAACAGCAAGAAGGTAGTTGCTGGAGTCAAGTTACAGTTGCATGCTTCTTTATATGTAGTCTCACAGTTTGATGTACACTAACACTTCCTATGTTTGTTGTTGGACTAGCACCTAGGCGCAAGAGGAAAAAAACATCAAGGATATTGCTCGATAGGTTAACTAAATCTAGAGGAGGAAGAATGAAGATCCGTTTCGAGGCAGGTTTAAAAAGGCCACGTGATGCTACAGAGTCAGCCAAGTTAGTATCAGAGGCAGCGGTTGCCATTAGGTGTCATGTACGTATTCTCCCAACATGGATTTAGTATAGGAATGACAAAGACGAAACCCAGTTCAACACCTTCCTCGACCATTTATCTGTAAGTATGGTTATGTATGGAAACTAGTAATATCGTCTTGCTCTGTCCCATACTTTCTAGGTTGCTGATAATGAGACTCCCATAGTTTTCAACAGATGAGGTTCAAGTTGGATAGCCAAGATGATGCAACCAGACAAGCTTGCACCCATGTTTTCAAGTCTGCTCTGCGACAGTATCGGTATAACTTGAGGAAAACTCACTTTGAAGGCAAGGCTAACAGTGAACTTTCCCAAACATCTCCAGTGGAAAATATATCGGATGAAGACTGGAGGGGCCTTGTTAAACACTGGTTTGATCCGAAGTATCAGGTACATTATATATATGTGATCAGATCACATGTTGAAGTCCTATTTATGCATGTGTCACACAAATCTATCTTCTTGTAGGTGAACTGTTCAAAGAACAAGGCCAACAGTATGAAAGTGAAATTCCAACAGACGACAGGATCTCGTAGCTATATTGCACACTACGAGGCTCTTGTAATTAGCTGCTATTTCACTCTTTTTGTTGTACCATATTATCAGATCTATATTGACTTGTTCGAAATGCAGAGGAAATCCCGCAAGGACCAAAAAGTACCTGAACCAAATGCTGTGGAAATCTTCAAGGACTGTCACACCAGCAAGAAGAAGGGCATGACTACACCAGTCAAAGCCGTTGTTGTAAGTCCTTAATCCTCATGCCTTTTAACTACTACTTACTCTAACTTGTGCCTTGAACTGCATGGTTTGCAGCCAATGTCTATTACTCTTTTCAATTTTATACACAATTGTCTTAGCGTATCATTGCACCTTACAAGGTTTAAAAGAGAGGAGTGATGTTCCTTTGATCTTGGCCCATAATCTAGTTCCGTGCTGGACTTGCCCACACCACGTTACAATTGCATGTTTGTCTGTTCTCAATTGTTTTGTGATATGAAATGATGTCATACTATGCTTACCGTATTATAAACTTCATCTCTTTATCCTTAGCCCTCAATACAATGTGAAGAAATAGACAATACATTAGCGATGGTACATGGTCATATGTTTGGAACCTGGTCTTATTATGTACTTTGCAATAAAATACAACTAATATTTTACATGGGTTCACCAGAATAAGTTCTGTATAGAGACCAAAGCTATTTTGTTTGGTTTTGCTGCCTCCTTAACATCTTCTATTCTGGTACTACTAATGTAAAACCTCAACTTTTCAGCGAGCTATGGAAAAAATGGTGGAACCGCCACCTTCTAAAGGTGGCGAGGCAACTATAATCGCAATGTCAGCTCTTGCTGCAGTGGGTCAGTACCTGTCCACTAACAGTGCCAAAAGCACGTTCCTGCGTAATACTGGGTTGGTTGTTAAGGCAATATCATCCAAACTGCCTCATGATCAAGATATGCAAGCTCAAAGCAATGTTGTATCTGCGCTCCAGACACAAATCCATTCCCTAACAGAGACCCTTTGTGAAACAAGGAGAGACATTGTTCGATGTCGTCAAGATATGCATGGTTTTGAAACCATACTATCACACATTTGCTATTGTTTTCAGGAGCCTAGGGGAAATGAAGGCGAGGGTTATGGTGCTCCGTCGAACAATACATCATGAAAATGTAACAGTCAGGTCAAATGAACTGAGCTTCTGAACTTCTGGTGGTGCATTTATCTGCTAGACTGTTAAGTTCTATGCCAACCTTCCTTTTGTTATATAGTTGTAATTTGTTTTGGTGCGATACAAAATTTATTCTTAACGTGCAGCCACCAGCTGAAGAAAACAACAAGCCATTTTTGTATAGTGTAGGGTGTTCCCTATATTTGCACTGGTGGCGATCTTTGATGCCAAGTGGATGTAATCTGTGCAATCACCTTAATAGCCTAGCATTAGTTTCGGCCTTATTTATTTCCTAGTCTTCTTTTCCCCTGGTTTGCTAGTGGCCGCAACTACCATGGGCCATATACGGGCCGTAGGATCCATGGGTCTCCTACGAGCCATAGGATCCATGGGTGTCCTACGGGCCATCGATAAATGGGCCTCCAACAGGGCCGTAGAATCGGTGGGCCTCGGGTCGTCGGATAAATGGGTCTACATGGGCCGTAAACGGGCGTAATTGGTATCAGCCCAGCACGGTAACGGGCCATTAACAGGCCGTAGGACAGCAAAGGCTGAATTCTGTCACAGGCATAACGGGTCGTTAATGGGCCAGAATATAGGATGGGCTGGAAATAGCGCAATGGGTTAACAGGCCAGAAACGGGCCGACTCTTGCCATGGGCCGAATTTGGCCCATTAGGGTAACAGGCCAGTAACGGGCTGACTCTTGCCATGGGCCGAATTTGGCCCATTAGGAGAACAGGCTAGTAACGGGCCGGAAGTAATCGAGGGCCGAAAAGGATCCCAAGAACGTATGGGCCGTCAATAGGCCGAAATCTAACACGGGCTGGAAATGGCCCATGTAAATCACGGGTTCTTAACGGTACAAAGAAAATTACTATTCATTATGGGCTAGAGTCACCGTGGGCCTGTAAACGTCCGAAAGATACGAAGGCCTCATATGGGCCGAAAGACGTCATGGGCCATACATAGGCCAAAAGTGAAATGGACTGGTGTTATATTCGACGGCCCACATGATGTTGTTGGGATGATTTCCTTTAGGGCCTAACGGGTCGTGAGTTAACAGGCCGTAAAATGGGCTATTTGCAAAGAGACCATTAACAGGCTTTTCATGGGCCAGCCCGTTAACTTTTGACCAAGTCAAACGGGCCGGCTTTGTAAGCTAAATGGGCCAGTGGTGGGCCGTGGCACGTGTCGACATATCATAGGCACCTATCTGACCCACTAACGAGCTGACACGTGTTTCGTCCGGCCAATAAGAATTTTACACGTGGAAATTTCCCATTGGTCGGGGCTGTTAACGGGTTATCGGATCCAAAACCCAGGCCGATAGCTTAAGGGTGTTCCGTTACGGTGGATGCCTCGTGTCGGTCACCCTTGACGAAAGCACTTCTGTGACATGCGATTTATCGTCATGGAAGTGGACACTTCCGTGATGATAATTTTGGTAATGTCATGGAACACTTCTACGACAGCACAAGTATGACTATCTTGATTCTGTCATAAAATCGTCACGGATGTACATGCATGAAAAAAAACGAGACCTACTGTGACAAACACGTATCATCACGGAAGTGTATTTTTTTGTAGTGGAGTGGACCATTGTAGATAGATGGGGGAAGGTGATGGAGATGTTGGTGAAGATGACAGAGGTGTTGGTGTAGATCACGGTGAAGATGATGGCCCCGGCGGCGTTCCGGCACCACCGGGAGAGAGGGGGAGAGAGCCCCCCTTCTTCTTCTTCTTCCTTGACCTTCTACCTAGATGGGAGAAGGGTTTCCCCTCTAGTCCATGGTCTCCATGGCGTGGGAGGGGTGAGAGCCCCTCCGAGATTGGATCTGTCTCTCTGTCTCTCCCTGTTTCTGCGTTCCTCTTTCTAGCCTTTCACCGTTTCTTATATTCCCGGAGATCCGTAACTCCGATTGGGCTAAAATTTTAACACGATTTCTATCCGGATATTAGCTTTCTTGAAGCGAATGAAGGGCACCAACTGCCTTACGGGGTGGCCACGAGGGCCCAGGGCGCGCCACCCTACCTCGTGCCCCCTCGGGCATCGTCTCGCGTTGATTCTTCTTCCCAAAAATCATAAATATTCCAAAAAAAATCTCCGTCAGTTTTTATCCCGTTTGGACTCCGTTTGATATAGGTTTTCTGTGAAACAAAAAACATGTAACAAACAGGAACCGGCACTGGGCACTGGATCAATATGTTAGTCCCAAAAATAGTATAAAAAGTTGCCAAAAGTATATGAAAGTTTTATAATATTGGTATGGAACAATAAAAAATTATTGATACGACGGAGACGTATCACACGCCTTCATGCTGACGGAACTCATCGACTCCTTCGTACCTCTACTGGATCAAGAGTTCGAGGGACGCCATCGAGCTTAACGTGTGCAGAACTCGAAGATGCCGTATGTTCGGTACTTGATCGGTTGATTCGGGAAGACGGTCGACTACATCAACTACGTTAAGTTAACGCTTCCGCTTTCGGTCTAGGAGGGTATGTGGACACACTCTCCCCCTCTCGTTGCTATGCATCTCCTAGATAGATCTTGCATGAGCATATGATTTTTTTTTGAAATTACATGCTACATTGCCATACAATGGCATCCGAGCCAGGTCTATGCGTAGATGATATGCACGAGTAGAACACAAAGAGTTGTGGGCGGTGATCGTCATACTACTTACCACCAATGTCTTATATTGATTCGGCGGTATTGTTGGATGAAGCGGCCCGGACCAACCTTACATGACCATGTTCATGAGACCGGTTCCACCAACAGACATGCAACTATTTTTGCATAAAGGTGGCTGGCGGGTGTCTGTTTCTCCAACTTTAGTTAAATCAAATTCGACTGCGGCCGATCCTTGTGAAGGTTAAAATAGCAAACTTGATAAATCACTGTTGTTGTTTTTGTGCCGTAGGTATGTATGGTTCATGCTAGAAGCCCGTAGCGGCCACGTAAAACTTGCAACAAACAAAGTAGAGGACGTCTAACTTGTTTTTGCAGGGCATGTTGTGATGTGATATGGTCAAGGCATGATGTGATATAAATTGTTGTATGAGATGATCATGTTTTGTAACAAGTTATCAGCAACTGGCAGGAGCCATATGGTTGTCGCTTTATTTTATGAAATAAAAATGCTATGTAATTGCTTTACTTTATCACTAAGCGGTAGAGATAGTCGTAGAAGCAATGGTTGGCAAGACGACCATGACGCTACAATGGAGATCAAGGTGTCAAACCAGTGAAGATGGGTATCAGGACGTTGCTTCGATGATGGAGATCAAAAGCACAAGATGATGATGGCCATATCATGTCACATATTTTGATTGCATGTGATGTTTATCTTTATGCATTCTATTTCGCTTAGTACGGCGGTAGCACTATAAGATGATCCCTTCTACCTCTTGAGCACTGCGTTGGTTTTCCCTTCAAGAAGAAAGGGTGATGCAGCAAAGTAGCGTAAGTATTTCCCTCGGTTTTTGCGAACCAAGGTATCAATCCAGTAGGAGGCTCCACGCAAGTCCCTCGTACCTACACAAACAAACAAGAACCTCACAACCAACGCGATAAAGGGGTTGTCAATCCCTTCACGGCCACTTGTGAAAGTGAGATCTGATAGAGATAATAAGATACGATAAATATTTTTGGTATTTTTATGATATAGATTGGAAAGTAAAGATTGCAAAATAAAGTAGTTTGGAAACTTATATGATGGAAGATAGACCCGGGGGCCATAGGTTTCACTAGTGGCTTCTCTCAAGATAGCATAAGTATTATGGTGGGTGAACAAATTACTGTCAAGCAATTCATAGAAAAGTGCATAGTTATGAGATTATCTAGGCATGATCATGTATATAGGTATGACGTCCGCGACAAGTAGACCGAAACGATTCTGCATCTACTACTATTACTCCACACATCGACCGCTATCCAACATGCATCTAGAGTATTAAGTTCATAAGAACAGAGTAACACATTAGGCCAGATGACATGATGTAGAGGGATAAACTCAAGCAGTATGATATAAACCCCATCTTTTTATCCTCGATGGCAACAATACAATACATGCCTTGCTGCCCCTGCTGTCACTGGGAAAGGACACCGCAAGATTGAACCAAAAGCTAAGTACTTCTCCCATTGCAAGAAAGATCAATCTAGTAGGCCATACCAAACTGATAATTCGAAGAGACTTGCAAAGATAACCAATCGTACATAAAAGAATTCAGAGGAGATACAAATATTTCTCATAGATAAACTTGATCATAAACCCACAATTCATCAGATCTCGACAAACACACCGCAAAAAGAGTTACATCGAATAGATCTTCAAGAAGATCAAGGAGAACTTTGTATTGAGATTCAAAGGGAGAGAAGAAGCCATCTAGCTAATAAATATGGACCCGAAGGTCTGTGGTAAACTACTCACACCTCATACGAGAGGCCTTGGCGATGATGTAGAGGCCCTCCGCGATCGATTCCCCCTCCGGTGGAGCACCGGAAAAGGCTCCAAGATGGGATCTCATGGGTACAGAAGGTTGCGGCGGTGGAAATAGGGTTTTGTGGTGCTCCTGGATGTTTTCGGGGTACGTAGATATATATAGGAGGAAGAAGTAGGTCGGTGGACCCACGAGGGGCCCACGAGGGTGGGGGCGCGCCCTCCTGCCTCGTGGCCGCCTCGGCTGCTTCTTGACGTTCACTCCAAGTCTCTTGTATTGCGTTTCTTCCAAAAAGATCGCTCCCGAAGGTTTCATTCCGTTTGGACTCCGTTTCATATTCCTTTTCTTCAAAACACTAAAATATGCAAAAAAAAACAATTTGGGCTGGGCTTCCATTTAGTAGGTTAGTCCCAAAAATGATATAAAAGTGTAAAGTAAAGCCCATAAACATCCAAAACGGGTAATATAATAGCATGGAACAAAAAAAAAATCATAGATACGTTGGAGACGTATCAAGCATCCCCAAGCTTAATTCCTGCTCGTCCTCGAGTAGCTAAATGATAAAAACAGAATTTTTGATGTGCAATGCTACCTAGCATATTTCTCAATGTAATTTTATTTATTGTGGCATGAATGTTCAGATCCAAATGATTCAAGATAAAAGTTTGTATTGACATAAAAGTAATAATACTTCAAGCATACTAACAAAGCAATCATGTCTTCTCAAAATAACATGGCTAAAGAAAGCTTATCCCTACAAAATCATATAATTAGGCTATGTTTCATTTTTGTCACACAAAATACTCCCATCATGCACAACCCCGGTTTTAGTAAAGATATTGGTTCATACTTTTTAATGCGCTTCAGCTTTTGTCACTCTCATGCAATACCGGAGCGTAAGCCATGGAAATAGCACTATGGGTGGAATAGAATATGATGATGGAGGTTGTGTGGAGAAGACAAAAAAGGAGAAAGTCTCAAATTGACGAGGCTAATCAATGGGCTATGGAGATGCCCATCAATTGATGTCAACATGAGGAGTAGGGATTGCCATGCAACGGATGCACTAGAGCTATAAATGTATGGAAGCTCAACAAAAGAAACTAAGTGGGTGTGCATCCAACTTGCTTGCTCACGAAGACCTAGGGCACTTTGAGGAAGCCCATTGTTGGAATATACAAGCCAAGTTCTATAATGAAAAATTCCCACTAGTATATGAAAGTGACAACATAAGAGACTCTCTATCATGAAGATCATGGTGCTACTTTGAAGCACAAGTGTGGAAAAGGATAGTAACATTGTCCCCCTTTTTTATTTTCTTTTTTTGGGCCTTCCTTTTTTTTATTTGGCCTCCCCCTTTTTTATTTGGCCTTTCTTTTTTTGGCCTTTCTCTCTTTTTTTAAGGGACACTGCTCTAATAATGATGATCATCACACTTCTAGTTACTTACAACTCATGAATTACAACTCGATACTAGAACAAAATATGACTCTATATGAATGCCTCCGGCGGTGTACCGGGATATGCAATGAATCAAGAGCGACATGTATGAAAGAATTATGAAGGTGGCTTTGCCACAAATACGATGTCAACTACATGATCATGCAAAAACAATATGACAATGATGAAACGTGTCATAATAAATGGAACGGTGGAAAGTTGCATGGCAATATATCTCGGAATGGCTATGGAAATGCCATAATAGGTAGGTATGGTGGCTGTTTTGAGGAAGATATAAGGAGTTTTATGTGTGATAGAGCGTATCATATCACGGGGTTTGGATGCACCGGTGAAGTTTGCACCAACTCTCAAGGTGAGAAAGGGCAATGCACGGTACTGTAGAGGCTAGCAATGATGGAAGGTAAGTGTGCGTATAATCCATGGACTCACATTAGTCATAAAGAACTCATATACTTATTGCAAAATTTTATTTACCCTCAAAGCAAAGTACTAGTATGCATGCTCCTAGGGGAAGGGTTGGTAGGAGTTAACCATCGTGCGATCCTGACCTCCACTCATAAGGAAGGCAATCAAAAGAGCACCCCATGCTACAAATTTGTTACACAAATTTTACCATACGTGCATGCTACGGGACTTGCCAACTTCAACACAAGTATTTCTTAATTTCATAATTACCCAACTAGCATGACTCTAACATTACCACCTTCACATCTCAAAACAATTATCAAGCATCAAATTGATCATAGCCTCCAATTCACTTCCTATGATAGTTTTTATTATACCCAACTTGGATGCCCATCATTCTAGGACCAATTTTATAACCATAGAAAATACCATGGTGTTCTAAAAGACTCTCAAAATAATATAATTGAAGTATGAGAGATCAATAATTTCTACAAAATAAAACCACCGCCATCCTCTAAAAAGATATAAGTGAAGCACTAGAACAAAAATTATCTAGCTCAAAAGATATAAGTGAAGCACATAGAGTATTCTAATAAATTTCGAATCATCTTGTGTCTCTCCCAAAAGGTGTGTACATCAAGGATGATTGTGGTAAACGAAAAATCAAAGACTCGTATCATACAAGACGCTCCAAGCAAAACACATATCATGTGGTGAATAAAAATATAGCTCCAAGTAAAGTTATCGATAAACGAAGACGAAAGAGGGGATGCCTTCCGGGGCATCCCCAAGCTTAGGATTTTTTTTGTCCTTGAATTATCTTGGGGTTCCATGGGCATCCCCAAGCTTAGGCTCTTGCCACCCCTTATTCCATAGTCCATCAAATCTTTACCCAAAACTTGAAAACTTCACAACACAAAACTCAACAGGAAATCTCATAAGCTCCGTTAGTACAAGAAATAAAAACCACCACTTAAGGTACTGTAATGAACTCATTATTTATTTATATTTGTGTTAAACCTACTGTATTATAACTTCTCTATGGTTCATACCCCCCGATACTAGCCATAGATTCATCAAAATAAGCAAACAACACCCAAAAACAGAATCTGTCAAAAACAGAACAGTCTGTAGCAATCTGTAACTTTTGATTACTTATGAAACTCTAAAAATGCTACCAAAATAGGAAGTCCTATAAACTTTTTCTATTGATCTACTTCAAAAAGAATCAACTAAAAATCATGTTTCTGTGATTTATTAAAATTATTCTCGTGCGTGCAGAAGTTTCTGTTTTTCAGCAAGATCAAATTAACTATCACCCAAGATGATCCTATAGGTTCTACTTGGCACAAACGCTAATTAAAACATAAAACCACATCTAAACAGAAGATATATGATTTATTTATTACTAAAAAGGAACAAAAGCAAGGAACAAAAATAAAATTGGGTTGCCTCCCAACAAGCGCTATTGTTTAACGCCCCTAGCTAGGCATAAAAGCGAGAATAGATCTAAGTATTGCCATCTTTGGTATTTAATTCTTCAATAGAAAACTTATAACCCTTAGGAGTTTATTTCTTTTTAGTAATGATTAAACTCCTAGGCAAGAAATCAAGAGATTCGTTTTTAGCAAAAGGTTCCTTAATGAAAGCAAAAAAGTTGGGATGAACACTTATTGATTTGAGATCCGCATTTCCCTTACTAGAAGATTCACCCTTATTTTTAGGAACATACATTAATTTGGCAAATTTGGTAGGAGGGGTTGGAGTATTTTTCACGGATGAAAAGGCAGACCCTAAGTTAGTAATAATAACCTGAAGTTTACCGATTCTTGTAAAATCTTGATCTATTCTTTCATTAACTATAGGTTCCTTCTCTTTAAGAAAATTCAGAGTGACTCCAACCTTAGATCCATATTGGGAAATTTGGTTGTGGATCCTTTTATCCAAATTTTCAATTAACTCAATAGTGGCAACTTTATTTTCAATTATTTCAAGCCTTTGCATAACATGTTCCAAAGTTAAAACAGTTCCATTAACCAAAAGAGGTGGTGGACCAAACAAATCTAACATAGCATTACAAGCATCAAAAGTATGGCTACCCAAGAAATTCCCTCCGGTAATAGCATCAAGAATGCATCTATTCCAAGGAGTAATGCCTACATAAAAATTGCGAAGAAGGACGGAAGTAGTTTGCTTCCTAGTAGATCTATTTTGAGCATTGCAAATTCTATGCCAAGCATCTTTTAGATTTTCTCCCTCCCTTTTTTAAAATTAAGAACTTCATGATCGGGAGTACTAACGATGATAGGAGGACTAGCCATGATAAACGATCTAACACACGAGCACACAAGAGGCAAGCGAAAAAGAGGCGAACGGAAAAGAGAGGGCGAATAAAACGGCAAGGGTGAAGTGGGGGAGAGGAAAACGAGAGGCAAATGGCAAATAATGTAATGCGAGGGCTATGAGTTTGTGATGGGTACTTGGTATGTATTGACTTGTGCGAAGACCTCCCCGGCAACGGCGCCAGAAATCCTTCTTGCTACCACTTGAGCACTGCGTTGGTTTTCCTTGAAGAGGAAAGGGTGATGCAGCAAAGTAGCGTAAGTATTTCCCTCAGTTTTTGAGAACCAAGGTATCAATCCAGTAGGAGGCTCCACGCAAGTCCCTCGTACCTACACAAACAAACAAAAACCTCGCAACCAACGCGATAAAGGGGTTGTCAATCCCTTCACGGCCACTTGCGAAAGTGAGATCTGATAGAGATAATAAGATAAGATAAATATTTTTGGTATTTTTATGATATAGATTGGAAAGTAAAGATTGCAAAATAAATTAGATTGGAAACTTATATGATGGAAGATAGACCCGGGGAACATAGGTTTCACTAGTGGCTTCTCTCAAGATAGCATAAGTATTACGGTGGGTGAACAAATTACTGTCGAGCAATTCATAGAAAAGTGCATAGTTATGAGATTATCTAGGCATGATCATGTATCTAGGCATCACGTCCACGACAAGTAGACCGAAACGATTCTGCATCTACTACTATTACTCCACACATCAACTGCTATCCAGCATGCATCTAGAGTATTAAGTTCATAAGAATAGAGTAACACATTAGGCAAGATGACATGATGTAGAGGGATAAACTCAAGCAATATGATATAAACCCCATCTTTTTATCCTCGATGGTAACAATACAATACGTGCCTTGCTGCTCCTACTGTCACTGGGAAAGGACACCGCAAGATTGAACCCAAAGCTAAGCACTTCTCCCATTGCAAGAAAGATCAATCTAGTAGGCCAACCAAACTGATAATTCGAAGAGACTTGCAAAGATAACCAATCATACATAAAAGAATTCAGAGGAGATTCAAATATTTCTCAAAGATAAACTTGATCATAAACCCACAATTCATCGGATCTCGACAAACACACCGCAAAAAGAGTTACATCGAATAGATCTCCAAGAAGATCGAGGAGAACTATGTATTGAGATTGAAGAGAGAGAAGAAGCCATCTAGCTAATAACTATGGACCCAAAAGTCTGTGGTAAACTCCTCACAACTCATAGGAGAGGCCTTGGTGATGATGTAGAGGCCCTCCGTGATCGATTCCCCCTTCGGCGGAGCGCCGGAAAAGGCTCCAAGATGGTATCTCACGGGTACAGAAGTTTGCGGCAGTGGAAATAGGATTTCGTGGTGCTCCTGGATGTTTTCGGGGTACGTAGATATATATAGGAGGAAGAAGTAGGTTGGTGGAGCCACGAGGGGCCCACAAGGGTGGGGGGCGCGCCCTCCTGCCTCGTGGCCGCCTCGGCTGCTTCTTGACGTCCACTCTGAGTCTCTTGGATTGCGTTTGTTCCAAAAAGATTGCTCCCGAAGGTTTCATTGCGTGTGGACTCCGTGTGATATTCTTTTTCTTCGAAACACTGAAATAGGCAAAAAAATAGCAAGTGGGCTCGGCTTCCGGTTAGTAGGTTAGTCCCAAAAATGATATAAAAGTGTAAAGTAAAGCCCATAAACATCCAAAACGGGTAATATAATAGCATGGAACAATAAAAAATTATAAATACATTGGAGACGTATCAATCCCTTACTAAAATTTAAATGTATAAGTGTTCTCCCCGAGTATGCACCGTTGCGAAAGTTCTTCGTGCTGAGACACCATGTGATGATCGGGTGTGATAAGCTCTACGTTCAAATACAACGGGTGCAAGCCAATTTTGCACATGCGGAATACTCAGGTTAAACTTGACGAGCCTAGCATATACAGATATGGCCTCAGAACACTGGAGACCGATAGGTCGAACGTGAATCATATAGTGGATATGATCAACATAGAGATGTTCACCATTGATGACTACTCCATCTCACATGATGATCGGACATGGTTTAGTTGATTTGGATCATGTATCATTTAGATGACTTGAGGGATGCCTATGTAAGTGGGAGTTCTTAAGTAATATGATTAATTGAACTTTAATTTATCATGAACTTAGTCCTGATAGTATTTACAAATTATGTTGTAGATCAATAGCTTGCATTTTTGCTACCCTATGTTTTTTTGATATGTTCCTAGAGAAAACTAAGTTGAAATATGATAGTAGCTATGATGCGGAATGGGTCTGTGATATGAGGTTTATCATCATTGCCGCACAGAAGAATTATGTCCTTGATGCACCGCTAGGTGACAGACCTATTGCAGGAGCAGATGCAGACATTATGAATGTTTGGCTAGCTCAATATGATGACTACTAGCACCGTGCTTTACGGCTTAGAACCGGGACTTCAAAAACGTTTTGAATGCCACGAAGCATATGAGATGTTCCAAGAGCTAAAATTGGTATTTCAGACTCATGCCCATGTCGAGAGGTATGAGACCTCTGACAAGTACTTCGCCTAAAAGATGGAGGAGAATAGCTCAGCTAGTGAGCATGTGCTCAGAATGTCTGGGTACTACAATCGCTTGAATCAAGTGGGAGTTAATCTTCCAGATAAGATAGTGATTGACAGAGTTCTCTAGTCACCATCACCAAGTTACTATAACTTCGTGATGAACTATAATATGCAAGGGATGATGCAAGCGATTCCCGAGCTCTTCATGATGCTGAAATCAACGAAGGTGGAAATCAAGAAAAAGCATCAAGTGTTGATGATTAAAACAAGACCACTAGTTTCAAGAAAAGGGCAAAGGGAAAGAAAGGGAACTTCAAGAAGAATTGCAAGCAAGTTGTCACTCTCGTGAAGAAGCACAAAGATGGACCTAAGCCTAAAACTGAGTGGTTCTACTGCAAAGGAAATGATCACTGGAAGCGGAACTACCCCAAATATTTGGCGGATAAGAAGGATGGCAAAGTGAACAAAGGTATATTTGATATACATGTTATTGATGTGTACCTTACTAGTGCTCGTAGTAGCCCCTGGGTATTTGATACATGATCGGTTGCTAAGATTAGTAACTCGAAATAGGAGTTGCAGAATAAATAGAGACTAGTTAAGGGCGAGGTGACGATGTGTGTTGGAAGAGGTTCCAAGATTGATATGATCATCATCGCACACTCCCTATACTTTCGAGATTAGTGTTGAACCTAAATAAATGTTATTTGGTGTTTGCGTTCAGCATGAATATGATTAGATCCTGTTTATTGCAATACAGTTATTCATTTAAGATGGAGAATAATTGTTATTCTATTTACATGAATAAAAACCTTCTATGGTCATACACCCAATGTTAATGGTTTATTGAATATCGATCGTAGTGATACACATATTCAAAATATTGATGCCAAAAGATGGAAAGTTGATAATTATAGTGCAACATACTTGTGGCACTGCCGTTTAGATCATATTGGTGTGAAGCGCATGAAGAAACTCCATGATGATGGGCTTTTGGAATCACTAGATTATGAATTATTTGATACTTGTGAACCGTGCCTTATGGGCAAGATGACTAAAAACTCCGTTCTCCGAAACAATGAACGAGCTAATGACTTATTGGAAATAATACATACTGATGCATGCAGTCCGATGAGTGTTGAGGCTCGTGGCTGGTATCGTTATTTTCTGACCTTCACAGATGATTTGAGCAGATATGGGTATATCTACTTAATGAAACACAAGTCTGAAACATTTGAAAATTTCAAAGAATATCAGAGTGAAGTGGAGAATCATCATAACAAGAAAATAAAGTTTCTACGATCTGATCGTGGAGATGAATATTTGTGTTACGAGTTTGGCCTTCATTTAAAATAATGTGGAATAGTTTCACAGCTCACGCCACCTGGAACACCATAGCGTAATGGTGTGTCCGAACGTCGTAACAACACTTTATTAGATATGGTGCGATCTATGATGTCTCTTAGCGATTTACCACTATCATTTTGGGGTTATGCATTAGAGACAACTACATTCACGTTAAACAGGGCACCGTCAAAATCCGTTGAGACGACACCGTATGAACTGTGGTTTGGCAATAAAGCTAAGCTGTCGTTTCTTAAATTTGGGGATGCGATGCTTATGTCAAAAGGCTTCAGCCTGATAAGCTCGAACCCAAATTGGAGAAGTTCGTCTTCATAGGATACCCTAAGGAAACAATTGGGTACACCTTCTACCACAGATCCCAAGGCAAGTTTTGTTGTTACTAAGAACGAAACCTTTCTAGAGAAGGAGTTTTCTCTCGAAAGAAGTGAGTGGGAGGAAAGTAGAACTTGATGAGGTAATTGCGCCTTCTCTCAATTTGGAAAATAGCTCATCTGAGAAATCCGTTCCCGTGATGCCTACACCAACTAGAGAGGAAGCTAATGATAGTGATCATGAAAATTCAGATCAAGTTGCTACAGAACCTCGTAGGTCAACCAGAGCATGATCCAAACTAGAGTGGTATGGCAATCCTATTCTGGAAGTCATGTTACTTGATCATGATGAACTTACAAACTATGAAGAAGCTATGATGAGCCCAGATTCTGACAGATGGCTTGATGACATGAAATCTGAGATAGGATCCATGTATGAGAACAGAGTGTGGACTTTGGTGGACTTGCTCGATGATCGGCAAGCCATTGAGAATAAATGTATCTTCAAGAGGAAGACGGACGCTGATGGTAGTGTTACTATCTACAAAGCTCGACTAGTCACAAAAAGGTTTTCGACAAGTTCAAGGTGTTGACTACGATGAGATTTTCTCACTCGTATCGGTGCTTAAGTCTGTCTGAATCATGTTAGCAATTGCCGCATTTTATGAAATCTGGCAAATGGATATCAAAACTGCATTCCTTAATGGATTTATTGAAAAAGAGTTGTATATGATGCAACCAGAAGGTTTTGTCAATCTTAAAGGTGCTAACAAAATATGCAAGCTCTAGCGATCCATCTATGGACTGGTGCAAGCACCTTAGAGTTGGAATATACGCTTTGATGAGTTGATCAAAGCATATAGTTTTATACAAACTTGCGTTGAAGCCTGTATTTACAAGAAAGTCAGTGGGTGTACTACAGCCTTTCTGATAAGTATATGTGAATGACATATTGTTGATCGGAAATAATGTAGAATTTCCTGGAAAGCATAAAGGAGAGTTTGAAAGGAGTTTTTCAAAGAAAAACCTCGGTAAAGCTGCTTACATATTGGGCATCAAGATCTATAGAGATAGATCAAGACACTTGATAAGATTTTTCAATGAGTACATACCTTGACAAGATTTTGAAGTAGTTCAGAATGGAACAGTCAAAGAAGGAGTTCTTACCTGTGTTGCAAGGTGTAAAGTTGAGTAAGACTCAAAACCCGACCACAGCAGAATATAGAAAGAGAATGAAAGTCATTCACTATGCCTCAGCCATAGGTTCTATAAAGTATGCTATGCTGTATACCATACCTATTGTGTACCTTATCATAAGTTTGGCAAGGGGGTACGATAGTGATCCAGTACTGGATCAATGGACAGCGGTCAAAGTTATCCTTACTTACCTAAGAGGACTAAGGAAATACTTCTCGGTTATGGAGGTGATAAAGAGTTCATCGTAAAGAGTTACGTCGATGCAAGCTTTTACACCGATCTGAATGACTCTGAGTCTCAATCTGGATACATATTGAAAGTCGGAGCAATTAGCTAGAGTAGCTCCATGCAGAGCATTGTAGACATGGAAAATTTGCAAAATACATATGGCTCTAAATATGGAAGACCTGTAGACTAAACTTCTCTCACAAGAAAAACATGATCACACCTTAGTACCTTTGAGTGTTAATAACATAGCAATGTGAACTAGATTATTAACTCTAGTAAACCCTTTGGTTGTTGGTCACATGGCGATGTGAACTATGGGTATTAATCACATACAGATGTGAATTATTGGTGCTAAATCACATGGAGATGTGAACTAGATTATTGACTCTAGTGCAAGTGGGAGACTGAAGGTAATATGCCCTAGAGGTAATAATAAAATTGTTATTTTATATTTCCTTATATCATGATAAATGTTTATTTTTCATGCTAGAATTGTATTGACCGGAAAGTTGATACATGTGTGGATACAAGACAAAACACCATGTCCCTAGTATGCCTCTACTTGACTATCTTGTTGATCAAAGATGGTTAAGTTTCCTAGCCATGGACATGTGTTGTCATTTGATGAACGAGATCACATCATTAGGAGAATGATGTGATGGACAAGACCCATCCATTATCTTAGCATAATGATCATTTAGTTTTATTTCTACTGCTTTCTTCATGTCATATTCCTCCGACTATGAGATTATGCAACTCCTGGACACCAAAGAAATGCCTTGTGTGATATAAAACGTCATAGTGTAACTGGGTGATTATAAAGATGCTCTACGGGTATCTCCGAAGGTGTTTGTTGGGTTGGCATAGATCAAGATTAGGATTTGTCACTCTGAGTATCGGAGGTATCTCTGGGCCCTCTCGGTAATGCACATCATATGAAGCCTTGCAAGGAATGTGACTAATGAGTTAGTTGCGGGATGATGAATTACAGAACAAGTAAAGAGACTTGCCGGTAATGAGATTGAACTAGGTATGAAGATACCAACGATCGAATCTCGGGCAAGTAACATATCTATGACAAAGGGAATAACGTATGTTGACATTGCGGTTCGACCAATAAAGATCTTTGTAGAATATGTGGGAACCAATATGAGCATCTAGGTTCCGCTATTGGTTATTGACCGGAGAGATGTCTCGGTCATGTCTACATAGTTCTCGAACCCGTAGGGTCCGCACGCTTAACGTTCGATGATGATATGTGTTATATGAGTTGTGTGTTTTGGTGACAGAAGGTTGTTCAGAGTCTCAGATGAGATCGCGGACATGACGAGGAGTCTCGAAATGGTCGACATGTAAAGATTGATATATTGGAAGGTAGTATTCAGACACTAGAAGGGTTCCGGAGTGTATTGAGTACATATCGATGTACCGGAGGGGTTACCGGAACCCCCTGGGGAAAGATATGGGCCATATGGGCCATAGGAGGGAGGCTAACCAGCCCACAAGGGGCTGGTGCGCCCCCCACAAGGGAGGAGGACGAATTGGACCAGGGAAGGGGGCACCACCCCCCTTTCCTTCTCCTACTCCCTCTCCTTCCCCCTTTCCCCCTCCGATAGAAGGAAGGGGGCCGAATAGGACAAGGAGTCCAAGTGGGATTCCTCCCCACTTGGCGTGCCCTAGGAGGGCCTCC
Source organism: Triticum timopheevii (assembly GCA_963921465.1). Lineage (NCBI taxonomy): Eukaryota > Viridiplantae > Streptophyta > Magnoliopsida > Poales > Poaceae > Triticum > Triticum timopheevii. The sequence continues at coordinate 304,040,677 of OY997270.1, forward strand.
TCCCCTCTCCCTCCTTTATATACGAGGGCGGGGGGGGGGGCACCTCTAGGCACATCAATTGTCTTGGCCGTGTGCGGTGCCCCCCTCCTTCATTTACTCCTCCAGTCATATTGTCGTAGTTCTTAGGCGAAGCCCTGCGCAGATCACATCACCAACACCGTCACCATGCCATCGTGCTGACGGAACTCATCAACTCCTTCGTACCTCTACTAGATCAAGAGTTCAAGGGACATCATCCAGCTGAACGTGTGCAAAACTCGGAGGTGCCATAGTTCGGTACTTGATCGGTTGATTCGAGAAGGCATTCAACTACATCAACCGCGTTAAGTTAATGCTTCCGCTTTCGGTCTACGAGGGTACAACACTCCCCCCTCTCGTTACTATGCATCTCATAGATAGATCTTGTGTCAACGTAGGAATTTTTTTTGAAATTGCATGCTACATGTCCCAACAACCTCGATTCGCCCTCCGGCAAGCAACTACAAATCCAAAACTCCGTCATCATCGGCACATCCGGATGACCCCATCAAGACAAATTCTCTCAAGTTCTTCACATGTGGTGGGCGAGGACACAAGTCCTTCCAATGCACCAACAAGTGAACCATGATTGTCAATGATGATGGCACATACGACTCCATGAGTGAAGAAGAAATGGAAGCCCTTGAGCACGTGGCCATGCATTAGGACGTAAATGAAGATGAAGATGACCAAGTATTTTGTGAATATGATTTAAGTCCCTCTCTCGTGGTCTCCAAGGTCTTGACGCTTCAACACCAACAAGACGGAGACCAACGATGCCACATCTTCCACACCAAGGCCGACATCAATGGTTGCTCTGTGAAGGTCATCACCGACGGAGGAAGTTGCCACAATTTGGCACGTGAAGAGCTATGTTCCAAGCTACAATTGGTCAAGAAGAAGCATCCTCGTCCCTACAAGGTCCAATGGCTTAGCAACTCCGGCACCATTCAAGTGGAGCAAACCATGCAAGTTTCATTCAAGGTTGGCGCCTACGAGGACGCCTTAGAGTGTGATGTGGTTCCCATGTCCGTGTGCCATCTTCTCTTGGGAAGGCCTTAGTAATTCGATTGCGGCATCATCCACAACAGAAGAACAAACCACTATACGTGCTATGACCTATGTCTCCAAGTCAAGTGAATGTTGACAAGCAAGAATCCACCCATCATGGAGAGACTAGTGAGAGAGTGAACCACCACAAAGAGAGTGAGCGCCACAAGCGCAAAATGAGTGACTCTTCACCGAGAGAGAAAAACTTAGTCCTCCTAGCCACCAAAAGAGAGATGGGAGAAGTGTGTGAGAACCCATCGAGTGGCATACACTACGTCCTAGTGTACAAAGATGAGGTGGCAAGGACTAACCCTTCTAACCCTCTTCCCTCTAGTGTTCTCTAACTTGTTGCAGGAATTCGCGGATGTCTTCCCCGATTAGTTAACTCTGGTTCTTCCTCCTCTACGTGGCATAGAACACCGGATCGACCTCACCCCAGCGCACCTCTTCCGAACAAGGCTCCATACCGCGTCAACCCCAAAGAAACTAAGGAGATCCAATGGCAAGTACAATAACTCATCGACAACGGACACGTACGTGAAAGCTTAAGCCCTTGTGTCGTTCTGGTCATTCTTGTGCCTAAGAAAGATGGTAGTTTTCGCATGTGTTCCATTGTAGACCCATCAATGCTATCACCGTTTGCTATTGTCATCCCATTCCATGCATTGACGATATGCTAGATGAGCTTAGGGGTGCCACCATTTTATCGAAAATTGATCTTAAAAGGGGCTATTATCAAATCCATATACAAGAAGGTGATGAATGGAAAACCGCTTTTAAAACTAAAATTGGCTTGTACGAGTGGTTAGTTATGCCTATGGGTTTATCGGAAGCTCCCGGCACTTTCATGCGTGTTATGCATTTTGTGCTTCGCCCATACATTGGAGTGTTTGTTGTGGTCTAGTTTGACGATATACTTGTATTTAGCAAATTCCTCAAAGATCATGTAAATCATCTTAGGGCCATTTTGCAAACTCTTTGAAAAGAACGTCTTTATGCGAATACAGAAAAAATGCAATTTTGGTGTCGACAAGCTCATTTTCTTGGGTTTCATTGTTTCTTCCAAGGGTGTTCATGTTGATGAGTCTAAAGTTGAAGCAATTAAAACCTGTCCACAACCCAACAATTTGCAACAAGTACGTAGTTTCCTTGGTCTAGCGGGTTTCTGCCATCGCTTTGTGAATGACTTTAGCACTATTGCCGCACCGTTCCATGCCTTGAGTAAGAAAAATGCACCCTTTGTTTGGGGACCCTTGCAATCTACTACATTTGATGAGCTCAAATCTTTACTTACACATGCTCCAATTCTTGCTTTGCCTAATTTCGACAAAACTTTTGAGGTCCATTGTGATGCTAGTGGTAATAGAATTGGTGGAGTTTTGATCTAAGAAAAGGACCCATTGCATACTTTAGTGAAAAACTTTCCAGTGCTCAACTTAACTATCCCATCTATGACAAAGAATTGTATGCTTTAGTGCGAGTATTGCATGTTAGGGAGCATTATCTTCGCCCACATGAATTTGTCATACATACCGATCATGAGACACTTAAGTACCTTAAAGGTCAAACTAAGTTGAATAAACGGCATGCTAAATGGAGTGAATTTATTGAATCTTTCCCTTATGTGATCAAGTACATTAAGGTCAAAGAAAATGTAGTGGCCGATGCTCCTTCCGCAAGTGCATGTTAGTTACTCAACTTGAATTGAATGTTGTTGGATTTGAGCATATCAAAGACTTATATGGGAATGATGCTACTTTTGCTATTCCTTATGCTAAGTGTTTGACGTATACATCTTGGGAGCACTATCATATCACGAATGGTTATCTAATGAGAGCTAACAAACTATTCATCCCCGAGTCTTCTCTTTGTTTGTTACTTTTGCAACAGGCTCATGGAGGAGGACTTATGGGACATTTTGGACGCAACAAGACTTTTGGCACGCCCTCCAAGAATTACTTTTGGCCCAAGATGTTTTGTGATGTATCATGCTTCACCAACCGATGCTCTACATGTTGCAAAGCTAAGTCACAAGCTCAATCTCATGGGTTACATATGCCACTTCCTATTCCATATCAACCATGGGAAGATATTAGCATGGATTTTGTGCTTGGACTTCCAAGGACTCAAAATGGCAAGAACTCCGTATTTGTTGTTGTAGACCGATTCTCTAAGATGGCACATTTCATCCCATGCAATAAGATAGACGATGCTTCACATGTTGCAAATCTTTTTGTAGGGAAATCTTGAGGTTACATGGAGTGCCAAACACAATTGTGTTGGACCGAGACCTCAAGTTCCTAAGCTACCTTTGGAAGACGCTATGCACCAAGATCGGCATCAAGCTACTATTCTCGACGCCTATCACCCTCAAACCAATGGCCAAACGGGAGTCACCAATCGGATGCTATCCACCCTGCTATGTGTGTTGATTAAGAAGAACATCAAGGAGTGGAAGGAGTGCTTACCCATTGTCGAGTACACCTACAACCGCGCAAGACACTCTACTACCGGCAAGTCCCCCTTCAAGGTTGTTTACGGCTTCAACCCTTTGTCACCCTTGGACATCCTTCCTCTTCCACTCCAAGAACGCGCAAACATGGACGCTAGCGCAGAAGCCACTTACCTCAAGAAGATGCATAAAATAAACAAGGTCCGCGATCGAGCGTCAAGTACGCCGCCTCCCCACCAAGCTCGACATCAACAAGATACCAATGTTGTTACAACCGGGAGATCTCATATGGCTACATCTTCGTAAGGACCGCTTCCCCAAGGAGTGCAAGTCCAAGCTACTTCCGAGAGCTGATGGACCTTTCAAGGTGCTCGTCTGTTACAATGACAATGCCTACAAGATTGACATCCCACGTGACAAGTACAACGTAACCGACATCTTCAACAACAAGGACTTGTCCCCATACCATGGTGATGAAGATCACGACCTGCAGACGGCTCTCTCCCAATGGGGGGGAGATGATGCGGAGCATCCTTCCATAATCCTCACGGACATTCTGCCACTACCGCAAGCACCAAGAGGACCAATGACAAGAGCACGTGCACGTGCCATCGAAACAAAGGTCAATTCTTTCCTCTTCAAGTTTCATTCATATTCACACGAGAATCGGGTTCTACCTCAAATGTAAATGTTGAGCATTCTTATGTACCAAGAAGAAGCCCATGAAGAAGTTAGGAGGGAGACCCAAGCACACATGGAGAAGAAGAAGGAAAAAGGGCGTGAAGTGACGGACCCTCTAGACACCCCGAGTGCTCGGACAAGAGGACCCCTGGTGCCCGGACATGAGACCGTGGGGTGGGCAAAGCCCCCCTGGACACCCCGGGTGCCCGGCCCCTACAGCCCTGGGTGCCCGGACATCGCTGCCTGGGCGTCGCTCCTGCCCGCCCCGGGTGCACGGACTCCACTGATTATGCCTGCGCACAATTAGGGTTAAAAGACCCTTGTACCCCCGTTTTCCTCTTATTTCATCCCTAGGCTATAAGTACTCCTCACCTAGCTCAGATTTAGGGTTAACAAAGTATTGGATAAACATTGAGAGAGCTTTGCTCATCTTCCCTCTCCTTGGAGATCAAGACCCCTCCTAGGGAAGATCCTCTTGTGGATTCAAGACCTCCTCTTGGAGAAGATCATCACCAAGACCTCACCTCCTTTGGAGTGGGAAGAACTCTAACCTAGTGCTATTTTCCTTGAATTGTTCTTGTATTCTTGTGGATCTCATGTATACTACTCTAGTGGATGTGTGATTTGGGTTTGTTTGAGTGATATCCCTCTTGTGTTATTGTGTGTTCTTGCTCTTTTTCCCCTCCAAGTGTGAAAACATCCTCCCCTAGGGTTCCCCCAAAACATCCCCTCAACAAATATCTTGGGTTGCAAGGCTTATGCCTCAACCCATACCTTACCGAACTACTCACACATGGAGATCTGATCGCGGGAAGAAAACATTGAAGAACACATCTCGAGATTGATTGATTGCAATATGTCTTCTAATGGATGCCGTGTGTGATGCATGACTACAGGTACGATTAGAATGGATGAGAACTATGGTGGTGGTGGAGATGGCGGTGGCTAGGGTTTGCGGATGATGATGAAGAGGTATTGGGTGATGTGTTCGTTGTCTGGTGCTCTCCTTGTTGACAATTCGATGAGGTCCCTTTAATGAAAGTTGTTGGGTTGGGCGATCTACCTCGGAATCTACGCCATGCAGGTGCTCATTCGAGCGCTTGCTCCCATATGGAATGTTGTCTTTTGTGTTGTTTCTTTGCAGACGTCTCTTGATGATTCCTTCCTCCTACATTCTTCTTCCATTCCATTTCCACCTGTGATTTCTTCCATGTTTGGCCCATTTCCTATGGAAACACATCAAGGAGAGGATTTGTGGAATCCTTTGCATTCATTAGTCATTAGTACCAATATCGGGCGAATATCTCTTTTTTTAAATTGAAATATCTCGGTTTAAACAAAGGTGGAATGAGTTTAAAAATATCATTCTTCAACTCCCCCAAGCTTAAACTTGATCATCCTCGAGCAACATAAAGAGAAATCCGAATCATAAGGAATTCAGTTGTTTAAACCAAAATAACGAGAAGGTTTTGGTTCACTTACGATCGGTACACCTAGATAGCCCTCCTCTTCTTGACCTGAAAACTTAGAATAGTTGTAGCGGTGGCATGGTTATCATGCAACTGTTGGCGAAGCAAAGATAATCAACACAGAGTTCTTGATCTATCAGATAAAACAACTTTGCAGCACTTTATTCTGTTTATTCTAGACAACACTTGCTTGCCGGGCATGCACGGAAGAGTTTTTCTTTAGATAGAGCCAATAAAACATAGGTTAGGGAGTGAAAGCATGTAGTAAAATATGATGGTCTAATGCTCTTAAGTACACCCACAATCATTTCCTCCTCAAGGCTCTCAAGCACTTCATTTCAATCATTGTGTGCTGGAACTTTGATTGTCACGTGAAGGGATTATGCCAACTAAATGATCATGCAAAGGTTTTGCTGTGCCTTAATGTTCAGGCACTACGGACCTATGATGTGTGTCTCTTGCGAGCTCTTTTGATCAGTTCCTTTATTTACCACATACAGACCATTTGAAGAGAAAGCCGAATAATATGCGTTTGTAGTGTTGCCACTATGTCCAGTAACAAACTCATAGCCGAAATGGGAGCTATCGCTCTTGGTGGATAGTTCATTAGCCAGCAAAGTCCTCAGCATAACATCAAGAAAGGTGACGAAGCCACATTTACACACGTACACGTGCATATAGTAGTAGGGCTATGGCACCAACAAGGAGCTGAAGCACTATGTAAGAGAAACAAAACATATTTTCGCATAATCTCATTCACTCTTCAACTAAGTTCATCTAGACAATTTAATCCACCACTACCATCAAGTCTATTAAAATTAACAACATGGGGTTGAGCAGTTCAAACATCACTTCGGTTACAATTTTCTCAACTCCCAAGTCTTGAAAGACTTTCTATTGTGCAAATTTATCATTAGTTGCTATCATTTTGTTCAAAAACAGTCCCACGGCAAGTCTTGGTTGTCTTAACTAAACAAAGCAAAGGATACAAAATTATTTCAAGTACTAGAACAAAACCTTTGTCTTAACTATCAAGACCCCCATCTGCACATATCACACATGCCACTACTATATCTATTCTAAGCATTTTAAGTGTAAAAGACGTGGGTCATAGGACATACCTTCACGGTTGCGAATTTACACACTTCTCTTCCTTACTCTTGCATTCCTCGTTGTCCGACGTTGATCAACTCCTCTGAAAACAGAATGCAAACAAACTCTAAAGGGCAAGATAAAGAGAAAAACAAAGCTTATTCTATTTATGGTTTTTTAGGTTTTTGAAAACTAACTTGCAAAGGAAAAATCGCAAAGGAAAAATAAAAATAAAAAGCAAAAGCAAAGTGTTGGAACAACCAACACGAGTGTTTTGAAGCTCCTCGAGCTGAAGTACAACCTCATTATAATTTATTCAAATACCGCCACATCTTGATGTAGAAGTGGTGATAACCACCCCAAGCATTGGCTTTTGCAAGGCCTAACCAACGAGATCATTGTAGCGGTTGGTCAGGAGCCCACTCCTGGCTCCAGTTTGAGAAGTTCATGTTCATGTAGGAGGACGTTCTTTGAATGGATGCGGCGAGGTTGCTCATATCATCAAAGGAGCCCTCGAGGCAGCTGAGGTCCACATAGGTGGTGTAGTCTTGTTGGGGCTGTTCTTGGGGCCTCCTCTTCTTCGTCGGCGGCAAGTTTTGCTTCATCTACTTGTTCTGGTTCTGGGCCTTCTTGGTCAAAAGTTGCATCTCCTTTCTATGCAACATAATGCAATTTTCCATGCTCGATGGAGAAATGGTTAGGCATAGGAGTAGGCAAAAGGTGTGCCATTCCAGTAATTCTAATGCAATGACAGCCATTATGAACTACGACCATTCCAGTGCTAGTAAGAACACAAATATTAACAAGGGTGTTACAGACAATGGGGCGAAGGTGACTGTAGTTGAGACCAAGGGCATTGGCCAACATGGTGATCACTTCTCCACATAAGATATCTCCTTGTGCATGATTTGCTTGATGTGTGAGGTATAGCAAAAGTATCTCCCCTAGATTGGGTGAATAACCAGCGTCATGGTTTGCTGGTTTCTCGAGAACTAGCATGTTCTCTTCATTCACCTTAGAAACTTCTCGAGAACCTACTAAACATGAGATACATGTTTTATATGAAGATGTTTATGGTGATGATCCTGAGTATGAAATTTTGAATGTCAAAGTTACCGATCGAAGTCCCTTCCATGCATTAAGTTCTCCCACTAAAAAGGAAGAACATGAGAAAATAAATTTACTAAGAAAAGTTTTGGAAGATTTGATTAGAAAGGAGTTTAATACCAAACATGACAATACCTAGATCTGTGCAATATGCCTAGATATGGGCGTAAAACAATAGCGCTTGTTGGGAGGCAACCCGATTTATTATGTTTTTGCCTTTTCTTCTATTTTTGAATAAATATGAAACTATACTTCTGTTATGATTGTGTTTTGGTTTTTAATTAGTGTTTGAGAGAAGTAAGACCTTTGGGATGATTTGGGTGATAGTTGATCCGATTCTGCTGAAAAACAGAAACTTTTGTGCCCAGTTCTGGAATTTTGTAAAGTCACAGAATGTGCTTTTGCTCTGAATTCTTTACACAAGATTGATATACGAATTGCCTATGTTGTCCTAAGTTTTCAGAATTTTTGGAGTTACAGAAGTTTGGCTAAAATCTAGATTACTACAGATTGTTCTATTTTCGACAGATTTTGTTTTCATTGTCTTGTTTGCTTATTTTGATGAATCTATGGGTAGTATTGGTGGGGGGGGGGGGGTATGAACCATGGTGAAGTTATAATACAGTAGATATAATGCAAATATAAAATTGGAATGAGTTTACAACAGCACCTAAAGGTGGTGATTTGCTTTATTGTACTAACGGATCTCACTAGTTTTCTGTTGAGTTTGTGTTGGGAAGTTTTCAAGTTTTGGGTGAAGTTTCTATGTGCTCAGGAATAAGGAGTGGCAAGATCCTAAGCATGGGGATGCCCATGTCACCCCATGGTAATATTCACGGACAACCAAGCGTCTAAGCTTGGGGATGCCCTGGATGGACTCCCCTCTTTCGTCTACAACCCATCAGTAAATTACTTGAGGCTATATTTTTATTCACCACATGACATGTGTTTTGCTTGGAGTGTCTTGTATTATATGAGTCTTTGCTTTGTTTGCTTTTAGTTTGCCACAATCATCCTTGCTGGACACACCTTTTGAGAGGGACACACATTAAACATGAATTTATTAGAATACTCTATGTGCTTCACTTATATTTCTTTGAGCTAGGTAGTTGCTCTAGTGCTTCACTTATATCTTTTACAGCACGACAGTGGTTATATATTAAAGAAAATTATGAACTCTCATGCTTCACTTATATTATTTTGAGAGACTTATAGATAGTATGGAAATTTTCTTAGGTCATGAATTTAGGCCTAATATGATGGGTATTCAAGAGGGATATAATAAAAACTTCCATGAAGATCATAGGATATATGAGAAGTTTAATTCCTTGCAATTATTTTGAGATATAAAGATAGTGATATTAGAGTTATGCTAGTGAGTAATTGTGGTTTAGTAAGAATATGTGTATTAAGGTTTGTGATTCCCGAAGCATGAACGTATGGTCTCTCATTATGCTATGAAATTGGAGCATGATTTATTATTGATTGTCTTCCTTATGCGTGGCGGCCGGGGATGAGCGATGGTATTTTCCTACCGATCTATCCCCCTAGGAGCATGCGTAGTAGTACTTTGCTTCGAGGGCTAATAAACTTTTGCAATAAGTATGTGAGTTCTTTATGACTAATGTTGAGGATTATACACACTCTCACCTTTCCGCATTTGCCTAGCCTCTTCGGTACCGTGCATTGCCCTTCTCAATTTGAGTTGTGGTGCAAACTTCAGGGGTGCATCCAAACCCTGTGATATGATACGCTCTTTCACACATAAGCCTCCTTATATCTTCCTCAAAACAGCTACCATGCCTGCCTATTATGACATTTTCATAGACATTCTTAGATATATTGCCATACAACCTCAACCGTTCCATTTTATTATGACACATATCATCATTGTCATATTGCTTTGCATGATCATATAGTTGATATAGTATTTGTGGCTTAGCCACCGTTCATATATTTTATACATGTTAAGCTAGACCATTGCACATCCAGGTACACCGTCGGAGGCATTCATATAGAGTCATATTTTTGCTCTAGTACCGAGTTGTAATTCTTGAGTTGTAAGTAAATAAAAGTGTGATGATCATGATTATTAGAGCATTGTCCCATGTGAGGAAAGGATGATGGAGACTATGATTCCCCCACATGTCGGGATGAGACTCTGAAATAAGTAGGGGAGCCTCACTCTAATATAATAAGATGATCCAACAGTGTGATTGTGAAAATATGTATTTATGTGTCCTTAGTGAAAAAAACAAGCATTTCAGCTCACTGTAGGATCAATATATATTGAAACATTTGTTCTTTTTGTCCAGGACAGATGCAGTCATATTTTTTCAATCCCTCCGTTGGATCATGTTATATTATTGGTGTGTTGGTTCAATATTTCTTTCAGGATTTTTGAGAACTTTTACACCGTCGAAAACCTTAACTAGTTCTGTGGCAAGCTATTGTAGAAAATCCTACTCCCATATAATATATATATATATAAGGTGGGTCTATTATGATAACACCCTCTAGAGTCTTATTCTGCACACCAAACATCCTTATTCTGCTAACAGTTCGGCACCGCAAAGCAAACATGAACCGAACCACCCCCACCTTGCTACTACTAGCACCTACCACCACTATCCCAACCCACCCCGCACTTCTCCCCCTAGTCAACGGGCTTCCCCACCTCCCGACTGAGCCACCACGCAGCGCCCCGCCCCGGCCACCACCCACCCCGCGCCGCCCCGCCTCGGCCACCACCCACCCCGCGCCGCCCTGCCTTGGCCACCACCCATCCCGCGCCGCCCCGCCTTGGCCACCAGCCACGCCGCGCCACCTACCTCCAACGCCCAGATGCCCTTGGATCCGCGCCATCCTGAACTGGCGCCGTCCCGCCGCCTTCCAGCCGGGCAGCCACAGTACCCAACAAGCGTCGGCGCCCCTCCCGCGTTCCTCCACTGCGCCGAGGTCACCGGGCGTCGAGGCCGACCAGGACCGGCCATGGCCCCACCTCCTTCTGGTTGCCAGATCCGGCGACCCCCCGTGGCCTTCTATTTGATGCTCCCTCTGAGGCGGGGACGGTCTCTGCCGCCCTCCCCTCCCCCTCCGCCAACCTCGTCCACTGGATCTAGCAGCCCCCATCCCCCTCCCTCCGGCGCCCTGCCGCCGGATCCGGCCTCCCCGTCCATGCGACGGCTACCACGGGGTGGCTGTCGGTCTCCCATGGCCTTCTCCCCTCTCTATACCCACCGGCGGCTGCGCCCACAACTGCCCCACCATCCTCTTTGGGCCTCCTATGGTCTGCTCCATCAAGCAACCGGTGCGGCACCGTGCAGTCCACTGTGTGGGTGCGGCACCATGCCCATTCCACACCGTGCAGTCCTCCTCATCTCCATCTGCCCCCTCTCTCCTGACCTCCCCTCCCCCCGGTCCGTGGCCAGCTCCACCGCAAACCATCCCCTGTTGTTGTCCAAAAGTTGTCCCCGACGGTTGATGCAGTACAGCGGGCTCTTTTTGCATCGTCAGCGAGATCCGCCATGTCTTCTCGACGAGCTTCCCCTCCTTCCCTTTCCTGGCGTCCCGGGCTTGCAGTGCGCTAGGGCAAGCGATGTGGTTTGGTGCGTGTGGCCGTGCAGTTGGTTTGATCTTGTTGTGCGCTACGGCAAGCAATGCAGTTTGGTGCGTGTGGCGGTGCAGTAGGTTCGATCTTGTAGTGCGCTAGGGCACGGGATGCGGTTTGGTGCGTGTGGCCGTGTAGTTGGTTCAATCTGTTCCGCCCCTATTGTGAATTTTATTCTGCTAACGCCTCGGTACTGTACTGTGCGGTTAGATACAGTGTGCATTTTTTGTTGTTGTTTCACTGGTCCTACAGTTTGGACAGCAAGCCTCCCTCGGTGCAGTCCGCTGGCTCATCCGTGTAGTACAACGCGTGTACATCCGGCGAGTGCATGCGGTTCGGCAATGCAAAGAATTTGCATTATTGCTATGTATGTGGAGAAAGAAAAAAAGACTATTTGTGTGGATTATTCAGTTTGTAAAATCTTTTGTTTGTAAAAGCAGTGCACTCGGTGAATTAAAGAAGTACATTTTTTCAAACTATTGTAGTTCATTGTTAAAAACTTTGTGATTCGCTTTATAAAAATATGTGTGGTTCTATATGCCAAAAATTGGTAGTACACTTACCCGTTCATGCAAGCCGGTATCGCCGGTAAAAAAGGATTATTGGAAACAGAAAAAACATACAGTTCATTGTCCTCAACCGTGTAGTCTAGAAATGCCTTTATACGTTTTTTGAAAACAAGAAGAAAAACCATGCTGCTCGCTTCGATTAAGGCCGTGGCCACTTCTCCAAAAAAATTAAACTGTACTCATTCCTACAGGGTCGTGTGTTCAAAAAGTAAAATGCATCGGAAGTTGCAGTGCACTTCGTCGTTGCGTGCAGGTCACTACACTCCGCCACGAGGTTGAGATGAAATTACAAAAGAGAAATATTATCAAAAAAAAAGTAATAATGCAGTTCCTTGTAGACATTGCAGTGCGGTTTTCAGTCTAAAGCAGTGCGGTATTCTGTCTGATGCAGTACATCCCACGATTTTGTTGTCACGAAAAAACAGAGTGTCCGCATTTCGTTAAAATCAAAACTGCTCTTAAACAGTAAGGAATCGAAGAGAGTGGTCTACATGAAAGAGTTCCGTATCGTCGATATCTTTCCAACGGCGTACCGTTTGAATCATTCCGACCAGCGGTTTGCAAAAATTTCGCCAAAAACGGCCGCTGCCACTCGTCGTCCACCGCACGATTTTCAAAATTAATTTAAATCTGTAAGGAATTTCAAAAATATTTCAACATATGAAAGTTGCGCCTTGTTCGTAGCTTTCCAACGGCGTATCACACGCCTCGTTCTGACAAATAGTTCAAAAATTGGAGCGAAAACAGTACCGAAAATTTGAAATTTTTTGAAAAACAGAATTCCGCGATTTAGTAAATTTGAAACTGCTCTTAAACCGTAAGGAATTAGAGAAATATTTATATATGAAAAAGATGCGCCTCGACGATATCTATCCAACGGAGTATCGTTTGCTTCATTCCGACGAGTGGTTTAGAAGAAATCGTGAAAAACGCTCACCGCCATTCGTCATTGGCCGCACCATTTTCAAATCTGCTCTTAAACCGTGTGGAATCTCGAAAAGTGTTCAACATATCGAATTTGCACCTAATCCATAGATTTTGAACGGTATATTACACGCCTCATTCCGATAAACGGTTAAAAATTTAGAGCAAAAACAGTACCCAAAAAATAACGCGTGCAGTTTTTTTGGACGAGAAGTTCACTCGTGTGAGTACTGCAGCACACTTGGTTCAAAGAACGACGTGCACTTGCGTTCAACGTGCAGTGCGGAAGTGGTGTGCAGAATAGTTATTCTGCTAATATTAGCAGAATAGATGCATAGAATAAAACTTTAGAATAGTTATTCTGCTAATATATATATATAGGATGGGTCTATTCTAATAACACCCCTTAAGAGTCTTATTCTAATAACACCCAGCTTATTCTGCTAACACCCTAACCCACAGCCACCCGACCCGAACGACAAAAAAAGGTCAACCCACAGACAGAAAAACACCCCCACTCCTCCGCTACCTTCTCATCGTGCCCCCATCCACCTCGTCCCACCTTCTCCTCCCCAATCCTTCCACGCCGCACCACCTCCCTCCCTCGCCCCACCACCTCCACCGCCGGTCGCCTGAGCCAAGCCTCCGAGCGCCTGCTGGCCGCGCCCGACCTCGCCCTCACCCACCACCAACTCCACCGCGAATCCACCCACGACCAACTCCACCGTGCCCCTACCCACTTCCCATGACCAACTGACGGCGATGGTGGTGGTGTCGGCGTGCCGCCGTCGATAATGGCTAGCAAAACCGTGCGCCCGAACGCCGCCCTATCCCGGCCTCCTCGCCGGATCCCTCGACGGCCACCCCCGTCTGGATCTCGCAGCGGCCTCCCACCATTGGGTCCCCCGGGATTCGGTTGGGCAGTGACCAAATCTGAGCTCCGCCGGACCAAGTACAACCATGACAGAGTTACAGGCAGCGGCGCCACTGGCCACCGGCCACCCGCTCCCTCCCCTCGACCTCCATCTCGGTCACCCCTACCTCCTCTCGACCTCATCCCCACGCTGCCCCACTCCTCTCCCTTGCGGGATCCGCTGCTGGATACAACAAGCGACGACCGGAAACTGTCGAAGTGTAGTTCAAAGTTCGCAAGAATCATGGTAGTGTAGCTCATCGTCGGGCGCTGGTGATGCTACAGCGAGCTGCAGGGGAGCTGCTCTACCCCCAATGCGGCGTGTAGCTCGCCGGTCCACATCGTGCAGTTTGTCGGGCCGTGGATTGCCGTTCACCGCCTGCAGCGGTGGCGCGGGTGTACGATGGAGGATCTGTCCCCGTGCACTCTGCCAGTTCCACCCACTGGAGCAGAGCATGGTAGCAAGCCTTCCCATGATCGCACGTCCACCTCCTGTCAGACTCCACATCCGCATGCACGTATGCAGCTCACCTTCACTTTGCCTGCAGCTCTCTGTAGCCTCTCATGCTGTCCACATCTGTTGCTTCTAATCTGCACGGCGGCTGGTGTAGAATCCACTGTCATGGACTAAGGCCAGCGCCGGCAGCTACTCCTCATCCTGTGAGCGCAGGCACGGCTTGTACAAGCGCACGCCGAGGACACCGCCCACCCCATGCCTGCCCTGGCCTTCCACCGCCGCTCTGACGATGGTGCCACCCCGCTGCCCCACTTCCCCCTCCCTCTCATCCCCATCCCGAGCTTCCACGCCATTGGATCGACGCCAGCCCGATGCCCCACAACCTCCACCTCGCGCTGGCAGTTGTGGATGTGGTTCCAGGAGCTCCTTGCTCAACTGCGTCGTGGAGTTTTCCTGAGCGGCATGTGCGGCTCACGGTCTGTAGTTGTTCAGCTCGCCCGTGAGTGGCTCGCGGTTCGCGCAGCACTGGCGTGAAGTCCACCATTGATGTTTTTGTGGGTTTCGGATACGCGTGAGTGTCACCGTGTCCCCGACGAAGCAGCTCTGACTGGGTGGATGGGGCACTGCAGTCCACATCACACAACGGTGTGCCCCACTTCCTTTTCTACATCACTATCACAGCTAGGGGAGAGTGATGTAGAGAACAACCGAGTAGGACTTGCAGATGAGGGAGGTGCAAGGGGAGGACAACGCCACGGTGGTATAGAAGGGAGCTCGCTAGAGCCCCTGAAAAAATGGATGTGATGCTACTCCTTGTTGACACTTTGCTCGTGCTTTTGTGTGCGGGTCGCATGCATGCCGAGTCGAGCTGTGTGTGCTGTGTTTGATGAGATGCAGTACAGACGGCGACACCATGCAGCTCATTGGTGGTGTACGTGTGAATTGCCAGCTAGTGTGATTCACTAGTTAAAAAATTGATGTCTTTCATTATATCAAACTCTATTGTGCTACACTAATATCATCCCTGCAATTATTTTGTAATTTGTTGATAAATACTATCTTTTTCCTTGCAGACCACTTGTCTTGTCTCTGTGGTTCGCTTGCCTTTCCTCGATGTCACATGCCGCATTTGTTTTACATGTGAAAAAATTCACTCTGAATTGAACACCTACAGTGTGCTTTCTCTTCAGATGTGGTTCATTTTCGAGAGCCATCATGTCCACTTGCACTCAAGGTGAAGTGCGAAAAAATGTTAGGGAAACCCAAAAAATTTAATGCGGTTCACTTTAAAAAAAGTATTGTCGCTCACTTGCCCTTGTCTCCGCGGTCAACTCTCGTTTATAGAAAAGTTAGAAAAAGACGACAAAAACTCATGCTGTTCAACTTCGGGTGTGTTGTGGTTTACTCCAAAAAAATAAAGTGCACTTCAAGTCCTCACCTGAGAAAATTTATGTCTAAAAGCAATTTTTTTGTTGTTGAAAAGTGCACTTCATTAGTTCATTGTAGAAACTGCAGCTCATTACCGTGATTTGGCTGGTGGAGAGTGCAGATTTTGTATGCTATAAAACTCCTCTGTTGTCCATTTAGTAAACACAAAACAAAAAAGATCTCAAAATGAAGCTCACTTCTATAATAGATGTAGTTCACTCGGTCAGTCCCTGTGGTCCACTTGCTTGGTCAATGTGTGTAAAAAAATTAGTAAGTACGAAAAAAGGACAACAAAAACTCATGAGGTTCACTTTTGGTAGTGTTGCGTTTCACTTTCGGGAGTGTTGCGGTCCACTCTCGTTCAAAAAAAAAGTTGAAGAAAAGACAACAAAAACTTGTGCGAGAAAGTTTACGTCCGACAAAAAGAAATTATGCAGTGCACTTGACTGTCTGTTGTAGTGCGGTTTTCAGTTTGAAGCAGTGCGTTCTTCTTTCCTACGACGATTTTGGTGTCGCGAAAAAACAATGTCCGCTTTTCACTAATTTTAAAACTGCTCTTAAACCGTAAGAAATTAGAGAGTATGTTCTACATGAAAAAGTTCTGCATCGTCGATATCTTTCCAACAGCATATCATTTGAATCACTTCGACAAAGCGGTTTGTAAAAATTTCTTAAAAAAACAGTCGCTGCCTCTCGTCGTCCGCCGCACAATTTTCAAAATTAACTAAAAACCGTAAGGAATCTCGAAAATATTTAAACATATGAAAGTTGCGCCTCGTTCGTAGCTTTCCAACGGAGTATCACACGCCTCGTTTCGACAAACGGTTCAAAAACTGGAGCGAAAACAATACCGAAAATTTGAATTTTTTTTGAAGAACAGAATTCCGCGATTTAGTAAATTTGAAACTGCTCTTAAACCGTAACGAATTAGAGAAAAAATTATATATGAAAAAGATGCGCCTCGACGATATCTATCCAACGGCGTATCATTTGCTTCATTCCGACAAGTGGGTTAGAAAAAACGTGAAAAACGCTCGCTGCCACTCGTCATCCGCCGCATCATTTTCAAAACTGCTCTTAAACCGTGAGAAATCTCGAAAAGTGTTCAACATGGCGAAGTTGCGCCTAATCCATAGTTTTTCAACGATATATTATATGTGTCGTTCGATAAGCGGTTAAAAACCTAGAGCGAAAACTGTACCAAAAAACAATGCGTCCGGTTTTTTTCGACACGAAGTTCACTCGCTTGAGTTGTGCAGCACACTTGGTTCAAACAATGACGTGCACTTGCGTTGAGCGTGCAGTGCGGAAGTGTTATCAGAATAGTTATTCTGCTAATATTAGCAGAATAGACGGGCTGTATATATATATATATACATATATACATATATACATATATACATATATATATATACATATATATATATATATATATACATATATATATATATATATATATATATAATTCCAATCTTGATGAACTAGATGCATAGAATAAAACTTTTGATGAAATTCCAATCTCTTCCAATCCCAAGCTCCAATATCATCACATAGCCTATACCATGTTAATGCCTCCCCTCCCCAAAGATAAAGGGAAGACCTTCTTCTTAACTTCACCTCCGAGTAAACCTGCAAGCTTAAATAATCCACAAATTTCGTCCACATAGATTAGGTGCATATCAAGATATAATGTTCCATCTCCTGCATAAGGATTATATAGCTAGCAGTTTCTCTATCATACCCGAAGGAATCTCATAATAAATATTTTCAGTAGGTGCAGTAGGTTGAGGATCAACTATTTGTGCTTCCGGTCGAGGTGAATATACCCCGACCAAACCCCTCAAAGGATGGTTTTCCATAGTAACAAGTAACAGTAAATTTCAGCACGTAATATAAATTTTTCCTTACCAAATTCCACTCACCAAAAGCTCTTCATCCCTGGAAATGGCGCCAAAAAAGAGCCTTGATGACCCACAAGTATAGGGGATCAATAATAGTCCTTTCGATAAATAAGAGTGTCGAACCCAAGAAAGAGCAGAAGGAAATGACAAGCGGTTTTCAGCAAGGTGTTTTCTACAAGCACTGAAATTATTGGTAACAGATAGTTTGGTAGCAATATAATTTGTAACAAGCGTAACTATAATTGCAGCAAGGTATGCCAATCCTTTTTGTTGCAAAGGACAGGCCGAAACAATCTCTTATAATAAGTAACACATTCTCGAGGACACACGGGAATTTTATTTAGTCACTTTCATCATGTTTGTTTGATTTGCATTTGCTACTTTGATAATTTGATATGTGGGTGAACTGGTGCTAGCGTATTATTCTTACTTGAACAAGCCTCCCACTTATGATAAACGTCTCTCGCAAGCATCCACAACTACGGGAGAAGAATTAAGATGAAATCTAACCATAACATTAAACATATGGATCCAAATCAGCCCTTACGGAATAGCGCATAAACTAGGGTTTAAGCTTATGTCACTCTAGCAACCCATCATCTAATAACTAATCCACAATGCATTACCTTAGGCCAAAGATGGTGAGGTGTCATGTAGTCGACGTTCAGATAACACCACTAAGGGAATCACAACATACCTATCATCAAAATATCAAATGAATACCAAATTCACGTGATTACTTATGACAAGACTTCTCCCTGTACTCATGAACAAAAGCAACTACTCACAAATCATATTCATGCTCAAGATCAGAGGGATTAAATAGCATAATGAAGCTGAACATATAATCTTCCACCAATTAAACCAAATAGCATCAACCCAAGATGTAATCAACACTACTAGTCACCCACAGGTACCAATCTGCGGATTTGATACAAAGATTGAAAGTAAGACGTGAACTAGGGTTTGAGATGAGATGCTGCTGGTGAAGATGATCCTCCCATGATGAGAGGGTTGTTGGTGATGACGATGGCTTCGATTTCCCCCTCCTGGAGGGAACTATCCCCGTCGGAATCGCTCCGCTGGAGAGCAAAAGTGCTCCTGCCCAAGTTTCGCCTCGAGGCGGTGGTGCTCCATCCCGAAAGTCCTATCCCTTATTTTTTTTCTAGGGAAAATGGGCTTATATACCAGAAGATGGGCACCGGAGCCTGGCCAGGGGCCCCACTACCCACCAGGGCGCGCTAGGGGGTTAGGCGCCCCCCTGGTGCCTAGTGGGAACCTGGGTGGCCCCTATGGTATTTATTTTCTCCAATAATTCTCATATATTCAAAACTAAATCTCCGTGAAATTTCAGCTCATTTGGAGATGTGCAGAATAGGTATCTCTGAAGTAGCTTTTTTAGGTCCATAATTCTAGCTGCCGGCAATCTCCCTATTCATGTAAACGTTGCATATTAAGAGAGAAAAGGCATTAGAATTGCTCCACAAAGTGTTATAATGATTAAAAAGCACTCTAAATAACAGTAGGAAAACATGAAGCAAAATGGACGTATCATAGTCCACGTGAACCTAGACCCTACACGGGCTATCTCACGTAGAGCCATATCAGCAATGCAATCAGTGAACATAAGCATACTTATCCAGTTGACATTATGGGAGCTCTCGTCAGCATCTTGTCATTGAATATACGCATATGTATCCGGTCAGACACCTAACCGATCCCTCAGTCAAAGCTAAAAGAACTACTCAGGTACAACCCACCTAGACAAGCCTATGGAAGGATCATAATCCTCATGCGGAAGACCCAACCGTTTCCACTCTTGTCCCTCGGACACAGCCCTGTTGATGACCTACTCAATGGAAGGACATACCCCAGCAAAAACTATGTCATTTATATGCTTCCACAACTCCCATAGCACTAGAGTGTCTGTAATCCTTTTGATGCTCCAGATCTCCTTGTTGTGTTGTACAGCATTGGGCCATATTATCGCCTGCATTTGGCATCCACTCCGGTTTACCAAGTGGCGTGCACATCCGAGCCTAGATAGTTCTTAACAAAATGCACCCCAGCTGTAGATGGTTGATGGCATCGTGGTCTTCCATAGTTTCATTCTAACATTGAAACGGTGGCTACATGTGCCAGGCTGTAATGTTGAACATTACAGTAACCATATACACTTCATACTATTTTGTTGGTTCATACGCAGCTTGAGGGGATCTCGCTCCACAACTTGTTTGGCGCACATGCCGTCCTCCGGCGCATTCAGGCCAGACATCGCTACAACGCTCGACCTACTTCTTGCCTTCCTAAGCATGACCAGTCACTACAAAAAAATACACTTCCGTGATGATACGTGTTTGTCATAGTAGGTCACGTTTTTTGTCATGCAAGTACATCCATGATGATTTTATGACAGAATCAAGATAGTCATACCTCTGCTGTTGTAGAAGTATTCCATGACATTACCAAAATTATCATCACGGAAGTGTCCACTTCCATGACGAGAAATCGCGCGTCACAGAAGTGCTTTCGTCAAGGGTGACCGACACATGCCATCCACCGTAACGGAACGCCGTTAAGCTATCGGGTTCGGTTTTGGATCTGATAACCCGTTAGCAGCCCTGACCAATGGGGATTTTCCACGTGTAAAATCATCATTGGCCGGAGGTAACACGTGTTGGCTCACCGTTGGGACAGATGTCATCCACTCATTGGACCCAAGGCGCCTATGATACGTCGACATGTGGCACGGCCCAACAAAGGCCCATTCCTGTGAAAAGGCTGGCCCGTTTGACTTGGTCAAAAGGTGGTGGGCCGGCCCACGTAAAGCCTGTTAACGGCATGTTCGCATATAGCCCATTTACAGCCCGCTAACTCACGGCCCGTTATGGCCAAACGGTATTAGTCCCAGTAGCGTCATCTGAGCCGTCCAATATGATCCCAGCCCGTTGTAACTTGCGGCCCATGTATGGCCCATGACGTCTTTCGGCCCATATGAGTCCCTTTGTAACTCTTGGCCCATTAACGGCCCGTGGTGAAACCGGTCGGTAATGAACAATGTATCGCTTTATACCCATTAGCGGCCCATCATTCCATTGGGTCGTTTCCAGCCCGTGTTACCTTTCGGCCTTCTCAGGGCCCATTTATTCTTGGGCCCATTTCCAGCATTCGGTTACTTACGGCCCGTTACTGGCCTTTTCTGCTTGTGGGCCAAATTCAGCCCGTGGATACAGTCGGCCCGTTTGCGGCCCTTAATCTGTTGGGCCATTTTCATAGCATCATCATATATGGCCTATTAACGGCCCGTTATGGTCAGCCCATAAAACGTACGATTTCCACTCTAGCCCATTTAGGGCCCATTATACGGCCCGTACAAGGCCCATAGATGAGACGGCCCGTAGAAGGCCCATGGACCCTACGGGATGTAGAAGGCCCATTGATACGACGGCCCATTGAAGGCCCATGGATCCGACGACCCATAGAAGGCCCATGCATCCTAGGGCCGCCCATGGATCTGATAGCCCACGGAAAGCCATCGATCGTCCATCCCATAGATCGCCCATGGATCGTACAGCCTGTGGAGGGCCATGGTCACTACAACGTTTGGGTGAGTTGGCCCCCATTTGAACAATATAGCATATTCAAAGAACTATCCTACTCTATACTATCACCTCTAAAAAACATACACTATACAACAAAGAGACCAAGGCATATAAACGTAGAATAATCCTACACTATACAATAAAGAAATTACAGCCGATTATACCCACTGGGCATTATGGTTCGGCACCGGTGATAATAAAGCATAAACAAATAGCAAATTACATACACTGGGCAAATACAGCTCATACACCATGGATGTGCATCAACTTAACTCCATTTGAACTATAATCTCTTCAGAAAATAGGATTGGCCGGATTCAGATAGCACAAATTTCAATCTGCAAAATCTCCAATTCTTCGTGGTTACCTCAGTGTCTTGTTTCATTTTTTGACTCCTGCATCTAAAACAGACATGTCCAGTCTCAACTTGTTGATTGTACATTGAGAATCATGTACACATTGTCTTGCCACCTCTAGTTGATGCTCGAGAACATCAACACATTCCAATTACAATCCATAATCATTCGGCAACGGCCATGCCGCACTGCTAGCAGATCTTTGTGTTGATGTCACTTCATCCTGAAATGTTTCTGTAAGTACACATGACTAGGGCAAAAATATAGTTACAACAGTGAAGCGAGCAAGACAGACTATTTTGTACATGGCAAAACAGGACAAACAATAATGTTACACGTCATGAAGCATAAGCAGGTGATATTTTAAAAATTATAAAAAGATAGCCTATGCAGCCTGCATATAGAAATCTCTCTTAGCTCACCAGAGGAGCATGATGTTGGGGCCCAATCCAAAACACAGACAAGTTACAAATTTAGACAGCATGTTGCATATAAGTAAGCAAGCAGTTGGCCATTCTGTAGCTCAATTAAAGTCTTAGGGAGCATAATGAACATCAGAGGGTTTCATACAAACATACTACAACAAGCAAAACTATGCAATCATTAGCCTAGTATAAACTAGATTGTGAGCCTCATGCAATAATAGTTGGTTAATAGACTTCAAAGCTTCAGGCACACTTCGGCAGAGTAATTAAATGGTAAGGCCTTTAATTATGTCAACTAATAGTTATACAAGTACCCAACATCAGGCATCATTCTTTGGGCATCTCATTAACTGAGGACAAATAAAGCAATTGAAAAGAGCAAATTAACTATGCCTGAAACAAATAAGGAATTGAACTGTTGAGTTGGATACAGTGACTTACCTTAACAGGTTGAAGAGGCTCAGCGCAACTCCTACTTCTCTTGCAAGGCTCCTTCCTAACATCTTGTACTTGAAAATCCTCAATCTTATCTTCGTTGCACCCCCTCTGCAAGGTGACACAAACTAGTTACTTGTCTCCTTGGAAGATAAATATGCATACTTTCCAGTCTGTGAACACAAAAGGATGAGATTATAACAAAACAGCACCACATAATGAAACATGCCGCATCTCTTGCACTTGCACACAATGAAATGAGCATTTACTATGTCTGCACTATGTAAAAACTAGGAATACCTTCGAACCGGATCTCCAGGTACTCTTGGAGAGCCTACTTTAGTGTACATCCAAACCTTTATGTCACCTATGAGTTAGACAAGGCCCCACTACAGCAGCCCTTAGTGTTTAAATCGTTGACAAGCTCTGTTAGAGTGTTAGGTCAAGAACAACAAGTAATCAAAGCAAACAGTCGTGGTATGGCTGGCTGATGCAAACAAGCAATTGAATAGATGTGTGAGCAAATATTACATATCAAGAAAAGAAGCAAAGAAGGAGGCTTAAGACCATCACTTGACTGACCAGATTTAAGGGGCATTTAAACGTCATGTGCAACGTATGAACTAACATAAACATTGCATGTTCCAGATTATACAATGGAATGCACATGTATTAGGTTATGCCATGTATGATGATGCCTAAATGTACACTATAGCAGGCAGGAGTGATTAATCATTGCACGCACAATTGAATTGCAGGTTAAGGGCCAGTTCGATTCCTCCTTTTCAGGGCTTATTGTCAAAATAAGCCATAAAAGATGTAAAGAAGTCATTTTTGAGTTATGGGCTTGGGCTTAACTAATTTCGCTTTGGAGGGGGGTGTTTCGGGTAGAACCTCACTAAAAATTGAAGGGAAGGGGAATAGTGACATGACTCTGTTGTCTGCCTACATTACACTCAAAATGCAACTGCTGACGCCCGTGTCACACCTGACCCTCAAGTAAAAACAAACACGCAAGCATTCATTGCCCTGCCCGCTTTCATCTCCTCTCCCCTTTCCCTCTACCTCGATCCCCTACCTGTAGCACTAGGGTTCCTCCAGCGAGCCGTCGCCACTGCTGCTATATGATGAATTGCTCTGAGCTGCTGCTGCTGCTATATGATGAATTGCTATGAGCTGCCGCTGCTGCTATATGATGAGTTGCTATAAGCTGCTCCTGCTGCTGCTGTATGATGAATTTCTATGAGTTGCTCCTGCTGATGCTATATGATGAGTTGCTATGAGTTGCTCCTGGTGCTGTTATATGATGAATTGCTATGAGCTGCTCCTACTGCTGCTATATGATGAATTGCTATGAGCTGCTCCTGCTGCTACTATATGATGAATTGATATGAGCTGCTGCTGGTATATGATGAATTGCACACTGTTGTTGTTGTATGATGAGTTGCTATGACCTGCTGCTGCTATATGATGCTTTCAGGTGGTGCTGCTATATGATAATAACCAGCCACTTGGACCATCGAATTTCAATAAATAATTGTTCTTCATTTAAATGTGGGTCATGCATTCTTCGTTTAAATTAGGCGATGGGATCTCTATGGAAAACATTGACCAAAGAAGATTGGGCCAAGTAGATGGTATCTTTGTATTTGCATTTTGAGCAAATAGTGATGGTCTGTTTTCCTATCATATTAATTACTGCACTGGGTTCAATTTGTGATGTTTGCAAGTCAAATTAATTTTCATATGGGCAGCAAAATGAAAAAATATAATGCAATCTAGAATTTTCACTGATCATACCAAAGATAAGTTGAAAACACAATGAAAAGAACTGGTTGGCTTATTACATGGAGCTTATATTCACAGGTGCTTGTTTTCTTAGGATAACTCATAATAACTGTCCCTAAGAAACTTGGCCAATAGAACTGACATACAAATAACATGTTGTGATGATTGCAATGGAGGAGTGACGTACCATAGCACACTGTATAGGTTCACCGCTGCCTCTCCTTTTTTGCGATGTTCCATGAAATTGCCACATACATCTTGTACTTTTTCATTGTGTAACCCTATCTGCAAGTTAACAAGGCTAATTTCAGACATCTCTACATGATAACACATTGCATATCCCTTGCGCATATTTAAACCACCAATTAATGCTTGTGTGCGTAGCATAAACTAGCCATGACTCTGTGTGCTGGACTAGCAGGCACTCTAAGGGAGCCTAATGTAGTGCACTGGAATTCCTACATGCCACCTATGATTTTGTGTAATGTACTGCCTCTGTTCCTAAATATATGTCTTTGTAGAGATTCCAGTATGGACCACATACAGATGTATATAGATGCATTTTTGAGTGTAGATTCACTCATTTTGCTCCGTAGGTAGCCTATAGTGGAATCTCTAGAAAGACTTGTATTTAGGAATGGAGGTACGAGGTAGTATCATGTATGACATCTACATATCTAATTTAGCAGCCAGTAGTAGAAATCATTGTCTGCACAAAGGGATTACTGGTCGAAAATCCTAGCAAAGCACGCTGGCAAGCACAGAACAATACAAGAGAGAGAGAGAGACGCACTTACAAGATCATAGCAATGCCTCAGTCTAGGATCTTGGTTGGCCAAGCTGTTAGGTCCAGAAGAAACATCGTCCTTGTAGTTTTTGCCAGCTGCATAACAAGTAACAGCGACCTGTTAGTACATTTGAAGTACATCGGGCAGGTGATGCTGGATGGGTTTAAAGGTGACAAGTACCTAGGCCGTGGCGGGTGCTTGGCATCTTGCCAGACGGTGGGAATCAGGTTAGAAACGTCAAAGATGATGACACTGCACTGGCTGTGGGGGTCCGGTAAGGAGATCTAGAACCATCGAGTAGGGTGTTTGTGGAGCGGCTCCGGTAGGGTGGACTACGGTGTGGGCGAAGCGGATCTGTGGCCGTGGACGAGGGCGTAGGTGAAGCTGCTCTGGTGGTTGAGTTAAGGATGGTGTCAATGATGCGGATCTGCGGCCGTGGACGGGGCGTCAGAAGCTGCTCCAGTAGGTTGGATGAGGGTGCGAGGAAGCGGATCTGAGGCAGTGGACTTGTGAGTTGGCAAAGCGACCCCGGTAGGGTTGAGAATGCTATAGGCGAAGCTACTCTGGTAGGGTTGACGATGGTGTCGGCGAAGCGGCTCCGGTAGGGTTGAGGAAGGTGTCGGTGAAGAGGATCAGAGGCCGTCGACGGGGGCGTCGGTGGGGCGGCTCTGGGGGGTGTGGATGAAGCATCTCCGGTGGGGAGTATGAATGAGCCGCTGCAGATGCGCGGCGGTTGACGAGAGTACCGGCGAAGCAGATCCGGCACCGTGGACAAGGCCGACACTGAATGGGCTGTGGTACAGTGGTGGATGAGCAGTCTACTTGTTTCTAGGGGAGGTGGGAGCGGTAGATGCGACCATAGAAGGAGATCCGACGAGGTGGACGCCGCTGGCAGTGAATGGGCGCTGGTACGCCGGTGGATGAGCAGTCTAGGGTTTTGAGAGGGGAGCGGAGAAAGGCCGATGAAGTATGGACGACATGATGTAAGATGCTCTAGTGCTGTGGAGTTAGTCGTTTTGCGGGAGGGGGAGAGGAAATGGGGGTGCCATGTAGTGGGGGGAACTGGAAGTTACCAAAGCAGCCCCGACCTATTATGTAGATGAGGGCGGTATTGTAACTGTTGGTCTCCGTGCACCAAGGACAAAAGCAGAATTTTGCATGCTAAAGACTAAGGTGGCGGAAATTTTAGAAGGAGGCGGGAGATTTTGCCGCCCGCGGGATCATTCGTATCCAGTTCCAACTAATTTTGGACCATGCTAGCGGGAAGGTCATGCTAGACTGTGTACACGGGGCATGCGTCAGCAGTTAATAACTAGTGTGAAGTCCACCCCAGAAAAAAAGACAATAACACGGGATGATGTGCCGATAACTTGGACGTTCACACGGGCGCGGCCAATCGTACATGTGTAGTGGCGCGTTCACAAAAAGGGATCAAACGCTCAGCCTATGTATCGTGTAAATAGATAATTTAGTGCCATTGATTATTTACTTTAAACATAATGCATTGATGTATTAGTGTAGAGGCGCACAAAAAGAAATGGATATTGTAGTCTGCTACTTAAAAGTGTTACCTCATATGATTACATAGTCTCCATTTCATAAATTGCATACCTGTTGAATTCATATATGAATATTACATATATTACTTCATAATAGAACCTTAAATCATCCAAGACTAATGAATTTGAATGGAAGAGTAACAATGGTGCATGTACATGATAGCTACATTGGTTGTTTGAAGAAACATCACTCTAACTTTGGCATGCACAACTGAAAAGGTTTATTTAAATAGAAAAAATGTGATATGTGAGTGTCCAATCTTTATAGCGTTGAATCGATATTGTACCTTTGGCCACGATACGAAGTAGATATTGATTTATGCTCAAGCGATGCAAGTCCACGATCGCTAGATAGTGCTACATGAATGAATTGTGCAATCTCTCTCACACGCGTACATATCTAATTTCCCTGTGGGCATCAGAATCACACACGCGCACTTTGTTTATTTCTCTCCCTCCGTCAAGGTTAGAATTCGTCTTTCTACCCCGTCCTACAAGTCTCTCACACAGAAACACACACGCTCTCTCTGTCTAACACGCCCACCCCTTTAATTCCGCGCACCCACAACCACTAATGTCTGAAAGTATAATAATGTCTCTCACACATATGCCTAAGTATAACTCGAGTTCCGGAACCATATGAATACATACAATGGGATTCCGGCAGAGCACCTTTTGTTTTGAGATTTCGCTCTCTCTCTCTCTCTCTCTCTCACACACACACACGCGCGCGCGCACGTGCGCTCGCGCATATTTTCTCGCTTCATCTTTTCCGACACTTGCATGCACACCGTTTGTTTATCCTCGTGATGCTTTAATTATGCCTCGCACAAACACTATCTACCTATCCCTTAATATAGCTAGATATGTGTCACACAAACTCCTTCTCCCTACTAGCAAGATGCCCATGTGTTGCACGGAACATCAAGATGCATTTCTATGAGTAGTTTATCTTGTGGGAGAAAAGGATGAACAAGGGATTGCCTTATTTGAAAATGCGGAGAGAGGTGTGAGTATCTTTTTGCAAAATGGCCATAGTTTCCTTCCTATCCGTCGGATTTAAATCGGATGGCCTATATTGCAGGATGGTAGGAACACCATCATCACCAACTCTGTTTTTTTATAAGAGTAGAGATATGTAAGTTTCACTGCCCCACCCCAAACACACCCACACATACACTTCCCAACACCGAAGTAGTAGGGTGACACCTCGATCTTGATACTAATCTATCGACTGGCTTCTCTCTCAAACACACACACACACACACACACACACACACACACACACACACACACACAACCCGACACCGAAGGAGTAGGGTGGCACCTCGATCTTGATCATAATCTATCTACTCCTCTTTCAAACACACACACACATACACACACACTCGCTAGTTGTGCCTCTGTGCCTACCGCGCACACTCTCGATACATCTTTCTCTCCCTCCCCCTCCCCCCACCCCAACAATGACAACAGAAGGGTGACAACTCGATCTGATCGTAATCTGTCAATTGGTTTCTCTCTCAAACATTGTGTCTCTCTGCCTCGCTCAGTATCCCCCTCGATATGTAGACTTCTTGCGTGCGCACAGCTGTAGTGATGATGACGCTGAACCCAGTGTGCCTCGTTTTTACCAGCCTCATGTGAGAGTTTTCACCCTGTTTTCTGTTCATTAACAAGGCAACCTTTTCTTTGTTACTACTAGTGAATCTGAAATAATTTGGGGCAGACATAAACTATATCACTTCAACCCAATTATCGCAGTAACTATTTTAAAAGAAACTAGCTAGATGCCCGTGCGTTGCACGGAACATCAAGATGCATTTGTATGAGTAGTTTATCTTGTGAGAGAAAAGGATGAATGAGGGAAGGCCTTATTTGCGAACGTGGAGAGGGGTGTGGGTGTATTTTGGCAAAATTGCCATAGTTTCCTTCCTGTCTATTAGATATAAATCTGACGGCCTATATTGCAGGATGGCACGCACACCCTCATCACCAACTCTGTTTTCTACTCCCTCCATTCCTAAATATTTATCTTTTTAGAGATTTCAACAAGTGACTACACACGGAGCAAATGAGTGAATCTACACTCTAAAATATGTCTACATACACATCCATATGTGGTAGTCCATTTGAAAACTGAAAAAGACAAATATTTAGGAACGGATGGAGTATAAGAGTAGACATGGAGATATATCTCCAGCATGGTCTACAACAAAAATGTGCTGGACTGGTTAGCGTCGGATGCTCGCAACGCGATGACATTAGTTCGAATTCTGTCTTTAACTATAGATTTTTATATTATATATTACTTATTTAATATATACTTCTTTCACTACTGTACTGACAGTGGAACCCACAGAGTACTTAGAATACAAGATTAAGGATGGACTTGTCTCTTGTTAACTTCTGTACGAAGCTGTAGCCACCCTGCAAGTCACGTGTACACTGTACATGCAATTAACTTTTTATAGAGGTACAATCATACATGCAATTAACTCAAATGGATTGGATGTCACTCTATTATTTCCAGCATAAGAGCATCTCCAATGGCAGCCGGCAAATTTCCTCCCGCTTCCTTCCGCGGAGGACGACATCAAACGCCAGTGTCATACATTTTCACAACTCCAACCAACCAGATGAAATTCATGCAAACACGGACTGATTTCATATAAGCATGAAGGGTTCCGTATAAAAAAGCCGGATCTTCATATAAACGTGATGGATTTCATTACATTTACATGAACTAAGCGGTGCCAATATGGCTCTCTTGGTATAATTAATACTCCCTCCATCCGGAAATACTTGTCCTACAAATGGATATATCTAGACTTATTTTAGTTATAGATACAAACAATTTATCCATTCTTAGAACAAATATTTCCCGCCAGCTGGAGAGGGAGTACATAATCTAAATGGCCGCCCACGGATCCCTTTGTCTTCCTCATGTCCGTCGCGTCGGCGGTGGCCTTCATGGGACCCAAGTGGTGGCGGCCTCCCGTGTTCTACTTCTCCTCGATGATGGCGGCGGACACGGAGAAGTTGGCCACCGAATTGTCGCTCTCCACGCACCCGGCTTCTGTCTCTTCCTGCATGGCGCCGCCGCAGGCACGAGAGGCGCAGCTGCAGGCACGGGAGGCGCGCCCACAGACACGGGAGGCGCGGCCACCGTAGACACTGGTGGTGTGGTACGATGCGGCAGCGACGATGCCCGTACCAGCATGCTCGCCGCTGTGCCGACGTCGATCAACTCGCCACTCCTCATCGAGCTGAACTAGAGCGGTGAGTTGCTGAACCACGCGCCTGCGTGGGGCGGCAACTGGCTTCGTCGGGCCAAGCGAGGTTGGTGAAGCACCGAGCGGCCTCGCCCGTATTCGGAGGGCTCGGCGGGCCACCCAGCCGGGTAATATGCCAGAGAACGGCTCCTCGGAAGCCATCGGAAGAGTGGAGAAAATGGTGAAGGAGGAGATGGGAGAGCGGCGTAGGGGTGCGATTCTTGCCCGCTGTCTGGCTGGCCTCGTGTAAATAGAGGGCGGACGGTAGGAGCTTGGCCGGCGTCTGGCCTCACACTACTAGAAAAACCACTACTAATGGCGCACCTAATATGGCCATTAATGGCGCATCTGTGGTGCGCCATTAACAGCACGCCATTAGTAATTTTTACTAATGGCGCACCACCTGGTGCGCCATTAGTATCTGGTATACTAATGGCGCACCGCTGGTGCGCCATTAGTATAGGCCAGCGTGCGCCATTAGTATGCCTCCCAGGGGCCATGTATACCCAGGTGCTTTGGCATACTAATGGTGCACCACCACTGGATGCGCCATTAGTAACCGCGGCATACTAATGGCGCACTGCCCTGTGATGCGCCATTAGTATGCACTGTCATACTAATGGCGCACTGTCATGTGATGCGCCATTAGTATGAATATTAGGTTTTTTTTATTTTTTTTATTTTCTGTTTTTTGCACAGGTTACAAAATGTATAATTTGACAAAATATAGACAGCACACATCAACAATAGATTCATCGAATACAATAGAAGATTAGTCTTTGAATACAATTCATCATATTAGTCTCCGAATACAATTCATCATATTAGTCTCCGAATTAAAAAGACCGAACAAAGATAGAACATTATATTACAAGTCTCGAGACCGCGAGTAGCGAGTTTGTCTTCACATTACAAGTCGATATCGATCATCTAAACTACCATCACATAGAAGAGAGCTGCGGTCATCACGATGAGCATCATCACGATGAGACTCGTCTTCATCCGGTTCCTCCAACGCTCCCTCCCCTCTCCCGCTAGATAGCGGGCGTATCTAGATTCGGCCTCGGCCCTAGTGGTGTACCCTTTGTAACTGTTACCGCTGAATCGGTGAACCTGTCTCCGACACTCCTCCCAGTCATCGTAGACTCCGGGAACCTTACCCTTGTACACGACAGACGTCGGCATCGCTATGCACTAGCCAAATGAAACGTTAGTACCAATTCACAGACAATACATAAGCAATATATAATTATGCAACAGAACGATCGGAAGAGAAAAGCAAGACATTAATAGCATCGATTACATCTAAGTTGAACGACTCTCGAAACCAAAGAGACATACTACAAGTTCATTAAAGTTTAATTACAACATGAACCAATCGATGTTTCAGAACTAGACAACTCGACTCAAGGGACCGGAGCGTGGATGAAGCCGCCGTCTATCGTGGGAGTCATGAAAGAACGGGCGTTGTCATCCTGCATTTGTAGCATTGTGTCGATGTCACTGTTGGACGGTTGATTTCTGAGGTAGAACTGCCCCGAGGTACGAAGGACATCTTGATGGATGATTTCCGCAAACTCCGACTGGATGCGAAAGAATTCTTGTTGGAGGTCCGCGTCCTGGATTAACGACACGCTCGCGGCCCAATCTTTGAGTTTACTCGGTAGCAGAAGTTGATGATGGTCCCGTACGATCGCCTGCATGTGATGGATGGCGTAGTAGGCACCCTTCTGACCGCCAGGCGGCTGCTTGACGCAGCAGAACGTCGTATTGTGGGAGAACACGTGCTTGCCGTACTTACGAATAGGCCTGGTGAAGGTGCCTCCAGATTGGGCGTAGCCGGGGAGAACATCATCAAGAACCTTCTTGACATTTGTGTAGTCTACGTTCGACTGACGGTCCGGGTCGAAATACGTGGCCATGGAATATTTGGGGCTTAGGAGGATGAGCGTGCAACGTGTGTCACTGCAGAAAACACGGAATGTTAAAAGAAAAACGATCGAAATGTAAGAATTCATATGTTACGGGCCGGTTGAGGGGAGGACTTACTCGGGAAAGTAAGGCACGAGGAAGTTATCCTTATCTTGGTTTGCCAGAATGATGCCTTCGAGGTAAGAACTCGCGACTTGCCGGTCCCCAGCGCTGCCCAAGATCTTGGCACGCATGTAGAAGTGGTCGACTATCACGATGTCCGGGGTCTTGTCGCGAATGATCCGCATCTCCATACTCAGCGAAAACAGCCGAACGAAGGTGTAGTGCAGCGGATGAAGGTTCAACATAGCGTGGATGTCATCAAAACGCAGGACGATCGTACGCCCGACGGAGTTATCCACAAAGCCCTTGCCCTCTGGCACCTTGGCCGCGAAAACCGGGTATGCCACATCCTTCTCCCTAAGACGCCGCTTCTCCAAAGCAAGAACACTGTCATGCAGACTCCGCATAGCACCGGTTGCAGCATTGAGCATATTTGTCGGTAGCATCGCCCTACCCGCCACATGCACCCTCCTCGAGATATCCCGCGGTGAAGGTGGCCCGTCCTGAGCACGGATCGTACTCGGTGCCGGCTGGCTCGCACCCTTCTTAGTCTTTCTTTTGCGTGCCTTCTTCTTCTCCTGTAATGGGACCGAGTTCTGCTCACAGACCGCCTTCTTGAGTGTGTTGGGGCTGATAATATTTCGCACCTCACCTATCTGAGGCTCGGTGAAGTCGGCAGCTGGAGGCGTCTCCTGAGAGCTGAACGCCAGACGGCGCCTGTTGCAACTTGGCTTCTCCGTGGTACGAGCTAGATCGCACACGTCTTTTGTTGGGTTTGGTTCTTGAGAAGGAGGCCCCATGAAGTCGCCATCGTACCCATGCTCGGCAAAGTACTGATCGACGTTGCTAAATGTATCATTGTCGTAGTCGTCGTCGTTCTGATCCTGTACCATATGCATGTTTGGATCCAGTGGCATAGGGATGTCCGGCACCGTTACGGCGGTCTTGCCATGGGGCCGACTTGGCGCCGGCACGACTGGCGGTGTTGTCTTTGGGGTGGTGTCCCCCGCCCCCAAATGAATCTGGCTCTTCGGCCAAAGCAGGGGCCAGCTCAGGCAGGCGCTGAGGGTCATCACGTCTTCATCGTCGGCCCCGACGGGTCGAATCGGAGGTAACAATTCGTCGCAGCCTGGCAGCACCCGAGCTAGTTGAACCCTAAACAAGTTGGGTGGCATCTGGGTACCGTGGAACAAGGGGTTGCCCGGTTGAACGATTTTGCCCTTGGCGACATCGACCAACTCGTTGTTCACGAAGTGGAGGAGAGTGCACGGAACATCGGCGGCGCCCTGCGAAAACATGTAGGGCGTCAGGGATGCCCTGTCAAAGGGAAGGAGATGAAGTCCTCGGCCGAGAGAGGCTTAATTAGTTACCGTGATGATGGCGTCGAGCTCGGCTAATGTCGAGGCACCGCCAACGGCGGGCGTGCAGTTGACGGAGGGGCCGCTTGCTGAAGAGGTGCCGGCCGGCGTACACCCGGGTGCATTAAGCTCCCGTGCCGGCGTCGGAGACACCAATGCCGCCTCCGCCGGAGGCACCAATGGCCCCGCCATCGCATTATGCGAGTTGCTGGCTGTGAAGCTAGGAATCGGGGGCGGCCCCTGTTGGCCGCCCGCAATCCACGCACTCAACCCCGAGATCAAGGTAGGCACAAGGGCGGTGATCGTCGCTCTGAGTCGTTGTTCCACTTGCTCTTGGACAATCTCCGGAATCCGCGCCACCTGTGCCTTGAGTTCTTGAACCTCTCGCGCCTGGCTTTCCGAGCTGGTCTTTTTCTCCTTCCGCACACCAGCGGTATAGTATGACCCCCAATTTGTCGACAAGCCTTTGCCGGCCACACGACCAGCTGACGTCGGCTTACTGAGCTTATCCTTGTTCTTCATTACATTCAACCCCCTATTTAGAGTGGTGTCCCAAGGGTTGCTCTTAGTCGACCCCGCGCTACTGCTTTCAGTCGCCTGCGGAAGGAATGTGAACCATTTAGAAATTTGGCTTCATTAATTAGAATGCAACCATATGGAGCTAATTACGCGGGGGTGTATTCCTTACCAGAACAAGCTCAAGCTGCCTGGTCTTCGGATCTGTGGTAAGCTCCTTTGTTTTCGGGTCCTTCTTGTACCGGGCCCTGACAAAGTTCCTGGACTGCTTGTCACCGTATTTATCGAAGAGGGGCGGTAGGCCTTGCTCGGCACGGTCCGCCTCCTCCTTGTTCCATATAGGCTCCGCCACTCTGTAACCGCCGGGACCGAGTGTGTGTTCCCCTATGTTCAGCTCCCGCATTTGTTTTCCCCACTCACTTGATTGGGAGCTTGCGGTGCTCGAGCAATTGATCTTGAAGTCATTGTAGTCATCTTCGGTGATCGAAGGATTTTTCTCATTGATCTTCTGATAACTCTCACCTTTCTCGATCATTCTCTTCACATTGCTTTTCCAAGTAGACAGGGCCGTGCTCATCTTCGTGAGGGCAGCATTGTTCACTTTATTCCCTTTGAGGCTTGTGTTTTCAAATTCAGCGGGGAACTTGTATCGTTCGTGCAGCTTCGTGAAGAGGAGGTTGCGCAAATTCCCTCGGTCCTTATGCCTAAGGTTCTCGGTGTTGATCGAGACGGTGCTCCGGACAATGCACCCGAGCTGAAGCGAGTACCCCTTGACTATTCGTTCGGGCGCCGTTGGATTCCCGTTGGAGTCCACTTCAGTAACTTCCTCCTTGAGGGTGCGGAGCACGATCGGGCGCCGGTCCTTCCGTTGCCTCTTCGGTTGGCTGCCATCTGTGCGTGCGCCGCCATCATCAGTGGTGGCATCCTCGGCGGCACCATCAGTGGTGGCATCAGTGTGGTCATCCTCGGCGGCACCATCCGTGGTCTCAGGATCGGTGGGGAAGGCGGCGGCCTCATACAAGTGAGGTTGTTCCTCCATCTCCTGGGACAGCTCCCAGAATGCCTTGCCGCCCGAACCCCCGGCCTCATCATTGTGGGCCATGTTTCTCTCTAAATAGAAACAAAGTTTGGTCAAAAAGTTGGTTATTGTCAAGGAACAAGATCATGGTCTCATCATTTAGGGTTTGTCGACACCGAGGCATCCTAAAATCTAAGCTTTTAGCATTGAGGGTTTTTCGACGCCGAGGCACCCTAAAAGCCTAACCTTTCATCATTTCGGTTTTTATCGACACCGAGGCACCCTAAAAGCCATGCATTAGTCACAAGTACGCCAGGGCACTTGATCCTACTTAATTAACTACTAAGATACCCCGGCCCATGCATTAGTCACAAATACCCCATATGTCCTATTTTTAGCAAAGTCATGCTAAAATTCACGGAAAATTTCAGCATGACCTTTGCTGAAAATAGGACATATGGAGTACCCGAATTTGCCAGAACGGAAGTTAATCGACATTCCGGCAAACTCAAGGGCCTCTCGGGGTACTTGCAATATCATCACGACACGATGGTCGGAGACAAAACCCAGCAAACTAGCACCACAATGTGCCTCTACTTTCGTATGGATGAAAAGGCCACAATGTGCCTCTACTAGCATCACAAAAAACCCCTTGAGTTAGAAGATGGTATCCTCCATTTTGTACATCTTTGCGACCGCACGGAGCTAATTTTCTCCATGCATGAAACATGACATATGAACATCAGTATGCATTGATTTATGAAAGAGACAGCCTAGCATGGGCAGCAAGAGCCACTCAGGCTAGCCAAGGAGACTGCCCATGAAACCACACCCCAAGGTAGAAGCCATCATTCATTACAAATTTGAATATATGATATTCCAGAAAATAATCTGTCTACAAAATGAGATACATTCCGTTTGAACTACCAAGTTACACAAAGAAAATGCACCTAAGCACCAAGAGGAACTGTTACAACTCCATAAGGTATATCCAAGTCACTGCTACTCATATTCAAAAAACCTAACTCCAATATAACCAGAAAGATTGTAAAACATTATATCTCCCTGCTGACACGAACTGAAAGCGTAACAAAAATACCTATTATTCTAGGCAGCTGCCTTGCTAGTGATTCGGTGTCGTCGCAACTGGATCCCTCCCACTCAACCTGCGATCTTCTACAAGGAAAAAGTAGCAGCTCAGTCAACCACCATATAATTATACAAGGAAAAAATGCTACTTGGCACAAGTGTAAACGAGAAGCTTGAGGTAGCAGCAGATTGAAGTGATAAAGTGCAAAGGAGAAGCTTGAGCTAGTAAACAATTTCTGAATGTTATAAAGTGGGGAAAGTAAAATAAAATTCATGACTAGTCATGGCACTAGAAAAGAGATGAGATTTCACAAAACCAGAGCCAAGCATAGTCCAGAATGTCAAATTTTCAGTTACTTAATTATTACTCTGTGGCATTGCCATACTTAGCCAAGAGTCCCCATTTCTTATATCCTGTGAGATGTAGTCATCTTTTACTCCAGTTCTTATAGTATTTTGGAGTACATTGCCTGTTATGCTGCTTGCAAGGTTAGCATAGGTTCAGAAATGGGGACTAAAAAACAGTGATTTAATTGAAGGCATCCTTTTGCTGCCTTTCCTACTGTTGACAAGATCAGGGAGCAGAAGGAGGTCACCGTCCAGCTAATTTATTACACCAAGAGCGTTAATTGATTTTGCATCATCTAGTGACAGATTCCTCAACTCACATTTTAGTTCTGCTCCCTGCCCTCTAGGCACTCCAGTTTCTTATCATATCTGCTTTTGTTTGTGATGGATCAGGGAAGAAGTTCTGCAACTTGTTTTACCTGCAGCCTATGTGGGTTCAGAAGGTAGCGAAATGTTACTGAAATGCTGAATTTGTTCTGGAGCTTGCAGTTACAGTTACATGGATATTACTCTTCATGATTTATACTCAAACATCAATGATCAATGATTAATGATTTATACTCCAGCAATTCCAGGAATGATTTTAGGATATTACTCTAGATTAGGAGTTTTAAATGGAGTACTCCATCAGATTAGGATACTATAGATTAGTGTAGCCACTATCTAACAATTTTTTTCAGAACTGAATTTTAGAGTACTCTAAATGCTGTGTGCCCTAGCATTTCTGTGTTCTCCAGCATTTTTGTAGAATTCAGTAGCATGACAATTTTAACATGTTGAGAAAATTTCAGTAACATGAATTTGAAATTGAGTACTCAGTGTAAGGATTAAATGCACACAATTTGGGTATTAGCTTCCCGTTCAACATTGCGAAAATTTCAAATACGCTAAGTATCATTGCTAGTGGTTGGCTGACTAGAGAAGAGTAGACAGTTCAGTTGGCATGGTTCAGACTAGTAATTTGTGTTCAAGAATCTTCCTGTTCTCCCATTGTTACTAAGCATGATTTGGCTAAACCAAGCATGATCTTGCTTGCATTGCCGCCTTTGCTACATGAAGCAATAGGGTAGGTTCAGTTTCGCTGAATTTTTGAAACTATACATCATTTGCTGAATTTTTGCTCTACATCACTTGCTCCTTGTAAATTATTGCATATATAATTTTTGAAACTATAGGTGAACCTCTTCAGCAAACATAAAACAGTTAACTAAAACTGTCTAAAACAGTTAAATCCCTTAGGAAAAAACACGCCAGAGCATGAGAGATGGAGAGAGCAGAGAGAGAGAGGGGGGGATGATACCTTGACGAGCTCCCCTGATGGCGTGGGTAGTAGGGTCGGGGCAGCGTCCCGGGAAGAACTAGGCACACGCGGTCCGAGGTGCGTGTAGCCTGCGCGCGAGAGGAACCAGCATCATCAGGGAACCTTGACGGCGGCACAATCGAATCGAACAAAGGGGGAGGGGGAGGAGAAGAGGACCTTGCGAGACCTTCAATGGCGGGGTCGCGGGAGAGAAGAAGCACGCGAGCAGCGGTGTGGTCGATGGGAGCAGCTCGAGCAGAGGTGGCGGCGGATCTGGCCGGTGTCGAGGGCGGCGGGGCGGCGGCGTCGGGAGAGGAGAGGGGAAGGGGATCGAGGGCGAGGGCGAGGGCGAGGGAGAGAGAGGGGATCGAGGGCGAGGGCTCGGGCAAGGGAGAGAGAGGGGATCGAGGGCGAGGGCGAGGGCGAGGGAGAGAGAGGGGATCAGAAGTAGGGGGGCACAATACTAATGGCGCACCACCCCTCGGTGTGCCATAAGTATATACATGCTAATGGCGCACCTCGACCTGGTGCGCCATTAGTATTTTTTCGAGCCAACAGGTTATCTCCCACCTGACCTTATCCACATCAACTCCCCTCTACTAGCTCGACTGGTCAGGTGCCCGTTCTCACACCAGGAGGTCTTGGGTTCGACTCCTAGGCTCCACAAAATTTTTTTTATGCATTTAAAATGCTGTTTGATATTTTTTTGTGTTTAAATATGTTCAAACTTGTTTAAATCATAACAGTAATTTTTTTTATAAGACAGTAATAATTTTTTAAAAAATATCATCAAACAGTAATGCTGGTGGAGCGGGGGAGGGTGCGGGGGGTCGGTGGCGGCGGTTGAGTAGGGGAGGGGTGTGGGGGGTCGGCGGCGGCGGTTGAGTACGGGAATCGAGGGTGCGGGGGGTCGGCGGTGGTGGCCGGTGGACCGGGGGGTGCTCGGCGGCAAGGGGGACCGGATCTGGCGAGGTTCGATTCCTAGGCTCCACAAAAAAAAATTTATGCATTTAAAATGCTGTTTTATACTTTTTTGTGTTTAAATATGTTCAAACTTGTTTAAATCATAACAGTAATTTTTTTTATAAGACAGTAATAATTTTTTAAAAAATATCATCAAATAGTAATGCCGGTGGAGCGGGGGAGGGTGCGGGGGGTCGGTGGCGGCGGTTGAGTAGGGGAGGGGTGCGGGGGGTCGGTGGCGGCGGTTGAGTAGGGGAATCGAGGGTGCGGGGGGTCGGCGGCGGCGGCCGGTGGACCGGGGGGTGCTCGGCGGCGAGGGGGACCGGATCTGGCGAGGTGGGATAGCGATCGAGATGGAGGGGGATCGAGATCGAGTGTCCATGAAATTTAAAAATATTCATGATAGTTCAAAAAGTGCCCATGAAATA
Source organism: Triticum timopheevii (assembly GCA_963921465.1). Lineage (NCBI taxonomy): Eukaryota > Viridiplantae > Streptophyta > Magnoliopsida > Poales > Poaceae > Triticum > Triticum timopheevii. The sequence goes on from OY997270.1 coordinate 304,079,630, forward strand.
CAATCGAGAAATGAAGGCTACGATTTAAATACAATCGATCTTAGCTAGTTATCTGTTAACAATCTTCTTGCCCTTCTTTTTCGCAAATGGAGTTCTTCTGTGGAACGGACGTCCTTTAGGTAGGGTGGTCCTGCTTCTTCTTGTGGTGTATGCTGATACTTCATCATCGTCATCATGTTCGATCCTCGGGTCGCCGTACTTGTCGAAGTCTTGCTCATTGGCTACTCCATCCATTTCGATGATCTTCCTTTTGCCTCTCCTCACGACAACACGACTGGTCTTTGACGGGTCGGTAATGAAGAAGCATTGGTCCACTTGGGAAGCCAGTACCCATGGCTCATTTTTCGCGGTGACGTTTGCGCCCGCGGTCTTGGATTTTGCTTCGGGTATAACCATGGTGGTGAAATACCGGTCTTCTTTTAGGACGCTCTTGGCCCATCTGACACGGAACATCGGGACCTTCTCTCCAGCGTAGCTCAGCTCCCAGATCTCCTCGATCCTTCCGTAGTATCTGTCCTTGTCGTTACCGGTGTAGGATTCCATCGTTACCCCGGAGTTCTGATAACCATCGCTCTTCATGTCCTTGGCCTCGGTGTAGAATGTGTAGCCGTTGATATCGTACGCCTCATAGGTCATCAGGTTGTGCTCGGCGCCCTGTGACAAGGCGAATATGAGTTGTTCTTCCGCGGAAGAATCCTCATGTAAAGGGTACGACAGAAGCTTCTACTTGAACCAACGCGTGAAACATGAGTTGTGCTCTTTGAGTATAGCTCCGTCCGTCCTCTGTTGGCCTCGGTCATTGTACGTCTTCTTAATAAAGGTTTTGTGCTCTACCACCCAAGGATCGACCACGTCTATGTGTTGTAGCGTGACTAGGTTTGCTCTTTCAAAGTCGGCGAGTCGACCCTCGAAGTCGACATGCATTTCGCGGCGACCCTCACGGTGACCCCATCCAGCGAGCCTGCCGAGGTGCCTGTTGACGGGCAGACCAACGGGGTTCTCGATGCCTAGATAATTCGTGCAGTAGGAGATGCACTCTTCGGTCAGAAAGCCCCTGGCTATGCTTCCCTCTGGACGTGACATGTTGCGAACGTATCCTTTGATGACACCATTCATCCTTTTGAATGGCATCATGCTGTGCAGGAACGTCGGCCCGAGTTGGATGATATCCTCCACTATATGGACCAGCAGATGCACCATAACGTCGAAGAATGCGGGCGGGAAGTACATCTCAAGCTCGCATAGTATCACCACGATCTCTTCCTGTAGCCTTCTGAGTTGCCTCACGCCAATCGACTTCCGAGAGATGACGTCGAAGAAGTTGCATAGGCCAAATAGCGTTTCACGGACGTGCGCGTCCATGATCCCACGGATTGCAACTGGAAGTATCTGCGTCATCAGCACATGACAGTCGTGAGACTTCATCCCGCTGAACTTCTGCTTCGCTGGGTCTAGGTATCTGCTTATCTTCCCCGCGTAACCGTAAGGAAGTTTTACTCCTAGGAGGTAGGTGAAAAACTGCTCGATCTCCTCTTGACTTAGAGTGAAGCACGCGGGAGGGTAGTCATTTCCGGTCTTCTTGGCCTTTTTGCCTTTGCGACGACTTTCTGTGTCCTGCTTCGCCTCATCATCATCATCATCATCATCATCATCATCATCATCATATATAGCGTGAAGCTCCTGCCTGATGCCCATTGATTTCAAGTCTGCCCTTGCTTTCAGCCCATCTTTGGTCCTCTCTGGCATGTTGAGCAGGGTACCAAGCAGACTCTCGCACACGTTCTTCGTGATATGCATGACATCAAGGCTGTGAGGCACACGGTGGATCTTCCAGTACGGCAAGTCCCAGAAAACAGACCTCGTTTTCCATACCTTCAGCAGCGGCTCTGGCGCCTTTTGCTTCTTTCCTGGCAGTGGGCAGTCTTTCCAATTTTTCAACAGCTTGTCTATTTCCTCGCCGCTCCTCGTACACGGGCGTTTTCGGGGTTCGGTTTCACCATCGAACAGATCCTTGCGTTTCCTCCACGGGTCATCGTCGCGAAGCCACCTTCGATGTCCCATGAACACGGTTTTCGAAGACCCGGGATCTCTATCTAGCCGGCGATACGTTGTGTCATCCATGCACCTTACGCATCCAGAAAATCCGTGGACTACCTGCCCCGCAAGATATCCGTAACCGAGATAGTCGTGCACCGTCGTGAGCAGTGCGGCTCTCATAGGGAAATATTCTTTCTCTACGGCGTCCCACGTATTGGCTGGCGTATTCCACAGCGTGTCAATCTCCTCTTTCAGCAGCCCCAGATACAGATTGATGTCGTTCCCTGGTTGTTTCGGCCCTTCAATTAGCATACTCATGTGAATGTACTTCCTCTTCATGCACAACCAGGGGGGAAGGTTGTACATCCACACGAACACAGGCCAGGTGCTATGTGTGCTTCTTTGGCTGCCAAACGGATTGACTCCATCGGTGCTCGCGCCCAGCATGATGTTCCTTGGATCGTTCCCAAATTCTGGGTATTCGAAGTTCAACGCTTGCCACTGGCTCACATCCTTAGGGTGACTCAGCATCTTGTCTTTTTTATCTATCTCCGGATCATTTGCGTCATCTTCTCGCTTCTTCTCCTCCCTATCCGCGTGCCAACGCAAGAGCTTTGGTACCTTAGGGTCCGCGAAATACCGCTGCAGACGAGGAGTGATCGGAAAGTACCACACCACTTTTCGAGGAGCTTTCTTCCTCTTCTTGTATCGAGTGACACCGCACACCGGACATATGGTAGACTCCGCGTGCTCGTCCTGATAAATGATGCAATTGTTCATGCACACATGGTATTTCACGTGCGGTAAATCCAGAGGAAACACGATTTTCTTCGCCTCCTCCAAACTGGTCGGGCACTTGTTCCCCTTGGGAAGACGTTCGTGCCAGAATGACATGTTCTCGTCGAAGCATGCGTCGGTCATTTTGTGTTTTACCTTCATCTCCAGAGCCATGAGCGTTACTTTCAGGCGGGTATCCTCGGGCCTGCATCCTTCATACAATGGAGTAACCGCGTCTAACTCAAGTTGATCCATCTTCGCTTTCTCTCGGGAGGCAGCTCTTGCGTTATCCGTCTGCTTGAGAAGCAGCTCTTGAATATGAGGGTCCTGCACCCAGCCCATCGATGGTCCAGCGTCGTCTGCTCCGCCGGCATCATCATCATGTCCTGCATCTTCTACATGATGACTGTGTACAGCATCACCGTCGTGATCATCTCCTGGGGATTCTTCATCTTCTCGCCCCCCCGAGCCGCGGTGGTTGTCTTGCTGCCCTTCCTCATTTCTTGCCCGGCCCCCATGGACGACTTCGTAGTCATCTTCATCACCTTGCCACCGATAGCCATCCATGAAACCACGCAAGAGCAGGTGGTCCCGCACCTGCCCGGAATCCGGGTCCGCAATAAGGCTATTCAGCTTGCATCTTCGACACGGACATCTTATCTCTGTCTCGTTCTTTTGAAGCATCTCGGCCTTCGCGGACCTCAAAAACCTATTCACGATGCCTTCGGTCATCGTGCGGACCATGGTCGCCTGCGGGGTAGAGCAAAACGATATTTTAGAACCAAGAAAAAATTTGGCATGACTTTCCCTAAAAATAGGACCAAAAAGAATGCTTAATGCCAAAATTCTCGCCGAAACGGAAATGAATCAACATTCCGGCAAAATATTGGCAACTATCGCATTTCAAATACCGGTACACCTCCAAACACAAACACATATGCAACACCACAAACATATGCAACACCACGAACATACATAGATCTAGCTAGGCCATAAAAAGTTCATGTGCACATTGTTGTAGGGAGAACAACATAAATATAGCTTCCCCCCTTACTTACCTAGCAAAACAAGGTAACTTAACCACTTAATTTGAATGAATCTATGGTGGAAATGAGGTGAAAAAGAGGAGGCACCCGAGACAAGGAGGAGGCGGTGGAGAGAATGAAGTGGGGAGAAAGTGAGTGTGGGAGGAGAGGCTGTCCAAAATATCTTCTTGCTGCCCACTTACTAATGGCGCACCAGCAACAAATGCGCCATTAGTAATCTAGGTTACTAATGGCGCACCCCCTGGTGGTGCGCCATTAGAACTTTTGCAAAAAAAGGAATAAAAGCAATAATAAAAAAAATAACATTAGTGGCGCACCTTCTAGCTGGTGCGCCATTACTAGTTACAACTAGTAATGGCGCACCACCAGGGGATGCGCCATTAGTATGTTTGGACAGGCGCACTAGTTCAAAAAAAAATTGGTACTAATGGCGCACCGTGGTCAAGGTGCGCCATTAGTAGTTTCAACACGAATGGCGCATCAGAAGGTGGTGCGCCATTAGTATATACTAATGGCGCACCACTTGTCTGGTGCGCCATTAGTGTCATTTCCAACTATAGCCCTTTTCCTAGTAGTGTCATTTAAATTGAGGGCGGACGGGAGGAGCTAAACCGGTGTTGCATTTAATTCCGGCCGGCTCATGAACGGACGTGTGGCCGGAGTAGGTTTCTCGATTTGCATGTGGGTTTAACGGAGGGGTTTGATGGAGGCGAGGAGGCATGTTCAGCCGGGCATGCAGTGGGCAGCGTAGTACTATTCGATTTGACAGCGCACGGCGCAGTTTCCGATACGGCTTTAATGCAGACGAGGGAGGGAGTAGCGGTTCCCGAAATGTTGAACGGCCAATGCATCCTCTTTCAATTAATGCATGAGGGAAGTAATGGGAGGAGGATCGCGAAAAGAGGCTGCACGATGTGAATGCAATGCAGTTTTCCCTCATATAAAGGCGCCCCTCCATTCCAATGCATCTACCACATCGTACGCACCTAAGCATTTGCCTAAGCACCTACACTAAGCGCAAAAGAGCTCACTCCAGACCCATGGCGGCGATGCACGCGAGCGGCCAGCAGCTGTGCCAGATGGTCCACAACGCCGGCCTGCGGCATGGCGCCGAGGATCGTCTCCAGACGGTGTTGGAGACCGGCAGGTGGATGGCCGCTGTTGACGCCAACTATGACTCTCAGTTGGACCAGATGATCGTTGCCACCAGCAACAAGTTCACCGTCCTCAAGAAGCTCGCGGATGACATCGCCGTACTCCTCCAGCCCACGCACCCGGGCTCCTCATTGCCTGCCACCCTAATCGGCCTCCATGGCTGGAACCTCTTTCAAGCACTGGTGGCCGTGCGACTGCCCGCCGATGCCACAAAGAATGTCCACCTGGAGGTCGCGCTCGCTGCGAGGCGCCTCGCCCTGCAAGAATTCGTCAACCTAGACATCCACGTGTACGAGCAAATCGTGTAATGAAGGAAATATGCCCTAGAGACAATAATAAATTTATTATTTATTTCCTCATATCATGATAAATGTTTATTATTCATGCTAGAATTGTATTAACCGGAAACATGATACATGTGTGAATACATAGACAAACATAACGTCACTAATATGCCTCTACTTGACCAGCTCATTAATCAAAGATGGTTATGTTTCCTAACCATAGACATGTGTTGTCATTTGATTAATGGGATCACATCATTAGGAGAATGATGTGATTGACATGACCCATTTCGTTAGACTAGCACTTGACCGTTTAGTATGTTGCTATTGCTTTCTTCATGACTTATACATGTTCCTGTAACTATGAGATTATGCAACTCCCGTTTACTGGAGGAACACTTTGTGTGCTACCAAACGTCACAATGTAACTGGGTGATTATAAAGGAGCTCTACAGGTGTCTCCAAAGGTACATGTTGGGTTGGCGTATTTTGAGATTAGGTTTTGTCACTTTGATTGTCGGAGAGGTATCTCTGGGCCCTCTCGGTAATGCACATCACTATAAGCCTTGCAAGCAATGTAGCTAATGAGTTAGTTATGGAATGATGCATTACGTAACAAGTAAAGAGACTTGCCAGTAACGAGATTGAACTAGGTATTGGATACCAGCGATCGAATCTCGGGCAAGTAACATACCGATGACAAAGGGAACAACGTATGTTGTTATGCGGTTTGACCGATAAAGATCTTCGTAGAATATGTAGGAGCCAATATGAGCATCCAGGTTCCGCTATTGGTTATTGACCGAGAATAGTTCTAGGTCATGTCTACATAGTTCTCGAACCCGTAGGGTCCGCACGCTTAACGTTACGATGACAGTTTTATTATGAGTTTATAAGTTTTGATGTACCAAAGATTGTTCGGAGTCCCGGATGTGATCACGGACATGACGAAGAGTCTCGAAATGGTCGAGACATAAAGATTGATATATTGGAAGCCTATATTTGGATATCGGAATGGTTCCGGGTGAAATCGGGATTTTACTGGAACACCGGGGGGTTACCGGAACCCTCCCGGGGGTTAATGGGCCTTAGTGGGCCATGAGGGAGAAGAGGAGGGCCGGCCAGGGCAGGCCGCGGAAGGGGGGGCGCCCCCTTTCCTCTTTCCCCTCCCCCCTTTCCTTCTCCACCAAGGCAAGAGGGGGGAGTCCTACTCCCGGTGGGAGTAGGACTCCTCTAGGGGCACCCCTAGGGGGCCGGCCGCACCTCCCCCGTCCCTCCTTTATATACGGGGGCAGGGGGCACCCTAGAACACGCAAGTTGATCTTCGTGATCGTTCCTTAGCCGTGTGCGGTGCCCCCCTCCACCATATTCCACCTCGGTCATATCGTAGCGGTGCTTAGGCGAAGCCCTGCGTCTGTAGAACATCATCATCGTCACCATGCCGTCGTGCTGAAGGAACTCATCGCCGACACCCTGCTGGATCGGAGTCCGGGGATCGTCATCGAGCTGAACGTGTGCTGAACTCGGAGGTGCCGTATGTTCGGTGCTTGGATCGGTCGGATCGTGAAGATGTACGACTACATCAATCGCGTTGTCATAACGCTTCCGCTTACGGTCTACGAGGGTACGTGGACAACACTCTCCCCTCTCGTTGCTATGCATCACCATGATCTTGCGTGTGCGTAGGAAATTTTTGAAATTACTACGTTCCCCAACAGTGGTATCAGAGCCTGGTTTTATGCGTAGATGTCATATGCACGAGTAGAACACAAGTGAGTTGTGGGCGATACAAGTCATACTACTTACTAGCATGTCATACTTTGGTTCAGCGGTATTGTGAGATGAAGCGGCCCGGACTGACATTACGCGTACGCTTACGCGAGACTGGTTTCACCGTTACGAGCACTTGTGCTTAAAGGTGACTGGCGGGTGTCTGTCTCTCTCACTTTAGTTGAACTGAGTGTGGCTACGCCCAGTCCTTGCGAAGGTTAAAACAGCACTAACTAGACGAACTATCGTTGTGGTTTTGATCCGTAGGTAAGAATGGTTCTTGCTAAGCCCGTAGCAGCCACGTAAAATTTGCAACAACAAAGTAGAGGACGTCTAACTTGTTTTTGTAGGGCATGTTGTGATGTGATATGGTCAAGACATGATGCTATATTTTATTGTATGAGATGATCATGTTTTGTAACCGAAGTTATCGGCAACAGGCAGGAGCCATATGGTTGTCGCTTTATTGTATGAAATGCAAACGCCCTGTAATTGCTTTACTTTATCACTAAGCGGTAGCGATAGTCTTAGAAGCAATAGATGGCGTAACGACAACGATGCTACGATGGAGATCAAGGTGTCGCGCCGGTGACGATGGTGATCACGACGGTGCTTCGGTGATGGAGATCACAAGCACAAGATGATGATGGCCATATCATATCACTTATATTGATTGCATGTGATTTTTATCCTTTATGCATCTTATCTTGCTTTGATTGACGGTAGCATTTTAAGATGATCTCTCACTAAAATTATCAAGAAGTGTTCTCCCTGAGTATGCACCGTTGCGAAAGTTCTTCGTGCTGAGACACCACGTGATGATCAGGTGTGATAGGCTCTACGTTCAAATACAACGGGTGCAAAACAGTTGCACACGCGGAATACTCAGGTTAAACTTGACGAGCCTAACATATAACAGATATGGCCTCAGAACACGGAGACCGAAAGGTCGAGCGTGAATCATATAGTAGATATGATCAACATATTGATGTTCACCGTTGAAACTACTCCATCTCACGTGACGATCGGACATGGTGTAGTTGATATGGATCACGTAATCACTTAGAGGATTAGAGGGATGTCTATCTAAGTGGGAGTTCTTAAGTAATATGATTAATTGAACTTAAATTTATCATGAACTTAGTACCTAATAGTATTTTGCTTGTCTATGTTTGTTGTAGATAGATGGCTCGTGTTGTTGTTCCGTTGAATTTTAATGCGTTCCTTGAGAAAGCAAAGTTGAAAGATGATGGTAGCAATTACACGGACTGGGTCCATAACCTGAGGATTATCCTCATTGCTGCACAGAAGAATTACGTCCTGGAAGCACCACTGGGTGCCAGGCCTGCTGCTGATGCAACTGACGACGTTAAGAACGTCTGGCAGAGCAAAGCTGATGACTACTCGATAGTTCAGTGTGCCATGCTTTACGGCTTAGAACCGGGTCTTCAACGACGTTTTGAATGTCATGCAGCATATGAGATGTTCCAGGAGTTGAAGTTAATATTTCAAGCAAATGCCCAGATTGAGAGATATGAAGTCTCCAATAAGTTCTATAGCTGCAAGATGGAGGAGAATAGTTTTGTCAGTGAACACATACTCAAAATGTCTGGGTATAATAATCACTTGATTCAACTGGGAGTTAATCTTCCTGATGATAGTGTCATTGACAGAATTCTTCAATCAATGCCACCAAACTACAAGAGCTTCGTGATGAACTATAATATGCAAGGGATGAACAAGACTATTCCCGAGCTCTTCGCAATGCTAAAAGCTGCGGAGGTAGAAATCAAGAAGGAGCATCAAGTGTTGATGGTTAACAAGACTACCAGTTTCAAGAAAAAGGGCAAAGGGAAGAAGAAGGGGAACTTCAAAAAGAACGGCAAGCAAGTTGCTTCTCAAGAGAAGAAACCCAAGTCTGGACCTAAGCCTGAAACTGAGTGCTTCTACTGCAAGCAGACTGGACACTGGAAGTGGAACTGCCCCAAGTATTTGGCGGATAAGAAGGATGGCAAAGTGAACAAAGGTGTATGTGATATACATGTTATTGATGTGTACCTTACTAATGCTCGTAGTAGTACCTGGGTATTTGATACTGGTTCTGTTGCTAATATTTGCAACTCGAAACAGGGACTACGGATTAAGCGAAGATTGTCTAAGGACGAGGTGACGATGCGCGTGGGAAATGGTTCCAAAGTCGATGTGATCGCGGTCGGCACGCTACCTCTACATCTACCATCGGGATTAGTTTTAGACCTAAATAATTGTTATTTGGTGCCAGCGTTGAGCATGAACATTATATCTGGATCTTGTTTGATGCGAGACGGTTATTCATTTAAATCAGAGAATAATGGTTGTTCTATTTATATGAGTAATATCTTTTATGGTCATGCACCCTTGAAGAGTGGTCTATTTTTATTGAATCTCGATAGTAGTGATACACATATTCATAGTGTTGAAGCCAAAATATGCAGAGTTGATAATGATAGTGCAACTTATTTGTGGCACTGCCGTTTAGGTCATATCGGTATAAAGCGCATGAAGAAACTCCATACTGATGGACTTTTGGAATCACTTGATTATGAATCACTTGGTACTTGCGAACCATGCCCCGTGGGCAAGATGACTAAAACGCCGTTCTCCGGAACTATGGAGCAAGCAACTGATTTGTTGGAAATCATACATACTGATGTTTGTGGTCCAATGAATGTTGAGGCTCGCGGCGGGTATCGTTATTTTCTCACCTTCACAGATGATTTAAGCAGATATAGGTATATCTACTTAATGAAACACAAGTCTGAAACATTTGAAAAGTTCAAAGAATTTCAGAGTGAAGTGGAAAATCATCGTAACAAGAAAATAAAATTTCTACGATCTGATCGTGGAGGAGAATATTTGAGTTACGAGTTTGGTTTACATTTGAAACAATGCGGAATAGTTACGCAACTCACGCCACCCGTAACACCACAACAAAATGGTGTGTCCGAACGTCGTAATCGTACTTTACTAGATATGGTGCGATCTATGATGTCTCTTACTGATTTACCGCTATCGTTTTGGGGTTATGCTTTAGAGACGGCCGCATTCACGTTAAATAGGGCACCATCAAAATCCGTTGAGACGACGCCTCATGAACTGTGGTTTGGCAAGAAACCAAAGTTGTCGTTTCTTAAAATTTGGGGCTGCGATGCTTATGTGAAGAAACTTCAACCAGATATGCTCGAAACCAAATCGGAGAAATGTGTCTTCATAGGATACCCTAAAGAAACTATTGGGTACACCTTCTATCACAAATCTGAGGGCAAGATTTTCGTTGCTAAATTCGGATCCTTTCTAGAGAAGGAGTTTCTCTCGAAAGAAGTGAGTGGGAGGAAAGTAGAACTTGATGAGGTAACTCTACCTGCTCCCTTATTGGAAAGTAGTCCATCACAAGAACCAGTTCCTGTGACAACTACACCAATTAGTTAAGAAGCTAATGATATTGATCACGAAACTTCAGATCAAGTTTCTACTGAACCTCGTAGGTCTACCAGAGTAAGATCCGCACCAGAGTGGTACGGTAATCCTATTCTAGAAGTCATGTTACTTGACCATGACGAACCTACGAACTATGAGGAAGCGATGATGAGCCCAGATTTCGCAAAATGGCTAGATGCCATCAAATCTGAGATGGGATCCATGTATGAGAACAAAGTATGGACTTTGGTTGACTTGTCCGATGATCGGCAAGCCATTGAGAATAAATGGATCTTTAAGAAGAAGACTGACGCTGATGGTAATGTAACCGTCTATAAAGCTCGACTTGTTGCGAAAGGTTTTTGACAAGTTCAAGGGGTTGACTACGATGAGACTTTCTCACCCGTAGCGATGCTAAAGTCTGTTCAAATCATGTTAGCAATTGCTGCATTTTATGGTTATGAAATTTGGCAAATGGATGTCAAAACTGCATTCTTGAATGGATTTCTGGAAGAAGAGTTGTATATGATGCAACTAGAAGGTTTTGTTGATCCAAAAGGTGCTAACAAAGTGTGCAAGCTCCAGCGATCCTTTTATGGACTGGTGCAAGCATCTCGGAGTTGGAATAAACGCTTTGATAGTGTGATCAAAGCATATGGTTTTGTACAGACTTTTGGAGAAGCCTGTATTTACAAGAAAGTGAGTGGGAGCTCTGTAGCATTTCTGATATTATATGTAGATGCATATTATTAATTGGAAATGATATAGAATTTCTGGATAGCATAAAGGGATACTTGAATAAAAGTTTTTCGATGAAAGACCTCGGTGAAGCTGCTTACATATTAGGCATCAAGATTTATAGAGATAGATCAAGACGCTTAATAGGACTTTCACAAAGCACATACCTTGATAAAGTTTTGAAAAAGTTCAAAATGGATCAGGCAAAGAAAGGGTTCTTGCCTGTATTACAAGGTGTGAAGTTGAGTCAGACTCAATGCCCAACCACAGTAGAAGATAGAGAGAAAATGAAAGATGTTCCCTATGCTTCAGCCATAGGCTCTATCATGTATGCAATGCTGTGTACCAGACCTGACGTATGCTTAGCAATAAGCTTAGCATGGAGGTACCAAAGTAATCCAGGAATGGATCACTGGACAGTGGTCAAGAACATCCTGAAATACCTAAAAAGGACTAAGGATATGTTTCTCGTATAAGGAGGTGACAAAGAGCTAGTCGTAAATGGTTACGTCGATGCAAGCTTTGACACTGATCCGGGCGATTCTAAATCGCAAACCGGATACGTGTTTTTATTAAACGGTGGAGCTGTAAGTTGGTGCAGTTCTAAACAAAGCATCGTGGCGGGATCTACATGTGAAGCGGCGTACATAGCTGCTTCTGAAGCAGCAAATGAAGGAGTCTGGATGAAGGAGTTCATTTCCGATCTAGGTGTCATACCTAGTGCATCGGGACCAATGAAGATCTTCTGTGACAATACTGGTGCAATTGCCTTGGCAAAGGAATCCAGATTTCACAAGAGGACCAACCACATCAAGAGACACTTCAATTCCATCCGGGACCAAGTCCAGGTGGGAGACATAGAGATTTGCAAGATACATACGGATCTGAATGTTGCAGACCCGTTGACTAAGCCTCTTTCACGAGCAAAACATGATCAGCACCAAGACTCCATGGGTGTTAGAATCATTACTGTGTAATCTAGATTATTGACTCTAGTGCAAGTGGGAGACTGAAGGAAATATGCCCTAGAGGCAATAATAAAGTTATTATTTATTTCCTCATATCATGATAAATGTTTATTATTCATGCTAGAATTGTATTAACCGGAAACATGATACATGTGTGAATACATAGACAAACATAACGTCACTAGTAGGCCTCTACTTGACCAGCTCATTAATCAAAGATGGTTATGTTTCCTAACCACACACATGTGTTGTCATTTGATTAATGGGATCACATCATTAGGAGAATGATGTGATTGACATGACCCATTCCGTTAGCCTAGCACTTGATCGTTTAGTATGTTGTTATTGCTTTCTTCATGACTTATACATGTTCCTGTAACTATGAGATTATGCAACTCCCGTTTACCGGAGGAACACTTTGTGTGCTACCAAACGTCACAACGTAACTGGGTGATTATAAAGGAGCTCTACAGGTGTCTCCAAAGGTACATGTTGGGTTGGCGTATTTTGAGATTAGGTTTTGTCACTCCGATTGTCGGAGAGGTATCTCTGGGCCCTCTCGGTAATGCACATCACTATAAGCCTTGCAATCAATGTAGCTAATGAGTTAGTTACGGAATGATGCATTACGTAACGAGTAAAGAGACTTGCCGGTAACGAGATTGAACTAGGTATTGGATACCGACGATCGAATCTCGGGCAAGTAACATACCGATGACAAAGGGAACAACGTATGTTGTTATGCGGTTTGACCGATAAAGATCTTCGTAGAACATGTAGGAGCCAATATGAGTATCCAGGTTCCGCTATTGGTTATTGACCGAGAATAGTTCTAGGTCATGTCTACATAGTTCTCGAACTCGTAGGGTCCGCACGCTTAACGTTACGATGATAGTTTTATTATGAGTTTATAAGTTTTGATGTACCGTAGATTGTTCGGAGTCCCGGATGTGATCACGGACATGACGAGGAGTCTCGAAATGGTCGAGACATAGAGATTGATATATTGGAAGCCTATATTTGGATATCGGAATGGTTTCGGGTGAAATCGGGATTTTACCGGAACACCGGGGGGTTACCGGAACCCTCCCGGGGGTTAATGGGCCTTAGTGGGCCATGCGGGAGAAGAGGAGGGCTGGCCAGGGCAGGCCACGCGCCCCCTCCCCCCTAGTCCGAATAGGACAAGGAAGGGGGGCGGCGCCCCCCTTTCCTCTTTCCCCTCCCCCCTTTCCTTCTCCACCAAGGCAAGAGGGGGGAGTCCTACTCCCGGTGGGAGTAGGACTCCTCCAGGCGCACCCCTAGGGGGCCGGCCGCACCTCCCCCCTCCCTCCTTTATATACGGGGCAGGGGGCACCCTAGAACACACAAGGTGATCTTCGTGATCGTTCCTTAGCCGTGTGCGGTGCCCCCCTCCACCATATTCCACCTCGGTCATATCGTAGCGGTGCTTAGGCGAAGCCCTGCGTCGGTAGAACATCATCATCGTCACCACGCCGTCGTGCTGCAGAACTTATCCCCGACACCCTGCTGGATCGGAGTCCAGGGATCGTCATCGAGCTGAACGTGTGCTGAACTCGGAGGTGCCGTACGTTCGGTCCTTGGATCGGTCGGATCGTGAAGACGTACGACTACATCAACCGCGTTGTCATAACGCTTCCGCTTACGGTCTACGAGGGTACATGGACAACACTCTCCCATCTCGTTGCTATGCATCACCATGATCTTGCGTGTGCGTAGGAAATTTTTGAAATTACTACGTACCCCAACATGTACATAGGTATCTACAAGGCCAATGAGGACACTACGATGTTGGCCTTCCTCAACCGGCTGGAAGCCTTGGATGCCTTTGCTGAGAAGCACCTCGACCTTGCCACAAAAGTCGTCGCTCCTTAGCCGCCGGTCGGTGGCCCGGCGCACTAAGTTGAGGAGGAGGAGGTCATACGTTGATGGATGCATCTTTCTTCTTGCCTTGTGTAACCACCACTGCAATCGCATCATCGTGGCCTTAATTCTTATTGTGATGTTGCATTCTCGTTCCAGTCAATACCGACATGTGCGATCCCTTTGCTTTATTATATGCATCACTGTAACTAGTACTCCATCCGTCAATTTATAAGTTGTGCTTACCTTTTCCATCAACTTCGTACAACGCACGGGCATCTTGCTAGAAACACTAGAACATGTCGGACTGCGTGTGACCAAACCGATGATGCGCCAAACTAGCTACTATGTACCCTGATTATCTGGCGGAAATAGCCCCTCCCTAGCATTTCCCATCGTTATTTCTATTTATCGATCGTGCCAAGGAGCAGAACAAAATGTTACAATTTATACATGTTTCTCTACTCCTATTCCTATAAAAGACTTGGTGATGGTGGTGTGTCTGCCATCCGTCGTTTCTGACCATTAGATCTGCATCTAACGGCTGTGAGGTAAGTTGTGGCATTTTTGCAACAATAGCCCACTTCTCTGCTCCAATTTGCAGAAAACCCATTATTATATTGAAAGCAACCACATCCCTCCCTCTCCTCATCAAAACTGCCTGAGAAATATATTTTGAGTTAAAAGTACTCCCTCTGTTTCTAAATATTTGTCTTTCTAGAGATTTCAATAAGTGACTACATACGAAGCAAAATGAGTGAATCTCCACTTCAAAATATGTCTGTATAATCTGTATGTGATAGTCCATTTGAAATATCTAAAAAGATAAATATTTAGGAATGGAGGGAGTAATATATTAGGAGTATATCAAAACAAGAGTGATTTCTTTCAAGTTTGTGAGCAAGTACTACTATTCTACTACTTTGGATCTGTCGCAATGCACGGGCACATTGCTAGTAAAAGGAAAAGGCCTGCCGCGTTCGCGTCGCACCCCCACACGCGTCGCACCTCCACGGCCCGTCCGGCACGACACATAGCTTAGGGAAGGCGTGTTGCGTAGCATTTTCACTTTCATGTGGGACCACCATTGAGCAAACCGACTATTGGCAAACCGCACCCCGCCCGCCGCCAGGTTGGAAAACAGAATCGAGGGGAAGATCTAGCTGTAGCACGGAAGCCAGGAAATTTGGTGTCAGATGGGGCTCGTTGAGTAGGAGCATTCCGTACTAGTACTACTCCTACTAGTACCAAGTTTGTACTATACAACTAGTACTACCACTATACAACTAGTAGGTACATGCACGACAGAGCATCGTAGGAACAAAAAAGGGGAAGATCTTGTTTTGGGTGATTTATCTTTTTTTCAGTCAACGTAGTATGAATAATATGATGTGGTGGGCACCCATGAAGCTTATGTGGCTTGGTTGCATGGCTACAAAAGGTTAGAGAAAAATAAATAGATAATGTGTTTTAGAGTGCACTCCACTAAATAGATATACTCTGGATCCATCGCAACGGGCCGGCACACATCTATATCTATACCCCCTATATAGTGTGTGAAAAACTTTGAAAGTTGGTCATTGGATGAAGCCAACCCGACAGTACAAAGATGGCAAATCCGAGCACTACTGGCCGTTGGATATCATCTACATTCCACCAGATTCTGCCACATGTAGAATCTAGAGGATTCCATGGTTGAACTTAATTCATGACTAACTTTGCCACAACTAAGCTTAGGCAAAGTTAGGGCTGTTTGGTTCTAGGCCTAGCATTGCCACACTTTGCCACATATTTTTGCCAAGCTTGCCTAAGGTTAGTTCATCAAAATGTAGGCCACAAGTTGGCAAGCCTAAGGGAATCTTGCCACATTTTTTGTGTGTATACCATGTGGGGTCCAAGTGTGGCTTGCCTAAGGTGTGGCTTGAACCAAACACTCACCTAAGTTAGTCAAACTTGCCTAGCTTTAGGTGTGGCAACATTTGGCAAAGTTTGGCAACATTGTATGATAAAGTGTGGCATTGCTAGGCCTAAAACCAAACAACCCTTGTGTCTGCCACAAAAAATGTGGCTAACAAAATGGCCACCACAAGTGTGGCAAGATTTGGCAAGAAGTTGAGTCTATGACATGTGGACCATGTAGCTAGAAAGGTGTGGCAAGCCAAAAGTGTAGCAATGAAGCAAACACATGCCTAAGATATTGTGGCACGCCTAAGCTTAGGCGTGGCAACCTTAGGCTGCAAACCAAACATCTATACCCCTATATAGTGTGTGAATAACTTTGAAAGTTGGTCGTTGGATGAAGCCAATCTGACGGTACAAAGATAGCAAATCCGAGCACTACTGGCCGTTGGATATGGTCTACATTCCACCAGATTTTGCCACATGTAGAATCTAGAAGACTCCACATGTAGAAGCATAATGCACAAACCACCAGAATCTCATGCGTGCAATGCACGTGTACCTTACTAGTAGTTGGTAGTAGTAAGAAACAAATTCCGGGTTTGGCACGAGCTCGTACTGCGGGAGCACCACAAGGCCTGCTGCAGGATTTACATTTCCCTCTCGGGGCCCACGGGACCGAACTTCAGTGGCTTAGTGCCCGGACTGTGAGTCAATGACACGTGGACCTTAAATGTGGCTGGCCCACATGTCATTCTCATGGTGGTGGCGTGGTTCGCGACTCACTCGTTCGAGATGAACCAGACGGTGGTGGCGTGGCCGTGGCGAGGGTGCCACAGCTGGGCGTCGGGGCATTATGAGGCATAGATGGCCACACCGGCGGGTACTACCTGTAGTACAGAAGTACTCCAGCTGAGGATTGATGCCCGGGACAAAATGTGTCACAGCCGCTGGATAAAAATTTGATGGTGCGGGAGTACGGATTAGAGCACAGCAGCGGAGCAGGCAAACCGCGTCCAATCAGGTGTGGCTGTGGTAGAAAGTTGATGGTCGCCGCAGTTCAACTGGCCCGCATGTCATGCACACAAAGGCAGAGGAGCGGTGGGGCCAAGAGGTATGAGGCGCACGTCGGGGGGATGAGGATCCCCTGACGTGAACAATCCTGTCATTCTGTCACTGACATGTGGGACCTCCAAGTGTGGGTCCCACCTGTCAGCGAAGGAAAGGCAGGGTAAGGCAGTGATAGCCACGTCAGATGATCCATGTCCACGTCGGGGGACGTCGTGCCGTGGGTTGGAGCGGCATCGTGGGAATCGCGTGTGGGTGTGGTAGTGGTAGAAACAAGAAACATGATGGTCGCCGTGGTTCAACTTCCATGGACAAGCTGTCATGTCTGTTGACACATGTATATCAAAACTAGAGTGTTTATATTTCGAGCACGTGAACAAGTATTATTCTACTACTCCTACTTTGGATCCATTGCAACGCACGGGCCAGCACATTGGTAGTAGTAGTGTCTATCTCTATCTCTAGAGGCCTTCCCTCGTTCATCCTTTTCTCTCACAAGATAAACTACTCATACCAATGCATCTTGATGTTCCATGGAACGCACGAGGATGTTTCCTTGGGGGTCTCTCCAGCGCGGCGTGGCCGTAGTTGCAAGTTGACGCCCCTTGAGATGCCTACATTGAAGGGCACTCGGATTTCCTCCGATGAGCAGGTAAGATGAGTTTGATCACGTAGTAAATGCATTCTAAAGACTACTTCTGTCTCCATTTCCTAATCCTCCCCCTGCCCACTGTTTCACAGGTTAGGCTCGGTGCGAGTGGAGATTGGCTTGCATATGTACGGGAGGGTATCAACATCAATTTGCACAACATTTACAACAGTGACACCATTCCCGTAGAACCTTTGCCGAACATTGGGATCAGCCACGCAATGGGCCACCGCATGAATTGGTATGATGGAACCACGGTGATATTGAATAAGATAGCACGAACCTTGCACATGGCGGTCAAAGGCGGGCCATGCTGTCTGCGGCCGATTTGTTGCCATATGAGTACGAAGACGTTGTGCTCCTTTCTAACCGCATCTTCGCGGTGACAAACCAGGGGACTTATTTCGTATAGGACACATCCTACGATATACTCCCTCTCTCCTAGTTTATTTGTTTTGAATCTTTTCATTTTATAAGTTTCAAATTCAAATTTAGAGCTCCC
Source organism: Triticum timopheevii (assembly GCA_963921465.1). Classification (NCBI taxonomy): domain Eukaryota; kingdom Viridiplantae; phylum Streptophyta; class Magnoliopsida; order Poales; family Poaceae; genus Triticum; species Triticum timopheevii. The sequence goes on from OY997270.1 coordinate 304,097,860, forward strand.
CATCACTTGTTGAGATTACAATGCCCATTAAATCGTTGCGTGCATGTATAGTAAAGAAACAAATCTCGAGTTTGGCATGAGTTCGTGCAGCGGTAGCACCACAAGGACTGGCGCAGGAGTTACATTTCCCTCTCAGGGCCCTCGAGACTGAGCTTCAGCGCCTTACTACACCTGCCTTTGAGTCAATAACATGTGGACCCGATAGGTGACTGGTCCACATGTAATGCTCCCGAAGGGAGAGGGGCAGTGGGGCCGAGAGGGGTGAGCCGCAGGTCGGGGGACGTGTGGTGTCATGGGTTCGAGCGGCGTCGTGGGAATCGCGTGTGGTTGTGGTAGAAACTTGATGGTCGCCGCATTTAAGGTGGCCCACATGTCATGCACACAAAGGCAGAGGGGCGGTGCGGCCGAGAGGGGTGAGGCGCACGTCGGGGGCCGTGGTGCCGTGGGTTGGAGTGGCGTCGTGGGAATCAGGAGTGGCAGTGGATGAAACATGATGGTCGCCGTAGTTGAACTTCCATGGACAAGCTGTCATGTCTACGGACACATGCATTGCATACCGATCACTGGAAGGAGTAGTAGAGAAAGCTAGGCGGATAAATAGTTCCTTATAGTCGAGCGGACCGACTCTACTACTTGTTCCAAAGACATGCACACCATCGAAATAGTCCATCTATATCAATATACACCTAGAGGGAATAATTTTTTTACAAGAGAGGAAATAGTTCATCCATCCATAATGCCCTCATGCTGGTGCATCCTTTTCTTCTTCTTCTTCTTCTTCTTCTTCTTCTTCTTCTTCTTCTTCTTCTTCTTCTTCTTCTTCTTGTTCTCATTTTCTGTGGGAGACGGCTTCGCAACAAGATCTTTGTACCTTGTAGCTATCTCGAAACTCACACGGGCATCGAGGGCAGCATATTTTATCCGCTTGTATGTCAAGCAATAATTCTCCCATCCAGATGACCATAATGCCACCGTCTCGTCACCCTTTTGAAGATTTGTACCGAGCAGAAAATTTGCTACGTTGAATAGGGATAGTGTCTATTTATTACAATCTTCTACAGGAATTTTGATTCTGGTTTGTAGGTCAGTGATGCTTTCCAAATCAAGGTTGTACGGCTCCAGCTTCTGTTTGTCCCCTTTGATGGCTACCCCACAGAAGTATATGTCCTCCCGAGACAAGAAATCATGAAGCTCACCTGGTATGGAGGGCGCGTGTATGATGTGGTACACCAAAACATCATCTTTGAGGCACAGCTGAAGGACGGCGACGCGTTGGATCTTCCCAGTGGCACGCTCCGTGTACTCTGCGTCGAGACCGATGACCCTCGTCTCTACCTTTTCGAGGGAGTTGGATACATTGTTGATCCACTTCCGAAAAACCCTTGGATGGATGGTGATGGTGGCAACTATGCTCAACGAGCCTTCGACGAGGACATGTTGGACGCTAAAAACCTGCATATCAATCTCTTTCGCCATTTGGAACCGCTGGAACGGAGGGCTATGGTTTGGAGAATTAGGATTAGATGGCTAGTCTAACTGAAGTAGTAGATGATTATTTAAAGAGGTTAAAACAATGTGAACACAGTGGGGTTTGGATGCAAATGAAGACGAAGGGGAGGTGAAGAAGCCGAGGAAAATCGGTTCCCGATGGAGAAGTAAATGGGAGAAGTGGCGTGCAGGCAGTTGATTAGACGGCTAGGTAGACTAAACGAAAAGGCTATGCGAGTAGCCTGAGGAGTCGTGCATGTTCGTGTATGTGTCCATCCTTCCTGATAGGTGGGACCTATGCAAACAGATAAAAAAATGTGTTGTAGCTGGTTCAGATGGATATTGGCGCGTGCGTGGGAGACACAACATTCTCTGGTTAAGGAATACTCCCTCGTCTAGGTGAGTGAGTCACCTTATGAAAATTAGGTTTTCCAAAAACCTTTAGGCGTGGAACATTAACTTCCTGCTCAATCCCCTCCCAACCTCGTTAGCCAGCGTTCTCTTCCTCTGCTGCAGCATTCTACCTTTCCATTTTCCTCTTCTCAAGTGTGGAACGATCTGCATGTCGTCCTTGATGCACCAAAACGACCACTGCAAGCATCGCGGCAGGGCGTTGATTGGGCCTACTTGGAGAGTTGAAAAGGCATCCTTATAACTATGTATTAATTTCTGATTTTGCTTCCATTTGTAACAGTGCCGTGGTTGGAAGTTTTGGCTAGTCCCAGTGCACTTTCTTGTCAAATCTACAGCCACCTAGGTTGCGCTCACCTAGACGGAGGGAGTACACGGTTATCCTCATGAAAGGCCCATCTTTGCGCTTCCGCATGCACGAGAATTTGGTTCTGCTTGCAATATGGATGATACCTGGAGGATGAAGTGAATAGGCATGCTAGCACAGGAGACCAATTTCCGCTATACAGTACTGGAGTACTCATGTTCCTACTACTAGTAGTAGTAGTACAACTGTGGTACACTTGATGGTCAAAATACTATTCATCCGGTCCTCATAGTGAAGTGACAACACCCTCCGCCTGACACTAGTCCAAACAGCGTGTTCGGGTTACCAAAGTTAGCCTCACCCTGTGCACTGTGCAGTCTGTCACCGCTGCTATACAACACATTAGCATGCCTCGCCTCGTCTCCCTCTCCCCTCCCATAGCACCACTCCATCTTCATCTCCATCTCACTGTGCCCCCGTGTACCGTCGCCTCGCTCGCCTCCCCCAGTGCCACTATTCCCTCGCTAGCCGCTCCAGCACCAACAACCTTCTCCCCCGTAAATCAAGCCCCCCAAAACCACCACCTTCCAAACTCCACCATGGCCAAACGCGAACCATGCAGCATCCATATGAGCCACGATTGGAGCAATCTCCCAAGTGACATCCTCGACCTCTGTTGTTCATGTATGGATATGTTGAGCGCCCTGCGGTTGGCTGCATGCTCGAGGGACATGCACACGGCCATCGACGAAGCGAGGCCTAAGCTTTTCAAGACACACTGCTTGCTGCTATCTAGTCTTGCGAGATTGGCTCACCATGATACGGAGGCATACATGATGCCCCTCGACTTCAATCCGATCTCCATTAGCCGAAACTTCTTTGCAAGTATGTAGTGGATCATCGTACATCATTTCCCTCGACTTCGATCCAATCACCATCGTCCGAAACTTCTTGGCAGGTATGTACTGGGTCGGCATGAACTCCCACTAGATGGCTGCCTTTAGAGAAGACGGTAAAAAGTTGGTGCTTGTGAACTTCCAGACCTCCCATGAAATTATCCTTCCTCCATTGGATTATATAGAGTTTTACCATCGCGGTCCAAGTCATCTAGATTACCACGCCAGTTGGACGGACCTTGTTTTGCAGAAGATTGTAATCTACCAAGTGCCCACACGACATGCGAATTACGCAGACTTCAAGCTAATTGCCTTGTTCGACCACGGACTCGCCTATCTTTACGCCGGTGCCTTCTTTAGCTGGGGACAACTCAGCTCGCAGTGGATCATCATCAAAGCTGATACACACTTTTGTGATGCTATTGAACACAATGGCATCATCTACGCGATCGACAAAGCAGATGGCACCACGTATTGCTGGAACGGCGCGTGTAAGTTGCTTTTGTCTCATGTTAATGATGACGCCATGACACTGTTTGAAATTTTTGTGATGATTGTCATATCCCTGTTTGAGCAGAATTTGAGTAGAACTATGGCAATGTATTAGAGACGCCATAAATCAGCTATATTTGGAATGCGTTAATTCATGCGATTGTGACCATGGCATTACAGCCAATTTGTACCCCTGAATAATCAAACGGTTAGGAATATACGGATATTCTCCTTATTTTACAGTAATCTATATACTACTACTAAATATGAGTGTGTATCAATGGCCATGTTAGTTTCCTCATTTTCATGATGTAGAAACATGCACCACACTGTTGGTTTCATCTAACCATACATTAGGGAAGTAAATGTGCATATGGAGAACTCTATATTTGGAAGTAGTGAAATCCTGTAATGCTTACCATGTGTACATACCTATATTCACCCTTCAGCAATCAATGGCTTGAATAATATCCTCACAAAAATTTTGCCCACAGAACACAAGTATATAACAATGCATGGTATGTTAGTTCCTTGAAGAATTTGTTTGTGAGGACAGAACATGATTACATAACATGCATGATGTGGTAGTTTCCTGTGAAGAATCGATTGCGAGATAACATGAGTATAACCATGCATGGCACTTCTATATTTTTGAACCCAGTATACATTTCCCTGTGTTTTCCTCCCAGTTCCAACAGGGACATATCAGTATTGTTTCTTGTTATCCTACTCATACTCTGAACAATGCTGATCTTACATTAACAATGCTTGTCCTTTTTTATATGATGCAGTGTCCCTACAGTTACTGCCCTTTGTAATCACACCACCTTTGCCAAAAACAGGGAAGCACAACTAGTTCCTCACTCGATCAGACAACGGCAAAAGACTGATGATCATTTGGACACATGAGCTGAAAAAGTTATATTGCAAAAACCCCACTGTATACAAGCAACGTGAAATACGTGAGTTTCTAGACAGTGGTTGTTACGTCTATGAGCAGGATACCAGCTTGTTGGGGCCTTCAGGCTTTTTTAGTTGGAGGCGGGTAAACAGCCTTGGTTCACACTCTCTGTTTCTCGGACTAAATTATCCGATTAACCAGGGGATCACCATTTGGCAAGGACCTTGATGGCAGAGAGGCTTTGTTTGCTATGGAAAACTGTGTCTACACGGCGAGCCCTAGGAGTTCGGGAGCAAACTCCCCTGATTGTCAACAATATAGCCTGCAGCCAAAAGAAGGTGAGAATGACAAAGGCATCCGGATTAACTTTGATCCTTGGATGTCTCAATTACGACATGCAGTGATGTGGTTCAAGCCTTCAGGTTGATAGGTAATTGGGCTATTGCGTCGAAAGGGTGGAGTACTGGTGTCTCCGGATCACTGGTCGCTCAAGCGCGGCTGCAAATTATGATGGTGTTGGATCATCTCTTCGAATGACTTTGTTGTCTTTGTTGCTTGTTCTCGATGGGTAGTTCTTTCTTTTGTTATGCATATTCCTTGTCATTTGGCCATCCTCGTCTATGTCACTCTTACTACGTAATAGTTGCCTCTGTTTAGAATGTCATTCTCGTCTGGATCACGAGAGTCTGAGCGCTGCAGATGGGTGCATTTTGGTGGTGTAGCAAGACTTCTTATGAACTATCATGTCCTGTTGTTTATGTCAGTAGTAGTCACTAGTCAGTGTTTGAATGTTGTATATATCGTTGTTTCAAACTGTTCATTGTCTCGAACTACTGGTGGGCTCAATGAGGGCATCACCATTCTCCAGTGTTCAGAGTATATCTCCTTTTTTCAAGTTATATAATTTGAGCTCGGTGTCTTTTCGATGATGTACACTTGTTTGGGCCAGTGAGGTGACGTTGAATATGGGCCGAGTAGTAACACAATGCCAAACAGGTCAATTATGACTCTCAGGCCGGGCTCTCAAAAGATCCTCAAAAAAGGTCGGGTTCTCGAAAAAAAAGAAATAAGGACTCTTAGGATGACATGTGGGTGCCACCGGTGTTTTCGTGCGCTTGCGCGCCGAGAGCATATTGGTGCGTGTTCGAAATTCATGCTACCTTTTCATCCCAAATCTCCCGCCCCTCCCCCACCTCTGGAATCTCGATTCCTACTCCAGTTCCCCCAAATCCCCCTCCTCTACTCCCTGTACTCAAGCGCACTATCATGTCGCCAGTCAACGCGGATCTTCGAGCCGGAGATCCTGAGGTCCGTCCTGCCTTCGGTCGCTGCGTGCTGTCGCTCAATAGTGGCATGGCGGTGCTTGACGACCAGTTTGCCGGCGAAGTGCTGATGGTAACCATCAACAGCGACCGGCCTCCTGTCTTGCCATACGACCTTGTCAAAGCTCTTGGCATTGCACACGACATCCAAATAAGTGACTAGCTCGTCGAAGTCTGTCCGCCACTGGCTGATTTCTTCGTTAGGTTCCGGACAACTTTCAACTGCAGTCGTGTGTTCGAATCTTCCCGGCGTTTGTTCTATGATGGCGCGCTGGTGAGCTTTGATCGGTGGCACCCAGGATGGGGCTTGGTGCCCTCTGAGCTTGAGTTTTTAACAAAGCTTACCTTCCACGGCATGCCTCGACGTGCTTGAAATAGCGAGTCCATGAATGAGCTTATCAACGACCTTGGAGGTGAGCTTGTAAGTATGTTTGTTCCTCCAGACAGCTGGGCTCTGACGGTTATGGCATGGATGAAGAAGTCGTCTATCATACCGAAGGTGATTAGTGTTGAGATACTGGTGCAGGAACCGGGGTTGTACTATTCGTCGCCACCAAGGCCTCCGCGGACCATGTTAGGGATGTACATGTATCAAGTGTCCGTGCATGTCGAAGAAGTGGTCAATCCATCAATCGAAGTCCTGCCGCCGCCGCTGGTGCCAGGGTTCGTCGATGACGTCCATTACAGGAGTCAACGTCAGACGTTCCCCGTGTTGCTCGGAACGATGGATGGCACAGGGCCTACTCCAGCGCACGGCGGAGGCCACTACTTCTTTGGGAGAAGAGGCAGGGTTGGCTGCCTGGATGTGCTCTAATTTGAGGTAACAACTGAATTTTGTCAGATACTAGTTAAATCCGAGCTATGGGTGTGAAGCAATGATGTGCCAGTACATTTGATTGTGACCTATTCTAATTTTGTACCTGAACTTTTTTTAGAAAGGGTTGTATGTCAACTTAATGTGCTAGCAGAACTTATTGTGTTGTCTGTCTGTTTTCTTTGCACAGCACTCAAGATATTTTCCCGTCATTGATAAAGATGATGAACCGTTATGTACGAGTTCGTTGGTTTCAACATAGCCCTACCCGTAGTGATCCACTGCTTCCATCCTGATTGTGCCGCCTGCATGAAATTTTTGTATGCAAGTTTAGTGTGCTATGATGTTCTACATGATTGTGTCAACTATATAAGTTTTTACTGAGCATCAGCAATGCATATGGCTAAAAGATGTATTTACGAGCATCGACCGATGGGTCTCTCTCTCTCTCTCACACACACACACACAAGTGGGACCCGTTGAATTATTTCTTTGCTCGTGACAGCTTTTAATTAGGTTCCACTATAATCTAACTTTTTTCTTAAGTTATTAATTGAGCTCAGTGACTTCAAAAAGTTGTACAGAAGCCTTGTTTGGGCCTTTCCGGCGTCGCTGAATGTGGGCTGAGTAGCCATGTTAGGTTGTACTGTACTGCACATGCCTTTTTTTAACATCAGCAATGCCACTGGGCTGACAGTTGTACACAATATCCGGGTCAACTTGTTATTCTCCGCCCCGCTGGGCTGCAAACTTTCCTAGGGGGTATGCATTAGGCTTAACAAGAAAATGGACTTTAAGAAATAATAAATGGGATACAATTATAATAACTGGGCAGTAACTATAAAAAAATGCACCAAACGCGTAATTAGTTTAAAAAATATATTATTTTTGGAATTTGAAAATTTTAATTTCATTAATTGTTGCGCGCGCAATATTCGTTGGATTTTAACGTAATACAACTTTATTTTGAAATTCTATTTAATCTGACTAGAAATTTTGGATAAAAATATTTCGGATTCCATCAAAATGTGGGAAATTTTTTTGAATTCTGGTTTGAGCGGTTGGTTGAAATTATTAATCGTTGTCCTAGCTAGAAGTTGGGTTGTACTTTTAACAAACTATAAATGGGTTGTAATAAATTCCATTAGAATTAAAAAAAATGGGTTGTACATTCTTACTAATCGCAAATGGGCTATATGTTCTCTGCCACACACTTGTGGGCCTTCTAAGTTGACGCGTCCCCTAAAAAAAACTAAGTTGACGTCTGTGCAAGGCTTTGTCAACAACACACGGTTCTAGCAGTTGTGGCTGTTGGATGTCCATCCAACGGATGTTGTGCTTCTTCTTCAATCTCGGATATTCTTGCTTCAGCTGTCCAAAAAATGATTCCCCCCCTGACATCTGGGCACCATTTCGGAGGCTGAACTGTGGGCCTACTAAGTTGACGTGTACCAAGGGCTTTGTCAACTTAGTCAATATAAACGATTCTAGCTGCAGTGACCATACGATGTCCATCCAACGGCCGTAGTGCTTCTTCAACCTCTGGTCTTCTTGCTCCAGCCACCCAAAGCAGAGCCAGTCGTGTCGTGTGCTCTTGCCTCCCGTGGCCGGCTGTGATGCCGCGGAGGCCTCACCGCCGCCTACTACTCCCACCGCTGGCCAGGCCATCCCTCTACTCACCCACACCCCCTGTTATTCTGCAGCGACGGCAGCCTCACACCGCAGCCGAAACAATGAACCCTCGTACTCCTCTCCGCGCGGGCTTCTAATGCCGCGTCGTCCCCTTCCTAGGCCTTGTCATCGTCCACCGCCTTGGTGCTCTCAGCGTGGCATGGTCAACGTGGTAAACGGCCGACTTCCATCGGAAGAGTACTGTACGTGGAGAGGCTGACAGTTGGGTCCACGGCAGCCGCAATTAAGTGCCTCCTTATTACGCGGAAAATAATGATTCCTCCACCTGACAGCGGGGACCCACCGGATGAGCCACCGTATTTCACGAAAAAAAACGTTTCCCCCTGACTGCTGGGACCCACCAGCTACATCTTCGCACGCAAGGAAGTGCGTCCAAGGAAAAAAACGATTCGCCCCCCTAACTGCTGGGACCCACCAGCTACATCTTCGCAGGCAAGGAGTGCCTGACAGTCGGGACCCACCTGGTCGAAGCGTACGTAGCGTTGTCATTCTGGTCGCGAACGTTTACATACATACTAGTCGATGTAGAGGCGGGCACGTGTCATAGTAGAGGCGCGCACGTAGCATGTACACGTACGTACAGCGGCCAGTGTGCAAGAAAGAAAATATGGCCATGTACGTACATACAGGCGAGGTCTCAAACGCCTACTTGTGCATACGTACGGCCAGGGCTCGCGTACATGGCTGGGTCAGAATGGAGAAACAGCGTTGTTGTCGTGTTCATGGGGAGCCAACCAGCTGGGTCAAAACGGAATGCGTCGTCGTGTTCATCGGGAGGGCTTGGACGGAATAGCCGATGGAAACGAGGCCTGGCGTACCGCAGAACGGAGGAAACGGCCTTGTGTTCGACTGGCCACATTCGAAACGGGATCCTGTTCATTGGGAGGGGTCTGGCATACCAAAAAACGGAGGAAACGAACTTGTGTTGGACCTCCTATGGTCGAAACGGGGTCCTGTTGATCGGGAGGTGTGTGGCGTACCGCAAAACGGAGGAAATGGACTTGTGTTGGAGCGCTACGGTCGAAACGGGGTTCCTGTTCATTGGGAGGGGTGTGGCATACCGCAAAACGGGACTCCACAGGATAATGTTCATCTCCACCATCGATCTCCTCCAGCCTCCACGGGCTACTGTTCATCCACCGTTGACCTCCTCCAGCCTCCACCTGCGACTGTTCATCCACGGGCTCCTGTTCATCCAGCCTCCACCGTGAGCTACTCCACCGGCTACTGTTCAACCAGCCCTCTCCACGGGCTCCCGTTCAACCACCCCTCCACGGGCTACTGTTCATCCATCCCTCCACCATCTACTGTTCATCCAGCCCTCCATCATCTACTGTTCATCCAGCCCTCCACGGGGTCGTCCTATTCATCCAGCCCTCCACGGGGTCCTGTTCATCCAGCCCCAACCGGCTCGATCGTTCGGGGTCATGTTCATCTAGAGGCAACACCACGGGGTCCTGTTCATCCACCCCCCCAGGAACTGTTCATCCAAACCCCCCGGCAACACTCACTGTTCATTCAGAGGCAGCATCAATCGGCTTCAATTAGCAGTAGTAGCAAAGGAATCGCTCGATCGCTCGGGTTCAGTAACGCGTAGCCTGCAGTGCAATCGGTCGGGTTCAGTTAGGCGACGCCTCGCTTGGGTTCAGTTAGAGCCCAACGCCTCGCACCCACGCGCGTACGGTACGAGAGAAATGTGCATCGCTCGGCCCCTGACCACCCACCGTAAACCGGGAACTCCCCGATATTTTCCTCGCCCTCGCTTCTACCACGAATTTTTCCGTCATGGACGGCCCAAAGGATGTCATGCAGCTGCGTCTCCGGCCTGCCTAGGACGAAAAGCACATATTCTGTCATGATTTTTTGTCATAGAAGTAGGAGCCCACCACATCTATGATGATACCAGGTTTTGTCACAATTATCATCATAGAAGTGTCATAAGTATGATAGAAAAAAAATTCGTTCGGCCCAAAATGTCACGGATGTGTCTTTTTTTTTGTAGTGAGTGTTGCTACCGCCAAAGGCAATGTCGGAGACCTGTAATTGAGCTATTTGATGGAATGCCAGAGAGAAGTAAGCTTGAGAGTATTAGACACTGACAACTTAATATTTGATGCCATGTAAACTCTTACATATGGATCCCATGCATTCTAAACACGGTTAAAACAGATGAACTACGTCGCTAGTGTCTTTTGTGAAAATTAGGGGCAATACTGGTAGGTTTTAGCTAAAAATATAGTGGTTGTTTTTTGAACCCTGATCGCAATTCTAGTGGTTTTTGCTATTTACTTCGTCTGTACGATATCGAACAAAACTGGGGATAGATGATCTCCTTAGCTTAACATAGGTTCTCATCATAGTGTATGAGAGAAATAATAACTCAAAGCACGTTCTCACCCCGCTTAATAGATAACACAAACCAAAGTACATGGCCAAACGATACAAGGTAATGAGGGGGCCCTCATAAAAAGTAGATCCTAGAATAACTAATCAACATAAATGCATGCAACTATGTTGTAGAAAGCTAACACGGGGAGCCCTGGAAACTACACCCTGACACATCCTAAGACACCCAAGATTCCACAACAAAGCCCTTAGGAGGCTGAATAATGTGAAGCGTCGCTGCTGCCAAGTCCGAGGCAGACAAGGGTTTTCACCTGAAAGCCTGGCATGGAGAGGAGAACCATGCCTCGAGAGGATAGCAGCACCCACGCGCTGTGGCATCATTGGCATCAAAGTGTGAAGCTTTCATTTGGCAGCTCATACATGCCACCATGCAAAATCTATGATAATCACGACGAGCATAAGCCTTAGCTTCGGATATGGGTGCCGCCACTACCAATGACAGAAAGCGAGGTAGAGCCTTCTACAGTAACACCCTTTGCCGCCCAGACAACAAAGAGGGATACCCACCGTCGCCACCATGGTGCCCGCTGTAGCAGTGGAGCCATCCATGCAGGCTGGCATCCAAGGTTCGAGCCACTACCAACCCTCTACATCACGGTGCGCTAACCAAATTACGAGCAGAAGTCATTCCTTCTATTCCTAGCCTAGCATCAACCACTAGATGTATGAGTTGAAGAGTTACTCTCATTAGAAGGTGGGCACGGGTAGCTAATCCGCTCTTCCTCCTTTTGTTCTTCGCTCTCCTCATCATCTTTTTCATCCAATGAGCTCACAGTTTCATCAATTTCTTCTTCCATAGCTTCCTGCAAATTATTAGTCTCTTCTTGGACAGCGGAGAATTTCTCAATATATAGTTTAACATAGGCATTAGAAGCATAATTATCATAACAATATTCAAGTATGGCAAAATTTTGTAGAGAGTAGCATCATACTTTTCAATCAAAGAAGCAATTTCATAAGCACCCTTAAAAGCAACAAATTCTTCAATTTGTTGAACATCATAGTAATTATAAACACCCTTACCGTACGAAGATATGATTCCATTATCAATAAACTCACATTGGTAGGGAAGGTGTTTCTTAGGGTTTTCAGAACAACAAGTAAAATCATATATTTCACATAAATTCCAAGCATAGAATTGCAAACGATGAATTTGATCCAGTAAAAGATTCCTTTTTTCAAATATACGGTGTCGCACATAACAAGCATGCTCATCTAAAGATTTTCCCTCAACTAAGCTAGTGGGGGTTTCAGCACGAGCACAAAGGGATCGAAGATGATCCAAGTAAAAAGCTTCAGTAGTGAGATAGATTTTGAGTGGTTCTTCTACCATTGGTTCAGTAGGTACAACTAATTTTTTTGGTATTTTGCGTTTCCTATCCATAACTATAGATAGAGAACAACTTAGAACAGCAAATAAAATTACTTAGTGATAAAGCAAACAAGCACACACGAGAATATTCACCCCACGCTATGACTCCCCGGCAACGGCGCCAGAAAAGGTCTTGATAACCCGCAAGTATACGGGATAGTTGTAGCCTCTTTCGATAAGTAAGAGTGTCGAACCCAACGAGGAGCTAAAGGTAGAACAAATACTCTCTCAAGTCCTATCGGCCACTGATACGACTCTACGCACGCTTGACGTTCGCTTTACCTAGAACAAGTGTGAAACTAGAAGTACTTTGTAGGAGTTGTTGGATAGTTTTGCAAAAAAGTAAAGAACACGTAAATAAAAGCTAGGGGCTTTTTAGATAAAGATGCAATAAAGTAAATATAGCGAGTGTGGAAAACTATCCTGTAATCACTATTGACTACATTACTAGACCGGTAATCACTATTGCAATTCTATTTGAGGGAGAGGCATAAGCTAACATACTTTCTCTACTTGGATCATATGCACTTATGATTGGAACTCTAGCAAGCATCCACAACTACAAAAGATTCATTAAGGTAAAACCCAACCATAGCATTAAAGCATCAAGCCCCCTTTATCCCATACGCAACAATCCCCTTACTCGGGTTTGTGTTTCAGTCACTCAGGCAACCCATTATTAGCGAATCATGAACGCATTGCAACACCCTACAGCGGGAATCCCTCACGCTTGCGCGACCCGGAGGGCACCATAGGACAACACCAATAATAAAACATGCAACTCAAACCAATCATAGCAATTCATCAATCACCGATAGGACAATGGAAATCTACTCAGACATCATAGGATGGCAACACATCATTGGATAATAATATGAAGAATAAAGCACCATGTTCAAGTAGAGGGTACAGCGGGTTGCGGGAGAGTGGACCGCTGGATATAGATGGGGGAAGGTGATGGAGATGTTGGTGAAGATGACGGCGGTGTTGGTGAAGATCGCGGTGATGATGATGGCCCCCGGCGGCGTTCCGGCGCCACCGGAAGCAAGGGGGAGAGAGCCCCCCTTCTGCTTCCTCTTCCTTGACCTCCTCCCTAGATGGGAGAAGGGTTTCCCCTTTGGTCCTTGGCTCCCATGGCGTGGGAGGGGCGAGAGCCCCTCCGGGATGGATCTATCTCTCTGTTTCTGCGTTCTGGAATTCTGCCCCTTCACCGTTTCTTTTATATCCGGAGATCCGAAACTCTGATTGGGGTGAATCTTTCAGCCAGATCTTTCTCATAAAATTACCTTTCTTGCGGCAAAAGAAGAGCGTCAACCGACTTACAGGGGAGGGGGCAGGAGAGTCCAGGGCGCGCCTGCCTCCCTGGGGCGCACCCCCTATCTCCTGGCCCCCTCGGGCACCGTCTCGCGTTGATTTTACTTCCCAAAAATCATAAATATTCCAAAATAATTCTCCGTCCATTTTTATCCCATTTGGACTCTGTTTGATATGGGGTTTCTGCAAAACATAAAACATGCAACAGACAGGAACTGGCACTGGGCACTAGATCAATATTTTAGTCCCAAAAAATAGTATAAAAAGTTGCCAAAAGTATATGAAAGTTGTAGAATATTGGCATGGAACAATCAAAAGTTATAGATACGACAGAGACGTATCAGCATCCCCAAGCTTAATTCATGCTCGTCCTTGAGTATGTAAATGATAAAAAGATAATTTTTGATGTGGAATGCTACCTAGCATAATCTTGATCATATGTCTAATCATGGCATGAATATTAAGACACGAGTGATTCAAAGCAATAGTCTATCACTTGACATAAAAACAATAATACTTCGAGCGTACCAATAAAGCAATCATGTCTTTTCAAAACAACATGGCCAAAGAAAGTTATCCCTACAAAATCATATAGTCTGGCTGTTGCTCTATCTTCATCACACAAAGTATTTAATCATGCACGACCCCGATGACAAGCCAAGCAATTATTTCATACCTTAATAATCTCAAACTTTTTCAACTTTCACGCAATACATGAGCATGAGCCATGGATATAGCACTATAGGTGGAATAGAATATGATGGTGGAGGTTATGTGGAGAAGACAAAAAGGGAGAAAGTCTCACATCGACGTGGCTAATCAACGGGCTATGGAGATGCCCATCAATCGATGTCAATGCGAGGAGTAGGGATTGCCATGCAACAGATGCACTAAGAGCTATAAGTGTATGAAAGCTCAAACTGAAACTAAGTGGGTGTGCATCCAACTTGCTTGCTCATGAAGACCTCGGGCATTTGAGGAAGCCCATCATTGGAATATACAAGCCAAGTTCTATAATGAAAATTCCCACTAGTATATGAAAGTGAAAGCATAGGAGACTCTCTCTATGAAGAACATGGTGCTACTTTGAAGCACAAGTGTGGTAAAAGGATAGTAACATTGCCCCTTCTCTCTCTCATTTTTTTTATTTTTTTTATTTTTTTGAATAGGCTTCTTTGGCCTCCTTTTTTATTTAGGCTTCTTTGGCCTATCTTTTTTTATTTGGGCTTCTTTGGCCTCTTTTATTTTTCATAAAGTTCGGAGTCTCATCCCGACTTGTGGGGGAATCATAGTCTCCATCATCCTTTCCTCACTGGGGCAATGCTCTAATAATGATGATCATCACACTTTTATTTACTTACAACTCAATATCTAGAACAAAGATATGACTCTATATGAATGCCTCCGGCGGTGTACCGGGATGTGCAATGATCTAGCGTAGCAATGACATCAAAAAACGGACAAGCCATGAAAACATCATGCTAGCTATCTTATGATCATGCAAAGCAATATGACAATGAATGCTCAAGTCATGTATATGATGATGATGGAAGTTGCATGGCAATATATCTCGGAATGGCTATGGAAATGCCATGATAGGTAGGTATGGTGGTTGTTTTGAGGAAGATATAAGGAGGCTTATGTGTGATAGAGTGTACCATATCACGGGGTTTGGATGCACCGGCGAAGTTTGCACCAACTCTCGAGGTGAGAAAGGGCAATGCACGGTACCGAAGAGGCTAGCAATGATGGAAGGGTGAGAGTGCGTATAATCCATGGACTCAACATTAGTCATAAAGAACTCATATACTTATTGCAAAAATCTACAAGCCATTGAAAACAAAGTACTACGTGCATGCTCCTAGGGGTATATATTGGTAGGAAAAGACAATCGCTCGTCCCCGACCGCCACTCATAAGGAAGACAATCAATAAATAAAATTGTGCCCCAACTTCATCACAAAGCGGTTCACCATACGTGCATTCTACGGGAATCACAAACCTCAACACAAGTATTTCTACTAATCCACAGTCGCCCACTAGCATAACTCTAATATCACCATCTTTATATCGCAAAACTATTGCAAGGAATCAAACATATCATATTCAGCGATCTACAAGTTTATGTAGGATTTTATGACTAACCATGTGAATGATCAATTCCTGTCATCTCTCTAAATAGATATAAGTGAAGCAAGAGAGTTTAATTCTTTCTACAAAAGATATGCCCATGCTCTAACAAATATAAGTGAAGCAAAAGAGCATTCTACAAATGGCGGTTTTCTATGTGAAGAGAAACAGGCAATCCAGACTTCAAATGATATAAGTGAAGCACATGAAGCATTCTATAAAGCCATACTCAAAAGGTTTAAGTGAAGTGCAATGAGCATTCTATAAATCAACCAAGGACTATCTCATACCAGCATGGTGCATAAAAAAATGAAAACTAAATGCAAAAGACGCTCCAAGACTTGCACATATCACATGAACGAAACGAATACGAAAACATAGCGATACTTGTTGAAGAAAGAGGGGATGCCTTTCGGGGCATCCCCAAGCTTAGACGCTTGAGTATCCTTAAATATTTACTTGGGGTGCCTCGGGCATCGCCAAGCTTGAGCTCTTGCCTCTCTTCCTTTTCCTTATATCGAGACCTCCTCGTTTAGACACTTCATCCACACAAAACTTCAACAGAAAATTCGGTAAGATCCGTTAGTATAATAAAGCAAATCACCACTCTAAGTATTGTTGCAAACCAATTCATATTTTTTTTCTGCATTGTGTCTACTGTAATATAACTTTTTCATAGCTTAATCCACTGATATAAATTGATAGATTCATCAAAACAAGCAAACTATGCATCAAAAACAGAATCTGTCAAAAACAGAACAGTTTGTAGCAATTTGAACATCTACATACTTCCGGTACACCAAAAATTCTACAAAAATTAGGAAAAATAAAAAAGTTGTACAGCAATACAGTGCAAAAAGAATCAGAACCAATTGATGTTCCAGTTAAAAATGTAAAATCGCGCACTACAGCCAAAGTTTCTGTCCTGCACCGTACAAACCAACAAGCATTGTAAACATCCTAAAGGCAAACCTTAGCACATTATTTTTATAACACAATGGAATTATACAAGGGGATAATTATTTTTGATGAAAAGTTTCTATAATCAAGATTCACAAAGTTTTCGTGAGCATGAACAAAGTTCAAGGAGCTCTCCCACTTCAACAATGCTTGTCTTTCTCAATTTTACTTTCCTTTTTCGAAAAGTTTTAGGTTTCCCTCTTTATTTATTTTTGTTTTTAAACTATATGAAAACACTCAATGGAAATAAATGACTCTCTAAAACTTCCGGGTTGTCTCCCTGGCAGCGCTTTCTTTAAAGCCATTAAGCTAGGCATTTAGTGCTCAAGTAATGAATCCACCCGGATCCCAAGGTATATCAAAGCCAATTTTAATTAACAATGATTTGTAATTTAGTAGTGAGCACAAAGTAACATATATCAAGAAACAACAAAGTCTAACTCTCTTCCTATGCATTGGCATGTCATAAAATAACAATTCATGCACACATAGTAAAGGCTAATGCATAGTATAAGCAGTTTCTTGCAATTCTATCGTGTTGGAAACATAAAGAGGCGGAGATGTAGTTCCTCTCTCATAATAATTGCAAGTAGGAGCAGCAAGCACATGCATATTACATTCATCAAAATCAACATATGCAATGGTAAAAGGCAACCCATCAATATAATCCTTACTAAACGCAAATTTCTCCGCTATAGTGTAGTCGGGAGAATTCAAAAAGATAATAGGACTATCATGCGTTGGTGCAATAGCAACAATTTCATGTTTAACATAAGGAACTATAGCAAGTTAATCTCCATAAGCATAATTCATATTGGCATCTTGGCCACAAGCATAGCAAGCATCATCAAAAAGGGATATTTCAAAAAAATTCAAGGGATCATAGCAATCATCCTTCGGTAAGCACGAAGGGGAATTAAACAATGTATGAGTTGAAGAGTTGAAGAGTTACTCTCATTAGAAGGTGGGCACGGGTAGCTAATCCGCTCTTCCTCCTTTTGTTCTTCGCTCTCCTCATCATCTTTTTCAACCAATGAGCTCACAGTTTCATCAATTTCTTCTTCAATAGCTTCCTGCAAATTATTAGTCTCTTCTTCGACAGCGGAGAATTTCTCAATATATAGTTTAACATAGGCATTAGAAGCATAATTATCATAACAATATTCAAGTATGGCAAAATTTTCAGATTTGTAGAGAGTAGCATCATACTTTTCAATTAAAGAAGCAATTTCATAAGCACCCTTAAAAGCAACAAATTCTTCAATTAGTTGAACATCATAGTAATTATAAACACCCTTACCATACGAAGATACGATTCCATTATCAATAAACTCACATTGGTAGGGAAGGTGTTTCTTAGGTTTTCAGAACAACAAGTAAAATCATATATTTCACATAAATTCCAAGCATAGCATTGCAAATGATGAATTTGATCCAGTAAAAGTTTCCCTTTTTCAGATATACGGTGTCGCACATAACAAGCATGCTCATCTAAAGATTTGCCCTCAACTAAGCTAGTGGGGGTTTCAGCACGAGCACAAAGGGATCGAAGATGATCCAAGTAAAAAGCTTCAGTAGTGAGATAGATTTTGAGTGGTTCTTCAACCATTGGTTCAGTAGGTACAACTAATTTTTTTGGTATTTTGCATTTCCTACCCATAACTAAAGATAGAGAACAACTTAGAACAGCAAATAAAAATTACTTAGTGATAAAGCAAACAAGCACACACGAGAATATTCACCCCACGCTATGACTCCCGGCAACGGCGCTAGAAAAAAGTCTTGATAACCCGCAAGTATACGGGATAGTTGTAGCCTCTTTCAATAAGTAAGAGTGTCGAACCCAACGAGGAGCTAAAGGTAGAACAAATACTCTCTCAAGTCCTATCGGCCACTGATACGACTCTACGCACGCTTGACATTCGCTTTACCTAGAACAAGTATGAAACTAGATGTACTTTGTAGGAGTTGTTGGATAGTTTTGCAAGAAAGTAAATACACGTAAATAAAAGCTAGGGGCTGTTTAGATAAAGATGCAATAAAGTAAATATAGCGAGTGTGGAAAAGTGGTAGTAGGAGTTGTGAAATTGTCCCTAAGCAATTGACTACATTACTAGACCGGTAATCACTATTGAAATTCTATTTGAGGGAGAGGCATAAGCTAACATACTTTCTCTACTTGGATCATATGCACTTATGATTGGAACTCTAGCAAGCATCCGCAACTACTAAAGATTCATTAAGGTAAAACCCAACCATAGCATTAAAGCATCAAGTCCCCTTTATCCCATTTGCAACAATCCCCTTACTCGGGTTTGTGCAGTCACTCACGCAACCCACTATAAGCGAATCATGAATGCCTTGCAACACCCTACAGCAGGAATCCCTCACGCTTGCGCGACACGGAGGGCACCATAGGACAGAACCAATAATAAAACATGCAACTCAAACCAATCATAGCAATTCATCAATCGCCGATAGGACAATGGAAATCTACTCAGACATCATAGGATGGCAACACATCATTGGATAATAATATGAAGCATAAAGCACCATGTTCAAGTAGAGGGTACAACGGGTTACGGGAGAGTGGTCCGCTGGATATAGATGGGGGAAGGTAATGGAGATGTTGGTGAAGATGAGGGCGGTGTTGGTGAAGATTGCGGTGATGATGATGGCCGCGGTGGCGTTCCGGTGCCACCGGAAGCAAGGGGGAGAGATCCCCCCTTCTTATTCTTCTTCCTTGACCTGCTCCCTAGATGGGAGAAGGGTTTCCCCTCTGGTCATTGGCTCCCATGGCGTGGGAGGGGCGAGAGCCCCTCCGGGATTGGATCTATCTCTCTGTTTCTGCGTTCTGGAATTCTGCCCCTTCACCGTTTCTTTTATATCTGGAGATCCGTAACTCTGATTGGGGTGAATCTTTCGCCCAGATCTTTTCATAAAATTAGCTTTCTTGCGGCAAAAGAAGAGCGTCAACCGCCTTACAAGGGGCCCAGGAGAGTCCAGGGCACACCCCCTATCTCCTGGCCCCCTCGGGCACCGTCTCGCGTTGATTTTACTTCCCAAAAATCATAAATATTCCAAAATAATTCTCCGTCCGTTTTATCCCGTTTGGACTCCGTTTGATATGTGGTCTCTGCTAAACATAAAACATGCAATAGACAGGAACTGGCACTGGGCACTGGATCAATATGTTAGTCCCAAAAAATAGTATAAAAAGTTGCCAAAAGTATATAAAAGTTGTAGAATATTGGCACGGAACAATCAAGAATTATAGATACGACAGAGACGTATCAACCAGCTCAAGAAGGACAGGCGTCAAACAGATCTTCGTCTTGTCACGTGAGGAACCCTAGGACCACCTGTTGGGGAACGTTGCAGAAAATAAAAAAAATTCTACGCTTCACCAAGATCAATCTATGGAGTCATCTAGCAACGAGTTAGAGGAGTGCATCTACATACCCTTGTAGATCGCATGGAAGCGTTCAAGAGAACAGGGTTGAGGGAGTCGTACTCGTCATGATCCAAATCACCGATGATCCTAGTGCCGAACGGACGGCACGTCCACGTTCAACACACGTACGGTTGGGGAAGACATTTCCTCCTTCTTGATCCAGCAAGGGGGAGGGAGAGGTTGATGGAGATCCAGCAGCACGACAGCGTGGTGGTGGAAGTAGCGGCAATCTCGGCAGGGCTTCGCCAAGCTCTACGAGAGGGAGAGGTGTTGCAGAGGGAGAGGGAGGCGCCAGGGACTTGGGTGCGGCTGCCCTCCCTCTTCCCCATTTTATTATATAGGGGCCAGGGGGCGCCGGCCCCCTTGGAGATCCCATCTCAAGGGGGGCGGCGGCCAAGGGGGTGGCTTGCCCCTCAAGCCAAGTGGGGCGCCCCCTCCCCTAGGGTTTCCAACCCTAGGCGCAGGGGGGGCCAAGGGGGGGGTGCACCAGCCCACCAGGGGCTGGTTCCCCTTCCCACTTCAGCCCATGGGGCCCTCCGGGATAGGTGGCCCCACCCGATGGACCCTCGGGACCCTTCCGGTGGTCCCGGTACAATACCGGTGACCCCCGGAACTCTCTCGATGGCCGAAACTAGACTTCCTATATATAATTCTTCACCTCCGGACCATTCCGGAACTCCTCGTGCAATCCGGGATCTCATCCGAAACTCCGAACAACTTTCAGGTTACCGCATACTAGTATCTCTACAACCCTAGTGTCACCGAACCTTAAGTGTGTAGACCCTATGGGTTCGGGAGACATGCAGACATGACCGAGACGACTCTCCGGCCAATAACCAATAGCGGGATCTGGATACCCATGTTGGCTCCCACATGTTCCACGATGATCTCATCGAATGAACCACGATGTCGAGGATTCAGATAATCCCGTATACAATTCCCTTTGTCAATCGGTACGTTACTTGCCCGAGATTCGATCGTCAGTATCCCTATACCTCGTTCAATCTCATTATTGGCAAGTCACTTTACTCGTACCATAATGCATGATCCCGGGACCAACCACTTAGTCACTTTGAGCTCATTATGATGATGCATTACCGAGTGGGCCCAGACATAGCTCTCCGTCATACAGAGTGACAAATCCCAGTCTCGATCCGTGTCAACCCAACAGACATTTTCAGAGATACCTGTAGTATACCTTTATAGTCACCCAGTTACGTTGTGAGGTTTGGTACACCCAAAGCACTCCTACGGCATCCGGGAGTTACACAATCTCATGGTCTAAGGAAATGATACTTGACATTGGAAAAGCTCTAGCAAACGAACTACACGATCTTGTGCTATGCTTAGGATTGGGTCTTGTCCATCACATCATTCTCCCAATGATGTGATCCCGTTATCAATGACATCCAATGTCCATGTTCAGGAAACCGTGACCATCTATTGATAAACGAGCTAGTCAACTAGAAGCTCACTAGGGACATGTTGTGGTCTACGTATTCACACATGTATTACGATTTCCAGATAACACAATCATAGCATGAATAAAAGACAATTATCATGAACGAGGAAATATAATAATAACCATTTTATTATTGTCTCTAGGGCATATTTCCAACAGTCTCCCACTTGCACTAGAGTCAATAATCTAGTTACATTGTGATGAATCGAACACCCATAAAGTTCTGGTGTTGATCATGTTTTGCTCGCGGAAGAGGTTTAGTCAACGGATCTGCGACATTCAGATCCGTGTGCACTTTGCAAATATCTATGTCTCCATCTTGAACATTTTCACGAATCGAGTTGAAGCGACGCTTGATGTGCCTGGTCTTCTTGTGAAACCTGGGCTCCTTGGCAAGGGCAATAGCTCGAGTGTTGTCACAGAAGAGTGTGATCGGCCCCGACGCATTGGGTATGACTCCTAGGTCGGTGATGAACTCCTTCACCCAGATTGCTTCATGCGCTACCTCCGACGCTACCATGTATTCTGCTTCACATGTAGATCCCGCCACGACGCTTTGCTTGCAACTGCACTAGCTCATTGCCCCACCATTCAAAATATACACATATCCGGTTTGTGACTTAGAGTCATCCAGATCTGTGTCGAATCTAGCGTCGACGTAACCCTTTACGACGAGCTCTTCGTCACCTCCATATACGAGAAACATATCCTTAGTCCTTTTCAGGTACTTCAGGATGTTCTTGACCGCTGTCCAGTGTTCCATGCTAGGATTACTTTTGTACCTTCCTACCAAACTTACGGCAAGTTTTACATCAGGTCTGGTACACAACATGGCATACATGATAGACCCTATGGCCGAGGCATAGGGGACGACACTCATCTTTTCTCTATCTTATGCCATGGTCGGACATTGAGCCGAGCTCAATTTCACACCTTGCAACACAGGCAAGAACCCCTTCTTGGACTGATCCATATTGAACTTCTTCAATATCTTATCAAGGTATGTGCTTTGTGAAAGACCTATGAGGCATCTCGATCTATCTCTATAGATCTTGATGCCTAATATGTAAGCAGCTTCTCCAAGGTCCTTCATTGAAAAACACTTATTCAAGTAGGCCTTAATGCTGTCCAAAAGTTCTATATCATTTCCCATCAAAAGTATGTCATCCACATAAAATATGAGAAATGCTACAGGGCTCCCACTCACTTTCTTGTAAACGCAGGCTTCTCCATAAGTCTGCATAAACCCAAACGCTTTGATCATTTCATTAAAGCGAATGTTACAACTCCGAGATGCTTGCACCAGCCCATAGATGGAGCGCTAGAGCTTGCATACCTTGTTAGCATTTTTAGGATCGACAAAACCCTCCGGCTGCATCATATACAGTTCTTCCTTAAGATGGCCGTTAAGGAATGCCATTTTGACGTCCATTTGCCATATCTCTAATCATAGTATGCGGCAATTGCTAACATGATTTGGATGGACTTCAGCTTCGCTACAGGAGATAAAGTTTCATCGTAGTCAAACCCTTGAACTTGTCGATAACCCTTAGCGACAAGTTGAGCTTTATAGATGGTAACATTACCATCCGCGTCCGTCTTCTTCTTAAAGATCCATTTGTTTTCTATCGCTCGCCGATCATCGGCCAAGTCTGTCAAAGTCCATACTTTCTTTTCATACATGGATCCTATCTCGGATTGCATGGCCTCAAGCCATTTGTTGGAATATGGGCCCGCCATTGCTTCTTCATAGTTCAAAGGTTCACCGTTGTCTAACAACATGATTTCCGGTACAGGGTTGCCATACCACTCTGGTGTGGAACGTGTCCTTGTGGACCTACAAAGTTCAGTGGTAACTTGATCCGAAGTACCTTGATCATCATCATTAGTTTCCTCTCTAGTCAGTGCAGGCACCACAGGAACATCTTCCTGAGTTGTGCTACTTTCAAGAGGTAGTACTTCATCAAGTTCCACTTTCCTCCCACTTACTTCTTTTGAGAGAAACTCTTTCTCCAGAAAGGACCCGTTCTTGGCAACAAAGGTCTTGCCTTCGGATCTGAGGTAGAAGGTATACCCAATGGTTTCCTTAGGGTATCCTATGAAGACGCATTTTTCCGACTTGGGTTCGAGCTTTTCAGGTTGAAGTTTCTTGACATAAGCATCGCATCCCCAAACTTTTAGAAACGACAGCTTAGGTTTCTTCCCAAACCATAATTCATACGGTGTCATCTCAACGGATTTAGACGGTGCCATATTTAAAGTGAATGTAGCTGTCTCTAGAGCGTATCCCCAAAATGATAGCGGTAAATCGGTGAGTGACATCATAGATCGCACCATATCCAATAGAGTGCGATTACGACGTTCGGACACACCGTTACGCTGAGGTGTTCCAGGCGGCGTGAGTTGTGAAACGATTCCACATTTCCTTAAGTGCGTACCAAATTCGTGACTTAAATATTCTCCCCCACGATCTGATCGTAAGAACTTTATATTTCGGTCACATTGATTCTGTACCTCATTCTAAAATTCTTTGAACTTTTCAATTGTTTCAGACTTGTGTTTCATTAAGTAGACATACCCATATCTACTCAAGTCGTCAGTGAGAGTGAGAACATAACGATATCCTCCGCGAGCCTCAACGCTCATTGGACCGCACACATCAGTATGTATGATTTCCAATAAGTTGGTTGCTCGCTCCATTGTTCCGGATAACGGAGTCTTGGTCATTTTGCCCATAAGGCATGGTTCGCATGCGTCAAATGATTCATAATCAAGAGACTCCAAAAGTCCATCAGCTTGGAGCTTCTTCATGTGTTTGACACCAATGTGACCAAGGCAGCAGTGCCACAAGTATGTGGGACTATCGTTATCAACTTTACATCTTTTGGTATTCACACTATGAATATGTGTAACATCACGTTCGAGATTCATTAATAATAAACCATTGACCAGCGGGGCATGACCATAAAACATATCTCTCATATAAATAGAACAGCCATTATTCTCGGATTTAAATGAGTAGCCATCTCGCATTAAACGAGATCTAGATACAATGTTCATGCTCAAAGCTGGCACTAAATAACAATTATTGAGGTTTAAAACTAATCCCGTAGGTAAATGTAGAGGTAGCGTGCCGACGGCGATCACATCGACCTTGGAACCATTCCCGACGCGCATCATCACCTCGTCCTTCGCCAGTCTCCGCTTATTCCACAGCTCCTGCTTTGAGTTACAAATATGAGCAACCGCACCGGTATCAAATACCCAGGAGCTACTACGAGTACTGGTAAGGTACACATCAATTACATGTATATCACATATACCTTTGGTGTTGCCGGCCTTCTTGTCCGCTAAGTATTTGGGGCAGTTCCGCTTCCAGTGTCCCTTTCCCTTGCAATAAAAGCACTCAGTCTCAGGTTTGGGTCCATTCTTTGGCTTCTTCCCGGTAACTGGCTTACCGGGCGTGGCAACTCCCTTGACGTCCTTCTTGAAGTTCTTCTTACCCTTGCCTTTCTTGAAACTAGTGGTTTTATTGACCATCAACACTTGATGTTCCTTTTTGATTTCCACATCTGCTGATTTCAGCATTGAAAATGCTTCAGGAATAGTTTTCACCATCCCCTGCATATTGTAGTTCATCACAAAGCTCTTGTAGCTAGGTGGGAGCGACTGAAGGATTCTGTCAATGACCGCCTCGTCCGGGAGGTTAATCTCCAGCTGGGACAAGCGGTTGTGCAACCCAGACATTTTGAGTATGTGCTCACTGACAGAACTATTTTCCTCCATCTTACAACTGTAGAACTTGTCGGAGACTTCATATCTCTCGACCCGGGCATGAGCTTGGAAACCCATTTTCAGCTCTTCGAACATCTCATATGCTCCATGTTGCTCAAAACGCTTTTGGAGCCCCAGTTCTAAGCTGTAAAGCATGCCGCACTAAACGAGGAAGTAATCATCAGCACGTGACTGCCAAGCATTCATAACGTCTTGGTTCTCTGGGATGGGTGCTTCACCTAGCGGTCCTTCTAGGACATATGCTTTCTTGGCAGCTATGAGGATGATCCTCAGGTTCCGGACCCAGTCCGAATAGTTGTTGCCATCATCTTTCAGCTTGGTTTTCTCTAGGAACGCGTTGAAGTTGAGGTTGACATGAGCGTTGGCCATTTAATCTACAAGACATTTTGTAAAGGTTTTTAGACTAAGTTCATGATAATTAAGTTCATCTAATCAAATTATTTAATCAACTCCCACTCAGATTAGACATCCCTCTAGTCATCTAAGTGATACATGATCCGACTCAACTAGACCGTGTCCGATCATCACGTGAGACGGACTAGTCATCATCGGTGAACATCTCCATGTTGATCGTATCTTCCATATGACTCATGTTCGACCTTTCGGTCTCTTGTGTTCCGAGGCCATGTCTGTACATGCTAGGCTCGTCAAGTCAACCTAAGTGTTTTGCATGTGTAAATCTGTCTTACACCCGTTGTATGTGAACGTTAGAATCTATCACACCCGATCATCACGTGGTGCTTTGAAACAACGAACTTTCGCAACGGCACACAGTTAGGGGGAACACTTTCTTGAAATTATTATAAGGGATCATCTTATTTACTACCGTCGTACTAAGCAAATAAGAAGCAAAACATGATAAACATCACATGCAATCAAATAGTGACATGATATGGCCAATATCATATTGCTCCTATGATCTCCATCTTCGGGGCGCTATGATCATCTTTGTCACCGGCATGACACCATGATCTCCATCATCATGATCTCCATCATCGTGTCTTCATGAAGTTGTCACGCCAACGATTACTTCTACTTCTATGGCTAACGTGTTTAGCAATAAAGTAAAGTAATTTACATGGCGTTATTCAATGACACGCAGGTCATACAAAAATAAAGACAACTCCTATGGCTCCTGCCGGTTGTCATACTCATCGACATGAAAGTCATGATTCCTATTACAAGAACATGATCAATCTCATACATCACCTATATTTCATTCATCACATCCTTTTGGCCATATCACATCACAAGGCATATGCTGCAAAAACAAGTTAGACGTCCTCTAATTGTTGTTGCATGTTTTTACGTGGCTTCTATAGGTTTCTAGCAAGAACGTTTCTTACCTACATAAAACCACAACGTGATATGCCAATTTCTATTTACCCTTCATAAGGACCCTTTTCATCGAATCCGCTCCAACTAAAGTGGGAGAGACAGACACCCGCTAGCCACCTTATGCAACTAGTGCATGTCAGTCGGTGGAACCTGTCTCACGTAAGCGTACATGTAAGGTCGGTCCAGGCCGCTTCATCCCATGATGCCGCCGAAGCAAGATAAGACTAGTAGTGGCAAGAAAATTGACAACATCTACGCCCACAACAAGTTTGTGTTCTACTCGTGCATAGAAACTACGCATAGACCTAGCTCATGATGCCACTGTTGGGGAACGTTGCAGAAAATAAAAAAAATTCTATGCTTCACCAAGATCAATCTATTGAGTCATCTAGCAACGAGATAGAGGAGTGCATCTACATACCCTTGTAGATCGCGCGGAAGCGTTCAAGAGAACAGGGTTGAGGGAGTCGTACTCGTCGTGATCCAAATCACCGATGATCCTAGTGCCGAACGGACGGCACCTCCGAGTTCAACACACGTACGATTGGGGAAGACGTCTCCTCCTTCTTGATCCAGCAAGGGGGAGGGAGAGGTTGATGGAGATCTAGCAGCACGACGGCGTGGTGGTGGAAGTAGCGGCAATCTCGGTAGGGCTTCGCCAAGCTCTACGAGAGGGAGAGGGGTTGCAGAGGGAGAGGGAGGCGCCAGGGACTTGGGTGCGGCTACCCTCCCTCTCCCCTTTTTATATAGGGGCCAGGGGGGTGCCGGCCCCCTTGGAGATCCCATCTCAAGGGGGGGCGGCGGCCAAGGGGGTGGCTTGCCCCCCAAGCCAAGTGGGGCGCCCCCTCCCCTAGGGTTTGCAACCCTAGGCGCAAGGGGGGCCCAAGGGGGCGCACCAGCCCACCAGGGGCTGGTTCCCCTTCCCACTTCAGCCCATCGGGCCCTCTGGGATAGGTGGCCCCACCCGGTGGACCCCCGGGACCCTTCCGGTGGTCCCGGTACAATACCGGTGACCCCCGAAACTCTCTCGATGGCCGAAACTGGACTTCCTATATATAATTCTTCACCTCCGGACCATTCCGGAACTCCTCGTGACGTCCGGGATCTCATCCGGGACTCCGAACAACTTTCAGGTTACCGCATACTAGTATCTCTACAACCCTAGCGTCACCGAACCTTAAGTGTGTACACCCTACGGGTTCGGGAGACATGCAGACTTGACCGAGACGACTCTCCGGCCAATAACCAACAGCGGGATCTGGATACCCATGTTGGCTCCCACATGTTCCACGATGATCTCATCGAATGAACCACGATGTCGAGGATTCAAATAATCCTGTATACAATTCCCTTTGTCAATCGGTACGTTACTTGCCCGAGATTCGATTGTCGGTATCCCAATACCTCGTTCAATCTCGTTATCGGCAAGTCACTTTACTCGTACCGTAATGCATGATCCCGTGACCAACCACTTAGTCACTCTGAGCTCATTATGATGATGCATTACCGAGTGGGCCCAGAGATACCTCTCCGTCATACGGAGTGACAAATCCCAGTCTCGATCCGTGTCAACTCAACAGACACTTTCGGAGATACCTGTAGTATACCTTTATAGTCACCCAGTTACGTTGTGACGTTTGGTACACCCAAAGCACTCCTACGGCATCCGGGAGTTACACGATCTCATGGTCTAAGAAAATGATACTTGACATTGGAAAAGCTCTAGCAAACGAACTACACGATCTTGTGCTATGCTTAGGATTGGGTCTTGTCCATCACATCATTCTCCCAATGATGTGATCCCGTTATCAATGACATCCAATGTCCATGGTCAGGAAACCGTGACCATCTATTGATAAACGAGCTAGTCAACTAGAGGCTCACTAGGGACATGTTGTGGTCTATGTATTCACACATGTATTACGATTTCTGGATAACACAATTATAGCATGAATAAAAGACAATTATCATGAACAAGAAAATATAATAATAACCATTTTATTATTGCCTCTAGGGCATATTTCCAACACCGCCCCCTTAATTCAGACCGAGCTCGCGGCCCCCACGCCGCCGCCGCACCCCGGATCAAATCAGAGGGATCAGCAGGCACCAGCACCTCGACCGACGACCTAGGGATGCGCGGATTTCAACGGGAGCAGCAGGGGCGCCGAGAAAAGGCACCTTGCCGGTAGCCAATGGCGCGCCGCCGCGCCATGGAGGAGCAGGCCACGCATCACCGCACCGTCTGAGCAAAGCACCAACACCATGGTCGGCCGCCGCCTCGGCCTTGAATCTGAGGGGAAAACGCCGCGCCGCGAGAGAGAGCTCGCACCGCCTCCGCCGTCCGCGGCACGGCCTTAGCCGGGTCGCCTCCGACGACGATGGCGAGAGGGGGAGGGGGGCTTGCGGTGGCCGGCGGCTGGGTCTCCCCCATGTCACCCGAGTCCATGGCCACAATTTTGTCGTGTGGACATGTTCAGAATGAAGCACAAGTACTCCCTCCGTCCGGAAATACTTGTCCTCAAAATGGTTGTATCTGGACTTATTTTAGTTATAGATACATCCATTTTATTCATTTCTAGGACAAATATTTTCGGACGGAGGGAGTAGTATATAGCATATTTTTTCTGCGGCACCTTTTCATTGGTCTTGCTCTCTGTTTCGATCCAGAAAACAACGACAGAAACAAAAGATTCGGGGCCCTGGCACGACACCTCACTGTCACTGACGTGCCTTGTGCACATGCGTCTGTTCACTAGATCCTTCCATGGTACAATAGCATGCAAAGAAGGCAAATGACAAGAAGACGCGCATCACCAGACAAATTACTGAACAGATTAGCAACTGTACTCGCCATCAGTTACGTACGTACCATGTATTTGGATGCCATGAACATCTTACTGTACAAGTTACAATCACATCATTTACGTACCCATTTTGTTGGAGATTAACATGTAAGTGAAATATGGTCGTTCGTAGATCTCGATCTAGTCCATTACGAGAGACAATACTGACAAGACAGCTCACCCAACTGCATTCCGATCTACGGCCAGCAATGCATGGGCACCGACGCAACCACCGCTCTTTCGTGCATGCAATGTACTCTACATACAAACGTTCTCCGTTGTTTCTTGAGAGGCATCAACCAATTTTTTGTTCTACATTTAAGTGCAAATAATCGAACGTGATTATTAAAACCTAACGCGCACAGCGCAATTGGATCGACAAATAATACACCTCATCATGTCCATTATCAAGGGCCGGCCAGGGGACCATGGACCCCAAATCCCCAGTACCACAGATGCAAATCTACTGTTTCTGTATATAAACAACAAACCCAAACGTGCTGTATCAGGAGTGATACGTACTAGCAAGCGCTGTTGTCTTCCACTCATCCCGGCCATGGCTTGCTTCAAGCTCAACCCCACGTCCTTCGCGCTCGCCGCAGCCGTCGCCGTCATCCTGGCGGTGGCGGCGCCGCGGCCGGCGGCCGGGGCGTCGGCGCACCTGCACGTGTACATGCACGACGTGATGGGCGACAGCGCGATGATGGTGGTGCGCGGCCCGCGGGGCAACTTCGGCAACACGGTGGTGATGGACGACGTGCTGACGGAGGGCACGTCGGCGTCGTCGGCCGCCGTGGGGCGCGCGCAGGGGCAATACATCGTCGCCTCCTCCAAGGGGGGGTTCGAGCTGATGGTGACCATGAACGTGGTGCTCACGTCGGGGACCTACGCGGGGAGCTCGGTGACCGTGATGGGGCGCGACGACACCGGCGTGGCGGTGCGCGAGCTGGCGGTGGTCGGCGGCACGGGGCAGTTCCGGATGGCGAAAGGCTACGTGCTGTGGAAGACCGTCCGCCCCGACCTGCTGGAGCTCGACATCTACGTCAACCCATGAGCCACTGCCCACTGCCCACTCAGCCGACTCAGCGTGCATGCATGCGTCGGTGACTGCTGGCAGCATTACGTAAGTGTTGCGCGTGGTCGTTCAAAATAAAATGAGTGTTGCACCTTGTGTTACAAAGCGCTACGTGGATGTTTGTGATAATATTTTTTTTTGTGTGTTTCTTATCTTGTCATTCTTCTGTTGGTCTAAGTGCAATGGATTGTGAGCACCTGTCATATGTGGAGGCTGCTCGTTTAAATTAAATAAACATTTTGCAACTATACAATAATAATCAAGCAAATAAATCATAGCTTTTTTTTAGTTTTAGTTCTCATATTATTACTCTAATTCATGTTTCATCCAATCAGTTCTCATTGACCCTAAAAAGGATGGCGAGTACCCGCCTCCTTGGGGCTTTGTCGCGCGAGAGTGCCATCCGACTTGTTTGTTTCACGCCTGCCTTGCTCCAGCCACGGCGATATCTCCCTAGCACGCTTCGCGCCATCCGATATTGGTGGTTACCCCGCACCTGACTGGTTTTCCTCTGGGATCCTCAACGCACGTGATATGATTGCGATCTACGAGGAGGTACGTCCGTCCTATTTCAATTCTTCGGGTGGGTCGCGGGTGTGCCCGGGGACACCTTCCTGTGGGGTTATCGTCGCGCCCGGGGACACCTTCCTGTGTGGGTGGGGGTGTGTCGAGTCCGGGTGCTACCTGGGTGTTTCAATCTTTTACTGAAAAAGGCTTTCGCCCCACTTTATAAATAAAGCAAACCACCAGGCACAAGGTTCAACAAGGTATCAACAAACGGATACACACACAGCCACCGCACGAAGAGTCTCACAATACAACAAACACACGCACATACCCCACACAAATAAGGTTCTGCTGAGGGCACAGCTCAACAAGCCCAGCAAACATAAAAAGGACGCACACAAACAGAAGCGGCGGCGTAGGTGGAGAAGATCTGGTCCGGCTCCGGTGGTGGGGAGGGAGCGGCGGTGCCAGACAGAGAGCCATCACGCGAAGCTGGGACATGATGTGTATGAGTGTGTACGAGCCGTCGCCGTTCCTGCCTTGATGTTGTATGAATTGATCCCAATGGCACATCCTGGTTTGCCAAGCTTTGCCTTATAATATGGCCCAGAATTTTTCTCGAGAAAAATTTCAATCTATTTATTCTCAATCATTGCAGTACAAGAAACACCAAAGATAATAAAAATTACAATTAGGTCTGTGGACCACCTGGCGACAAGTACAAGCACTGGAGCGAGCCGAAGGTGCACCGCCGTCATCACCCCTCCCTCACCGGAGCCGGGCAAACCTTATTGTAGTATACAGTCGGAAAGTTGTTGTGTTAATGCCCCATAAAACCAGCGCACAAAAGCAACTACCATCGCCGATGAAGAAAGTCGTAAATTGAAAGGATCAAACTTGTAAACGCCCAAACGAAGACGAACGAAAACCGGATCCAAACATATCCACCGACGACCATCACCAACCGAATCCCGTAAGATCCAATGGAGGCATGCCTCTACACACCCTCTAATGAAGCAAGACGCACCATTGGGGCCGGGGATATAACCTGGAGGACATTATTCCTAATGAGGAGCATCGCCGCTGCCACACAGCCCCAACCAAGACGTTGAACCTAACATGAACGAGAACGCCCCCCTTCCCTCCGACGTGAGATGATGAGGTCCTCTGCACCTCCATGGCCCAAAGGCCCTCAGAGATGAGGCGGACCAGCGGTGGCGTCGACGGGAGGAGGAGGAAAGCTTTTCTTGTGAGGGAGGAAAGGACCTATAGTCTATCACTTCATAAAGTTGCTAAAGCTATAAACAATATGGCCCAAAATTTCATAGGATGAATAATGCCAGGCGGTCAAAACTACTATAGTTCCGTGGAACACTGCAGGTTTATTTAGGATGTTGTGCATTGATATTTTTTCAGCAGAACATTGCAGGTTTATTAGTTTCGTTTTCCTTTTGGATATAAATTAACAGAGCTCTCTTTGGCAATACCTGTTTTTTCAAAAAAAAAGGGAAAAGAAAAAAGAGGAATACCCACCGTCGCCACCATGGTGCCCGCTGTAGCAGTGGAGCGACTGGCATCCAAGGTTCGACCCACTGCCAACCCTCTGCGTCACGGCGCGCCAACCAAAGTACGAGCAGAAGTCCTTCCTTCTATTCCTAACCTGGCATCAACCACTAGGTGTGGACCCAATGCCTCCACCGTAGAAAGTGCTCGCATGTGCCTCTCTAAGCAGTTCCGATGGACTAGGGGGACACAACACGATGACTATCGATGACCACCTTCGGGCAAGCACTGGACCGAGCCCCCTGGTCCGCAGCCTATTCGGAAACCACGTTGGGTCACCGCCATCACCCCGTGCCACCCCCCATGGCCAGGGCCCCAAATCGGGATCTGATATCTACTACGCAACCTTCTTCTTGTAGACATTGTTGGGCCTCCAAGTGCAGAGGTTTGTAGGACAGTAGCAAATTTCCCTCAAGTGGCTGACCTAAAGTTTATTAATCTGTGGGAGGCGTAGGATGAAGATGGTCTCTCTTAAACAACCCTGCAATCGAATAACATAGAGTCTCTTGTGTCCCCAACACACCCAATACAATGGTAAATTGTATAGGTGCACTAGTTCGGCGAAGAGATGGTGATACAAGTGCAATATGGATGATAGATATAGGTTTTTGTAATCTGAAAATATAAAAACAGCAAGGAAACAAGTGGTAAAAGTGAGCCTAAACTGTATTGCAATGCTAGGAAACAAGGCCTAGGGTTCATACTTTCACTAGTGCAAATTCTCTCAACAATAATAACATAACTGAATCATATAACTATCCCTCAACATGCAACAAAGAGTCACTCCAAAGTCACTAATAACGGAGAACAAACGAAGAGATTATTGTAGGGTACGAAACCACCTCAAAGTTATCCTTTTTCATCGATCTATTCAATCGTTTGTAGTAAAATAACACGAAGCTATTCTTTCCGTTCGATCTATCATAGAGTTCGTATTATAATAGCACATTAAGACACAAATCAACCAAAACCCTAATATCACCTAGATACTCCAATGTCATCTCAAGTATCCGTGGGCATGATTATATGATATGCATCACACAATCTCAGATTCATCTATTCAACCAACACAAAGTACTTCAAAGAGTGCCCCAAAGTTTCTACCGAAGAGTCAAGACGAAAACGTGTGCCAACCCCTATGCATAAGTTCACAAGGTTACTGAACCCGCAAGTTGATCACCAAAACGTACATCAAGTAGATCACGTGAATATCCCATTGTCACCACAGATAAGCACATGCAAGACATACATCAAGTGTTCTCAAATCCTTAAAGACTCAATCCGATAAGATGACTTCAAAGGGAAAACTCAATCCATTACAAGAGAGTAGAGGGGGAGAAACATCATAAGACCCAACTATAATAACAAAGCTCGTGATACATCAAGATCGTGCTGAATCAAGAACACGAGAGAGAGAGAGAGAGAGAGAGAGAGAGAGAGATCAAACACATAGCTACTGGTACATACCCTCAGCCCCGAGGGTGAACTACTCCCTCCTCGTCATGGAGAGCGTCGGGATGATGAAGATGGCCACCGGTGATGGATCCCCCCTCCGGCAGGGTGCCGGGACAGGGTCCCGGTTGGTTTTTGGTGGCTACAGAGGCTTGCGGCGGCGGAACTCCCGATCTATATTGCTCCTGGAAGTTTTTGGGGGTATATGGATATATATATATATATATAGGCGAAAGAAGTCGGTCAGCGGAGCCACAAGGGGCCCACGAGGGTGGGGGGCATGCCCAGGGGGTAGGGCACGCTCTGGACCCTCGTGGCTTCCTTAAAGCTTCTCTGACATCTACTCCAAGTCTCCTAGATTGCGTTTGTTCCAAAAATAACTCTCCTGAAGGTTTCATTCTGTTTGGACTCCATTTGATATTCCTTTTCTTCGAAACACTGAAAAACAAGGAGAAAACAAAAACTGGCACTGGGCTCTAGGTTAATAGGTTAGTCCCAAAAATCATATAAAATAGCTTATAAATGCATATAAAACATCCTAGATGGATAATATAATAGCATGGAACAATGAAAATCATAGATACGTAGGAGACGTATCAGGATCCACTAGACGCTACATGCACCCACCAAAGATCGCCCGCGCATAGCCACCACACAACAAGCACTCTTCCCATGTCGCCATCGCCCACCCTCAAGCGGACGTCGCTGCCACCCACATATGCTGCCAGATACGTCTTCGTCGTATCTACTTTTCCAAACACTTTTGCCCCTGTTTTGGACTCTAACTTGCATGATTTGAATGAAACTAACCTGGACTGACGCTGTTTTCAGCAGAACTACCATGGTGTTACTTTTCTGCAGAAATAAAAGTTCTCGGAATGACCTGAAAATCCAGGAAGCAACTTTTCAGAATTAATAAAAAATACTGGCGAAAGAAATAGCGTCAGGGGGCCCACACCCTATCCATGAGGGTGGGGGCGTGCCCCTCCCCCTGGGTGCGCCCCCTGCCTCGTGGGCCCCCTGGATGTCCACCGACCTCAACTCCAACTCCATATATTTGCTTTCGCAGAGAAAAAAATCTGAGAGAAAGTTTCATCGCGTTTTACGATACGGAGCCGCCGCCAAGCCCTAATCTCTCTCGGGAGGGCTGATTTGGAGTCCGTTCGGGGCTCCAGAGAGGGGGATTCGTCGCTGTCGTCATCATCAACCATCCTCCATCACCAATTTCATGGTGCTCACTGCCGTGCGTGAGTAATTCCATCGTGGGCTTGCTGGACGGTGATGGGTTGGATGAGATTTATCATGTAATCAAGTTAGTTTTGTTAGGGTTTGATCCCTAGTATCCACTATGTTCTAACATTGATGTTGCTATGACTTTGCTATGCTTAATGCTTGTCACTAGGGCCCGAGTGCCATGATTTCAGATCTGAACCTATTATGTTTTCATGAATATATGTGAGTTCTTGATCCTATCTTGCAAGTCTATAGTCACCTATTATGTGTTATGATTCGACAACCCTAAAGTGACAATAATAGGGATACTTCTCAGTGATGACCGTAGTTTGAGGAGTTCATGTATTCAGTATGTGTTAATGCTTTGGTCCGGTACTCTATTAAAAGGAGGCCTTAATATCCCTTAGTTTCTATTAGGACCCCGCTGCCACGGGAGGGTAGGACAAAACATGTCATGCAAGTTCTTTTCCATAAGCACGTATGACTATATTCGGAATACATGCCTACATTACATTGATGAACTGGAGCTAGTTCTGTGTCACCCTATGTTATAACTATTACATGAGGAATCACATCTGACATAATTATCCATCACTGATCCAATGCCTACGAGCTTTTCACATATTGTGCTTTGCTTATTTACTTTACTGTTGCTACTGTTACAATTACTACAAAACTGCTATCGTTACTTTTGCCACTGTTACCGTTACTTCCATACTACTTTGCTACTAAATACTTTGCTGCAGATACTAAGTTCTCCAGATGTGCTTGAATTGACAACTCAACTGCTAATATTTGAGAATATTCTTTGGCTCCCCTTGTGTCGAATCTATAAATTTGGGTTGAATACTCTACCCTCGAAAACTGTTGCGATCCCCTATACTTGTGGGTTATCAAGACTATTTTCTAGCACCGTTGCCGGGGAGCATAGCTCTATTCTTTGAGTCACTTGGGATTTATATCTGCTGATCACTATGAGGAACTTGAAAGACGAAAGAACTAAGATTTATCCCTCAACTACGAGGGGAGGTAAGGAACCGCCATCTAGCTCTGCACTAGATTCCCCTTATGTTATAAGTAAGCTCGCGACACCTAAACCTGCTTCTGCTATTAATTCTGATATGTCGCATGTTATTGATGATGCCAGTTCTGCTATGCATGATGCTCAACTACTTCTGTGCTTGATACTGCTGTGCCATTAGGTGAATTTCTTGATGAACAACTTGCTAGGGCTAGAGAGAATGAAATAATTAAAACTGATATTATTGAAGATAGTGATGATGAAGGTTCTCCCCCTAAATATGAATCGCTTGTTGTTCCTGAGGGTTATGTTATGGATGAAGAAACTGCTAGAGATTTTCTTGCTTGCAATGATAGATCTGATCTTAAGAAATTATTAGCTAAACTGAAACAGAAAACTCTGAATGCTAGAATGAAATATGACCCTGCTTTTGCTACTTCACCTATCTTTGTTACTGATAAGGATTATGAATTCTCTGTCGATCCTGAGATAATTACTTTGGTTGAATCTGGTCCTTTTTATGGCAATGAATCTGAAACTGTTGTGGCACATCTTATTAAGTTGAATGATATAGCCACCATGTTCACTAATGATGAGAAATCCCGCTACTATTATATCCTTAAGATATTTCCGTTCTCATTAAAGGGTGATGCTAAAACTTGGTTTAATTCTCTTGATCCTGGTTGTGTGCATAGTCCCCATGATATGATTTATTACGTCTCTGCTAAATATTTCCCTGCTCATAAGAAACAAGCTGCCTTAAGGGAAATATATAATTTTTTGCAAATTGAAGAAGAGAGTCTCCCATAAGCTTGGGGGAGGCTTCTCCGAGTACTTAATGCTTTGCCTGATCATCCTCTTAAGAAAAATGAAATACTTGATATCTTTTATAATGGACTAATTGATGCTTCCAAGGACCACTTGGATAGTTGTGCTGGTTGTGTTTTCAGGGAAAGAACAGTCGATCAAGCTGAATTGCTATTGAATAATATGTTGACTAATGAAAATAATTAGACACTTCCTGAGCCAATTCCCGAGCCGATTCTTGAGTCAACTCCTAAGCAAATTCCTAAACCTACTCCAAAGAAGAGGGGTGTTCTATTTCTCAGTCCTGAAAATATGCAAGAGGCAAAGAAATCTATGAAAGAAAAAGGTATTAAAGCTGAAGATGTTAAGAATTTACCTTCTATTGAAGAAATACATGGTCTTAATATACCGCCTATTGAAGAAACACATGGTCTTGATAACCCGACACAGGTAGTAAAGGTAAATTCTCTCTATAGATATGATAAAGTTGAAATCCCGTCTACTAAGTTTCCTAGCCAATGTTTGGATGAATTTGATGCTTTTATGGCTAGACAAGAAAAATTCAATGCTTATGTTGGTAGAGAATTAAAGAGTAATGGTTACATGATTGGACGCTTGAGTGATTATATGGCTAGAGTTAAAGGTGAACTTAAACTCATTAGGAAATATGCTTCTATGGTTACCACTCGAGCAGAACAAGTACTTAAAGATCAAAGTGATTTGCTCGATGAATTAAATAATAAACATGACTTTGCTTTTAGAGTGGCTACTAGAACTAGTAAAATGACTCAGAAACCTTTGTATCCTGAAGGACACCCTAAGAGAATTGAGCAAGATTCTCAGAGAAATAATTTTGATGCCCCAGTCCTTCTAAAAGGAAGAAAAAGAAAAATGATAGGACTTTGCATGCTTCTAGTGAATCTATTGTAGACACACCTGAGAATCCAAATGATATTTCTATTTCTGATGCTGAAACACAATCTGGTGATGAACATGAACCTAGTGATAATGTTAATGATAAAGTTCATGTTGATGCTCAACCTGGCAATAATAATGATGTAGAGATTGAACCTGCTGTTGATCTTGATAACCCGCAATAAAAGAATCAACGTTATGATAAGAGAGACTTTGTTGCTAGGAAGCACGGTAAAGAAATGGAACCATGGGTTCAGAAACCCATGCCTTTTCCTCCTAAGCCATTCAAGAAAAAGGATGATGAGGATTTTGAGCACTTTGCTGAAATGATTAGACCTATCTTCTTACGTATGCGCTTAACTGATATGCTTAAAGTGAATCCTTATGCTAAGTACATGAAGGATATTATTACAAATAAAAGAAAGATACCGGAAGCTGAAATTTCCACCATGCTTGCTAACTATACTTTTAAGGGTGGAATACCTAAGAAACTAGGAGATCCAGGAGTACCAACTATACCATGCTCCATTAAAAGAAACCATGTTAAAACTGCTTTATGTGATCTTGGAGCCGGTGTTAGTGTCATGCCTCTCTCTTTATATCGTAGACTTGAATTAAATAAGTTGACACCTACTGAAATATCTTTGCAAATGGCTAATAAATCAACTGCTATACCTGTCGGTATTTGTGAGGATGTGCCTGTTGTGGTTGCAAACGTCACTATCTTAACAGACTTTGTTATTCTTGATATTCCCGAGGACGATAGTATGTCGATTATCCTTGGTAGACCCTTTTTGAATACTGCAGGGGATTTTATTGATTGCAACAAAGGCAATGTCACTTTTCATGTTAATAGTAATGAGCATACGGTACACTTTCCGAGGAAACAACCTCAAGTTCATAGCATCAATTCTATTCGAAAAATTCCAACTATCATTATTGGAGGTTTTGAATTTCCTCTTCCTACTGTCAAGAAGAAATATGATATTCTTATTATTTTGGATGTGCATATTCCCGTTGAGGTAACCTAGTGTTATTCGAAATTTCTCCGGTTCCTTGTTATTCAGAATGAGTTTGTTAACAAGACTTGATCAACCTTGTTAGTGGATTCCTTTTGATGATCATGAGATGCAATAAAAAAATACCCAAAAATAAAAGTTCTCCAAATGCCCTGCAAATTTAGTATGATTTTTTCTGGAACATTTGAGAATATCTGGCACTGAGAACACATCAAGAGGAGCTGGCACCTAGCCACGAGGGTCCAGGGCGTGCCCACCCCTACATGGCGCGCCCCTGCCTCGTGGGCCCACAGTGGCCCCCCTCCACTTATTCCTGCACCCACACACTTCTTCTTCCTCCCAAAAAATCACCATCCAGCTCAAGCACGAGTTCTAGCTCATTTTGTTGTGATTTTCAATCTCCTTGGTCAAAGCTCCATTCACAAAACTGCTTTGGGAGACTGTTCTTTGGTATGTGACTCCTCCAATGATCCAATTAGTTTTTGTTCTAGTGCTTTATTCATTGCAAATTTGTGCTGCCTAGGTGACACTGTTCTTGAGCTTGCATGTCAAATTTATATGGTCCCAAGTAATTCTAATGCATGATATAGGCTCTAGGCACTTGTCGGAGTAGTTGCTATCAATTTGGTTGAGTTTGATTCACTTTTATTTTGAAGTTACTAAAATTTCAGAAATTTTTTAGAGGAATAAATATGTCTAGGAAAATGTACCAAGGTGGTTCTTCAAGAAAGAAAGGACCCAGCCTCGCAATGCGTGAGCAAGATGACGAACCACCGAGGGAAGCTGACGTGCGGTCTTGTGAATGGCCGTCGAAAGAGTTTATGGTCAAAGCAGGCATCAAGGATGAATTTGATGCATATGTGCGTAATGCCGATCTTGAGGACTTGATGCAAGATAAGTGTCCTCAGTACTACTATTTGATTGATTCATTCGTGAGAAGGTTTAAATTTACATCTTCGCGTAATTCTCAAAATGTCCTGTTTGATATTTATGATAAATCATATACCATGGACCTAGAAGATTTCACTACTGCTTGTAAACTCCCACAGTGGGGCAATGTTAATCTGAATATAAAGACTTTCTTGCTAGTATCACTGTGGGAGAATCTAGAGAAATAGCACAAGCTACCATAGGAAGCATTCACTTTCCCGCTATACATTATTTTGCTCTTTTCATTGGTAGATGCATTAACGGTAAAGATGAAGCATGTCACATGTGTGTTCCTGATCTTTGTGTTCTCAAGAGTGCTGTATTAGGTGACAAACAATACAACTTGGGGCAATTGTTGCACGTAGGTTGCATAATAATGGTTTAGTTGGAGATTTCTTTGGAGGGATTTATGCGACCCGTCACTACTGGAATCAGCTTCTTTGTTGTCCGCCATGGCGGACGGCAAACCGTCCGGCTGAACACGTGCCAGCAAAGGCCTTCTTTGCCGTCCGCTTCGTAGAAATGGACGGCAAAGGATTGTGCCGTCCGCCATCCGAGACCAGCAGACGGCAATGACGACGGATGGCAGCGGTGTGGGGTGAGAGCCGTTAGGGGGTTAACGTCGCTCTTTGCCGTCCGCCAGCCGATGGCAAAGAGGCAAAGCTCTTTGTCGTCCGCTGACATACGGCAAAGAGCTTAGCTAGGGTAGCACTGGGATGCTGCCACGTGGCCAGCTATGCCATCGGCCAGCAGACGGCATAGATGTCCCTGTTTGCCAGGCCTATTTGGTCACTTTGTCGTCCGCTTGCAAACGGCAAAATGACCAAATAGGCAGCCAGTGTTGCCAGTTTGCATAGGTGACTGCCATATGTCCTCTTTGCTGTCTGCTAGCTGACGGCAAAGCTCTTTGCCGTCCGCTAGCAGACGACAAAGAGGCTACACATCCCCTGTTTTTATTTAAATCCAATTAATTAGACATGGTTTCAAACACAGATATACATGCATACATATCCAACAGCATGTCCAATAACATATTTGATCCAATCCAACAACATAGTTCAACAAAGTCCAACGTATCCATATATACATAACCACAAACAAGTTTCCAACAACATATCCATATAGACATACATATCCAAACAAGTTTTCATAAAACAACAAGGAAGCACCAGAAGAATAGTACACTCCATGAATCCAAGCCTTCCTCATGTAAAGCAAATCTGCAAATTGGGAAAGATGAAAGTTAGAAGAAGAAGAAGAAGAAGAAGAAGAAGAAGAAGAAGAAGACTAGTTGGAAGAAGAAGACTAGTTAGAAGAAGAAGAAGAAGAAGAAGAAGATTTTTTTTTCTTCTCTTTCTTTTTCTCCTCTCCTCTTCTTAGAGCTAAGCTAGGTAAAAATGCTAAGTGTAGGTCATTTTAGAGCTAA
The DNA here is from genome assembly GCA_963921465.1 of Triticum timopheevii. Taxonomy (NCBI): domain Eukaryota; kingdom Viridiplantae; phylum Streptophyta; class Magnoliopsida; order Poales; family Poaceae; genus Triticum; species Triticum timopheevii. Next base: position 304,139,207 of record OY997270.1, read on the forward strand.
GCTAGGTAAATAGGTCATTTTGGAGCTTAGTAAGGTTATTATGTCATTTTCGAGGAAAATAAGCTAAGTCTATATCATTTTGGACGTAACAAAGATTATCATGCCATTTTTGACCTAAGTATGCTAAGTATGTCATAAATGAACTGAATAAGCTAAGTATAGCTCATTTTTTTATATAACTTAGGTAATTATGCCATTTAGAAAATAAATAAGCTAAGTATCCATTTGTAAAGCAAAATATTAGAGAAAACTTACCCTCATCACAACAAATATGATGAAGATCGCAACTAAGGTAACAATTGATCCAACGGCATAATGATAACAAGCCTCATTATCAATGGCATATTTTCTAATCTTCTTAAGCTTCAGGCGCATTGCATCCATCTTCAAGCGCATTGCATTCATCTTCATCTTGTGATCATCGATGACATCGGCAACATACAACTCCAATGTCATCTTCTCTTCTTCAATTCTTTTAATTTTTTCTTTCAAATACTCATTTTCTTTTCCAACTAAATTTAACTTCTTGACAAGAGGGTCGGTTTCAAATTCCAGTTTACATACCTCCTAGATTAAAATATCTCTATGTCAACTTGATGGCCATAATTGTCATAAATGCGAAATGCAACAAATAGTTATGAAAGAGAATTTACCACATCCGAATCATAAAGCGGGCGAGCCAACGGGGACGGAAATCAAGGCCATGGCACTATGTATAAGAAACAATCATACAAAGTAACAAAATTATACATACCAACTATATAAATCATACAAAGTACACCATAAAAATTTGAATACCTAAGAATCACTATCAGTAACGACGTGCTCATCATCATCATTAATAAATGCATCATCATCATCACTATCGGTAATGACATGCTCATCATCATCATTAATAAATGCATCATCATGTGGAAGGCCACCTTTACGTAATTGTTCAAGCATTGACAGGTCATCTGCAGTAGTAACTTCTTCTTCTTCCGGCTCTTCTTGTTCCGGCTCAGGGTCGGATTCACTATCGTTGTCTACTTCAATGTTCTGGGGTGGAGTAGAGCGTTTCTTGAAATGTTTTTTGGCAAGACCTGTTTCTTGAAAGAATTATCCTTCATCATATGTGTCTTGGTTAATGTGACGTTCATAATCCTCTTCATTGGGGGGAGGTGGTCTAACACGTGGCGGCACTTCATAAACGACATCCCAACCACTGAGATTTGGATCACTTTGACAGGCCCACGGTAGATAGAAAACTTGGGTTGTCTGTTGAGCCGTAATATAGACATCGGGAACATCCAAATGGGTGCTTTGTTTGATTTTGACTAGCCCTATATGTTCATGAGTCCTTCTAGTCTCCCTGGGCTGGAACCAATAACATCTGAAGAGTACAACGTTTGGTGGGTTATCACCATAGAATTGAAGTTCATAAATTGCTTCAACTCTTCCATAATACTCGACACCTCCTTCGCCGAAGGCAGAGACACAACAATTTGTAGACCTTCGGTCGGCCATAGATAGCTCTTTGCCATAGGTACAAAAGCGATACCCGTTGATGTCGTAATTGTCAAATGAACGGACCTTATAGTCAAAACCATTAGCTACTTGTCTCAATTCGGCATCCATAATCTCTGAATTAGCCTACAAGTTTAATAAGAAAGGATTGTTGCATTAGTCGCAAATTAGCCAAAGAAATGAAAGGGTCTAATGGAGATTACCGTTTTTTTGAACCAAGAGATGAAACCGGGATATTCGCCCCCTTGCTTTGCCAGAAGCTCATACTCTTCGACGGAATCCTCTTGGATCACCGCTCCATACGAGAATATGGCGACGTATTGACTGCATCAAATATCCAGGAATAAGAGCAGTTCAAAGAAATTAGAAGTTGTGAAACAATGTAACGAGATCTTACTCGATGTACGGCCGCACTTCTGTTAGGTTGTTAAAGAGATACAGCGAAATGGTTCGCCATTCTTCAACATCCGACGATACTGGTTTTCAAGCACTGGATGGTGCGAGATTCCCTTCGAATAGGCTGAGGTTGGATTGACCCTTTTTAGGCTTGTCAGCATTGTACCGAGGCTTTGGATTATGCAAATGACAATTTTTGGCTTCGTAGTCTGTTGTCATGAAGTTTGACGCCTCCTCAGTGATGAATGCCTCGGCCATCGATGCTTCTATTCTACGTTTATTTTTACATTTTGCTCGAAGCGTCTTCTACATCCTCTCAGTTGAGTAGCACCAACGATTTTGCACGCCCCCCCCCTCCCGATCGTGCCTCGGTCGGGAGATGCAAAATCAAGTGTTGCATTGGATTAAAGAAGCTTGGTGGAAAGATCATCTCTAACTTGCAGATCAACTCCGGCGCCAACTGTTCCATTTCTTGTAGGAGGCCAGGCGATAGTTCTTTCGCACAAAGAACATGAAAGAAATAGCTCAGCTCTGCCAGTACTAGCCATTCATCCTCAGGGATGAAGCCACGCAACATCACCGACATTATCCGCTCTATCCATATGTGCCAATCATGACTTTTTAGACCAAATATTTTAAATTTATCAAGACTCGCTCCCCTCTTTAGATTTGCTGCATACCCATCGGGGAACATCAACTACATTTTCACCCACAAAATAATTTCCTTCATAGCTGGCTTTCCAAGATTGAACCATGCCATTGGCTTCTTCCAGTTCCGCTTTCCTTTCGGTTCTTGCATGTTTTGTAACAGTCTATCACAGAGCTCCTCTTGATCGTCTCTAGCCTTAGTATTATCCTTTGATTTCCCCTCTATGTCGAACAATGTACCAAAAATGGCTTCGGCGATATTCTTTTTAGTGTGCATCATGTCGATGTTGTGTGGGAAAAGGAGGTCTTTGAAGTAAGGCAGATCCCAGAAGCATGTCTTGTGAGTCCATGCGCGTTCCTTATTATACCCCTTGAAATACCTCGGATGCTCTGGATCTGGCTCAAGAGCGTTTAACTGATCTAGGGTCTGTTGGCCTATCAACGCAGGTGGTGAAGAGTGTTTGACAACTCTACCTTTCATGAAGTTCTTCTTGTCTTTCCTGAACTTATGGCGAGGATCTAGAAACTATCTATGCAAGTTGAAGCAACTATACTTGTGCCCCACCGTCAGCCAACAAAACTCAAGAGCTCCCTTGCATGTGGGGCACGGGAACCTTCCATGCACACACCAGCCAACGAATAGCGCATACGCCGGCAAGTCATGCGTCGAGTACATGTACCAGGCATGCATTATGAAGTTCTCTTTGCTAAAGGCGTCGTATGTCTTGAATCCATTATCCCAAGCTTCTTGCAATTCATCCTTAAGCGGTTGCATGTACACATTCATATTTTTCCCCGGATAGTTGGGCCCTGGAATTATCAACGTCAGGAAAATGTTCTTTCTTTGCATAATCTGCCCGGGGGGAGATTGAGTGGAATGACAAACACGGGCCAACAGCTGTATGGGGCTGCCATCTGACCAAACACACTGAACTCATTTGTGTTGACGGCGACTCGAGGATGCCTTGGATCTGCCATTTTTTCCTTATGTAATGCATCGAAGTGCTTCCACGCTTCACCATCTGATGTGTGCACCATCATCACATTCCCATCTTCATCTAGTTCAGTTCTTTTGCCCGTTTTATGCCATGTCATCTGTCTGGCCGTCTCTTCGACCATGAAAAGACGTTGAAGTCTTGGTACGATTGGCATATACCAAAGAACATTAACGGGTATTTTGGTCTGCGTCTTCTCACCCATACCGTTATCTACCACAACATACCTGGAAGAATTGCAAATGGGACAATAGTTCAAGTTCTCATCCTGAAGCCTAAATAAGACACATCCTTTCTCACAGGCATGTATCTTCTCATAGGGCATCTTAAGAGCACGGAGGATTTTGTCTGACTGGTACAGGTTTGGAGGTAGCACATGGCCTTTGGGTAGAAATCGTCTGAAAACTATCATCATCGCGTCGTAGCATTCTCTGCCCAAGTTGAATTGAGCCTTCAAAGCCATTATTTGTGAGATGGCATCCAGCTGACAAAGCTCATTGTGCTCGTGGACAGGATGTTTTGAGGACTCCAACATTTCCGTGAAGGCCTTTGCAGATTCCTCCATCACCTCGTGCGAGTCCCGAGCATCGTCAAAGTCTTGCACCATGTCTGCGGTCCCGGTACCATGCTCGTCGGTGCGATGACGAACCACCTCGGCTCTGGCACATTGGGCAGACTCACCATGTAATGTCCAGACCGTGTAACCAGGCGTAAAACCAAACTTCTGCAGGTGTTTACTCATTTCAAGCTCGTCCCTCTGATTATAGTTGTCGCACCGGACACAGGGGCACAAGCTAAATTTCTGGCCATTTGCAAATGCGGCTCTAACAAACCCCTTAGTTTTTGTTAAGCATTCCTCAGTCCAAACATACTAACTAGTGTAACCGGTGTACATCCATGCACGATCACTCATATTGACTTCCTACTGGACACACAAGAAATATATACATAATTAAGCAAACCATATCCATCAGTTAATGGAGTTTGTTAGTTTTATTACATTCATGCAACCTACAAGCTAATAGGTAAGGATAGGTCCTAATCCCACCCGAGTATGTGTAGATTGGGTTCGTTTTCCCATGCTCTGCTCCGGATCTGACGCAAAATTTCGGCAGCACCTCCCCACTGTTCTCCTGATACATGTTGATGTCTAATACACAACCTTCTTCTTGTAGACGTTGTTGGGCCTGCAAGTGCACAGGTTTGTAGGACAGTAGAAAATTTCCCTCAAGTGGATGACCTGAGATTTATCAATCCGTGGGAGGCGTAGGATGAAGATGGTCTCTCTCAAACAACCCTGCAACCAAATAACAAAGAGTCTCTTGTGTCCCCAACACACCCAATGCAATAACAAATTGTATAGGTGCACTAGTTCGGCGAAGAGATGGTGATACAAGTGCAATATGGACGGTAGATAAAGGTATTTGTAATATGAAAATATAAAAACAGCAAGGTAACTAATGATAAAAGTGAGCGTAAACGGTATTGCAATGATAGGAAACAAGGCCTAGGGTCCATAATTTCACTAGTGCAAGTTCTCTCAACAATTATAACATAGATAGATCATATAACAATCCCTTAACATGCAACAAAGAGTCACTCCAAAGCCACTAATAGCGGAGAACAAACGAAGAGATTATGGTAGGGTACGAAACCACCTCAAAGCTATTCTTTCAGATCAATCTATTAAAGAATTCGTACTAGAATAACACCTTAAGACACAAATCAACAAAAACCCTAATGTCACCTAGATACTCCATTGTCACCTCAATTATCCGTGGGCATGATTATACGATATGCGTCACACAATCTCAGATTCATCCAACCAACACAAAGTACTTCAAAGAGTGCCCCAAAGTTTCTATCGAAGAGTCAAGAAAACGTGTGCCAACCCCTATGCATAGGTTCATGGGCGGAACCCGCAAGTTGGTCACCAAAACATACATCAAGTGGCACATGATATCCCATTGTCACCACAGATAAACACAGCAAGACATACATCAAGTGTTCTCATCATAAAGACTCAATCCGATAAGATAACGTTAAGAGGGAAACTCAATTCATCACAAGAGAGTAGAGGGGGAGAAACATCATAAGATCCAACTAAAATAGCAAAGCTCGCGATACATCAAGATCATGCGAAGTCGAGAACACGAGAGAGAGAGAGAGATCAAACACATAGCGACTAGTACATACCCTCAGCCCCGAGGGTGAACTACTCCCTACTCGTCATGGATAGCGCCGGGATGATGAAGATGGCCACCGGTTATGGGTTCCCCCTCCGGCAGGGTGCCGGAACGGGCTCCCGAGAGGTTTTTGGTGGCTACAGAGGCTTGCGGCGGCGGAACTCCCGATCTATCTTGATATTTGATGGTTTTAGGGTACGTAGGCTTATATAGGCTAAAGAAGTCAGTCGGGAGGTGCTCGAGGGGCCCACAAGACAGGGGGCGCGCCCTACATGGGGGGCGTGCCCTACATGGGGGGCGCGCCCTCCTATCTCATGGCTGCGAGGATCTTCTGACGTGAACTCCAAGTCTCCAGGATCATATTCTTCCAAAAAATCACGCTGCCGAAGGTTTCATTCCGTTTGGACTCTGTTTGATATTCCTTTTCTTCGAAATACTAAAACAGGCAATAAAACAGCAATATGGGCTGGGCCTCCGGTTAATAGGTTAGTCCCAAAAGTAATATAAAAGTGTAAAATAAAGCCCATAAACATCCAAAAGGGGTAATAAAATAGCATGAATGCTTCATAAATTATAGATACGTTGGAGACGTATCAGCATCCCCAAGCTTAATTCCTACTCGTCCTCGAGTAGGTAAATGATAAAAGAAAGAATTTATGAAGTGTGAATGCTAGAATGTGCACAAGTTTGATTAATGATAATTTCAATCACCTTTTCTAGCATGATAATATGTCATAACAGTAGTTCATCTCATAAAACTTCTCAAGATAAAGTAACAAGCAATTCACATGTCAAAGCATAGACCATTAACTTTCTTGAAAACTAGCAAACTTCATTCTTAGTCATCAAACAATTGCAATTCATCTTATTTTCAGGAATAGCAAACTCCACATACTCAACTATCATATAGTCTTCTACAATTGCTGACACTCATGCAATACTAATGGTTATGGAGTCTTAATCGAACACTGAGAAAGATAGGGGCTTATAGTGTTGCCTCCCAACGTATTCACCTTTGGGTGATGTCAACAATAATAGTTCATGCTAACTTACATCCAATTGGATATATATATATCAGGATCACCCCAACACAAAGTGCCTGCCAAAGGATAAAATGAAAAAGGGAAAGGTGAAGATCACCTTGACTCTTGCATAAAAGTAAAAGACATAAAGTAAAAGATAGGCCCTTCGCAGAGGGAAGCAGAGGTTGTCATGCGCTCTTAGGGTTGGATACACAAAATCTTAATGCGAAAGAACGTCAGTTTATATTGCCCCTTGTATATGGACCTTTATTATGCAGTCCGTCGCTTTTATTGCTTCCATAACAAGATCGTACAAAGCTTATTTTCTCCGCACTAATAAGTCATGCATATTTAGAGAGCAATTTTTATTGCTTGCACCGATGACAACTTACTTGAAGGATCTTACTCAATCCATAGGTAGGTATGGTGGACTCTCATGGCAAAAACTGGGTTTAAGGATATTTGGAAGCACAAGTAGTATCTCTACTTGGTGCAAGTAATTTTGGCTAGCATGAGGGGGAAAGGCAAGCTCAACATGTTTGAATGATCCATGACAATATACTTTAACTGAGATGTCGGAAAACATAAACCATTACGTTGTCTTCCTTGTCCAACATCAACTCTTTAGAATGTCATACTTAATGAGTGCTCCCAATTATAAAAGATGTCTAGGATAGTGTATTTATATGTGAAATCTCTCTTACTTCAATATTCTTTCATGAATTGTTCAAATGACCAATACAACGCTTGCTAACCTTCAATAAATTTACAACCTCTACTTCTTAGATGTGAAGTCATAACTCCCCATGGGATAAGCAAATGAGACATATATAATTTCAGATTTATGACAATCAACTCATTCAACAATTTATTCATAGGATATAAGTGAAGCACACGAGTAAATGAAAAACTACTCCAAAAAGATATACGCGAAGATCAATGAGTAGCTAAATAATTAAGTAGCTATGCGAAGACTCTCTCTCATTAAAGAATTTCAGATCTTGGTATTGCATTCAAACAGCAAGCAAAACAAAATAAAATGACATTGCAAGGATAGCACAACTCATGTGAAGAAGCAAAAACTTAGGCTCAACCGATACTAATCGATAGTTGTTGAAGAAGAAAGGTGGGATGCCTACCGGGGCATCCCCAAGCTTAGATGCTTGAGACTTCTTGGAGTATTATCTTGGGGTGCCTTGGGCATCCCCAAGCTTGAACTTTTGTGTCTCCTTAATTCCTCTCATATCACGGTTTCTCTATTTCTCAAAAGCTTCATCCACACCAAACTCAACAAGAACTCGTGAGATAGGTTAGTATAAACCAATGCAAAACCTTATCATTTTCTACTGTAACAAATCACTAAAATTATTATTCAACATTTCATACTAAATGCCTCTGCATATTTAATACTCCTATCCTCAAGTAGAATCATTAAACAAGCGAACATATGCAAACAATGCAAACATAACAGCAATCTGCCAAAACAGTATAGTCTGTAAGGAATGCAAGAGTATCAATACTTTCCTAACTCCAAAAATTATGAACTAAAATTCCCACTGTAATTAATTTATCGTAGCTCAATATTCAAAAAGTTTCAACATTATACCATTCTCTGAATTTTCTAGGGAATTTTTGCAACAGCGGTAAACTTTCTGTTTTCAAACAGCAACATGTATACTAGCAAAATAAGCATGGCAAAGGCTATCCTTGACATTATTATTGAAACTAAAGGTTCAAAACACTATTCTAAATAACAGCAAGCAAATACTAATAAAAGAAAATGATGCTCCAAGAAAAACACATATCATGTGGTGAATAAAAATGTAGCTCCAAGTAAAGTTCACCGATGAACGAAGATGAAAGAGGGGATGCCATCCGGGGCATCCCCAAGCTTAGGCTCTTGGTTGTCCTTGAATATTACCTTGGGGTGCCTTGGGCATCCCCAATCTTAGGCTCTTGCCACTCTTTATTCCATAGTCCATCGAATCTTTTCCCAAAACTTGAAAACTCCACAACACAAAACTCAACAGAAAACTTGTAAGCCCCGTTAGTATAAGAAAATAAAACCACCACTTAGGTAATGTAATAAACTAATTCTAAATTCATATAGGTGTAATATCTACTGTAATACAACTTATCTATGGTTCATATCATCCGATACTACTCATAGATTCATCAAAATAAGCAAACAACACATAGAAAACAGAATCTGTCAAAAACAGAACAATCTGTAGTAATCTGTACCAAACGTATACTTCTGAAACTCCAAAAATCCTACCAAATCAGGAAGTACTAATAAATTTGTGTACCAATCCAGAGAAAAAATAATCAGATCAGAAACACGTTTCTGTGAGTTAACAAAACTAATTTACTGGGTGCAAAAGTTTCTGATTCTCAGCAGGATCAACACAACTATCACCGTAAGCTACCCTAAAGGTCTTACTTGGCACTTTATTGAACAAAAGCTATAAAACATGATTACTACAGTAGCATAATCATGTGTACACACAAAAACAGTAAGGATAAATATTGTGTTGTTTCCCAACAAGCGCTTTTCTTTAATGCCTTTCTAGCTAGGCATGATGATGACAATGATGCTCACATAAAAGATAAGAATTTAAACATAACGGGAGCATCATGAAGCATATGACTAGCACATTTAAGTCTAACCCACTTCCTATGCATAGGGATTTTGTGAGCAAACAACTTACGGGAACAATGTTCAACTAGCATAGGAAGGTAAAACAAGCATAAGTTCAAAAATTGAAGCACATACAGAGGAAACTTGGTATTATTGCAATTCCTACAAGCATAAGTTCCTCCCTCATAATAATTTTCAGTAGCATCATGAATTAATTCAACAATATAACCAGCACCTAAAGCATTCTTTTTATGATCTAGAAGCATAGAAAATTTACTACTCTCCACATAAGCAAATTTCTTCTCATGAATAGTAGTGGGAGCAAACTCAACAAAATAATTATCATGTGAGGCAAAATCCAATTGAAAACTAAAATCATGATGACAAGTTTCATGGTTTTCATTATCCTTAATAGCATACAAGTGATCACAATAATCATCATAGATAGCAACTTTGTTCTCATAATCAATTGGAACCTCTTCCAAAATAGTGGAATCATCACTAAATAAAGTTGACACTCTTCCAAATTCACTTTCATCAATATAATCATCATAAATAGGAGGAATGCTTTCATCATAATAAATTTGCTCATCAAAACTTGGGGGACAAAAAATATTATCTTCATCAAACATAGCTTCCCCAAGCTTGTGGCTTTGCATATCATTAGCATCATGGATATTCAAGGAATTCATACTAACAACATTGCAATCATGCTCATCACACAAAGATTTAGTATCAAACATTCTATAGATTTCTTCTTCTAGCACTTGAGCACAATTTTCCTTTTCATCAAACTCACGAAAGATATTAAAAAGACGAAGCGTATGAGACAAACTTAACTCCATTTTTTTTGGTTTTCTTTTATAAACTAAACTAGTGATAAAACAAGAAACAAAAAGATTCGATTGCAAGATCTAAAGATATACCTTCAAGAACTCACCTCCCTGGCAACGGCGCCAGAAAAGAGCTTGATGTCTACTACACAACCTTCTTCTTGTAGACGTTGTTGGGCCTGCAAGTGCACAGGTTTGTAGGACAGTAGCAAATTTCCCTCAAGTGGATGACCTAAGGTTTATCAATCCGTGGGAGGCATAGGATGAAGATGGTCTCTCTCAAACAACCCTGCAACCAAATAACAAAGAGTCTCTTGTGTCCTCAACACACCCAATACAATGCCAAATTGTATAGGTGCACTAGTTCGGCGAAGAGATGGTGATACAAGTGCAATATGGATGGTAGATAAAGGTATTTGTAATCTGAAAATATAAAAACAGCAAGGTAACTAATGATAAAAGTGAGCGTAAACGGTATTGCAATGATAGGAAACAAGGCCTAGGGTTCATACTTTCACTAGTGCAAGTTCTCTCAACAATAATAACATAGATAGATCATATAACAATCCCTCAACATGCAACAAAGAGTCACTCCAAAGCCACTAATAGCAGAGAACAAACGAAGAGATTATGGTAGGGTACGAAACCACCTCAAAGCTTTTCTTTCGGATAAATCTATTAAAGAATTCGTACTAGAATAACACCTTAAGACACAAATCAACAAAAACCCTAATGTCACCTAGATACTCCATTGTCACCTCAATTATCCGTGGGCATGATTATACGATATGCGTCACACAATCTCAGATTCATCCAACCAACACAAAGTACTTCAAAGAGTGCCCCAAAGTTTCTACCGGAGAGTCGAGAAAACGTGTGCCAACCCCTATGCATAGGTTCGTATGCCAACCAAAACATACATCAAGTGGCACGTGATATCCCATTGTCACCACAGATAAACACGGCAAGACATACATCAAGTGTTCTCATCATAAAGACTCAATCCGATAAGATAACTTCAAGAGGGAAACTCAATTCATCACAAGAGAGTAGAGGGGGAGAAACATCATAAGATCCAACTAAAATAGCAAAGCTCGCGATAATCAAGATCGTGCAAAGTCGAGAACGCGAGAGAGAGAGAGAGAGAGAGAGATCAAACACATAGCTACTGGTACATACCCTCAGCCCCGAGGGTGAACTACTCCCTCCTCGTCATGGATAGCGCCGGGATGATGAAGATGGCCACCGGTGATGGGTTCCCCCTCCGGCAGGGTGCCGGAACAGGCTCCCGAGAGGTTTTTGGTGGCTACAGAGGCTTGCGGCCACGAAACTCCCGATCTATCTTGATATTTGATGGTTTTAGGGTAGGTAGGCTTATATAGGCGAAAGAAGTCAGTCGGGAGGTGCTCGAGGGGCCCACGAGACAGGAGGGCGCTCCCTACAGGGGGAGCGCCCTCCTATCTCATGGCTGCCTCGAGGATCTTCTGACGTGAACTCCAAGTCTCCAGGATCATATTCTTCCAAAAAAATCACGATGCCGAAGGTTTCATTCCGTTTGGACTCAGTTTGATATTCCTTTTCTTCGAAATACTGAAACAGGCAATAAAACAACAATATGGGCTGGGCCTCCGGTTAATAAGTTAGTCCCAAAAGTAATATAAAAGTGTAAAATAAAGCCCATAAACATACAAAAGGGGTAATAAAATAGCATGAATGCTTCATAAGTTATAGATACGTTGGAGACGTATCACACGTCTCGGCAATAAGCAGAGAAGATGTGTACCTGGAGAACAACAGGGAGGCACTGACGAAATTCTGCATCGGATCCGGAGCTGAGCATATGGGAAAACGAACCCAATCTACACATACTCGGGCTGTCCATGGATAACGTTGGACAATTTGAAAGAATCACGATTATAAATATGCAAATGCATGCATATTTATAGATGTAACCCTTTCGAACGGGAGACGCATAGTGGTTACGCATACTGATGACTGACACCTATAGCTAGCAAGTTTCATCAGCACGAAGACCGGAACAGAGCAAATAAAGGGGGAGGAGATGTCATTTGTGCTCACCAACAAACGCAGGGGCGGAGCTCGTCGAACACTAGACCCTCGCAACGACGAAATAACTGCATATTTAAATCGAAAGATGAGTAACATAGCAAGTATTCGACACCGACGGCCACATGTACCTCGCACTGACGATACTTGCTATTTACGGTACCATCGACACCGAGGAACCCTCTAACCCGCTCGTCCCCGGGTAAACTAAATAGCAACTACCATCGGTGCAAGGTACATGAGGCGGTCGGCGTTGAACACTAGATCCACATCTCACAAGTGAAGCCGGCGCCCAGCGTCCCGCAACAATAGTTCTAGTGGCCAATGACGGTCGAACACCTTGGCGAATTTGTCTGGCAGCCTCTGCGATGAGGATTAAAGCCAAGTTTTGAAATTTTCAAACAACCAAACCGACTTGAGTTAGTTTGCGTGTTTCAAGTTTCAACACTTAGCTTTCAATCGTCATCTCTGAGGCTGCCAGACAAATTTGCAATGGTGTTCGACCGCCATCGACGCCTAGAACTGTTGTTGCTGGACGCAGGACCCCTGTGTCACTTTTGGGACGTGGATGTAGTATTCGACACCGATGGCCACATGTACCTCGCACTGACGATACTTACTATTTAGGGTACCATCGACACCGAGGAACCCTCTTTTTTCTTATTCTTCTTCTTTCTCTTTTTTCCTTTTCTTCTTCTTCTTCTTCTTCTTCTTCCATCTCCTTTTTCCTCTTCTTAAACCTAGCACTAACCTAAAACAAAACAGGAAAAAACTACACCTAAACCTAGCACTAACCTAAACCTAAAAACTCAAAACTACATCTAAACCTAGCACTAACCTAAACCTAAAAACTCAAAACTACACCTAAACCTAGCACTAACCTACACCTAATTAAACCTAGCACTAACCTAAAACAAATCAAGAAAATAGAGAGCAAAAAACAGGAAAAAAAACAGAAAAAATTACCTCTTCTCCGGCGAGGTCGGCCGGTGGGGCAGGGCGGCGCAGGGGCCGCGGGGAGGAGGACGGCAGCGGGGCGGGGCGGTGCAAGGACCTCGGGGAGGGGTTCGGCACCGGGACGGCCCGACACAGGCCACTCCGGCGACGGGGCGCGGCGGGGCGGCAGGCCGACGGGGCGATGGGGCGCGGCTGGGAGGCGGGACGACGGGGCGGGGATGGCCGGCGGCGGCGACAGAGGAGATCGAGCGGGCGCACACAAGGGAGAGAGATAAAGAGAGAGGGGGGAGACGGCTCGGCCCGTTAAGTGGGCCTTCTTTGTCGTCCGTTAGCAGACGGCAACGAGGGCCACCGTTAGGGCTGGCCCACGTCTCCTCTTTGTCGTCGGCAAGCAGACGGCAAAGGACTAACATTGTCGTCGGCCAGCAGACGGCAAAGTAATCACCTCTTTTGCTGTCAGCTAGCTGACGACAAAGAATTTGACCTAGCCACGCTGTGCCCTGTGGGGCCCACCTGGCTCTTTGCCGTCTTCCTTCTAGATTTTTGCTGTCATCTGGCCGACGGCAAAGAAGCAGCTGACGGCAAATAGAATTTTTGCCATCTACACTTTCTTTGCCGTCCGCTTTGTGGAAGCGGGCGGCAAAGAGCCTCTTTGCCGTCAGCTGGCCGACGGCAAAGACATGGCGGACGGCAAAATGACAGATTCCAGTAGTGCGTGTGGCTAATTATCTTGGTATACCTCCACATGAAGATGATAGGGAGTTGCCTCCTGCTTATTTAGATTATAATGCCATGGTTAGTATCGACTAATCTTTGACAGATGTCGCGCTGTCCATATTACTCTCCCTACTCCTGCCCTTTTTGATTACCAGGTAAAAAGAAGATATGTTATAACCAAGGAGGAGGCAACCGAGTAAGAGAGGAAGACGGAGGCAGCTCGCCGCCATGCCGCAGCTCAGGAGGCATTGGCTGCTGCATCTCAGTACGACCCCAGTTATAACTTCAGATATCAGTCAGGCTACCCTTGGCCATAGACCAACTTAGGCCAAAAAGCCTAAGCTTGGGGGAGTACGTATTTCTCACTGATGTTACATTCATGTTCACACACTCATTCTAGTTGTCGGTGCTCATACTTTTTCATTGTACTATCCTTGCTAGTTTAATTTCTTTGTCTAGATTTCTTCTTGTGTGTTTGATAAACCTTAAGAAAAAACAAAAAAAATAGTTAGTTTAATTTCCATATTTGTATTAATAATTAAAAGAAAACCCAAAAGGATTTCTCGTTCTTCTTTTGCTTGTTGGGAGCTTTCCCGTGTAAATAGTTTTATTTCTCTTATATCCTTTGGGGGTCGAGAGGAGAAGACCATAATGAAAGTGTTTAGTGGCTCTCATATGCATGATTGATTGATTTAACTTAGAGCCCATATTACTTCGTTTTCTCCCTCGAATTGAATGCTTGCAGATTCTAGCTTAGTCCAAATGCACGTCCACTGTTATTATTACCCACATCGTTCGATCGTGCAAGTGAAAGTCAATAATGACGATATATGATGGGCTGATTAAGATGAGAGAAGCTGGTATGAACTCGACCTCTCTTGTTTTTGTAAATATGATTAGTTCATCATTCCCGATTCAGCCTATTATGAATAAACATGTTTGCAATGACAATTAGAGATTATAGTTGCTTATTCCATGCTTAATTAGCTAGGAGCTTATAATCGTTTACCTTGCGTGCCAACATGCTATTAAAATGGTTATGATGTGGTATGATAGGGTGGTATCCTCCTTTGAATGATTCGAGTGACTTGACTTGGCACATGTTCACGCATGTAGTTGAAACAAAATCAACATAGCCTTCACGATATTTATGTTCATGGTGGACTATATCCTACCCATGCTTGCACTCAGTGTTGATTAATTTTAATGCATGTTCATGACTGTTGTCGCTCTCTCAGTTGGTCGCTTCCCAGTCTCTTGCTAGCCTTCACCTGTACTAACCGGGAATACTGCTTGTGCATCCAAACTCCATAAACCCCAAAGTTATTCCATATGAGTCCACCATACCTTCCTATATGCGGTATTTACCTGCCGTTTCAAGTCAATTTGTATGTGCCAAACTCTAAACCTTCAAATGAAATTCTGTTTTGTATGCTCGAGCAGCTCATGTATCAACTAGGGCTATCTGTATCTTCCATGCTAGGTGGGTTATTCTCAAGAGGAGTTGACTCCGCTCCCCATTCACGAGAAAATGGCTGGTAACCGGGTTGCCCAGTCCCATGCTCAAATCAAATCAAAATAATTAAACAAAACTCCCCCGGGAGTGTTGCTAGTTGGAGGCACCGTTGTTTTGGGCAAGCCATGGATTGATGCTTGTTGGTGGTGGGGGAGTATAAACTTTACCATTCTATTTGGGAACCGCCTATAATGTGTGTAGCATGGAAGATATCGAGATCTCATAGTTGTTACGTTGACAGTGAAAGTATATCACTCAAAATGTTATTCATCTCTATTTTAAAATCGAGCTCTGGCACCTCTACAAATCACTGATTCCCTCTGCGAAGGGCCTATCTATTTACTTTTATGTTGAGTCATCACCCTCTTATTAAAAAGCACCCGCTGGAGAGCACCGTTGTCATTTGCATGCATTACTATTAGTTTATATTGGGTATGACTATGACTGGATCTCTTTTACCATGAATTACAATGTTTAGTCAGTCCTTGATCTTTAAAGGTGCTCTGCATTTATGTTTTGCGGTCTCAGAAAGGGCTAGCGAGATACCATCTTGTTATATCATATTATGATTGTTTTGAGAAAGTGTTGTCATACGAGATTTATTATTATTGCTCGCTAGTTGATTATGCCATTGATATGAGTAAACATGAGACCTAAGTGTTATTGTGAATATGGTTAGTTCATAATCTTTGCTGAAAACTTGAATGTTGGCTTTACATATTTAAAACAACAAGAGCAAAAAGATTTGTAAAAGTTTTTCTTTATCACTTTCAGTTTTTCAACTGAATTGCTTGAAGACAAGCAAAGGTTTAAGCTTTGGGAGTTGATACGTCTCTATCGTATCTACATTTCCAAACACTTTTGCCCTTGTTTTGGACTCTAACTTGCATGATTTGAATGAAACTAACCCGGACTGACGCTGTTTCCAGCAGAACTGCCATGGTGTTAATTTTGTGCAGAAATAAAAGTTCTTGGAATGACCTGAAAATCCACGGAGCAACTTTTCGGAATTAATAAAAAATACTGGCAAAAGAAATAGCGTCAGGGGGCCCACACCCTATCCACGAGGGTGGGGGCGCCCCCTGCCTCGTGGTCCCCCTGGATGTCCACCGACCTCAACTCCAACTCCATATATTTGCTTTCGCGGAAAAAAAAATCTAAGAGAAAGCTTCATCGCGTTTTACGATACGGAGCCGCCGCCAAGCCCTAATCTCTCTCAGGAGGGCTGATCTGGAGTCCGTCCGAGGCTCCGGAGAGGGGGATTTGTCGTCGTCGTCATCATCAACCATCCTCCATCACCAGTTTCATGATGCTCACCGCTGTGCGTGAGTAATTCCATCGTAGGCTTGCTGGACGGTGATGGGTTGGATAAGATTTACCATGTAATCAAGTTAGTTTTGTTAGGGTTTGATCCCTAGTATCCACTATGTCCTGAGATTGATGTTGCTATGACTTTGCTATGCTTAATGCTTGTCACTAGGGCCCGAGTGTCATGATTTCAGATCTGAACCTATTATGTTTTCATGAATATATGTGAGTTATTGATCCTATCTTGAAGTCTATAGTCACCTATTATGTGTTATGATCCGACAACCCTGAAGTGACAATAATTGGATACTTCTCGGTGATGACCGTAGTTTGAGGAGTTCATGTATTCACTATGTGTTAATGCTTTGGTCTGGTACTCTATTAAAAGGAGGCCTTAATATCCCTTAGTTTCCATTAGGACCCCGCTGCCACAGGAGGGTAGGACAAAAGATGTCATGCAAGTTCTTTTCCATAAGCACGCATGACTATATTCGGAATACATGCCTACATTACATTGATGAACTGGAGCTAGTTCTGTGTCACCCTATGTTATAACTATTACATGAGGAATCGCATCCGACATAATTATCCATCACTAATCCAATGCCTACGAGCTTTTCACATATTGTGCTTTGCTTATTTACTTTACCGTTGCTACTGTTACAATTTTGAACTACAAAACTGCTATCGTTACTTTTGCCACTGTTACCGTTACTTCCATACTATTTGCTACTAAATACTTTGCTGCAGATACTAAGTTATCCAGGTGTGCTTGAATTTACAACTCAACTGCTAATACTTGAGAATATTCTTTGGCTCCCCTTGTGTCAAATCAATAAATTTGGGTTGAATACTCTATTCTCGAAAACTGTTGCGATCCCCTATACTTGTGGGTTATCACTGCTGCTCTGCCGCCCAAGGCGCCTCGGCGTGACTAGGCCATCTCACCCCATCCTTCATGGACCGAGCAGAGGGGAGGAGATTCCCGCCGCCATTTGGGATTTGCCAGCGGCGGCGAGGGGAGAGGTGTTGTTGGAGGTTATTAGTCTGTCTCCATGGACTTTAGTCAATAACGCTCGTTAATTCCTATTCCTACGCATATACGTCGGGTGTAGAACTGCACACACTAATTAGTTCACCCAAAATCTCAAGCTGATGGGGAACGGTGGGCTATGCATTTATATGTCAACATTTCCCCTCACATGTGGCTCCCGGAGGCCTAAACATGGACTAAAAGTGAGCTGCAATTTAATTGCACCAGTCGGGTCTTGAACTAAAGACCTCTTGGTTCTGATACCATGTAGAATTGCACGCGCCAGCCATTTCACCCAAAAGCTCAAACTATGCGAGAGGGTCGTACATTATACTTCAACACTCCCCCTCACGTCTATGCTCCTTTGGAGTTTATACACGGGGAGAAAAAGCGGGGCAGGCCCCAATTATTTATTGTGTTTACTGGGTCTTGAACCCTGAACCTCT
This sequence comes from Triticum timopheevii, assembly GCA_963921465.1. Lineage (NCBI taxonomy): Eukaryota > Viridiplantae > Streptophyta > Magnoliopsida > Poales > Poaceae > Triticum > Triticum timopheevii. Next base: position 304,157,478 of record OY997270.1, read on the forward strand.
TGGTTGTAAGTTTATGTACCTAACCAGTTCAATCATAAGCTCAAGCTATGGTAGAGGGCCGAACATTATACTCCAAGACTCCCCCTCGCGTTTATGCTTCTTTGGAGTTTATGATGTGAGTGGCGGAAGCGGGGGTGTAGGACCTTGAGAAGAGGTGTCTAGAGGGGGGTGATTAGACACTAAGTACCAAAGTTGCAGTTTTTAAGTTTCCTTAAGTTTAAGTGGAGTTTAGGCACAATTTCAACATTCACAATACATATCAAGCAAGCATGCAAAGAGTATATGAGCAGTGGAAAGTAAAGCATGCAACTTGCAAGAAAGTAAAGGGAAGGGTTTGGAGGATTCAAACGCAATTGGAGACACGGATGTTTTTCGCGTGGTTCCGATAGGTGGTGCTATCGTACATCCACGTTGATGGAGACTTCAACCCACAAAGGGTAATGGATGCGTGAGTCCACGGAGGTCTCCACCCACGATGGGTCCACGAAGAAGCAACCTTGTCTATCCCACCATGGCCGTCGCCCACGAAGGACTTGCCTCACTAGCGGTAGATCTTCACGAATTAGGCGATCTCCTTGCCCTTACAAACTCCTTGGTTCAACTCCACAATCTTGTCGGAGGCTCCCAAGTGACACCTAGCCAATCTAGGAGACACCACTCTCCAAGAAGTAACAAATGGTGTGTTGATGATGAACTCCTTGCTCTTGTGCTTCAAATGATAGTCTCCCCAACACTCAACTCTCTCTCATAGGTTTTGGATCTGGTGGAAATAAGATTTGAGTGGAAAGCAACTTGGGGAAGGCTAGAGATCAAGATTCATATGGTAGGAATGGAATATCTTGGCCTCAACACATGAGTAGGTAGTTCTATCTCAAAAAATGTATGCTGGAAGTGTAGGTTCGTTCTGATGGCTCTCTCCACGAATGAAGAGGAGGTGAAGGGGTATATATAGCCTCCACACAAAATCTAACAGTTACACACAATTTACCAAACTCGGTGGGCCCGAATTGTTAAACTCGGTCGGACCGATTTAGCAAATAATGTGACCGTTAGGGTTTTCGGTGGGACCGAAATGCAACTCGGTGAGACCGATTCGGTTAGGGTTAGGGCATAACGTAATCTCGGTAAGACCAATTACACAAACTCGGTGAGACCGATTTGGTAATAAGCTTTCCAGAGAGTTAGTCAGGCAAACTCGGTTTGACCGATTACATAAACTCGGTGGGACCGATTTTGGTAATAAGTTTTCCAGAGAGTTTGCATTGTAATCTCGGTAGTACCGATTGCTCAAACTCGGTGAGACCGATTTTGATAATGGACATACACAGAGAGATTACGATCCCATCTCGGTGAGACCGAGATCCCTATCGGTAAGACCGATTTGCTTAGGGTTTGTGGCAGTGGCTATGACCTTTGGAATCGCTGGCGCCGGATAGGAAGAATCGGTGTGACCAATTTTGGCTTTAGGTTTAGGTCATTTGTGGAAGTGGGAAAGTAGCTGAGGGTTTTGGAACATATCACTAAGCACATGAAGCAAGAGGCTCATTAAGCAACACCTCATCCCTCCTTGATAGTATTGGCTTTTCCTATAGACTCAATGTGATCTTGGACCACTAAAATGTAAAATGAAGAGTCTTGAGCTTGAAGCTTGAGCCAATCCTTTGTCCTTAGCATCTTGAAGGAGTTCCCACATCCTTTAGTCCATGCCACTCCACTGTTGAACTTATCTGAAATATACTAGGTAAAAGTGTTAGTCCAACAAGAGATATGTTGACATTAATTACCAAAACCACCTAGGGAGCACTTGTGCTTTCAATCTCCCCCTTTTTGGTAATTGATGACAACATACATCAAAGCTTTAGATAAAGACATAAAGAGTAGCAAGTAAAGCTTTGGAAAGACATGTAACAAGTATAGGCTCCCCCTATATGTATGCAATCATGTGAATATGGAATGTAGAGGCATGTGAGAGCATAAACATGATGGAGCAGGAAAAGTGTTACATGTATCTTGGCCATATGCATCAGAGCAAAGAATGTTGAAGAAAATACCTTCATGCTCATGAGTCCTTCTTGCAAACAATATGTACATCAGCAAGAATTCCTCATACACATGATTGTGATGCATATACTTACCTTGTAGTCTGGAGTTGTCTTAGGATGAAATGAACCTGTGTAAACAAGGTTAGATAACACAGATACATCTACTAGCCAGAGCAAACAGAAGAGACCACAAGAATACCAAGACTGGGATGACATGTAGAGAGTGAGTACTAAGTACCACATTGAATTAGACATGTCCCCAAGAGTAAAGATATGCAATGAATTTAAATGATCTCTTTCCCTTAGATGTCTTGCTCCCCCTAAATCTAACATGGGATATTGGGAGAAGATAGGGAACAGAAAATCAGAGCTGAAAGAAAACAGAGCTGAAAGATATGAATGATGATCAGAGCTGATGCATGCTAATGCAAATAGGCACAACAGAACATATGAACATGTATCTCCCCTCAAGAAGACATGTGGACATCTCTCCTCTTGAACACCAAGCATCTGGGATCCTTGAGAAATACTTTCTACTTAAGTATTCTCTCCCCCTGGAGATCTCTCTCTTCCCTTTGAGGGTCTCTCCCCCTAGAAGGTCTCTCTCCCCCTTTAGGAGATGATAATCTTTGATGCTCTCTCTCTCTTCAAATGATAAGCTTTGATGTTCTCTCTCTCCCCCTTTGACATCAATTTCCAAGAAGGGTCTTCTGGAATCTGTCGAATGGGTTTGGTCCTTGAGACACAGAACAAAGCAATGATAAAAATGTGATGCTTGTAGAGAACAAGATTCATTGAGTGGAGCTGGATCAGAAGAAACACAGAATTATGTGGCAAACTGTTTTTCCTGTTATGAAATCGGAGGCACCGAGTGAGTTGCTTCGGTTGGACCGAAAGGATTCGGTTGGGCCAAAAAGAACAAATCGGTGAAACCGAGTTCATGACAAAGAAAACACTTGTCACCTCAGCTCAGTGAGTGATAAGATCTCACGGAGATTTGCAAGGAATTTACTGAAAGATGTGCAATGAATTGGAATGCAGAAAATGCAGAATAAACAGAAAGAAATAAGTCTAGATGAAGTTTTTTTTGAAAGGGGAAACAAATATGCATGATACAAATGCAAAAACACAGCAAAGAACACAAGAGAACTTCATCTAGAGATGGTCGGCGACAAAGTCACCTATGTTAGAGTATATTGACTTAGGAGTCAAGTGAGAGCACTTGATCATAGGTCATACTCATCGTTTAAGCTCAAAATGAGGTTGCCATTTTTCGTCTAAGCATCTTGATGTATTCACATCTTGTCGAGTTGCTTTAGCTCATGACTTGGAGTAAAGCTTCTCTAAGATGGAATAACATACCTTGATTGGTGGTGTTGTCCATGTAGTTGAACTTCTGTGGGTTGCTCAAGGTTGATGTAGTTCATCAAGAATTGGGAGCACCACTTGGAATTTGAGTCCATCTACCTACATGGGTTAGTTCTTGCAAGGAAGAGCACTTGTGTATCCAAAAATGACAATCGTGAAGCTAAAAAAAATTTGTCAAAGGATATGTTTGAGTGGTTTCGTGCTTCCTTGTCTTCAACCACCAAGGTGTAGAGACTTGGTGATGTAGAGATTGCTCAAGATGTGAGTAGATTACAATCTCATGGAATTTGATTCCACCAAGTACCTATATGGGTTAGATAACATGCAAGATACAAATATATCCAAGACATAAGATATTCATCATAAGAGAAATATCAAGGATTAGTCATAAGCTCATGTCTTGCATGTATCCAATGGAGTTTCTACTCCAAGTTCGAAGCATCAATGATGTTCAATTCTCCTCTTAACCTGCAAAACACTTTCTCATCAAGAGGTTTAGTGAATATATCCGCTAATTGCTTTTTGGTGCGAACATGCTTAAGATCAATGTCACCCTTAGCAACATGATCTCGAATGAAATGATGACGAACTTCAATATGCTTAGTTCGAGAATGTTGCACAGGATTATGACCAATTTTGATAGCACTTTCATTGTCACAAAGCAATGGAACATGTCTCACATATATCCCATAGTCTTTAAGAGTTTGGGTCATCCAAAGTAATTGAGCACAACATGAACCAGCGGCAATATATTCAACTTCGGCAGTGGGTAAGGATACCGAGTTTTGTTTCTTGGAGGACCAAGACACAAGAGATCTACCAAGAAATTGACAAGTACCCGAAGTGGACTTCCTATCAACCTTGTCTCCGGCATAGTCCGAGTCGGAATAGCCAACAAGATCAAAAGAGGCCCTCTTAGGATACCAAATGCCAAAATTTGATGTATGGATTAAGTATCTCACTATCCTTTTCACGGCCTTAAGATGGCATTCCTTAGGAGCAGCTTGATATCGTGCACACATGCACACACTTAGCATGATATCGGGACGTGAAGCACATAGATATAACAATGAACCAATTATAGAGCGATAAACCTTTTGATCAACCGGTTCACCATCTTTAGTCAAGTCATTATGTCCACTAGTAGGCATGGGTGTAGACATACCTTTGCATTCTTGCATATTGAACTTCTTGAATAAGTCCTTGGTGTACTTCGTTTGAGAAACAAAGGTACCTTCCTTAGTTTGCTTGATTTGCAACCCAAGAAAGAATTTGAGTTCACTCATCATAGACATCTCAAACTTCTCCGACATTAGCTTCCCAAACTTTTCACTAAAATGAGGGTTAGTTGAACCAAATATAATATCATCAACATAAATTTGGCATACAAATAGTTCTCCATTAACCCTTTTAGTTAAAAGAGTAGAATCAATTTTCCCAATTTCAAAGCCTTTTTCAATAAGGAACTTGGTCAAGCATTTATACCAAGCTCTAGGAGCTTGTTTAAGACCATAAAGAGCTTTGTGAAGTTTGTAAACATGATTGGGTTTCTTAGGATTGACAAAGCCGGGAGGTTGCTTAACATAAACTTCCTCCTCTATTTCACCATTTAGAAAAGCACTTTTAATGTCCATTTGGTACAAGGTGATATCATGATGATTAGCATAGGCAAGTAAGATGCGAATGGACTCAAGTCTAGCAACAGGGGCGTAAGTCTCACCATAGTCCATACCTTTGACTTGTGTGTAGCCTTGGGCGATGAGACGTGCTTTGTTGCGAACTACTTCTCCATCTTCATCTTGCTTGTTGCGAAACACCCATTTGGTACCGATGACGTTGTGGTTGTTGTCGGGCTTCCCAACCAATGTCCAAACTTGATTCCTCTCAAAGTTATGTAGCTCTTCATGCATGGCATTTATCCAATCTGGATCTTCCAATGCTTCTTCAACCTTCATAGGTTCAATGCTAGAGATGAAAGAATAGTTTTCACAAAAGTTAGCTAAACGAGTTTTAGAGCGAGTGATTCTCCCGGTTTGAATGTCATTGTAGATTTGCTCGACGGGATGATCTTTAGCAACTCTTGCTCGAACTTGTGAAAGCTTTTGCTTGGGTCTTCGTTGAACATCTTCTTCATCTTGTTCTTCTTCTTCTTGGCCTTCTTCATTGTTGGTGTTGTCGTTCTCTTGTCGTGGTGGAGAAGGAGGTTGTTGACGTTCATCTTGATGCACTTCCTCGTTTTCTTCATCTTGGTGTGTCCCGCTTGTGGATGCTTCCGTGTCAACTCTTGGTTCACCTTGTTGTGAAGTTGAAGCTTCCACTTGGACGGACGAGGTACTCTCCTTCACCTCCGTTGGACGAACCTTGCCAATAGCCAAGTCTTGAATTGCTTCCGAAGGATCTTTGTCACCTACATCAATTGGCAATTGCTCTACTTGCGAGCCGTTAGATTCATCAAACTTCACATCTACAGTCTCTTCAACCTTTCAGGTGCAATTGTTGTAGACACGGTAAGTGTGAGAGTTTGAGCCATAACCTAGTAGGAAACCTTCATGAGACTTAGGAGCAAATTTAGAGCGACGATGCTTATCAAGAATGTAGCACTTTGAGCCGAATACTCGAAAGTATCCAACTTGGGGTTTGTTACCGGTGAGGAGCTCGTATGCCCTCTTGCCGAGTAGCTTGTGAAGATACAACCGATTTGTTGCATGACAAGCTGTCTCAACTGCTTCCGCCAAAAGTGCTTCAGCGTCTTGTACTCATCAAGCATCATTCTCGCCATCTCAATGAGCGCCCGGTTCTTCCTCTCAACAACTCCATTTTGTTGAGGTGTGTACGTAGCCGAGAACTCATGTGAAATCCCTTCTTCGTCAAGAAAGGTGTCCACATTTGCGTTCTTGAACTCCGTTCTATTGTCGCTGCGAACCTTCTTGATCTTCACTTCAAATTGATTTTGGGCCTTCCTAGCGAAGTTTTTGAAGATCTTTTGGACCTGCGATTTATCATCGAGAAAGAACACCCACGTAAATCTTGAAAAATCATCAACTATAACTAGACCAAAAGAATTTCCACCGAGACTCTTGTAAGAGTTGGGACCAAAGAGATCCATGTGAAGTAGCTCGAGTGGCCTCCTTGTGGTCATGATGTTCTTCACGGGATGCCTTCCTCCAACCTATTTACCTGCCTGACAAGCGCTGCAAAGTCTATCCTTACCAAATATGACATCATTAACTCCAAGGATATGATTTCCTTTAATAAGCTTGTCAAGGTTTCGCATACCAACATGACCTAGTCGTCTATGCCATAACCAACCTTTTGAGGATTTAGCAATGAAGCAAGTTTTAGGTTGAGCCTTTTTAGTAAGTCAACAATGTATAGATCACCTCTACGCACACCGGTAAAGACCATTTTATGATTATCTCGACGAAACACTTGGCAATCTACTTCAGTACATAGAACATTGAAACCGAAATCAGCAAGTCTAGATACTGAAAGTAAGTTGTAACCAAGAGATTCAACGAGCATGACATTTTGTATGGAGCTATCATGTGATATGGCCACCTTACTGAGGCCAACCACCTTACCCTTTGAGTTGTCACCGAAAGTGACATACTTTCAAGGACTATCATTATCAGCAAGCTCACGAAACATGTCTTTATCTCCGGTCATGTGATCGGTACATCCACTATAAAGAACCCATTCCTTTCCTCCTGACATGTATCCCCGAAGATTTGCCATAAGACCAAAGTGTCTCATTGCATCATCAAGATTGAAGTCACTATCATCATCCTCATCATAGTATCCATGTTCAACATCGTCATGTGGTGGATCAAGTCCTAGAGAGGGTGATTCATTAGAATGAGTTTGACAATAATCTTGCTTATGAATTTTTATAGCTTCGGAAATAATATCACTAATAATGCCAACATTTCCTTTGGCACGCATAAGGTTTGTAAGCTCAAATAGACGATCACCAAACATAGGATCACTAGTATTCATCTTACTCAAAGCAATAGACTTATGGAGAATTTCATCAAGATTCTTCAAGGAATAATCTAGAAATCGTTCCTCTAGAAATTTCCATATGGTGTAGGCACACTTAAGAGTAGGCAAGCATCCAATCAAGTTTCTAGGCAATCCTCTAATGATAAGTTCGGCAGTTCTAAGATTCCTAATCATGTCAATTGACTCATCATGGGTAGGATTCATAGGATCAACATAAGGTGCACAAGGGCTAGCAATGTACTTGTTCAAATGATATTGATTGAAAATAACAAGCATCTCATTTTTTCACTCATGAAAATACTCTCCATCAAGAATAGGCACTCTATGTCTAAGACTCCCAATAGTAGGCTCATCCATCTTCCTCCAATGGTGATTAAACCAAAGCAATGGAGACCAATGCTCTGATACCACTTGTAGGACCTTGAGAAGAGGTGTCTAGAGGGGGGTGATTAGACACTAATTACCAAAGTTGCAGTTTCTAAGTTTCCTTAAGTTTAAGTGGAGTTTAGGCACAATTTCAACATTCACAATACATATCAAGCAAGCATGCAAAGAGTATATGAGCAGCGGAAAGTAAAGCATGCAACTTGCAAGAAAGTAAAGGGAAGGGTTTGGAGGATTCAAACGCAATTGGAGACACGGATGTTTTTCGCGTGGTTCCGATAGGTGGTGCTATCGTACATCCACGTTGATGGAGACTTCAACCCACGAAGGGTAACGGTTGCGCGAGTCCACGGAGGGCTCCACCCAGGATGGGTCCACGAAGAAGCAACCTTGTCTATCCCACCATGGCCGTCGCCCACGAAGGACTTGACTCGCTAGCGGTAGATCTTCACGAAGTAGGCGGTCTCCTTGCCCTTACAAACTCCTTGGTTCAACTCCACGATCTTGTCGGAGGCTCCCAAGTGACACCTAGCCAATCTAGGAGACACCACTCTCCAAGAAGTAACAAATGGTGCGTTTATGATGAACTCCTTGCTCTTGTGCTTCAAATGATAGTCTCCCCAACACTCAACTCTCTCTCATAGGTTTTCGATCTGGTGGAAAGAAGATTTGAGTGGAAAGCAACTTGGGGAAGGCTAGAGATCAAGATTCATATGGTAGGAATGGAATATCTTGGCCTCAACACATGAGTAGGTAGTTCTCTCTCAGAAAATGTATGCTGGAAGTGTAGGTTCGTTCTGATGGCTCTCTCCACGAATGAAGAGGAGGTGGAGGGGTATATATAGCCTCCACACAAAATCTAACCGTTACACACAATTTACCAAACTCGGTGGGACCGAATCATTAAACTTGGTCGGACCGATTTAGCAAATAATGTGACCGTTAGGGTTTTCGTTGGGACCGAAATGCAACTCGGTGAGACCGATTCGGTTAGGGTTAGGGCATAACGTAATCTCGGTAAGACCTATTACACAAACTCGGTGAGACCGATTTGGTAATAAGCTTTCCAGAGAGTTGGTCAGGCAAACTCGGTTTGACCGATTACACAAACTCGGTGGGACCGATTTTGGTAATAAGTTTTCCAAAGAGTTTGCATTGTAATCTCGGTAGTACCGATTGCTCAAACTCGGTGAGACCAATTTTGATAATGGACATACACAGAGAGATTACAATCCCATCTCGGTGAGACCGAGATCCCTATCGGTAAGACCGATTTGCTTAGGGTTTGTGGCAGTGGCTATGACCTTTGGAATCGGTGGCGCCGGATAGGAAGAATCGGTGTGACCGATTTTGGCTTTAGGTTTAGGTCATTTGTGGAAGTGGGAAAGTAGCTGAGGGTTTTGAAACATATCACTAAGCACATGAAGCAAGAGGCTCATTAAGCAACACCTCATCCCTCCTTGATAGTATTGGCTTTTCCTATAGACTCAATGTGATCTTGGACCACTAAAATGTAAAATGAAGAGTCTTGAGCTTGAAGCTTGAGCCAATCCTTTGTCCTTAGCATCTTGAAGGAGTTCCCACATCCTTTAGTCCATGCCACTCCACTGTTGAACTTATCTGAAATATACTAGGTAAAAGTGTTAGTCCAACAAGAGATATGTTGACATTAATTACCAAAACCACCTAGGGAGCACTTGTGCTTTCAGGGGGGCAGGCCTCAACTAACTGATCCAAAGGTCCGAAGTGATGGAGAGAGCCAGGCAATGTACTTCAACACCCCCCCCCCCTCACGTCTAGGCTTATTTAGTCTTTAGATGCCAGATTTATGTAGACCGCAAAATCTTTTTTAAATACTACAATGGCAGAGTATTACTCAAGACCTCCTAGTTCGAATAACATGTTAATTAATGCTCTAGCCAACTCATTCAAAAGTCCGAACCATGAGAAAGGGTCAGACATTATACTTCAACATCGATGAAGAAAACATGGTAGTGGGAGCGGACAGAGATGTAGTCCTCCAGTGGCGAGTAGTTGAGATGAGCTAAATACTTTTTTTATAAAGGGAATATATTAATATCACGGATACCAATTGCAGCCAACCTCTGCAACTACCCTAAAGGCGTTACAGATGCACACAGTCAAAAAGAAGAATCTAGAAAAGGAAAAGCCCTGCTACAGAGTTCCAGTCCTTACAGTAGCAGTACAACCACCACCAAAACAACACATCAAGTCCAAGTTCTCCAAAAACGACGCCTCAAAGAAAGTAACAATGCACAAGCACCGCCGTCGCCCGATCGTAGATCTTGGGTTTTCACCCTGAAGATAGTCCCCGCTCTCAAAATAATGCCTTCAACAAGGTCCTTGCTAGGCACAACCAACTAAGGCCAGACCTTGGATTTTCACCTTGAGAGGTAAGACTTTGAACTGCACATGTGTTGTCGCCCCCACTTACATACCGCTGCTACAAAATCCGAAACTCCAAGCAAGTTCCTCATCGCCACAAAAGCTCCAATCACCATTACTAGTCCTCCGATCTCGGCTTCCGTGACATTCTCCGCCTCGGACTTCAGCATGGAATTAAACATGTCCCATGATGGCAACAGATAGCAGAGCTTCGCACCGCTCCCCCCTTAATGGAGAACCAGTGGGCACGACTGAATCCCATCCGATCCAGCAATTTCCACAGATAACGCGCCCATGGGAGTTCGCTGGCGGAGCCTTCCGGAACCCGACACTCCGACCAGCTCAAGAAGGACAGGCGTCAGACAGATCTTCATCTTGTCACTTGAGGAACCCTAGGACCGCCCCCTTAATTCAGGCCAAGCCCGCGGCCCCCACGCCGCCGCGGCACCGTGGATCAAATCAGAGGAATCGGCAAGCACCAACACTTCGACCGACGACCCAGGGATGCGCGGATCTCATCGGGAGCAGCAGGGGCGCCGGGAAAGGGCGCCTTGCCAGTAGCCAATGGCGCGCCGCCGCGCCATGGAGGAGCAGGCCACGCACCGCCGCACCGTCTGAGCAAAGCACCAACACCATGATCGGTCGCTGCCTCGGCCTTGAATCTGAGGGGAAAACGCTGCTCCGAGAGAGAGAGCTCACCCCGCCTCCATCGTCCATGGCACGGGCTTAGCCCGGTCGCCTCCGACCATGATGATGAGGGGGGGAGGGGGCTTGTGGTGGCCGGCGGCTGGGTCTCCCCGTGTTGCCCGAGTCCATGGCCACAATTTCGTCGTGTGGACATGTTCAGAATGAAGCACAAGTGGTACAGTATATTTTTTCTGCGGCATCTTTTCACTGGTCTTCCTCTCTGTTTCGATCCAGAAAACAATGACAGAAACTAAAGATTCGGGCCCTGGCACGACACCTCACTGTCACTGACGTGCCTTGTGCACATGCGTCTGTTCACTAGATCCTCCCATGGTACAATAGCATGCAAAGAAGGCAAATGACAAGAAGACGCGCATCACCAGACAAATTACTGAACAGATTAGCAACTGTACTCGCCATCAGTTACGTACGTACCATGCATTTGGATGCCATGAACATCTTACAAGTTACAATCACATCATTTACGTACCCATTTTGTTGGAGATTAACATGCAAGTGAAATATGGTCGTTCGTAGATCTCGATCTAGAGACAATACTGACAAGATAGCTCACCCAACTGCATTCCGATCTACGGCCAGCAATGCATGGGCACCGACGCATCCACCGTTCTTTCGTGCATGCAATGTACATACAAACGTTCTTCGTCGGCCGCCGTGGGGCGCGCGCAGGGGCAGTACATCGTCGCCTCCTCCAACACAAAGTTCCTTTGTAGCTCAGGCTATATGGAACCTTTTATCCTCAACCCTCTAGCCTTACTTTGAGATCCGTACTCTCCAACTAACTAACAACAACAAGATTTCTCTTTTTTGTTTTTTAAAAATGAAACAACATATGAACTTCAAACTTTGCAGATCGAACAAACATTAGAATATCAATGTGTAAAAAAACTTTCAGATTTTTTGTTCTGATATAAATATATAAAATGAGATTTTCTTTGAATAAAAATATTATTTCAAGTATTAAAAATGCATGAAAAAAATCTGAAAGTATTTTTCCTAGATTGTAGTTAGAATGTATTGTTGTTCTGCAAAACTTGAAGATTATATGTTGTGTCGTTTGAGAGAAACAAAAAAGATAAATGTGTCTGCACGGATCTTGATGCATAAATGGATGGCAAAGATAAAGGGTACCATGTAGTCTGAGCTACAGAAAACCACACTCCTCCTCCAAGGGGGGGTTCGAGCTGATGGTGACCATGAACGTGGTGCTCACGTCGGGGACCTACGCGGGGAGCTCGGTGACCGTGATGGGGCGCGACGACACCGGCGTGGCGGTGCGCGAGCTGGCGGTGGTCGGCGGCACGGGGCAGTTCCGGATGGCGAAAGGCTACGTGCTGTGGAAGACCGTCCGCCCCGACCTGCTGGAGCTCGACATCTACGTCAACCCATGAGCCACTGCCCACTGCCCACTAGGCCGATTCAGCGTGCATGCATGCGTCGGTGACTGCTGGCAGCATTACGTAAGTGTTGCGCGCGGTCGTTCAAAATAAAATGAGTGTTGCACCTTGTGTTACAAGGCGCTACGTGGATGTTTGTGATATTGTTTTTCGTGTTTCTTTTATCTTGTCATTCTTTTTGTTGGTCTAAGTGCAACGGATTATGAGCACCTGTCATATGTGGATGCTACTTGTGTTTGAATCAAATAAATATTTTGCAACTACTTCCTCTGTTCCTAAATATAAGTCTTTGTAGATATTTCACTATGAACCACATACGGATGTATATAGATGCATTTTAAGTTCATATTCATTCATTTTGTTTCGTATGTAGTCCACCTAGTGGAATCTCTATAAAGACTTATATTTAGAAACGGAGGGAGTATACAATAATAATCAAACAAATAAATCATTGCTATTTTGAATTTTAAATTATTACTCTAATTCATGTTTCGTCCAATCAAATCTCATTATACTTCTATAAAGGATGGTGAGTACCCGCCTCCTTGGGGCTTCGCCGCGCTAGAGTGACATCTGCATTGTCTGTTTCACGCGCGCGTGGCGCCGATGTCTCCTAGGCACGCTTCGTGCCATCTCCGTGGCTGCCACGCCCTCGGCCGGTTTTCCTCTGGGATCCACAACTCAGTGACATGATTGTGGATCTTATTCTATTCCTTCGGGTGGGTTGTGGGTGTGCCCGGGGCCACCTTCCTATGGGGTTATCGTCGTGTCAGTGGGCGCCATATTGCGCGCTAAGCCGCCCGCGACAGGTGAGCCTGGGCCAGGTTGTTGGCGTCTTTCGCCCCTACGGGTTGCGTCGCTCGTGTGCGCCCGACTCGGGGTGAGTGTCGTTCACCTCCCGCCAAGCCGTTTCGTTTGCCCGACTTGGGTACGCGCGGGGCGCAGCGTTGTTTGTTTCTCGCTTGGTTGTTTCGTCCGTGCGAGCTGACTCGGGGAGTGAGCAACGAAACTAGTCGTTGAGGCTGCCCCATGAGGTGATGGACGGGGACGGTGCTCGACTTGTGTGAGTCGGGGTGCTTAGTGGGTGTTGGAGTTGTGTCGAATATAATGTACGAGGTAGGTTACAGTTGGACTTGTAGTTGTATTGTGTTTAGATAAGATATGGAGTCGTGTCCTAGTAGGACACTTGTATTCTAGGCCTCTCATATATAGTGGGGGCACGATGTAACCTATGCCAACATAATAGCACAGGCGCGCAAGGGGGAGCCGGCGGCATGTGCCGGCGCCCGGGTGGCCGGTGTGCAGTATTGTGACGCTATCACGGGGAGGAGCATCTGTAGTCAGGCCCCCGGAATGTAGCCACATCGGTGAACCTCGTTAACAAATCTCGGTGTCGTGCTCGTGTGATTGCTTGGTCCTCGGATGATTGACGATATGCTTCGGATTTATGCTAACAAGTGGTATCATGAGCTAGGTTCTTCGGAGGTCATGGATCGTCGATTAAAGGAGGATGAAGAGAATGTCGACAGAAATCTGCAGGTATCATCGGCGAGTTGCGGTTCAGAAGTAGATATGGTCGCGTTGTAATCTTCACGGCAGCGATCCAGATCGATCTCGGCGAGTTGCAGCAGTGCTCGAATCGCGTGGCGCAGGCAGGGGCGCACACCGGCATCGGTGGAGGCGGCTTGGCGCATACGCGTGGGAGGCTGGTGAGGCTTCGTACGCTAGACGCTCGTACTGTCGTACATCCCAGGTGAGAGCGCTGCAGAGCAGGCGTGGTAGGCTAGGCCCAGGTGTTGGGCGGTTCTGCAGGCGTTGCCGCGTGTACGTGTGCAAGGAGGTGGCCGGCTGGTTGTTGCGTTGTGCTGAGTCAAAGGGGTGCAAAAGGAACGAGATTTGTTTGAAAAAAAACTACGTGACGGACTGGTGTTTTCCATCTGAACGAAGAGCAAGGCAAAGCTAATGGACCTATACAGCTTACATATGCACGTGGTGGAGTTTGAAAACTTTCTTTTTATCTCCGTTTGGAGTGCACGGGAAGGCTTATGAGGTAGGTTGGCTTTGTTTCTTCAAACACGTTGAGTACGTGGATGGTACCCTGATGGTCTGTGGTGTGCGTGGCAATGATAACGGCATGTGTATAAGGCTCGTGGGGTTTGGAGCATGTTGTGCAGTCGGACAAGTTCGGCTGGGTTGGACTAGACAGTCTGACGGATCGACGTGAGTCGGTTGATACAGAAGACGGTGGTGGATCGGCGATGACGACATATGTGCGTGATGCTGATGGTGACCGACTTCTGGGCGTGGAAACACGTGGCACGGGCCTGAGTGCTTGTGTGGCTTTGACAAGACTATGGCGCGGGATTGATTCAAGGTGGTGTATACACGGAGCTTCAAGTCGATGAGGCGCGGGGATGGACTGATCATCTACCATGGAGTCATGTTGAAGGTGGAGCTGGAGTCTGGAAGACTTCACTCAGTGCTGATTGAGGGGCTATGGCGTAAGAGCTCAAAGAGTCAAAGCCTATTTCAGCGGGAAAAAGCGAGTGACACGCAATTCGGACTGGAGCCGAGTGGTTTGATGGAAGCGTGAAACTCGTCATTGGTCGGTGATGATCGGTGATACTCTGCAGTGGGGGTTGAGTGGTGTGGGTTCGCGACCCTTGAGACTCGACCAGGACAGCAGAGGCTCGACGCGGTAATAGCGGCGAGGCGTGCGGTATGCACGGTGCATGGAGACGGACCAGGGCTCTGGTGGTCATACATGTGGTAAGACAACTGCGAATTTGACTCGGGATGACTACAAGCAACGGTGAAATTCCTTCATGTTTCAGACAGGCGGTCAAGAAAGGAGCGATGATGTTGAGTTCAGGTAACTTTTATGTGTGACACCCAATATGTGGGTTGTTCACTTTCACGCAGGATCAGTGTGTGATGGTGTTGGACGGTTACTCTGGAAGTTGGGAGCACAAATGGAGTAACAAGAAACTTAATTTTGCTCGAGTGTTGACTGTGATCAAGAAAAGAAGGGACTACAAGTTGTAGGTGGAGTCATATGGAGTCTTTGGAGTAGCAGCGGTACTCATGTGATAAACTCAAGTCCAATGTACATGGATTTTTGACGCATTGACAAATCCAGGATGGTGGAGAATTGTGTCGATTATAGTGTACGAGGTAGGTTACAGTTGGACTTGTAGTTGTATTGTGTTTACATAGAATATGGAGTCATGTCCTAGTAGGATACTTGTATCCTACGCCTCTTATATATAGTGAGGGTAGACACACGATGTAACCTATGCCAACATAATAGCAAAGGCGCGCAAGGGGGAGCCGGCAGTATGTGCCGGCGCCCGGATGGCCGGTGTGCAGTATTGTGACGGTGTCACGGAGGAGAAGCGCCTGTAGTCAGGCCTAGGATGTAGCCATATCGGAGAACCTCGTTAACAAATCTCGGTGCCGTGCTCGTGTGATTGCTTGGTCCTTGGATGATCGACGATATGCCTCGGATTTATTCTAACAGTGGGTGTTTTGATCTTTTCTTAAGGTACTTGTATTTTTCTATAAGTTCGTTGTTTTATGCCCTTCAGACGATGTGCTGTGCACACTAAGGGCATCTCCAGCCGCGCCCCCAACAGGCCCTCCCCAGGCGATTTCGCCGCGCCGACGCCGAAAAAAGGCCCCAGTCGCGCCCCCAGAAGCCCGTTTTTCGCCGGCTCGGGCCAAAACTGGTGCCGGCGGACCCAGGCCGAACCCGGCGCCCTGGGGGCGCTTGGGGAGCCGGCGTAAGCGAAAAAGGCGCGTGGACTCGCACTGGAGGCGACCGAAGGCCTTTTCCCGCCGTTTTACTGCCTTTTTTCTCACTTCTCTCCCGCTCGCTCGCCTTGCTCCCGCCATTCTCCCCCTTTCTCCCGCCAACCCCGCTCGCAACCCGCCGCCCATGCCGCCGAAGAAATACACCATGCCGCGCGCCGCGGCGACCGCGACGGGCGCCGCTACCCAACCGAAACAGAGCAAGCCGAGGGCGCCTCCAACGAAGCTGCCGGGCCTGTCGAACGCCGAGTGGAGGGTGGAAGTACAGCGCCGAGAAGCGGTCACCACCGACAGGCGGAACCGGGGGATAGCCAAGAAGGCCCGCGACAACGCGGCGCGCGCGGCGGCGTCCTCCTCTTCTGCCGATGCTCCCGTCGTCGGCCACGCCCACCAGTACGCGCCCTGGGGACAGCAAGGCGCCGGATCTCCATGGGGTTCATCGTCGCCAGGCTACGCCGACGGCGACGCGCACGGCGGGTTCAACCCAAACGTGACCTTCCCTCATGGTCACCCCGCTACGCGCACGCCATCGCCGGCCTTCGCCGGTGTGCAGTACCCGCCATACAACTACTCGCCGCCCCCTGCCTACGCAACCACGCCAACTCCACATCTCTACCGCGGGCCGCTGCCCTTCTCGCACCTCGGCGACGCCGACGACACGGGAGCCGACATGGACGACATCATCGCGACCGGATCGGCCGCGGCCGCCTCGTCTCCCGGTTTCGCCACCCAGGACGAGGTGGTCGACCTCAGCGGCGACATGGAGGCCGAGCTCGGCTACGTCTACGGCGACGATGCGCAGGAGCCCGAGGAGGAGGAGGAGGAGCCGGCTCCTGTTCCGACGAAGGGGCGCCAGAAAAAGAAGCGGGCGGCGAGGTCGGGCGAGCCGCGCATCAAATGGACGTCCAAGGAGGAGGAATGCCTCGCCGAAGCGTGGAAAGTTGTCTGCCTCGACCCGACCACCGGCGCGAACCAGAGCTTGGAGACGTACTGGGACCGCATCAAGGCCGAGTTCGACGAGCGGAAGCTCGTCGACCCCTACTTCAAAGGCGTGTACATGCAGCGCGGTGCCAAGGCGATGGCGAACCATTGGGGGCGTATCCAGTTGGCGTGCAACAAATGGCACGGAATCGTCGAGGAGGTCGCGGCTCGCCCGGAGAGCGGTGCCAGCGTCGAAGACCAGGTACGCACGCCGTTCGCCCGCGCATCTTCGTCCCCTGCGCTCGCGGTTCGCCAACTGTTTGTCCGTCCGCGCAGCTGCTGCACATGTTCGCCATGTTCCGGGGTGACAACCAAGACGCCGACTTCAAGCACCTTCACGTCTACAAGCGCATTGACAAGTGCGAGAAATGGGCGGAAGTCCGACGTGCCCTCGACAAGGCCAAGGAGACGTACAAGCCGGACGCGCCGACTCCGGGCGCGTCGGAAGGGCGGCCGGACGGACACAAGTTGGCCAAGAAGGGGAAGAACGCCGACGCGGCGACCGCGCGAGTGCAGGAGTCCATCGAGCACTGCCTCACCGACGTCCAGGCCCGGGCCGTCCTACGCGAAGAGAAGACCGAGGCGCGGTGGTCGGCGCTAATGAAGAACAACGCCATCAAGCTAGACCTGCTCCGGACGAACGTCGCCGCGAAGAAGAGGAACACCGACATGGCTTTCCTGATGGGTGCGGCGGACTTGCTTCAGAGCAACGACGAGAAGCTCAAGGCGTGGTACCTGGTCCAGCGCGGCCTCATCCTGAACGAGCTGCCGATGGCAACGCCCACGACGCCGACGACGCCCACGGCCGCACGGACGCCGAGCGAAGACTCTACGTCGCCGCCCAGCAGTGTCGAAGCCGCGCCGGCGCAGCCCAACACCGAAGCAGCTCCGACACCGCCGAGCTCGCGCACGCCGACACCGCCAACACCTGGGACCTACCCCGCCGAGTGATGAATGAACACGCCGAGGGCGGCGGCCTCTATTTTTTTGTAACGACAGACTATGCCCGATCGTCGGACTTGCGGCGTCTTGAGAGCGGGAACGACCGAGTTTGAATTAACCGCGTCCTGGGGCCGGCGCGTTGGGTGCGTGACTGGGCGCTAGCTCGCCCCCAGGGGCCGAGCTAGCGCCGGCACGCCCCCAGGATGCCGAATTTAGATGCCCTGGGGGGCCAAACGGCTGGAGATGCCCTAACATCCCTCTTGCTCGCTTTGGAACTCCTACTACTCCGGAGGGTCCTTTGCCCATTCCCTCTAGCGACCCTTGACCACATCTCCGGCCTCTCCCTTCCCACACGGCCATGTTATGCGACCTCAAGAAGTGTGATGTTCGTCGTCGGCTCGCATACCATTTCTGTATTAGGTCGGTAGCCCCTTGGCTCCATTGTTCGTGCTCATTCCATTTGCTTTTTGTTGTCGTTTTTTATTGTAAAGGAATATATCAGTTCATCATTACGGTGCTCGTCCCGCTCGACCCACTCGGAATACTCCCACGCTCTCTCTCATCATGTTCCTCTTCGATTTTGCTAGGGAAAGGAACGGGAGAAGGCCACACTGGGCACGACATGGTCTCTCGGGTGACTATGGCAGCAATGCTTTAGGCCATGTCGCGCTTGCCATCGCCACCAGTCTGATAGGGGTTTATATAGGTGTGAAGTGAGGGTTTCCGCGGCCGGCCGTCGGCGCGCGCCCGGCCCTTCCCGCCCCCTCTCCCCCCTCTCCCTCTCGATCCCGCCCCTGCGCCGCCTCCCCGAGAGGTGGCTGGAGTGGCGCACCCCCTATCCTTCCTCTTGATCCTCCCCTCAGCTGCTTCTCCCCTGCCGCCGCCGGCGGGTGCCCCCGGCACTGGCCCGTGTGGTGCCGGCGGCGGTGGGACCTTCTGTCCTGGCGCGCTCGTCCCCTTCCCGGGGCAGGAGATGGCGGCGGTGTTGCTCGGCGGCCGGCGACCTGGCGGCGGTAGCCGGCGGTGGGCGAGGTGGCGGTCCTGCCCTTGGCGGCGGGGCGGCGTGGTGGCGTGCGGTGGCCGACAGCGCGTCCCCGGCCCAGATCTGGGCCCTCCCGACCCCATCTGGGTCCTAGCGGGCTGGCCACTGGCGTGGCTTCGACGGCCTCTGCATGGCGCGGAGGAGGAGCGGCTCGGACTCGAGGTGGTGGCGCCGACGGCGTGCCTTCTGCAGCGTGGCAGCGAAGCTTTGCGGCCATCTGAGGACCCGGCCGGACCTGTGGGCCCACGGGACCGGTATGCTCCTGCTATCACGTCCGGTCGGTTACCGTCATTGACGGTCGAGGTTGGGCCCTCCCGCGTGCCGACGACCCTGCTGTTTCGAGTCCCGGCTCCTCTTCTTCGTTGAGCAGGCCCCTTTCACGGTGTCGTGGTGAGACCGTTTTGGCGCAGAGTGGTGGTCTATTTGGTGGCGTGCTCCGGAGCGCCCGAGGTGAAGGTTGGGATCGGGAGAAATACCTATCGGCCGAGCCGACTCCGACGCGTCGGTGCCTGAAGGTGCCGCCGAACCTTCCTGGAGGGCGTCGGAGGTACCCTTCCTCTCTCCTCGTCGCGTACCGGGGGAAACCCTTGGCAGCAGCATCGTCATTGTCGCGTCCCTTCTTGGAGGTGTTGATTGGTACCGGCGCTTCGGAGTATAGGAGCTTAGTGGAGGATCCCCGGTGGGCACGGCGATCGCGAAGCTTCTTCGTTTTTGTTGATCCGTCGGTGTCGGCATTTGTTTCTTTTCTTTTTCTCTTTTGTTTCTTTTGGGCATGCCTGTGTTGTTTTCGCCCCAACACCTATCTGGTTGTATCTGTTAAGCGTTGTATTATGCGGTGTTGTATAAACCGATTGTAGCGTACGTGTTGTGTATATCCGAAGGCAGGATCGGTTGGACTGTTGAGATTGCCTAGCTAGTTTCTTGTAGATCAATCCACAGCCCTAACCGCCTACCGATTGTAATCTCTTTTCCTCTATATAAACACGTACGCGTCCCTGCTTAGCGGCATACGCTTCTGCCTCAATCTTCACATGGTATACAGAGCTAAACCCTTCCAACGCATCTAGGTCATGTCATCCTCCCCGGTCGCCATGGCCTCCCACTCCCTCGCATCCCTTGGTCACACGATCACAGAGAAACTGACCAGGGAGAACTTCCTGGTATGGAAGGCGCAAGTCCTGCCGCACATCAAAGCCGCAGGCATTATGGGCTACCTTGATGGATCACGCAAGGAGCCAGCCGCCGTTCTTCTCACCGAGAGGGACCTCGCCGACAGGAAGAAGGAAACAGTATCCACGCCGAACCCCGAGCACGCCGTCTGGGAGACACAGGATCAACAGGTGCTTACGTTCTTGATCGCATCTCTGTCTCGTGATGTTCTCATGCAAGTTTCGAACCATACTACTTCTGCTGGCATCTGGCAAGCCCTGGTGCAAAGCTTCTCATCGCAATCTAGGGCACGAACTCTCCAGCTTCGGTCTGCCCTAGGTAACATGCGCAAGGGGGACATGCCAACAGCAGCCTACTTCACCAAGATGAAGGGCATTGCTGATGAACTCGCAGCTGCTGGGAAGCCCCTTGGAGAAGATGATCTTGTCGATCAGATTCTTCAGGGCCTAGTGCACGAACCGGACTACAACGGTTTTGTTTCAGCAATCTCCATGCGCGCCGCCACGGACCAACCGATCGGGCTCATAGAGCTCTTCTCGTTGCTCCTGGCGGCTGAAGGTCGCATCGCTGCTCAGCAGGCAGCGTTTTCGCCGAATCACTCTGCCAATCTCGCGTCGCGCGGCGGCGGCCGTGGCGGCAACTACAGCCGTGGAGGCGGCAGTAGTGGCGGCGGAGGTGGACGTGGCGGCTACAACAACAACTCCGGGCCACCACGCTACAACGACAACTCCGGTGGTGGCTCCTCTGGTGGCGCGCCGCGCAACCAGGGTGGTGACCACGGTGATCGCGAACGTTGTCAGATCTGCAAGGAGGAGGGCCATGGGGCGTGGCGCTGCAGAAAGCGGTATGACAAGGGCTACAACAGCAACGTCCGCAACCCTGCTGGTGGTGGTGGTCGCGGCAACAACGGCGGTGGCGGTGGTGGCAATGGCGGCCAACCTCGCGCTGCCAATGCAGCTCACTCCTCTGGCGTGGATACCAACTGGTATCTCGACACTGGCGCTACAGATCATATCACCGGCGAGTTAGAGAAACTGGCCGTCCGTGATCGTTACACTGGCAATGAACAGATTCACACCGCTAGCGGTCAAGGTATGGATATTGCACATATTGGTCATTCAGTTTTGTCCACTCCCTCTGGCTCGTTGAACTTAAACAATATCCTTCATGTCCCTAGTGCCGAACAAAGTCTCCTTTCTGCTTATCAACTTATGAAAGATAACAATGTGTTTATTGAACTTCACCCTGAAACTTTTCTTGTCAAGGATCAGGTTACCCGAAGAACCATTCTTCAAAACAAGAGTAAATGGCGTTTGTTCCCTATTACTGGTCGGCAAGGTGCTCCTCAACGTCAAGTGCTTGCAGCATCGACACCATCCACATCTTGGTGGCACAAGCGTCTAGGGCATCCTTCCCTTCCGGTAGTCCAGAAAATTCTCAGAGACTTTCATCATCCTGTGTCCAATAAACAAGACCATCTTTTGGTTTGCGATGCATGTCAGATGGCCAAGAGCCATCAGCTACCTTATTCCCGTTCGAACAGTGAGTCCAAAGCTCCTTTAGAGCTTATTTATTCAGATGTTTGGGGTCCTGGACCCGTCTCTGTAGGTAGGCAAAAGTACTATGTCAGTTTTATTGATGATTTCAGCAAGTTTAGTTGGATCTATTTGCTCAAAAATAAATCTGATGTGTTTGAGAAATTTCACTCCTTTCAAGCTCATGTTGAATGCCTTTTCAATCGTAAAATTCTAGCTATGCAAACAGACTGGGGAGGTGAATACCAAAAGCTCAACCCGTTTTTTGAGCGCATAGGTATTACTCACCATGTCTCTTGCCCTCATGCCCATCAACAGAATGGAGCTGCAGAAAGAAAACACAGACACATTGTGGAAGTTGGTCTCTCCCTTTTAGCCCATGCATTCATGCCACTTAAGTTTTGGGATGAAGCGTTCCTCACAGCTGTCTACCTTATCAATCGTGTTCCTAGTCGTGTCATTAAAAATCAAACTCCTCTAGAACGTCTCTTTGGAACCAAACCAGACTATACATTCCTTCGCATTTTTGGGTGTGCTGTGTGGCCCAACCTACGTCCTTTCAACAAGCACAAGCTCGAGTTTCGCTCTAAGCAGTGTGCTTTTTTGGGCTATAGTAGTCTTCACAAGGGGTACAAATGTCTTGATATCTCTTCCGGGCGTGTCTATATCTCCCGTGACGTTGTTTTCGACGAACAGGTCTTTCCCTTTGCCAAACTCCATTCCAATGCCGGTGCGCAACTTCGAAAAGAACTTGTCCTTTTACCTCCTCATCTTTTGCCACCTAATTATCTCCAAGGAATGGACACCACTGCTGGCCCTATGTCTGTATCTAATACTCTTGATGATTATTCTGCTAACAGTGTGCAGGCAACAGGTCACAAAATCAGTGAAGAAACGGCAGAAAATAACTCTAATTTTATGCAGCAGGGATCTTCTGCCGCAGAGGATCCGGACGTAGCTCCTGGAGAAGGTTTGGGCGGGAGTATCTCCTCGGGATCGCCCCCTGACGCAACCACAGCGCGATCCGCTCCGGGATCCGCCCCGCCAGACGCGACAGGCGAATGGCCAGGCGGGCCCTCTGGCGCGCTGTCCCCCGGTCGCCCGTCATCCGCAGCCGCCTCGGGCGGGCCCGCTCCACGCGCGTCTGGACCAGGCGGGCCAGCTCCACGCGCTCCCGGTCGGCCAGGCGGGCCCCTTCCTCGTTCTGCGGCCCCATGTGGCGGCTCGGGCGCTACCTTGGATGCTTCCCCGCGGCCGCGCTCTCCCGCAACCAGCCCGGATCTGCCACCTGGCAGTTTGCCACGGGACGCCGCGCTGCATCTCGCTGACCCGTCCCAGGGATCTGCCTCGAGATCGGCTGCGGTCGGCTCAGGATCTTCTGCGGATACTGCTGATTCTGCAACTTCTGCTTCACAAAACCGGCTGCAAATTAGCGCTGATCAACCTGCGCCGCCTCCTCCTGTGCGCTCACAAACTAGGTCACAAAGTGGTATTGTCAAACCTAAAGTGTATAAGGATGGATGTGTTCGTTGGGGCTCTTTTTGTGCTGCAGGTGAACCAACGAATGTACGTGAAGCGCTTGGTGATCCAAGGTGGAAAAAGGCCATGGATGAGGAATACTTTGCACTCATGGACAACAAAACCTGGCATTTGGTTCCACCAGTCAGGGGTAGCAATGTCATTGACTGCAAATGGGTGTATAAAATAAAGCGGAGATCTGATGACACCATTGACAGGTACAAGGCTCGTTTGGTTGCCAAAGGTTTCAAGCAAAGGTATGGACTTGACTACGAGGACACTTTTAGTCCAATACTAAAGGCTGCCACCATCCGGTTAATTCTCTCCGTTGCAGTCTCTAGAAACTGGTGCATTCGACAACTAGATGTTAAGAACGCGTTTTTGCATGGTGTTCTGGAAGAGGAAGTTTTTATGAAGCAACCTCCTGGGTATGAAAGTTCAAGCTCACCACATTATGTTTGCAAGCTTGACAAAGCTCTATATGGTTTGAAACAGGCACCTCGAGCTTGGTACTCTCGGTTATATTCCAAGTTGCAGTCCCTTGGTTTTGTTGCATCCAAAGGGGATACCTCGCTGTTCTTCTATCGTCGGCATGGCATTATTATCTTCATGCTTATTTATGTTGATGATATTGTTGTTACTAGCTCCTCTCCTTCAGCAGTTGAGGCCCTTCTTAAGGACTTACGCATGGACTTTGCACTCAAAGATCTAGGGTCTCTGCATTTTTTTCTTGGCATTGAAGTTAAGCCGGTTGCAAGTGGTATTTCGTTGTCACAGAAAAAATATGTCTAAGAAATCCTTCAGCGCATTGGGATGAAAGGTTGCAAACCTTCATCTACACCTCTGGCTCTCACTGAGAAGTTGTCACTTCATGATGGAGAACCTCTTATGTCAGATGACTCCACTCGGTACAAGAGTGTGGTGGGAGCACTGCAGTATCTTACCTTGACTCGGCCTGATATCTCCTATGCAGTTAATAAGGTATGTCAGTTTTTACATGCTCCTACTTCTGTTCATTGGACTGCAGTAAAAAGGATCCTCAGATATCTTCAAGGGACGCCAGGCCTTGGCCTCAAACTTTGCAAATCCGATTCCATGCTTGTTAGTGCTTTTTCTGATGCTGATTGGGCAGGCTGCCCTGATGATAGACGCTCCACAGGTGGATTTGCAGTCTTTCTTGGAAGCAACTTAGTATCTTGGAGTGCTCACAAGCAAGCTACTGTCTCCAGGTCCAGCATAGAAGCTGAGTATAAAGCCTTAGCTAATGCCACTGCAGAGGTAATTTGGGTGCAGAATATGTTGACAGAGTTGGGTCTCTCTCATCCTCGAGCTGCGTCACTTTGGTGTGACAATCTTGGTGCCACGTATTTGACTGCTAATCCTGTTTTTCATGCTCGAACAAAGCATATAGAGATCGCCTATCACTTTATTCGCGAACGGGTAGCTAATAAACTACTCAATGTTCGGTTTGTGCCTACAGGCGATCAGGTTGCAGATGGGTTTACTAAACCCCTTTCTTTGAGGCAGCTAGAAGCTTTTCGACACAATCTTAACTTAGATAAGTCATGATTGAGGGGTATTGTTAAGCGTTGTATTATGCGGTGTTGTACAAACCGATTGTAGCGTACGTGTTGTGTATATCTGAAGGCAGGATCGGTTGGGCTGTTGAGATTGCCTAGCTAGTTTCTTGTAGATCAATCCACAGCCCAAACCGCCTACCGATTGTAATCTCTTTTCCTCTATATAAACACGTACGCGTCCCTGCTTAGTGGCATATGCTTTTGCCTCAATCTTCACAGTATCGATGATGTTTGTTTTGTAATACAAAGCGGGGAAAACCCTAATTTGCTATATAGGTGTGAAGTGTAACGGTGACGGTTTTGGACGTTCAAGCGGCTCATCAATTGAAAATAGGTAAAGCCGTGCTGCTGCCTTGTCCTCGACGGTGGCTACTGTTTGTTCACGTCCTACACAGTGTGGGCTGCGGTAAAGGATGGTCAAAATTGGTCCATGCCGGCTCGTAAAGGTGCGATGCACTATGTACTTTGTACACGCTCCAACACAATAAAGCAAAAGCGGGATGTATAGTGTTTTACTCCCTCAATTCTTTTTAGTTTGCATATAAGATTTAGCCAAAAGTCAAACTTTTTGTAGAAAAATATATCAACATTTATAATATGAAATCAATATTATTAGATACTCCATCCGTTCCTAAATGTAAGTCTTTGTAGAGATTCCACTATAAACCCCATACGGATGTATATAGATGCATTTTAAGTTTAGATTCATTTGTTTTGCTTTGTATGTAGTCCACCTAGTAGAATCTCTACAAAGACTTATATTTAGGTCCACCTAGTAGAATCTCTACAAAGACTTATATTTAGGAACGGAGGGAGTAGATGATAAAATTAATTTTAATTTTTTTTCTCGAATACGCATGAGTGTGCGTACTATATTATATAGAAGGAACCGGGGTAAAAAGCCCGTCCATGTTAGCATTACAGATTACATATATACACTGCACACTAACTCTACTTCCGCCCTCCACCTAGTCTCAAAAACTATCTACTCTCCGCTGCCTACTCCTCCACCTCTGCGAAGAAGGCGCCCATGTCTCCTCGTAGTATGCCCGCCTTCTTCCATACACGGCCCTCTCTTACGACTGCATGGATAATCCTGTTCTTTGAAGGTGTAGCTCCGCCGAAGACAATCGAGTTGCGGTGCTTCCATATTTGCCACAGCCCCAGGATGATGATTGCATTTGCATCCCTCCCGGCCTTTCCTCTTCCTCTCTTGTCTTGGCACCATGCACCGAGGCTTTCATTCACAGTAGGTATCCATTCCGGTCTGCGTAGGGGATGACATATCGCGGTCCACACTTCCCGCGCGACGACACACTGGAGCAAAATGTGGTTTATGCTCTCCTCTTCTTGGCTGCACATTGGGCAGCAATCCTGATGATCGAGCCCTCGTCTTGCCAGCTGATCGGACGTCCAGCACCTATCCTGGATTGCCAGCCATGTGAAGAAGCGGCAGGGCACCGGTGTTCTAGATTTCCAAGTGAATTCGGCCGTGGGGACGACCTGCCTGCCCCAGAATTTGGCTGCATAGGCAGTCCTCGCTGAATAGCATCCGCTTGCTTCCCATGACCAAGTGATGGTATCATGTTGCACTGGGTCAAGTTGAACTTCTTGGATCATGTTCCATAGCTGTAGATATTCCCTTAGCGAGTCAGTTGATACCTCCGGGCTTACTTGGGCGACCCAACCGTAATTCAGTAGGGCCTGGGCTACGGTGCATGTGTTCCTCGTTTTCTTCTTGACTCGGTCGTAGGTCAAGGGTGCAATCTCCACGATCCGGTGTCCTTCAAGCCATCTATCTTCCCAAAAGAGTGTTGTATTTCTGTCTCCGAGAACCCAGCGAGCAGCCGCGTTGAAGAGTTGTCTTGAAGCTTTTGGCACTGTGATGTCAAATTCTACCCATGGTCGCGATGTGTCTGATCTCTGTAACCAAGGCCACCTGGCCTGCACAGCTTTGTTCATCCATCCTAGGTTGGGTATGCCTAATCCACCCGCCCATTTGGGGGCACACACAGCCTCCCAAGCGACTGCGCAGCTTCCGCCGGACGAGCTTGACTCAGCGCACCATAAGAAGCTGCGGCATATTCTGTTCATTGCTGAAATTGTCTTCTGTGGGAGGTCGAGCGCCATCACCGCGTGCAGCGGAATTGCACAGAGTACAGATTGAACAAGAAGCATTCTTCCACTCTTTGGCATCCTTGATGCTTTCCATTTTGGCAACGTCGTTGCTAGTTGGTCCACAAGGCCTGATAGCTGTACATGTGACTGTTTTCTCAGGGTGAGCGGCAGACCAAGGTATTTGCATGGGAAGGCGCCTCTCGGGCATCCAAGTGCTCTCTCCACTGATTCCATGGTCTCGTCAGAGCATCGTATAGGGTAGACCGCGCTCTTGGCAAGGTTGACGCGGAGGCCCGATGCCTCCCCAAACAGGGTAAGAATTGATGCACACATGTTCATATCCCGCTCATTGGTCTTGAGAAAGATCATTACGTCATCGGCAAACATTGGGAGACGGTGGTGTAGCCCTGTTCTTGCAAGCGGCTCAAGCAGTCCCTTTGCAGTCGCAAGCTCGAACATGCGGTGCAAGGGTTCCATGATAAGAATGAACAACATTGGGGATAGTGGGGCACCTTGCCTCAAGCCCACGGTGTTGTAGATTGGCCGTCCCGGTGTACCGTTGACCATGATCCTTGTTGATGCACTTGCCAGCATTCCACAAATCCACATGATCCAACGTTCCCCAAATCCAGCCTTGCGTAGCACTTCTAGGAGGAAGGGCCATTGCACTGAGTCGAATGCCTTTGATATGTCAAGCTTGAGCATAATGGCTGGGTCTCGTAGGGCGTGAAGCTTACGTGCCGTGCATTGGACGAGCATGAAGTTGTCGTGAATGGATCGCCCTCGGACGAAGGCGCTCTGGTGTTTTCCCACTATGAACGGAAGGTCCACTGCAAGCCTTGAAGCTAGTGTCTTGTCAAAGATCTTTATCGCGCCATGGACCAGGCTCACTGGCCGAAAATCGCGTATGTCCACTGCTCCATCCTTCTTAGGAAGTAGTGCCACAATTGCCTTGTTGATGGCGTGCAGGCCCCTCATGTCGCCATGGTGGAAAGTATGCAGTGCCCTCATGAGGTCGTCCTTGATTATAGGCCAGCAGAATGCAAAGAACCGTCCCGTGAAGCCATCCGGACCCGGTGCCTTATCCATGGGCATGGTCTTCACAATCTTCTCCACTTCCTCCTCGGTGAAAGGCTGATCAAGATGTGTCAAATCCATGGTCGGTAGATCAAGAAGGCTGAGATCTATGGTGTGTGTTCTGCCCAGTGCGCCGGCAAACACATTTGTGTAGTAGTCGTCCACTTCATTTGCGATCTCATCATGCGTGCTTGCGGTGGTGTCCCCATTTCTGATCGTTGTGATCATGTTGCGCCTTTGCCGGTGACAAGCGTGTTGGTGGAAGAAGCTAGTGTTTGCATCCCCCTCCCGGAGTGAGAGGATTCTTGATCTTTGTCGCGCAATTGTTCGTTCCAAGGAGCATAGACCAAGTAGCTTCAGTTTCAACATGCGCCGTAGATCTCGTTCTTGTGGAGAGATTGTTCTTGTGTCCATTGTTGCATCCAGGCAAGCAATCACCTCCATGGCAATGCCAATTTGCAGTTTAACGTTGCCTATCCAACGGTCGCTCCACTTCTTCAGGCCCTTTGCCGTGGCTCGCAGCTTGAGATCAAGGGTAACATAGGGGCTTTCTTCTCTGGGCACAGAGTTCCACAACTCCTCCACCTTTTGCATGAATCCCTCGGCTCTTGTCCAGAAAGCCTCAAACTTGAAGCGCTTGCCCATGCAGCTCGGCCTCTAGGTCCAGCAGCAATGGACAGTGGTCAGAGATTGAGGAGCCCAGTGCTGTGAGCTGACAGGTCGGGTAAAGCTCCTCCCAAGTTGCCGTGGTGAAGACACGGTCAATCTTCTCCATTGTCGTTTGTGTCCGTTCATTTGACCAAGTGTATCTCCGCCCGTTCAAATAAACCTCCTTGAGTTCAAGGTTATTAAGCTTTGCACGGAACCGCGCCATCATTCGTCTGTTCACAAGTGCGTTGTTTTTGTCCTCCGGGTTAACCAATAGGTTGAAATCCCCCATCACAGTCCATGGTCCGGCTATCAGCTCGCAAATGTCCTCCAATTCTTGCATGAATTCCACTTTGTCTTGATCTTGCTGTGGGTCGTATACTCCTGTTATCCACCATTGTGAGCCACCAATGTGCGTGACTAGCGCGGTGAGCGCATTCGTCGTGTAGTGCGGGTTGGAAAGTCACGGTAGCATCCCAAGCAAGGAGAATGCCGCCCCTCGTTCCTATCGCGAGCAGGTAGTAGAAGCTCTCGAGTTTATTCCCAAGGCAGTGCGCGACCACTTCTGTCGTTACAAGTTCCATTTTTGTCTCTTGGAGACACACAATGCTCGGCGCAACCGAGCTAACCACCTGATAAATTGCACTTCGACGCGCCGGGCTATTAAGGCCCCTCACATTCCACACTAGGGTTTTGAAAGGTGATGCATTCATTTTGCTAGCCTACTAAGTAAACCGCCTTGACCGGCCTTAAAGCCGGTCTTCCACGGCTTCCTCCGTGCATATAACTTTTATATTGTAGATGTTGATATTTTTTGTGGGGGCAGACTTCACCTTCATATAACTTAACCGAAGAAAGCTTTGCAACATGACTGATGTTACTGAAAAATGTAAAACTTTCGTGCAACAGAGAGGAAGCTTGCAACGCCACATCGAAATTTTGGGGGAGAGAATACGTACGCCATGACCGATTGGAGAACTAGATTGAGCGAAGTGATGCTCTGACTTTCTTGCAAAAAAAAAAGGCGATGCTCTGACAATTTGATCACATTTGATCGAACGGCAGCGCGCAAGGCCAATTCCCTGAGTGAATCAGCGGGCGGGACTGAAGTGTTTTCCTAATTTTTTTTATAAAGTTGGTCAAATTTTACAAAGTTTGACTTTGACCAAATCTTATATGCAAACTAAGAAGAAACGGAGGGAGTATCTCCTTGGAGAATCTGAACGTGAGGAAAATATGTGTCCTTGTTACCATCGTCCCAAGACACCTAGCTTAGAGCCCTACCAAGGGATCTGCCAGATTTAGCTCTGACAGTGGTGGCCCATGCAGGTCCTGCTAGGTGATTGTCACGGTTCGATGGGAATTCGAATCAACGCTTAGATCGGCTCCGGCGCAATCTTCGCACCGGGGCAAATGTTCGTCTTCGTCGGCATCACCCTTGTCGTCAGTCTGACTAGCCACCTCGGCCAGGTCAAATCCTTTGCTCCAGGCCGGATCGTAAGATACAACGACATGTCATGTTGTGTTTCAATATGTATGCAATTGTGGAGTAAAAAAAGAGGAAAGCCAAAAACTTTGGACACCAATTCCACATCATCCGTAAAAGCAACAACAGCCATGGTGCCCAAAAACCTCCCTCCTGCCCTATAATCGCTTTAGGGCATCAAAGTTTACATCTATTGGAGATGCCCTTATGAACAGTTGCTTAAGAGTCTGCCTCCCACCCCCCACCCGCGCGTCGCTGATCCTGCCTTGATGTTGTATGAATTGACCCCAAATGGCACGTCCTGGTTGCCAAGCTTTGCCTTAAAATATGGCCCAGAATTCCCTAGGATGAATAATGCCAGGCTGCCAATACTATTATTGTTCCGCGGAACATTGCAGGTTTATTCAGGATGTTGTGCATTGATTTTTTCCAGCAGACATTGCAGGTTTATTAGTTTCGTTTTCGTTTTGGAGATAAATTAACAGGGCCCTCTTTGGCAGTAAATACTAACTAGCGCGCTGCGCCTGTTTTCCTAAGAAAAAAAAGGGAAAAGAAAAAAGAGGAACAGTCCAGCCTTGGGCAGTTGGGCACACTGTATTCAGCAACAGGTGAGGATAATGCGAACCCTTATTTTCACAAACCATAAGGTGAAGAGGGCCTACAAAAATTTCACTTCAACCTGAAGTGAAATCCATTGCACGTCGTATGCAAGTTGAAGTGAAATGTCTTCAGAATTCTGAAACTGGCATGTTCCTATACCTGTTTAGCATCATCGTGTCTTACCTGATGAACCTTCCTCGTATGTCGGGAAGCAAATTAAGAGAAGCTGCTGTTTATCAAGTGCCAAGATGGTCCGGGGGATTGTCCAAGAACAGCCCCTTTTTTTCTGTCCAGTTGCCGATTGATCTTCGAGGCTCGCAAAATCCAGTGTGGGGTTCATTCCAAAGTTACAAGTGGATCTATCAAGGTAGCCTCCTTGAAGATAGATGCAAGAATATCCTTTTGCCCCCCACCGAATTCAACCGAATTCATTGTCGACTTCAGATCCACAAGATGAGACTTCCTTTAAAAATGAGAACAAAATAGCTACTTTTATATACAGTAAATACAGCAATTTTCAGTGCATCTCTGAAATAAAACCACTCTTAAATAAAAGAGCAATTGATGTAAGAAGACTAGAAAGTACTAACATATTAAAAATCTATTAACATCAAAGTAAAAAAAAAAGATATTTTATTCAGTTAACATATTCTATTTTATCTTGAAATGTTTCGAAAAGTCACGTCTGAGTTACCAAAGTTTCTAGGACTGACAATCCATAGCCCCTTTCTTTCATTCGTTCATTTTTCTTCTTCTTTTCTTGTGTTTGATATGCTGTTTTGCACGATTCTTGATCGAAATGCACCTAAACTAAATTATTGTTTGAACCAAATCATACAGCAAGCAGTAAAATAAAACCAAAAAACATCCATATTTATTCCAGAATTACTTCCAGCTTTTCCTGACCCCAAACTAAAGAATGATTTAAATTAGCTATAGTTTACAAAAGGAGAGAGGAATATTCAGTGATTCCATCATTACCATGAGGGATCTTGCATCGGTCTGCACTTCCAAGGCAAAATCCTAGGTAACTTCATAATTCATACTACTGCCGCACTTTACAATCGAATATAGTATTACACTCGGCACCGGACACTGGTTCCTCATTTTTTTAGGTGTGTTTCCTTGAGGAGTGCAGAACAATTCAACACTTCCAATTCCCTAAGGCCAATGAGACTGCTTGATACAGCATTGCAATATTCACTCCCATCTGCCATACGTTTCCAATATCAAACGCAGATACCGGTGATACTGTTCGTAACATATTGGTTTTATCAGTATCGTATCACTGGTTGGAGCAACACTTGAAATTAGCTGTATTCATGGACGGTGTGGATTGTCTGTTCCAAATCCACAGTGACTGCAGCTGTGTTGTTTCAAAAGCTTCAAAACTAGACGTCCAATTTTTACACAAGAGAAATGAAGACCTCCTTTGGAAATAATTATATCTCTGTTTGCTAAGTATGTAAATTTCTCTGTGCCGGTTGAACACTCCTACATCAGATAGCCTTACCTGGTAAATTTCATGTTTGGAGGAACAGACTGTAAACTACAACTCTAAAGCAATTATATCATGGAAGTATGGACTAACCAATAGTCTGCATTGCAGCTTTTTGAAGTTTGAGAAGTTCAAATCTAGGCCTGCGATAGTGTGGAACAGTTTTGTGCACCATCCTGTCTCCATCATTGTTCTTGCATGATTGCGAAATAACAAATTTTGCATAACATATTTTTATTGAATCACCATCTTACAGCGACATTATGTAGGGAAATGGAACACCATAGAAGCTCCAAGCTTTAGGAAAAGACAAGCCAATTGCATTGGAAGAAATGACACTTTGCTCTTGGCAGCTTCTAGGAATAAGATCAGCACTGGAACAAGAAAAACTGGCACTTTGTGGCGCCTTTCATTCTTGGTAAAATCAGATGCACCAATACTTGAACAGACTAAGGAACTGCCAGAGAAATTTCATCAGTTGACGGGAGGCTTCTACAACCCAAAAGGCATGTCTGTTGTTACAGCGTAAACCCTTTTGTGATTATCTATAGGATCATAGCTAAAAATGGCTGCTCACTCATAAGGGGGAACACAGGAGCCCTGAGTTCAGATTCTTCTCCCAGAAGTTGAATCCAGGTCGGCATGGATTGGAAGCTGAAGCGATCGAAGAGCGTGCCGAAGCTGAAGAACGGATCGCCTACGAGTCCGACTAAAGGTAATTCATTTGGTTGTCCACTTCCCTCTACTTTGCTTTAGTTTCTCCTCTCTTTGTTTTCACTATGCAAATGAAACATCTGTGGTGCAAAATGACTGAGATCAGAGATGATTCAGCTTGCCAAACCAGATAGCCGGAGGATTTTTTTTTTTTTTGCTTTTCTTTGTGCAATGCAAACTTGATACCGAAGCGATACACGCAAACCAAGGAAATGTTTTTGGGCACAATCAGGGAGGTCAAAGAAAGTTTTCTTGACCTTGAATACCAAAGCAAAGTTCTTTGTTTGGAGATCTCAAGGTAGCTTAGCTGTGCAGAATTCTGGCGCCAGAATTCATCGTTTCTCTAATATCAGCATTACAAAAACATGTTAGCTGTGCTGGTCCCTCCTGAAACTGAGATTTCTCGTTACTGACACTTTATTATTTTCTGGAAATAAGTACTTTATAATTAGTCGCGATATGATAGTATTATCACTGGTTACCACCGTTTGGAAAACAGTTGACGCATTGAGAAAATAGCCCTTTTACAGAAATAGAAACGATTACTAGGAAAACATTCAGCAGGGAAATTTTGGGAGTAACCGGTTCTACTTTCCACGCTGGCAATAAGCCAATAACCCCTGTAACCAGGCAAATGATTCAAAATTGAAATTTGATTTGAATTGAGCGTGGGTTCAAAATTTGTTTAAATCTGGTTTATATTGTATTAACTCCATTTGAATTTTAGTGATTTTATACCCTTGCATTTGGGTCCGAGATTTTATATGATATTTTTAGCAAATTACCTGTCGATATTTCCGGTTATTGCAGCATCTGAATTATTTTCTGCCAACAAAGAAATAAATTATATTATATGCATCATCTTAATTATTGTAGTTTCCAGATGCATTGCACCATGGCTTAGCTTGCATCCTCCTGGTCAACGTGTTATTCTTCTTCCTGATTTTTGACTTTCAAGAGTAGTTAGATGGAATACACAAAATAATCCTTGTTAAGGGCAGCATGTCAAAGATGTATTTAATCCCCTAGATTCCAACATATGTCAGCATTTGACCCAACAGGAGGAGTTTCAAATTATATTAGTGCATCAAACAAGGATCCAGTTAATCCTATAGATTCGAATTTAAGAAACTGTCAGCATTGACAACAAAAAAAGGAGCCGATAATTTTACAGTGCATCAAATAAAAAAAATGAAAACCCAAACAAAATTTCTCTGTTTTCGGAGAGGTGAGAATGATTTGCCGGTTGAAAATATTCGACGCTCCAAAGCCACATGTCACAACCTCTTTGATTCGCATGAATTCAGAAAATGCAGGATGGCAGCGGTATGCTCTGTTGATCTGTGTGGATTCAAAACTACTTGAAATCAAAAGGACAGTATGTTTGATACACCACATATATAACAACAGAAAAACTAATGAGACATAGGAACTTTTCTGAAGAGGCTAGTGGTTCACCTAGCATTTTTCCTTTTAAAATCAATCAACTGCGTGCATAGCGGACCATGGGGAAAAAAAATAACCAGATCTCAAACCCTGCAAATCAAATAAGAAAAATCCTTTTGAACCAATGACGGCCTTGCCGGAGAATTCATTTGGATTTTCCCCTGGCATGTGCGGGGCTCTGGTTTTGGTTCCTCCTCCTCCCAGCATACAAAAATGGCCAGTTGCTGGCTGCGGCGGCCAATGGTACCGCGACGAAGGGATGTTAAGTCGTGCGCGCATGGAACCAACCCCGTAATCCCATACCGCGTCGGTAGCCCTGTAGCAGACGTAGCGCTGCCCCCTCTTCCATCGCGCGCCACCGCCGGGAGGGGCCATGCCCAGCGATGCCGCCCTCTCGCCGGCGCCGACCGGCAGGAACAACGGCGGCAAGATGCAGAAGCTGCTCAAGTCGGCCTTCAAGCGCGGCGACTCCCCGGCCCAGGCGGCCGGGGAGGAGCCGGAGCTCAGCCCGTCCGCGTCCAGGGGGTCTGGCTCGGGCAGCGGGCGGACGTCGTCGGGGAGGCGTGTCGCCCGAGGCGACGACGTCGGCGACCGGTCCAGCCGCGAGAGCGTCGAGCTCGACGCTGAAGGTGAAACGAGCCGTCTCCCTTCCATTGTCCATTTTGCTCTGCTTTTTGCACAGCGCGCGCATCCGGGCAAAAGTGTACACAGCTCCTGAGATCACTTATGTTTGCTCCAATTTAAGCGGAGCGTAGCCGAAGGCACCGACTTTCAAAGAGGGAAATGCATAAAACCATTTTGTTCTCATTGGAATTTTCGACCGGTTTTTCCTGGCCCTGACCTGAAAGTATAGGCTGATTTCAGGACTCCTGATTTGTGTTTCACTCGCCTAGTTCTTTTTTTAAAAAAATACAAAATTTCGTCATTCCAACGTGGCAACGAATTTTTATCATAGTAATTTCCAGTGAACATTAGGCAACAGCTCCTTCTCCGCTTCGAAACAAAAATGCTAGACATACAAAGATTTACACACTTTTACACGCTCCTTCCATCTAACAACCAATCACAAACCTCTCCCCCCCGATTTTCAGGGGGGTGGGCTGCCCCGCTCACCTATTGACCAATCAAGATTAATCATCCTGTAAAATCCTGTAAATCGTTTGTACGTGTAGCATTGCCGGCTTCGAAACGAGGAGCCAAGAAATGGGCATGGCAATCACAAGACGTTGTTAGAAACCAAACTCCTTCCTTATTTATAGCTCTCGCAAAAAGTTGCAACTCAAGAGACCACTGAAGTTCTTGCTGCCCCTCCAAAGCCAGTGAGGTCGGGGGGACATGACGAAAGGGTCCCTAGCCCAGCACAGTTATATTTGTGTCAACATGATTTTGTTTACGAATCCTCGCAGATCGCCAACACGTCGTCACGATCTTCCATGCTTGCTGCAACGTTTGCAGCTCAGAATTCAAATTAAAATGCCACTTGCAAGCATATGGCAGCTTGACAGATCACTTGTGAAGGCCAAAGAACCAAATACCAACATTGCATCTGCTCCAGTAAACTACTGATTGTTTGTTAAATAAATACCAGAATACTGTTCAAATCTGGGTCCATATTTGGGCAGCTGGTTCTATCTGTCACCTCACATTCTTCTGTCACATTTACGCTGTTCAATATTGTTGAGCGTTTGGATCGGATTAACTTTTGGTGAAACATTCTCACATGAGATGAAAGTAAATTGGGGGTGCAAATTAAATTAACTTTGGAAAGATTTGATGACGTGAACTGAAGGTTCCAAGAACGACAAGATGCTGGCGGCGCTGCGGGACTGGAAGATCGCGCCGGCGTACGAGACGTTCCCGTGGGAGAAGAAGATGAAGGAGCTGCTGCCGGTGCCGGAGTCGAGCCGGTTCCTGTCGCTGCTGCTGCTCCCCAAGGCCACGGACGGCACCCACACCCGCTACAACACGCTGGACGACACCCTCGCCCGCGCCGACGCCTGGCTCGCCTCGTCCCGCGCCTCCGGCGTCCCCGTCGAGCTCGCCAGCGTCCAGACGGAGGCACTGCTCACCAAGATCTCCGGCGAGACGGCGGTGTCCACGGTGAACATGGGCTCCCTGTCCGACCTGGCCAACATGTCCAACGTCAGCCTGTACGGGTTCGAGGACTACCACGGCGTGGACATCGGCGTGGTGCGCGCGGTGCGGCTGTGGTACGCGCCGTCGGGCCCCGGCGGCGAGATGGCGGTGGAGATCGCGCTGCGGCAGGGGGACACCAGGCTCGGCTTCGCCATCAGCCGGACCGAGGAAGGCTTCATCTACGTGTCGTCGGTGGCGGACGAGAGCACGCCCGGCGTGGCGTCCACGCGGTCCGGGCTGCTCGAGCTGCACCGGGCGGCGAGGCGGGCGGGCAGGCTGCTGGTGGTGTCGAGGGTGGGAGGGGAGAAGGTGCTGCCGTGGATGGTCTCCACCGCCGGCGACGTCAGGTGCTACGACACCGTGTCGCTGAGCCAGAAGCTTTCGCTACACCGCCACGCGCTCCGCCCCATCACGCTGCACTTCCTCACGTGGGATGAGGGCGTCTTCGCCCTGCCCCCGCCACCGGCGCCGGGGCCGCTGCTCATGCTGTCCTCCGAAGGCGACGAGGAGGAGATCGATGGCGACGGGCCGGAGATCGCGGCCGGCAAGGGGGGCAAGGGCTCGTCCTTTAGGTTCCAGAACATCGGACTCCCGGATAGCTGGCTGTGAATGAATCCATGGATTCAGAGCGGACCTGCCGGCTATACGTCAGTCAGTCGTGTAATACTGACAGTGCATCTCGTTTTGTGTATTTAGCTTTGTAATTTGCTAAGATGAGAAAAAACCACCGCCTTTTGAGACAAATCTTTGCTAAGAGCACTAACTCTCGACTGTGAGAGACTGGGAGCACTAGATGGTGGCACTCGCACATCCCACAGGGCATCTCCAATACGGACTCTAGCACTAGATGGTGCCACTTTGATAGGCACGGCTAGGGTATCTCGATTACTAGCACGAATTGTGTCGCTTAGAGGAATTACGAGAATGGTGGCTAGGGTTCTTGGGGTAGCATAAAGGGGAAAAGATGAGAGCCGTGCCGCCGTCGCCTGATCCTCTGGATGACGATCCCTCGCGTCTCCGTCTCCTTTAGTACTTGGCGTGATGGGCTTCACTTGGACCACTCTGGGCCGCAGGTCCTCTAGTTGGGCTTTCTGGCTCGGGCCTCGCGTGGGGCAGTGCTGCGCCTGGTGGTGTCGTTGCCCGGTGGGACGTACCCGTCAGGGGCGTTGACATCCCCCTCTTCTTAAGCTGAGGCTTGTCCCCAAGCCTCTGCAAAAGGGAACCTCGCCTTGAGGCTCACCTTATCCTCCCATGTCGATCCCAGCGCGTCAGAGTTGGACCAGCATATCCGAACTTGTTCGCACATCTTGCCGTTCTTCTGCTTCCATCTTGTCTGTAGTACTGCCACAGGAACTGCAAGTTCATCAGAACATTGAGGAAGTTGAGGCTCGGCTGCCGTACCAGGATTGAGGGCGCGTCACAGTAGTGAGACGTGGAAGACCGGGTGTATGGTTGCACTGGCAGGTAGCTGCAACTTGTACGCCACCTCGTTGATCTTGCTGATGATCGGGAATGGCCCGTAGAACTTGTATGGGAGCTTGTGGTTTGCTCTTGGTGCCATCAAGGTCTGGATGTAGGGCTGAAGTTTCAGGTATACCTGGTCCCCGATCTCGAACGTTCTGAATAATCTTTTCTTATCTGCCTGGGCCTTCATCAGTTGACGAGCTCTGTTCAGATGCTGCCGCAACAGTTCCTGGACCGCGTCCCTTTCCTCAATCCATGAGTTCAACGCTGGTACTGAGGTGATGTTTGCTGCTGTGATTCCCCAGTGCTTTGGTTCATACCCAAACATTCCCTTGAAGGGGGTCATCCCGAGTGACGAGCATTATTATACTAGAATTGGGCTAGAGGAATCCAAAAGCTCCATCGTCGTGGGCACGCTTGAGTAAAGCATCGAAGGAACGTCTCGACACACTGGTTGACTCGTTCCGTCTGTCCATCTCTTTGAGGATGATTTGACGTACTGAGACGCAGTTGAGTACCCGCTGACTTGAACAGCTCCTGCCAGAAGTGGCTTGTGAAAACTGGGTCGCGGTCTGACACAATCGCTCCTGGGAGGCCATGTATCTTGTACACTTGCTGCATGTACAGCTGGGCGACCGATGCTGCTGTATGCGGGTGAGCCAGAGGTAAGAAATAGCTGAATTTGGTACGCTTGTCCACGATCACCAATAGACAGTTGAGTCTGCTCGACTGCGGCAGCCCGTCCACGAAGTCCATGGATATCATTTCCCATGGCTACGTTGGAATTGGTAACGGTGACAGCAGTCCTGGAGATGCCGCGCGGTCTGGTTTTGCTTGCTGGCACACGGGGCAACACTGCATATAATTCCTGATTTGCTCTTTCATCTTGGGCCACGCAAACAGACGATGAATGCGCCGATAAGTGACGGGAAAGCCTGAGTGGCCGCCAACCGAGCTGTCATGGAAAGCTTGCATAATGTGTTGTTGGATTTGAGTTCCTCCTCCTAGCCAAATTTGTCCCCTGAACCGGAGGATGCCCTGCTGTAACTGGAACCTGCCCTTGTGATCCTCGCGCACCGCCAACTGCTCCAGCAGCTTCTAGGCATGCGGGTTGTTGTTGTAGCTGCTGACGACGTCTTCCAGCCACGCTGGCTGGCAGGAGGAGATTGTTGACAACGTCATTGATGGATTGGCTCCCGACAAGGCATCTGCTCCGTTGTTTTCTGCTCCTTTCTTGTATCTGATATGGTATCTCAGCCCTAGGAGCTTTGCAAATGCTTTCTGCTGCCACGGGATTGTGAGCCGTTGCTCCTCCAGGTGGGTCAAGCTCTTCTGATCAGTGTAGATGTCGAACTCTGCATGTTTTAGGTACGAACGCCATTGGTCCACAACCACTATGATGGCTAGGTACTCCTTTTCGTACGTCGACAACCCTTGATAAGGTGGTCTGAGCGCTTTGCTCATGAATGCTATTGGATGCCATTTTTGCTGCAGAATGGCTTCAATCCCCTTGTCACTTGCATCCGTTTCCACTGTGAATGGTTGCTCAAAGTTGGGTAGAGCAAGGACTGGCGATGTAGTCAAGTGTTGTTTCAGCACCTGAAAGGTTGTCTCAGTTGTTGATGTCCATATGAAGGGGGCCCCTTTCTTCAGCAGATGAAACAGTGGTTTGGCAATGACCCCAAAGTTACGGACGAAGCGATGATAATATCCTGCCAGCCCCAAAAAGCTACGCACACCCTTGACGTCCTGAGGAGCAACCAGTTAGCTACTGCTGCAATCTTGGTCGGATCGGTTGCCACACCTTGTGCGCTGATGACATGCCCCAGGTAAGATATTTTGCTTTGGCCAAAAGCACATTTGCTAAGTTTCACCTTCCACTGATCCTTCCGAAGAAGTTGCAGCACCTGCCCGACGTGTTGCTTGTGCTCCTCCCGAGTGGCACTGAAGATCAGGATATTGTTGAAGAAGTAGATCACACAGACGCGGACGACAGGTTTAAGCGTGCCATGGATTGCAACCAGGAATGTGGGTGGTGCTCCAGTTAATCCAAAAGAAACCATGCGGAACTCGAAATGTCCTTGTGGGTGGAGAACGCAGTCTTGTGTTCCTCCCCTGGTGCGAGGCGAATTTGATGGTAGCCCGCACGGAGGTCCAACTTTGAGAACCACGCTGCTCCATGTAGCTCATCGAGC
Source organism: Triticum timopheevii (assembly GCA_963921465.1). Lineage (NCBI taxonomy): Eukaryota > Viridiplantae > Streptophyta > Magnoliopsida > Poales > Poaceae > Triticum > Triticum timopheevii. The sequence goes on from OY997270.1 coordinate 304,197,745, forward strand.
AGCTCTTTAATGACTGGAACAGGGTATTTGCTGGGAACGGTGATGGCATTCAGTTGTTTGTAGTCCATGCAAAGCCGCCAAGTGTCATCTTTCTTCTTGACTAATATGACTGGCGATGAAAATGGGATGTTGCTACGCTGTATAACCCCTGATCGAAGTAGAGCTTCCACTTGGGCTTCAATCTCTGTCTTCTAAGCTGGCTTGTATATGTATTGTCTGACATTGACTGGTTGTGTTCCTGGAATGAGAGGAATGTGGTGGTCACACGCTCTTCGGGGAGGTAAACCCATTGGTTCCTCGAACACGTCCGGGAACTGGTCCACTACACTCTGAATGCATGGCGGAGTCCTCTGGTTGTGGGGCGACCACGCAAAGATGAATGACATGAGTGATTGCACCCTTGTTGCACAGGCTCTGAAGTTGCATGCTGTTGATGTCTTGGCAACTTGTCGAGGCAGCATCGTGACCCATGAGACGAAGTGGCCCTGCTGGCGTTGGTATCTCAAGGAAACGGGCGTGCCAGTCGACTGTCATTGGGCCGTGCTCCTCGAGCCAGTCCATGCCTAGGATGATGTCATATGTGCCTAGGGCGAGCACCTTTAGGTCTGTGTAGAACTTGTGCCCCTGGGCGTACCATGTGCATCTAGTAGCCACTTGTGTGCACAACAGCTCGCTGCCGTCAGCGACGCAGACGCGGCCTGTGGTTTGGGGAGTGGTTGAATGCCTGTCAGTTGTGCTGCCAGCTGCTCGTTGATGAAAGAGTTGGAGCTGCCTGAGTCCACCAGCATGAGCACTTCTCGCCCCTGTTGAGGGAGTCCTGGATTAGGGAGTATCCGGACAGCCGGACTATATACTTTGGCTGGACTATTAGACCGTGAAGATACAAGACTCAAGACTTCGTCCCGTGTCCGGATGGGACTCTCCTTTGCGTGGAAGACAAGCTTGGCGATCCAGGTATTATGTTTCCTACTTTGTAACCGACTCCATGTAAACCCTAGCCCTCTTCGGTGTCTATATAAACCGAAGGGTCTATTCCTTAGAGGGACAATCATAATCATCATAGGCTAGCTTCTAGGGTTTAGCCTCTATGATCTCATGGTAGATCAACTCTTGTAATACCCATATCATCAATATCAATCAAGCAGGAAGTAGGGTTTTACCTCCATCGAGAGGGCCCGAACCTGGGTAAAAATCATGTCCCTTGCCTCCTGTTACAATTAGCCTTAGACGCACAGATCGGGACCCCCTACCCGAGATCCGCTGGTTTTGACGCCGCTCCAAGTCCAGCAATAGTAAAAATAGCGATAACAGCGCTAGAAAGATCGGCACCCCAGTCAACTCCGAAGGCAACAACGACCATATGGACCCAGCAATGGAGCAGGATGAGCCAGGTCACGCCGAACACAGTTCGGAGTAGACACCCGATCATAATGATCCCGAGGGACAAACTCATCAAACCGGCCCGGGACAAGAGCACAGCCCGGACGACGATGCACTCATCATCAGAAACACGTTTGGAACGAGATAACCTCCACAGAAGGCTTATGGCCACTGCAAGAAGTCTAAAGAAGCAGAAGCAACGGCTTAAGGCCGCACAGGAAACGCTCAATCGCAGATGGAATAAAGTGCTAGACACTGAAGAAAAGTACGGCGACGATCACCACACAAAGAGCTATCCAAAATGTAAGCTGCTGCCAGAATTCGACGATGAGGCCGTTCCACCAAAGAACAATATGGCCAGGAGGCCGGACAAACCACTTCGTAACCGCAATAGAGCAGCTACCGAAGCCGCACACGATTTACGCGAGCTCCTGGATAAAAAGGCTGGCGCGGCTAGGTCCATCTATGGATCTAAAGGACACACCCCGGCGCAGGACTATGGTCACCAAAACGATCATACTGATCGGATACCAGTTCGGAATCAGCACCGGACACAACAACAGCCGACGGCATGCCACAACACGTGCAGATATAGAGGGGCTTCTCACCCCATGTGCTTCACCGAAGAGGTGCTGGACCATGCATTTCCACAGGGTTTTAAACCTATGAACATAGAGGCATACGACGGAACGACAGACCCAGGGGTCTGGATCGAGGATTTTATCCTGCATATCCACATGGCTTGTGGGGATGACCTCCACGCCATCAAATACCTTCCCCTCAAGTTGAAGGGACCAGCTCGACACTGGTTGAAAAGCCTCCCCGAAAATTCAATTGGAAGTTGGGAGGAACTCGAGGATGCTTTCAGGGCCAATTTTCAAGGGACCTATGTCCGGCCTCCGGATGCGGATGATTTAAGTCACATAATTCAACAGCCCGGAGAGTCCGCCCGCAAGCTTTGGAACAGATTCCTCACTAAGAAGAATCAAATCGTCGATTGTCCGAATGCCGAAGCCCTAGCGGCCTTCAAGCACAGCATCCGAGACGAATGGCTCGCCAGACACCTCGGCCTAGAAAAGCCGAGGACAATGGCAGCCCTAACAAACCTTATGACCCGATTTTGCGCAGGCGAAGATAGCTGGTTGGCCCACAAAGGCACCAGCGACCCAAGTACATCCAAAATCAGGGATGGCAACGGGAAGCCACGGCGCAATAAAAACAAACGTCAAAACAAGTAAGAAAGTCCGGATAACACAACAGTCAACACTAGATTCAGGGGCTCTCGATCCGGTCAACAAAAGAAGCCATTTAAAGGCAGCAAAGAGAGACCGTCCGGCCTGAACAAAGTCCTGGACAGACTGTGCCGAATCCATGGCACCCCCGAAAAACATGCGAACCACACTCACAGAGAATGTTGGGTCTTCAAGCAGGCCGGCAAATTAAATGCCGAACACAAGGGAAGGGAAACACCAAGTGGAGACGAGGATGAGCCTCGACAGCCGAACACTGGGGCACAGAAAAAATTCCGGCCAGAGGTAAAAACAGTAAACATGATCCACATGACTCACATATCCACGAGAAGGCGCGAATGCACGCTCAGAAACGCATACGCTATAAAGCCCGTCACACCCAAACGTAACCACTAGTCGGCTTACCCGATCACTTTCGATCACAGGGACTACCCGACTAGTATTCGGCACGAAGGATCAGCTGCCTTGGTGGTCGACCCAATAATCGACGGATACCATCTTACTCACGTCCTCATGGACGGCGGCAGTAGTCTTAATCTACTAGGACACTATCCGCAGGATGGGGATAGACCCATCCAGAATCAACCACAATAACACCACCTTTGAAGGGGTGATACCAGGAGTCGAAGCCCACTGCAGGGGCTCCCTCGTACTGGAGGTAACATTCGGTTCCCCAAGCAACTCCAGAAGCGAAGAACTACTCTTCACCATCACCCCCTTCCAAAGCGGCTATCATGCATTGCTTGGGAGAACGGCCTTCGCCCGCTTTAACGCAGTACCGCACTACGCCTACCTTAAACTCAAGATGCCCGGTCCACGTGGCATCATCACCGTTAACGGAAACACAGAGCATTCCTTACGCGCGGAAGACTACGCGACGGCTCCAGCCGCCGGACTCTAAGCGGCCTCCAATACCTGAAAACATGACTGGTCGTTAAGACCATGGACATGGTTAGACGAGTCCGGCAGCCAAGATAAACCTTATCTAGGCGCCACACATGTAATCCCATAGAGGACACCAGGGGCTATAGATAATTAATAAAGCCCAAATTTCGGCCTGCCTTATTAATAGGCCACTGTCTTACACTTTTACTATCCATTGGTGATAGCCAACTTTTCGCACACTTACGTCATACTCTTCTACATGAGTTTTTTTTACAGACACCATTCATGCGACACCCTCCCAGGACACGGCACAACGGAGACAAAGGCGCAGACGTGCAGCAGGGCCCCGCTCAAAGGTTTCTCTTGAGATTAAGCCTGTGTGTAAACCTTCTTTATTGTCTCTTGTTGCTTACACATCCCACGAGTACTACACCCACAGGGGATACTACGGTTATTGGCATTTCGTCACGACAGACTAATGCACGTACCTGGGAATACATGGTTCATCATAAAGGGCGTTACTCAGCTCAGTATATGTTATAAAGTCTGAATACCTTTGGGAGTGTTCGGCGTCGTGAGTTTGGCCTTATATGCATCAGCTCCGAATCATGTCTGTGGTCAAATGTTGGGTTTGCCCGGCTCCTGGGTTCGCCGCCTTACGTTCCGTTCTTATCGGCTAAGGCGGCCAAAGGAGAACTACTGCGATTGTGCCCTGGTTATTCCGGATGAGCACCTCAGTAGAGAAAGCCGAAAACTGACAGACATGATATAGCGAGAGACTGTTCAACCACTCGAAGACTTATCGGAATCTTTAGGATTCCGCCACATTAACGAAGGACCGTTTTCCAGCCATGTACACACGCGCCCGTATTTAGATGCACGCAAAGGTACCAGGGGCTACATAGTAGGCCCACCGTCAAACTCCTATGGCTAAGTGAAAGTGTTACAGCTATATAGTCCGGTTTCCTAGTTCGACGTGCGATCACCTCCTTAATGGACCAAGACGTTAGATCAAGTGTGATTACAGATATTTTTTGCGAACACCCCCGCATTGTATGCGTGGGGGCTGAAGCCAACGACTGCTAACTTTTAGATTACACATATACATAAAAACGGCCGCACAGGAGGCACAATAATACTTTCGGGCAAAAAGTATAAATATAGCCTCATAACCAAAATAACATTGTTTTTACAATGACACGATTTGTCACTCGAACATGACATTCTTCGAGCACTGAGCCTCCGTTAAGCGAGCACCTTCTGCTACCTGCTCCAAGATGTGCTCGGCCGGATCCTGGCCCCCGTCGGATTCTGGATCGCAACGACGGTGGCCTCCATATCTGTCCAGTATGATTTAACACGGGCAAGAGCCATCCGGGCACCCTCTATGCACGCCGACCTCTTCATGGCATCGATCCGCGATACGGCACCAAGGAATTGTTGCACTAAACCAAAATAACTGTCCGGCTTCGGCCCCTTCGGTCATAGATGGTCTAGTACAGACCACATTGGAAGACCGGACAGCGTGTGAAGCTCGGTCACAGCAGCCATCTTCTCACTCAAAGGCAACTTGCGCGTTGGAGCACTGAACTGCGGCCAGAATAGCTTTTCCACTTCATCATCTTTTTGATCCTCAAAAAACTTGGCTGCATCAGCCGTACTCTTTGAGAAATCCGCATAGGCGTCTGCAGGACTCCAGCGTCGATCCAGAGGAGCATACTTCGGATCTAAAAACTTCATCCGCAACAAATAGGGGTTTCCAGTCGCGATTTCTCCGGCCTGTCGAAGCTCCTCCCATGCATCCCTAAGGTCAGAACGCATCTCCTTGGCCGCATCAAGGGCCTTCTTCAGGTCAGCCTTATTCGCATGATTTTCTTTTTCAAGAAGCTCATACCGGTTGGCGGCGTTTTCTAGCTCCACAGCCATTTCCGCTATTCGGTCTTCGCTCCGGCGACGAGCAGTCTGTTCGGCTCTCAACTCTTCAGCCGCCTGTAGGGCAGCCGCATTGCTCGCCCGGGCCTGTTCCTTGGCCAGGGCAAGTTCCGCACTCAGGGCTTCCACGGCAGCAGCACCGTCTGCAGTCCAAGCATATAACATTAGCATTATGCCCCTCTCAGTTTTTCCTATAAAAATAATAAGAAAAGCAGAGCACATACCTTGTGACTCATTAAACCACTCATTCACCAGTGTGATATTGGCATCAATAGCTCCAATCTGCCTCCTTAGTTTGGCAACTTCAATAGACCGGTCGGCTGCTACATCCTTAGACACCTGCACATAAACACAGCGGAATCATTACTTACACAATATGATCCTCCGTTTGTCGCCTAGGGCGGGCAACCAGAGTCTCAGGGGCTACTATCCATATGGAGCACACCTAGTGCGTGCGTCACAGCCAAAAATTACGTATTTTTTATTACATACCTCAAAGCCTCTGAGAAGGCTCGTAAAGGCTTCATTCAACCCGCTTATGGCAGAGGAAATCTTATCGAGCACCGTGCTCATTAATGAACAGTGCTCCTCCGAGAGAGCAGCCCGCTCTAGAAGGCCCGTCGATGTGTCCGGCCGGACACCGAACTGTGTCGGACCCTTCTCATCGCCCCCCGTGGGAGCCGAACGCTTAGGGCTCAGGGCGGCCGAAGGATTAGCTTCTGGCTTCGGAAGATCCGGACTCCTCCGTGACGACACCTCGGGGTCGCCCGCCTCATGAGGTGGAGAGGTTGGTGGGGTCTCACTCTCCATCATCTTCGGAAGGAGATCCCCTGAAGACGAACTCTATCGTGAAGAGCTGCTAGCCAAACTGCAAAGAATGAATCCTGGTTATTGTTCTCGGAGAAAAGCAGTACCTTCGTATTTATGATTAACTTACAGCTCAGCTGAGGGTTGGCCCGTTGGCGGGCATGATGCAGTGAGGACGCCTTTGGGGCAGGGCCCCCTGGTGAAGCTTTCTTCCCCTGTTTGGGCACCTCCATCCAAGTCTTCAGAGGCGGCCCTCTTCTTCCCGCGAGGGGAGGAGGCCTTAGATTCCCCTTCCTGGCTATCCTCCTTTGGGGAGGTAGCAATTCCCCCGGTTTGGATGCGCAATGTGTGAAGTTCTGCTTCCCTGTTCTTCCCTTCGTCTTTCCCTGAGGGCATTTTGCTTAGCACACGACCAAGCATCTTGGCTATGGTGGGACTTGGCGAGCCTTCGGGAAGTGGCGCCGGACACCTGATTCTCTCCGCCTTGCTGAGCCATTCCTGGCTATGGAGGATTTTCAGAATAATGACTATGACAAAAATAGACGAAGTGTTTGGTTTGTGGGTTACTTACTTGGGTATCTGGGCGATTGCAGCTCAGGCCCGCATCTTCGGTGGTATCCGGACACTTTACTTGTGGTCCGAAGAATAATTTACACATCCCTTCGAGCGCCAGGCCGAAGAAGTGCAGAATAGTCAGCGGACCTTCCGGATTGAACTCCCACAACCGGAGAGGCCGGCGCTTGCACGGCAACATCTGTCGGACTAGCATTACCTGAATTATGCCGACAAGGCTAATGTCCCTCTCAAGAAGCCCCTGCAGTATTGGTACATCACTAGCAGATCCCCAATCTCGTCCTACCTTGGTCCATGACGTCAGTTGAGAAGGAGGGCCCGGACGGAAGTCGGGGGCAGCCAACCACTTTGTGCCTCTGGGAGCCGTGACGTAAAACCACCTCCGCTGCCATAGATCGGACACCTTTGGGAAGGAGCCCTCTGGCCATGGGGCGTCGACATTCCTGCTTATTACAGCACCTCTGCACTGTGCGTGTCGCCCCTCAATCATCTTCGGCTTCACATTGAAGGTCTTGAGCCAAAAGCCGAAGTGTGGAGTGACGTGGAGAAAAGCTTCGCACACAACGATGAACAATGAGATATGGAGGATAGCATCTGGAGCTAGATCGTGAAAATCTAACCCGTAATAGAACATGAACCCTCTCACAAAGGGATCAATGGTGAAGCCCAAGCCGCGGAGGAAGTGGGAAACAAATACGACGCTCTCGTTGGGCTCGGGAGTAGGGATGACCTGCCCTGGAGCAGGAAGCCTGTGCTTGATGTCGGCGGTCAGATATCCGACCTCCCTAAGCTTCGCAGTATCCTCCTTCGTGACCGAGGAGGCCACCCACTGGCCTTGAAGGTCAGATCCAGACATGGTTAAGGATCTGAGGTGCTTGAGCTTGGGCTTCGGGTGTTAGAACTCAAGATGCGAAAAGGCGCAAGAGTGGTGTAAAAGAGGGATAGGCCTCGGCCCCTTTATATAGGGGGTGAATATCAAGCATCCTTAGCATAACGACTCGAGACTTACCTAAAACACAGAGTCATACCAACAGACGTCGTGGGGACGCGTGCACCTATATTAATGGAAGATCCCGTGCTAAGGGGAAGCACGATCTCTGCTCTGGCAAGGCGTGCTAGTAAAACCGCCTCGCAATGCGTATCAGGGGAGGCCAAGTAAAACTAGTTCATGTTGGGCGGGGCCACGATGCAGGAGGATGCCGTGCAAAAATTGCCAGCAGATCAGATTTATGAAGTGCTATGCTGTGAAGATGGAACCTGCCTTGCAATGCCGAAGACTGAACTGCGCGCCAGACTCATTGTCATTGAAGCCTGGTTCACGGGCTACTGAGGGAGTCCTGGATTAGGTGGTATCCGTACAGCCGGACTATATACTTTGGCTGGACTGTTGGACTGCGAAGATAAAAGACTCAAGACTCCGTCCCGTGTCCGGATGGGACTCTCCTTTGCGTGGAAGACAAGCTTGGCGATCCGTATATTATATTTCCTTCTTTGTAACCGACTCCATGTAAACCCTAGCCTTCTCCGGTGTCTATATAAACCGGAGGGTTTAGTCCTTAGAGACAGAATCATAATCATCATAGGCTAGCTTCTAGGGTTTAGCCTCTACGATCTCGTGGTAGATCAACTCTTGTACTACTCATATCACCAATATCAATCAAGCAGGAAGTAGGGTTTTACCTCCATCGAGAGGGCCCGAACCTGGGTAAAACATCGTGTCCCCTGCCTCCTGTTATTATTAGCCTTAGACGCACAGATCGGGACCCCCTACCCGAGATCCACCGGTTTTGACACCGACATTGGTGCTTTCATTGAGAGTTCCTCTGTGTCGTCGCTGCAAGGCTTGATGGCTCCTTCAATCAACAACAATGTAGTCCAGGGTGAGACTTTTCTCCCTGGACAGATCTTCGTGTTCAGCGGCTTCGCACTGCGGGCCAATTCGCTTGGCCATCTGGAGCAGATCGACAGCTACGCCCCTGGCCACCAGGTCAGGTTCGGAAACTTGAACTACACGGCCGATATCCGCGGAGACTTGATCTTCAACGGATTCGGGCCTGCGCCAGGAGCGCCGGACAGTCACGATGAGCACGGCTTAGACCTGCTGTCAGACAACGCTCGAGATATCGCCCCTGCAGGAGCCCCGGACCTAAATCCGGAGCAGATTGCGTCGCCCAAGGACGGGTGGATGGACCCCGCCCCAGAGGCCGCACATTCATCGGCGGTAGAGCCGAACACAGGCCTCACCCCCAAGGAAGCCTGTGACACCGGACCCCCGGACTCGTATATGGCTGTAGGTTCCAGTCCGCGCACTCCCGAGCCCGCCGAATTTGGTTGGGTTCCGATAATGGAGTTCACCACTGTGGATATCTTCCAGTGCTCGCCCTTTGGCGACATGCTGAACTCATTAAAGTCTTTCTCTTTGTCAGGAGACTCCTGGCCGAACTATGTCCGGCTCAAGGGGGAAGAAGGTGACGAAGAAATCTGTTGCCCACCCACCACCCACTTCATAGCCACTGTCGACGATGTATCAGACATGCTTGACTTCGACTCTGATGATACCGACGGTATGGACATCGGCGAAGGAGACGATTCAGAACCAACAGGGCGCTGGACTTCCACCTCGTCATATGATATATACATGGTGGATACGCCTAAGGAGGACGACAACGACAAACCGGAGGACAAAACCCCCGGGCAAAAGCCAAAACGACGGTGCAGACGCCGCTCCAAGTCCAGCAATAGTAAAAGTAGCGATAGCAGCGCTAGAAAGATCGACATCCCAGTCAACTCCGAAGGCAACAACGACCATATGGACCCAGCAATGGAGCAGGATGAGCTAGGTCACGCCGAACACAGCTCGGAGCAGACGCCCAATCACAATGATCCCGAGGAACGAATTCATCAAACCACCCTGGGAAAAGAGCACAGTCCGGACGACAATGCACTCATCATCCCGGAAACGCGTTTGGAACGAGATAACCTCCATAGAAGGCTTATCGCCACTGTGAGAAGTCTAAAGAAGCAGAAGCAACGACTTAAGGCCGCACAGGAAACGCTCAATCGCAGATGGAATGAAGTGCTAGACACTGAAGAAAAGTACAGCGACGATCGCCATACAAAGAGCTATCCAAAATGCAAGCTGCTGCCAGAATTCGACGATGAGGCCGTTCCACCAAAGAACAACATGGCTAGGAAGTCGGACAAACCACTTCCTAACCACAATAGAGTAGCTACCGACACCGCACATGATTTACGCGAGCTCCTGGATTAAAAAGCCGGCGCGGCTAGGTCCATCTATGGATCTAAAGGACACACCCCAGCGCAGGACTATGGTCACCAAAACGATCATACTGATCGGATACCAGTTCGAAATTAGCACCGGACACAACAACAGTCGATGGCATGCCACAGCACGTCCAGATACAGAGGGGATGCTCACCCCCTGTGCTTCACCGAAGAGGTGCTGGACCATGAATTTTCACAGGGTTTTAAACCTGTGAACATAGAGGCATATGACGGAACGACAGACCCAGGGGTCTGGATCGAGGATTTTATCCTGCATATCCACATGGCTCGTGGGGACGACCTCCACGCCATCAAATACCTTCCCCTCAAGCTGAAGGGACCAGCTCGACACTGGTTGAAAAGCCTCCTTGAAAATTCAATTGGAAGTTGGGAGGAACTCGAGGATGCTTTTAGGGCCAATTTTCAAGGGACCTATGTCCGGCCTCTGGATGCGGACGATTTAAGTCACATAATTCAACAGCCTGGAGAGTCCGCCCGCAAGCTTTGGAACAGATTCCTCACTAAGAAGAATCAAACCGTCGATTGTCCGGATGCCGAAGCCCTAGCAGCCTTCAAGCACAGCATCCGGGACGAATGGCTCGCCAGACACCTTGGCCAAGAAAAGCCGAGGACAATGGCAGCCCTAACAAACCTTATGACCCGATTTTGCGCAAGTGAAGATAGCTGGTTGGCCCGTAAAGGCACCAGTGACCCAAGTACATCCGAAATCAGGGATGGCAACAGGAAGCCACGGTGTAATAAATACAAACATCAAAACAAGGAAGAAAGTCCGGACAACACAACGGTCAACACTGGATTCAGGGGCTCTCGACCCGGTCAACAAAAGAAGCCATTTAAAGGAAGCAAAGAGGGACCGTCCAGCCTGAACAAAGTCCTGGACAGACTGTGCCAAATTCATGGCACCCCCGAAAAACCTATGAAGCACACTCACAGAGAATGCTGGGTCTTCAAGCAGGCCGGCAAATTAAATGCTGAACACAAGGGAAGGGAAACATCAAGTGGAGACGAGGATGAGCCCCGCCAGCCGAACACTGGGGGACAGAAAAAATTCCCGCTAGAGGTAAAAATAGTAAACATGATCCACGCGACTCACATATCCACGAGAAGGCGCAAATGCGCGCTCAGAGACGCATACGCTATAGAGCCCGTCGCACCCAAACTTAACCACTGGTCGGCTTACCCGATCACTTTCGATCATAGGGACTACCCGACTAGTATTCGGCACGAAGGATCAGCTGCCTTGGTGGTCGACCCAATAATCAACGGATACCATCTTACTCACGTCCTCATGGACGGCGGCAGTAGTCTTAATCTAATATACCAGGACACAATCCGCAGGATGGGGATAGACCCATCCAGAATCAACCACAGTAACACCACCTTTGAAGGGGTGATACCAGGCATCGAAGCCCACTGCAGGGTATCCCTCGTACTGGAGGTAACATTCGGTTTCCAGGCAACTCTAGAAGCAAAGAACTACTCTTCACCATCGCCCCCCTCCAAAGCGGCTATCATGCATTGCTTGGGAGAACGGCCTTTGCCCGCTTCAACGCAGTACCGCACTACGCCTACCTTAAACTCAAGATGCCCGGTCCACGTGGCATCATCACTGTTAACGGAAACACAGAGCGTTCCTTACGCGAGAAAGAGTACGCGACGGCTCCAGCCGCCGGACTCTAAGCGGCCTCTAATACCTGAAAACATGACTGGTCATTAAGACCACGGACACGGTTAGACGAGTCCGGCAGCCCAGATAAACCTTATCTAGGCGCCACACATGTAATCCCATAGAGGACACCATGGGCTATAGATAATTAATAAAGCCCAATTTTCGGCGTGACCTTACTAACAGGCCACTGTCGTACACTTTTACTATCCATTAGTGATAGCCAACTTTTCACACACTTACGTCATACTCTTCTACATGAGTTTTTTCTTTTTGCAGACACCATCCGTGCGACACCCTCCCAGGACACGGCACAATGGAGACAAAGGCGCAGAAGTGCAGCAGGGCCCCGCTCAAAGGTTTCTCTTTAGATTAAGCCCCTGTGTAAACCTTCTTTATTGTCTCTTGTTGCTTACACATCCCACGGGTACTACACCCACAGGGGATACTGCCGTTATTGGCATTTCACCACGACAGACTAATGCACGTACCTGGGAATACAGGGTTCATAATAAAGGGCGTTACTCAGCTCAGTATATGTTATAAAGTCCGAATACCTTCGGGAGTGTTCGGTGTCGTGAGTTTGGCCTTATATGCATCAGCTCCGAATCATGTCTGTGGTCAAATGTTGGGTTTGCCCGGCTCCTGGGTTCGCCGCCTTACGTTCCGTTCCTATCGGCTAAGGCGGCCAAAGGAGAAATACTGCGATTGTGCCCTGGTTATTCCGGATGAGCAGTAGAAAAAGCCGAAAACTGACTGTCATGATATAGCGAGAGACTATTCAACCACTCAAAGACTTATCGGAACCTTTAGGATTCCGCCGCATTAACGAAGGACCGTTTTCTGGTCATGTACACACGCGCCCGTATTCGGATGCACGCAAAGTTACCAGGGGCTACATAGTAGCCCCACCGTCAAACTCCTATGGCTAAGTGAAAGTGTTACAGCTATATAGTCTGGTTGCCTAGTTCGACGTGCGATCACCTCCTTAATGGACCAAGACGTTGGATCAAGTGTGATTATGCATATTTTTCGCGAACACCCCCGCATTGTATGCGTGGGGGCTGAAGCAAACGACTGCTAACTTTCAGATTACACATATACATAAAAACGGCCGCACAGGAGGCCCAATACTACGTTCGGGCAAAAAGTATAAATATAGCCTCATAATCAAAATAACATTGTTTTTACAATGACATGGATGAAGCTTTTCTACTTCATCATATTTTTGATCCTCAAAAAACTTGGCTGCATCAGCCGTACTCTTTGACAAATCCGCATAGGCGTCTGCAGGACTCCAGCGTCGATCCAGAGGAGCGTTCTTCGGATCTAAAAACTTCATCCGCAACAAATAGGGGTTTCCAGCCGCGATTTCTCCGGCATGTCAAAGCTCCTCCCGCGCATCCCTAAGGTCGGAACGTGTCTCCTTGGCCGCATAAAGGGCGTTCTTCAGGTCAGCCTTATACGCATGATTTTCTTTTTCAAGAAGCTCATACCGGTTGGCGGCATTTTCTAGCTCCACAGCCATTTCGGCTATTCTGTCTTCGCTCCGACGACGAGCAACCTGTTCGGCTCTCAACTCTTCGACCGCCTTTAGGGAAGCCGCATTGCTCGCCCGGGCCTGTTCCTTGGTCAGGGCAAGTTTCGCCCTCAGGGCTTCCATGGCAGCAGCACCGTCTGTAGTCCAAGCATATAACATTAGCATTATGCCCCTCTCAGTTTTTCTTATAAAAAATAATAAGGAAAGCAGAGCACATACCTTGTGACTCGTTAAGCCGCTCGTTCACCAGTGTGATATCGGTACCAATAGCTCGAATCTGCCTCCTTAGTTCGGCAACTTCAACGGACCGGTCGGCTGCCGGATCCTTAGACACCTGCGCATAAATACAGCGCAATCATTACTTACACAATATGATCCTCTGTTTGCCGCCTAGGGCGGGCAACCAGAGTCTCAGGGGCTACTATCCATATGGAGCACACCTAGCACGTGCGTCACAGCCAAAAATTACGTATTTTTCATTACATACCTCAAAGCCTCTGAGCAGGCTCGTAAAGGCTTCATTCAACCCGCTTGTGGCGGAGGAAATTTTCTCGAGCACCGTGCTCATTAATGAATGGTGCTCCTCCGAGAGAGCAGCTTGCTCTAGAAGTCCCGTCAGTGTGTCCAGCCGGACACCGAACTGTGACGGACCCTTCTCATCGCCCCCCGTGGGAGCTGAATGCTCCGGGCTCAGGGCGGTCGAAGGATTAGCTTCTGGCTTCGACAGATCCGGACTCCTCCGTTACAACACCTCGGGGTCGCCCGCCTCATGAGGCGGAGAGGTTGGTGGGGTTTGACTCTCCATCATCTCTGGAAGGAGATCCCCCGAAGACGAACTCTGTCGAGAAGAGCTGCTAGCCGGACTGCAAAGAATGGATCCTGGTTAAAAGCAGTATCTTCGTATTTACGACTAAATTATAGCTCGGTTGAGGGCTGGCCCGTCGGCGGGCATGGCGCGGTGAAGACGCCCTTCAGGGCAGGGCCCCCTGATGAAGCTTTCTTCCCCTGTTTGGCACCTCCATCTCCAAATCTTCGGAGGCGGCCCTCTTCTTCCCGCGAGGGGAGGAGGCCTTAGACTCTCCTTCCCGGCTATCCTCCTTTGGGGAGGTAGCAATTCCCCCGGTTTGGATGCGCAATGTGTGAAGTTCTGCTTCTCTGTTCTTCCCTTCGTCTTTCCCTAAGGGCATTTTGCTTAGCACATGACCAAGCATCTTGGCTATGGTGGGACTTGGCGAGCCTTTGGGAAGTGGCGCCAGACACCTGATTCTCTCCACCTTGCTGAGCCATTCTTGGCCACGGAGGATTTTCAGAATAATGACTATGACAAAAATAGACGAAGTGTTCGGTTTGTGGGTTACTTACTTGGGTATCTGGGCGATTGCAGCTCAGGCCCGCATATTCGGTGGTATCCGGACACTTTACTTGTGGTCCGAAGAATAATTTACACATCCCTTCGAGCGTCAGGCCGAAGAAGTGCAGAATAGTCCGCGGACCTTCCGGATTGAACTCCCACATCCGGAGAGGCCAGCGTTTGCATGGCAACATTCGTCGGATTAGCATTACCTGAATCATGCTGACAAGGCTAATGTCCCTCTCAAGAACCTCCCGAATACGGCTCTGCAGTATTGGTACATCACTAGCAGATCCCCAGTCCCGTCCTACACTGGTCCATGACGCCGGTTGAGAAGGAGGGCCCGGACGGAAGTCGGGGGCAGCCACCCACTTTGTGCCTCTGGGAGCCGTGACGTAAAACCACCTCCGCTGCCATAGATCGGACACCTCTGGGAAGGAGCCCTCTGGCCATAGGGCGTCGGCATTCCTGCTTATTACAGCACCTCCGCACTCCGCGTGTCGCCCCTCAATCATCTTCGGCTTCACATTGAAAGTCTTGAGCCATAAGCCGAAGTCTGGAGTGACGTGGAGAAAAGCTTCGCACACAACGATGAACGACGAGATATGGAGGATAGCGTCCGGAGCTCGATCGTGAAAATCTAACCCGTAATAGAACATGAGCCCTCTCACAAAGGGATCAAGGGTGAAGCCCAAGCCGCGGAGGAAGTGGAAAACAAATACGACGCTCTCGTTGGGCTCGGGAGTAGGGATGACCTTCCCTGGAGCAGGAAGCCTGTGCTTGATGTCGGCCGTCAGATATCCGACCTCTCTAAGCTTCACAATATCCTCCTCTCTGACCGAGGAGGCCACCCACCGGCCTTGAAGGTCGGATCCGGACATGGTTAAGGATCTGAGGTGCTTGAGCTTGGGCTTCGGGTGTTAAAACTCGAGATGTGAAAAGGCGCAAGAGTGGTGTAAAAGAGGGATAGGCCTCGGCCCCTTTATATAGGGGGTGAATATCAAGCGTCCTCGGCGTAACCGCTCGGGACTTACCTAAAAACACAGAGTCATACCAACAGACATCATGGGGACGCGTGCACCTATATTAATGGAAGATCCTGCGCTAAGGGGAGAACGATCTCTGCTCTGGCCAGGCATGCCAGTAAAACCGCCTCGCAACGCATATCGGGGGAGGCCAAGTAAAACTGGTTCGTGTTGGGCCGGGCCATGATGCAGGAGCACGCCGTGCAAAAATTGCCAGCAGATCAGATTTATGAAGTGCTATGCTGTGAAGATCATCTTGCAGATCCGGACAGGGTTCAAGTGTTTGATAACTACTTTGGAGTATTCGAAGATGGAATCCGCCTTGCAATGCCGAAGACAGAACTGCGTGCCAGACTCATCGTCATTGAAGCCTGGTTCAGGGGCTACTGAGGGAGTCCTGGATTAGGGGGTATCCGGACAGCCGGACTATATACTTTGGCCGGACTGTTAGACCGTGAAGATACAAGACTCGAGACTTCGTCCCGTGTCCGAATGGGACTCTCCTTTGCGTGGAAGACAAGCTTGGCGATCCGGATATTATGTTTCCTTCTTTGTAACCGACTCCATGTAAACCCTAGCCCTCTTCGGTGTCTATATAAACCGGAGGGTCTATTCCTTAGAGGGACAATCATAATCATCATAGGCTAGCGTCTAGGGTTTAGCCTCTACGATCTTGTGGTAGATTAACTCTTGTAATACCAATATCATCAATATCAATCAAGCAGGAAGTAGGGTTTTACCTCCATTGAGAGGGCCCAAACCTGGGTAAAACATCATGTCCCTTGCCTCCTGTTACCATTAGCCTTAGACGCACATATCGAGACCCCCTACCCGAGATCCGCCAGTTTTGACACCGACACCTGTAACCACGCACGAAGTTGAAAGGCTTTGGCCGAGACCCCCCCCCCCTTGTCACGGCTGAGAGGGAGATCGCCATGGCCACCTCGCTGGTGTCGTCTTCTGTGACTTGAGTGTCGGTGCCGCTATCAAGGCCGAACATGTCGAGGAGTTCCTCGACGACGTGAAGTTGCACCGTAGTGGGGCTCACATGGTCGTGCCCCCACCGTTGTTGCACTTGAAACATAGCCCGCGGGCGCGCCTGTAGTCGTGCAGAATCCTGAACTTGGATTGGTCGGCGCGGGCTGCGCCTGTGCCGCGGCGATCCGCCGCGGGCGCTGCCGGCACCACTCTCACCGGTGGAGGGGCAGGGGAAGAGGAGTGCCCTGCCTTGGCGCCTGTTCACTTGGACGAGGTAGCGAGCCGAATGATCCTTCCATCACCTCGTCTTGTAGCAGCGCCAGCACGCAGGTAGTATCCAGGTCCGGTGGTCGCTGCACAAGGACCACCGCCTGAATATCCTTGCGCAATCCTTCGACAAAATGAGCCAGGAAATAAAACTGGTGAATAGTGTAAGAATAAGAAGCTAAATGATTAATGATCATCTCAAATTGCTCAATGTAATGCGCCACTGATTATTGACTCTAGTGCAAGTGGGAGACTGAAGGAAATATGCTCTAGAGGCAATAATAAAGTTGTTATTTAAATTTCCTTATATCATGATAAATGTTTATTATTCATGCTAGAATTGTATGAACCGGAAACTTAGTACATGTGTGAATACATAGACAAATAGAGTGTCACTAGTATGCCTCTACTTGACTAGCTCGTTGAATCAAAGATGGTTATGTTTCCTAGCCATAGACATGAGTTGTCATTTGATTAATGGGATCACATCATTGGAGAATGATGTGATTGACTTGACCCATTCCATTATCTTAGCACTTGATTGTTTAGTATATTGCTATTGCTTTCTTCATGACTTATACATGTTCCTATGACTATGAGATTATGCAACTCCCAAATACCGGAGGAACACTTTGTGTGCTACCAAACATCACAACGTAACTGGGTGATTATAAAGGTACTCTACAGGTGTCTCCGATGGTGTTTGTTGGGTTGACATACATCAAGATTAGGATTTGTCACTCCGATTGTCGGAGAGGTATCTGTGGGCCCTATCGGTAATGCACATACTATAAGCCTTGCAAGCAATGTGACTAATGAGTTAGTTACGGGATGATGCATTACGGAACAAGTAAAGAGACTTGCCAGTAACGAGATTGAACTAGGTATTGAGATACCAACGATCAAATCTCGGGCAAGTAACATACCGATGACATAGGGAACAACGTATGTTGTTATGCGGTTTGACCGATAAAGATCTTCATAGAATATGTAAGAGCCAATATGAGCATCCAGGTTCCGCTATTGGTTATTGGCCGGAGACGTGTCTCGGTCATGTCTACATAGTTCTCGAACACGTTGGGTCCGCACGCTTAACGTTCGGTGACGATCGGTATTATGAGTTTATGTGTTTTGATGTACCTAATGTAGTTCGGAGTCCCTGATGAGATCAGGGACATGACGAGGAGTCTCGAAATGGTCGAGCCGTAAAGATCGATATATTGGAAGGCTATATTCGGACATCGGAAAGGTTCCGAGTGATTCGGGTATTTTTTGGAGTACCGGAGAGTTACGGGAATTCGCCGAGAGAAGTATTGGGCCTTATTGGGCCAGACGGAAATAGAGGAGGCAGGCCAAAGGGAAGGAGGCGCCCCCCATGGGTCCGAATTGGACTAGGGGAAAGGGGGCGGCGCCCCCTGCCCTTTCCTACTCCCTCTCTCTTTCCCTCTTTCTTCTCTCCTACTCTGGAAAGGAAAAGGGGAATCCTACTAGGACTTGGGAGTCCTAGTAGGACTCCCCACACTTGGCATGACCCCTCTAGGACCGGCCTCCTCCTCCTCCCTCCTTTATATACGGGGGCAGGGGGCACCCCAAAGGACAACAGACACACAAGTTGATCATTGATTTTTTAGCCGTGTGCGGTGCCCCCCTCCACCATAATCCACCTCGGCCATATCGTAGCGGTGCTTAGGCGAAGCCCTGCATTGGTAGCTTCATCAACACCGTCATCACGCCGTCGTTCTGACGAAACTCTCCCTCAAAGCTCTATTGGATAGTGAGTTCGTGGGACGTCACCGAGCTGAACGTGTGCAGATCGCGGAGGTGTCGTACGTTCGGTACTAGGATCGGTCGATCGTGAAGACATACGACTACATCAACCGCATTATCATAATGCTTCCGCTTACGGTCTATGAGGGTACGTGGACAACACTCTCCCCTCTCGTTTCTATGCATCACCATGATCTTGCATGTCCGTAGGAATATTTTTGAAATTACTACATTCCCCAACAGTGGCATCCGAGACAGGTTTATGCGTAGATGTTATATGCACGAGTAGAACACAAGTGAGTTATGGGCGATACAAGTCATACTGCTTACCAGCATGTCATACTTTGATTCGGCGGTATTGTTGGATGAAGCGGCCCGGACCGATGTTACGCGTACGCTTATGCGAGACTGGTTCTACCGACGTGCTTCGCACACAGGTGGCTGGCGGGTGTCAGTTTCTCGAACTGTAGTTGAATCGAGTGTGGCTACGCCCGGTCCTTGTGAAGGTTAAAACAGCACATACTTGACGAAATATCGTTGTGGTTTTGATGCGTAGGTAAGAACGGTTCTTTCTTAGCCCGTAGCAGCCACGTAAAACTTGCAACAACAAAGTAGAGGACGTCTAACTTGTTTTTGCAGGGCATGTTGTGATGTGATATGGTCAAGACATGATGCTATATTTTATTGTATGAGATGATCATGTTTTGTAACGGAGTTATCGGCAACTGGCATGAGCCATATGGTTGTCACTTTATTGTATGAAATGCAATCGCCATGTAATTGCTTTACTTTATCACTAAGCGGTAGCAATAGTCGTAGTAGCAATAGTTGGCGAGATGACAACGATGCTTCGATGGAGATCAAGGTGCCAAGCCGGTGACGATGGTGACCATGATGGTGCTTTGGAGATGGAGATCAAAGGCACCAGATGATTATGGCCATATCATATCACTTATATTGATTGCATGTGATGTTTATCCTTTATGCATCTTATTCTGCTTTGATTGACGGTAGCATTATAAGATGATCTCTCACTAAATTTCAAGGTATAAGTGTTCTCCCTGAGTATGCACCGTTGCCAAAGTTCATCGTGCCGAGACACCACGTGATGATCGGGTGTGATAAGCTCTACGTTCACATACAACGGGTGAGGGAGTCCTGGACTAGGGGGTGTCCGGACAGCCGGACTATCATCGTCATCCGGACTCCAAGACTATGAAGATACAATATTGAAGACTTCGTCCCGTGTCCGGATGGGACTTTCCTTGGCGTGGAAGGAAAGCTTGGCGATATGGATATGTAGATCTCCTACCATTGTAACCGACTCTGTGTAACCCTAGCCCTCCCCGGTGTCTATATAAACCGGAGGGTTTTAGTCCGTAGGACAACATAACCATTACAACAATCATACCATAGGCTAGCTTCTAGGGTTTAGCCTCCCTGATCTCGTGGTAGATCCACTCTTGTACTACCCATATCATCAATATCAATCAAGCAGGAGTAGGGTTTTACCTCCATCGAGAGGGCCCGAACCTTGGTAAAAACATCGTGTCCCTTGTCTCCTGTTACCATGCGCCTAGACGCACAGTTCGGGACCCCCTACCCGAGATCCGCCAGTTTTGACACCGACATTGGTGCTTTCATTGAGAGTTCCTCTGTGTCGTCACCGATAGGCTCGATGGCTTCTTCAATCAACAACAACGCCGTCCGGGGTGAGACTTTTCTCCCCGGACAGATCTTCGTATTCGGCGGCGGGCCAAGTCACTTGGCCATCTGGAGCAGATCGAAAGCTACGCCCCTGGCCGTCAGGTCAGGTTTGGGAGCCTAAACTTCATGGCAGACATCCGCGGAGACTTGATCTTCGATGGATCCGAGCCACAGCCGAGCGCGCCGCACTGTCACGATGGGCACGATCTAACTCTGCCGCCGGACAGTGCTTTGGAGGCCGCACACGGATCTTCTCCGACCCATAGTCCGGAGCCGATCGTGCAGATCGAGGACGGGTGGCTGGACACCGCCTCGGGGGCTGCAACTGCTACGGCGATGGAGCCGAATACTGACCTTGTCCCTTATAAAGCCCGTGACTCCGAGGTGCCGGACTCCCTGCCGGACTCCGAACCTCCTGCGCCCCTGCCAATCAAATCCGATTGGGCGCCGATCATGGAGTTCACCGCGGCGGACATCTTTCAGCACTCACCCTTTGGCGACATCCTAAATTCGCTAAAGCATCTCTCGCTATCCGGAGAGCCCTGGCCGGACTATGGCCAGGATGGTTGGGATTCGGACGACGAAGAAATTCAAAGCCCACCCACCACCCACTTTGTAGCCACTGTCGACGATCTAACTGACATGCTAGACTACGACTCCGAAGACATCGACGGTATGGACGACGATGCCGGAGACGACCAAGAACCAGCGCCTACAGGGCACTGGAAGACCACCTCGTCGTACGACATATACATGGTGGACACCCCAAAGGGAAGCGATAACGAGGAACAACGGGGCACGGCAAAGGATAATCCCGCCGACAAACAACCAAAACGGTGATGCAGACGCTGCCCTAAGTCCCGCCTCGACAAAAACAGCGCTCCTAATGACCCAGCAGTAGAGCAGGGCAAACCAGTGGACGACGAACATGCAACCAAGCAACCGTCCGAACAGGACGAATCGGATAATCAATCCATGCCCGGCGAAACCAATAGTCCAGACGACCTCATGCTGGACACACCTCCAATGCATAAGAACCTTCACAAAGGAGTCGTCGCCACTGCAAGGAGTCTGAAGAAGGAAAAACGGAAGCTCAAAACAGCATAAGACATACTCAGAATGAGGTGGAGCAAAGTACTCAAGACCACAGACAAATATGGCAATGGCCACCAAACAAAGAGCTACCCGAAGCGCAAGCTGCTGCCAGAATTTGACGAGGAAGCCATAGAGCCCCCACAATCAAAAAATAAAGAGGCCGCCTGGCCGGATAGACGGCCAGATGACAGGCCAAAAACGACAAGCGGCGCCGCACACAAGCCGACTCATGATCCTGGGAAAACAAATGGCCCAGCCAGGTCCATTTACAGGCCAAAAAAGAGGGCTCCAGGAAGCAACACAACACGCCAAGTGTTCGAAGATAGCGGTACACCCAAATACAGGGACACCGCACACCCACTATGTTTCACCGATGAGGTGCTGGATCATGAATTTCCAGCAGGGTTCAAACCCATGAACATAGAGACATACGACAGAACAACAGACCCTGGAGTCCGGATAGAGGATTACATACTACACATACACATGGCTAAAGGAGATGATCTCCACGCCATAAAATATCTACCCCTCAAGCTCAAGGGGCCAGCTTGGCATTGGCTCAAAAGCCTCCCAGAAAACACTGTTGGAAGTTGGGAAGAGCTTGAGGACGCGTTTAGAGCAAATTTTCAAGGGACTTATGTCCGCCCTCCGGATGCAGACGATCTAAGTCATATAACTCAACAGCCCAGAGAGTCAGCGCGCAAATTCTGGAACAGGTTCCTTACCAAAAAGAACCAAATAGTCGACTGTCCAGACGCGGAAGCCTTAGCAGCTTTCAAACACAACGTCCGAGACGAATGGCTCGCCAGACACGTCGGCCAAGAGAAGCCGAGGACAATGGCCACGCTAACAAGCCTCATGACCTGCTTTTGCGCGGGGGAAGATAGCTGGCTAGCAAGATGCAGCACCAGCGACCCGAGTACATCCGAGATCACAGATGGAAACGGAAAATCACGGCGCTGAAAAGATTAGCGCCGGAATAAAGAAAAAAGCCTAAAGAACACGGCGGTCAACGCCGGATTCAAAAGCTCGCGGCCAAACAATAAAACACTGCCTCTTAAGGATAACAGTGACGAGCTCTCCAACTTAAACAAAATTTTGGATCGGATATTCCAAATCCACAGTACCTCTGGAAGGCCTGCAAACCGCACCCACCGAGATTGTCGGGTTTTCAAACAGTCCTGCCGACTCAACGCTGAACACAAGGGGCTCGACACACCAAGCGAGGATGATGATGAACCCCACCAGCAAAGCACCGGAAAACAAAAGACTTTCCCACAAGAAGTCAAAACAGTAAACTCACTTCATGTGATATTACGGAAAAACAATGCTGCACCCGCTAAAATAAGCGCCGCACGGTCCACCCCAGCGGAACCTCGAAGTTGGATGTCAAAACCAATCACCTTCGATCACCTAGATTATTCCAGAAGCATTCAAAACGCAGGATGGACTGCTCTGATATTGGATCCTATAATCGACGGACTACAATTTACACAAGTCCTGATGGACGGTGGCAGCGATTTAAACCTGCTATATCCGAACACAATCCGCAAGATGGGGATAGACCTTACTAAAATTCGACATAGCCGCACTTCCTTTAAAGGAGTGACGCCAGGCCCTTACGCCAAGTGCACAGGCTCCTTATCACTAGAAGTTGTGTTCGGGACATCTGACAACTTCTGACGTGAAAGGCTAATTTTTCATGTCGCCCCATTCAAAAGTAGCTATCAAGCACTATTGGGACGCGAAGCTTTTGTCCGCTCTAACGCAATACCGCATTACGCGTCTCTTACGCTTAAAATGCCCGGTCCACGCGACATCATTTCATTAAAAGGTCGTTTAAGACCCTGGACACGGTTAGACGAGTCCGGAACAAATAAGCTAGGGGCTCCCTAGCCGCACACCCCTTCACAAGGGGCTGCGTATATAAGCAATAATGAGCTAATATAGGCTCAGCTTTATTCATTTGTTAATATTTTTTATGCACTTTTTTGCACGATTTCCTTTCAAACTAAGTTCCTCTCTTTTTACAGATGAACAACGTGCACACCCATCCAGGATAACGGCACAACGGAGACACAGGCGCAGACGTGCAGTAGGGACCCGTTACAAGGATTCTTTTCAGATTAAGACCCTGCGTAAACCTTTCTTACTGTCTCTTGTTGCTATAATCCCCTGGTTTTTCATTATAACCAGAGAGGAGACTGGCGTTTTGGCATCGGCCGCGTCAGAGGACCTCGCCCGTACCTGGACAATAGGGGCTTAGGGCATCGTTTTGCCCATCACTATAAAGACCGAACACCTTAGGGAGTGTTCGGCGTCTCGAGTTAGGCCTTATATGCATCAGCTCCGAATCATGTCTTTGGTCAAATGTTGGGTTTGCCCGGCTCCTGTGTTTTGCTGCCTTACGTTCCGTATCATCGGCTAACGCGGCACCAGGAGAACTACTGCGATTGTGCCCCAGTTCGGCTGGGCGAGCACCTCAGTAGAGAAAGCCGAAAACTGACTGTCATGATACAGTGAGAGACTGGTCAACCACTCGATCGACCACAGGAATGTTTAGAATTCCTCCGCTTTGACGAAGGACCGTTTCCCGGTCAGGCACATACGCGCCCCGAATTCGGATAGCGCGGTGCCCCCGGGGGCTATATCGTAGCCCCACCCTCGAACTCCAATGGCTAAGTGAAAGTGATAAAGCATTATAGTCCGGTTGCCTCGTTTGCTACACTACCACCTCCTTAACAGGACCAAGACGTCGGATTAAGTGTGAAAATGCGCTATTTTTGCAAACACCCCCGCACCTTGTGCGTGGGGGCTGAAGCCGACGACTGCCATCTTTCAGGTTATACATACATATACATAAACGTCCGCACAGGAGATATTTCAATACTTGAACGCACAAGTACAAAAAGCGCCTACATCCTAAACATAGTTTTATAAAATTAAAACGTTCATTTGAACGTGACATTTTTCGAGCACTGCGACTCTATTATATGAGCACCACGCAGAACTTCCCCAAAATAGTGCTCGGCGGGTAACCGGCTCTCGTCCGAACCCTGGGTCGCAACTGCGGTGGCATCCATCTCCGTCCAATGTGTCTTCACACGGGCGAGTGCCATCCGTGCACTCTCTATGCAGGCCGACCGCTTCATCGCCTTGATATGCGGCACCGCCCCAAGAAATTGCTGCAATAAGCCAAAATAGCTCTTCGGCTTGGGCCTATCCGGCCAGACATGAGTCATGATATCCGTCATGGCAAGTCCGGACAACCTATTCAGCTCAGCCCATTCGGCCAACCGATCGGTCAGCGGAAGTGAACGATCCGGACTATGGAATTGAGACCAAAACAGCTCTTCCGTCTTGTGATCCTTCTGACTTCGGAAGTGCACAACGGCATCCGCCGCACTCGCCGCTAAGTCCATATAAGGATCCTCCGGACCCCACAGCTGGCCAAGCTGGGCATACTTTGGATCCGTAAACCTGCGGCGCAGCAGAAAAGGCTTGCCAGCCACAATGTCTCCGGCCTGGCGCAGCTCCTCCTTTATAGCCCGCATTGCAGAACGGGCATCCTTGGCTTCGGCGGTGGCCCTCCCCAGGTCTTCTCGCTCTGATAGGCGCTCCTTTTCAAGAGCCTCATTGCGGTCGGTAGCATCCTTCAACTTAATGGCCATTTCGGCCATCTCTTCCCTGCTTCGGCAGTGTGCAGCCCTTTCGGCTTCTAACTCCTCGGCCGCCTTCGAGGCAGCCGCATCACTCCTTCTGGCTTGCTCCTTGGCTTGAGCAAGTTCTGCTCGAAGGCTCTCCACAGCAGCGGCACCATCTGCGTTAAGCACAAATATTGTAAGAGGTGGGCTTTGGCTCCCTTAATAGGTGACTACGGAGAAACAACTTACCTTGCGACTCGTCAAGTTGCTTGTTGACTAGCGCGATGTCCGCATCCGCAACATCGAGTTGCCACTTTAATTCAGCAACTCCATCAGTCCGACTGGCCTCCGGACTATTCGCCACCTGCATAGGAAAGGCGACACTCAATACCTGCGATTTTGATCCTCGGCACGCTGTCGCTTTCGACAACCTACCGAGTCTCAGGGGCTACTATCTATACAGGGCGCACTTTTATGTGCAAAACTGTCAAAAAGGTGTGTCGTTTTTACGTACCTTAAACCCCGCCAGCAAACTCCTGACGGCATTATGCAACCCGCTTTCGGCGGACGAAATCCTTCCAATCACCATACTCATCAATGCATGGTGACCTTATGAGATGGATGCCCTCTCTAGCAGATCCTTCAGCTCCCCCGGCCGAACACTAGTCGGCGCCGAACTCTTCGGCTCTGCCGGGCTCGGGGATACCCTCCGTGATGACACTTCAGGCTCGTCCGCCCTATCTGACGACGCAGCGGACGGAGGCGTCTCGCTCTCCACCATCTCCGGACGAAGATCCCCCGAAGACGAGCTCATCTGAGAAGGTCGGAGATCCAAACTGCAAGGTAAAAATTCGGTTATCCTCAGAAGCACAAATAGGGATGTCTCTTATTACCAAGCTCTCTTTTTTCTACTTACGGCTCGCTGGAGGGCTGATGCTTTACGGGAGACTGTGTGGCCGGGGCCTCCTCGGGCGCAGGACCCTCTGGTGAAGACTTCTTCCCCCGCTTAGGGGCTTTGGCCTCCGGGTCTCTAGAGGCGGTCCTCTTCTCCCCTTGGAGGGAGGGATTCTCGATCCCCCCTTTTTCAAGAGCCTCCTTGGGCGAGGCGGTAGCTCCCTTATTTTCCCCTCCGCTTTCTTCTGAAGCCGCAACCTCCAGCATCTTGACCAGCACGGGATCCGGCGCGGTCTCTGGGAGGGGGGCCGGACACCGTATCAGCTTTGCTTGCGCTATCCACTCCTGTTGAAGGATAACGGGTTAAAAGGCGAATTGTAGAAAGGAAAACAAACGGTACGTCCGAACACCGAGCTACTTACTTGAGTATCCGGGCGATTGCAGCTTAGGCCGGCGTCCTCGGTCAATTCCGGACATACCGCCCGTGATCCGAAGAACAACTCGTACATCTCCACGGGTGTTGTACCCATGAAGTGTTGGAGAATCTGTGGTCCCTCCGGATTGAACTCCCATAGCCGGAGAGGACGGCGTTTGCAGGGCAGGAGACGCCTAATCAGCATAACCTGCATCACCACGACCAGATCGATCTCCCTCGCTTGGAGGTCTCGAATCCGGCCCTGAAATAGGGGCACGTCTTTTGACGGCCCCCAGTTGAGCCCTTGGTTGACCCACAACATCACCCGTCGAGGAGGTCCCGAGCGGAATACGGGCGGCGGCTTCTGCCTGCTGCCCTTCGGAGCGGTGATATAGAACCACTCATGTTGCCATAGGCCAAGCTCTTCTTGGAAGGAGCCCTCGGGCCACGGGGCATCGGCCCTCTTACTCACGGCCGCCCCGCCGCACTCTGCTTGACGCCCCTCGATCATCTTCGGCTCCACATTGAAGGTCTTCAGCCACAGGACGAAGTGGGGGGTGACGCGGAGGATGCTTCACAGACAACAATAAATGCGGAAATATGGAGGATGGACTCCGGAGCCAAGTCGTGGAATTCCAACCCATAATAGAACATGAGCCCTCTCACAAAAGGATCCATCAGGAAGCCTAAACCCTGATGGAGGTGGGATACAAAGACGACGTACTCGCCGGGCTCGGGGGTAGGGATGGCCTGCCCTTCGGCAGGCAACCTGTGCGAAATCTTGTGAGACAGGTACTTGGCCTCTCGCAGCTTTAGCACATCATCCTCCATGACGGAGGAGGGCATCCACCGGCCCTGAAGGTCGGAGCCGGACATTGTTCAAGGTCCGAAGCGCTCGAATCTGGGGCTCTGGGTGTTGGAACTTGGGGCAAGGAGAAGATTCGATGGAGGATTGGAGAAAAGAAACGAGCCTTGGTCCTATTATAAAGAGGGAGAATACCAAGAGCCGTCTCCGTGACCGTTCGGAACTCGCCTTCGATAGAGGGGGCGTGGCGACGGGCGCGGTTGGGTTACCCACGTCCGTATTGATGAGGATCTCTGCTTCGACAAGACGTGCCAAGGAAACCGCTTCGCTAAACGCGCTGAGGTGGTATAATAAAAAACGATTCCGGTAAAGGCTTGGTGATGGTGTGACGTCATGCCACAAAATACGCCAGCAGATTGAACTTGTGTACATAATATTCTCTCTACGGGGAAATGTGGAAATTATTTTGCAGAGCCGGACACTATCCTGGTGTTCACAATCTTCTATGAATTATCTGGAGGAACCCGCCTTGCAATGCCGAACAATATGCGCGCCGGACTCATCGTCATTGAAGCCTGGTTCAGGGGCTACTGAGGGAGTCCTGGACTAGGGGGTGTCCGGATAGCCGGACTATCATCGTCAGCCGGACTCCAAGACTATGAAGATACAAGATTGAAGACTTCGTCCCGTGTCCGGATGGGACTTTCCTTGGCGTGGAAGGCAAGCTTGGCGATACGGATATGTAGATCTCCTACCATTGTAACCGACTCTGTGTAACCCTAGCCCTCCCTGGTGTCTATATAAACCGGAGGGTTTTAGTCCGTAGGACAACATAACCATTACAACAATCATACCATAGGCTAGCTTCTAGGGTTTAGCCTCCCTGATCTCGTGGTAGATCCACTCTTGTACTACCCATATCATCAATATCAATCAAGCAGGAGTAGGGTTTTACCTCCATCGAGAGGGCCCGAACCTGGGTAAAAACATCGTGTCCCTTGTCTCCTGTTACCATCCGCCTAGACGCATAGTTCTGGACCCCCTACCCGAGATCCGCCAGTTTTGACACCGACAACGGGTGCAAGCCAGTTTTGCGCACGCAGAAATACTCGGGTTAAACTTGATGAGCCTAGCATATGCAGATATGGCCTCGTAACACTGAGACCGAAAGGTCGAGCGTGAATCATATAGTAGATATGATCAACATAGTGATGTTCACCATTGAAAACTATTGCATCTCACGTGATGATCGGACATGGTTTAGTTGATTTGGATCACGTGATCACTTAGATGATTAGAGGGATATCTATCTAAGTGAGAGTTCTTAAGTAATATGATTAATTGAACTTTAATTTATCATGAACTTAGTCCTGATAGTATTTTGCAAATTATGTTGTAGATCAATAGCTCGCGTTGTTGCTTCCCTATGTTTTTATATGTGTTCCTAGAGAAAACTAAGTTGAAAGATGATAGTAGCAATGATGCGGACTGGATCCGTGAGATGAAGTTTGTCCTCATTGCTGCATAAAAGAATTATGTCCTTGATGCACCGCTAGGTGATAGACCTATTGCAGGAGCAGATGCAGACATTATGAACGTTTGGCTAAGCTCGATATGATGACTACTTGATAGTTTAGTGCACCATGCTTTACGGCTTAGAATCGGGACTTCAAAGACGTTTTAAACGTCATGGACCATATGAGATGTTCCAGGAGTTGAAGTTAATATTTCAAGCAAATACCCGAGTTGAGAGATATGAAGTCTCCAACAAGTTCTATAGCTAAAAGATGGAGGAGAATAGCTCAAGCAGTGAGCATGTGCTCAGATTGTCTGGGTACTACAATCGCTTGAATCAAGTGGGAGTTAATCTTCCAGATAAGATAGTGATTGACAGAGTTCTCTAGTCACCATCACCAAGTTACTAGAACTTCGTGATGAACTATAGTATGCGAGGGATAACAAAAACGCTTCCCGAGCTCTTTGTGATGCTGAAATCAATGAAGGTAGAAATCAAGAAAGAGCATCAAGTGTTGATGATTGACAAGACCACTACTTTCAAGAAAAAGGCAAACAGAAAGAAAGCAAACTTCAAGTAGAATGGCAAGCAAGTTGTCACTCCCGCGAAGAAGCCCGAAGTTGGATCAAAGCCTGAAACCGAGTGATTCTACTGCAAAGGAAATGGTCACTGGAAGCGGAAATGCCCTGAGTATTTGGTGGATAAGAAGGATGGCAAACTGAACAAGGGTATATTTGATATACAGGTTATTGATGTGTGCCTTACTAGTGTTTATAGTAGCCCCTGGGTATTTGATACTTGTTCGATTGCTAATATTAGTAACTCGAAACATGAGTTATAGAATAAACAGAGACTAGTTGAGGGTGTAGTGACGATATGTGTTGGAAGTGGTTCCAAGATTGATATGATCATCATTGCACACTCCCTATACTTTCGGGATTAGTGTTGAACTTAAGGAAATGCTATTTGGAATTTGCGTTGAGCATGAATATGATTTGATCATGTTTATTTCAATACGGTTATTCATTTAAAATCAAAGAATAATTGTTGTTCTGTTTACATTAATAAAACTTTCGATGGTCATACACCCAATGAAAATAGTTTGTTGGATCTCGGTCGTAGTGATACACATATTCATAATATTGAGACCAAAAGATGGAAAGTTGATAATGATAGTGCAACATATTTGTGGCATTGCCATTTGGGTCATATCGATGTAAAGCGCATGAAGAAACTCCATAAAGATAGAATTTTGGAATCACTTGATTATGAATCATTTGATGCTTGCGAACCGTGCCTTATGGGCAAGATGACTAAAACTCCGTTCTCCGGAACAATGGAACGAGCTAGTGACTTATTGGAAATAATACATACCGACGTATGTGATCCAATGAGTGTTAATGCTTGATAACCCACAAGTGTAGGGGATCGCAATAGCTTTCGAGGGTAAAGTATTCAATCCAAATTTAGTGATTCGACACAAGGGGAGCCAAAGAATATTCTTGAGTATTAGCAGTTGAGTTGTCAATTCAACCACACCTGGATAACTTAGTATCTGCAGCAAAGTATTTAGTAGCAAAGTAGTATGATAATAAAAGTAACGATAGCAAAAGTAATGTTTTTGGGTTTTGTAGTGATTGTAATAATAGCAACGGAAAAGTAAATAAGCGAAGAACAATATGTGAAAAGCTCGTAGGCAATGGATCAGTGATGGATAATTATACCGGATGCGATTCCTCATGTAATAGCTATAACATAGGGTGACACAGAACTAGCTCCAGTTCATCAATATAATGTAGGCATGTATTCCGTAAATAGTCATACGTGCTTATGGAAAAGAACTTGCATGACATCTTTTGTCCTACCCTCCCGTGGCAGCGGGGTCCTAGCGGAAACTAAGGGATATTAAGGCCTCCTTTTAATAGAGAACCAGAACAAAGCATTAGCACATTGTGAATACATGAACTCCTCAAACTACGGTCATCACCGAGAAGTATCCCGATTATTGTCACTTCGGGGTTGTCGGATCATAACACATAATAGGTGACTATAGACTTGCAAGATAGGATCAAGAACACACACATATATTCATGAAAACATAATAGGTTCAGATCTGAAATCATGGCACTCGGGCCCTAGTGACAAGCATTAAGCATAGCAAAGTCATAGCAACATCAATCTCAGAACATAGTGGACACTAGGGATCAAACCCTAACAAAACTAACTTGATTACATGGTAAATCTCATCCAACCCATCACCGTCCAGCAAGCCTACGATGGAATTACTCACGCACGGTGGTGAGCATCATGAAATTGGTGATGGAGGATGGTTGATGATGACGACGGCGACGAATCCCCCTCTCCGGAGCCCCGAACGGACTCCAGATCAGCCCTCCCGAGAGAGATTAGGGCTTGGCGGCGGCTCCGTGTCGTAAAATGTGATGAAACTTTCTCTCTGATTTTTTTCTCCCCGAACGTGAATATATGTAGTTGGAGTTGAGGTCGGTGGAGGTCCAGGGGGCCCACGAGATAGGGGGGCGCGCCCAGGGGGAGGGGGCGCGCCCCCACCCTCATGGACAGGGTGTGGGCCCCCTAGTCTTGATTCTTTTGCCAGTATTTTTTATATTTTCCAAAGAGTCCCTCCGTGGATTTTCAGGACATTCCGAGAACTTTTCTTTTCTACACATAAAACAACATCATGGCAGTTCTGCTGAAAACAGCATCAGTCCGGGTTAGTTTCATTCAAATCATGCAAGTTAGAGTCCAAAACAAGGGAAAAGTGTATGGAAAAGTAGATACGTTGGAGACGTATCAACTCCCCTAAGCTTAAACCTTTGCTTGTCCTCAAGCAATTCAGTTGATAAACTGAAAGTGATAAAGAAAAACTTTTACAAACTCTGTTTGCTCTTGTTGTTGTAAACATGCAAAACCATCATTCAGGTTTCAGCAAATATTATGAACTAACCATACTCACAATAACACTTAGGTCTCACAATTACTCATATGAATAGCAGAATCAGCTAGCAAGCCATAATAATAAAACTCGGATGACAACACTTTCTCAAAACAATCATAACATGATATAACAAAATGGTATCTCGCTAGCCCTTTCTGAGACCACAAAACATAAATGCAGAGCACCTTTAAAGATCAAGGATTGACTAAACATTGTAATTCATGGTAAAAGAGATCCAGTCAAGTCATACCCAATATAAACCAATAATAATGAATGCAAATGACAGTGTGCTCTCCAGCGGGTGCTTTTTAATAAGAAGGGTGATGACTCAACATAAAAGTAAATAGATAGGCCCTTCACAGGGGGGAAGCAGGGATTTGTAGAGGTGCCAGAGCTCGATTTTAAAATAGAGATTGAATAACATTTTGAGCAGCATACTTTTGCTGTCAACGCAACAACTATGAGATGGCTGTATCTTCCATACTACATGCATTATAGGCAGTTCCCAAACAGAATGGTAAAGGTTTATACTCCCCCAACCACCAACAAGCATCAATTCATGGCTTGCTCGAAACAACGAGTGACTCCAACTAACAACAACCCTGGGGGAGTTTTGTTTAATTATTTTGATTTGTTTTGATCTTTTTGGATCATGGGACTGGGCATCCCGGTTACCGGCCCTTTCTCGTGAATGAGGAGCGGAGTCCACTCCTCTTGAGAATAACCCACCTATCATGGAAGATATAGGCAGCCCTAGTTGAAACATGAGCTGCTCGAGCATACAAAACAGAATTTCATTTGAAGGTTTGGAGTTTGGCACATACAAATTTACTTGGAACGGCAGGTAAATACCGCATATAGGAAGGTATAATGGACTCATATGGAACAACTTTGGGGTTTATGGAGTTTGGATGCACAAGCAGTATTCCCGCTTAGTACAGGTGAAGGCTAGCAAAAGACTGGGAAGCGACCAACTGAGAGAGCGACAACAGTCATAAACATGCATTAAAATTAATTCACACTGAGTACAAGCATGAGTAGGATATAATCTACCATGAACATAAATATCATGAAGGCTATGTTGATTTGTTTCAACTACATGCGTGAACATGTGCCAAGTCGAGTCACTAAATTCATTCAAAGGAGGATATCATCCCATCATACCACATCATAATCATTCTAATAGCATGTTGGCACGCAAGGTAAACCATTATAACTCATAGCTAATCAAGCATGGCACAAGCAACTATAATCTCTAGATGTCATTGCAAATATGTTTACTTCATAATAAGCTGACTCAGAAACGATGAACTCATCATATTTACAAAAACAAGAGAGGTCGAGTTCATACCAGCTTTTCTCATCTCAATAAGTCCATCATATATCGTCATTATTGCCTTTCACTTGCACGACGAACAATGTGTATAATAACAATAGTGCACGTGCATTGGACTAAGCTGGAATCTGCAAGCATTCAACTCAAGAGAGAAGACAAGTAATATGGGCTCTAAGTTAAATAAACAATCATGCATATGAGCGCCACTAAACATTTTCAATATGGTCTTCTCGACCCCCAAAGGAAAGAAAAGAAATAAAACTATTTACACGGGAAAGCTCCCAACAAGTAAGAAGAAGAACTAGAAATCTTTTTGGGTTTTCATTTTAAGTCTACTACAAGCATGGAAATTAAACTAACTAATTTTTTTTGGTTTTCCTTAAGGTTTATCAGAACACACAGGAAGAAAACTAGAAAAAGAAAATTAAACTAGCATGGATAATACAATGAAAGAGTATGAGCACCGACGACTAGTGTGTGAACATGAATGTAAAGTCGGTGAGAAATACGTACTCCCCCAAGCTTAGGCTTTTGGCCTAATTTGGTCTAGTACCAAGGACCGCCTGGATGATATCCGTAAGTGAAACTGGGGTCGTACTGAGATGCAGCGGCACCGCCTCCTAAGCTGCGGCGTGTTGGCGAGCTGCCTCCGCTCTCCCCTCGTGTCCAGCTGCTTCCTCCCTGGTGACAACATATCTTCCTTTTGCCTGATAATCAAAAAGGTGGGGAGCAGGAAGAGTAACATGGACGACGTTGCGTCTGTCATAGATTAGTCGATATTGGAGGAATTGTTCATTCCTCCTTAGAAATTGATGATTGACCATAGCTTCATAATCCAAATAAACAGGAGGTATCAACATATCTCCCTCTTGTGGGGCTATACCAAGATAATTAGCCACACGGGTTGCATAAATTCCTCCAAATAAATCTCCCTTTCTACTATTATTCTGCAACCTACGTGCAACTATTGCCCCCAAGTTATAACCTTTATAGCCTGACACAACACTCTTGAGGACACAAAGATCAGGGACACACATGTGACATGCTTCGTCTTTACCGTTAATGCATCTACCAATAAAGAGAGCAAAATAATGTATAGCAGGAAATGAATGCTCCCTATGGTAGCTTGTGCAATATCCCTGGATTCTCCCATAGTAATACTAGCAAGGAAATCTCTAAATTCAGATTTGTGAGGATCATTAATATTACCCCACTGCGGAAGTTTGCAAGCAGTTGTAAAATCCTCTAAGTCCATGGTATAAGATATATCATAAATATCAAATATGACACTAGGAAAATTACGTGCACAGTTATATTTAAAACTCTGCACAAAGGAGTCAGTCAATTGATAGTACTGAGGACACTTATCTTGTAAGAAGTCCTCCAGCTCAGCATTACGCACAAACGCGTCAAATTCGTCCTTAAAGCCTGTTTCGACCATAAAATCATCGGATGCCCACTCACAAGCACGTACATCCGCGTCCCTCTGCAATTCAACATCTTGCTCACGTATAGCAATCCTGGGCCCTTTCTTCACCGAGGAACCACCTTGGTACATTCTTCTAAGCATAATTGTTTTTCTGAAATAATTCTGAAATTTTAGTAACTTCAAAATAAAAGTGAATAAAACTAAACAAGATTGGTAGCAACTACTCCTACAAGTGCCTAGAGCCTATATCATGCATTAGAATTGCTTGGGACCTCATAAATTTAACATGCAAGGTCAAGAACATGGTAACCTATGCAGCAAAAATTTGCAATGAATAAAGCACTAGAACAAAAACTAATTGGACCAATGGAGGAGTCACATACCAAGCAACAATCTCCCAAAGCAGTTTTGTAAATGGAGCTTTGAGCAAGGAGATCGAAAATCGCAGCAAAATGAGCTAGAACTCGTGCTTGAGCTGGATGGAGATTTTTTTGGGTAGAAGATGAAGTGTGTGGGTGCTGGCATAAGTGGAGGGGGGCCACCAGGGGCCCACGAGACAGGGGGCGCGCCCAGGTGGGGTGGGAGCGCCCTCCACTCTCGTGGCCTGGTGCTTGCCCCTCCTGCAGTGTTTTCACTGCCTAAAATCCTCAAATATTCCATAAAAATCATACTAAATTTGCAGGGCATTTGGAGCACTTTTCTTTTCGGGATATTTTTATTGCACGGATAATTCAGAAAACAGACAGATAATACTATTTTTGCTTTATTTATTCTAAATAACAGAAAGTAAAAAGAGGGTACATAAGGTTGTGCCTTCTAGTTTCATCCATCTCATGATCATCAAAATGAATCCACTAACAAGGTTGATCAAGTCTTGTTAGCAAACTCATTCCGAATAACACGGAACCGGAGAAATTTCGAATAACACTAAGTTACCTCAATGGGGATATGAAAATCCCCAACAATAAGAATATCATACTTTTTCTTGGCAGTAGGGAGAGGAAATTCAAAACCTCCAATAATAATAGTTGGAACTTTTCCAATAGAATTGATGCTATGAACTTGAGATTGTTTCCTCGGAATGTGTACCATATGCTCATTACCATTAACATGAAAAGTGACATCGCCTTTATTGCAATCAATAACAGCCCCTGCAGTATTCAAAAAAGGTCTACCAAGGATAATCGACATACTATTGTCCTCGGGAATATCAATAATGACAAAGCTCGTTAAGATAGTGACATTTGCAACCACAACAGGCACATCCTCACAAATACCGACAAGTATAGCAGTTGATTTATCAGCCATTACTTATTCAATTCAAGTCTACGATATAAAGAGAGAGGCATAACACTAACATCGGCTCCAAGATCACATAAAGCAGTTCAAACATAATTTCTTTTAATGGAGCATGGTATAGTTGGTACACCCGGATCTCCAAGTTTCTTTAGTATTCCACCCTTAAAAGTGTAATTAGCAAGCATGGTGGAAATTTCAGCTTCCGGTATCTTTCTTTTATTTGTGATGATATCCTTCATATACTTAGCATAAGGGTTTACTTTGAGCATATAGTTAAGCGCATACGTAAGAAAATAGGTCTAATCATTTCAGCAAAGCGCTCAAAATCCTCATCATCCTTTGTCTTGGATGGTTTAGCAGGAAAGGGCATGGGTTTCTGAACCCATGGTTCTTGAGGGAGTCCTGGACTAGGGGGTGTCCGGATAGCCGGACTATCATCATCGGCCGGACTCCAAGACTATGAAGATACAAGATTGAAGACTTCGTCCTGTGTCCGGATGGGACTTTCCTTGGCGTGGAAGGCAAGCTTGGCAATACGGATATGTAGATCTCCTACCATTGTAACCGACTCTGTGTAACCCTAGCCCTCTCCGTGTCTATATAAACCAGAGGGTTTTAGTCGATAGGACGAATAACCATTACAACAATCATACCATAGGCTAGCTTCTAGGGTTTAGCCTCCTTGATCTCGTGGTAGATCTACTCTTGTACTACCCATATCATCAATATCAATCAAGCAGGAGTAGGGTTTTACCTCCATCGAGAGGGCCCGAACCTGGGTAAAAACATCGTGTCCCTTGTCTCCTGTTACCATCCGCCTAGACGCATAGTTCGGGACCCCCTACCCGAGATCCGCCGGTTTTGACACCGACATTGGTGCTTTCATTGAGAGTTCGTCTGTATCGTCACCGATAGGCTTGATGGCTCCTTCAATCATCAACAACCACACAGTCCAGGGTGAGACTTTTCTCCCCGGACAGATCTTCGTGTTCGGCGGCTTTGCACTGTGGGCCAATTCGCTTGGCCATCTGGAGCAGATTGAAAGCTGCGCCCCTGGCCGTCACGTCAGATTTGGAAGCCTAAACTTCACGGCTGACATCCGTGGAGACTTGATCTTTGATGGATTCGAGCCACAGCCGAGCGTGGCACACTGTCACGATGGGCATGATTTAGCTCTGCCTCCGGACAGTGCCCTGGAGGCCGCACATGAGTTCGCTCCGACCCCTAGTTCGGAGCCGACCGCGCAGATCGAGGACAGGTGGCTGGACACCGCCTCGGGAGCTACAATATCTACGGCGATGGAGCCGAATACTGACCTTGTCCCTCGTAAAGCTCGTGACTCTGAGGTGCCGGACTCCTCGCCGGACTCCGAACCTCCTGCGCCCCTACCAATCGAATCCGATTGGGCGCCGATCATGGAGTTCACCGCCGCGGACATCTTTCAGCACTCACCCTTTGGCGACATCCTGAATTCGCTAAAGCATCTCTCATTATCAGGAGAGCCCTGGCCGGATTGCGGTCAGGATGGTTGGGATGCGGATGACGAAGAAATTCAAAACCCACCCACCACCCACTTTGTATCCACTGTCGACGATCTAACCGACATGCTAGACTACGACTCCGAAGACATCGACGGTATGGACGACGATGCCGGAGACGACCAAGAACCAGCGCCTACGGGGCACTGGAAGACCACCTCGTCATACGACATATACATGGTGGACATCCCAAAGGATGGGAACGGCGAAGAAGCAGCGGAGGCAGATTCCCCTAAGAAACAACCCAAGCGCCGACGTCAGCGGCACCGCTCTAAATCCCGCCACAGCAAGAATGGAGATTCCGGCACCGGAGATAATAACACCCCAGAGAGTGCCGAAGACAACACCCTCCAGCAAGATTCAGCGCAGGAGGACACAGAAGCCAGCCCTCACGAGAGCGGCAGACGAAGAGGTCGAGGATGACAATTACATGCCTCCCTCCGGAGACGAGGCAAGCCTCAACGACGATGAATTTGTCGTGCCCGAGGATCCCGTCGAACAAGAGCATTTTAAACGCAGGCTTATGGCCATGGCAAACAGCCTAAAGAAAAAGCAGCAACAGCTCAGAGCTGATCAAGACCTGCTGGCTGACAGATGGACCGAAGTCCTCGCGACCGAAGAGCATGAACTCGAACGCCCCTCCAAAAGCTACCCAAAACGCAAGTTGCTACCCCAATTAGAGGAGGAGGAGTATAAACCGTCATCACCAGCGCACAATACGGCAGACCGACCACCTCGTGGCCGCGACAGAGAGGCATCTAGGCCCTCCACCAGAACCGTACCCCGGCACCACTCGAAAAGTGCGAAGCCACGGGGGAA
The DNA here is from genome assembly GCA_963921465.1 of Triticum timopheevii. Classification (NCBI taxonomy): domain Eukaryota; kingdom Viridiplantae; phylum Streptophyta; class Magnoliopsida; order Poales; family Poaceae; genus Triticum; species Triticum timopheevii. The sequence goes on from OY997270.1 coordinate 304,235,925, forward strand.
TGCGCCGGACTTGTGAGACATATTGGAGGACAAGGAAAGACAATCAAGATCGATCTACAGATCACATGGGCGCCCCATGATGCGCGACGACTACCGTCGCGCCGGATACAACAACTCCGGTCGGGCCGAACACAGTAGACAAAGCTCTCTTGAGCTACATCGTGATATTGCCCATTACAGAGGCGCCGCACACCCACTATGCTTCACAGATGAAGTAATGGATCATCAAATCTCTGAAGGGTTTAAACCCGTAAATATCGAATCCTACGATGGCACAACAGACCCCACGGTTTGGATCGAAGACTATCTCCTTCATATCCATATGGCCCGCGGTGACGATCTCCAGGCCATCAAATATCTCCCACTCAAGCTTAAAGGACCAGCTCGGCATTGGCTTAACAGCTTGCCAGCAGAGTCAATTGGGTGTTGGGAGGACCTGGAAGCCGCATTCCTTGACAACTTCCAGGGCACATATGTGCGACCGCCAGACGCCGATGACCTAAGACACATAATTCAGCAGCCAGACGAATCGGCCAGACAATTCTGGACACGGTTCCTAACAAAGAAAAATCAAATCATCGACTGTCCGGATGCAGAGGCCCTCGCAGCCTTCAAACACAACATCCGCGACGAGTGGCTGGCCCGGCAACTAGGACAGGAAAAGCCGAAATCCATGGCAGCCCTTACATCACTCATGACCCGCTTCTGTGCGGGGGAGGACAGCTGGCTAGCCCGCAGTAACAACCTCAGCAAAAGTTTTGGCAGTCCGGATACCAAGGACCACAATGGCAGGTCACGTCGAAACAAAAACAAACGCCGCATTAACGGCGATAACACTGAGGATACGGTAGTCAACGCCGGATTCAGGGGATCTAAACTCGGTCAGCGGAAGAAGCCATTCAAAAGAACCACTCCGGGTCTGTCGAATTTGGACCGAATACTCGACCGCTCTTGCCAGATACATGGCACCCCTGAAAAGCCAGCTAATCACACTAACAGGGATTGTTGGGTATTCAAGCAGGCAGGCAAGTTAATCCCCGAAAACAACGACAAGGGGCTGCATAACGATGACGAGGAAGAGACCCGGCCGCCGAGCAGTAGAGGACAGAAGGGTTTCCCCCCACAAGTGCGGATGGTAAACATGATATACGCAACCCACATACACAAGAGGGAGCGGAAGCGTGCACTTAGGGATGTATATGCGATGGAGCCAGTCGCCCCGAAGTTCAATCCATGGTCCTCTTGCCCGATCACTTTTGATCGAAGGGACCACCCCACCAGTATCCGCCATGGAGGATTCGCCGCATTGGTTTTAGACCCAATCGTCGATGGATTTCACCTCACGAGAGTCCTGATGGACGGCGGCAGTAGCCTGAACCTGCTTTATCAGGACACAGTGTGCAAGATGGGCATAGATGAAGGAAATATGCCCTAGAGGCAATAATAAAGTTATTATTTATTTCCTCATATCATGATAAATGTTTATTATTCATCCTAGAATTGTATTAACCGGAAACATAATACATGTGTGAATACAGAGACAAAACTATGGTCACTAGTATGCCTCTACTTGACTAGCTCATTAATCAAAGATGGTCATGTTTCCTGACCATAGACATGTGTTGTCATTTGATTAGTGGGATCACATCATTAGAAGAATGATGTGATTGACATGACCCATTCTGTTAGCCTAGCACTTGATCGTTTAGTATTCTGCTATTGCTTTCTTCATGACATATACAAAGTTCCTGCAACTATGAGATTGTGCAACTCCCGTTTACCAGAAGAACACTTTGTGTGCTACCAAACGTCACAACGTAACTGGGTGATTATAAAGGTTCTCTACAGGTGTTTCCGAAGGTACATGTTGAGTTGGCATAATTCGAGATTAGGATTTGTCACTCCGATTGTCGGAGAGGTATCTCTGGGCCCTCTCGGTAATACTCATCACCTAAGCCTTGCAAGCATATAACTAATGAGTTAGTTATGAGATGACGTATTACAGAACGAGTAAAGAGACTTGCCGGTAACGAGATTGAACTAGGTATTGGATACCGACGATCAAATCTCGGGCAAGTAACATACCAATGAAAAAGGGAACAAAGTATGTTGTTATGCGGTTTGACCGATAAAGATCTTCGTAGAATATGTAGGAACCAATATGGGCATCCAGGTCCCGCTATTGGTTATTGACCAGAGACGTGTCTCGGTCATGTCTACATTGTTCTCGAACCGTAGGGTCCGCACGCTTAAGGTTTCGATGACAGTTATATTATGAGTTTATGTATTTTGATGTACCGAAGTTTGTTCGGAGTCCCGGATGTGATCACGGACATGACGAGGAGTCTCGAAATGGTCGAGACATAAAGATTGATATATTGGACGACTATATTCGGACACCGGAAAGGTTCCGGAAGTTTCCGGAGAAAACCGGAGTGCCAGGGGGGTTACCGGAACCCCCCGGGAGAGTCAATGGGCCACATGGGCCTAGGTGGGAAGAGAGAGGGGCAGCCAGGGTGGGCTGCGCGCCCCCTCTCCCTCCAGTCCGAATTGGACTAGGAGGGGGGGCGGCGCCCCCCTTTCCTTTCCCCCCTCTCCTCCTTCCTTCCCCCTCCTAGTAGGAGTAGGAAAGGGGGAATCCTACTCCTACTAGGAGGAGGATTCCTCCTCCCTTGGCGCGCCCCAAGGGGGCCGGCCGGCCTCCCCCTCCCTCCTTTATATACGGGGGTAGGGGGGCACCCTAGACACACAAGTTGATCATTGATCGTTCCTTAGCCGTGTGCGGTGCCCCCCTCCACGATATTACACCTTGGTCATATTGTAGCGGTGCTTAGGCGAAGCCCCGCAACAGGAGAACATCAAGATCGTCACCATGTCGTCGTGCTGACGGAACTACCCCTCGGCGCCTCTGTTGGATCGGAGATTGAGGGTGCGTCATCGAGCTGTACGCGTGTCAAGAACTCGGAGGTGCCGGAGTAACGGTGCTTGGATCGGTCGGACCGGGAGGACGTACGACTACTTCCTCTACGTTGCGTCAACGCTTCCGCTTCGGTCTACAAGGGTACGTAGACAATACTCTCCCCTCGTTGCTATATCATCACCATGATCTTGCGTGTGCGTAGGAAATTTTTTGAAATTAGTACGTTCCCCAACTGTGGCATCCGAGCCTAGGTTTTATGCGTTGATGTTATATGCACGAGTAGAACACAAGTGAGTTGTGGACGATATAAGTCATACTGCCTACCAGCATGTCATACTTTGGTTCAGCGGTATTGTTGTATGAAGCGGCCCGGACCGACATTACGCGTACGCTTACGCGAGACTGGTTCTACCGACGTGCTTTGCACACAGGTGGCTGGCGGGTGTCAGTTTCTTCAACTTTAGTTGAACCGAGTGTGGCTACGCTCGGTCCTTGCGAAGGTTAAAACGGAGTCTATTTGACAAACTATCGTTGTGGTTTTGATGCGTAGGTAAGAACGGTTCTTGCTCAGCCCGTAGCAGCCACGTAAAATTTGCAACAACAAAGTAGAGGACGTCTAACTTGTTTTTGCAGGGCATGTTGTGATGTGATATGGCCAAGACGTGATGCTATATTTTATTGTATGAGATGATCATGTTTTGTAACCGAAGTTATCGGCAACTGGCAGGAGCCATATGGTTGTCGCTTTATTGTATGAAATGCAAACGCCCTGTAATTGCTTTACTTTATCACTAAACGGTAGCGATAGTCGTAGAAGCAATAGATGGCGTAACGACAACGATGCTACGATGGAGATCAAGGTGTCGCGCCGGTGACGATGGTGATCACAACGGTGCTTCGGAGATGGAGATCACAAGCACAAGATGATGATGGCCATATCATATCACTTATATTGATTGCATGTGATGTTTATCCTTTATGCATCTTATCTTGCTTTGATTGACGGTAGCATTTTAAGATGATCTCTCACTAAAATTATCAAGAAGTGTTCTCCCCGAGTATGCACCGTTGCCAAAGTTCGTCGTGCCGAGACACCACGTGATGATCGGGTGTGATAAGCTCTACGTCCATCTACAACGGGTGCAAGCCAGTTTTGCACACGCAGAATACTCAGGTTAAACTTGACGAGCCTAGCATATGCAGATATGGCCTCGGAACACGGAGACCGAAAGGTCGAGCGTGATTCATATAGTAGATATGATCAACATAATGATGTTCACCATTGAAAACTACTCCATCTCACGTGATGATCGGTTATGGTTTAGTTGATTTGGATGACGTGATCACTTAGATGACTAGAGAGATGTCTGTCTAAGTGGGAGTTCTTTAGTAATATGATTAATTGAACTTAAATTTATCATGAACTTAGTACCTGATAGTATCTTGCTTGTCTATGTTTGTTTGTAGATAGATGGCTCGTACTGTTGTTCCGTTGAATTTTAATGCGTTCCTTGAGAAAGCAAAGTTGAAAGATGATGGTAGCAATTACACGGACTGGGTCCGTAACCTGAGGATTATCCTCATTGCTGCACAGAAGAGTTACGTCCTGGAAGCACCGCTGGGTGCCAGGCCTGCTGCTGATGCAACTGATGACGTTAAGAACGTCTGGCAGAGCAAAGCTGATGACTACTCTATAGTTCAGTGTGCCATGCTTTACGGCTTAGAACCGGGTCTTCAACGACGTTTTGAACGTCATGGAGCATATGAGATGTTCCAGGAGTTGAAGTTAATATTTCAAGCAAATGCCCGGATTGAGAGATATGAAGTCTCCAATAAGTTCTATAGCTGCAAGATGGAGGAGAATAGTTCTGTCAGTGAACATATACTCAGAATGTCTGGGTATAACAATCACTTGATTCAACTGGGAGTTAATCTTCCTGATGATAGTGTCATTGACAGAATTCTTCAATCACTGCCACCAAGCTACAAGAGCTTTGTGATGAACTATAATATGCAAGGGATGAACAAGACTATTCCCGAGCTCTTCGCGATGCTGAAAGCCGCGGAGGTAGAAATCAAGAAGGAGCATCAAGTGTTGATGCTCAACAAGACCACTAGTTTCAAGAAAAAGGGCAAAGGGAAGAAGAAGGGGAACTTCAAAAAGAATGGCAAACAAGTTGCTACTCAAGAGAAGATACCCAAGTCTGGACCTAAGCCTGAAACTGAGTGCTTCTACTGCAAGCAGACTGGACACTGGAAGCGGAACTGCCCCAAGTATTTGGCGGATAAGAAGGATGGCAAAGTAAACAAAGGTATATGTGATATACATGTTATTGATGTGTACCTAACTAGAGCTCGTAGTAGCACCTGGGTATTTGATACTGGTTCTGTTGCTAATATTTGCAACTCGAAACAGGGACTACGGAATAAGCGAGCACTGGCCAAGGACGAGGTGACGATGCACGTGGGAAACGGTTCCAAAGTCGATCTGATCGCCGTCGGCACGCTACCTCTACATCTACCATCGGGATTAGTTTTAGACCTGAATAATTGTTATTTGGTGCCTGCGTTGAGCATGAACATTATATCTGGATCTTGTTTGATGCGAGACGGTTATTCATTTAATCAAAGAATAATGGTTGTTCTATTTATATGAGTAATATCTTTTATGGTCATGCACCCTTGAAGAGTGGTCTATTTTTATTGAATCTCGATAGTAGTGATACACATATTCATAATGTTGAAGCCAAAAGATGCAGAGTTGATAATGATAGTGCAACTTATTTGTGGCACTGCCGTTTGGGTCATATCGGTGTAAAACGCATGAAGAAACTCCATACTGATGGACTTCTGGAATCACTTGATTATGAATCACTTGGTACTTGCGAACCGTGCCTCATGGGCAAGATGACTAAAACACCGTTCTCCGGTACTATGGAGAGAGCAACAGATTTGTTGGAAATCATACATACAGATGTATGTGGTCCGATGAATGTTGAGGCTCATGGCGGATATCGTTATTTTCTCACCTTCACAGATGATTTAAGCAGATATGGGTATATCTACTTAATGAAGCACAAGTCTGAAACATTTGAAAAGTTCAAAGAATTTCAGAATGAAGTGGAGAATCATCGTAACAAGAAAATAAAATTTCTACGATCTGATCGTGGAGGAGAATATTTGAGTTACGAGTTTGGTTTACATTTGAAACAATGCGGAATAGTTTCGCAACTCACACCACCTGAAACACCACAACGGAATGGTGTGTCCGAACGTCGTAATCGTACTTTACTTGATATGGTGTGATCTATGATGTCTCTTACTGATTTACCGCTATCATTTTGGGGTTATGCTTTAGAAACGGCCGCATTCACGTTAAATAGGGCACCATCAAAATCCGTTGAGACGACGCCTTATGAACTGTGGTTTGGCAAGAAACCAAAGTTGTCGTTTCTTAAAGTTTGGGGCTGCGATGCTTATGTGAAGAAACTTCAACCAGATAAGCTCGAACCCAAATCGGAAAAATGTGTCTTCATAGGATACCCAAAAGAGACTATTGGGTACACCTTCTATCACAGATCCGAAGGCAAGACATTCGTTGCTAAGAATGGATCCTTTCTAGAGAAGGAGTTTCTCTCGAAAGAAGTGAGTGGGAGGAAAGTAGAACTTGATGAGATAACTGTATCTACTCCCTTATTGGAAAGTAGTGCATCACGAGAACCGGTTCCCGTACCAATTAGTGACGAAGCTAATGATATTGATCATGAAACTTCAGATCAAGTATCTACTGAACCTCGTAGGTCTACCAGAGTAAGATCCGCACCAGAGTGGTACGGTAATCCTATTCTGGAAGTCATGTTACTTGACCATGATGAACCTACGAACTATGAGGAAGCGATGATGAGCCCAGATTCCGCAAAATGGCTGGAGGCCATGAAATCTGAGATAGGATCCATGTATGAAAACAAAGTATGGACTTTGGTTAACTTGCCTGATGATCGGCAAGCCATTGAGAATAAATGGATCTTTAAGAAGAAGACCGACGCTGATGGTAATGTTACTGTCTATAAAGCTCGACTTGTTGCAAAAGGTTTTCGACAAGTTCAAGGGGTTGACTACGATGAGACTTTCTCACCCGTAGCGATGCTTAAGTCTGTCCGTATCATGTTGGCCATTGCTGCATTTCATGATTATGAAATTTGGCAAATGGATGTCAAGACTGCATTCTTGAATGGATTTCTAGAAGAAGAGTTGTATATGATGCAGCCAGAAGGTTTTGTTGATCCAAAAGGTGCTGACAAAGTGTGCAAGCTCCAGCGTTCCATTTATGGACTGGTGCAAGCGTCTCGGAGTTGGAATAAACGCTTTGATAGTGTGATCAAGGCATATGGTTTTATACAGACTTTTGGAGAAGCCTGTATTTACAAGAAAGTGAGTGGGAGCTCTGTAGCATTTCTAGTTTTATATGTTGATGACATATTATTAATTGGAAATGATATAGAATTTCTGGATAGCATAAAGGGATACTTGAATAAAAGTTTTTCGATGAAAGACCTCGGTGAAGCTGCTTACATATTAGGCATCAAGATCTATAGAGATAGATCAAGATGCTTAATAGGACTTTCACAAAGCACATACCTTGACAAAATATTGAAAAAGTTCAAAATGGATCAGGCAAAGAAAGGTTTCTTGCCTGTGCTACAAGGTGTGAAGTTGAGTCGAACTCAATGCCCGACCACAGCAGAAGATAGAGAGAAAATGAAAAATGTTCCCTATGCTTCAGCCATAGGCTCTATCATGTATGCAATGCTGTGTACCAGACCTGACGTATGCTTAGCAATAAGCTTAGCAGGAAGGTACCAAAGTAATCCAGGAGTGGATCACTGGACAGCGGTCAAGAACATCCTGAAATACCTGAAAAGGACTAAGGATATGTTTCTCGTATATGGAGGTGACAAAGAGCTAGTCGTAAATGGTTACGTCGATGCAAGCTTTGACACTGATCCGAACGATTCTAAATCACAAACCGGATACGTGTTTATATTAAACGGTGGAGCTGTAAGTTGGTGCAGTTCTAAACAAAGCGTCGTGGCGGGATCTACATGTGAAGCAGAGTACATAGCTGCTTCTGAAGCAGCAAATGAAGGAGTCTGGATGAAGGAGTTCATTTCCGATCTAGGTGTCATACCTAGTGCATCGGAACCAATGAAGATCTTCTGTGACAATACTGGTGCAATTGCCTTGGCAAAGGAATCCAGATTTCACAAGAGGACCAAGCACATCAAGAGACGCTTCAATTCCATTCGGGGCCAAGTCCAAGTGGGAGACATAGAGATTTGCAAGATACATACGGATCTGAATGTTGCAGACCCGTTGACTAAGCCTCTCTCACGAGCAAAACATGATCAGCACCAAGACTCCATGGGTGTTAGAATCATTACTATGTAATCTAGATTATTGACTCTAGTGCAAGTGGGAGACTGAAGGAAATATGCCCTAGAGGCAATAATAAAGTTATTATTTATTTCCTCATATCATGATAAATATTTATTATTCATGCTAGAATTGTATTAACCGGAAACATAATACATGTGTGAATACATAGACAAAACTATGGTCACTAGTATGCCTCTACTTGACTAGCTCATTAATCAAAGATGGTCATGTTTCCTGACCATAGACATGTGTTGTCATTTGATTAGTGGGATCACATCATTAGAAGAATGATGTGATTGACATGACCCATTCTTTTAGCCTAGCACTTGATCGTTTAGTATTCTACTATTGCTTTCTTCATGACTTATACAAAGTTCCTGCAACTATGAGATTGTGCAACTCCCGTTTACCAGAAGAACACTTTGTGTGCTACCAAACATCACAACGTAACTGGGTGATTATAAAGGTGCTCTACGGGTGTTTCCGAAGGTACATGTTGAGTTGGCATAATTCGAGATTAGGATTTGTCACTCCGATTGTCGGAGAGGTATCTCTGGGCCCTCTCGGTAATATTCATCACCTAATCCTTGCAAGCATATAACTAATGAGTTAGTTATGAGATGACGTATTACAGAACGAGTAAAGAGACTTGCCGGTAACGAGATTGAACTAGGTATTGGATACCGACGATCAAATCTCGGGCAAGTAACATACCGATGACAAAGGGAACAAAGTATGTTGTTATGCGGTTTGACCGATAAAGATCTTCGTAGAATATGTAGGAACCAATATCGGCATCCAGGTCCCGCTATTGGTTATTGACCAGAGACATGTCTCGGTCATGTCTACATTGTTCTCGAACCATAGGGTCCGCACGCTTAAGGTTTCGATGACAGTTATATTATGAGTTTATGTATTTTGATGTACCTAAGTTTGTTCGGAGTCCCGGATGTGATCACGGACATGACGAGGAGTCTCGAAATGGTCGAGACATAAAGATTGATATATTGGACGACTATATTCAGACACCGGAAAGGTTCCGGAAGTTTCCGGAGAAAACCGGAGTGCCGGGGGGGTTACCGGAACCCCCCAGGAGAGTCAATGGGCCACATGGGCCTAGGTGGGAAGAGAGAGGGGCGGCCAGGGTGGGCCGCGCGCCCCCTCTCCCTCCAGTCCGAATTGGACTAGGAGGGGGGGCGCTGCGCCCCCCTTTCCTTTCCCCCCTCTCCTCCTTCCTTCCCCCTCCTAGTAGGAGTAGGAAAGTGGGAATCCTACTCCTACTAGGATGAGGATTCCTCCTCCCTTGGCGCGCCCCAAGGGGGCCGACCGGCCTCCCCCTCGCTCCTTTATATACGGGGGTAGGGGGCACCCTAGACACACAAGTTGATCATTGATCGTTCCTTAGCCGTGTGCGGTGCCCCCCTCCACGATATTACACCTCGGTCATATTGTAGCGGTGCTTAGGCGAAGCCCTGCAACAGGAGAACATCAAGATCGTCACCACGCTGTCGTGCTGACGGAACTACCCCTCGGCGCCTCTACTGGATCGGAGATCGAGGGTGCGTCATCGAGCTGTACGCGTGTCAAGAACTCGGAGGTGCCGGAGTAACGGTGCTTGGATCGGTCGGACCGGGAGGACGTACGACTACTTCCTCTACGTTGCGTCAACGCTTCCGCTTCGGTCTACAAGGGTACGTAGACAATACTCTCCCCTCGTTGCTATATCATCACCATGATCTTGCGTGTGCATAGGAAATTTTTTGAAATTACTATGTTCCCCAACAATAGACCCCTCAAGGATTAAACCTACAAAGACGACCTTCAAAGGCGTCATACCAGGTGTAGAGGCCAATTATACAGGCTCGGTTACACTGGAAGTGGTCTTCGGATCCCCGGATAACTTCCAAGTGAGGAGTTAAACTTCAATATAGTCCCGTTCCGCAGCGGCTATCATGCTCTGCTCGGACGGACCGCGTTTGCAAAGTTCAACGCGGTGCCGCATTATGCATACCTCAAGCTCAAAATGCCAGGCCCTCGAGGAGTCATCACGGTCAACGGAAATACGGAACGCTCCCTCCGAACGGAGGAACATACAGTGGCTCTCGCGGCAGAAGTACAGAGCAGCCTCTTAAGGCAATTTTTGAGTCCGGCCGTTAAGCGACCGGACACGGCCAAACGCGCCCGGAGTAACATACAACAAGACCACCTGGCACGTTTCGAGCACGCGTAGCAATGCGGCCCTGTAACATCCCAAAATTCTAAATTTTGGAATGTTATATTAAATATATAGATTGATTGTTTGTTTGATTGTTGTGTGATTGATTGAGTGAAATTCGAAACTTTTTGAAAGTTAAATGAGAGGGAATAAAAGGACTTTCCCAAACTTTCATTTTCTTTTCTGATCTTCATGAATTCAAATTCTTTTCAAATACAAAACCCTTGAGCGAAGATGATATGACTTCCTCCATTTAATTAAATGAAAGGGTATTTGAAAATATTGGAATTTCATTTGGAAATATTTCGATTCATAAACTTCACGCAACTCAATGATTTTCATGAGAGAAGATAAAATGACTTCTTCAAATTATATGAAATATGAGTTGGGAGTTTTAAAAGAATCAAATTCAAAGTTCTTTTGAATTTTGGAGTTATTGGAGTTTTATTCAAATTATTTTTATCCAAAAATAAAATATACAGAAAATAGGGTAAAATGATTCCCTACATCAGAAAATTGGAGATAAATAAATTTGAATTAATTTTGGTATTTTTATAATGATTTCTATTGGATTTTATTAGACCAGTAGCACTCTTTGAATTATCTGAATTAGGGTGAATTTTATTTAATGCTAGGAAAATGTTCAACTTGTAGAAAATATTTTTCTGATAATTACGATATATATTATGCCTATATAAATGTTTATTTTAATTTTCGTTTTTCAGTTTACCTCTTTCTGTTTTAAAAAAACAAATAAAAAAACTGCACGCGCGCCTGAAACTAACTGTCGCCGACGTGCGCATCATAGTACCAGCGGGCGCCCCATCTTTTCTTTTTCTATTTAATATATGGGCCAGGCCCAGCGGGCCATATTCCTTCCCCATATTTTTTTCCATAGTTTTCCTTTTTCTTTTCTATTGCTCAAACAAATATATATTTTACAGTGTGTGCGGCCGGCCGAACCGCCTAAAGCCTTTTGGCCCATGGTGCACCTCCCATCTCTGTTTCCTATATTTTCATCTACGTTTAGTCCCACATTGTCTACCTTTTAACCCCTAAACGTCTTTTCCACCGATAAATATAGACCCATAGAGCCTTCAAAAATCATCTGATTCGGATTAAATCAACATTTTGGTTTGACTAGATTCATTTAAGAAAAATATATTTCTTCTCTCCGGCGCGACTTCTAGAAATTGTCTCTTCTCTCCAAAGTCGTCTTTTCTCTGCCTTATAAAGGTATCTTTTTTTTTCATCATATACTTCGGTAAGTTTATTATTTTTAGACTAATACGATAGAATAATTAGATTATCAATTAGTCTACGTATTTATACATTAGAACTTAGCCGTAGCTATTTTTCTTTCGTAAAACAGCTTTGCCCTGATTTTTCAAATAGCCATAACTTTTTACTCGTTCATCCAAATTAGATGAAACCAACGCCCACTTCTTTGTTATGATCTCCTCTATCCAGTAAAACAACTTAAACATGTTTTTGAAAGTTTTAAAATTTGAATTCAAACAGTTTAGTATTTGAACTTCATTTGATCATAACTTGAGTTTCGTAACTCCGATTTAGTTGATTCTTTTTGCAAATCTAAGCTCCTGAGCTAAACTTTCTGATAAGGCCAAATTCACATAGTTTTGTTACTGTTAGAAATTGTTTTATGCTGCAAGAGTTATTCGCTTGGTTTTGAGGTTTTCCGAATCGTACTCCTCGTTCTTTCCAATCTTTTGAGTGATTGCTTATGTGTGGTTACTATTGTTTGCTTACGATAGATTGAACGGAGTGAGACGAATAGAACTATCAAGAGTTTTGAGTGCGAATAATCTTCATCAACATTGCAGGAAAGTTCACACTTTGATCATACCTTTTTTCATACCCGGTTTTTATGCATTAGTTCAATCCTCCAAACAATTGCATGATTAGGATCTGAATTAAATTGTGGGTTTTGGGAAGTAGATTGAGGTAGCACCTATTACCTGTTTTATTTTCAAACCCTTGGGAGTTACTTCTACGTTTGCTTATTATGCCATGCTATGCTAGTAGACGTGGATTGGGTGAGTGAATTTCCATGACAGATGTGAGATTGTTAATTAATGGTTTATTTAAGGAGGCAACTTAAACACACATCTGGGTGGATTGAGGCACCTGGTTTCTATCAGGACTTGCCTGTATTTCTTCGGACCGCCACCCAGGCTCAAAGGGATCATGAGATTATTCAAACTAGAAACTTCCGTGTGCAGCCACACGCTATTATGGGCTCTAGCATAGTTGACTAAGTTGTGCGAACTCTTACGGGGTGGACTAGCAGATGTAGGGGATGTAGGTTGGTACGGTCTACCCCTTATGTAAGGTGCAAGTGCTTCTGAAAGACTATGTCTCGGTCATCCGTTTCTCAAACACCATGTAGTGCGAGAAACCAAACGGAGGCGATCGAGTCATGTGGGGAAAAGTGCGCAAACCTCTGCAGAGTGTATAAACTAATCATGGTTAGCCGTGTCCCCGGTTATGGACATTTTGAGTATCTAGTACTTGGATTATCATATGAATCTCATCATGTTACTTTAATTAATATTGTTGGGTTTTAATGAGTACTTTTAATTGGGATTGAGAATGCTATCAACCATTCTCAATGTTTAACGACCAGTTAAATAAATTTATTCCTTTGCAGTAGGGAAAAATTGGCTTTTCACAAAAAACATTATAACCATAGAGCCTCCACCAGCCAAATATGCATGTAGTGATAGCCTTTATTCATCATTGCTCTATGGTGTGAATTTGCCAGTACATTCAATATACTGACCCTCTGTGGCTGCAACGTCTCATGTTGCAGGATCTTACGACGAGTAAGTGATACGTTAGGGTTACGATTTCCTATACTCAACTTTGCCGTTGGTGTTGATGGGAATCCACAACCTTGTTACTTCCACTATTTGGATTGAGGTAATAGTATTTATGTTACTTTTTACATGTGATTTACCTCTGTTATAAATCCTCGAGTACTGTGTGTGTCGGCATACCGATCCAGGGATGACACTTAAGCACAGAGACTTGACCGTCTGAGGTCGGGTCGTTACAAGATGGTATCAGAGCACATGTTGACTTTAGGACGTGACCCTAGAAACTGGCAAGCCCATAGGAAATATTTTTCTCTACAACTTTCTTTTCAAAAGAATCTTTTACCTCTCTTCTCTTCTGAGCTTATTCAGAAAAATTCCTTTTTAGTGAGACCATACCCTTTTGCCTTTTGACCACTCGAAGATTCGACTGATGAGACTACTCCAAGGAGTACAAGATATCAGGACAACCACGACCACTACGGAATGAAGGAGATTTTACGGTGCATTTGGATAATGGAAATTACAACTAGTGACGACTCTGTAGACTAGGAGAATTTGAAGGCTTTGAAGAATTCCCAGATTTTTATGTCCTAGGAAGGCTACCCTTATGGAACTTTGCAGACTATGGAAGCTGTCAATACCCGAGATCAAGGTGTGTAGGAGAAAGACCGGGACATGGAGCATCAGAACTCAAAGTTTTGTCAAGAAAGCCCCAAGAAAGGAGATATCAACTTTGGAATGATTGCGCATGACATAGACCTAGTCATAAACATGGATATCCATGATGCTATCGCTCGCTCATGTTATTGTCACCGTGAGGTGTTAAGGAAGCATCTTTCGGAAGAATTGGATGACAAAAGGGCTAATGGAGGATCTGTCAGCAAAGGATGCAGTTTTAACATAGCTGGTGTATCACCAGGATCAAGAAGTTTAAGATGGACTCGCAGGAAGTTATATTTGACAAGGAAGCAGTTCATGAAGAACTCGGGACCCAGAAGCTGAAAGTAGCCAAGCTGGAGGAGCAAAACCTCGAGATACCGGAGATTCGTCAGGAACTGAAGGACTTTAGGACCATGGTTTATGCCAAGGATGTTGAAACCCAGAAGTTCGGAATGCAACCCCAGAAATATTAAAGGATGTCATGAGAGACGTCGCATCAACAGAGATCTGGCATAAGAACTTGAGTAGGACAAGCATGATCGGAATAAGCTATCGGAGACATGACCAAGACTTGAAGAGTTTGATGACGTTGAGATCTATAGACCTTTAGTACACCAAACCCCTGTTATATACTTACGTTAGATGCGACGATTGTGAGCTATCTTTTGTTTGTTGTTTTTTCGACAGCCACAATAAAATCTGTCCTTTTCAAAACTTTTGTTTGTACTGTGTGCATCCCTCTCGATCTCTCTTATCCCACCCCAAACCAATGGACCCAATAGAGGATGAATGGAGATGAGCTTATATTTTCTGGGCCGATGAGTCAGTTGGAGATGGACCAATGGATTCAGAACATAGAGGATCACATGGAGAATAACCCTATAGCCGGAAAGGATATGACCCAGCATGATCTTGAGTGCTTTGAAAGAGGTGCCACTACTTGGTGGAGGATGTACCAAACCATCAATGGATGGTAAGGAGTAACCACTTGGAAAGAATTTAAGTTGACTCTGCAAAGATCTCGTCTTGTGTCCCAGAAGTTGAAGACTTATGGAAGTGATATGAAGAAACCTTGTGCATACATGCTTTGTGGAGAAATAGGACACAACCATAAAGAAAACAAGGATGAATACCCTCATAAGTGGGGGGTTACCAAAGGAGTTAGCTGAGGATCTTAGGGAACTTCGGTTGGAGATTGTTCCCAAAGGTTTTGTTGCAGCAATGGAAGTTCAGTCTACATTGCTGAGAAAGATCCGTGAAGCTCAGAAGGATGACAAAGAGATTTATGAGGTAAAAGAGAGGATGAGCAAAGGAAAGGACGAAGGTTTTCGTAAGGATGAGCACGACACCTTATGGTTCGAGGACCGTGTATATGTTCCCAATAATGCAAAGATCAGGAAGTAAATACTTCAAGAGGCTCATGACTCACCATACTCGATTCGCCCTGGAAACACCAAGATGTATTTGGATTTGAAGGAGTGTTTCTGGTGGACTGGTATGAAGAAGGATATTGCGGAGTATGTAGTTGTAGGTGATGTATGCCAGCGAGAGTAAAAGCAGAGCATCAGAAGCCAGCAGGATTACTACAGCCTATGCCGATACCCGAATGGAAGTGGGATAAGCTTGGCATGGATTTCATTACCGGATTTCCCAGAACCCGAACGGGACATGATTCTATCCGGGTAGTAGATGATTCACTTGACCAAAGTGGCTCGCTTTATCCCAGTGAATACCACCTATACAAGTGCGAAGTTGGCCAAGATATATTTTCCCAAAATCGTATGTCTGCATGGAGTTCCGAGGACCATCGTATCAGATAGAGGAACACAGTTTACCTCAAAGTTTTGGAATCAGCTGCACCACACTTTGGGTACTAGGCTAGAGTTCAGTACAGCCTTTCATCCGCAGACAGATGGATAGACCGAGAGAGTCAATCAGATTCTGGAGAACATGTTGAGAGCATGTGCGCTAGATTATGGATCTAGTAGGGATGATAATCTACCTTACGCGGAGTTCTCATACAACAACAGTTACCAAGCCAGTTTGAAGATGGCCCCTTTTGAAGCTTTGTATGGGAGAAGGAGCCAGACACCATTGATGTGGGATGAAGTTGGAGACCATCAGTTGTTTGGACCAAATATGATCAAGGATTCAGAAGAGAATGTTAAGTTGATTTGAGATAGACTGAAGGTAGCTCAGTCCAGGCAGAAGAGTTATGCAAACTCAAAAATGCAAGGAGGTAGTCTATGAAATTGGAGACAGAGCATGTCTTCATGTGTCCCCTCTGCAAGGAGTTAAATGATTTGGAATTAAGGAAAGTTAGCCCCGAGATTTGTAGGACCATACCGAGTTTGGAGCGTATGGGAGAAGTGGCCAACAAATTGGAGTCACCCGAAGGACTGTCAGAAGTTCATGATGTGTTACACGTTTCCCAGTTGAAGAAGTGCCATGCAGAGATGGTCAATATTCCCTTGTAAGGACGCTAGACCCTGGAAAGGATAATGATGTTCCATGAAGTGGAGTATGGACTTCATAAGTATAAGTTTTTATCTTGGTATGTGGGACATCCCACGAGGATGAAGAGATGTATTACTATTGGATATAACGGAGGTACGACGTTGGAAATATGGATCAATGGAAATTCCATGATGAGTCTGAGTAATCATGTCCTAGTTTGGTGCCAACAGAAGGAAGCTGGAGACAGTACCATTGGATGGATTTAAGAATGCTAGGAAGTTGGAAGTTGGGATAATGATCAGTCGCCCGCGATGATGAGTTCAAGGTTTACAAGTGATGAGATGGGCCATAATCCACAGGCCCCAGGACCTGCCAAGAAGCAAGCACACTCTTATTGAAGGAAACCCTGAAGAAGTTATGATTTTATCGACCGACGATTCTATAGGAGTAACGCAAAACCTGAGAGTCGTGAAGGAATGATAGATGGTTGTTTGGCTTGCAGAATCCATGGATTTATCCGAACTTAGTTCGTTGACAAGAGAAATTCTGCAATGCTTGTGAGGATGACCGAGTGTTAGCATGCGAGATTCGCTAAACCATATACAAGGTAATGATTTGGGTGCGGGATGGATTGATCACCATACCGACTTACCCTTATTATTCGCCTTGCTATACGGGATGGTAAATCTGAGTGACTTACCTATAGTAGAGAGACGACGATCAAAACCTTGTTTGAACCTTAGAATGGTATAAGTATTTTTCCCTTGTATGAGGCAGTTGTTGCCAATCGTAGGATATACGGTGAGGTTCAACCCAGACCCATTTCCTGCAGGAGCAACCATAAATTGATGACTGCCATGAGATATCGATAGTTCTTTAGTATTGGCGCCAGACCCGTCAGCTAAGAAGACCCAGTCTCGGAATAACCTTACCAAGATGAAAGGACCGAAGAATTGAGGAAAAAGGTTATGCCGCTACCGGAAGAGCCAGGGAAGGAATTATCCTGAAGATCTGAAGAGATCGACACTGCCAATAATAAGGATGGAGTATATGAGTTTTGAAGGAACGTATCAATATTTCTAAGGGTGGTAGCACCCGAGACACCGGAGACGATCGATGGATTTTTGAGAAGACCCCCAAACCCTAACCTATTTCTTGCTAGCCACTCTGAATCTCGAGGACGAGATTCATTTTAAGGGTGGTAGGTTTGTAACATCCCAAAATTCTAAATTTTGGAATGTTATATTAAATAGATAAATTGATTGTTTGTTTGATTGTTGTGTGATTGATTGAGTGAAATTTGAAACTTTTTGAAAGTTAAATGAGAGGGAATAAAAGGACTTTCCCAAACTTTCATTTTCTTTTCTGATCTTCATGAATTCAAATTCTTTTCAAATACAAAACCCTTGAGCGAATATGATATGACTTCCTCCATTTAATTAAATGAAAGGGTATTTGAAAATATTGGAATTTCATTTGGAAATATTTCGATTCATAAACTTCACGCAACTCAATGATTTTCATGAGAGAAGATAAAATGACTTCTTCAAATTATATGAAATATGAGTTGGGAGTTTTAAAAGAATCAAATTCAAAGTTCTTTTGAATTTATTTCAATTTGGAGTTATTGGAGTTTTATTCAAATTATTTTTATCCAAAAATAAAATATATGGAAAATAGGGTAAAATGATTCCCTACATCAGAAAATTGGACATAAATAAATTTGAATTAATTTTGGTATTTTTATAATGATTTCTATTGGATTTTATTAGACCAGTAGCACTCTTTGAATTATCTGAATTTGTGTGAATTTTATTTAATGCTAGGAAAATGTTCAACTTGTAAAAAATATTTTTCTGAAAATTATGATATATATTATGCCTATATAAAATTTTAGTTTAGTTTTCGTTTTTCAGTTTATCGCTTTCTGTTTAAAAAAACAAATAACAAAAACTGCACGCGCGCCTGAAACTAACTGTCGCCGACGTGCGCATCATAGTACCAGCGGGCGCCCCATCTTTTCTTTTTCTATTTAATATATGGGCCAGGCCCAGCGGGCCATATTCCTTCCCCATATTTTTTTCCATAGTTTTTCTTTTTCTTTTCTATTGCTCAACAAAATATATATTTTACAGTGTGTGCGGCCGGCCGAACCGCCTAAAGCCTTTTGGCCCATGGCGCACCTCTCATCTCTGTTTCGTATATTTTCATCTACCTTTAATCCCACATTGTCTAGCTTTTGACCCTAAACCTCTTTTCCACCTATAAATATAAACTCATAGAGCCTCCAAAAATCATCTGATTCGGGTTAAATCAACATTTTGATTTGACTAGATTCATTTAAGAAAAATATATTTCTCCTGTCCGGCGCGACTTCTGGAAATTGTCTCTTCTCTCCAAAGTCGTCTTTTCTCTGCCTTATAAAGGTATCTTTTTTTTTTCTTCTTATACTTCGGTAGTTTATTATTTTTAGACTAATACGATAGAATAATTAGATTATCAATTTGTCTACGTATTTATACATTAGACCTTAGCCGTAGCTATTTTTCTTTCGTAAAACAGCTTTGCCCTGATTTTTCAAATAGCCATAACTTTTTACTCGTTCATCCAAATTAGATGAAACCAACGCCCACTTCTTTGTTATGATCCCCTCTATCCAGTAAAACAACTCAAACATGTTTTTGAAAGTTTTAAAATTTGAATTCAAACAGTTTAGTATTTGAACTTCATTTGATCATAACTTGAGTTTCGTAACTCCGATTTAGTTGATTCTTTTTGCAAATCGAAGCTCCTGACCTAAACTTTTTGATAAGGCCAAATTCACATAGTTTTGGTACTGTTAGAAATTGTTTTATGCTGCAAGAGTTATTTACTTGGTTTTGATGTTTTCCGAATCGTACTCCTCGTTCTTTCCAATCTTTTGAGTGATTGCTTATGTGTGGTTACTATTGTTTGCTCACGATAGATTGAACGGAGTGAGACGAATAGAACTATCAAGAGTTTTGAGTGCGAATCATCTTCATCAACATTGCAGGCAAGTTCACACTTTGATCATACCTTTTTTCATACCCAGTTTTTATGCATTAGTTCAATCCTCCAAACAATTGCATGATTAGGATCTGAATTAAATTGTGGGTTTTGGGAAGTAGATTGAGGTAGCACCTATTACCTGTTTTATTTTCAAACCCTTGGGAGTTACTTCTACGTTTGCTTATTATGCCATGCTATGCTAGTAGACGTGGATTGGGTGAGTGAATTTCCATGACAGATGTGAGATTGTTAATTAATGGTTTATTTAAGATGGCAACTTAAACACACATCTGGGTGGATTGAGGCACCTGGTTTCTATCAGGACTTGTCTGTATTTCTTCGGACCGCCACCCAGGCTCAAAGGGATCATGAGATTATTCAAACTAGAAACTTCCGTGTGCAGCCACATGCTATTATGGGCTCTAGCATAGTTGACTAAGTTGTGCGAACTCTTACGGGGTGGACTAGCAGATGTAGGGGATGTAGGTTGGTACGGTCTACCCCTTATGTAAGGTGCAAGTGCTTCTGAAAGACTATGTCTCGGTCATCCATTTCTCAAACACCATGTAGTGCGAGAAACCAAACGGAGGCGATCGAGTCATGTGGGGAAAAGTGCGCAAACCTCTGCAGAGTGTATAAACTAATCATGGTTAGCCGTGTCCCCGATTATGGACATTTTGAGTATCTAGTACTTGGATTATCATATGAATCTCATCATGTTACTTTAATTAATATTGTTGGGTTTTAATGAGTACTTTTAATTGGGATTGAGAATGCTGTCAACCATTCTCAATGTTTAACGACCACCATGATAGTTAAATAAATTTATTCCTTTGCAGTAGGGAAAATTGGCTTTTCGCAAAAAACATTATAACCATAGAGCCTCCACCAGTCAAATATGCATGTAGTGATAGCCTTTATTCATCATTGCTCTATGGTGTGAATTTGCCAGTACATTCAATGTACTGACCCTCTGTGGCTGCAACGTCTCATGTTGCAGGATCTTACGATGAGTAAGTGATACGTTAGGGTTACGATTTCCTATACTCAACTTTGCCGTTGGTGTTGATGGGAATCCACAACCTTGTTACTTCCGCTATTTGGATTGAGGTAATAGTATTTATGTTACTTTTTACATGTGATTTACCTCTGTTATAAATCCTCGAGTACTGTGTGTGTCAGCATACCGATCCAGGGATGACACTTAAGCAGAGAGACTTGACCGTCTGAGGTCGGGTCGTTACAGGCCCCAACCCCAGCCCTCGCATAATTGCAAGACCAGTCCTTCGCGTACATCATTACGCTCTGGAGATACCATGGGCATAGGGGGAGGGGCACGGCCATGACAGGCCCAGAGTACGGTTTAACCACACCAGGGGCTCCCAAGTACGTCGGTCTTTTTCTTTTTCTTTTTTCTTTTTTCTTATCCACAGGACTCCGTTCACCAGAGGCCTTGTCCGGCAGTAGACCTGCCGAACTCATGATGCAACAGCCAGGGAAGGAGAAAGGCTACGATGAACACTAAGGTGGTCTCCATTACGAGCATTAAATCCGTTTAATACACCATTCCGCAGCCTACCCCTGGAGGGGGACATGTTTAAATAGTCCAATCCCTTGCTTACCGCACTATTTGTATCGCTCTGCATTCATGGCAGTATTTCTGAATAAACAATGCATCGCTTCTTGCTTATAGCCGCATTTCTTTTTTTTTTCTTATATATATATATGTTCATTTACGACATCCTGCATCTGTACACTTTGATACGGCCGAATACACCAGGGGCTTAAGTTCCCCGCATTATGGTGTGATAAGTCCGAACACTTTCCCAAGTGCGGCACCCCGAACTTATAGCATTATATGCATCGGCTCCGAATCATGTCTTGGGTCAATAGTTGGGTTTGCCCGGCTCCCATGTTTTGGTACCTTACGTTCCGTTTTATCGACTAAGGTAGCACTGGGAGAACCACTTTGATTGTGCCCCGGTTGAGCTGGGCGAGCGCCTCAGTGGAGAAAGCTAAAATTGACCGTCATGATAAGGCGAGAGCTGGTCGCTGTTCGAGAGGTCTTTTCGAGTCCCTAAAGACTTATGCCGCTTAGAGCGAGGAACCGGCTTTGTCCGGCCCAGGCGTGAATAGCGCCCCGAACTCGGTCTTCCGAATACTAGGGGCTTCGCCGAAATTTAAAATTATAGAATTCTATGGCTAAGTGAGAGTGTTCAAGCATTATAAGTCCGGTTGCCTTGTTCGTCGTGTTGAGCGCCTCCCTAGATGGACCCAAAAATGGGAACAAGAGCGCTCAAGTTTATCCCGAACACCCCAGCACTCGTGGCATGGGGGCTGAAGCCGACGACTTGCCATCTCTCAGATTTGATAAACGGCCGCACAGAAGGTAATATTTTAAATCAATAAGCGTTGCTTAGCGCACATGAACAAAGTTTTCAGCGCACAGGATAACACATTGCGAGTCTAATCAAATATCACATCTTTGGAGCACTCATCCGCAATCTTGTGGGCACCCTTCAGGACACTCTTATAATATATTTCGGGCGTGCGATACTCCTTGCCCACCGGCGGCGCGTCCGTCAGAAGCTTCTCAGCATCCAGCCTGCCCCAGTGCACTTTTGCACGGGCAAGGGCCCGACGGGCACCTTCAATGCAGGCAGAGCGCTTGACGACTTCCACCCAGGGACATGCATCCACCAGCCGCCGCACCAGGCCGAAGTAGCTCCCAGGCATGGCCTCCTGGGGCCACAGCTGAACTATGAGGCCCTTCATGGCCTGTTCGGCTACCTTGTGGAGCTCGACCAGCTGCTTCAGCTGGTCGCTAAGGGGCACCGGATGTCCGGCCTCAGCATATTGAGACCAGAAGACCTTCTCCGTCGAGCTCCCCTCCTCGGCCTGGTAGAATGCGGCAGCATCGGACACGCTGCGAGGCAAATCTACAAATGCTCCTGGAGAGCTCCGAATTCGGGTAAGTAATAGGTAATTCACTTTCACATGCTTGCTTTGCATGAAAAAAGCCTTACCCGCTGCTATTTTCTTCAAATCTTCGACCTCCTGGAGGGCCTTGTGGGCTTCGGCCTTAGCGGCTTTTGCGCCCTCAAGAGCCGATGCAAGCTCGGGCTCTTGAGTCCTCGAGTCACGCTCCAAACCCTCATGTTTTTTCATGAGAGCCTGGAGCTCTTGCTGCACCTCTGCCACCCTCGCCTCCTGCTTCTCCCGCTCGGCTCGCTCCGTGGCCGCATTGCGTTCGGCCGCAGACACCGCCTCCTTCAGGGTCGCCACCTCGTTCGTGGCCCCTGGAGTACCCACGTTATCCTTGTTATTTTTCTTGCAACCAAAATCCTTTTCTATAAGGTACAAATTCAATATGGTGTTACTCACCCTCCCTGTCCTCGAGCTGCTTCTTGGCACGACCGAGCTCACTCTCGGACCGCTCGAGGTTCTGCTTCAAAGCATCGACCTCCGCAGTCAGTGCGACAGAGGTCAGCAGCGCAGCCTGCAATCCCATCTTGACATAATTTTTAGACCTCCTGCGTATATCTTTTTAGATCCTCAGTCCGGCTTTTCTTTCCGAACACCGAACTGAGCATCAGGGTCTACTATCTATGCGGTATTACATTACATATTTTAAATTTCTTACCTCAAAGCCCGTTAGAAGGCTGCTGCAGGCTTCGGTCAGCCTGCTCTTGGCGAGCTGAACCTTCTGAATCACCGCACTCATGATAGTGCGGTGTTCTTCCTCAATGGAAGCGCCGTTGAGCGCCTCCAACAAGCTATCCGGCGCCTTCGGTTGGACGGAGGTCACCGGTGTCACAGTCTTTCCCTTCTTACGAAGGGGCCGCCTGCCGGACTCCAGAACCACTGCAGGTTCCAGTGCGGAGTCCGGTGCAAAGTCCGGGAGGCTGCCTTGCGGCGCCTCCGGAGCCTCCTCCTCCTGATGGGTCCCCTCCTGGGATCCCACCTCGGCGTTGTCAGCATCACGGGGAGTTGAGGCGGTCGGAAGGGAATCCACATCCGACGGAGCCAAGGACCCGCTCGATAAAGCGGGAAGATCATCCTCGGCCGGGCTACAGGTAATATGCGACATTAGAAGCACACTACATGGCACAAAGGGAAATTATAAATCATTCAGGAATCCGGATACTTACGATCTTGCCGGGGGCTTGGCCCTTGGGGGCCACTCCCCGTCGCCGTCGCCGGCGTTGGCGGAGCAGTCCGGAGGAAGGGTCCTTCCCTTCTTGGACCCTTCGGCCTCCCCCGTTGGGGAAGCCTTCCTCTTCCTCTCTCCCCCCTCTTGGGGAGAGGCCTCTTTCTCCTCCTCGTCTTCGGGGGAGGAGTCCGCCTCGGAGCCATCGGACGACGAGTCCGATACCACCTGGCTCCGGGAACTTCTTCGGGTTCCCGTGGCCTTCTTCTTGGCCTTCTTCTCCGGCACCACATAAAGTGCCGGGACTAGCAGCCCCGTCAAACGGGTATCCGCTGGGTCTTCGGGGAGGGGAGCCGGACAGTTAACCTTTCCGGACGTCCTCTGCCAGTCCTGTTAAAGGCATGGGGAATTTTAGATCCCACATAGAGTCAAACTATGAAAGAAATGAATGTCCCATAAAGGATAACATAGCTTACCGCGCCGGCTGGGCGCTGCGTGCTGAATCCTCGATCTTTAGTTGCGGATGCGGGGGCTTCTCCGCCCTTGAACAGCACCCTCCAGGCACCTTCGTACGTTGTGTCGAAGAGCCCACTAAGGGTCCGGTGCTGTGGCGGATCAAACTCCCACAAATTGAAAGCCCATTGCTGGCAGGGGAGAATCCGGCGGACGAGCATGACCTGGATCACGTTGACAAGCTTAAGCTTCTTGTTCACCAGGGTCTAGAGACAGGACTGGAGTCCGGCCAGCTCCTCCGAACTGCCCCATAGCAAGCCCTTCTCTTTCCAGGAGGTGAGCTGCATGGGGGTACCAGATCTGAACTCGAGGGCCGCTGCCCATTTAGGGTCATGCAGCTCGGTGATGTAGAACCACCCCGATTGCCACCCTTTGATGGACTCCACGAAGGCACCCTCGAGCCAGATGACATTGGGCATTTTGCCCACCATGGAGCCTCCACACTCCGCTTGAACGCCCTTCACCACCTTCGGCTTGACATTGAAGGTCTTTAGCCACAAGCCGAAGTGATGCTGGATGCAGAGGAAGGCCTCGCACACGACGATAAACGCCGAGATGTTGAGGATGAAGTTTGGCGCCAGATCGTGGAAGTCTAGGCCGTAGTAGTACATGAGCCCTCGGACGAAGGGATGTAGTGGGAAGCCCAGTCCGCAGAGGAAGTGGGGAAGAAATACGACCCTCTCATGGGGCCTGGGGGTGGGGATGAGCTGCCCCTCGTCGGGCAGCCGGTGCGCGATGTCGCTAGACAGGTATCCGACGCCGCACAGTTTCTCGATGTGCCCCTCCGTAACGGAGGAGGCCATCCACTTGCCTCCCGCTCCGGACATGGCTGGAGAAGGTTGAGGTGAGATGTGCGGACTTGGGCGCTGGAGCTCGAGTGCGCGGAGATGGATAGGCAAAGGAGGAAGAAGGCGTAGGTAAAAAAGGTGGATCCTTATCCCCTTATATATGGGCGGACGAAGACTATGCGTCCCCACCGGCCTGGTAAAACTCGCTTATCTCTCGAGCGCCACAATCAATGGCGCGGTTGGGTTACCCACGTCCGTATTGATGGGAATCTTGGAATAAGGGGAACACGATCTCTGCTTCGACAAGACGTGCCAAGGAAACCGCTTCGCTAAACGCGCTGAGGTGGTATAATAAAAACGATTCAAGTAAAGGCTTGGTA
Organism: Triticum timopheevii; assembly: GCA_963921465.1. NCBI lineage: Eukaryota > Viridiplantae > Streptophyta > Magnoliopsida > Poales > Poaceae > Triticum > Triticum timopheevii. The sequence goes on from OY997270.1 coordinate 304,261,314, forward strand.
GTGGTGTGACGTCACGCCACAAAATATGTCAGCAGATTGAACTTTTGTACATATTATTCTCTCTATGGTGGTATGTGGAATTTATTTTGCGGAGCCTGACACTATCCTGGTGTTCAAAATCTTCTATGATTATTTGGAGGAGGAACCCGCCTTGCAATGCCGAACAATATGCGCGCCGGACTCATATTGAAGCCTGGTTCAGGGAGTCCTGGACTAGGGGGTGTCCGGATAGCCGGACTATCATCATCGGCCGGACTCCAAGACTATGAAGATACAAGATTGAAGACTTCGTCCCGTGTCCGGATGGGACTTTCCTTGGCGTGGAAGGCAAGCTTGGCAATACGGATATGTAGATCTCCTACCATTGTAACCGACTCTGTGTAACCCTAGCCCTCTCCGATGTCTATATAAACCGGAGGGTTTTAGTCCATAGGACGAATAACCATTACAACAATCATACCATAGGCTAGCTTCTAGGGTTTAGCCTCCTTGATCTCGTGGTAGATCTACTCTTGTACTACCCATATCATCAATATCAATCAAGCAGGAGTAGGGTTTTACCTCCATCGAGAGGGCCCGAACCTGGGTAAAAACATCGTGTCCCTTGTCTCCTGTTACCATCCGCCTAGACGCACAGTTCGGGACCCCCTACCCGAGATCCGCCGGTTTTGACACCGACAATTCTATTTCTTTACTGTGCTTCCTAGCAACAAAATCTCTCTTATCATAACGTTGATTCTTTGATTGTGGGTTATCAAGATCAACAACAGGTTCAATCTCTACTTCATTGTTTTTGCTAGGTTGAGCATCAACATGAACATTATTATTAACATTATCACTAGGTTCATGTTCATCACCTGATTGTGTTTCAGCATCAGAGATAGAAATATCATTGGGATTCTCAGGTGTGTCTACAGTAGGTTCACTAGAATCATGCAAAGTTCTATCGTTTTTCTTTTTCTTCTTTGTAGAAGAACTAGGTGCCTCTAAATTATTTCTCTGAGAATCTTGCTCGATTCTCTTAGGGTGGCCTTCAGGATACAAAGGTTCCTGAGTCATTCTACCAGTTCTAGTAGCCACTCTAACAACAAAGTCATTTTTATTATTTAATTCATCAAGAAAATCATTTTGAGCTTTAAGTACTTGCTCAGCTTGAGTAGCAACCATAGAAGTATATTTGCTAACGAGTTTGAGTTCACTTTTAACTCTAGCCATATTATCGCTTACGCGTCCTATCTCGAAAGCATTATTCTTTAACTCTCTACCAACATAAGCATTAAAACTTGTCGGTGTTCTGGGAACGGGGGTACCCAGACTTGCCTGCCTGCGGCCTGCAGCGTGGCTCGGAGAGTGGCCCAGTACGGCCCATCTTCATCGACACATGCTCAAGACCCTCACGAGGGGCCAAGCCTCGCGGGGCGGACGATAGGAGGCTTCCTCGGGCACAGCCTCGTCAGGCTGGCTCGCGAGGAGGCGGAGAGATCAAGGCGGGGTACCTCACGAGGTGCCCATGATGCAAGCCGTGACGACCGAAGCCAGGCGGGCGCCAGGCGGGCGCCGGCCTGCGCAGAGTCCTTGTTTCCTCTTTGGTGCAAAGGCGGCAAGCGCAGGCAAGAGTATCAAGCAAAGGCAACCATTTCGGTGCAACAAGACCAAGAGCAGCAGGGCGGCAGGATGGAGGTCATCGTGGAGCCCAAGCCGGCGTCACCGTTAGGGTCTTTGGCAGGCGAGGACCAACTTTCGTCAGGATAAGTGTACTATATGTTCCCCTTCAAAATGGCAAATTGTTGGCGCCCTTCCCGCTCAATATTTGGGGAAGAGGCCCAGGGCCTCCCTCTATAAATAGGACTAGCCACCCACAGGGTAGAGGCATCGAGAGATCAACAAAAGAGAGAGACAGAGAAGCGACCGAACTCCCCCTAGCAGTTCATCGCACCAGCCAAGAACAGCCCCTCGCGAGGCTGTTCTCCCTTTGTACTGTTCATCATCAGCCCCTGAGGCAATCCACCACACCACAAACTGGAGTAGGGTATTACACCACAATGGTGGCCTGAACCAGTATAAATCTCGTGTCCCTTGTGTTGTTCTTCGTGTAGTTTTAGATCCTTGCGAGGTGACGAGACGTGGGTAGGCAGGAGGTGTGATCTCCGCGTGCACCCGAGAGTTCGAGCCTTGAGGGTCTGCCGGAACCCGAAATCCGACATCTGGCGCACTAGGTAGGGGTGCGCCGGAATCCACCTTCCGTTGCCTCGTGTTTCGCCGCCCGTTGCATCCATGTCAGACGCTCGTCGAGCCCGCACCGAGCGCCGGGCCGCTCTCGCCACTCGCGTCGCCCAGACGGCCCCCGTCAGTGGGCGCCCCAGCCGTTCCCCGTCGCCTGCCGTCAACGCCGCCACCGGCCCAGCGGGGAACGAGCAGCAGGCGTCGTCCCTGCACCCTTTGGTGCGGCGAGAAGGCCGCACCGCCACACCGTCGCTGACTCCAGCCGGTTCCTCGTCCCACGCCCGTCGCGCTCCTACGAACGCGCACGCCGCGCTGCTCCTGGCACGGGAGCTCCTGCACTACCGTCCCGTCAACGACCTCTACGACGAGTGTCTCGCCCGCATCACCGAGCTCGTCAGTGCTACTGGGGGCTCCCCTGCGCCATCCCTCTAGCTGCACCGCGCCCCGCCCTGCACGAGCGACGAAGCTCCGGGGGCACCTCAGCCGCCCCCCTCAAGAAGGCGCCTTGGCCCCAAGGCGCGTGGCCCCTGGGCGGAACCCACTCCGTCCGGCGCCAGCACAGCAAGAGAAGAGCTACCAAGAGATCCCTCACCCCCAAGAAGCCGCCCGTGTGCTTCCCGCACCGGCCCGGCACGAACGCGCTCCTGCTCCAGCGCGTCAAGACCCCGTGCTGCTCCTGGCGGCAGCGCACAGAGACTTCCAAGATCAAGCTCTCCATCACCCAAGGCCTCCCGCGACTACTGCAGGCTGCCGTGCCTTCACCGCTGAGCTGCGCAGCGTGGCCTGGCCGGGCAAGTTCAAGCCAGATCTGCCCCTGCGCTATGATGGCACGGCTGACCCTGCGGAGTTCCTCTAGCTCTATGAGTTGGGCATCGAAGCCGCCAACGGGGACGAGAAGGTCATGGCGAACTGGTTCCCCATGACGCTCAAGTACGGTGCCCGCACCTGGCTCCTGAACCTGGCTCCTGGCACGATCTCCTCCTGGGACGAGATGCGCACCTGATTCATCGCCAACTTCCAAGGCACACGCGACCGGCCCCCGGCCATGAGCGACTTGCACCGCATCAAGTAGCAGCCGGGAGAGACCCTGCAGAAGTTCATCCAGCATTTCAAGAGCGCTCGCCTTAAGATCCCCAGGGTGTCTGAGGAGGCCATCATCTCAGCCTTCTACGACGGCGTGTGAGACATCAAGATGAAGGAGGAGCTTGTGATCCATGAGGACCTGTGCACCTCCCTGGAGTTGTTCAACTTGGCGACCAAGTGCGCTAGGTCTGAGGAAGGGCACCTTTCCCTCCTTGAGCTACCAGCTGCTGACCCAGAAGAGAAGAAGCCCAAGGTCAAGGACGTGAAGCGCAAGGGGGCTGCCGTGCTTGCACCAGAGCCGGACACCAAGCGAGGCAGGGACCAGCCTGAGTCATCCAAGGGCAGCCGGTACTGCGTGCACCACGACCTCCACACCCGCAACACCAACGAATGCAAAGAGCTCAGGGCCGTGAGGGACGTGCGTGCCGGCCGATGCCCCGAGCGCAGTGACCAGGGCTATGGCCGAGGAGGAGGAAGAGGTGGGGAAGACCATGGCCCTCGCCAAGGGTGGCGTGACCGACATCGCGAGGACCGCTGGCAGGACCAGCCTCGTGAGGGAGGTTGGAGGGACCCGCCTCGCGAGGGAGGTTGGAGGGATCAGCCTCGTGAGGATCGCCCACAAGGCAACGCGGGCCTCCCTCCTCTGCCACCACAGCCGAGGAGGAATGAAGACCATCATCAGGACGAGGGGGCCGGAGGCTTCCAGGAGCCGCGTGCAATCACTTGCATCTTGGGCGGCGCTCAAGCCCCAGCCTCTCAGCGCATCTTCAAGCAGTTTGCTCGCGAAGTGAATGCAGTCCTTCCCAAGCTTGAGGCCACACGCCCTCTCAGGTGGTCAGCATGCACTCTCATGTTCAGCTCAGCGGATCAGCTCAAGTGCGCGGCCACAGCCGGAGTCCTCCCGATGCTTTGTTCCCCAATCATCAGCAATGTGCAAGTCACCAGGACCCTCATTGATGGCGGAGCAGGGCTCAATGTCCTACCCATCAAGACGTTCAACAATCTCCAAGTGCCCTACAATCAGTTGCAGCCAACCAAGCCTTTCTCAGGAGTCGCTGATGGTTCCACGGTTCCGATAGGGAAGGTCCGCCTTCCTGTTACCTTCGGGAAGCGCGACAACTACCGCACTGAGCTCATTGACTTCGACGTCGCTCACATTCGCCTGCCGTACAATGCCATCCTTGGGTACCCAGCCCTGGCCAAGTTCATGGCCGTGACTCATCACGGCTACAATGTCCTCAAGATGCCAGGAAGCGGTGGAGTCATCACGGTGCCTTGTGAAGAGAGAGACGCTGTGTGTTCTCTAGAACGTGCTTTCCAAGCCGCGTCAATTGAAGACCTGGATCACAGGAGCGGGAGGCTTCCCGAGGCTACCCCTAAGAAGAAGAAGACATCGCCTGGCCCGACCTCTCGGGAGGCAGGCCCCTTAGGGTCCGCGCCTGTTCAGGGGGAGCCTCCTTCTGTCGCATAGGAAGGCGCGCCCGGCGCCCTCCTCGAGCAAGGCTCGGGGGCTCTCTCCTGGAGGGCCATCGACTTTGCTAGGATCACGAGGGAGGCGCTCGGGCACCACTTGGAGGCGTGCTTCAAAGCATGTTTCCCTCAGGAAGGAGCAAGGCAAGGAGGGCCAAACCCTCAGGAGTTCGTCATCGAGATCATTTAGGAGTTGCAGGAGTCAAGAGTCATGAGTGGCAGCCGCCGCTTACCCGCCGTAGCTCCCCATCCTGGCGAGGATGGTGGGCTGCACATCTGCATCGGCATACGAGGACTCAACCGAGCCGCCTCTCAGGAGCGCCTCTGGCCCTCACGCGTGGGATGCTACGAAGGTCCACCCCACAGCTATGTTGGCATGCCTTACGGCTTGCCGAACGTGGCTGCTGTGCGTCAGCGCCTCATGAGGTGCATCTTGGAGGCTCAAGCAGCCAGGCATTCCACAGTCCTGGCGGAGATGGAGATGGTCCGCGAGGAGCCGCCAGCGCCTCCGGAGCCTCCCGAGGCTCCTGGGCCTGGGGGCTCGTGAAGATCGGCTTCCGCAGCGCACGCTGTCCACTACTTCAGCATCGCTTCATCTTCAACATCATTACGTGACATCCTTTGATTTTCATTTTCAGCTGGGAGCGCCCCCCAGGGTTGCATCATTCCCAGGCTGCGTGGGTCCGTCCCTGCAGCATGTATCCCTTTGGTTCATGTTTTTAGTTTACTTTATCGGGAGCGCCCCTCGGGCTGCATTATCCCCAAGACACTCGGGCCGGACCCAGTGGCATGTATCCCTCTCGCGTTTACTCGAGTCGTGCGTTTGACTCGTCATGATCGTTACTTGATGCCTATCCACGGCACCCTTCTTCACGTCGGCCGCTTGCATGTTAAAGGGGGGGTACCTGAGCATCGCGACTCATGGGCTCTTACTGGCTCTCCAGCCCTCACCCTTTGGCCTTGTCCACGGCATCGCGACCTGGCATACCAACGATGGCTGAGCTCGCTCGAGGGCCGGGACCTGTGGACGTAGAGCGTCGGCATCTAACCAAATTTGCAGGAACACATTACAAGTAAAGGCCCAGAGCCAGGCGCAACCCGCCTTGAGGTAGGGCCCCGTGAGTCCCGCGCTGGCTCACGGGTGCCCAGATACACCTCGTCAGGTCCTACCGTGCCAGCCACATGTCAGGCCGGGGTTGTACACGCCCCAGGGGCTCCTCCCGGAGGGGAGCCCCCTCCCACGCACCAGTGGAAGCACCATGCTCCGCGCTAGCTGACGACACTGCCAGGAGCGGCTATGCCCGTACGTATACGGAAGCGCTATGCTCCGCGCTAGTGATAAACAACTGAGGGTGCCCCCCAGCCGCATCAACCTTAGGGAGCCTAGAGCTCAATGTCCGGCCCCATCATAACGCCTCCCCTCGGGAGTGCCGCGCGAGGGGGCTGGGCACGGGGGCTACGCCTGGGTCACGTCCAGGCGCACGCCACCCAGCCAGGCCCCTCGGGCCTGGTTCATCGCATGTCTCTCCTTGAGCGGAGCCAAGGTGCGAAGGCCATTTGAACGTCAAGGGGGACTCCTGAGCATCGCGACTCAGGAGCCTAACTGGTCACGTAGCCCCTCACCCCTTAGTTCCGAAAGGCTAATGGCGGTTGAGGTATGCGCGGGGCCGGGCTCTGCCGACGTAGAACGGTAGATTTACTCATACATTTCCCCTCCCTACTTGCTATTCGCGCGTCAAGGGGGACTCCTGAGCATCGCGACTCAGGAGCCTAATTTGTCACGTAGCCCCTCACTCCTTGGTCCCGTCCTGGTTTCCGGTCGGGGCTAACAGCGGCTGAGGTATGCGCGGGGCCGGGCTCTGCCGACGTAGAACACAAGCAAGTAGGAAGGAAAAGCGCAAATCTCAAGAAATTCAAAAGCAAATATTACAGTCCATAGAGTGCTTTCACAACGCCAAACACAAGTTTAAACGCCTCCACGAGGCATGATGCATGTTGCAGGAGCTAAAAGCAGGACTGGAGCCGCGAAGGGGTCACTTCCTGGCGGTGCCACCACTGGTGACGGAGCTGCGCTGGGCGACTTCGCCTCGTGGAGCCTCAGGATCGGCAGCGCCTTGCCTTGGCTTGGTGCTGAAAGCACGGAACTTCGCCAGCAGAGCCTCTGCTCGACCCTTCATGGCCTCAGCAGCGATAGCGGCAAGCTCGCCGCTCACAGGCTCCAGCAGGCTGTCAAGGTCAACGCCGGGGTCCCGGAGGTAGACGTGGGTGAAGACGCGCGTCAGCGCTGCAGAAGAAAGGACACGCGCCTCAGCCTCAGCCGTGGGGCCAAGGCCGAGGGCGACATCTTCAAGGGCGCGGACCAGGAAGGGAAGCAGCTTGGCAGGGACGTCCTCGGTGCCCGCCAGCAGGCTCTCCAAGCCGCCGTCATAAAGCGTCTTCAGCAAGGTGCGAGCCTTCTCCTCCAGCTTCGCAAAGGCCACGTGGTCCTTGGCAGGACCCGCGCCTTGCCGTCCAGCTTGATCCTCTTCGCCTCCAACGCCTGCTCCAGCGCACCTAAGCGGCCATGGCGTTCATCAAGTTTGGCATCCCGGTCCTTGGCGGCAGCCTCACGAGCCTTCATATCTTCCTCCTTCTCCTGGCAGTCACGGGCCTCCTTAGCGAGCTGGTCGCGCAGGCCTTGCAGCTCGCTCTCCAACACCTTGCAGCGACCCCGGACGTCTGTAACCTCACCCAAGGCGGTGTCGCGAGCGGCCTTGGCCTCAAGGATGGCCTGCTTCTCCTCGTCGCAAGCCGTCACGGCCTGAGTCAGCGCCGCCCGGACTAAAGCATCAGAGCGGACCCAGCCGGAGGCCAGCTCCAGGCGCCCGACAACCAAGTGAGGGTCGGCGTCCTGAAGATCTTCTTGCAGCCGGTCCAGCTCAGCAGCAACACGATCCAGGAAAGTAGAAGGAGTTGGAAAAATGGCAGTTGGCGGAGTAGGAGGACAAGACGGCAGCATGATCACAGCACCATTAGTTGGGACCTTCTGCGCCCCATGACTGCGGCAGTGGCGTCAAAAAAGGATACCTCGGGAGTCGCTTGGGCCATGGGGGCTGATCTCGCCCCAGCTTGCCCCGCCAGGCCTCGCGAGGATGACCGGGCAGGAAAGTCCCGGGTCTTGCCGCCCCCTTCTCCCGCGGGTGGAAGTGCTGCCCCGGACGAAGCCTCGGGAGCCCCCTTCAGCTTTTTCGCCGCAGGCATCGGCCTAGCCAAGGAATATGGACGTCAAGCCTCAACAACGAAGCAAGAAGCAAAACGAGAATCAAGCACTTACTGGTCATCGCTCGCGGGCTCAAGCAACCTCCGATCAAACTTGAAGCCCGAGAGCCGGCTGCTGGGATCAACCTCAAGAGACCCGGGAGCAAGAGGCACGTCTGAAGATCGCCTCGGAGCCGGAGCAAGCCCGCGGAGAACCAGCCCCGTCCTGTCCTTCTTCGGGATAAGGGGCGAGCACTCACCGCCTTGCTCATCGCCATCCTCGTCGTCGTCCGGCATGAGGCGAAGAGCGCGGGGCCTACACCGAGGGAGGGGCGCTCTCGACTCCCTGTCGGTCTCCTCGGAATCGGGCTCCTCTTCCTGCTCCTCTTCTTCCTCCTCTCTGCCGGAGTCGCCGAAGGATACATCCACCGTCGCCAAGGCCGCCAGGTCCTCAGGAACCTCCGCGGGCATAGGCCCGTCCCCGTTGAAAGCAGGCATGGAGTTCACCACCTGCTCCCAATCCTCCCGAAGGAACAGAGGTACGGGAGCACCTTCCAATCTCGCCACGTCTCCCCCAGTCAAGGATTGGAGGACCGCGGCCAGATCTTCGTCGGTCAGGACTTTGGAGCTCGGGCGAAGGGCGGCATCGCCCCCTCCCCCCCGAGCCTCCACAGCGGGAGCGAATGCTCTCGTAGCGGAGCCACCCGGTGCTCCAGGAACTCCCTCAGGAGCGACGCCCCAGTCAGTTTCACCATCGCCATGTTGCCCGGCCACAGGTCCGCGTCCATCCTCTCCAGCACTAGATTCGCGCGGGGATCGACAAGCTCCGCGGGGGACCAAGCGTCGACAAACTTGGGCTGCCCCGTGGGCAGAATCAGCCGGGGATGGATGCGCCCAGCATCCACCATGACCCACTTGCTCCTGAAGCCTTCAATCCTCTTCCCAGGCTTCGAGATAGCATTGGAGCTAGCGTACGCAACGAAACTCGCGCACGCGGTGATGGGGCCGCGAGAGACCCGGAGGTAAAAGTAATGGCGCGGCAAGGCCACCAAGGCCCTTACCCCAACATGAGCCTCACAGTAGTAGGCGAAAATCGCCAGGAGAAGGACAGAGTTGGGATGGAGGTGCAAAGCTTGCAGTTGTAATGGTGATGAACAAAAAGGAAGAACTCGGAAAAGGGAGGCACCAGACCGGCGACGATGGTGCTCACGAAGAGCGGGTAGAAGGTGCTTCCTTTGTCCTCGGGAAGGGCGGAACCAACCTTGAGCACGGCCGCCCCGTCGTTGCCTTGCGCCACCATCATCTGGCGCGTCCGAGCAAGGTTCTTCTCCGAAACATTCGGAGGATCCAGAGCGGGCGAGTACCATGCTCCGGCCGGGGTCTGGCGAGGCGCCATGCCTTGCTGAGATGCAGGGTTGGAGTAGATCTGGGGATTTCGGAAGTGAGATGGATAGGAGCAAGAAAGGGGATCTAGGCAATGACTGGAGAAGGCAAAGAAGGTAAGCCTAGACGGGTACCGCTCCCTAGTCAATTCATGCAGTTGCCGAGGCGTCATGGTGGAGCCAGGACGCCCACGTCCAATCAACCGCCACGCCGCGCCCAAGGTCGCAGGCTGATGGGGCCCGCGGCGCTTCGCACTTGCCCCTTCGCTTCTCTGCTAAGCCAAGTCCGGGCGCGCCTTGGGCCCGGGGGCTACTGTCGGCGTTCTGGGAATGGGGGTACCCAGACTTGCCTGCCTGCGGCCTGCGGCGTGGCTCAGGGAGTGGCCCAGTACGGCCCATCTTCATCGACACATGCTCAAGACCCTCGCGAGGGGCCAAGCCTCGCGGGGCGGACGACAGGAGGCTTCCTCGGGCATAGCCTCGTCAAGCTGGCTCGCGACGAGGCGGAGAGATCAAGGAGGGGTACCTCACGAGGTGCCCATGACGCAAGCCGTGACGACCGAAGCCAGGCGGGCGCCAGGCAGGCGCCAGCCTGCGCAGAGTCCTTGTTTCCTCTTTGGTGCAAAGGGGGCAAGTGCATGCAAGAGTATCAAGCAAAGGCAACCATTTCGGTGCAACAAGACCAAGACTAGCAGGACGGCAGGATAGAGGTGTAACGCCCCGGATTCGATGCGCCAGGTGTCTGCCAGTTATTCGCCATCGTTGCCATGTCATTTGCTTGCGTGTTGCACTTTGCCATGTCATCTTATGCATTTCATATCATGTCATCATATGCATTTCATCTTCAAGTTTTTCAAAACTTGCATCCGTTCGGGTTCCGCCGGTGCTCTCCGTTGTCCGTTTCGAGTCTGGACACACTCGCACGCGCCCGCGGCACCTCCGAAATATTATTTTTATAAGTGGCATAAAAATGTTCTCGGAATGGGTTGCAACTTGTCGTGCGGTCTTATTATAGTGTAGACAGGCCGCCTGCCAAGTTTCGTCGCATTCGGAGTCCATTTGATAGCCCAACCGTTAAACCATAAACCGCAATATAGCCGGTCTTTCGTCGGACGTTTTCGGTCTCCGAAAACTGCTGCCGGGCCTCTCTCCCTCTTCTCTCCTGCAGCCCATGGTCTCTCCATAGCCCACTAACCTCCCCCCTCTGATCGGAGCCGCACGATCGCGATCGTACGGTTCAAAAACGGCCTCAAACCCCCAACCCTAGCCAAAAACTGCTATATAAAACCCCTCCTCCTTCCATTTTGGGCAGCCTACCCCTTCCCTAACCCCAGCCGCAGCCAATCCCCCTCCTCCTCGGGATCTCCGCCGCCTCCTCCTCAAATTCCGCCGCCGGCCACCTCCTCAGCGCCACGTGGCGCCACGCCACTGGTCGCGCCGCCGCAGCCGCCGGCCGCAGCCAACCGGGCGTGGCCACGTCGCCCCCGCGCCCCCTGGCCTCCCAGCGCCGCCCAGGGCCCGGTCGGCCCATCCGAGGCCCGCCCCGGGCCGGATCTGGGCCGAGGCGCCCGCTCCGCGCCGCCGTTTGCCCGAGCGCCCTAACGCTCCTGCCGCTTCCTCCGCCGTCGGCCGCCCGCCACCGGCGACCAGCCTCGCTGTTCTCCGGCGCCGCCCCGTCGCCGTCCCGGTTGCCTCACCGCCACGCCATCTCTCTCCCTCTTCCCTCACCCTGCCTCACTCTCTCTCTCCCCTCGCAGGCCCCCGCCGGAGCTCGCCGGAGTCCGCGCCTCACCGGTGGCCTCCCTCTAGTCAGATCCGGCCGCCCCGGACCGGATCCGCCCCGTTCCCGGCCTCGTCGACCCCGCCGGACCCCGCCTCCGTCCGGAGTCCCCTCGCCGCCGGCCTCCCTGCGTCACCCGACGCCATGGCGCCGGCACACCGCGCCCAGCCGCCTCCACGCAGCGACCACGTGGGGCCCGCTCGTCAGCCTCCAACGCCGGACGTGTCCGATTTGGCCCGGACATGTCCACCCCCCCTGCGAGGTCGTTTTCTACTAAGTCCCGAATATTTGCACATAATCATGCCATGTTTGACCTGCTGTATGTCTGCATCCGTAGCTCCGTTTTGTGCGTGTAATATGTCAAATTGTTCGCCTCGACGAGTAATTCATTTCATTCCATTGCATCATTTTCATTTGAGCTCATCTTGATGCCCGAAATGCTGTCGAAAGAGTGCATGTTGATGTTAATCTGCTGAAACTGTTATAACTTGCTCATTTATCATTTTTGCCATGATTGATGTGTGCATCCTATGAGGTTGATGTCTTCATGTGTTTTGATCTATGTCATGCCATCTTTCCAGGGGTGTATGCCATGTATTTTTGTGATCAATGTGGTGACTAGCACAAGCATGCAAACTAGGCTTCGTGATATTGCTGATTTTAGTCCCTGTTCTGCTGTTATTTTGATGCCATGTAAACTTCATGCTACAGAGAGATCCATGCATATTTTGAGATACTTCAGTAAGGGTGTTTTGAACATATGGTCATTGTCTATCCATTCATGCCCTTGTTTGCAATTATGGAGTAGTCTAGCATGTCATTTGAGTGCTCTACTTTTGCTTCAAAATGTTTCCTGGCAGATTGTTTACTTGTTATTCAATTTGGCCAAGGTTGCTATAGTTGATCCTTGCATGCTATGGACTTGTTCTTGCCTTGGTTGGTTACATAAACATGTCTTCTTGATGATGCTATGCTTATATTGTCATGCAATGACTTGTGGTGAGTGGATCGAGCTTGTTAAGTAGGGTAGTTGCTGTTGCTGTTTTCCTGAGAGATTCTGTTATATTTTGTTGCTGTGTTAACATGCTTCTACTAATCATTCTATGCATAATATGGAGATGTTCTATAAACATGTTTTGATCTACATGTCATCCTCTAACCATGCATGCCCCTGGTTGCATTTATAGGTTGCTGTAGCTTGTTGTAATCTTGCTCCAAAGTTGCTTGATAATGTTGCTGTCAGCCTGTTTACATTAAGTTCACTTGTTCCCATGTGTTTTGCTAGTGATCCATGCACCCTATGACCTTGCTCTTGCCGTGTATAGCTTCACAAACATGTCTTCTTGCTGTTGGTTGCCTTGACATGCCATGTATTGCTCTGTGGTGAGTGGTTCAAGCTCACGAACATGCCTACTTATTGTTGTTCCTGCCATGTTTGAATCTGTAATATAACTTGCCATGTTTACATGGGTGCCATCATATTTTCTGATCCTTTTTGGCTCATGGTCAGTAAGGGACTGTTGTTCTATGCATTTAGTAGTATCATGCCATGCCTTTGTTTGCCATGATAAGTTCTTGTAGCATGTTGTTTGATAGCTCTAAACATTGCAACCTGATGTTATTTCCTGATAAGTCTGAAACTGTTATTATTTGCAATATCTCCATGTCCTTTTGAGCATGTTCTAGTGATTTCTAGAGATAGCTCAGTGTTCATGTTTTGTTATGATTTACCATTACTTCATGTCCATGCCTTTTGTTACTATGTTGGGGTGCTGTAGCATATTGTTTTGATGCTTGTAAGATGCCTAGTTGCTGTTATGGACAAATTGTTGTTATGACTTGTATAGAGTGTGTGTGTTGCACCGTTGCTCCGTTTTGAGTGTGCTCTATATGAAACTTGCTTGATTTTGCATGTAGCTTCATATTATCATGTTGCATCCTTGTTCTGGTGTGTTTGCTTGATGTTTGGGTGCATTTTGCATCAATGCCATGCTTAAGTTGTTTTGCTCATATCTTCTAGGCCGTAGCTCCGAATCTAATGAACTTTATATGTAACTTGACTAGAATTTCGTGTAGATCATCTTGGTGATCTTTAACTTGCTGTTTAACAACTTGAACATAAGGTTTATTCAGTTCTGGACCAATTTCGAAATATGCATATGAGGACTTACCGGAATTGTTATATGTTGTTCCCGGCCTCATTTAAACTTGCCTTGATGTGTTGTTCTTGTTTGCATCATCTCTTGCCATGAGTAGCTTCATGTAGCTTGGTCATGCATCATGCTTGTTGTGCATCATGCCTTGTTCATCTGTGGTGTGTTTACCATGTTGTGTGCTTCTTCTTGTTAGTTCCTGTTTCGTTGCGATCGTGAGGATTCGTTCGTCTACGATTGGTTCGGCTTCATCCGTTCGTCTTCTTCATGGACTTGTTCTTCTTCCTTGCGGGATTTCAGGCAAGATGACCGCTACCCTGGATCTCACTACTATCATTGCTATGCTAGTTGCTTCGTTCTATCGCTATGCTGCGCTACCTGTTACCCGTTTATCAAGCCATCCCATATTGCCATGAACCTCTAACCTTTGACACCTTTCCTATGCAAACCATTGTTTGGCTATGTTACCGCTTTTGCTCAGCCCCTCTTATAGCGTTGCTAGTTGCAGGTGAAGTTGAAGATTTCTCCATGGTGGACAGGGTTTATGTTGGGATATCACAATATCTCTTATATTATTAATGCATCTATATATTTGGTAAAGGGTGGAATGCTCGGCCTTATGCCTGGTGTTTTGTTCCACTCTTGCCGCCCTAGTTTCCGTCATACCGGTGTTATGTTCCCGGATTTTGCGTTCCTTACGCGGTCGGGTGATTTATGGGACCCCCCTGACAGTTCGCTTTGAATAAAACTTGTCCAGCAAGGCCCAACATTGGTTTTACCATTTGCCTCACCACCACCTACTTTTTCCCTTGGGAGTCGCTCTCTCGAGGGTCATCTTTATTTTAGCCCCCCCGGGCCAATGCTTGTCTAAGTGTTGGTCCAAACCGAGCGATGTCCGGCGCCCCCTGGGCAATCAGGGTCTATGCCAACCCGACGTCTGGCTCATCCGGTGTGCCCTGAGAACGAGATATGTGCAGCTCCTATCGGGATTTGTCGGCACAGCGGGAGGCTTTGCTGGTCTTGTTTTACCATTGCCGAAATGTCTTGTAAACCGGGATTCCGAGACTGATCGGGTCTTCCTGGGAGAAGGTCTATTCCTTCGTTGATCGCGAGAGCTTGTCATGGGCTAAGTTGGGACACCCCTGCAGGGTATAAACTTTCGAGAGCCGTGCCCGCGGTTATGTGGCAGATGGGAATTTGTTAATGTCCGGTTGTAGATAACTTGACACCAGATCCGAATTAAAACGCATCAACCGCGTGTGTAGCCGTGATGGTCTCTTCTCGGCGGAGTCCGGGAAGTGAACACGGTTTCTGGGTTATGTTTGAAGTAAGTAGGTGTTCAGGATCACCTCTTGATCATTGCTAGCTTCACGACCGTTCCGCTTGTTCTCTTCTCGCTCTTATTTGCGTTGGTTAGCCACCATACTTGCTTAGCCGCTGCTGCAACCTCACCACTTTACCCCTTCCTTTCCTATTAAGCTTTGCTAGTCTTGATACCCATGGTAATGGGATTGCTGAGTCCTCGTGGCTCACAGATTACTACAACAACAGTTGCAGGTACAGGTTATGCGATGATCATGACGCGAGAGCGATGTTTGCGTGCGTTGAGTTCTTCTTCTGCTTCTTCGATCAGGGGATAGGTTCCAGGTCGGCAGCCTGGGCTAGCAGGGTGGATATTGTTTGAGTTTCTGTTTATGTATCATCCGTAGCCGGATGTTGATCTCTTGTATGATGATATTGTATTCGTGTGGCATTGTGTGCCTTTTGTATGTATCCCCACTATTATGTAATGCTGATGTAATGATATCCACCTTGCAAAAGCGTTTCAATATGCGGGTCTATCCTTGGTGGGACCTTCGAGTTCCTTTTGGATAGGGTCGCATATTGGCGTGACAAGAGGTCATCGTGGAGACCAAGCCAGCGTCACCGTCAGGGTCTTTGGCAGGCGAGGACCAACTTTCGTCAGGATAAGTGTAATAGATGTTTAGGACTGAGAAATAAAACACCTCTCTTCTTCGGAGTGGGTTTAGGAATAGACTCAGGAGTTGGCTCAATTGGTTCAGGAATTGTCTCAGGAATTGGCTCAGGAAGAGTCCAATTATTTTCATTAGTCAACATATTATTCAATAATAATTCAGCTTCGTCGACTGTTCTTTCCCTGAATACACAACCAACACAACTATCCAAGTAGTCCTTGGAAGCATCGGTTAGTCCATTATAAAAGATATCAAGTATTTCATTTTTCTTAAGAGGATGATCAGGCAAAGCATTAAGTAACCGGAGAAGCCTCCCCCAAGCTTGTGGGAGACTCTCTTCTTTGATTTGCACAAAATTATATATTTCCCGCAAGGCAGCTCGTTTCTTATGAGCAGGGAAATATTTAGCAGAGAAGTAATAAATCATATCCTGGGGACTACGCACACAACCAGGAGCAAGAGAATTACACCAAGTCTTAGCATCACCCTTTAACGAGAACGGAAATATCTTAAGGATATAAAAATAGCTAGATTTATCATCATGAGTAAATAGGGTGGCTATATCATTCAACTTGGTAAGATGTGCCACAACAGTTTCAGATTCAAGGCCATAAAAAGGATCAGATTCTACTAAAGTAATAATTTCAGGATCAACAGAGAATTCATAATCCTTATCAGTAACACAGATAGGTGAAGTAGCAAAAGCAGGGTCAGGTTTCATTCTAGCATTAAGCGACTGCTGCTTCCATTTAGCTAATAATTTCTTAAGATCATATCTCTCATTGCAAGCAAAGATAGCTCTAGCAGCTTCTTCATTCATAACATAACCCTCAGGATCAACATGCAATTCATAATCATTGGAAGAATTTTCATCATCACTATCATCAATAATAGCATCTTCAATAATTTCATTCCCCCTAACTCTAGCAAGTTGTTCATCAAGAAATTCACCTAATCGCAAAGTAGTATCATGCACAGAAGTAGTTTCATCGTAAGTATCATGCATATCAGAAGTGGCATCATCAATAACATGCGACATATCAGAATTCATAGCAGTAGCAGGTTTAGGTGCCGCAAGCTTACTCAAAATAGAAGGAGAATCTAGTGCAGAGCTAGATGGCAGTTCCTTACCTCCCCTCGTAGTTGAGGGAAAAATCGTAGTTCTGTCGTCTTTCAAGTTCTTCATAGTGATCAACAGATATAAATCCCAAGTGACTCAGAGAATAGAGCTATGCTCCTCGGCAACGGCGCCAAAAATTAGTCTTGATAACCCACAAGTGTAGGGGATCGCAACAGCTTTCGAGGGTAAAGTATTCAACCCAAATTTATTGATTTGACACAAGGGGAGCCAAAGAATATTCTTGAGTATTAGCAGTTGAGTTGTCAATTCGACCACACCTGGATAACTTAGTATCTGCAGCAAAGTATTAGTAGCAAAGTAGTATGATAATAAAAGTAACAATAGCAAAAGTAATGTTTTTGGGTTTTGTAGTGATTGTAATAATAGCAACGGAAAAGTAAATAAGCGAAGAACAATATGTGAAAAGCTCGTAGGCAATGGATCAATGATGGATAATTATACCGAATGCGATTCCTCGTGTAATAGCTATAACATAGGGTGACACAAAACTAGCTCCAGTTCATCAATGTAATGTAGGCATGTATTGCGTAAATAGTCATACGTGCTTATGGAAAAGAACTTGCATGACATCATTTGTCCTACCCTCCCGTGGCAGCGGGGTCCTAGCGGAAACTAAGGGATATTAAGGCCTCCTTTTAATAGAGAACCGGAACAAAGCATTAGCACATAGTGAATATATGAACTCCTCAAACTACGGCATCACCGAGAAGTGTCCCGATTATTGTCACTTTGGGGTTGTCGGATCATAACACATAATAGGTGACTATAGACTTGCAAGATAGGATCAAGAACACAAATATATTCATGAAAAATAATAGGTTCAGATCTGAAATCATGGCACTCGGGCCCTAGTGACAAGCATTAAGCATAGCAAAGTCATAGCAACATCAATCTCAGAACATAGTGGATACTAGGGATCAAACCCTAACAAAACTAACTTGATTACATGGTAAATCTCATCCAACCCATCACCGTCTAGAAAGCCAACGATGGAATTACTCACGCACGGCGGTGATCATCATGAAATTGGTGATGGGGGATGGTTGATGATGACGAAGGCGACGAATCCCCCTCTCCGGAGCCCCGAATGTACTCCAGATCAGCCCTCCCAAGAGAGATTAGGGCTTGGCGGCGGCTCCGTGTCGTAAAACACGATGCAACTTTCTCTCTGATTTTTTTCTCACTGAACGTGAATATATGGAGTTGGAGTTGAGGTCGATGGAGGTCCAGCGGGCCCACGAGATAGGGGGCGCGCCCAGGGGGAGGGGGCGCGCCCCCACCCTCGTGGACAGGGTGTGGGCCCCTGTTCTTGATTCTTTCACCAGTATTTTTTATATTTTCCAAAAAGTCCCTCTGGGGATTTTCAGGACATTTCGAGAACTTTTCTTTTCTACACATAAAACAACATCATGGCAGTTCTGCTGAAAACAGCATCAGTCCGTGTTAGTTTCATTCAAATCATGCAAGTTAGAGTCCAAAACAAGGGCAAAAGTGTTTGGAAAATTAGATACATTGGAGACGTATCAATGCTCGTGGTGAGTATCGTTATTTTCTAACCTTCACATATGATTTCAGCAGATATGGGTATATCTACTTAATGAAACACAAGTTTGAAACATTTGAAAAGTTCAAACAATTTCAGAGTGAAGTGGAGAATCATCATAACAAGAAAATAAAGTTTCTACGATCTGATCATGGAGGAGAATATTTGAGTTACAAGTTTGGCCTTCATATAAAACAATGTGGAATAGTTTCACAGCTCACACCACCTAGAACATCACAACGTTATGGTGTGTCTGAACGTCGTAACTGCACTTTATTGGATATGGTGCGATCTGTGATGTCTCTCATCGGTTTACCACTATCTTTTGGGGTTATGCATTAGAGACAGTTGCATTCACTTTAAATAGGGCACCATCAAAATCCGTTGAGACGACGCCTTATGAACTATGTTTTGGTAAGAAATCAAAGTTGTTGTTTCTTAAAGTTTGGGGTTGCGATGCTTATGTGAAAAAGCTTCAACCTGATAAGCTCGAACCCAAATCGGGGAAATGCGTCTTCATAGGATCCTTTTTCATAGGATGCCCAACGGAAACTGTTGGGTACACCTTCTATCACAGATCCAAAGGCAAGATCGTTGCTAAGAATGGATCCTTTCTAGAGAAGGAGTTTCTCTCGAAAGAAGTGAGTGGGAGGAAAGTAGATCTTGATGAGGTAATTGTACCTTCTCCTAAATTGGAAAGTAGATCATCACAGAAATCAGATCCAGTGATTCCTACACCAATCAGTGAGGAAGCTAATGATGATGATCATGAAACTTCAGATCAAGTTACTATAGAACCTCGTAGGTCTTCCAGAGTATGGCCCGCACCAGAGTGGTACGGTAATCCTATTCTGGAAGTCATGTTATTAGACCATGATGAACCTACGAACTACGAGGAAGCGATGATGAGCCCAGATTCAGTGAAATGGCTGGAGGCCATGAAATCTGAGATAGGATCCATGTATGAGAACAAAGTGTGGACTTCGGTGGACTTGCCCGATGATCGGCAAGCCATAGAAAATAAATGGATCTTCAAGAGGAAGACGGATGTTGATAATAGTGTTACTATCTAGAAAGCTCGACTTGTCGCAAAAAGGGTTTTGACAAGTTCAAGGTGTTGACTACAATGAGATTTTCTCAACTGTACTGATGCTTAAGTCTGTCCAAATCATGTTAGCAATTGCCACATTTTATGAAGTCTGGCAAATGGATGCACTATAAAAAAAGACACATCCGTGACATTTTGTGCCGAACGAATTTTTTTTTCTGTCATACATATGACACTTCTATGACGATAATTGTGACAAAACCCGGTATCATCATAGATGTGGTGGGATCCTACTTCTATGACAAAAAATCATGACAGAAAATGGGCTTTTCGTCCTGGGTGGCCCGGAGACACAGCTGCATGACATTCTTTGGGCCGTCCATGACGGAAAAACCGTGGTTGAAGCGAGGGCGAGGAAAATTTTGGGGAGTTCCCGATTACGGTGGGCGGTCGAGGGCCGAGCGATGCGTGTTTCTCTCATACACGTACGCGCATGTGTGCGAGGCATTGGCTCTAACTGAACCCGGGCGAGGCGTTGGGCTCTAACTGAACCCGAGCGATTGCACTGCAGGCTACGCGTTACTGAAACCGAGCGATCGATCGATGGCTGTTAACTGAACCCGATCGAGCGATTCCTTCGCTACTGCTGCTAACTGAAGCCGATCGATGGTGCCTTTGGGATGAACAGTGAGCGTTGTGGGGGCGTTTGGATGAACAGTGAGCGGTGGTGTTGCCTCTGGATTAACAGGACCCCGTGGTGTGGAGGGCTGGATGAACAGTAGACGGTGGAGTGGTGGCCGTGGAGGGGTGGTTGAACAGGACCCCGTGGTGTGGAGGGCTGGATGAACAGTAGATGGTGGAGGGGTGCCCGTGGAGGGGTGGTTGAATAGTAGCCGTGGAGTAGCGCGCGGTGGAGGCTGGATGAACAGGAGCCCGTGGCGGCTGGAGGAGCTCGACGGTAGCCCATGGAGGCTGGAGGAGGTCGACGGTGGAGATGAACAGTATCCCGTGGAGTCCCGTTTTGCGGTACGCCACACCCCTCCCGATGAACAAGACCCCCGTTTCAACCGTAGCGCTCCAACACAAGTCCGTTTCGTCCATTTTGCGGTACGCCACACCCCTCGCAATCAACAGGACCCCCATTTCGACCGTAGCGCTCCAACACAAGTACATTTCGTACGTTTTGCGGTACGCCACACCCCTCCCGACCAACAGGACCCCCGTTTCGACCGTAGCTCTCCAACACAAGTCCGTTTCGTCCGTTTTGCGGTACGCCACACCCCTCCCAATCAATAGGACCCCCGTTTCGACCGTAGGAGGTCTGTTTCCTCCGTTTTGCGGTACGCCACACCCCTCCCGATCAACAGGACCCCGTTCCAAATGTAGGAGGTCCGTTTCCTCCATTCTGCGGTACGCCAGGCCTCGTTTCCATCGCCTGTTCCGTCCAAGCCCTCCCGATGAACACGACCACGCATTCCGTTTCCTCCCCATGAACACGACGACGACACTGTTTCTCCGTTCCGACCCAGCCATGTACACGAGCCCTGGCCGTACGTATGTGCGAGTAGGCGTTCGAGACCCCGCCCATATGTACACATATGTGGCCGTATTTTCTTTCTTGCACCCTGGCCGCTGTACGTACGTGTACATGCTACGTGTGCGCCTCTACTACGACACGTACGCGCCTCTACTACGGCACGTGCGCGCCTCTACATCGACCAGTATATATGTACGTACACGTTCGCGACCAGAATGACAACGCTATGTACGCTTCGACCAGGTGGGTCCCGACTGTCAGGAACTTCCTTGCCTGGGAAGATGTAGCTGGTGGGTCCCAGCAGTCAGGGGGGCGAATCGTTTTGGGTTTTTTTTGCCCAAACGCACTTCCTTGCATGCGAAGATGTAACTATTGGGTCCCAGCAGTCAGGGGGGAAACGTTTTTTCGCGGAGTATGGTGGCCCGTCCGGTGGGTCCCTGCTGTCAGGTGGAGGAATAATTATTTTGCGCGTAATAAGGAGGCACTTCCTTGCGGCCACCGTGGACCCAGCTGTCAGCCTCTCCACACACAGTACTCTTCCGATGGAAGTCGGTCGTTGATCACATTGACCACGTCGCGCCGAGAGCACCACGGCGGTGGACGACGGCGAGGCCTAGGAAGGGGACGACGCGGAGCCGGGGAAGATGCAGCAGTGGATGCCCACGCGAAGAGGAGTACGAGGGTGAGGCGGCCGTTGCCGCAGAATAACAGGGGGTGTGGGTGAGTAGAGGGATGGCCTGGCCAGCGGTGGGAGTAGTAGGGGGCGGTGAGGCCTCCGCGGCATCACAGCTGGCCACGAGAGGCAGGAGCATGCGGCACGACCGGCGCTGCTTTGGGCGGCTGGAGCACGAAGACCAGAGGTTGAAGAAGCACTACGGCCGTTGGATGGACATCGAACGGTCACTGGAGCTAGAATCGTGCATATTGACTAAGTTGACAAAGCCCTCCATCCCCGTCAACTTAGTAGGCCCACAAGTCAGCCTGCCACTATATTGGGTCCCAGCTGACAGGGGGAGTATTCATTTTTTTGTGCATAATAAGGAGGCACTTCCTTGCGTGCGAAGATATAGCTGGTGGGTCCGAGCTGTCAGCGGCGGTAACATTTTTTCGTGAAATACAGAGGCCCTTTCGGTGGGTCCCTGATGTCAGGTGGAGGAATCATTATTTTGTGCGTAATAAGGAGGCATTAACTTGCGTGCGGCCATGGACCTAGCTGTCAGCCTCTCCATGTACAGTCCACGTACAGTCCACTTCAGATGCATGTCGATTGTTGACCATGTTGACCAAGCCGCACCGAGAGCACCAGGGCGGTGGACGACGGTGAGGCCTAGGAAGGGAACGACACGGAGGCAGGGAAGACTCGGCAGTTGTTTCCCACGCGGAGGGGAGTACGACTGTACGAGGGTTTACTGGTTCGTCTGCCCTCGCCGGAGAATAACAGCAGGTGTGGGTGAGTAGAGGGATGGCTAGGCCAGTGATGGGAGTACGGTGGGGTGGTGAGGTCTGCGCGACAGCACAGCCGGCCGCGGGGAGGAGGGAGCAGGCAGTCTCGCCGACGCTTGTTTAGGCGGCTGGAGCAGGAAGAGCAGAGATTGAAGAAGCACGACGGCCGTTGGATGGACATCGTACTGTCATTGGAGCTAGAATCGTTAATATTGACAAAGGTTACAAAGCCCTCCGTCCCTATCAACTTAGTAGGCCCACAAGTCAGCCTCCCACCATGGTGGGTCCCATCTAGTAGGGGGGTATTCATTTTTCTGTGTGTAATAAGGAGGCACTTCCGGGGGGTCCAAGCTGACAGCGGGGGGAATGTTTTTTTCGCGAAATACGGTGGTCCGTCCGGTGGGTCCCAGCAGTCAGGGGCAAACGTTTTTTTCGCGAAATACGGTGTCCCATCCGGTGTGTCCCAGCAGTCAGGGGGAAAACGTTTTTTCCATGAAATACTGGTGGCCCGTCCGGTGGGTCCCTGCTATCAGGTGGAGGAATAATTATTTTGCGCGTAATAAGGAGGCACTTCCTTGCGGCTGCCGTGGACCTAGCTGTCAGCCTCTCCACGTACAGTACTCTTCCGATGGAAGTCGGTTGTTGACCACATTGACCACGCCGCACCGAGAGCACCATGGTGGTGGACGACGGCGAGGCCTAGGAAGGGGAAGACGCGGCAATGGATGCCCACGCGGAGAGGAGTACAAGGGTTCACTGGTTTGGCTGAGGTGTGATGCTGCCGTCGGCGCAGAATAACAGGGGGAGTGGGTGAGTGGAGTGTTGGCCTGGCCAGCGGTGGGAGTAGTATGGGGACGGTGAGGCCCCCGTGGCAGCATAGCCGGCCACGGGAGGCATGAGCATGCGACACGACCGGCGCTGCTTTGGACGGCTGGGACAAGAAGACCAGAGATTGAAGAAGCACTACGGCCGTTGGATGGACATCGTTGACCATGCCACACTGAGAGCACCAGGGCGATGGACAATGGCGAGGCCTACGAAGGGAACGACACGGAGCCGGGGAAGACACGGCAGTGGTTGCCCACGCGGTGGAGAGTACGAGGGTTGACTGGTTCAGCTGCCGTCGCCGGAAAATAACAGGAGGTGTGGGTGAGTAGAGGGATAGACATGCCAGGGATGCGAGTATGATGGGGCCGTGAGGCCTGCCCGGCAGCACTGCCGGCCACGGGAGGCGAGAGCAGGTGGTTCCGACGGCGCTGGTTTGGGCGGCTGGGGCAGGAAGATGAGAGACTGAAGAAGCACGATTGTCGTTAGATTGACATCTAACGGTCTGACGCTGGTAGAGTCGATTGTTGACTAAGTTTATTTTTTGAGAAACCTTGTGTACGCATGAACTTAGTAGGCCCACAAGTCAGCCTCCGAATATGTGGCACACAACATAAAGCCCATTTGCTATTTTTTATAATTTGCAGCCATTTGCTAATTCTTAAGTAATTTATTACAGCCCATATTCTGCCCAGGACCACGGTCAAAAAGTTCAACCTTATTTTGCATATTTCGGTGGAGTCCGAACTGTTGTAATCCCGAAATGATAACATTTTTTAAGAACTTATTGATTTGCCAAAAAATCATTTTGTTTTTGTAAGCAAACAAAACGTGGGACAATTGAGTTGGTTTAAGGGAAAACCAGTGGTAAAAAAATCAGCGCTGGGTGGGAAAAAACAAAAATAAGGATGTAAATATGAAAAGGGAATTTCATGTGTTTTCAATATAATGATACGTGTATGTGAACTAGTAAAACTATAGGTAGAGATTAGAAAACGGATGTAGGACATGCGTTTCAAGAGGAAAATAGAACTAGGCTGTGTGTTTGATTCAGTAAAAAAACTGCCTGCGGATGTTGTAAGACAAAATATAACTAACGCTGGCGGGCCAGAGGCCAGTAGATACCTGCTGGATCTTTGTGCCCCGTTGTCGTCATGGGCTCGGCCTGTTAAAAACAAAACCAACCCTAGGCAGTCTACAGCCCATTTGAAACTTGCTCGACCTGACAAAACAATATACGTGCTCAATAAACGAGAGAATTCTGCAAGTACAGACTGATAACTGGGATGCAGCACGGATATTGTTTTTTTATCGTGATAATAAGTGCATGCACTTGTTTTGAAAAAATTGGAGAACTGGGAATTCAAACGGCGGGTGCTTATGCTACCCATCAAATAAAAATTAGGTGCCTGAAAATTCGTTTCGAAACAAATGATTCAGCTTTATATCCACGTCGACCCTCGGCATGATGGTTGGAAGCAAATGCAAGTTCATACCAAAAGATCGTTAACAACAATACCAACTTGTGGACGACAAGGTAGTACAACTACCAATACCAAACTAACTTATGATCTTTTTACTCCTTGCCCTAGTGTTCGTCTGGTAGAAAATCTTGCAGAGGACCAGGTCCCGCTCCTTCTCTTGCTCCAGGTCCCCGAGGTGGTACTGGTGCATCACCCAGTTGGTCCTTTGCTGGTCGAAGTTCTTGTTAGTGTGCAGTACCAGAACCTTTTTTGCTGCCCGTCTGCCGGCCGTTGGCCATCACCGGCAAGGTATTGCCGGTCTTGTGCCACATCGCGTGCATGCCGCACTCCAACTGTATCTTGCGATGCGTCCACATGCCCTTTTGAACACCCTGGAATTGCGCGAAAGAAATGCTTCCTTAGGCCACTCAGTGTGATACCTGCAGTATTGTGGAATACAGGTTTTAGTGTACCTAGTTGGGATTTTCATAACATCTTTGGCATGTTGCAGTCACTTGTTTCACTTTTTATTAACTGTCAAATTGTAATTGCTTCACCAGGTCTACGTCTAAAAAGAAAAATAGAGCTATAAACAAAGGAATATGTTTGTGCAAGTAGACGGACGATCGGTGTCTTACCTAGAAGTTTCTCAGGTTGGGTGTAGCATATGCCGTGCTCGTTGTCGATGGTTGGTATGAAAAAATCGATGAGAGACTGAAATCTCGCACTGTCAGCACTCACTTTGGCCTCAAGGTGCTCGATCAGCTCCTGATCCATGGGATCGAACTTGACGCCAGCCGGCAGCACCGGCCAATCCTTCTTCGACTTGCATCGGTAATTCCAGTTATATGGTACTCAATGTATGATCAATCGACTGTTTTAAGTGAATGATGAAAGATTTCGACAGATAAGTGGTACTCCAAATCTGAAGTCCAGAATACCCGAACACGCCGTTGGGATTCTTGTGTCACCTCACGCGCAGCGTGTTGTCACGTCAATTCAATGTGTGGACATGATGAATAATTTGATCGACGTATACTAGTACTGCTAGTGTACTACTTACTAGTCGTATTTAGTGTCACAATTTATACATAGGTTTAACTAACAAGTACGCACTTGAAGCCTAACTGATATATATATACCCCTTAAGACCTTATTCTGCACACCAAAACGCTTATTCTGCTAACACTTCAGCACTGCGCCAGTGACAAAAAAAACACCCCAAAACACAAAAACGAACTTCCCCCCACCATATCCGACCTTCTTCTCTCTCCTCACAACTCTTGCACCACCCCGATCCCTAGTTCCCTCACCTTCTCTCTCCCACTCATGCCTAGCACCGCGCCGCCCGACCCCCCAATCCCCCTCACCTTCTTCCGCCGTCGACGCCAGCCACCAGCTCCGTGTCGGTCGGCCACTCGCCACCGACCGGCCTCCCACCGCATCTAGCACCCCTGACATCCCGCAGTGCCCCGCCCCACCATGCCACGACTCGCTCGCAAACCAGCCATCGCCCTCGACGCCAGCCAGCATGGTCGCCTCCTTCCTCGCGCCGCACTAACCTCCACTGCACCGCCTATCACATCCCTAGTTCTGGTATGCACTAGACTAGCCCTTCATGTGTGCATCATGTTTAAATTTTATTTAAGCTGAAATGGGGATTGCTCAAACCCTAGCACCAGATCAAATCAACTAGGTTCAAATAAAAATATTCTCAATGAACCCAAAATGCTCTTCAGAAAAGTTCATTATTTTTGGGTTGGTCTAGAACCTCTCCCAAAAATGGTGCACATTTTTCTAGGCCGTTCTGGATTTTTGAATTAAATCATATAGTATTTTCATTTGGGCATTTAAATGCTATTAAATATTTTAAATGCTCAAATAATCCCAAACTGAAATGTTTACTGTAGGATATATTTCCAACAGTGGTCATGAGCAGTTGCATGATTTTTGGGATTGATTTAGTATTTTTAATAAAGCCACAAAGCTGCAGGAAATAGAAAACAGGAATTAAAAGAGAAATAGAGAGAACTTACCTGGCACTTACCTAGCCAAACCCTTGTAGCCGGCCCAGCCCACCACCTGGCCCGTGCCAGTCATCCCCTACCTCTGCTAGTAGGCAGAGGAGGGAGACAGCGCACGCACGCGCGAGGCGCCACGCCTCCTCCCTGCTCGCCTGCCTCACCAAGGCGCCTCGAAGCCCCTCCTCGGCGCCGCTCTGGACCCCCTGGACCCCCTCTGCTTCCCCCTCGCTCTCTGGATCTCTCTTCCCCTCGCTCCTATGCTTTCTTCCCCGAGCGGAGCTCGCCGTCACTGCTCGTAACCACCGCGGCCACCGAGCCCCCTGCCTATCCAGCCTGTCGCCGAGGTCCGACATGCCCTGAAGCCCCTCTACGACGAAGATGAAGACCCCGGGAGCCCCGCAGCGTCGCCACCATCACCATCTCCATCCTCTGCCTTGGCGGCCGCCGTCGCTCGATTCGCCGCTTGCCGGTCGTCCCCGAGCCTGCTGAAACCACCGTCTGCCCCATTGTGAGCTCCTGCTTCTTTCCCCCATGCTCACCCCTCCGTTCCCGTCCGTTAGCCGCCGTTCCCGCGAGCCCCGAGCTCCGGTCACCGCCATGGCCGACGAGCTCCATGTTCCTGAGCTCTTCCGCTCGCCCCAACGTCACCAACGTGCTCGCCTCGTCCCCGGGAACCTGCAGCACCCATGGGTTTACCCTGCCGCTCCCTATAGCGTCACCTCCGCCGTGGCCTGAGCTCCGGCCGCCGCATCACTTGTCGCCGTCGTTGCTATAGGCCACCCCAGCCAACCCCACCTGCTCCGCTGGACGCGGGTCTGATCCAGCTACCAAACGCGCCTGCCCGCGCGTCGTTTGGTCGCCGGACGGTGTTTTCCGAAGACCTCCGCCGCGGTTTTGGTCACCGGCGGCTAACCGCCGGCATGTCTGACGTGGCAGCGTCATTAGCAGCTAATGGCACCACTAATTGAACCAACACCGACTGACATATGGGCCCCACTGCCTAACTAACCCTGGTTTAGTTTTATTTAGATTAAACTAACCCTGCAGGCCCCACGGGTCAGTTTGACCTCGCCACGTCACCTGTTGACCCGACCCCACATGTTTGTGACCCAGACAGCACTGTTACACTGACGTATGGGTCCCACAGGTTAGGTTTGACCTGCCCGACCCAGTTGACTTGCTGACATCACACCTCTGTCATGCTGACGCAGTAACTTATTTTCTGGATTTATTCTTATATAGGAAATTCCAGAAAATAGTACAAACTTCTAAAATTCATAGAAATTCAACCGTAACTCCAAATGAAATAAATTATATATGAAAAATGATCAGAAAAATCCAATCTATCCATCTGTACCATTTTCATGCATGTTAGAACAACTTTTGTTCACTATTTAGGGCAAATCAAATAATGGCATTTGAATAATCACATATGGAGTTTGAATCTGAATCTTGTATTCAAACCAACTTCATTTAATCTGGTTTTAGTTGCATCAGCTCAAATCATAGCATATTGCCATGTGATAGCATGCATCATATTGTGCATTGAATTGATTGTGTTTCTTTCTTAGTTGCTGGTAATTGCCCCCTCTCAATAGACGCGTTTCGACGATGTGATCGATGACACCGATGAAGAACTATATTTTCTTCAGAAGTGCTAGGCAAGCAAAACCCCCTTGTTCATTCCGATACAAACCCACTCTCTCGCTCCTGCTCTCTTTTACTGCATTAGGACAACAACGATTCAACTGTTACATGCTGCGGTAGTTGAACCCCTTTCCTCTGCATGACCTGTCATTGCCACAGTAAATAGATGAAACCCACTAGCATGAGTAGGAGTTGTTTGAGCCCTGATGTGCCTACTCATACATGCTTGTTTGTCATGCCTGCTATTGCTTAGAGTTGTGTCAGGTCTGATTCATCGGGGATGAATTGGAATGTGGTGAACATGTCCTACTGTTGAGAGCTAAGTGTGTGAACACGATTTGGTAAAGGTAGCGGTGAGAGGCCATGTAGGAGTACATGGTGGGTTGTCTCATTGCAGCTGTCCTCAGGAACTGAGTTCTGTGTTTGTGATCCATGAACAGTTACTACCACACATTGGGCTCCGGGCGCTCCAAGCTCTCTCGACTTATTAATCAACCTGATCTCTGTCCAGGAGTTGCAACTAGTTTCTGGTGTTTGTATGTAGTGTTAGTAGTCTACCAAGTGGCACCCGGTACAGGTGGGATTGGGATAGACTAGGCACAGTGGCCCGGTGTACCAAGTGGCACCAGGTTGGTGGACTTGGGAACCCTGCACACATCGTTTGGGGCCGTGAGCGACACCCTGGCTGGATCTCCTTGCGGATGGAACCCGAATAGGCGATAAACCTGGACGAGAGACTTGTGTGGTTAGTCAGGTAGTGGCCGACTCCCGCGCCAGGCTTCCGCTTGAAGGTTGCCGAGATACACGAGGTGTACATGGCGGGGCGAGAGCGTGTGTGAAGAAGTACACCCCTGCAGGGTTAAACTGATCTATTCGAATAGCCATGTCCGCGGAAAAGGACTTCTGGGTTGCCTGTATAGTTCATAGACAACTGAAAGTGGATACTCTAAAATGCGCAAGATAAGCGTGAGTGCTATGGATGGCGTTCTCGTAGGGATACGGGAGCGGATCCATAGTGGTGTATTGATATGGTGAATATGTGGACTCGTGTGCGCCACCTCAAAAGAGTTACTTGCAGTCGTAGTTCAGGATAGCCACCGAGTCAAAGCTGGCTTGCTGCAGTCAAACTCCACCACCCCCCTTTGTTGATAATAATGCATATGTAGTTAGTTCTGATGTAAGTCTTGCTGGGTACATTTGTACTCATGTTTGCCTATTTTATGTTTTTGCAGAGAGACTTCCGTCTCACTAGTAGTTCCGCGTGGACTTCGACGTTTAGCTTGTTACCTCAGCTACGATCTTGTGCCCTCGGCAGGATCTGGTCGATAGTCCGGCTTCTCAGCCTTTTTCATTTGTAGATGTCTGTACTCAGACATGTTAAGCTTCCGCGTGTGCTTTGACTTGTATGCTCTGAATGTTGGGTCATGAGACCCATGTTTGTAATATCTCGCCCCTCGGAGCCTATTGAATAAAATACTTGAGTTGTAGAGTCATGTTGTGATGCCATGTTGTATTTGCACATATCGAGCATATTGTGTGTATGTTATTGAAATGCTTGGTATGTGTGGGATCTGACTATCTAGTTGTTTATCCTTAGTAGCCTCTCTTATCGGGAAATGTCTCCTAGTGCTTCCACTGAGCCATGGTAGCTTGCTACTGCTCCGGAACACTTAGGATGGCTGGCATGTGTCCTTCTTCGTTCCTGTGTCTGTCCCTTTGGGGGAAATGTCACGCGATGAATACCGGAGTCCTGTTAGCCCGCTAAAGCCCGGTTCACCGGAGTCCTGCTAGCCCAGTGCTACAGCCTGGATTCACTCGCTGATGACCGACACGTTCGATGCTGGGTCATGGATGCCTGTCCCTGTAAGTTTGTGCCACTTTGGGTTTACGACTGGCCATGTTAGCCCAGGCTCCTTATCGTATGGATGCTAGCGACACTATCATATACGTGTGCCAAAAGGCGCAAACGGTCCCGGGCAAAGGTAAGGCGACACCCGTGGGAACACCGTGCGTGAGGCCGCAAAGTGATATGAGGTGTTACATGCTAGATCGATGTGGCATTGAGTTGGGGTCCTGACACCGGCGATGGATCAAAGCAGCCTCGCCTCCCCCGTCATCAGATCCGAGAGGCCCTGACCACTACGCGCCGACCCCGCCATGGATCCGCTGAGATCCACTGTCACCTCTTCTCCAGCGCCCCGATGTGCTGTGCCCCTGCCCTCCGGTGGTTCCCTGGCGACGGATCCGGCTGGGTCCAGCCCCTAGCCACCTTCCTCCTGCCCCTAGATGGGTCGCAATCGGCGCGGCGATGGTGCCCCACTCCGCCGACCAGCGCGAGGTGCTCACCCGGTGTGGTAGTCGCCAAGGCTTCCCCTCCCACGGATCCGGCGGCCATGGCCTCCGCTGGCTCCTCTGATGCTTCCTCTATGCAGTTCGACAAAGCTCTGATGGCTCTCCATCCACGGATTCGGCCGTCCCCTGACCACCGGACCACTGATGGCGAGTTCCTCCGGTGAGATCTTCTCTGACGGCCTGGACTCCACAGCTGCTCCCGCGTGTGTGCAGTGCACGAAGAGTGCGCGTGCAGTTTCTTTGGCGTCGCAGTGCTGCTCTCTTCTTCATCCCGAGCAGTCCCCCTGCGCCCTACCTCCAACTATAGCATGACGAGGGCGATGGGCATCCCCGCCGCCAGTACCTCCCCATGTTGTCGTCGAATCTAGGCGCCTCCATGCGGCGACCTCCCTCCCCAAGCCCATCGCGGTGGTGGAGGAGCATTCTCATGGCAAGGGGAGGTGCGTGCGCACGGGGCTCCACCGGCGGCAACTACAGTTCACTCCATGCAAGATGAGGTGCTCCTCCTCGTGGCCGAACAGTTCAGAAAGAAGGATTGTGCCTCACAGTATGCAGGTGTTGTGGTCTTGCAGCTCGGAAATGCTCGCGATGTCGTTTAGTGCTTGTGCCCGTGCAGTACGGCGAGCGCCATCTCTTCCCATTGGTCGGTGGACCATGGCCGTGCAGCTCGGAGATGCTCGCCATGTGGTTCTGGACTTGTGTGTGTGCAGTCGGGAGAGTGCCATCTCCATCTCTTCCCGTGTGGTCCGTCAACCATGGTTGTGCAGCTCACAGACGCTCGTCGTTCGGTTCAGGGCTCATCCTGCGAGGGCCATCTCTTCCCTTGCTCGAAAGGTTATTTTGATTCCGTTCGGCTAATTGAGATTTTGTTTTTTCGGTTGGTTTTGCTGGTGACAGGGGTTCTGGAGGTACCTTCTGAAGAAGAACCTTGATGCCCGGTGGCTGCAAGGGTTCCGTTGCGCCGTGTTTGGGATCGTTGATCAGGCTACAAGGGGTACAATATTGCTCTTTTGACTATGATTTCTTAGCTTGCTGCTGCGCTGTGTGCTGTGTTTTGTTGATACAATGATGCTCATTGATTTGTTGTGCATGCACGTACTGCAGGTTGCTGCAAAGAAGCTCCGTACAAGGCTTTCACAGCTTGTTGCAAAATTGATCATAGTGATTGGGTTGGGAGATGACCAAGACTCTTCAGGGTACGTTGTTAGCATCTATTGTTTGTATTTGCTATCGTTGCTGTTCATTTGCATGTTGTTGAGACATCAAATTTTATATTTGTCGTGCCTATCAAAATTCCAAGGATTATTTTTCTTCTTGTTGGAAAGCAATTCCTCATAGTTACCAAGTGATTCCTTTTCTTTTTGCTGTATACCAGATATGAAAAAGCTCTAGGTCCTTGGCTGCTGTCTTTCTGGAAATCACTGAATCGAACAAATCCGTCGCTTTTACCAAGGATTCAGGCTCGTCCGCGTGCACTCGGACGAGCGTCCAAGCACTCCGATGAGTGTTCGTGCACATCAGCGCCTCTACCACAAACATTCAGAAAAAATAGGATTCCCCTAGTGTGGAAAATGGATAGCTCTAGAATCTACTCCTCACAATGGTTATATGCTGCTTTCAACTTCTCTGTGTAGTTAGTTGTATTTTGTGTGTGGATGATTGTAACATGGAGACAGAAGAAAAGAAAGGGATGCAATTTTGTTGCACTACATCGTGGGTTATTGCTCAGTTTGTAATTTCTTTCATTGTAAATGCAGTGCGCTCGGTGAACCGAAGAAGTACATTTTTCAAAGTATTGTAGCTCATTTTTAAAAAATAATTGTGGTTCACTATGCATTTAAAAAAATCAGTACACTTGAATCCAAAAATCCTTTATACTTTTTAAAAATACAGCAAGAAAAAACCATGCAGCTCGCTTTGATTTATGTTGTGGTTCAATTCTCCCAAAAATTAAAAAGCACTCATATGTAAAAAAAAGCAAAAATGCATCCGAAGTTGTAGTGCACTTCGTCATCGCGTGCGGTGCACTACACTCGGCCTGGCAGTTTAGATGAAACTACAAAATAAAATGTTAGCAAAAATATTAATAATCCACTTCTCTACCTAAACACTGCAGTGCGGTATTCAGGTTGAAGCAGTGCATTCTTTTGTCCACTGAAATACACACGACAATTTTGGTCTCGCAAAAAACAGAGTGTCCGCTTTTTGGTAAAACCAAAATTACTCTTAAACCGTAAGGAACTAGTGGAAGTGTTCTACATGAAAAAGTTGCGCCTTGTTGATATCTTTCCAACGGCTTATAATTTGAATCATTTTGACCAGCGGTTTGTGAAAATTTTACGAAAAACGGCCGCTGCCTCTCGTCTTCAGCCGCACGATTTTCAAAATTAACCAAAAACCATAAGGAATCTCAAAAACATTTCAACATATGAAAGTTGCGCCTTGTCCACAGCTTTTCAACGGCGTATCACACGCCATGTTTCGACGAACGGTTAAAAAACTGGATCAAAAACAGTACGAAAATTGCTAAAAATTCAAAAAAACAGAACTCCGCGATTTACTAAATTTAAAACTGCTCTTAAACCGTAACGAATTAGAGAAAATAATACATATGGAAAAGATGCGCCTCGACGATATCTTTCCAATGGTGTATCATTTGCTTCATTCTGACGAGCGGTTTGGAAATAAATGTGAAAAAACGCTCGTTGCCACTCGTCATGCGCCGCACAATTTTCAAAACTGCTCTTAAACCGTGAAGAATCTCGAAAAGTGTTCAACATAGCGAAGTTGTGCCTAATCCATAGCTTCTCAACGGTATATGACACGTCTCATTCCGATAAATGGTTAAAAAATTAGAGCAAAAAAGGTGCCAAAAAATCACCGTGTGCAGTTTTTTCGCCACGAAGTTCACTAGTCTCTGTATTGCAGTACCCCTTCTACTGAAAATGCTGTGCACTTGTGTTAAGCGTGCAGTGCGGAAGTGGTGTGCAGAATAGTTATTCTGCTAATATTAGCAGAATATATATATATATATATATATATATATATATATATATATATGTATATATGGCCTCTGCACAGCATCTCCATCACCATTATCAGTACATCGTACGAAGGTGAGTTAGGATGCACTTGATCCCAGGAAGGTATCTATCCTTCAAACCAGAGTAGTGCTTCAAACTAACAACAATACATAATATCCAACAAAGAGGGTCGTGCTACAGCAGCAGAATACATGGCTCAGTCTAGATATCAGCACAAATCAAGTTGTGCATATTTGTTGTTGGCATGAACCACATCGCCGCATGTCGGGTTTGCAAAAGTCATCCATCGCATGGAAGCTTGATTCCTTTCACACACTGAAGATTATCTAGCAACAAGCTATGTCGACGAATCTCTGGATATGGTGATTCATGAAACCCATGGTAAGATGTGTAAACACAGCCCCCCCCCCCCTCGCGAATGGAAGTTGCATAGCACAGTAATCATCGCCGGTGATATGATCAATAATTGGTTGGATGACGGATAATTGCGCCCGAGGAACAAGGAGTGGTTGCCGAGGCTGTAAACCCGCCTCCAGTTGAATACGCCTGGCCCAACGGAGCTGGGATCTTTCACGAACACGAAGCAGCCATAGCCATCAATGTCATGAACGCCCCACGCATTGTACTGCATGTGGTTTGATGTAATGGTTTGGTCAATTTGGTACGTGCGAATGAGCATCAAATGACCGTCGTCAGCTAAACGAGCGATAAACCACCACCCATCGGCTGGTATGTTTCCAGGTCCTGGAATCATGAAGGCCAGCGCATTTGCGTCTGCTGCAACAATTCAAATTGGAGATCAAAAGGACAAAAATAAACAGTCATGTTCAGAGTATGTGTGGAATTAAGATTATTATAACAGTGACACGTATCATAGACAGAGAATTGCAATGTCGTGGTCATAATCATACCCCAAGTTAAAAAATTAAGCCAATGGCTTTCATATTCTAGCAATATGGCATGGTTCAAACATCATGTAACAATGAGAGGAAAACAGATATGACAGTGCCTACTCATATTCTACCATAGCACTTACTACTACTGTTCTCATATCAACTCTAAGCAATAACATGCGTTGTTATAAAAATCTTGTAAACGAGAGTAACATATAGCAATCATGATGTTATGCTCATAATATGTATTCTAACAATCATTAGATGCCAATTATTCTCATATCAACTCTAACAATAACATGAGTGGTCATAAAAATCTAGGAAATGAGAGGAACATATAGCAATGATGTGGTTATAGACACGCTATGCATTCTAAATTTGTAACAAATGAACAGGCAGTCATATTCATAAGGTAAAGATGAGATGAGATAGAACAATTACACGACGACAGATTCCACCAGTATAGGTAGCCAATCTATGCATCGACCGCGTAAACGATGCCATCATGCACTATAGCATCAGACAGAAATGTTGCCTCAACAGGATTGATGATGAGCCATAACCATGTATGGCGACCGGATTCCAGATAGACTAATCCCATGTTCAACAAGGCAATGAGGTTGTAATCCATGTAGTCTTCTAATGGTGTGGGCACTTCGCAGATTATAACTTTCTGCAAACGGAGGTCGAGCCAAAAGCTTGACGCGTCTCGTGTGTAGTAGGCAGGAGTGTCCGGCG
Organism: Triticum timopheevii; assembly: GCA_963921465.1. Taxonomy (NCBI): domain Eukaryota; kingdom Viridiplantae; phylum Streptophyta; class Magnoliopsida; order Poales; family Poaceae; genus Triticum; species Triticum timopheevii. Next base: position 304,296,316 of record OY997270.1, read on the forward strand.
GGCCACGAGGCTTGATGGCGGCGGTATCCAACGATGGAAGGGTGATCTCTCGCTGGGTGTAGATATCCACGAGACACCATGGACTACCAGTGTGGTGGATGAGGATGATCTAGTTGGCCTTCATGCCCGCCCAGTAGTGGTCGCGCATGAAGGACAGGTGGGCGGGTAGTGGTAGCATGTCGAGGGGCACCACGGCAAACTCCGTAGGATCGTCAAGTCGGTGTCTGGGCCACCTGCAAGGATCGGGCATCAGCAAGCAGGGTGTCTTGAAAAGAGCCGACCGGTTGCAGACGAGTAGACGGTACAAAGACACAGAGCATGCGGCCAGACGGACGGTGCTGAGTAGGTCCATACGACTACAGATCTGCTCCAAGAGAACGTCGGGGTGGGAATTCCAATCGCGGCTCTACGTGTCAGTCGGTTCTGCCATTGGGGTTTTCGGTGCCTGCGAGCCAGCGGGGAAGTGGATTCAGGCGGGCGAGCGAAGAAGCTTCTCCTCGTGTGGCCGAACAGTGAGCGGGGGATATGGTACGCGCGAGCTACCAAGGAAGATGGCACGGGCGGGCGAGCAGTGAGCGGGGGGTAAATGGTGTGCGGCCGACGATGGGTAAGAGAGGAGGAAGAAGAGTGGAAGACGGGGAAGAAAGTGCATTAAATCTCAATTCTACTAGTACTATACCAGGGTATACCGTCCTTTGGAGTGTCAATATTTACACCGATGACATGTGGGTCTACCACAAGAGGGCCCATACGTCAGTTAATGGAGGACAGAAGTGCGTAGGCGTATTTGCGGAAGCGTGCTCTACTGGCAAACATGATGGCAGTACTGGGTAAGGCTGATTTAGTAACACCAACATGCTAGTTCAGCTTATTAATTACGTGTCCCATCTGCTGCAGCGTGTATTGTCACTTCACTGCGAATACTAGTTGAATAGTTCTCTCTGACCGAGATGGGGAATAATGGATCGCGAGGACTTCCTTTCTACAGTATCCCTATGCCTCTACGCTCACTTCACTCATTTTGCTCCGTACCTAGTCACTTGTTGAAATCTGTAGAAAGACAAATACTCCGTATGTGGGAACAGAGGGAGGCTTTTACTCCGTACTATTTGGGAACAGAGGGAGTATCACCATATGGAGGGAACAGAGGAAGCTTGAAATATGAACATGTCAATGGGAGGGAGTAAGCCCCATGCATGCATGCATGCATGCAACATGCAACACTCACACGTACACATGGACTCACGCACCCATGCGGCACATGGCACACGACACAACACACACGCTCACGCTCAAGTGCTCAACCTACTCCCTACGTCCGTGAAAGACTGTACATTTAGAGATTTACACATTGACCAGGGCATAATTAACGCCCAAAAGTAGCAGACTTATGTGTGCATGCGACCATTGAGATAAGAAGATTAAATGAAGGCCGTTGCATGCTGTAATTAAGGATAGACATGTAGCCTATACCTACAGCACAAGTTGATGCATTAGTCAATCAATATCGATTTAGATTAAAGTCTAAATGCATTGGAAGTGTAGATGTACATCATGTACTACACTCTTTGTTTTATAGCCGATGTACACTCTTTGTTGGAAGACCGAGGGAGGACACGTGCATGCACTCACATACACAGCCAGGACGGTTCGCGCGCAAGGGTTGGACTCGTGTCGTGCCTGTGTAAAGTTTTGTTTAACTGATTTCTTTGCTCTGCCAACTGACAGGTGGGACCCAGAAACCAGGTGACAATTTAACCAGTCAACAAAGTGCCACGTCGACTATTTGGCCGATCAGTAGGGTGCAATACGGTTGAGGGAGTCCTGGACTAGGGGGTGTTCGGATGGCCGAACTATCATCATTGGTCGGACTCCAAGACTATGAAGATACAAGATTGAAGACTTCATCCCGTGTCCAGAGGGGACTTTCCTTGGCGTGGAAGGCAAGCTTGGCAATACGGATATGTAGATCTCCTACCATTGTAACCGACTCTGTGTAACCATAGCCCTCTCTGGTGTCTATATAAACCGGAGGGTTTTAGTCCGTAGGACAAACAACAATCATACCATAGGCTAGCTTCTAGGGTTTAGCCTCCTTGATCTCGTGGTAGATCCACTCTTATACAACCCATATCATCAATATCAATCAAGCAGGAGTAGGGTTTTACCTCCATCGAGAGGGCCCGAACCTGGGTAAAAACATCGTGTCCCTTGTCTCCTGTTACCATCCGCCTAGACGCACAGTTCGGGACCCCCTACCCGAGATCCGCCGGTTTTGACACTGACATTGGTGCTTTCATTGAGAGTTCCTCTGTGCCGTCGCGATCAGGAAGGATGCCTCTTCCCGTCTTTAAAGACGGTACCGTTGCCAAGGGAGCCTTGGCCGCCGGCCAAACTATCCGGCTAGGTGGTTTTCTTATGACCGCCTGTTCGGCCGCCGCTCCGACAATGACCTCTCGGGTCATCAAAAGCGATCTTCATGTCAACTCGGAATTCGTCGAGCAGCTAGATCCGATGGAGCCCTCTTCCGTAAACGAGCTCTTGGATCGCATTGCCGCCCTGGGAGTCGCTACAGACTACGATCAGATTGGGCTTAAAACCGATCTGAGAGAGATTAACTCTCCCCAGGCTACCCACCATGTTGCTGTGGTAGAGGAACAACGTGGCGACCCTTCTTCTATATTAAAGACCAGTTATGTCCGGATTCCTAATCCCTCCATGCCGGATTCCCGCGGAGGAACGGACGTCAATCAAGTACTGAACCTAAAGTCAGGCAGCGGACCAGATTCGTTGGACAACATCCAGCAATCCAAGCTTCCGAATTCGGAAACTTTTCGGCCCTTGAGCCTCAGATTGGGCGGGGTTCCGAACTTAATTCCACCCGCCCACCCAAACACAAGCAATCTATCTCAAAAACGGCAAGAGCCCGCTGAAACAGTACATCATTATTGGGCCAGATTCCTCCTGGTTATGGACAGGATAAAGGACTGCCGTGAGGAAAGCGCAATCTCAATTTTCGCAATAATTGCACGGACAAGGGAATCATGAACGCCATAAGTCGTCGCAAAATCACACGCTTCGCCGACCTGGCGTCCATAGTACGAAAGTACTATGCGGTGGAGAGTGCCTGGAAAACAGAAACTAAGTTTTGGGACAATCTGGCTCCGAACACAACCCTAGTCCAAAATAAAAGGGTGCATCATGCTCAGGCACCTGGGACAAAAACCAAAAAACAAAAAACCCCTAAAGGGCACGGTACCGTACTAGAGGGATGGCTCAGCGGACCCTGTAAAATCCATAATACAGAGGGCGCCACTCCAACACATAGCCTTCGAGCATGTTGGATACTATGGCAGGTGGCCAAAAGTGGCGAAGAGCTTCTAGCCCCGGAGAATCAGCCCAACAGTACCAGTACGGTATTAACAGTCTTCGAGACTTTCGCATTGAATAATATGCGGAAGCGAACAATCTGCAGCCTCGCCGAAGTCTACCAAGTAGCAACAATAAATCCATGGAGTGACACGGCTATCACCTTCAACGCCAGCGACGAACCCAAATTCTGAATAGCCCGAGCACCAGCCGCATTGGTCCTCAGTCCAATAGTGGACGGCTTTCGTCTCACCAAGGTACTCATGGATGGCGGCAGCGGATTTAACCTCATCTATGAGGAAACCCTTCGAAAAATGTAAATAAACTGGAACCGCATTGAGCGAAGCAGCGCAACCTTCAGAGGAATAATCCCTAGTCGGGAAGTGCGCTGCACAGAAAAAATTACATTAGATGTGGTCTTCGGCTCGCCGGACAATTACAGGTCCGAGGAGGTCATGTTCCAAGTGGCCCCGTTCAGCAGCGGATATCACGCTTTACTAGGCGAGAGGCATTCACAATTTTTCAAGCTATACCCCATTACGGGTACATGAAGCTTAAAATGCCCGGGCCCAATGGAATCATCACTCTTGTCAGTGATCCGGACATAGCACTCTGCGCTGAAAATAAGACAGCCGCACTAGCCCTAGAGGCACTATCCGAAGCCCTAGCGGCAGAGGAACTCACTGCGCTGCGCTCCACGGTGAACAGAGATGATGTGATACTCGATAAGAGATCCAAGTCCACCTCTTTTAAACCAGCGGACGAAATAGTCAAATTCCAAGTCCATCCAACGGACCCCACAAAGACGGCCTCCATTGGAGCACAATTAAACCCTGATGTAGACGCCGCACTACAAGAATTCCTTCGGGAAAATTGGGACATCTTTGCCTGGCACCCTTCGGATATGCCAGGAATCCCACGCAGGCTGGCAAAACACAGCCTAAACATCCTAAAAGGATTCAAGCCAGTCAAACAGGCTCTTCGGCGATTTTCCGAACCCAAAAGACAGGAAATGGGAGAGGAGCTAGCCAAACTATTAGAAGTCGGATTCATCAGAGACATAAAACATCCAGACTGGCTAGTGAACCTGGTAATGGTACCAAAAAAGGACAAATCATGGCGCCTGTGTGTCGATTTTAAAGACCTTAACAAGGCTTGCCCAAACGATCCTTTCCCCCTTCCCCGCATCGATCAAATCATTGATGCTACCGCAGGGCACGATTCATTGTGCTTCATCGACGCATACTCCGGATACCATCAAATCAAGATGGCGGAGACAGACCAAGCCGCAACGGCATTCATTACTCCATATGGACCATTCTGCTTCAACACAATGCCCTTCGGGCTCAAGAACGCCGGCGCAACATATCAGCGCATGATTCAGACATGTCTGGCAACCCAGATCGGCAAAACAGTGGAGGCATACATAGACGATGTGGTCGTCAAGACCAAACACGTCAAAACTCTAGTAGACGATTTGGGGCTCACATTCGACAACCTCCGAGCATATGACATTAAGCTCAACCCGGAAAAATGCGTTTTCGGCGTACCAGCCGGAAAGCTCTTGGGCTTCATTGTATCCGGTAGAGGAATTGAAGCAAACTCAGCCAAGATCCGAGCTCTGTCACAGTTGGATATCCCAAAAGACCTCAAACAAATACAAAAATTGACTGGATGCATGGCAGCTCTAAGCCGCTTCATCTCCCGCTTGGGAGAAAAGGCATTACCCCTTTATCGCCTCCTCGGGCGCACCGAACACTTTGAATGGACGGATGCTGCCACGGCCGGACTCGAAGAAATAAAGGCCATATTGGCAACAAATCCGGTCCTGGCTGTGCCCAACTTGGGCGAACCAATGTTATTATATATCGCGGCAACACATCAAGTTGTAAGCGCAGTGCTCGTCGTCGAACGAGAAACAGAAGGACACAAATTCCCTCTTCAAAAACCAGTGTACTACGTATCCACTGTCTTAACTCCATGCAAGTCCCGGTATCCACATTATCAAAAGGTAGCGTACGCGGTGTTCATGGCATCCCGGAAGCTGCGACACTACTTTCAAGAGTGTTCAATAACAGTGGCCTCCGAAGTACCTCTCAACGACATTATAAACAACCGCGACGCGATGCGCAGGATTGCAAAATGGGCCATTGAGCTCTTACCATTCGACATAACCTACAAACCACGGCGAGCTATAAAGTCGCAAGTTTTGACTGACTTCATCACTGAATGGACTGAAGCCAAACTCCCTAAAGAGTACGGTGCGTACTCCAATTGGATCATGCACTTTGACGGTTCTAAAATGTTGGCCAGCTTGGGGGCTGGCGTCATCTTGATGTCCCCAACCGGAGACACAGTCCAATACGTACTTAATAATGTACACGGACTCTAACAACGCAGCCGAATACGAGGCCCTTCTACATGGTCTCCGGATGGCAATCTCCATGGGCATTCAACGCCTAGAGGTCCGCGGGGATTCAAACCTCGCAATATCCCAAGTAAATGGAGACTTTGATGCCAAGGATCCAAAAATGGCAGCCTACCGTAACACCGTCTTAAAAATGTCAGCTCGGTTCGAAGGACTCGAATTCCACCATGTAGCCCGGGATAATAACCAGGCGGCCGATGTGTTGGCACGCATCGGTGCAAAGCGCGACGTCGTCCCTCCAAACATCTTCCTGGAGCGGCTCTTTAAGCCATCCGTAGTATGGGAAGAGGAGTCCGGAAACAACAATCCGGAACCAACCGCACCGCCCTACACCAAACATTCTGACATAATCGGTGGCTCAGCCAATGAAATAACACCTTCAGCCCACGAAATAATCGCAGTCATTGCCCCGTGGACGGAACCATTCCTAGCCTACTTAATTAGGCAGGAACTCCCCGAAGACCAAAATGAGGCCCGCTGCATAGTACGGCGATCTAAAGCCTACAAGGTCCATGAGGGAGAGCTTTATAAGAACAGCACAACCAGAGTCCTTCAAAGGTGCATCTCCAAAGAGGAAGGGCGAAATCTTCTGGCTGAAATTCACGCCGGACTCGGCGGGCACCACGCCGCAGCCCGGGCCCTTGTAGGCAAGGCCTTCCGTATAGGATTTTATTGGCCGACGGCCCGGGCAGATGCTCAGGACTTAGTCCAACGATGCGTCGGTTGCCAGCTCTTTGCTAATCAAAGCCACATGCCACCCACCGCCCTCAAAACTATACCCATCACCTGGCCGTTCGCGGTCTGGGGGCTTGACATGGTCGGACCCCTTAAAGGGGGAACCCACAAACAAAAGTACCTGTTGGTCATGGTGGAAAAATTCACCAAATGGATAGAGGCCAAGCCAGTTAAAACGGCTGAATCCGGACCTGTGATAGACTTCATATCCGGGGTAGTACACCGTTATGGCGTCCCCCACAGCATCATCACTGATAATGGCACGAACTTCACGGCCGATGAGGTTAAACTCTGGTGCAAAAATATGGGCATCAAGCTCGACTACGCTTCAGTCTATCACCCTCAAACTAACGGTCAAGTCGAACGAGCAAATGGTCTAATCATGAGCGGCATCAAAGCGAGGTTAGTGCGGTCCCTCACGGAATCTAACACGCACTGGGTAGAGGAGCTCGACTCCGTACTCTGGGGGCTGCGGACCACACCAAACCGTACTACCGGATTCACACCATTTTTTATGGTATACGGCGCAGAGGCAGTTCTGCCCTGCGATATAATCCATGACTCACCTCGCGTGCGCATGTACGAAGAAAGAGAGGCTGAGTTGGATCGGCAAGACAGTTTGGACACCTTAGAAGAGGAGGGCGATGTGGTGAAGGCTCGTTCCGCATTCTATCAGCAGCAGGCTCGAAGATATCAAAGCAGAGAAGTACGGGCCAAAACTTACAATGTTGACGAACTAGTTCTACGCTTGCCGGACAAGAAAAAGGACAAACTCAAGCCCAAATGGGAAGGTCCCTTCATCATCGACCAAGTCCTGACCGGCGGCGCATACCGTCTGCAAAACGCATCGGACAACCGACTCAAGCGGAACCCATGGAACGCAGCCCGCCTCCAAAGATTCTACGCCTAGCGTCGGACTTAGAGTTCGTCTCCTTCCCCCGTCCACATTTTATAGTTTAGCTGTCTCTGGTTTCTCTCTTTCCTCCTCATTTTTTCGTAAAGCCTTTGAGGGCTGATCTACGCATTGGCCGCACACACTTGACGTGCTGCTCGCACTCATTATACCTAGGGGCTTCTTTAACAGAAGCTTATTTATACGGGCTTCATGCCCAACACATGTGTCACACTTCCGCATGTACCTTTTATTCACCATTATATGCATCGACATGACTTAAGTTTTGGCCAAGCTGGGTTGCCTGGCTCCTGTGCTTACCCCTACGTTCCCGATTGTTCGGCTAGGAGGTAAAGGGAGCACCTCTGCGATTGTTACTGCCGGGTCAGCCGGATGTGTACCTCAGACTGGGTGAAGCCGAAAGCTAGCTTTCTTAAGGGAATATTCGGTCGATGACTTGAAAGATGATTTTTTACCTATTTATTTATCTGCCCCAGATGCTTTTCTGCTCTTTTCGCAGTCCGGACATGCACTTTAGGGCATGCCTCCTAGGGAAAGGAACCCCTAACGGAACTATTATCCCTGGAAGATGTTTCTTACTAACCATGTAATATAACATAACTAGTTGGGCACTTGTCTGATAAAGCACTAATGACCCCTATGCCTGGTCTCCATGCGTGCCCCGGTTTTTGCATAACCGCGAGGGTATTCGGACACACTCCGGACTGTTGGGTCCCGAGGTTGAAGCGAAAAGGTCCGCAAAGACAAACGATCTACAATTCGGCTAGAAGGCATTATACATGTCATTTTAAAATACATCGTCAAATTAACTGATTGTACTCCTCTTCAATCCCATCTAACAGGCTGTCTAATTTACAGTCCCGTTGGGAATACTTAGCGGCCAACTCTACTTGGTCGTACATTAAGCTCACAGGGATCTCCTTCCCATCGGGCCCCACAGGTCCGACCTCGGCCATGTGGTTCGGATCCGCCTTCGTGTACCGCGTCTTCACCATGGCCCAGGCCTCCCTGGCGCCTTGACGGCAGGCTGATATCTTCCACAGACGGAAGCGCTGCCGTGCTCCCTGAAGCTTCTCCGCAAGCCCTCCAAGACCTTCGGGCAGGGAGACGGACGGCCATATGGCCTGGGCGACGCTACTCATCGCCTGCCGAACACGTTCGTGCAGTTGCAGCATCTCGGGAAGTTGGTCACCCGTCGAACCGGGCATTTCCTCCACAGGACGACCTGTGAGCACACCTACAGACACATTTCTGTCAATCGACTTCCTCGCTGAACTCTTCTTTTCAAAAGAGTTTGCTCAAGCACTTACCGTAGATGCCGCGACGAAGCCGCCGATTCTCCTTCACGGAGTCAGACAGCTGGACCCGAACATCTTTTAGTTCTTCGCCCAGCTGGGTGTTGGCATCTTGGTGTTTGTTCCTCTCCTACTGCACCCTCATAAGCACCTTCTCGCCGGCCTTCAGCTGGCGCAGTAGATGTTGCTTGTCCGGATCTAGTTCGGCACCATCTGCAATATTATTGTCAGACTTATACACACGCCGCCCTTCATAAACTGCTTATCTTTTCGAAGTATGCATTACCAGAGGTGGTCTCTGTGGCTCCCCCTGCATCGGCTAGTGCGGCCTCAAGTTGGGCCTTGCACTCTTGAAGCTCCTGGGACAGGTGGGTATTCTTCTCCGTAAGATCCTGCATAACAAATGATCCTTAAATCAGTTATTCTAACTATTTTATGTCTCGGGGGCTACTGGCATATATAACTATTAAAATCCCTCACCCGTATGTCTTTCACATACTGCTCCGTGGCTCTGGTTAGACCATATCGAGCGGCACGGAGGTGCGCGTCTCCCGCATTAAAGGCATTCAGAGCCTCCGGGGAGAAACACGCGTCACGAAGAACTGTCCGGCGGCGCCTATGATTCATGGCGCTCTCCACCTCAGACCTGGTGGCGGACAGCCTATCGGCATCCTCCGTTGGAGGAGCATCCGGCTCACGCCTTATGTTCGCCTCCCCCTCCGGACCAGGCGTTGGAGCCTGGCGGGCCGGAGGCTTGATTGGCAACCTCTCCGGACACAGTCCGGCGAGCGCTCTTTCTCCTGGAAAAATCATGAGCGTTAATATACCTCCCAGTAATCTTTTCCTTTAAACATGGTGGTGCGTCATACCGTTGCGGCGACGTTTCGATTCACGCCGCACTCCGCTTCCGCCTGCTGGGCCGAACTGACCCTTGTTGGTCAGCCGCCGCGGGTTCGGCTTCCCGCCCTGAAGGCACCTCCTGCGGAGCACCGTTGGTATACGGTTGTCAGAAATAAGCATGGATGAGTAATGGTGTCAGGACTCCGGTCACAGTTACCTGGGAAGCCGGAGATAAACCGGGGTAGTCGGCCGCAATGGCGACCAAAGCATTGTCCATGCTAAGTTGGTGGAACACCCCATCAATCAGCTCCACCTCTATATCTGAATCCTCTTCGGAGGCCAGATCAAGGGATCGTCCTGGATCCTCGGGTTGTGGAGTCGGGCTGTGTATGCCCTCTATGTCCCGGCGCAGCTCCTGCGTCGAAATCACGAAGTGAGACACTTAACTTTGGGAATATGGATAGGATAAATAAACGTCCGCTTACCCAGCTTCGAGGGTTATTCATGGAGAATCCATTCAATGGACTTGCGCGGAGGAAGTCCTCTTTCTCCCCCTTGTACAAGCCGGACAGGATCTTCACTAGATCAGCAACCGATCCCGGCCCCTTGCGGCCATGACGGGTGGCGTCATTATCCCCGTTGAAATCCCACATGGGGTGGCCCCTATATTGGAGCGGCTGCACCCCCCGCATGATGCACATGGCCATGACTCCAATCATGGTCAATCCGGAATGAGCCAGTAACCTTATCCGGCCCATCGATATTGGACGCTCCTATCACTCTCCCGTTGAGGGCTCTGCGGGCGCCAACTCAGGTGTTTCTTCAGAGGAGCGTTGCTGAACTCCGGGAGGCCGATTCGAACTGGGTCCGGCAGTGGGGCGTCTTCCATATAAAACCATTCTGAAGGCCAGTCTTCGGACACCTTCTTCGGGGTTCCGGATAGATATCCGGTCCCGGCGATGCGCCATATTTCGGCTCCACCCACTTGATATATCGACCCCTCGTGAGAACAGGGTATGAGGCAAAACAGTCTCTTCCACAATGCAAAATGGGCCTCGATGCCCAGGAACATCTCGCAGAGGGCTACAAAGCCCACGATGTGCAAGATGGAAGCAAGTGTAAGGTGGTGAAGCTGGAGTCCATAGAACTCCAATAGCCCCCGGAGAAATGGATGTATGGGAAATCCCAGTCCCCTTATTAGATAAGGGACAAAGCATACCCGCTCTCCTTTGGAGGGATTTGGGACGGTCTCCGCCTGCTTCCCCCCTTTGTAGGTGGCCAGTCCGGCTCGAACCGGAACCATGAAGGTTGGGGGAAGGTATCCCTCGGCTTGGAGCGTCACTAGCTCGCTATGCGGGACTGAACATCTCCTCCAATCTCCGGGCTGAGGGCTGGGAGCGCGAGAGGAGGAGCCGCGTCGACTGTCCATGATGAAATGGATTTTTGTCAGAGGCACTTCGATGAGTACTCGCGGAAGGAGGATGGTGTGATTCGGATCTAGATCCTTGCCTCTCTTATAGGCAGCTTATTCGCGCAGCTAGGGGGTAAAATATAAAAGTACCCTGACTTTTCACATTTGTACGACACGTGGAAGAAGGCCATTATTGGACGTGGAAGTCGAGGAGTGCAACATTTATAGGGAAGCCGGACACTATTCGGCAAACACATGGAATTTGGAGGAGAACCCGCCTTGCAATGCCGAAGACAATATGCGCGCCGGACTCATCGTCATTGAAGCCTGGTTCGGGGGCTGCTGAGGGAGTCCGGGACTAGGGGGTGTCCGGATGGCCGAACTATCATCATTGGCCGGACTCCAAGACTATGAAGATACAAGATTGAAGACTTCGTCCCGTGTCCGGAGGGGACTTTCCTTGGCGTGGAAGGCAAGCTTGGCAATACGGATATGTAGATCTCCGACACTGTGTAACCCTAGCCCTTTCCGGTGTCTATATAAACCGGAGGGTTTTAGTCCATAGGACGAACAACAATCATACCATAGGCTAGCTTCTAGGGTTTAGCCTCCTTGATCTCGTGGTAGATCCACTCTTGTACAACCCATATCATCAATATCAATCAAGCAGGAGTAGGGTTTTACCTCCATCGAGAGGGCCCGAACCTGGGTAAAAACATCGTGTCCCTTGTATCATGTTACCATCCGCCTAGACGCACAGTTCGGGACCCCCTACCCGAGATCCGCCGGTTTTGACACCGACAACGGTGCTCTACGATGAGCTAGTGATCGTATAATCGCCGCAAAACTATATATAGTGACCGTAAAGAGCGTATTGTTACATACGTTGACCGCCAGTGTATTTTTCTCGTTTCAAATTAAGCCATATTAATCGGAAAGGACGCAGTATGGACTACTACTAGTACTAGTACTGCTTTGATGTGTCCCGTCAACTCGCCGAACGAGGAGAAGCTTGCTTACTATGCCTCTCCCTCGCCCACGCGCGCGGTGGTTCGCAGGACGAGGAGAGGGTTTTGACTATAGCGCCCTATCCCTCTCCCTCTCCCTCTCCCTCGCCCTCGCCCTCGCCCTCGCGGTGGACGTGCAGTAGTTCAATCGGTGTCAGATTACCAGAAGCATATTGTACTGTAGTATCATCATTGTTGGACCTTCCGAAGAGGCGAAGAGCCAAGTGCAAGGTTCACACGAGTACGAACTGTTGAACCTCCCGAAGAGGCAAAGAGCCAAGCGCAAGATTTTATAGGAGTTGTCGTCCTAGTAGGAGTGTACTACAACTATAGTAAACGATGCTACTGTATGATGCCGCCATGTCACGTATATCCAAAGTCGTGCCACCTTTTTTTCTCAAAGAGCGTGTTGGAGCCCGTGCAACAACCACACAAGTTGCACGTACACATAACACATTTACTAGTAATAAATTCTAAAGGACAAATGCCAATATGCCACACAAGTTCATCTCCAATTCATGTGATAAATTTGTGCACGACTAGTCTACATATATTCACAGCGCTACCATTCACAATTACCATACTCCACTTACACGTTATAGATGGGCTACATGTCCTCCTCCAGGTTCCAGTCCCAGGTGTTCTTCATGGATGGCACGATCCATAGCGGTGGGCAACAGGAATCATTGTCGTAGCTTTCTAGTCCGGTTCCACACGATGGAGACTCATCCAAGCTGAAGCGGCATAAATCAAGGATAGCGTGTCCCAGCATGTCGTTCATCCGGCGGTGCGCACTGAAGACACAACCATGCTTCATGAACGGCAGGCCTACCGTGTTGTGCACGGAAGGTGGCATCCGCTTCACAATGGGGTAGATGTCCCCGATGAAAAGCGAGTACTCTCCAAGAGTGTTCCTCGGCACCCACGTAGCATCACGGGGGTCGAACTCGGCGCCGTTCATCTGGTACATGCGGCATCCCAAATCTGGACACATGGTGACGTACATAGTCAAGGTCCATGCATAATAATGTTGTGCTCAAATATGGCGGTCAGTAATACTGTGCAGCAAATAGTACTACTCCGGTATAGTGGAAGTAAAATAACCGGCTTATTATATATAGCCACTCTTGGCTACATGGATGAAATAGTAAGACATGGAAAAACAAAAATGGTGGCAGCTAGTGGGTTCAACTCTTCAAGGGCCTAGCTAGCTATACGTGTCCTCCAAGGTAAAAAGTACTCCTACTAGTACTACTAAGTATACTACTAGTACAACAATGAAAGAGAAGGCGAGAGGGTTAAAAAATGGAATACCTGGGTAGATGGTGACGGTCTGATCGTGGTAGATTGTGTGACCATGTTGCACATCAGTGGTACCATGGGTAACGACTGCTAAGATAGTTGATCCCAATATGCCAAAGTCAGCTACAAGGTTCCAGGTTAGACCGAATCGCAGATGCAAATGCACATCCAGGATCAGCAATCTTATTTTGATCGGGTGATGACTGGTCCCTGCAAAATAATGGAGTACCGTTAGGGATGCAAACGATGGTTTGTGCATTCCGTTTGTAATCTCCCGTACTGTAGGATGGCAACCAGATGAAACAAGTCCCCTGGCTTGTCACCGCGAAGATGCGGCCTAGATGGCGCACAGCGTCTTCGAACGTGTAGGGGTACAAATCTGCCACCGCCAACATGCGCCAGCCTCTGCCGTTACTGCCTCTTGCATTGATGGCAATCCTTATGTCGAACACCACGATGAGATAGTAATTGTCGTAGCCACGTCGCTTTGTCGGTGGGTCCGCAATTGCTATCTTCTTCAATCTCATGTAGGCATCGTCATACGTATTCAGGCCCAGCCAGTCTGGAAGGCCGATCCCAATGGTGGAGAAGGGGTCTACCGGAACGGCCGCACTGCTGTGGATGTTGTGCAAAATGATGGTGGTATCTGGCCGGAGGTATGCAAGCCAATATTCATTGGCACCGACCCAAACCTATATATAAGATGGTGGGCAGCGGAGAAATTACGGGATGGAAATGGAATAACTAAGTACTACATGATCAAACTCCATTACTGACCTGCTCATCGGACAAAATCCGACTACCTCTCAACGTCGGCAACTCTAGCGGAGTCAATGTGCAACCATGGCCAGGGAGTGGTGGACTATTCGAAGGATTGTCCCATAGAAGAAACTTCTCCTCGAGGACGCATGGAAGACCAACAAGCATGGCCTTTTCCCAAGCCTGTTTAAGCAGCGTCTTGAAAAACTTGGTGCAGGAAGCACCGAGTCTTGCGGCGGTGAGGACGTCGGAGCAGTGTGCGATTTCTCCCAGAGGATCATCGTCGAAGGTCTCCCAGCCCCGACGAGGAGGAGAACCGCTTGGTGAATCCATGGGAGCAGCAACGAACTGCCTTCTCTTTGGGGGAGGGGAACTGGCGAGGAGGAGATAGGAGTGTAGTAACCGCAGGGCCTCGTCCCTTCCAACTGTAGATCGTTCCTCAGCGAAGGGGTGAGGCTATTATTTACTACTAGTACTAGCATTATGGAACATTATGGGATTGCATTATACTGTAAATAATAGCACTAGTAATAAATTTTTGGCACTAGGTAGTAGTTTTGGCGTGGATTAAGAAATTTTGGGTTTGTTTTTGCCATTTTTTGTACACGCCAACTAGTGTCAAAAAACTTCTTACATTATGTGACGGAGGAGTACGTACTCGTACTGTAGCAGTACTAGTACTACTTTTCTCAACTAGTAGTGCGATGTACTGTACTTCTAGTCTAGTCTAGTATAGTGCACCAGTTTTGAACTCTTGAATTCAGGGCCAAGGAGCTACAGTTGGAAGTGGAGGGTACTACTGTTCTCTAGAACCATCGTTGTACTATCAATTTAGGGCAAGTACACCTACATAGTGGCCTAGTGGGTACTCTCGGTGCTCTATTCAGCCGCTCCTCTCACGTAGCTGGCCTACTCAGCCGCTCCTCTCACGCACACACTAGCAGCATGTTTATCAGCGACGGTTACTGCAGGGGCAGAACATTTGAGTTATTTGATACAGCGAGACTAGGCTTTTCGCTTCCATTTGTGGAGGTGTAATGGATCTCGTCGAACTTTGGTAGTAGTTCCTTCTTTATGAATGAGATGAAGCAAAGCTTTTGCCTCCGTTTCAAAAAACACGTCAAGAGGAATTTCTTTCATAGTAGAGTCGTTAATGGAGTGAAGTCCATGCGTGCAATGCCACAAGCTACAGAGTAGTAGTAGAGCACTTTACGTACAGAGCCATATTGCATAGTTCCCAATGCCCCGCCAGGCTTTTCCGGCTCCTCGGGCTTAATTGGGAGGCGCTAGTTTAAATATGCTAGTAGCTGATGAGGAAGTTGTAAGTGAGGTGCGGCTAGGGCGAGCACGCGAGCCACGGGATGCTGGGAAGGAAAACCCGTTCACGTGGCTAGGCTGTCTAGTGCACCCAGATTGTGGGGCCGCACGTCCGTTTGACTTCAAAACTCAAACTACCCGTGTAAAATATTGGCTCGCAGCAAAGTGTAGTGGTACTATTTTTTTTAAAAAGGTCGTCGTGCGTTCGGTAGAGATCGAACCCACAAAACGAGGTATACACTCCCGCGACCACTAGTAGTACTTGTTGGAGTACAACGCAACCTAGAATCGCCTCTTGTCGCTAGTAGTACGTACATTGTTCCTTACAAGAAAGCCCTAATAATGCAAGAAACCACTAAAATGCCAAGAAACTACTACCACTTGCATACGTGGCAGACTTAAGATAAGACTACCTTATCAACCATTGTACATGCTCTTACCAACAAAAATCCTCGAGTGACCTTCTACCTCTGGCCCGTCCACCTAGTCATCCTCGGCCATGGGACGCAGCTACCGCCGCCGGCAGAAGGCGAGGTCAAAACTGCCGGCGGTGCGGAGCCCATGTTGCGGCAGCCCGGATGCCAGCTCCGTCCGGCGCTCGCGGCCGCTAGCTAGCCAAGATAGCTCCGTCCAGCAGCTTGTCTGCAAGGTTTGCTAGCTAGATTGGCACGGCAGCGCGTCGGCTTGCTTGTGTGCGCCGCGCTCAGGCCAGCCATCTGGCTCAAGCGAAGGCCAGCGCGGCGGCTTGCTCGCTTGTGAGTCACGCTGGGCCAGCCTACCAACCCGTGCGAAGGCCAGCTCGGTGTCCGGCCCGTCCAGCGGAGCGGCCAACTCGCTCATCACCGGCGCCATTGACGAACACGCATCAGTACTGTTTGAAGTAATGTTCAGGAAAAATAATGATTTGAGGGGGAATAACAGGATAGAAGGTCAGATGTGGGTCCCTCGTGTCAATGGTCAAACAAAATGTGTTGGCTTAAGCTGCCTCATCAGCACGGACGTGTGGGACAACCCTGTCATAAATGGGTTTAAACGAACCTAATCGGTAGGAGTACTAGGTAGTAGTTTTGGCGTGGATTAAGAAATTTTGGGTATGTTTTTGCTATTTTTTGTACAATAGATTCTTCCTAGGGCTGGTTGAAAGTGGTAGTTTTTGTTAAATACTCTACATATTGTAATTAGGAGTGAAAGTTCAGCTTTGGAAGCCAATAAGCAAGGCTAGTTACATAGTGCATATGTGTACGTGATTGAAAGTAAATATCAACCGTGAGTGACTAATATCTTGATGGAAAACTCGAAACTATGGAATACTAGGAAAAAATGCATGGTTGGAAATACTAGCAATGTTCATGTCCGTTGCAACGAATCATAATTAGAATAATACTTATTCACAAACTTGGTACAAAACACTCTAATTTTGATATACATATGTCACTAGAGATATATTATGTTTCAATTAGAATATATTCCTTGGGCTGTTTTGGTGAGGTCAGGGAGTGATGTGGTTGGTTTTAAGATACTAATTATGGGTTTTTTTGCAAATTGGTAGACAAGTGGGATGTTGGTGAGAAAAGGCAACAACTTACCTCTCAATCGTTAGATGTAGATCTAATGGTCAGAAACGACGGATGGCAGACACACCAGCATCACCAACTTAGTCTTGTGTAGGAGTACTAGCAAGATCCGTGCATTGCACGGGACATCAAGATGCATTTTTTTATAAAACACTTGTTGTGATTGACCCTTGCAGGAGTAATCCCATGTGTAAAAACTAATGATATCTCGAGAAATATGAGATAAGGTGAAGAGGAGTGGGGTGTGGTGGTGGTTGGTGGTCGGACTGAGCAGAGGCATGGGGATTGACGACACCGGCAGCGGCCACCAGGCCGGTTTGTTCCAGAGGCTTCCTTTCTTAATTGATCAACAATGAGGTTTGTTGGAGATAAGGATGAACGAGGGAAGGCCTTGTCTGCAAATATGGAGAGGGGTGCGGGTATCTTTTAGTTTAATTTCCATCCGTCAGATATAGATCGGACGGTCTATATTGCAAGATGGCACACATACCATCATCACCAACTCGGTTTTTTATAAGAGAAGAAATATAAGTATGGAGATACAAACGTATTATCGATACTTGCTTCCGTAAACTAGCATCTACATTATATTCAACGCCTCGGCATGTGGGGCCTTAGCACAATGACTTCTCGACTGTGTAAAACAAAGATTTTACCGTCGCCGATAAGGAGGGGGTGACGGCAGCGCGCTTTTTGGCTTGCTCTAGTCCTAGTAGTCATACTAGGTGGTCTAAGCACGTGTAGATTTATTCTTTTTCATGTCTTGTGTTCGCCGTATTGCCACGACTGTTGATGAATAGACGGTAAGTTATTCACGGGGAAACCCTTGTTGAGCGTGTTTGCGAGAGAGAGAGAGACAGTGTGCGTGTGTGATATGTTAGAGACTGAGGCAATGATAACAGATTCTTTGTGTCTATTTGTGTGGAGGATAGAGAGAGACATGTACATGGGGCTTTGTGTTGTGTAACGTGGAGACACATATACATATTTAGATAGTGAGTGTGTGAGATACACATGCGGACATGGGGAGAGATGAGGATCCAGATAAATGGCTGTTTGTGCGTGTCTTTGTGTGTTTGTGCACGCATTTGTGTGTGAGAGGGAGAGAGTGTATGTGGAGTAGAGAGACCACTGATGATGTAAACCTAGTATAAGGGAAGGGGGAATGGTGTGACATGTGTAGTAGCGGGATAGCACGGGTGCGGGCGGGGGGGGGGGGCAGACTATTTTGAAGAGACATCGAGTGTGTGTGTGTGGGAGAGGGGTGTGAGAGCGACAGAAAGAGAGAGCTAGCAACGGAGAGAGAGAGAGGGAGAGGAAGAGAGGGGGCGAGAGGGGTCGTTTGTGTCCATAAATGGTGTATAGATAGGGAGACAATGTTGATGTTGTCCGAAATTGGCCTATGAATGAAGACGCAAGGGAAGCGAGTCATTGTGTGTGTGATAGGGACTTCATGAGAGATCTAGAATAGATGGTGTAGAGAACAATGTGCGAAATCGAGAACGATTATACATTAGGGAGCTATGCAAAGATTCACGACATATATGTATACAGGGAAGGAGCTGGGGAGGGTCCGCATGTGGGAGAGATAGAAAGAGGAGAGTGGTGCACAAGAAGACAAAGTGTGCTTGTTTGCAGTGGGGATGGTGTGTGAGGTGAGTGCGCGAGAACCACATAACTAGGGAGATAGACGTTTTGGGGCGACGTTTTGTGTGTATGGGAAATATACACTCTACATAGTGTGTGTGCTTGGGTAAGGGAGATAGCGGGAGACCTAGAGAGTAAGGGAAGAGATGTGTGCATGCCCGAGAGACAAAGTGATAGAGACCTATGTTGGGGTTCGGACATTACAAGAGAGAGGGGTGTTAATGTGCTCGTGTTTTGGTGTTTGGGGGAGAGAACGACTTCTCTATGTGTGTGTGTGTGTGGTGGGGGGGGGGGGTTGACTTCAGATAAAGAGTGAGGTGTCTATATTTGAGGGACTTTAGCGTAATTGAGATATTGTGCACGCATGGTTGATCAATTTGTTTCACAGTTTGTACTATGAGATAACGATACTTTTGAACATGCGTGATATACCTTGATGTACCAAAATTACAAACCTAAGATTGGAATTTTGGAATTCGACTCCATCATTAGCTTTTGTAACTCATTTAAATGGAGGTACATTTTTTAAGCCGGGATTTCATGATTTCAAATTCATATATCAAACCTAGAGATATACACATACGGGCATGTTCAAACTTTATAATCATCCACTTTATTCATACACATACACAGTTTTGCTTTTGTCATCATATTTAGGATAAACACATTTGGAATTTCATTTGAATTGGACCATATGATGGTATTTTCTTGTAGTAGCTCAATGATCCATATTTGAATTGAATGGACAATCTAAGTTTCGAGTTGGAGACATTGATTTTCAAAACTTGCACTTTTTGCATGCAAAACAAACAAATTGTCAGCCATGATATCATAGTCGGCCGTACGAGAGCAGAATACTTATAATTTTAGGCACCAAAAGCTTTCAAACTTCCCGCTCACATCGAAATATCACGCGCCCGAAAGTTTTGCCCTGCGATATTCCTGTTTTACCCCTGCCACATGAACGGAAAAGGGCTGCTTTGGTAACTCCATTGTTTTCCCCTCTTTGCCCCCAACATTCTTCCCCAGAGCCCCTCCCCTTAACCTCCCCGACCCCCCAACCACGGCAAGCCGCCGAATCTAGTCCTCCGCCGCAGCGGTGGACCTCACACCCTATCGGATCTACCTTCCGCACCTTGGAACCCCCAACTGCCAACTCACCACTTCACTGGAGCCACTTTAGCGACTGGCTTGTCCACCGCTCCAGATCTCCTTGACCGCCATCATGGTCCACTGCACCGGATCTGCTTAACCAGCGCCCTCGTCCACCATAGCGTAGGCCCTTCACTGACTCCCTCGTCCGTCCCTTCGCTGGCCCTTCATACAAGCCCTCGTCCGCCGCAACAGATCCGCCTCACCAAAAGCACTGTACAACGCGCCCGCCGAAGCCTTCGTCCACTGCACCAGACCCGCTCCAGGGTCGCCATATTCAACTCCACCGGCCCTGCTTTACCGATGCCGCAGCCTCATCAGGTTATTTCGATTTGTACTCCTTCGGTTTTTCCCTTTATCATGCAACTGTTCACTTACCACAGATGAGCTTTCTTGTATGTCGACAGGCGCCGCAACCATAGCACCGGAGCCACTTCAGCGACGGCGACAACCGGCCCAAACTCAACAGCAACACCAGCACCATCGACGATCCTTAGCTATCAAGTATGACAACAATACCCATACGCCGCCGAGAATCAGGTACTATTATCCAACGGCCGGCGTCTAGGTTCACTTTTCTAGCATAAGCACTGCACCTTTGAATTTCTTCAGGGCATCATTTAGTTTTTCATGAGACGCGTTATTCTGCTTGCACCTGTAGGGCCATACTTCTGGCAGTGAACATGTTACATGTGCTAAATTACATACCAGTGCACATATAGTTAATATGCTTTAGTTTTGTTCTGATGCCACCTGTTGGTTCCATCAGACTGCTTAATGTTCTCTATGCTTAATTACACATCAGCAAACTAGCATGTGGTTCCGCTGCTTTTTGTTCGTTTTACCCTACATTTTCTGATGCTAGCTATTACATCACTTCTCTGAGCCTCTGTTCATTACTTGTTTGTGTGTTCTTGATCTTCCCAAGTAGCATGACTAATTTGATGTTTCTATTAATTATGGAGCTGCCAACCCCATCAAGCAAAATATTTGTTCTTTTGGGGCTGGCACCTCGAACAAGCATAAAAATAGAGGGAAGCAGATATACTGTCGTGTATGCACACACCCTTCTTTCATTAGTTTATATGAACCATTGATGATCAATTCGGACCAGTGCATGCGATTAAAATTAATTTTACCTAAATAGATGGTGGAGAATAAACTACAACAACTAGATTTGCAACCACGGGATGATGACGATATCTTCAAAGAACATTGCAATAGCAGCTAGGCTTCACAGCAACATATGGGAAGCCAGTGTGTTTTAGTACATGTGAAATGTAATGCGAGTGGGCTGCTTTCTTGGCTTGTGCCCTCAACGTGTAATCCTACCGAATTACAAATAGTTCAGTTGTCTGCTTTGCCGTATTGCTTGATTCGAATGCTTGCTTGTCGTTACGCTATACCTAAGTTGGCCAATATGTCAGCAGTGCCTGCTGTACTATCATAAATAAATGCATGCCTATTTCATTTGAGTCCTTAACTTTTCCTCCCAACTTCATCACAAGACTGTCTTCGTAGTTTATATGAGGCCACACTGTTAAGTGCTTTCTCAGATTATTTCAACTGCTTAGATGCCTTGGCAACTTAAATATAGCGGTTGTACACTCCCTTTCAACTAGGGATGTCAACTGGGTCCCGTTTAATCCCGATTAAAGTCCACCAGTGGTATGATAGTGATACGTCTCCGTCGTATCTACTTTTCCAAACACTTTCGCACTTGTTTTGGACTCTAACTTGTATGATTTGAATAGAACTAACCCGGACTGACGCTGTTTTCAGCAGAAGCCATGATGTTGTTTTTTGTGCAGAAAATAAAAATTCTTGGAATGTCCTGAAACTCCACGGAACACCTTAGAAAAATAAAGAAAAATCGATGCAAAAGATGAAGACCAGGGGGCCCACACCCTGCTCACGAGGGTGGGGGGCGCCCCCCCTGGGCGCGCCCCCCTACCTCGTGGGCCCCCTGGTGGCCCTACCTCGTGGGACGTCACCGAGCTGAACGTGTGCAGATCGCGGAGGTGTCGTACGTTCGGTACTAGGATCGGTCGATCGTGAAGACGTATGACTACATCAACCGCGTTGTCATAACACTTCCGCTTACGGTCTATGAGGGTACGTGGACAACACTCTCCCCTCTCGTTTCTATGCATCATCTTGATCTTGCTTGTGCGTAGGAATTTTTTGAAATTACTACGTTCCCCAACAGATATTATGTAATCTAATGATTGGGGTAACCGAGGTGGTAGGGATGTAGGTTCCTAGAACAAATCACTAAGCTCATCCAAGACCTGCTACACTGCTAGTGGAACTAGTGTTGCAGTGATTTTTGCTAATTCCATGGTGCAAAGATCATGTTCCTGGTTGAATTCACACCCAAACAACATGTTGAACTACAGCTCGGCGTAATAGACCTTGAAGCTTACACGCTGATACCAAGTGACATGAGGCATGTGGCTTGTCATGAACACTGAGGGAGTCCTGGACTAGGGGGTGTCCGGATAGCCAGACTATCATCATCGGCCGGACTCCAAGACTATGAAGATACAAGATTGAAGACTTCGTCCCGTGTCCGGATGGGACTTTCCTTGGCATGGAAGGAAAGCTTGGCAATACGGATATGTAGATCTCCTACCATTGTAACCGACTCTGTGTAACCCTAGCCCTCTCCGGTGTCTATATAAACCGGAGGGTTTTAGTCCGTAGGACGGACAACCATTACAACAATCATACCATAGGCTAGCTTCTAGGGTTTAGCCTCCTTGATCTCGTGGTAGATCCACTCTTGTACTACCCATATCATCAATATTAATCAAGCAGGAGTAGGGTTTTACCTCCATCGAGACCGCCCGAACCTGGGTAAAAACATCATGTCCCTTGTCTCATGTTACCATCCGCCTAGACGCACAGTTCGGGACCCCCTACCCGAGATCCGCCGGTTTTGACACCGACATTGGTGCTTTCATTGAGAGTTCCTCTGTGTCGTCACCGATAGGCTTGATGGCTCCTTCAATCATCAACAACTACGCAGTCCAGGGTGAGACTTTTCTCCCCGGACAGATCTTCGAGTTCGGCGGCTTTGCACTGCGGGCCAATTCTCTTGGCCATCTGGAGCAGATCGAAAGCTACGCCCCTAGCCGTCAGGTCAGATTTGGAAGCCTAAACTTCACGGCTGACATCCGCGAAGACTTGATCTTCGATTGATTCGAGCCACAGCCGAGCGCGCCGCACTGTCACGATGGGCATGACTTAGCTCTGCCGCCGGACAATGCCCTGGAGGCCGCACATGAGTCTGCTCTGACCCTTAGTTCGGAGCCGACCACGCAGATCGAGGACAGGTGGCTGGACACCGCCTCGGGAGCTGCAATCTCTATGGTGATGGATCCGAATACTGACCTTGTCCCTCGTAAAGCTCGTGACTCTGAGGTGCCGGACTCCTCGCCGGACTCCGAACCTCCTGCGCCCCTACCAATCGAATCCGATTGGGAACCGATCATGGAGTTCCCCGCCGCGGACATCTTTCAGCACTCACTCTTTGGCGACATCCTGATTTCGCTAAAGCATCTCTCGTTATCAGGAGAGCCCTGGCCGGATTGCGGTCAGGACGGTTGGGATGCGGATGACGAAGAAATTCAAAACCCACCCACCACCCACTTTGTAGCCACTGTCGACGATCTAACCGACATGCTAGACTACGACTCTGAAGACATCGACGGTATGGATGACGATGCCGGAGACGACCAAGAACCAGCGCCTACGGGGCACTGGAAGACCACCTCACCATACGACATATACATGGTGGACATCCCAAAGGAAGGGAACGGCGAAGAAGCAGCGGAGGCAGATTCCCCTAAGAAACAGCCCAAGCGCCAACGTCAGCGGCCGCTCTAAATCCCGCCACAGCAAGAATGGAGATTCCGGCACCGGAGATAATAACACCCCAGAGAGTGCCGAAGACAACCCCCTCCAGCAAGATTCAGCGCAGGAGGACGCAGAAGCCAGCCCTCATGAGAGAGCGGCAGATGAAGAGGTCGAGGATGACAATTACATGCCTCCCTCCGGAGACGAGGCAAGCATCAACGACGACGAATTTGTCGTGCCCGAGGATCCCGTTGAACAAGAGAGTTTTAAATGCAGGCTTATGGCCACGGCAAACAGCCTAAAGAAAAAGCAACAACAGCTTAGAGCTGATCAAGACCTGCTGGCCGACAGATGGACCGAAGTCCTCGCGGCCGAAGAACATGAACTCGAACGACCCTCCAAAAGCTACCCAAAACGCAAGTCGCTCCCCCAAATAGAGGAGGAGGAGTATAAACCCTCATCACCAGCGCACAATACGGCAGACCGACCACCTCGTGGCCGCGACAGAGAGGCATCTAGGCCCTCCACCAGAACCGTACCCCGGCACCACTCGAAAAGTGCGAAGCCACGGGGGAATGCGCCGGACTTGCGAGACATATTTGAGGACAAGGCAAGACAATCAAGATCGATCTACGGATCACGTGGGCGCCCCATGATGTGCGACGATTACTGTCGCGCCGGATACAGCAACTCCGGTCGGGCCGAACACAGTAGACAAAGCTCTCTTGAGCTACGTCGTGATATTGCCCAGTATAGAGGCGCCGCACACCCACTATGCTTCACAGATGAAGTAATGGATCATCAAATCCCTGAAGGGTTTAAACCCGTGAACATTGAATCCTACGATGGCACAACAGACCCCGCGGTTTGGATCGAAGACTATCTCCTTCATATCCATATGGCCCGCGGTGACGATCTCCACGCCATCAAATATCTCCCACTCAAGCTTAAAGGACCAGCTCGGCATTGGCTTAACAGCTTGCCAGCAGAGTCAATTGGGTGTTGGGAGGACCTGGAAGCCGCATTCCTTGACAACTTCCAGGGCACATATGTGCGACCACCAGACGCCGATGACCTAAGCCACATAATTCAGCAGCCAGACGAATCGGCCAGACAATTCTGGACACGGTTCCTAACAAAGAAAAATCAAATCGTCGACTATCTGGATGCAGAGGCCCTCGCAGCCTTCAAACAGAACATCCGCGATGAGTGGCTAGCCCGGCACCTAGGACAGGAAAAGCCGAAATCCATGGCAGCCCTCACATCACTCATGACCCGCTTCTGTGCGGGGGAGGACAGCTGGCTAGCCCGCAGTAACAACCTCAGCAAAAATTCTGGCAGTCCGGATACCAAGGACCGCAATGGCAGGTCGCGTCGAAACAAAAATAAACACCGCGTTAACGGCGATAACACTGAGGATACGGCAGTCAACGCCGGATTCAGAGGCTCTAAACCCGGTCAGCGGAAGAAGCCATTCAAAAGAACCACTCCGGGTCCGTCCAATTTGGACCGAATACTCGACCGCTCTTGCCAGATACATGGCACCCCTAAAAAGCCAGATAATCACACTAACAGGGATTGTTGGGTATTCAAGCAGGCAGGCAAGTTAACTGCCGAAAACAACGACAAGGGGCTGCATAGCGATGACGAGGAAGAGACCCGGCCGCTGAACAGTAGAGGACAGAAGGGTTTCCCCCCACAAGTGCGGACGTTAAACATGATATACGCAACCCATATACCCAAGAGGGAGCGGAAGCGTGCACTTAGGGATGTATATGCGATGGACCCAGTCGCCCCGAAGTTCAATCCATGGTCCTCTTGCCCGATCACTTTTGATCGAAGGGACCACCCCACCAGTATCCGCCACGGCGGATTTGCCGCATTGGTTTTAGACCCAATCGTCGATGGATTTCACCTCACCAGAGTCCTGATGGACGGCGGCAGCAGCCTGAACCTGCTTTATCAGGACACAGTGCGCAAGATGGGCATAGACCCCTCAAGGATTAAACCTACAAAGACGACCTTCAAAGGCGTCATACCAGGTGTAGAGGCCAATTGTACAGGCTCGATTACACTGGAAGTGGTCTTCGGATCCCCGGATAACTTAAGAAGCGAGGAGTTAATCTTCAATATAGTCCCGTTCCGCAGCGGCTATCATGCTCTGCTCGGACGGACCGCGTTTGCAAAGTTCAACGCGGTGCCGCATTATGCATACCTCAAGCTCAAGATGCCAGGCCCTCTAGGAGTCATCACGGTCAACAGAAACACGGAACGCTCCCTCCGAACGGAGGAACATACAGCGGCTCTCGTGGCAGAAGTACAGAGCAGCCTCTTAAGGCAATTCTCAAGTCCGGCCGTTAAGCGACCGGACATGGCCAAGCGCGCCCGGAGTAACATACATCAAGACCACCTGGCACGTTCCGAGCACGCGTAGCAATGCGGCCCCAACCCCAGCCCTTGCATGATTGCAAGACTAGTCCTTCGCGTACATCACTACGCTCTGGAGATACCATGGGCATAGGGGGAGGGGCACGACCACGACAGGCCCAGAGTGCGGCTCAACCACACCAGGGGCTCCCAAGTGTGTCGCTCTTTTTCTTTTTTCTTTTCCTTACCCACAGGACTCCGTTCACCAGAGGCCCTGTCCGGCAGCAGACCTACCGAACTAACGATGCAACAGCCAGGGAAGGAGAAAGGCTACGACGAACACCCAGGTGGTCTCCATTACGAGCATTAAATCTGTTTAATACACCATTCGCAGCCTACCCCTGGAGGGGGACATGTTTAATAGTCCAACCCCTTGCTTACCGCACTATTTGTATCGCTCTACATTCATAGCAGTATTTTTGAATAAACAATGCATCGCTTTTCGCTTATAATCGCATCCCCCTTTTATATATGTTCGTTTATGACATTTTGCATCCGTACACTTTGGTACGGCCGAATACACCAGGGGCTTATGTTCCCCGCATTATGGTGTGATAAGTCCGCACACTTTCACAAGGGCGGAACCCCGAACTTATAGCACTATATGCATCGGCTCCGAATCATGTCTTGGGTCAATAGTTGGGTTTGCCCGGCTCCCATGTTTTGGTACCTTACGTTCCGTTTTATCGGCTAAGGTAGCACTGGGAGAACCACTGCGATTGCGCCCCGGTTGAGCTGGGCGAGCGCCTCAGTGGAGAAAGCTAAAACTGACCATCATGATAAGGAGAGAGCTGGTCGCTGTTCGAGAGGTCTTTTCGAGTCCCTAAAGACTTATGCCGCTTAGAGCGAGGAACCGGCTTTGTCCGGCCCAGGCGTGGATAGCACCCCGAACTCGGTCTTCCGAATACTAGGGGCTTCGCCAAAATTTAAAATTATAGAATTCTATGGCTAAGTGAGAGTGTTCAAGCATTATAAGTCCGGTTGCCTTGTTCGTCGTGTTGAGCGCCTCCCTAGATGGACCCAAAAATGGGAACAAGAGTGCTCAAGTTTATACCGAACACCCCAGCACTCGTGGCATGGGGGCTGAAGCCGACGACTTGCCATCCCTCAGATTTTATAAACGGCCGCATAGAAGGTAATATTTTAAATTAATAAGCGTTGCTTAGCGCATATGAACAAAGTTTTCAGCGCACAGGATAACACATTGCGAGTCTACTCAAATATTACATCTTTGGAGCACTCGCCCGCAATCTTGCGGGCACCCTTCAGGACACTCTTATAGTACATTTCGGGTGTGCGATACTCCTTGCCTGCCGGCGGCGCGTCCGTTAGAAGCTTCTCAGCATCCAGCCTGCCCCAGTGCACTTTTGCACGGGCAAGGCCCCGACGGGCACCTTCATTGCAGGCGGAGCACTTGACGACTTCCACCCAGGGACACGCATCCACCAGCCGCCGCACCAGGCCAAAGTAGCTCCCAGGCATGGCCTCCTGGGGCCACAGCCGAACTATGAGGCCCTTCATGGCCTGTTCGGCTACCTTGTGGAGCTCGACCAGCTGCTTCAGCTGGTCGCTAAGGGGCACCGGATGTCCGGCCTCAGCATATTGAGACCAGAAGACCTTCTCCGTCGAGCTCCCCTCCTCGGCCCGGTAGAATGTGGCAGCATCGGACACGCTGCGAGGCAGATCTGCAAACGCTCCTGGAGAGCTCCGAATTTGGGTAAGTAACAGGTAATTCACTTTCACATGCTTGATTTGCATGAAAAAAGCCTTACCCGCTGCTATTTTCTTCAAATCTTCGACCTCCTGGAGGGCCTTGTGGGCTTCGGCCTTAGCGGCTTTTGCGCCCTCAAGAGCCGATGCAAGCTCGGACTCTCGAGTCCTCGAGTCGCGCTCCAAACCCTCATGTTTTTCCATGAGAGCCTCGAGCTCTTGCTGCACATCCGCCACCCTCGCCTCCTGCTTCTCCCACTCGGCTCGCTCCGCGGCCGCATTACGTTCGGCCGCAGACACCGCCTCCTTCAGGGTCGCCACCTCGTTCGTGGCCCCTGGAGTACCCACGTTATCCTTGTTATTTCTCTTACAACCAAAATCCTTTTCTGTAAGGTACAAATTTAATACGGTGTTACTCACCTTCCTTGTCCTCGAGCTGCTTCTTGGCACGGCCGAGCTCACTCTCGGACCGCTCGAGATTCTGCTTCAAAGCACCGACCTCTGCAGTCAGTGCGGCGGAGGTCAACAGCGCAGCCTGCAATCCCATATTGACATAATTTTTAGACCTCCTGCGTATATCTTTTTTAGATCCTCAGTCCGGCTTTTCTTTCCGAACACCGAACCGAGCATCAGGGGCTACTGTCTATGCGGTATTACATTACATATTTTAAATTTCTTACCTCAAAGCCCGTTAGAAGGCTGCTGCAGGCTTCGGTCAGCCCGCTCTTGGCGAGCCGAACCTTCTAAATCACCGCACTCATGATAGTGCGGTGTTCTTCCTCAATGGAAGCGCTGTTGAGCGCCTCCAGCAAGCTATCCGGCGCCTCCGGTTGGACGGAGACCGCCGGTGTCACAGTCTTGCCCTTCTTATGAAGGGGCCGCCTGCCGGACTCCAGAACCACTGCAGGTTCTGGTGCGGAGTCCGGTGCAAAGTCCGGGAGGCTGCCTTGCGGCGCCTCCAGAGCCTCCTCCTCCTGATGGGTCCCCTCTTGGGATCCCACCTCGGCGTTGTCAGCGTCACAGGGAGTTGAGGCGGTCGGAAGAGAATCTACATCCGACGGAGCCAAGGACCCGCTCGATGAAGCGGGAAGATCATCCTCGGCCGGGCTACAGGTATTATGCGGCGTTAGAAGGACACTACGTGGCACAAAGGGAAATTATAAATCATTCAGGAATTCGGATACTTACGATCTTGCCGGGGGCTTGGCCCTTGGGGGCCACTCCCCGTCGCCGTCACCGGCGTTGGCGGAGCAGTCCGGAGGAAGGGTCCTTCCCTTCTTGGACCCTTCGGCCTCCCCCGTTGGGGAAGCCTTCCTCTTCTTCTCTCCCCCCTCTTGGGGAGAGGCCTCTTTCTCCTCCTCGTCTTCGGGGGAGGAGTCCGCCTCAGAGTCATCGGACGACGAGTCCGATACCACCTGGCGCCGGGAACTTCTTCGGGTTCCCGTGGCCTTCTTCTTGGCCTTCTTCTCCGCACCACGTAAAGTGTCGGGACTAGCAGCCCCGTTAAACGGGTATCCGCTGGGTCTTCGGGGAGGGGAGCCAGACAGTTAACCTGTCCGGATGTCCTCTACTAGTCCTGTTAAAGGCATTGGGAGTTTTAGATCCCACATAGAGTCACACTATGAAAGAAATGAATGTCCCATAAAGGATAACATATCTTACCGCGTCGGCCGGGCGCTGCATGTTGAATCCGCGATCTTTAGTTGCGGATGCGGGGGCTTCTCCCCCCTTGAACAGCACCCTCCAGGCCGCTTCATACATTGTGTCGAAGAGCCCGCTAAGGGTCCGGTGCTGTGCCGGATCAAACTCCCATAGATTGAAGGCCCATTGTTAGCAGGGGAGAATCCGGCGGACGAGCATGACCTGGATCACGTTGACAAGCTTAAGCTTCTTGTTCACCAGGGTCTGGAGACAGGACTGGAGTCCGGTCAGCTCCTCCGAACTGCCCCGTAGCAAGCCCTTCTCTTTCCAGGAGGTGAGCTGCATGGGGGTACCAGATCTGAACTCAGGGGCCGCTGCCCATTTAGGGTCACGCGGCTCGGTGATGTAGAACCACCCTGATTGCCACCCCTTGACGGATTCCACAAAGGCGCCCTCGAGCCAAGTGACGTTGGGCATTTTGCCCACCATGGCGCCTCCGCACTCCGCTTGAACGCCCTTCACCACCTTCGGCTTGACACTGAAGGTCTTTAGCCACAAGCCGAAGTGGGGCTGGATGCAGAGGAAGGCCTCGCACACGACGATAAACGCCGAGATGTTGAGGATGAAGTTTGGCGCCAGATCGTGGAAGTCCAGGCCATAGTAGTACATGAGCCCCGGGACGAAGGGATGAAGTGGGAAGCCCAGTCCATGGAGGAAGTGGGTAAGAAATACGGCCCTCTCATGGGGCCTGGGGGTGGGGATGAGCTGCCCCTCGTCGAGCAGCCGGTGCGCGATGTCGCTGGACAAGTATCCGGCGCCGCGCAGTTTTTCGATGTGCCCCTTCGTAACGGAGGAGGCCATCCACTTGCCTCCCGCTCCGGACATGGCTGGAGAAGGTTGAGGCGAGTTGTGCGGACTTGGGCACTGGAGCTCAAGTGCGCGGAGATGGATAGGCAAAGGAGGAAGAAGGCATAGGTAAAAAGGGTGGATCCTTATCCCCTTATATATGGGCGGACGAAGACTATGCGTCCCCACCGGCCTGGTAAAACTTGCCTATCTCCCAAGCGCCACAATCAATGGCGCGGTTGGGTTACCCACGTCCATATTGATGGGAATCCCCGGAATAAGGGGAACACGATCTCTACTTCGACAAGACGTGCCAAGGAAACCGCTTCGCTAAACGCGCTGAGGTGGTATAGTAAAAACGATTCAAGTAAAGGCTTGGCAGTGGTGTGATGTCACGCCACAAAATACGTCAGCAGATTGAGCTTGTGTACATGTTATTCTCTCTACGGTAGTATGTGGAATTTATTTTGCAGAGCCGGACACTATCCTGGTGTTCACAATCTTCTATGAATTAATTCAGAGGAGGAACCCGCCTTGCAATGCCGAACAATATGCGCGCCGGACTCATCGTCATTGAAGCCTGGTTCAGGGGCTACTGAGGGAGTCCTGGACTAGGGGGTGTCCGGATAGCCGGACTATCATCATCGGCCGGACTCCAAGACTATGAAAATACAAGATTGAAGACTTCGTCCCGTGTCCGGATGGGACTTTCCTTGGCGTGGAAGGCAAGCTTGGCAATATGGATATGTAGATCTCCTACCATTGTAACTGACTCTGTGTAACCCTAGCCCTCTCGGGTGTCTATATAAACCGGAGGGTTTTAGTCCGTAGGAAGGACAACCATTACAACAATCATACCATAGGCTAGCTTCTAGGGTTTAGCCTCCTTGATCTCGTGGTAGATCCACTCTTGTACTACCCATATCATCAATATTAATCAAGCAGGAGTAGGGTTTTACCTCCATCGAGAGGGCCCGAACCTGGGTAAAAACATCGTGTCCCTTGTCTCCTGTTACCATCCGCCTAGACGCACAGTTCGGGACCCCCTACCCGAGATCCGCCGGTTTTGACACCGACAAACACCCACCAATGTGATGTGATGCCCTTGATGAGTCGATAGCATCCAACGTTTGTGCTTGTGAGCCCACATAGGACTATGATCCTCTGACCAATCAACACCAATAATCAAGCCATAACAACCTAGAGTAAGCACTTTCACGTCTTGATGGAAGGTAAAACTCTGTGTCCACCTGGACAATTGGGCGACCATTTTATAACGGGTCATCTTAGCTCCTCCGGCAACTACATCTGTAGCTGCATCAATGTCTTGAGTTAGAATGGCTAGCTCCTCCACAAGTGCAGCTTCCACAAATGAACAATTGACCCCTGAATCAACTAGGATCATCACTTATCTCTGCCCAATACTGTCGTGCAGATGCATGGTGCTACAATGGGTAGATATATCAGGCGTCATCGCTTTGGTCATCATCATGACTTCCTTGTCTGAGCTGGAGCCAGTCAAATGTTGGGTACCTCAAGCAATTCTTCCATAACATGAATAGGGACTTCATTGTGGAACTTGTGTCCCCGTGCCCAGGATTGCCGCAAGTGAAGCACAAGTTCTCCGCCTTGTGGTACACCCTCATTGCCTGCATATTCTCAAACAACTCGTGCGATTCATCCGAGGTTTCTGGAGACTTGTGCTTCTCCGAGGATGAGTAACTTTTGGAGGACATGCGCGACGATTGCTTGAGTGCGTCGGATAGTGTGTCATTCACCGACTCCGCTTCCTGCCAGAGAGCCAAACAACTAGCAGCATCCACATCCTCAGAACAATAGCAGTATGAATCTCTGGACATAACCCTATATAGCTTACTACAAACAAACCTCATGTGTGTTGGGATCATCTAACAAAATTTGGTGGCATGAAACCTCAAATTCCAATTAAGAGTAAGGTTTGTCTCACGTAAATAATATGTATATCGTTGCCCCCACCTAGCCTAAACTTCCTCGCATAATTCTTCCTTGTTTAGGAATCGTTTGCGTTTCTCAACCGTCTTCAGCCAGAGTGCAGCATTTCCCACAAATCAGAGAGGTGAACTTGATCTTCATGTGATCTGAGACCGTATAGATCTAAAAATATAACTCACAATTGTCAATCCAGACCTAGTAATCCTCCCCATCATGAAGGAAATATGCCCTAGAGGCAATAATAAAGTTGTTATTTTATATTTCCTTATTCATGATAAAGGTTTATCATTCATGCTAGAACTGTATTGATCGGAAACTTAAATAAATTTGTGAATACATAAACAAATATCGTGTCCCTAGTATGCCTCTACTAGACTATCTCGTTGATCAAAGATGGTTAAGGTTTCCTAACCATAGACATGTGTTGTCATTTGATAACGGGATCACATCATTAGGAGAATGATGTGATGGACGAGACCCACCCGTTAGCTTAGCATAATGATCGCTCAGTTTATTGCTACTGTTTTCTTCATGTCAAATATATATTCCTTCGACTATGAGATTATGCAACTCCCGGATATTGGAGGAATACCTTGTGTGCTATCAAACGTCACAACATAACTGGGTGATCATAAAGATGCTCTACAGGTATCTCCAAAGGTGTTTATTGAGTTGGCATAGATCGAGATTAGGATTTATCACTCCGAGTATCGGAGAGGTATCTCTGGGCCCTCTCGGTAATACACATCATAAGCTTGCAAGCAAATGACTAAGGAGTTAGTCATGAGGTGATGTATTACGGAATGAGTAAAGAGACTTGTCGGTAACGAGATTGAACTAGGTATGAAGATATCGACGATCGAATCTCGGGCAAGTAACATATTGATGGACAAAGGGATTACGTACGTTGTCATTACGGTTCGACCGATAAGTATCTTCATAGAATATGTAGGAGCCAATATGGGCATCCAGGTTCCACTATTGGTTATTGACTGGAGAGGTGTCTCGGTCATATCTACATAGTTCTCGAACCTGTAGGGTCCGCACACTTAACGTTCGTTGACGATATAATATTATATGAGTTATATGATTTGATGACCGAATATTGTTCAGAGTTCTCGATGAGATCACGGACATGACGAGGAGTCTCAAAATGGTCGAGAGGTAAAGATTGATATATACGACGATGGTATTCAGACACCGGAAGAGTTTTGGAGTGCACCAGGTAGTCATCGGGTCACCGGAAGGGGTTCCGGACACCCCAGGTAAGTGTATGGGCCTAATGGGCCAAAAGGGGGGGGGGGACAAATCAGCCCATGGTGCGCCCCTTCTTTGGACAGCAAGCCCTAAGGGAAGGAAAGGGGAGGAGAGGCCCCCCTTCCTTTCCCTCCTCAAGTGGGAAAGGAAAGGGGGGCACCACCCTTCCCTGCCTTTCCCCCGCACTTATACAAGGCAGGGGGAGGGTGCGTTTGGGAGAGACCCCCCTTTGGCTGCTCCTCCCTCCCAACCACCTATATATATGTGGGAAGGGGTGCCTAGCACACAACAGACAACATTGTCTTAGCCGTGTGCGGCGCCCCCCTTAACCGTTTACACCCCCCGGTCATATTTTCGTAGTGCTTAGGCGAAGCCCTGCGGATATAGCTTCAACATCACTGTCTACCTTGTCGTCGTGCTGCCGGAACTCATCCACTACCTCGTCGTCTTGCTGGACCAAGAAGGTGGAGGACGTCATCAAGCTGAACGTGTGCTGAATGCGGAGGTGCCGTACGTTCAGTGCTCGATCGATTGGAAATTTGGAATGCGAAGAAATTCGACTACATCATCCGCGTTGTCAAACGCTTCCGCTTGCGGTCTATGAGGGTACGTAGACACACTCTTTCCCCTCGTTGCTATGCATCTCCATGGATAGATCACTGCGTGTGCGTAGAATTTTTTTTGTTTTCCATGCAATGTTTCCCAACAGTGGAATCATGAGCCAGGTCTATGCATAGATGATATGCATGAGTAGAACACAAAGAAGTTGTGGGCGCTAATGTTCATACTGCTTACGACCAACGTCTTATTTTGAGTCGACTGCATTGTGGGATGAAGCGGCCTGACCAACCTTACATGTCCACGCACATGAGACCGGTTTCACCGACTGACATGCAACTAGTTTTGCATAAAGGTGGTTGGCGAGTGTCTGTTTCACCTACTTTAGTTGAATCTAATTTGACTATGGCCGGTCCTTGAAGAAGGTTAAAACAGCAAACTTGATAAATCACCATTGTGGTTTTTGCCGTAGGTAAGAACGGTTCTTCCTAGAAACCCGTAGCAGTCACGTAAAACTTGCAACAACAAAGTAGAGCACGTCTAACTTGTTTTTGCAGGGTATGTTGTGATGTGATATGGTCAAGACATGATGTGATATATGTTATTGTATGAGATGATCATGTTTTGTAAGATACCAGGCAACCGACAGGATCCTTATGGTTGTCTCTTTATTGTATGAAATGCAAACGCCATGTAATTGCTTTACTTTGTCGCTATGAGTTAGCAATAGTTGTAGAAGCAATAGTTGGCGAGACAACCATGACGCAATGATGGAGATCAAGGTGTCGAGCCGGTGACGATGGAGATCATGACGATGCTTTGGAGATGGAGATCAAAAGCACGAGATGATGATGGCCATATCATGTCACATATTTTGATTGCATGTGATGTTTATCTTTTATGCATCTTATTTTGCTTAGAACGACGGTAGCATTATAAGATGATCCCTTCACTAAATTTCAAGATATAAGTGTTCTCCCCGAGTATGCACCATTGCGAAAGTTCGTCGTTTTGAGACACCACGTGATGATTGGGTGTGATAGACTCTGCGTTCACATACAACGGGTGTGAGACAATTTTACACATGCAAAATACTTCGGTTAAGCTTGACGAGCCTAGCATGTACAGACATGGTCTCGAAACACTGGAGACCGAAAGGTCGAACGTGAGTCATATAGTAGATATCATCAAGATAGAGATGTTCACCATTGATGACTACCCCATCTCACGTGATGATCAGACATGGGTTAGTTGATTTGGATCACGTATCACTTATATAACTTGAGGGATGTTTATTTAAGTGGGAGTTCATTAGTAATTTGATTAATTGAACTTAATTTCTCATGAACTTAGTATTATAGTTTTGCATATCTATGTTGTAGATCAATAGCTCGCGAGATAGCTCCCCTGTTTTTATATGTTCCTAGAGAAAACTAAGTTGAAAGATGATAGTAGCAATAATGTGGACTGGGTCCGTGATCTGAGGATTATCCTCATTGCTGCATAGAAGAATTATATCTTTGATGCACCGCTAGGTGACAGACCTATTGCAGGAGCAGATACAGATGTTATGAACATTTGGCAAGCTTGATATGATGAGTACTTAATAGTTTAGTGTGCCATGTTTTACGGCTTAGAACCGGGACTTCAAAAATGCTTTGAACACCATAGAGCATATGAGATGTTCCAAGAGCTGAAATTGGTATTTCAGAGTCATGCCCGTGTCGGGAGGTATGAGAACTCTGACAAGTACTTTTCCTACAAGATGGAGGAGAATAGCTCAGCTAGTGAGCATGTGCTCAGAATGTCTTGGTACTACAATAACTTGAATCAAGTGGGAGTTAATATTCCAACTAAGATAGTGATTGATAGTTCTCTAGTCACTATCACCAAGCTACTAGAACTTCGTGATGAACTATAATATGCAAGGGGTGACGAAAACAATTCCCGAGCTCTTCGCGGTGCTGAAATCAGCGAAGGTAGAAATCAGGAAAGAGCATCAAGTGTTGATGGTTTACAAAACCACTAGTTTCAAGAAAAAAGGCAAGGGAAAGAAAGGTAACTTCAAGAAGAATGGCAAGCAAGTTGCCATTCCCGTGAAGAAGCCCAAAGCTAGACCTAAGCCTGAAACTTAGTGCTTCTACTGCAAAGGGGAATGGTCACTAGAAGCGGAACTTCCCTGAATACTTGGCAGATAAGAAGGATGGAAAAGTGAACAAAGGTATATTTGATATACATGTTATTAATG
The DNA here is from genome assembly GCA_963921465.1 of Triticum timopheevii. Lineage (NCBI taxonomy): Eukaryota > Viridiplantae > Streptophyta > Magnoliopsida > Poales > Poaceae > Triticum > Triticum timopheevii. The sequence goes on from OY997270.1 coordinate 304,332,584, forward strand.
TGTACACAACTAGTGTTCTTAGTAAACCCTGGGTATTTGATACCGGTTCAGTTGCTAAGATTAGTAACTCGAAATAGGAGTTGCGGAATAAATAGAGACTAGTTAAGGGCGAGGTGACGATGTGTGTTGGAAGTAATTCCAAGGTTGATACGATCACCATTGCACATTCCCTCTGCCTTTGGGATTAGTGTTGAACCTAAATAAATGTTATTTGTTGTTTGCATTGATCATAAACAAGATCAGATCGTGTTTATTGCAATACGGTTATTCATCTAAGTTAGAGAATAATTGTTGTTCTGTTTACATGAATAAAACCTTCTATGGTCACACACCCAATGTGAATGGTCTATTGAATCTCGATCATAGTGATACACATATTCATAATATTGGTGCCAAAAGATACAAAGTCGATAATGATAGTGCAACATACTTGTGGCACTACCGTTTAGGTCATATTGGTGTAAAGTGCATGAAGAAACTCCATGCGGATGGACTTTTGGAATCACTTTGTACTTGCGAACCATGCCTGATGGGCAAGATGACTAAAACTTCATTCTCCGAAACAATGGAGCGAGCTAATGACTTACTGGAAATAATACATACCTATGTATGCGATCCGATGAGTGTTGAGGCACAGGGCAGGTATCATTATTTTCTGACCTTCACAGATGATTTGAGTAGCTATGGGTATATATACTTGATGAAACACAAGTCTGGAATATTTGAAAAGTTCAAAGAATTTCAGAGTGAAGTGGAGAATCATCGTAACAAGAAAATAAAGTTTCTACGATCTGATTGTGGAGGCGAATATTTGAGTTATGTGTTTGGACTTCATTTAAAACAATGTGGAATTGTTTCACAACTCACGCCACCTAGAACACCATAGCGTAATGGTGTGTTCGAACGTCGTAACCGTACTTTATTAGATATGGTGCGACCTATGATGTCTCTTACTGATTTACCACTATCGTTTTGGGGTTATGCATTAGAAACAACCGCATTCGCGTTAAATAGGGCACTGTGTAAATTTGTTGAGATGACACCATATGAACTGTGGTTTGGCAAGAAACCTAAGCTATCGTTTCTTAAAGTTTGGGATGCGGCGCTTATGTCAAAAGGCTTTAGCCTCATAAGCTCAAACCTAAAATCAGAGAAGTGTGTCTTCATATGGAACCCTAAAGAAACTATTGGGTACACCTTCTACCACAGATCCAAAGGCAAGATCTTTGTTGCCAAGAATGGGTCCTTTCTAGAGAAGGAGTTTATCTCGAAAGAAGTGAGTGGGAGGAAAGTAGAACTTGATGAGGTAATTATACCTTCTCTCGAATTGGAGAGTAGCACATCGAACAAATCCGTTCCCACGATGCCTACACCAACTAGAGAGGAAGCTAATGATGATGATCATGAAACTTCGGATCAAGTTACTACTGGACTTCGTAGGTCAAACAAAGCACGTTGTGCACCAGAGTGGTACGCTAATCCTGTCCTGGAAGTCATGTTATTAGACCATCGCGAACCTATGAACTATGAAGAAGCTATGATGATCCCAGATTCTGATAGATGGCTTGAGGCCATGAAATCTGAGATAGGATCTGAAGGAAATATGCCCTAGAGGCAATAATAAAGTTATTATTTATTTCCTTATTTTATGATAAATGTTTATTATTCATGCTAGAATTGTATTAACCGGAAACATAATACATGTGTGAATACATAGACAAACATAGTGTCACTAGTATGCCTCTACTTGACTAGCTCATTTATCAAAGATGGTTATGTTTCCTAGCCATGGACAAAAGAGTTGTCATTTGATTAATGGGATCACATCATTAGGAGAATGATGTGATTGACTTGACCCTTCCGTTAGCTTAGCACTAGATCGTTTAGTATGTTGCTATTGCTTTCTTCATGACTTATACATGTTCCTGTAACTATGAGATTATGCAACTCCCGTTTACCAGAGGAACACTTTGGGTGCTACCAAACGTCACAACGTAACTGGGTGATTATAAAGGAGTAATACAGGTGTCTCCAAAGGTACATGTTGGGTTGGCGTATTTCGAGATTAGGTTTTGTCGCTCCGATTGTCGGGGTGGTATCTCTGGGCCCTCTCGGTAATGCACATCACTATAAGCCTTGCAAGCAATGTAGCTAATGAGTTAGTTACGGAATGATGCATTACGTAACGAGTAAAGAGACTTGCCGGTAACGAGATTGAACTAGGTATTGGATACCGACGATCAAATCTTGGGCAAGTAACATACTGATGACAAAGGGAACAACGTATGTTGTTATGCGGTTTGACCGATAAAGATCTTCGTAGAATATGTAGGAACCAATATGGGCATCCAGGTTCCGCTATTGGTTATTGACCGAGAATAGTTCTAGGTCATGTCTACATAGTTCTCGAACCCGTAGGGTCCACACGCTTAAGATTTCGATGACAGTTATATTATGAGTTTATGAGTTTTGATGTACCGAAGGAGTTCGGAGTCCCGGATGAGATCGGGGACATGACGAGGAGTCTCGAAATGGTCGAGACGTAAAGATCGATATATTGGACGACTATATTTGGAGTTCGGAAAGGTTCCGAGTGATTCGGGTATCTTTCGGAGTACCGGAGAGTTACGGGAATTCGCCGGGGACTATATGGGCCTTATTGGGCCATACGGGAATAGAGGAGAGAGGCCAAAAGGAAGGAGGCCTGCGCCCCCCCCCCCTTTGGTCCGAATTGGACAAGGGGCGCAGCCCCCCTTTCCTTCCTCCTCTCCCCCTCTTTCCCCTTCTCCTACTCCAACAAGGGAGGTGGAATCCTACTAGGACTAGGGAGTCCTAGTAAGACTCCACACTTGGTGCGCCCCCTCCTAGGGCCGGCCTCCTCCCCCCCCCCCCCCCCTTGCTCCTTTATATACGGGGGCAGGGGGGCACCCCATGACACACAAGTTGATCTACGGATCGTTCCTTAGCCGTGTGCGGTGTCCCCCTCCACCATATTCCACCTCGGTCATATCGTCGTGGAGTTTAGGCGAAGCCCTGTGCCGGTAGAACATCATCATCTTCACCACGCCGTCGTGCTGACGGAACTCATCCCCGACGCTTTGCTGGATCGGAGCCCGGGGAACGTCATCGAGCTGAACGTGTGCTGAACACGGAGGTGCCGTACGTTTGGTGCTTGGATCGGTCGGATCGTGAAGACGTACGACTACATCAACCGCGTTGATAAACGCTTCCGCTTAGCGATCTTCGAGGGTATGAAGATACACTCCCCTTCTCGTTGCTATGCCATCACCATGATCTTGCGTGTGCGTAGGAAATTTTTTGAAATTACTACGTTCCCCAACAGTGGCATCCGAGCCAGGTTTTATGCGTAGATGTCATATGCACGAGTAGAACACAAGTGAGTTGTGGGCGATACAAGTCATACTACTTACCAGCATGTCATACTTTGGTTCGGCGGTATTGTGAGATGAAGCGTCCCGGACCGACATTATGCGTACGCTTACGCGAGACTGGTTTCACCGTTACGAGCACTCGTGCTTAAAGGTGGCTGGCGGGTGTCTGTCTCTCTCACTTTAGCTTAATCGAGTGTGGCTACGCCTGGTCCTTGCGAAGGTTAAAACAGCACTAACTTGACGAACTATCGTTGTGGTTTTGATGCGTAGGTAAGAACGGTTCTTGCTCAGCCCGTAGCAGCCACGTAAAACTTGCAACAACAAAGTAGAGGACGTCTAACTTGTTTTTGCAGGGCATGTTGTGATGTGATATGGTCAAGACGTGATGAGATATAAGTTGTTGGATGAGATGATCATGTTTTGTTGAAGTTATCGGCAACTGGCAGAAGCTCTATGGTTGTCTCTTTGTTGCATTAGATGCAAGTGCCAAATAATTGCTTTACTTTATCGCTATGCGATAGCAATAGTTGCAAGAGCAATAGTTGGCAAGACAACCATGTGACAACACATTGATATAGATCAAGATGATGAAGATCATGGTGTCGTGCCGGTGACGATAGAGATCATGACAGTACTTTGGAGATGGAGATCACAAGCACAAGATGATGATGGCCATATCATATCACTTATATTGATTGCATGTGATGTTTATCCTTTATGCATCTTATCTTGCTTTGATTCACGGTAGCATTTTAAGATGATCTCTCACTAAAAATTATCAAGAAGTGTTCTCCCTTAGTATGCACCGTTGCCAAAGTTCGTCGTGCCCAGACACCACGTGATGATCGGGTGTGATAAGCTCTACGTCCATCTACAACGGGTGCAAGCCAGTTTTGCACACGCGGAATACTCAGGTTAAACTTGACGAGCCTAGCATATGCAGATATGGCCTCGGAACACGGAGACCGAAAGGTCGAGCGTGAATCATATAGTAGATATGATCAACATAGTGATGTTCACCATTGAAAACTACTCCATCTCACGTGATGATAGGTTATGGTTTAGTTGAATTGGATCACGTGATCACTTAGATGACTAGAGAGATGTCTGTCTAAGTGGGAGTTCTTAAGTAATATGATTAATTGAACTTAAATTTATCATGAACTTAGTCCTGGTAGTATTTTGCAAATTATGTTGTAACATCAATAGCTTGCGTTGTTGCTTTCATATGTTTATTTTGATATGTTCCTAGAGAAAATTGTGTTGAAAAATGTTAGTAGCAATGATGCGGATTGGATCCGTGATCTGAGGTTTATCCTCATCGCTGCACAGAAGAATTATGTTCTTAATGCACCGCTAGGTGACAGACCTATTGCAGGAGCAGATGCAGATGTTATGAACGTTTGGCTAGCTCAATATGATGACTACTTGATAGTTTAGTGCACCATGCTTAACGGCTTAGAATCGGGACTTCAAAGAAGTTTTGAACGTCATGGACCATATGAGATGTTCCAGGAATAGAAGTTAATATTTCAAGCAAATACCCGAGTTGAGAGATATGAAGTCTCCAACAAGTTCTATAGATAAAAGATGGAGGAGAATCGCTCAACTAGTGAGCATGTGCTCAGATTGTCTGTGTACTTCAATCGCTTGAATCAAGTGGGAGTTAATCTTCCAGATAAGATAGTGATTGACAGAATTCTCTAGTCACCATCACTAAGTTACTAGAACTTCGTGATGAACTATAGTATGCAAGGGATGACGAAAATGATTCCTGAGCTCTTCGTGATATTGAAATCGACGAAGGTAGAAATCAAGAAAGAGCATCAAGTGTTGATGATTGACAAGACCACTAGTTTCAAGAAAAGGGCAAAGGGAAAGAAAGGGAACTTCAAGTGGAAAGACAAGCAAGTTGTCACTCCTGCAAAGAAGCCCAAAGCTGGACCATAGCCTGAAACTGAGTGCTTACACTGCAAAGGAAATGGTCACTGGAAGCGGAAATGCCCTGAACATTTGGTGGATAAGAAGGATGGCAAAGTGAACAAAGGTATATTTGATATACAGGTTCTTGATATGTGCCTTACTAGTGTTTATAGTAGCCCCTGAGTATTTGATACTTGTTCGACTGCTAAGATTAGTAACTCGAAACAGGAGTTACAGAATAAACAGAGACTAGTTGAAGGGGAAGTGACGATGAGTGTTGGAAGTAGTTCCAAGATTGATATGATCATCATCGCACACTCCCTAAACTTTCGGGATAAGTGTTAAACCTAAATAAATGTTATTTAGCGTTTGCGTTGAGCATGAATATGATTTGATCATGTTTATTGCAATATGGTTATTCATTTAAAGTCAGAGAATAATTGTTGTTCTGTTTACATGAATAAAACCTTCAATAGTCATACACCCAATGAAAATAGTTTATTTGATCTCGATCGTAGTGATACACATATTCATAATATTGATGCCAAAAGATGCAAAGTTAATAATGATAGTGCAACTTATTTGTGGCACTGCCGTTTGGGTCATATCGGTGTAAAGCGCATGAAGAAACTCCATAAAGATGGATTTTCGGAATCACTTGGTTATGAATCATTTGATGCTTGCGAACCGTGCCTTTTGGGCAAGATGACTAAAACTCCGTTCTTCGGAACAATGGAACGAGCAACAAACTTGTTGGAAATAATACATACTGATGTATGAAGACCAATGAGTATTAAGGCTCGTGGCGAGTATCGTTATTTTCTGAACTTCACAGATGATTTAAGCAGATATGGGTATATCTACTTGATGAAACATAAGTCTAAAATAGTTGAAAGGTTCAAAGAATTTCAGAGTGAAGTGGAAAATCATCATAACAAGAAAATAAAGTTTCTGCGATCTGATCGTGGAGATGAATATTTGAGTTACGAGTTTGGTCTTCAATTAAAACAATGTGGAATAGTTTCACAGCTCACGCCACCTGGAACACCACAACGTTATGGTGTGTCCGAACGTTGTAACCGCACTTTATTGGATATGGTGCGATCTATGATGTCACTTGTTGATTTACCATTGTCGTTTTGGGGTTATGCATTAGAGACAGCTGCATTCACGTTAAAAGGGCACCATCTAAATCCGTTGAGACAACACCATATGAACTGTGGTTTAGCAAGAAACCCAAGTTGTCGTTTCTTAAAGTTTGGGGCTACGATGCTTATGTGAAAAAGTCTCATCCTGATAAGCTCAAACCCAAATCGGAGAAGTGCGTCTTCATAGAATACCCAAAGGAAACTGTTGGGTACACCTTCTATCACAGATCCGAAGGCAAGATATTCGTTGCTAAAAATGGATCCTTTCTAGAGAAGGAGTTTCTCTCGAAAGAAGTGAGTGGGAGGAAAATAGAACTTGATAAGGTAATTGTACCTTCTCCTAAATTGGAAAATAGTTCATCACCGAAATCAGTTCCAGTGATTCCTACACCAATTAGTGAGGAAGCTAATGATGATGATCATGAAACTTCTGATCAAGTTGCTATATAACCTCGTAGGTCTTCCAGAGTACGGTCCGCACCAGAGTGGTACGGTAATCCTGTTCTGAAAGTCATGTTACTAGACCATGATAAACCTACGAACTATGAGGAAGCGATGATGAGCCCAGATTCCGCAAAATGGCTAGAGGCCATGAAATCTGAGATAGGATCCATGTATGAGAACAAAGTGTGGACTTTGGTGGACTTGCCCAATGATTGGCAAGCCATAGAAAATAAATGGATCTTCAAGAGGAAGACGGACATTGATAGTAGTGTTACTATCTACAAAGCTCGACTTGTCGCAAAAAGGTTTTTGACAAGTTCAAGGTGTTGACTACAATGAGATTTTCTCAACTGTAGTGATGCTTAAGTCTGTTCGAATCATATTAGCAATTGCCACATTTTAAGAAATCTGGCAAATGGATGTCAAAACTGCATTCCTTAATGGTTTTCTTAAAGAAGAGTTGTATATGATACAACCAGAAGGTTTTGTCAATCCTAAAGGTGCTAACAAAATGTGCATGCTCCAGCGATCCATCTATGGACTGGTGCAAGCATCTCAGAGTTGGAATATACGCTTTGATGAGTTGATCAAAGCATATAGTTTTGTACCGACTTACGGTGAAGCCTGTATTTACAAGAAAGTGAGTGGGAGCACTACAACATTTCTGATAAGTATATGTGAATGACATATTGTTGATCGGAAATAATGTAGAATTATTCTGCAAAGCATAAAGGAGTGTTTAAAAGGAGTTCTTTAAAAGAAAGACCTCAGCAAAGCTACTTACATATTGAGCATCAAGATCTATTGAGATAGATCAAGACGCTTGATAAGTTTTTCAATAAGTACATACCTTGTCAAGATTTTGAAGTAGTTCAAAATGGAACAGTCAAAGAAAAAGTTCTTGCCTGTGTTGCAAAGGTGTGAAATTGAGTAAGACTCAAATCCCGACCACGGCAGAAAATAGAAAAGAGAATGAAAGTCATTCCCCCTCAGTCATAGGTTTTATAAAAGTATGCCATGCTATGGACCAGACCTATTGTATACTCTGCCCTAGTTTGGCAAGGGAGTACAATAGTGATCTAGGAGTAGATCACTGGACATTGGTCAAAATTATCCTTAGTTGAATAAGGATATGTTTCTCAATTATGGAGGTGACAAAAAGGTTCGTCTTAAAAGGTTACGTCGATACAAGTTTTGGCACTAATCCAGATGACTCTAAGTCTTAATCTGGATACATATTGAAAGTGGGAGCAATTAGCTAGAGTAGCTCCGTGCAGAGCATTGTAGGCATAGAATATTTGCAAAATACATACGGCTCTGAATGTGACAGACCCGTTGACTAAGCTTCTCTCACGAGCAAAACATGATCACACCTTAGTACTCTTTGGGTGTTAATCACATAGCGATGTGAACTAGATTATTAACTCTAGTAATCCCTTTGGGTGTTGGTCACATGACGATGTGAACTATGGGTGTTAATCATATACAGATATGAATATTGATGTTAAATCACATGGCGATGTGAACTAGATTATTGACTCTAGTGCAAGTGGGAGACTGAAGGAAATATGCCCTAGAGGCAATAATAAAGTTATTATTTATTTCCTTATTTCATGATAAATGTTTATTATTCATGCTAGAATTGTATTAACCGGAAACATAATACATGTGTGAATACATAGACAAACATAGTGTCACTAGTATGCCTCTACTTGACTAGCTCGTTTATCAAAGATGGTTATGTTTCCTAGCCATGGACAAAAGAGTTGTCATTTGATTAACGGGATCACATCATTAGGAGAATGATGTGATTGACTTGACCCATTCCGTTAGCTTAGCACTTGATCGTTTAGTATGTTGCTATTGCTTTCTTCATGACTTATACATGTTCCTGTAACTATGAGATTATGCAACTCCCGTTTTCCGGAGGAACACTTTGGGTGCTACCAAATGTCACAACGTAACTGGGTGATTATAAAGGAGTACTACAGGTGTCTCCAAAGGTACATGTTGGGTTGGCGTATTTCGAGATTAGGTTTTGTCGCTCTGATTGTCGGGGAGGTATCTCTGGGCCCTCTCGGTAATGCACATCACTATAAGCCTTGCAAGCAATGTAGCTAATGAGTTAGTTACGGAATGATGCATTACGTAACGAGTAAAGAGACTTGCCGGTAATGAGATTGAACTAGGTATTGGATACCGACGATCAAATCTCGGGCAAGTAACATACCGATGACAAAGGGAACAACGTATGTTGTTATGCGGTTTGACCGATAAAGATCTTCGTAGAATATGTAGGAACCAATATGGGCATCCAGGTTCCGCTATTGGTTATTGACCGAGAATAGTTCTATGTCATGTCTACATAGTTCTCGAACCCGTAGGGTCCGCATGCTTAAGGTTTCGATGACAGTTATATTATGAGTTTATGAGTTTTGATGTACTGAAGGAGTTCGGAGTCCCGGATGAGATCGGGGACATGACGAGGAGTCTCGAAATGGTCGAGATGTAAAGATCGATATATTGGACGACTATATTCGGAGTTCGGAAAGGTTCCGAGTGATTCGGGTATTTTTCGGAGTACCGGAGAGTTACGGGAATTCGCCGGGGAGTATATGGGCCTTATTGGGCCATACGGGAATAGAGGAGAGAGGCCAAAAGGAAGGAGGCCTGCGCCCCCCCTCTGGTCCGAATTGGACAAGGCGCGCAGCCCCCCTTTCCTTCCTCCTCTCCCCCTCTTTCCCCTTCTCCTACTCCAACAAGGGAGGTGGAATCCTACTAGGACTAGGGAGTCCTAGTAGGACTCCACACTTGGTGCGCCCCCTCCTAGGGCCGGCCTCCTCCCCCCTTGCTCCTTTATATACGGGGGCAGGGGGCACCCCATGACACACAAGTTGATCTACGGATCGTTCCTTAGCCGTGTGCGGTGTCCCCCTCCACCATATTCCACCTCGGTCATATCGTCGCGGAGTTTAGGCGAAGCCCTGTGCCGGTAGAACATCATCATCTTCACCACGCCGTCGTGCTGACGGAACTCATCCCCGACGCTTTGCTGGATCGGAGCCCGGGGAACGTCATCGAGCTGAACGTGTGCTGAACACGGAGGTGCCGTACGTTCGGTGCTTGGATCGGTCGGATCGTGAAGACGTACGACTACATCAACCGCGTTGATAAACGCTTCCGCTTAGCGATCTTCGAGGGTATGAAGATACACTCCCCTTCTCGTTGCTATGCCATCACCATGATCTTGCGTGTGCGTAGGAAATTTTTTGAAATTACTATGTTCCCCAACAGGATCCATGTATGAGAACAAAGTGTGGACTTTGGTGGACTTGTCCAATGATCGGTAAGCCATAGAAAATAAATGGATCTTCAAGAAGAAGACTGATGTTGATGGTAATGTTACTATATACAAAGCTCGACTTGTCGCAAAAGATTTTCAACAAGTTCAAGGAGTTGACTACCCATAGCGATGCTTAAGTCTGTCTAAATCATGTTAGAAATTGCCGCATTTTATGATTATGAAATTTGGCAAATGGATGTCAAAACTGCATTCCTTAATGGATATCTTAAAGAAGACTTGTACATGATGCAATGATACGTCTCCAACGTATCTATAATTTTTGATTGTTCCATGCTATTATATTACCCCTTTTGGATGTTTATGGGCTTTATTTTACACATTTATATCATTTTGGGACTAACCTACTAACCGGAGGCCCAGCCCGTATTGCTGGTTTTTTGCCTATTTCGGTATTTTGAAGAAAAGGAATATCAAACGGAGTCCAAACGGAATGAAACCTTCGGGAGCGTGATTTTTGGAACGAACGTGATCCAGAGGACTTGGAGTGCAAGCCAAGAAGCAGTCGAGGCGGCCACGAGGGTGGAGGACATGCCCACCCCTACAGGGCGCGCCCCCTATCTCGTGGGCCCCTCGGGCGGCCACCGACCTACTTCTTCCTCCTATATATACCCACGTACCCCGAAAACATCCAGGGAGCCAATGAAAAACAATTTCCACCACCGTAACCTTCTGTATCCGCGAGATCCCATCTTGGAGCCTTCGTCGGTGCTCCGCCGGAGGGGAAATCGACCATGGAGGGCTTCTACATCAACACCATAGCCCCTCCGATGAGTTGTGAGTAGTTTACCACAGCCCTTCGGGTCCATAGTTATTAGCTAGATGGCTTCTTCTCTCCTTTTGGATCTCAATACCATGTTCTCCTTGATCTTCTTGGAGATCTATTCGATGTAACTCTTTTTGTGGTGTGTTTGTCGAGATCCGATGAATTGTTGGTTTATGATCAAGTTTATCTATGAGAAATATTTGAACCTCCTCTGAATTCTTTTATGTATGATTGAGTTATCTTTGCAAGTCCCTTCGAATTATCAGTTTGGTTTGGCCTACTAGATTGATCTTTCTTGCAATGGGAGAAGTGCTTAGCTTTGGGTTCAATCTTGTGGTGTACTTACCTAGTGACAATAGGGGTTGCAAGTCACATATTGTATTGTTGCCATCGAGGATAAAAAGATGGGGTTAATATCATATTGCATGAGTTTATCCCTCTACATCATGTCATCTTTCTTAAGCGCTACTTTGTTCTTATGAACTTAATACTCTAGATGCATGCTGGATAGCGGTCGATGTGTGGAGTAGTAGTAGATGCAGGCAGGAGTCGGTCTACTTGTCGCGGACGTGATGCCTATATACATGATCATGCCTACATAATCTCATAATTATTCACTTTTCTATCAATTGCTTGACAGTAATTTGTTCACCCACCGTAATACTTATGCTATCTTGAGAGAAGCCACTAGTGAAACCTATGGCCCCCGGGTCTATCTTCTATCATATAAGCTTTCAATCTACTTTTATTTGCATCTTTACTTTTCCAATATATATTATAAAATACCAAAAATATATTTATCTTATCATATTATCTCTATCAGATCTCACTTTCACAAGTGGCCGTGAAGGGATTGACAACGCCTTTATTGCGTTGGTTGCGAGTTCTTTGTTTGTTTGTGTAGGTGTGTGGGACTTTTGAGGAGCCTCCTACTGGATTGATACCTTGGTTCTCAAAAACTGAGGGAAATACTTACGCTACTATTGCTGCATCACCCTTTCCTCTTCAAGGAAAACCAACGCAAGCTCAAGACGTAGCAAGAAGGGTTTCTGGCGCCGTTGCCGGGGAGGTATTCGCTCAAGTCAAGACATACCAAGTACCCATCACAAACTCATCTCCCTCGCATTTACATTATTTGCCATTTGCCTCTCGCTTTCCTTTCCCCCACTTCACCCTTGTTGTTTTATTTGCCCTCTCTTTCCCAATCTTCTCTCTCTTTCCTTTGCTTTTCTGTTTGCTTGTGTGTTGGATTACTTGTTGCCATGGCGCAAGATAATACCAAATTTTGTGATTTCTCCAATACCAATAATAATGATTTCCTTAGTACTCCGATTGCTCCTCTTAATGATGTTGAGTCTTGTGAAATCGATACTGCTTTGCTGAATCTTGTTATGAAAAATCAATTCGCCGGCCTTCCTAGTGAAGATGCCGCTACCCATCTAAACAACTTTGTTGATTTGTGTGATATGCAAAAGAAGAAAGATACAGATAATGATATTGCTAAATTGAAGTTATTTCCGTTCACTTAGAGATCGTGCTAAAGTTTGGTTTTCGTCTTTGCCTAAGAATAGTATTGATTCTTGGAATAAGTGCAAAGATGCTTTTATCTCTAAGTATTTTCCTCCCGCTAAGATCATCACTCTTAGGAACGATACTATGAATTTTAAACAACTTGATCATGAGCATGTTGCCCAATCTTGGGAAAGAATGAAATTAATGATTCGCAATTGCCCTACTCATGGTTTGAATTTATGGATGATCGTACAAAAATTTTATGCCGGATTGGACTTTGCTTCTAGAAATCTTTTAGATTCGGCCGCGGGAGGCACGTTCATGGAAATTACTTTAGGAGATGCTACAAAACTTCTTGATAATATTATGGCTAATTATTCTCAATGGCACACCGAAAGATCTACTAGTAAAGAAGTGCATGCTATAGAAGAAATTAATGTTTTGAGTGGAAAGATGGATGAGCTTATGAAATTGTTTGCTACTAAGAATGCTCCTCTTGATCCCAATGATATGCCTTTGTCTACTTTGATTGAGAATAATAATGAATCCTTGGATGTGAATTTTGTTGGTAGGAATAGTTTTGGAAATCATGCTTATAGAGGAAACTTTAATCCTAGACCGTTCCCTAGTAATTCCTCTAATAATTATGGAATTTCCTACAATAATTCTTATGGTAATTTTAATAAGATGCCCTCTGATTTTGATAATAGTGTGAAAGAATTTATGATCTCTCAAAAGAATTTTAATGCCTTGCTTGAAGAAAAATTGCTCAAAGTTGATGATTTGGCTAGGAACGTTGATAGACTTTTGCTTGATGTTGACTCTTTGAAACATAGATCTACTTCTCCTAAGCATGATATCAATAAGTCTCTCAAAGCAATGAGAGTGTCATTGATGAGTGCAAGGAAAGAACCGCTAGATTGCGTGCTAAGAAAGATTGCTTTGTAAAGGCGTGTTCTTCTAGATTCCATGAAAATAATGATGAAGATCTTAAAGTTAATGATGTGTCCCCTATTAGATCTTTGTTTTGCAATATGAATCTTAATAATAATGGGACTGGAGATGAGTCAACTTTAGTTAGAAGGCGTCCCAATAATTCGGAGTTTTTAGATCTTGATGCTAAATTTGGTAAAAGTGGGATTGGAGAGGTCAGGACTTTAAATAGCATTGAACCCACTATCTTGGATTTCAAGGAATTTGATTATGATAATTGTTCTTTAGAAGGTTGTATTTCCTTGTTGCAATCCGTTGTGAATTCTCCTCATGCTTATAGTCAAAATAAAGCTTTTACCAAACATATCGTTGATGCTTTGATGCAATCTTTTGATGAAAAACTTAATTTGGAAGTATCTATATCTAGAAAACTTAGTGATGAGTGGGAACCTACTATAAAGATTAAAATTAAAGATCAAGAGTGTTATGCTTTATGTGATTTGGGTGCTAGTGTTTCCACGATTCTGAAAACTTTATGTGATATTCTAAGTTTCCATGATCTTGATGATTACTCTTTAAATTTGCACCTTGTGGATTCCACCATTAAAAAGCCAATGGGAAGGATCAATGATGTTCTCATTCTTGCAAATAGAAATTTTGTGCCCGTAGATTTTATCGTTCTTGATATAGATTGCAATCTTTCTTGCCCTATTATTCTTGGTAGACCTTTCCTTAGAACGATTGGCGCGATTATTGATATGAAGGAAGGGAATATTAGATTCCAATTTCCATTAAGGAAAGTCATGTAGCACTTTCGAAGAAATAAAATTAAATTACCTTATGAATCTATCATGCGAGCTACTTATGAATTGAGTGCCAAAGATGGCACTACTTAGATCTATCCTCGCTTTTATGCCTAGCTAGGGGCGTTAAACGATAGCGCTAGTTGGGAGGCAACCCAATTTTATTTGTGTTTTTGTTTTTGTTTCTGTTTAGTAATAAATTTTGCATCTACTTTATGTTTAGATGTGTTTTTATGTTTTAATTAGTGTTTGTGCCAAGTAAAACCTATAGGATAACCTATGGTGATAGTTAATTTGATTCTGCTGAAAAACAGAAACTTTGCGCGCACGAAATTCGTTTTGTTAAATCACGGAAACGTGATTTTGCGTTGATTCTTTTTGCTGTAGATCAGCAGACAAATTGTCCAGGACTTCATATTTTGGTAGGATTTTTAGAGTTCCAGAAGTATTCACGGGTTACAGATTGCTACAGACTGTTCTGTTTTTGACAGATTCTGTTTTTCGTGTGTTGTTTGCTTATTTTGATGCATCTATGGCTAGTATTAAGTGGTATGAACCATAGAGAACTTGAAATGAAGTAGGTTTAACACCAATATAAATAAATAATGAGTTCATTACAGTACCTTATGTGGTGGTTTTGCTTTCTTTCACTAACGGAGCTTATGAGATTTCCTGTTGAGTTTTGTGTTGTGAAGTTTTCATGTTTTGGGTAAAGATTTGATGGACTATGGAGTAAGGAGTGGCAAGAGCCTAAGCTTGGGTATGCCCATGGCACCCCAAGATATTCAAGAATAGCCAAAAGCCTAAGCTTGGGGATTCCCCCGGAAAGCATCCCCTCTTTCGTCTTCGTTCATTGGTAACTTTACTTGGAGCTATATTTTTATTCGCCACATGATATGTGTTTTGCTTGGAGCGTCGTGTATGATATTAGTATTTTCTTTTTAGTTTACCACAATCATCCTTGCTGTACACACCTTTTGGGAGAAGCCAACTTGATTAGAATTTATTAGAATACTCTATGTGCTTCACTTATATCTTTTGAGCTAGATAGTTTTTGCTCTAGTGCTTCACTTATATCTTTTAGAGCACGGCGGTGGCTTAATTTTGTAGAAATTGCTAGTCTCTAATGCTTCACTTATAATATTTTGAGAGTCTCTTAGAACAGCATGGTATTTGCTATGGTTATAAAATTGGTCCTAGAATGGTAGGCATCCAAGTTGGGTATAATAAAAACTATCATAGGAAGTGAATTGGTGCTATGATCAATTTGATACTTGATAATTGCTTTGAGATATGGAGGTAGTGATATTAAAGTCAAGCTAGTTGGGTGATTATGAATTTAAAGAACGCTTGTGTTGAAGTTAGCAAGTCCCGTAGCATGCACGTATGGTTAAAGTTGTGTAACAAATTTGAAACATGAGGTGTCCTTGAATTGTGCATCCTTATGAGTGGCGGTCGGGGACGAGCAATGGTCTTTTCCTATCAATCTATCCCCCTAGGAGCATGCGCGTAGTTCTTGGTTTTTGATGACTTGTAGATTTTTGCAATAAGTATATGAGTTCTTTTGACTAATGTTGAGTCCATGGATTATACGCACTTTTACCTTTCCATCATTGCTAGCCTCTTCGGTACCGTGCATTGCCCTTTCTCACCTTGAGAGTTGGTGCAAACTTCACCAGTGCATCCAAACCCCGTGATACGATATGCTCTATCACACATAAGCCTCCTTATATCTTCCTCAAAACAGCCACCATACCTACCTATTATGGCATTTCCATAGCCATTCCGAGATATATTGCCATGCAACTTTCCACCGTTCCGTTTATCATCATGACACGCATTTCTATTGTCATATTGCCATTGCATGATCATGTAGTTTACATCGTATTTGTGGCAAGGCCACTTTGCATAATCTTTCATACATGTCACTCTTGATTCATTGCCCATCCCGGTACACCGCCGGAGGCATTCATATAGAGTCATATCTTGTTCTAGTTTTGAGTTGTAATTCATGTGTTGTAAATCAGTAAAAGTGTGATGATCATCATTATTAGAGCATTGTCCCCAAAAAGAAAAGAAAAAAGAAGAAAGGCCAAAAAGAAAAGAAAAAAGAGAAAAAAAGAAAGGCAAAAAAAGAAAAGAAAAGAAAAGAAATAAAAAGGGGGCAATGTTACTATCTATTTTCCACACTTGTGCTTCAAAGTAGCACCATGTTCTTCATATAGTGAGTCTCATATGTTGTCACTTTCATATACTAGTGGGAATTTTCATTATAGAACTTGGGTTGTATATTCCTACGATGGGCTTCCTCAAAATGCCTTAGGTCTTCGTGAGCAAGCAAGTTGGATGCACACCCACTAGTTTTCTTTTGATGAGCTTTCATACATTTATAGCTCTAGTGCATCCATTGCATGGCAATCCCTACTCCTCATGTTGACATCAATTGATGGGCATCTCCATAGCCCGTTGATTATCCTCGTCAATGTGAGACTTTCTCCTTTTTTGTCTTCTCCACACAATCCCCATCATCATATTCTATTCCACCCATAGTGCTATATCCATGGCTCACGCTCATGTATTGCGTGAAAGTTGAAAAAGTTTGAGATTATTTAAGTACGAAACAATTGCTTGGCTTGTCATCAGGGGTGTAGAATTTGGGAACATTTTTGTGTGACGAAAATGAAGCATAGCCTAACTATATGATTTTGTAGGGATGAACTTTCTTTAGCCATGTTATTTTGAGAACACATGATTGCTTTGATTAGTATACTTGAAGTATTACTATTTCTTATGTCAATATGAACTTTTATTTTGAATCATTTGGATCTGAACATTCATGCCACAATAAAGAAAGTTACATTGAGAATTATGCTAGGTAGCATTCCACATCAAAAATTCTGTTTTTATCATTTACCTACTCGAGGACGAGCAGGAATTAAGCTTGGGGATGCTTGATACGTCTCCAACGTATCTATAATTTTTTATTGTTCCATGCTATTGTATTACCCCTTTTGGATGTTTATGGGCTTTATTTTACACATTTATATCATTTTTGGGACTAACCTACTAACCGGAGGCCCAGCACGTATTGCTGTTTTTTTGCATATTTCAATATTTCGAAGAAACAGAATATCAAATGGAGTCCAAACGGAATGAAACCTTCGGGAGCGTGATTTTTGGAACGAACGTGATCTAGAGGACTTGGAGTGCAAGCCAAGAAGAAGCCGAGGCGGCCACGAGGGTGGAGGGCGCGCCCCCTATCTCGTGGGCCCCTCGGGCGGCCACCGACCCACTTCTTCCTCCTATATATACCCATGTACCCCGAAAACATCCAGGGAGCCAACGAAAAACAATTTCCACCGCCGTAACCTTCTGTATCCGCGAGATCCCATCTTGGAGCCTTCGTCGGCGCTCCGCCAGAGGGGGAATCGACCACGGAGGGCTTCTACATCAACACCATAGCCCCTCCGATGAGTTGTGAGTAGTTTTCCACAAACCTTCGGGTCCATAGTTATTAGCTAGATGGCTTCTTCCCTCTTTTTGGATCTCAATACTGTGTTCTCCTTGATCTCCTTGGAGATCTATTCGATGTAACTCTTTTTGTGGTGTGCTTGTTAAGATCCGATGAATTGTGGGTTTATGATCAAGTTTATCTATGAGAAATATTTGAATCTCCTCTGAATTCTTTTATGTATGATTGAGTTATCTTTGCAAGTCTCTTCGAATTATCAGTTTGGTTTGGCCTACTAGATTGATCTTTCTTGCAATGGGAGAATGTCAGGACCCCGATCCTATGCCACACCGATCTAGCATGTAACACCTCATATCACTTTGCGGCCTCACGCACGGTATTCCCACGGGTGTCGCCTTACCAGGCTCGGGACCATTTGCGCCTTTTGGCTCACGTATATGATAGTGTCGCTAGCGTCCATATGACAAAGAACCCGGGCTGACATGGCTAGTCGTGAACCCAAAGTGGCGCTAACTTACAAGGACAGGCATACATGACCCAGCAACGAACGTGTCGGTCATCAGCGAGTGAATCCGGGCTGTAGTAGGCTAACAGGACTCCGGTAGACACCGCGTGACATTTCCCCGAAGGGACAGACACAGGAACGAAGGACACATGCCGGCCAGTCTAAGTGTTCTGGAGTAGTAGCAAGCTACCAGGGCTCAGTGGAAGCACTAGGAGACATTTCCCGGTAAGAGAGGCTACCAAGGATAAACAACTAGATAGTCAGATCCCACACATACCAAGCATTTCAATAACATACACACAATATGCTCGATATGTGCAAATACAACATGGAATCACAACATGACTCTACAACTCAAGTATTTTATTCAGTAGGCTCCGAGGAGCGAGATATTACAAACATGGGTCTCACGACCCAACATTCAGAGCATACAAGTCAAAGCACATGCGGAAGCATAACATGTCTGAGTACAGACATCTACAAATGAAAAAGGCTGAGAAGCCTGACTAACTACCAGACCCTGCCGAGGGCACAAGATCGTAGCTGAGGTATCAAGCCAAACGTCAAAGTCCACGCGGAACTACTAGCAAGACTGAAATCTCTCTACAAAACATAAAATAGGCAAACGTGAGTACAAATGTACCCAGCAAGACTGATACGTCCATTTTGCATCATGCTTTTATATCAATATTTATTGCATTATGGGTTGTTATTACACATTATATCTCAATACTTATGGCTATTCTCTCTTATTTTACAAGGTTTACCATGAAGAGGGGGAATGTCGGCAGCTGGAATTCTGGCTGGAAAAGGAGCAAACGTTGGAAACCTATTCTGCACAGCTCCAAAAGTCCTGAAACTCCACGAAACAACTTTTTGAAATTAATAAGAATTTCTGAGCGAAAGAAATACGCCAGGGGGCCCACACCCTATCCAGGAGACAGGGGGCGCCCCCCCCCCTATAGGGCGCGCCCCCCTATCTCCTGGGCCCCCTGGTGGGCCTCCGGTGTCCATCTTCTGCTATATCATCGCTTTTACCCTGGAAAAAATCGTGGGCAAGCTTACGGGACGAAACTCCGCCGCCACGAGGCGGAACCTTGGCGGAATCAATCTAGGGCTCTGGCAGAGCTGTTCTGCCGGGGACACTTCCCTCCGGGAGGGGGAAATCATCACCAACGTCATCACCAACGATCCTCTCATCGAGAGGGGGTCAATCTCCATCAACATCTTCACCAGCACCATCTCCTCTCAAAACCCTAGTTCATCTCTTGTATCCAATCTTGTATCAAAACCACAAATTGGTACCTGTGGGTTGCTAGTAGTGTTGATTACTTCTTGTAGTCGATGCTAATTGGTTTACTTGGTGGAAGATCATATGTTCAGATCCTTTATGCATATTATTACTCCTCTGATTATGAACATGAATATGCTTTGTGAGTAGTTATGTTTGTTTCTGAGGACATGGGTGAAGTCTTGCTATTAGTAGTCATGTGAATTTGGTATTTCGTTCGATATTTTGATGAGATGTATGTTTTCTTTTCCTCTAGTGGTGTTATGTGAACGTCGACTACATGACACTTCACCATTATTTGGGCCTAGAGGAAGGCATGGGGAAGTAATAAGTAGATGATGGGTTGCTAGAGTGACAGAAACTTAAACCCTAGTTTATGTGTTGCTTCGTTAGGGGCTGATATGGATCCATATGTTTAATGTTGTGGTTAGGTTTACCTTAATACTTCTTTTGTAGTTGCGGATGCTTGCAATAGGGGTTAATCATAAGTGGGATGCTTGTCCAAGTAAGAGCAGTACCCAAGTACCGGTCCACCCACATATCAAATTATCAAAGTACCGAACGCGAATCATATGAACGTGATGAAAACTAGCTTGACTATAATTCCCATGTGTCCTCGGGAGCTCCTTCCTCATTATTAGAAATTGTCCAGGCTTATCCTTTGCTACATAAAGGATTGGGACACCTTGCTGCACTTTATTTACTTTTCACTCGTTACTATTTATCTTATCACAAAACTATCTATTACCTACAATTTCAGTGCTTGCAGAGAAAACCTTACTGAAAACTGCTTATCATTTCCTTCTGCTCCTCGTTGGGTTCAACACTCTTACTTATCGAAAAGACTACGATTGATCCCCTACACTTGTGGGTCATCAAGACTCTTTTCTGGCGCCGTTGCCGGGGAGTGTAGCGCTTTTGGTGAGTGGAACTTGGTAAGGAAACATTTATATAGTGTGCTGAAATTTTCTGTTACTTGTCACTATGGAAACTAATCCTTTGAGGGGCTTGTTTGGGGTATCTTCACCCCAACCAGAAGAGCAAAGAGTTGCTCCTCAACCTACTGAACTTTATGAAAATATTTACTTTGAGATTCCTTCGGGTATGATAGAGAAACTGCTAGCTAACCCATTTGCAGGAGACGGAACATTGCATCCCGATTTACACCTTATCTTTGTGGATGAAGTTTATGGATTATTTAAGCTTGCAGGTATTCCCGATGATGTTGTCAAAAGGAAGGTCTTCCCTTTATATTTGAAGGGAGATGCATTGACATGGTATAGGCTATGTGATGATACGAGATCTTGGAATTATAAGCGATTGAAGTTGGAATTTCACCAGAAGTTCTATCCTATGCACCTTGTTCATCGTGATCGTAATTACATATATAATTTCTGGCCTCGCGAAGGAGAAAGCATCGCTCAAGCTTGGGGGAGGCTTAAGTCAATGTTATATTCATGCCCTAATCATGAGCTCTCTCGGGAAATGATTATTCGGAATTTTTATGCTTGGCTTTCTCTTGATAATTCCTGTGCTGGTTCTTATATGCTGAAGACTATTGATTTAAAATGGGACTTATTGGAAAGAATTAAATGCAACTCTGAAGATTGGGGTGACGATGGTAAGGAGTCAGGTATGAAATCTAAGTTCGATTGTGTTAAATCTTTTATGGATACGGATGCTTTCCGTGGATTTAGCTCTAAGTATGGACTTGACTCTGAGATACTAGCTTCTTTCTGTGAATATTTTGCTACTCACGTTGATCTCCCTAAAGAGAAGTGGTTTAAATATAATCCTCCTGTTGAAGTGAAAGTAGTGACACCTATTACAGTCGAAGAAAAGACTATTACCTATAGTGATCCTATTGTTCCTACTGCTTATGTTGAAAACCCTCCTTTTCCTGTTAGGATAAAGGATCATGCTAAGGCTTCGACTATTGTTCGTAAGAGTAATACTAGGACTTATACACCTCCTGAGCAAATTAATGTTGAACCTAATATTGCTATGGTTAAAGATCTCTTGGATGAGGATTTAGATGGGCATGTTATTTCTTTCTGTGGTGAGACTTCTAATATTGCTAGGCCAGATACTAAGACACGTAGACCTGTCGTAGGCATGCCTGCTATTTCTGTTAAAATAGGAGATCATTGTTATCATGGCTTATGTGATATGGGTGCTAGTGCTAGTGCAATACCTTATTCTTTATATCAAGAAATTATGCATGACATTGCACCCATTGAATTAGAAGACATTGATGTTACTATTAAGCTTGCTAATAGGGATACCATTAAACCCTTTGGGATTGTTAGAGATGTTGAAGTTTTGTGTGGGAAGGTTAAATACCCTGGTAAGTGTATGGGCCTAATGGGCCAAAAGAGGGACATATCAGCCCCTGGTGCGCCGCTTCCTTCGACAGCAGGCCCTAAGGGAAGGAAAGGGGAGGGGAGGCCCCTCCTTCCTTTCCCTCCTCAAGTGGGAAAGGGAAGGGGGCGCCACCCTCCCCTCCCTTTCCCCCGCACTTATACAAGGCAGGGGAGGGCGCGGCTTTGGAGAAACCCCAAGTAGGATTCCTCCTACTTGGGCGCCCCCTTTGACTGCTCCTCCCTCCCAACCACCTATATATATGTTGGAGGGGGGTGCCTAGCACACAACGTACAACATTGTCTTAGCCGTGTACGGTGCCCCCTCCACCGTTTACACCCCCGGTCATATTTTCGTAGTGCTTAGGTGAAGCCCTACGGAGATAGCTTCACCATCACCGTCACCACGCCGTCGTGCTGCCGGCACTCATCCACTACCTCGCCGTCTTGCTGGATCAAGAAGGCGAAGGACGTCATCGAGTTGAACGTGTGCTGAACGCGAAGGTGCCGTACGTTCGGTGCTCGATCGGTTGGAACGCGAAGAAATTCGACTACATCAACCGCGTTGTCAAACGCTTCCACTTACGGTCTATGAGGGTACGTAGACACATTCTTTCCCCTCGTTACTATGCATCTCCATGGATAGATTATTGCATGTGCGTAGAAATTTTTTGTTTTTTCATGCAACGTTTCCCAACACATCAAACTTAGGAAAGTCCGTCTTCAGAGTACTACCAAAGTGTGAACGGTGCGCGTGACTGTGGGAGTGACACTCATCATATTGAGACTCATAATCGAACAGCTTGGGCTCATGATTGGACATATCGTTGGTCGGAGGCAGATCGAGGGATCTGGGATCCTTCGGAAGTAGCCCCCGTGCTAGGTGGTGCCCGCCTTACCCATGGGGCCGGGCCGCGGCGTCAATACGGACCTAGATGGTTGGAGGAGACGCGCTGGCACAAGTCGGTCAGTGGGTCGAGGTGTGGGAGCCTCTAGTACCCCGAGGCATGCTGCAGCATCCTCCGCATGGAGTTCTAGCCACGAAGCCGAGGTAGTAAAGGTATTAGTCATAGTACCATCATTGTCTCCGTGCGCCCGCGGCACCGTTGACATTGGGATGCGGTGCGGGTCAAGGTGCTAGCTGTGGGGGAGGTTAACGTCCGGCCACGGCAGCGGCGGTCGGATATGCCAGTGCTAGTGTGCGCAGTGCACCGAGATGTAAAGTTGGTTCTGTGGCCCGCGATCCCTGGCCGCACGTGGCTCCATCTCAAAGGCTTTTGGCAGTGTGGCGGCGGCCGCGGGGGGGGGGGGGGGGGGGGGGTAGTGTGGTGGGATGAGTTTGCGCTGGTGTCGAGCTTACCCTTGCCCTTGCCGAAGAAACCCATGGCGAGCTAAGGTTTTGCTGTCACCAGTGAGGGAGCGAGCGTGGCCAGATTTGGACAAGGAGAAGTGGATGAGGCTGAACCCCCGCATGCTTGCATTAAAAAGGACAAGGACCCAGATGCTTCCACACACTGCCATGCATGCCCAAGTTAGGTGGCCACATAGACTACGACCATGGGTGGTGGTTGGGCGGGCGACAAGTGGGGCCACGGCGAACATCAAAGGGACACTCAGCACGTCCATCTCGACGCAAACCAGGCGTAAATATGAATTGGAAATGCATCCAGGCAGACACCGAATGGACGTGTTTTGGGTTTGGGTCAAGGCAATGGGCTGGTGTTTTCGTCCATTCAGACGCAAACGGACACGCGTGCGGACCATTTTGAACACGGGAAAACAAAAGTCCCTACTCGAAGCTTTGGGAGTTGGTCCAATTCGAGGCTCTGGTATATCTATTTTACTGGCAACCCATCCCACAGGCATGAGGTAGCTAGCAGACAAGTAATAATACAGAAAAATTGTACATCTACCAAATTATGTGCCAGTCATATTAGTGGTGAACACGCACTGTTAAACGGCACACTAGCAAAAGAAGAATCATAAGGGGGGTTCAGACAACTTCATTTGCTACATGTAACATTCCAAACACAAACCCCCTGGGGAATCCTAGACACAATTAGAGCAGTCTCTTAGATTTACAGCAAACAGAATGTCAGTCCATGTAAGAATACCATATGTAATGTACACCACGCCTCCTAAACCGAATCCATCCTTGTCTACTAAACTGACAGCGCCAGAGACAGCTTGTGAACAACAACCCCCACAACATGCTTTTGCTGTACAAAATTGCCATATAAATCAGCAAGCTGTCGCCTCAGAGCCGCTGTCCCTGGCATGAACCGCCAATAGACATGCTTGCATTTCTTTTCTTTTCTTTGGGGCTCCAGCATTCTGCTGTCCAATGCCAAATGTCAACACAGCCATCTCCAGGGAATTACAACAAAATTTACCTAACCTGGCTCTAAATTGCTAATTTGTTATCTCATGAAGCAGTTGAGCCAGCCGAAAGTGGTCCGTCTCTCAGCTGCTGTAGACAAAGTTGGAGTTGCTTTTGTATCATCTCAGCAACCATTCGCAGCCTTCCTTGGCCGGGTTCTGCAACAGCAGGGGTCCCATTCACAGTCTCCACTGCCCTCGTCACCTTCTGCTTACATCTCTCCCAATCTTCAGACTGCAGCCAGCAAGCTCTCCCACCATGGCTCCCATTTATTGCAAGGAACGATATATGGCTGTTGTCTCCAAAAGAATACCTCAGTCTCACGGACACACAATACGGAAGCCAGGCAGCTCCACCAGCTACGTTCATGTGAGGAATGAGCGCATGGTCAAGTACAAACGTGAGAGCAAACTCTACTGAACTGTGGGCTCTGTCATGATGAATATTGCTCTTAGCTAAAGAGCTTTCTGTTCTATCATCTGAAGCTGATCCTGAGTGATTTTCCAAACAAAGCTCAATGCGAGCCCTCTGAGCAGTTGCAATGTCACCATGAGCCTGGGAAAACCCTTTCTTCCAAGTAATCAGCTTCAAAAATTCTCTCAGCACCGATATAGGTAATGTAAGCAAAGTGATAAAAGAAGCAACTCTTGAAGCATCATATGGTTCAGAGGCAACACGCCTGCTGAAATAATCACATATCTCGTTGATCTCGGCAGATGTCAGCTCCTCCTGAGCATTGCTCTGAGCTTGCTGTTGCTGTTGCTGTTGCTGGTGGTGAAACCGCTTAACACTCAGAACTTGTAGAAGCAGTTGAACCCGATGGACGCTAACTGCAAATACATAACCTCTACAAGAAGACGACGGAAAATAATGTATCAGAAATATAAATTGTCAAACTTCAAACTGAAAAGAAAGCAAAGAAAGAAGCATTTTCAGTAAATGATCAGTTTTCTTTGTAATTCTAGCCTATTCTCAAAGAATTATGGGTTGATGCAGAAAATAAATACATCAGTACAATACCTATATTCAGTAAATATATAAAGTATCTGGACGTAAAAAAATAGCATATCAGCAATTTAATGCATGGTGGGAAATTAAGAAGGATGATACATGTAATGTAATGTAATATTTTAAGATCCTGCATAAACAGAATATAACTAGGAAAGGGCACTATTATCCAATGATAATAAAGGAAAACTCAATATGTTAGATTGCACATAGAAATTTCCCATTGCTAATATTCCATATGGAAGAGCGAACAACAATGATTTACGGAATGAGAATCTGATAACAGACTTCAGTTTCTCAATGAAACAATACATTGTTCTATTTTATTATTTATTTTTATTATTATCATCATCGTCATAATAATAATCTTACCCCACATAGAACCGCAGTGCAGGCTGCTCTTGATCCAAATTCAAAAGAGCCCCTTCGTTGTCCTTCAAAATTGACCCCAATATCTCTTTCAGAAGTTCAGGCAACTGTGCAAACAACCATAGAACTCCAAGGTACTTAAGAATCCCTCTTAACACCTTCTTGAGAGCTGCCAACGGAACCCAACCACCACCGTAGCCACCATCATCCCCAAGCCCAATGAAGGCTGTGTTTAGTTCTCCTTTCATATGAACAGGAAGGCCAGTTCCAGGTGTTAGTCGCACAGAGGCTCCACCAATCCCTGAAGCAAGACCTGAAGAAGACAACATGGCATTTCCTGCTCGACTCAAACTAGCTGCTACATGGTTGGTGACACTAGAAGTTGGCCTGGACATAGCAACACCAGGGGTGGCATTTAAACGGTTTGCGACAGGAACAGATTGTGGAGCTCCAGCACTAGTATTTAAGTGTGGACCAGGCTGTGTAGCATTCATGAAAGCAGGTTCAAGAGCATTTAGACCTTGAGCAACATGCTCCATTATGAAAGGTCTAAATTGTGGACATGGTAATGACCCGCCAACTGAAGGCCCACCCTTAGGAGGGGTTGCGGGCTGTAGCCAAACCTGATCCCCGGCGAAGCAACGCATGTCAACAGAAAACTTCTTGCGATATATAATGCGTATCCAGTATGGGCCCCGAAGCACGACGGAAACATCAAAAGGCAGCAATGAACTAGGAACGAGTCCAGGTCCACCCCGTCCAGCAGCGGAGAGCATGGCAGCAGTATGAAGAGTATGACCACCCAAATGTGCCGTAGCATTTGATGGGGCAGATGCATGATGCATAGTTGTTGCAGATGAACCATTTGCTACTGGCCCCTGGGAGGTGACATTATTAGTTTGCTTTGGCATTGAGCTGTACCCAGTCGAAACTGTTACAGGCATCCGTGCAGGACGAATTGCACCCCCAAGAGCAAGTAAAGGTCCTGCTGTTAGCCGAATACAATCCAAGAAGGATGCAACCTCACCACCATTCACGAAATCCTCCAAAAACTGCATTTAATGAACATGATAACAAGATCAATTAAAGAAACAGAATGGCCGATGCCTAGAGGTCAACTGGAACAGCTCATTTGACAGTACAGAAAGAACATGTCGAATAAATAAATTAAGTACTGCTATCCTTGAACTTTCATAATAAGTTACACCTGTACACAATTGCCAAAAGACAAAGAAAGATGAAATCTAGAAGAAATTATTTTCAACAGGAAATTGAACTGAAAAGGAGAATGCACACAATTCATAGAGAATTGAGTTGTCAACCTGTGAAATACGAAATGCAATTTAGTACGACAGAAAAATATCACGTTGTTGTGTTCTGATTCATTAGGAACTAAGAGGCTAAACGATGCACTACAAGAAACATGTAGAAATGTAGGCACTAGGAAGTGGGAACTTGGTTTTGTTTTCAAGACGGCCGCCGGACCATTTTTTCTTGATACATACGTAATTTTATTAGTACTACTACTACTTATAAACATATGAGTTACAAAAATATTAGTACTCCCTCCGATCCATATTACTTGTCACTCGAACGGATGTATCTAGACGTATTTCAATGCTAGATACATCCGTTTGAGCGACAAGTAATATGGATCATAGGGAGTATAAACTTTAACATGTTAAAAGATCTATACATCATTTACTTGTATTCATCTCATGTACTCCCTCCGTTTCTAAATATAAGCCCTTTTAAAGATTCCAATATGAACTACATACGGATGTGTATAGACGTATTTTAGAGTGTAGATTCACTCATTTTGCTTTGTATGTAGTCCATATTGAAATCTCTAAAAAGGCTTATATTTAGGAACCGAGGGAGTATGTCGTTTCCAAGCATAGCGTAAGGATGAGTTAAAAAGCACTAGTTATAAACTTTGACGTGTTGAAAGATTCATATCATTTGCTTGTACTCATCTCAAGTATGCTCTTTCGAAACATAGAGTAAGCATGAACGGACCTTTGTGTGTGGCCAAAGCTGGTCAGGAGAAACATGCATTGTGCAACCTTCCTTAGCAGTTTCCCATTCGACGACAAAGTGAACCATTGGCATATGGCCATAGCTGAACCAAAAGCTCATTAGGCCAACAGCTTCAATCCTGAATGGCTTTCCCATCTGTTCAGATAGCCTGTCAGCATCACTATGGCCTTTATTAACAGACTGTGATTTCATCCCCACAGATATATGGTTATCATCTAGCTTATCATCAAGTTTTACACCGATCAATCTCCTCATTCCACGAGCAAATACACGTGCATTGGCAAGCCGTTGTAAATCTGACACAAGCCTCTTAACACTATCTGCCTCAACACTGCTATAAGTTAAAACAACACCATCCGCGTCAAAAGAGATATGTGAATCCATCTCAGATGTGTTAGCTATGCGTACACCAACACCCCACGGTGTTGAGGTGCTTCCTCCATTGAGCTCCCAAAGTTCCTTGAAATGTGGATCATTTATCCTAACATCCCATGACATGCTTCCAGCCTTCCCAAGGCGTAAGCATATGTGTTTCCAAGAATCATCTTGAGCAAACGGTAACCTGAACCAAATATTCGAGGATGGTGATCGCATGCCCACTTCTTCGACATATGGAATGGCGCTACAATACATCTGGGCAGTTAGTTGAGCATGCTTGATGCATAGCGAACAGTGCCGTATTACATGTAGTAGCACTGAAGCATACACAGTTGCTGGAACACAATTATTTCTTTCGGCAAGAATATTATTTCCATGGGTGAGGCTGGTTCCTGATTGTGAACTAGAAGAGTATGCCTGCAAAGGAAGGGAACTCTGCACCGATTCTGATATTTTTCTTCGCTTACTTGGCTCACTGGATTTCAGTCCTTGCAGTGAAGGGAGATCTAGCAGGAAATCTGAAAGAGAGCGCTTTCTAGGTGCACAATCAGCGCCTACGGTGATGGCCTTCCCTAATCCTGTCAATTGCACAAGTAAGGTAAACACATTTGTAATGGTAATGCAACCTTATCTAATTTAACAGACAAAAAAATCGTAAATACAGGAACTGAGCCTAGATCAGCTGGTGGGAAGTGTGGGTACTGGGTAGTACCCCCTCCTAGTGATCTAAATGCTCTTATACTTCTTTACTTAGGGAGTACTAGTCATAGTTAAAAAGGCACGCCTAGCGCTTAATTGCGCATAAGCGTACGCTTTGGTCAGAAAAGTGCAAGGCAGTGGCAAAAGGCCGTGAAGCTTATCCAGGGATGTTTTTTATTTGCATTTACGCCTTTTAGAAAGAGCCGCTAAATTAAATTACCTTTTAGCGAAGGAAGAACGCCTAGCGCTTTTTTAACCATGGTACTAGACTACTAGTACACCCCCATCACCCAGGTTTCAGTCCTCTTCAACTCTAATTTGGGTGCTTATTTCCCCTATTGATGAAAGTAACCTAGTTCCTCCTAGGTGATCTAGCCAAAAAAAAAACTTTGCATAAATACCTTCAATGGCAGGTGAAGATCGAACCAAATGAGCAGGCAACGTGCTTGAAGGGGCAAGTTGAAATGGTTTATTTCCATCTGCAATACCATGCTCACTTGGAGAGCTCAATGAACTCAGGTCATGATTAGATTTAGAGTTTGACAACTTGATAGCAGATGAATTTCTTACAGGGTTAGAGGACGAAAAGGCGTTTGTACTCTGTAAATGGCTCAAACTAGTTGGGAAATAGCTGTTCACACCGACACCAGGACGAACTATTGAGGTATTATTAGCTTGGGCATGAGACAAGGCCCCATCCTGCATGTGTGAAATAGTTCTGGTGCTTCCGCCTTGAGGACCAAGTGAAAGAGAGCGCACAGGAGAAGCAGAAGGCAAACTAGAACCATGTTCACATTCGAAGGTCTCATCAACAATAGATGAAAACGATGGTGAACAAGCAGGCAGCAGCGGAAGAGGATCAACACTATTCTGAATGAGAAGTTGATTGTCCATCATGTCATCACAGTTCTCTATACTTTGTAGGGAATGCAGTTTGGCATCAAAAGGATTTGAATTCTTCTCATATTTTATTTTTTCCATCTGCCCAACATCAATCTTGTTTACCCTCATGGCTTCTTTGGCATCTATATTTGCATTAAACTTATTGCTTGCGTCAGACTGTGTTTCAAGCAAATGAAAAACAGGCCTGAAATCCTTATCAAGTTGCATCAACAGATAATAGGCATTGGCGCATTGCGGAAATCCCATAACCATCAGATCTGAACCATGTAATATAGCCTCTGGAATCTTTAGAGTACCCTGAGACTGCTCATAAACCTGGAATAAAAACAACAGAATTTGATCACTTTATATCTGGAGTAAAGAAATTTGCGTATTCACGCACTTATACAGGTCATATATAAGAGAATGCCAATTGTATTAATACAGCCAGAGGCACTTATCAGCAGAACACACAGCAGCTGTATAAGGATGTAAATAGTGATCTCAAACAAGTTACATGCCCTGGAGGTTATTTGGCATTAATACAGTTATCCTTGATTCAAAATCCCAGACAAAAGATGCTGCTTTGGCAGACCTGATCATGGGAGTCCATGGCCCCAGCTTAAAGAAGCCACACACCCCCCCCCCCCCCCCCCCCCCTCCCAAAAAAAGAACATATGGTGAATATAAATAATGTTCTGTTTGGCTTTAGCCTGGCCCGCTGGTATTTCAAGGCT
This sequence comes from Triticum timopheevii, assembly GCA_963921465.1. Taxonomy (NCBI): domain Eukaryota; kingdom Viridiplantae; phylum Streptophyta; class Magnoliopsida; order Poales; family Poaceae; genus Triticum; species Triticum timopheevii. The sequence goes on from OY997270.1 coordinate 304,362,987, forward strand.
ACGATGTCTATTACAAAACCACACGAATTGTTCTCGGCCTCAAACATTTCTAATACAAAATCACACAAGTTGCTCAACAGAAAACAGCTGGTGGGAGGAGCTGGATAGATTGAAAGGTGGGAGCTTAGGAACCATTGCAGGGAGATGTGGCAAGGGCAGGAGAACCCTGGCCGCATGTGTCAGTACAAGAGGGCGACGAGAAGTAGATAATACTTCTAGTTTCTTCAACGTCGGACTCCCTAGACCTTGCTAATATGCTACTCCCTTCGTCCCAAAATAAGTGTCTCAACTTTATACTAACTTTAGTACAAAGTTGTACTAAGATTGAGACACTTATTTTGGGACGGAGGGAGTACTACACTTCCAGATGCTGCCAGACTGGAGTCCACTTTCTTGCTGCTTAGTGACTGAGCATGGTATCCCGAGCCTACAACATTAACAGTACAGCAAAGATAAACTACCCCCCTTCTGGTTTGTAAGGCCTGTGCGTATCTCTAGATCGTCAATTTGATAAACTTAATATGGGTTATACACCATTAGAAACTCATTCGACTTACAAATTTTATGATAAACTTTTTGTGGCATATAACTTGTATTACATTGATCAAATTAACGACCTAGAAATACAAGCAGGCCTTAAAACTGGAAGAGAGGAGGTATACACATTTATGATTTAGTGTACTTTACACATATGTTTTTCTATAACATAAGAGATAAGACTAATCCTGCGAGAGGGAATGAGGAGAAGTGGAAATCTGTAGGACCAGAGGAATATGCTTGAACCAGAATGTACCACAGCCCCACATATGATATATACTCCCTCCGTTCCAGAATATAAGGTGCATCGATTTTTGTGCAAGTCAAACTTGTGTATGTTTGACCAAGATTATAGAATAAAATATTGACATTTACAATACAGAGTAAATAAAATATGAAAATATTTTTCGTGATGGGTCTAATGATACAAATTTGGTACTGTAGGTATTGGTATTTTTTTCTATTAACTTGGTCAAACATGCGCACATGTTTGACTTTTGAAAAAACTAATACACCTTATTATTTTGGAACAGAGGGAGTATTATTCAAGTATTTTCATGACAAATCAACTCATGATTCTGATATTTTCACATGGCCATTTTCTAGTGATGTAGTTGGTTGAAGTGGCAAAAGTGCAACTGCGCGCATCCCACAGTAATGTTCTCTCAGATAGAGGGATTATAATACTGCACCTGCTAATAAAATTCAGAAATAAAGACAACATGATATTATCAAGACAGTTGGCAACCTTGAGGCCAAAAAAACTTCCAGTAGATACAAGCAGATGGAGAATGCTCCTAGTCCTTAAGCTTGAGAAAACCTCAGTCGCTGTGTTACTGCCTTTGTTTAGAGCTTCTTCCCAATCCAGCAGAGCGGAAGGAGGTAAGATATTCTTTGGTGATTGTAGGATGAAATGACCACTCCTATTAAAGAGAGAAATGAGTTGCAGTACTATGAAACTGAAAAAGACCAGACTGGAATACATCACAAGGCATAAGCATAAATATCTAGCCTTCATCTGATCATGCTTCAAGCTAAGACAGTACGGCTATAACAGATTCCGGCACTGAAGGGACGATGTCCATCAAAAATTTCTCAGAAGCAGTAGCTTTCGATTCTTGAGTGATGCATAGCACAATACTTACTTGAACAACATTTTGTAGCACTTGTTTATGAGTGGGGAAGTGAACACATGGATCTAGGGAAACAAGTGAAAACGAAAAATAATCAAGCCATCACCAACCAGTTTAACTTTCTAGGATCAGTCCTACCACTAAGAAAAACGCTGTGGTTGCAGCGCGATCAGCAGTAGAAATGCAATCAACGCTATAACCGTCCTAGACTGTCTACCATGATACATCACAAGCATATGCATGGATCGGTACGGGTCGGAAGATTGAGGACAGGCAGTGGCACTTGCTTGGTACTGAGGGTTTTTTTTTTTGTTACTGTTGTTGCCGAGGACAGGCAGTCGGAGGGGTTTTTAACTCCGCCTATGTTGTCTCAACATAGCCGGTCCCAAGCCCGGGTAAAGGAGGAGGGTTGTGATAGGCTTGGCGAGCCAACGTAAAAACTCAGCCACTCTTATGGAGATGAAACCCAAAGGACTGGAGTATCACCGAAGAGCTAGCTATGGAAAGGGGTGCGTGGAAGCTTGCTATCCATGTGCCAGAGCCATGAGTTGGTTGCGAGATTTTATGGGTTTCACCTCTAGCCTACCCCAACTTGTTTGGGACTAAAGGCTTTGTTGTTGTTGTTGTTGTTGTACTGTTGTTGCTGAATGAAAATGATGCCTGCCCTCTTTTGTAAAATGGAGCCAGTCCTACAGCCTACTCTAACAAAAGGAAACTAACCCTGTCTTACTCTACAGCAAGTAAACACAACTAATGCTGATCTTAATAAAACTATCGTGTGCCTGGCTTGATAGTTTTTGTGTACCTCGTGGTGGATGCCCACAACCGTGACAGATGAACAATGTGATCTCAGCAATATTATAGGTATAACAGTGTGACCCTACAAGCTAAAAAAATGAGGCAAACAAAGAACCTAATGGTTGTGGAATTACAAGTGAAAAGATTATTTTCTAAGCAAGAGGGGGTGAAGTTGAACAATAGTCACTAGGTCTACATCCAATAAGTTAATTCATAACAACACGGGTAGTGCTGACAAACCTGATATTTACTCCAAGACCAATATATGCTTGACCATATGCTCGCACTTGAAGCACTTCATTTCCACAAAAATCTGCAAAGCTCGCTTTCTCTGTCTTCTGCACTTATCAGCATATTAGGCACTATAAATGTCAGCAAATAACCAATATATTCTTATAGTAAGTAAAGCTTTGGAAATACGGGAATGTTTAGCTTCAAGATCTGAAGAGTCAAGACAATACCCACCAGGTAACATATTAGCACATGCCGCATATAGTACAACCAAAGGGTATGACTTTCAACAACAATGAAAAGTGACCATGTCTACAAGTTCCCAACAAGCAACATGGGAACCATAATGCATTTCCACCAATGGTACGATAAACAAACAGTCCACATAATATTGTTTAATAATGGGACTGTACTACCCGAGTTTAGGGAAGCTCTATTTTTCACAAATGGTACAAGGAAACCCGGGTGTGGTCTTAAATGAGCATGGGCCAGGTCGTCACCCCCATGGTGGCGCGCCATATCATCTGGATATGGTGATAAGTGAGGAAGGATCGGGTCGTCGCATCCTTAATGGCTACATCGACACCTGGGTGTAGTGAAAAGTGAGCAAGGGTTTTTGCATTTGACACGACGAGTGCAAAGAGTAAGGAAGCTAGCCACGCCAAGTAGAATCTGCTTAGGTAGCTGGAACATAGGGTCCCTGACGGGTAAGTTACAGGAGTTAGTTGATAAGATGAGGAGAGGTGTTGATATCCTATTCCAAGAAACCAAATGGAAGGGACAGAAGGCAAAGGAGGTGGAGGATACCGGCTTCAAGCTGTGGTACACGGGGTAACTGCAAACAAAAATGGAGTGAGCATCTTGATCTACAAGAGCCTCAAGTATGGAGTGGTAGGCGTCAAGAGGCAAGGGGGCGGATTATCCTAGTCAAGCTGGTCGCTGGGGACTTACTTCTCAATATTATCAACACGTATGCCCCGCAAGGAGGCCACAATGAGAGTATAAAGAGGGAGTTCTGGGAAGGCCTGGAGGACTTGATCAGGAGTGTAGCTATTGGGGAGAAGCTCTTCATGCGAGATCTCAATGGTCATGTGGGTACATCTAACACGGGTTTTGAAGGGGTACATGGGGGCTTTGGTTATAGCAGCAGGAATCAAGGAGAGAGTGTCTTGATCTTTGCTTTAGCCTACAACATGATCGTAGCTAACACCCTCTTTAAAAGGAGAGAATTCCATCTAGTGACTTTTAGTAGTGGTCAACACTCTAGCCAGATTGATTTCATCCTCTCAAGAAGATAAGACAGGCATGCTTGCCTAGATTGTAAGGTGATACTTGGAGAGAGTGTTGTCCCTCAACATAAGCTTGTGATGGCTGACTTCAGCTTCTGGATACGTGTCCATCGTGATAATCACGTCAAAGTCACCAGAACAAAGTGGTGGAAGCTCAAGGGGGAGGCACCTTAGGCTTTCAAGGAGAGGGTTATTAGGGAGGGCTCTTGGGAGGAAGGAGGTGATGCAAACAATATGTGGATGCAGATGGCGATTTATGTTCGGAAGGTGGCTTTAGAGGAGTTTGGGGTGACCAGGGGAAGTAGAAGAGAAGCTAAAGATACTTGGGGCCAGTTTTTAGGGCTTATGGCTGGCTGTGGAAATTAGCTGCTATTGTAGTGTTAAAAAACGTCTTACATTATGGGACGGAGGGAGTAAGTGTTAACTAGTAGGCTTCTAAAATAAAATTTTAGGTTGGGCTTCTAGAATAAGCTGGGGAGGGAGCAGCTTGAGATTATTACCACAGCCAGGCATAAGCCTCAAATGAATTGGCCCTTAGTGATGGAACGATGATGTTCAGAAGGCTATTAATGAGAAGAACGATTATTTCAGACGCCTACACCTAGATAGGAGTGAAAACAACATTGAGAAGTGCAAAGTGGCAAAGAAGACTGCAAAGCGAGCTACGAGTGAAGCGAGGGGACGGCATATGAGAACCTCTACCAACGTTTAAACACAAGGGAAGGCGAAAGAGACAACTATAAGACGGCCAAGATTCGAGAGAGGAAGACAAAGGATGTCAACCAAGGCAAATGCATGAAGGATGGAGCAGATTGATGTCCGGTGAAGGGCGAGGAGATCAAGAATAGATAACGAGAGTACTTCAAAAAACTGTTCAATGGAGAGAATAAGGGCTCTGCCATTGAGATGGATGACTGCTTTGATGACAACAACGGACATTTTGTGAGTCGGAGGTCAGGGAGACATTAAAAAGGATGAAAGGAGGCAAGGCCATGGGCCTTGATTGTATCCCCATTCAGGTGTGGAGATGCCCTGGAGACATGGCGATAGTATGGCCAACTAAGCTTTTCAACCTCATTTTCCGGCCAAACAAGATGCCCAAAGAATGGAGGCAGTGTATATAGTAGTATCAGTCTTCAAGAATAAGGGGGATGTTCAAGGTTGTACTAATTACCATGGAATTAAGATGATGAGCCATACAGTGAAGCTATGGGAGTCATTGAGCACTGATTAAGAATATGGCAAGTGTAACCAAAAATCAGTTTGGTTTCATGCCCGGGAGGTTGACCATGGAAGCTATTTTCTTGGTAGTTGGTACGACAACTTATAGAGAGATACGGGGAGCAAAAGGACCTGCATATGGTGTTCATTGGCTTGGAGAAGGCCTATGATAAGATACCATGGAATGTCATGTGGTGGGCCTTGGAGAAACACAAAGTCGCAACAAAGGATATTACCCTCATCAAGGACATGTATGACAATGTTGTGACAAGTATTCAAAAAAGTGATGGCGACGATGATGACTTTCCAAATAAAATAGGCCTGCACCAAGGATCAACTTTGAGCCCTTATCTTTTTGCTTTGGTGATGGATAAGGTCACAAGGGATATACACGGAGATATCCCCTGGTGTATGCTCTTTGCGGACGATGTGGTGCTAGTCAACGATTGTAGGACGGGGGTTAATAGAATGTTAAGAGTTGTGGAGACACACTTTAGAATCAAAAAGTTTTACGCTTGGTAGACTAAAACTGAGTACATGAGGTGAAGTTTCAATACTACTAGGCACGCGGAGGAGGTTAGCCTTGATGGGCAGGTGGTGCCTCAGAAGGACACATTTCCGGTATTTGGGATCAATGCTGCAAAAGGATGATATTCATGAAGATGTGGGCCATCGAATCAAAGCCGGATGGATTTAGTAGTGCCAAGCTTTTGGCGTCATCTGTGACAAGAGACTGACACAAAAGCTAAAAGGCAGGTTCTATAGGACTGTGATTTGACCTGCAATGTTATATGGCACAGAATGTTGGACAACTAAAAGGCGACATGTCCAATAGTTAGGTGTAGCAGAGATGTGCATGCTGAGATGGAAATGTGGCCCCACAAAAAAGGATCAGATCTGAAATGATGATATACATGATAAAGTTGGGGTAGCACCAATTGAAGAGAAGTTTGTCCAAAATCGTCTGAGATGGTTTGGGCATATACAACACAGACCTCCAGAAGCGCTGGTGCATAGCCGAAGGATAATGTCTACTGATAAGTAGACCAAACATAACATGGGAGGAGTCCATAAAGAGAAACCTGAAGGACTGGAATATCACCAACGAACTAGCCATGGACAGGGGTGTGTGGAAATTAGCTATCCACGTGCCAGAACCATGACTAGGTTTCGAGATCTTATGGGTTTCAACTGAACCTAGCCCAACTTGTTTGCGATCGAAACACTTTGTTGGTGGTGGTGGTGGTGGTGGTGTTGTGGTATTAACATAATAACATTCAGTATAGTATCATGTGTCATAGAAAACACAAAGGTACATAAACATAATGGTTTGTATCATTACCTTATGTGGTGCCTTTGCTACGCCAATGTCCCGCTTCAGGATAACATCTTTGGGTGACTGACAAATTTGCACATTTTTGCACAATTGTCTCTGAATGTCAAGAAGACGTGTGTGCCTATTGCAGGCAATTGCTTTTAAAATGAGTTTCTCAACATCAATGCAGGACAGATCAAGAGAAAGATTAGCTTCTTTATCTGTCAAAGGATCAAGTATAAATGAGCTATGCTGGCATTTTATCTGCATGTCTTGCCCTGCCTCAATTTTGATAAATGGGGATAAATCAGATTCTGCTGGGCCACTGTTTTTTCCATCCAACCAGTAATTCAATTTCAACACAGGTAACCTAAAACCACTTGAATCAAATTCCCCATCTTGACCAAGCTGCATTACAGCAGCATTTCCAGTTTGACCTATGGTGCTGTCTTGGATACGTTCAGAACTTATTGCTTCCTTCCACCTTCCGTGTCGAAGAACATTAGCCTGCCTAATGATAGTGTCCATAGCAAGTGAAATGCTTAACTCGTGAAGTATAGCATACAGCACAGAAAAGGGATTCTCAGAAACTGCCATTCTTCTTTCTATATCATCACCAAGAGCAAATCTCCTAATTTCTCCCAGCTTAATAGGGCCATTCTTCTCACCAACAAGCAACTCCATGTGCAGTATCCTCCATAACTCTAAGTTACCACGGTAACCTAACGTAAGAAGAACTTTAAATTCTCCATCCACACGAAAAACAGCTATCCCATCAGTTACTGAAATGCTAGATGCTTCTTTGGGTCTTGGAGTCACAAGTACTTTGTAGCGCACACTGGTGTCCAACTTCTGCAAAGCATGTTTTTCTTCATCTGGAGAAAGTTTATTTTGGCTCCCTATATCTTCTATACATCTTGGTAACCTCTGATAACTGCCTGTAAGCATAACCTCTAAAGCAGAAGGAACATCAAATGTAGGAGCTCGTGCTTGCTGCAACCTCTCATGCATGAAGAACAGTGAGTCAGCTGTTCGGGTGAAGCATGTTTCATGGCTAGAAAGGGTCGATCCAAGTTGCTGACAGTACTGAACCAACGGAACCTGCACAGATTACAAGTAACCATCTCAAATACAACAAATAGAAGTAAAGAAGAAAAGAAGTGCAACACAAAGTTTCCAAGACAACGATTTCATGGTCTAGTGCCAACCAATAGGTAGAACGATGAAAACCCCACTTTAGTTTAGGATGATACTGATAAAAAACTGCAGAGACTTCAGGATGGAATGTATGGGCTATTCAATCAAACTTAATGATTTCATGTTCAAAGCCAATTGTGCAAGGGCACAACAAAAACAGAAGTTTGTTGTGAATAGTACTACATGAGCTTTTATTTTGACTATTCAGTTTTAATCTATTGTCTGTAGGTAATTTCTATTTCTCCCACTGGATATCTATGGATGTTTAAGGAGAGGGGTAATGGACTTGCTCCTATTTGAACTTGAATCCAACGAAAAGAACAAACAAACCTATTTTCGCAGAATAGACTGAGATTGCTGGACGAATAAAGCAAGAAGAAATAGCCGACCAAATGAAGTGCCAATTTGCCCCAACTATGGTAGCAATGTAAGGATACCAACGAAACAGCCCCTAAATTCAGAAGTCTATACCTATTTAATTGACCGCATTTCACTACACTACTGTGGCGATAAGGGTACTGTCTAGGGCAAACAGAAAACGGCCTCATCTCAATCAACAACGACCTGCTGACACCACTTGGCGAGCACATGGAGGCGGAGCATGCGCTGGCGGGTGCGGGCGATGAATTTGAGGAGGTCAATCTTCTTCTCGGAGTCCGACCGCTGCCGCCCGCCATAGGCGCCCTTCCAGTCGGACTCGACCTGCGACTTCTCCACGAGCTCCCGCAGCGCCAGGTACGACTCCTCCGCCGCCCGCCGCACCACGGACCCCAGCTCCACCGTCTGCTGCCCCAGCTCCCCCGCCATCGACGCGGCTAGGGTTTCCGCCTCAGCTTAAGCTCCCGCGACAACGGTTTTGGGAGGAAATCGAGGCCACCGCTGCGGGACGGCGAGGAGGAGGGGGGGCCTTCCGGGTAGGTGGCCGGGCAATACCGCCGGCGACGAATCGGCGGCGGCGGCCCGCGTGGGGTGGGATCGGAGCTTTTCGCTTCAGCGCTGGGTCGGGCCCGAACAGAGCGTGCGACCACGCCTAGTCTACAAGATCACGATGGGCCAGCGAGGCTGCGCGTATATAGTGGCCGTCGATCGAGGTACTGACGGTTAGATGAAGACAACGCTCAGGACGCAAACCGTCATATGACGCCGCACAGAACGCGTAGACAGCATTGCCGGGGAACTTAGGCCCAGTTCTTCTGCCAAAATCCGACGCCTACCCAGCTTCTTCAAGAATTTTTGAGTCTCATTTGTTTTAGAATTCTATTCAGTTATAGTCTAAATAGGTAGGATTATAAAACAAATGGGGCTCAAAGATTCTGAGAGAATCCCTAGATTCTAGCAAAAGAACTGGGCCTTAGCATCCGGAGGATCTCATATTAGGTGAGATTTTTCTTTTGAAAATACAAAATATGTTCGAACATTCAAAAAGAATTGTAGACACACATCAATGTTTGATGTACAATCTTAAAAAATTCAGCTCCTAATTCGACCTATACTAATAGAAACAGAAAAGACAAAATCAGATGTGAATAGCGTCAAAATACTATTCACCCAAATCTGTCATTGTTCACATTCAAATTTCTCTCTTTTGCATCTCCAACTGTACATTGAGTTTGAGTTGATCTTTTTTGAAGTTATAGATACACCCCCCGATATGTTGTCAAATAATTTTAGAATTTTTTGAAATGTCTAAATATGAATTTTTATGCTTGATCTCGTGATCTTTAATGCGAGATCATGTACCAGTCTCCCCGCATTGCTACCATCACACATTGTTGTGGAAATTTGTAGCAACTAAATTATTGAATGTAAAACTAAAACACATATGTCCTTCTCTTTTTCTTCTCCTACTTAGAAAAACTTAATGTTTTGTCGTTTGTTTTATCTTTCATCCAACTATCATGTTCCCACAGCTCAAAAAAATATCCTCTTCCCACGCCAACAAAACACTCACCCCACCACACATCCGGGTTTTCTTTTACCTCGTCCAGTTTTCCGAATCAAATCGATAAGACAAATGATGCATATCAATCGCGTGGCTAATCAACGTTCTGTTTGGTAAGCCAATAAATCGTGGCAACATATTTACAACAGTCCGAATTTTACATGCTTCCAAAAATAACTTAACTTCCTGGTATTTCTCATGAACAAGTCACGATGATTTAGTTGCCTATTTTGCAGCTAAAGTGCATTTTTACATTCACACAAGAAATCAAATCTTCCTAAACCAAAGTTCGACATGGGAACATCATGCCTTGGTAGCCTCCATGCCACGCGTTGTCGTCAGTGTTAGCTCATCGTCGATGCGCCGCCGCACTGCACTGCCTCACACCTCGACCTGGAACTCTCTGTTTAGTCGCTTGCCACCAACCCTACCATGGCGCAGAGGCCCACAGTCATGCAAGACGGCGCGGGTGCCTGAGCATCACTTCGGCGACTGTCACAAGTCGTTGCGGTCCTCGTGTTGCTCTGCGGTAGATCAAGTTCCACGCGCGTGGTCGCTGGCAAGCCAATAGACCTCGGCGCCACCTCTGTTTGGTTTGATCCAGAAAAAATGAGGAAAATAGTTGCTAGGGTTTCCATTGGGATGGTTTCGTTCCACCCGTGATAGATCTGGACCGTCCCTTGGATGGGTAATCTTTGCGGAAAGCGGACGGCAGGCGGTCCCAAATTGGGCTCGAATCAATAATGGGCTATGTCCCAGGCCATATAGAAAATTGTCATTATCATTAATGGGATTTTTCGCTACAGGATCAAAAAAATTAATAGGCTTCAATATGTCGATTTATGTTTTAGGCATTTTTTATTCCAATGCACGTTTTATCGTTTAAGGTTTTATAATAATGTAGATGCACGCTTAATAATTTTAAATAGTCAGTGGATATGTTATCTATAAATGAGTGGTCTTCCTTAGCAACGCACAGGCACTCGTCTAGTGAGAATATATATGAGAATAATACTGCATCACATTCTTGGCATATGAATGTGTCACTGTGTGCAAGACACATAGGACAGCAAGGGTCGCGAAGGCCCCTTCACTCATTCATGGAGAGGCGCAGCAATGAAGATCAATAACATATGAAAACGTAGAACACACAAGGACCTACCCAGGTTCATGATGCATGGTTGCGTAAAACCCTAGTCCTGCTTTGTGCTTATATGTGGGTAGACAGAGAGCTGCAAGCCTTTCTCGGAAAGGGAATTGCTCACTAACACTCTCAGCTATTCAGTGGCTCGGCCCCATTACAGTAACATGATCCTCCTTTTATAGTGCAAGGGGTACCATAGTGGCTACAGTGGTCAATACCTAACTCCGTTAGAGTAGGACAAAATGCATTAAATGACACATGAGGTGATGAGTGTTACTTTTACACTCCTCTAACATGAGTTTAAACCGAAATATTTCATTTAACCCGAGATATTTGCTTCGATATTAACACTAATGACTAATGAATGCAAAGGATTCTAAATGTCCGATCTTTATTTTGTTTCCATGGGAAATGGGCTATTTACAGATGAAATTAAGCCAATACATGCAAGGGAGTAAAGTGGAAATAGAGATCAAGTGGAGGTGCACAAGAGGAAACAAAGCAAAAGACGGCCTTCCATACGACTATCCCCGCTCGTATGGATGGTCATAAGACGTGCTAACCGAGGCGTCTAATCCACCTGAACAACCATTATAAAAGGGTCCAACGTCAAATGAGCACCAGAACAAGTCAGTCATCGTCATCTTCATAGTAGCATTCTCCATCAACCCTAGCCGCTGCCATTTCCCATCTCTATAGCCACAACCTTCATCACCACTATAGTTCTCAACCATCTATCCATATTTGTAATCATGTATCATACACAACATCCATTGTAAGACATATTATCAATTAATCAATCTTCACAATGTGTTCATCGATGAGTTCTTAGTGCGATCTGATCTCCATGTGTGAGTAGTTCAGTAAGGTCATGGTTGAGGCAAGGCCTTGCAACCCAATGTAATTGTTGGAGAGGTCGATGGAAGTAACATGAATTAATGTCCCGCATGTGTAGCATAAAGTTGAGTTGTAGTTGTCTCTTGTCTCATTCGCGTTCTTCATCCCTACAGGTACTCTGTAGGACCGAAAGTAGGTCTAGAGGGGGTGATTAGACTACTTGACCAAATAAAAAACTAGCATTTTCCCAATTTTTAAGTCTTGGCAGATTTTAGCAACTTAACACAAGTCAAGCAATCAACCTATACATGCAATTCTAAGAGTGTAGCAGCGAAAAGTAAAACATTGCATATGAAGGTAAAAGGGAAGGGTTTGGAGAAGGCAAACGCAATGTAGACACATAGATTTTTGGCGTGGTTCCGATAGGTGGTGCTATCGTACATCCACGTTGATGGAGACTTCAACCCACGAAAGGTAACGGTTGCGCGAGTCCACGGAGGGCTCCACCCATGTAGGGTCCACAAAGAAGCAACCTCGTCTATCCCACCATGGCCATCGCCCACAAAGGACTTGCCTCACTTGGGTATATCTTCACGAAGTAGGCGACCTCCTTGCCCTTACAAACTTCTTGGTTCAACTCCACAATCTTGACCGAGCCTCCCAAGTGACACCTAACCAATCTAGGAGACACCACTCTCCAAAAGGTAATAGATGGTGTGTTGATAATGAACTCCTTGCTCTTGTGCTTCAAATGATAGTCTCCCCAACACTCAACTCTCTCTCACAGATTTGGCTATGATGGAAAGATGGTTTCAGTGGAAAGCAACATGGGGAAGGCTAGAGATCAAGATTCTTGTGGTTGGATTGGAATGTTTTGGTCTCAACACATGAGTAGGTGGTTCTATCTCGGGAAATGAGTAGTGGAAGTGTAGGCATGTTCTGATGGCTCTCTCACAAATGGAGAAGGAGGTGGAGGGGTATATATAGCCTCCACACAAAATCTAACCATTACACACATTTGACCCAACTCGGCTAGACTGAATAGATAAACTCGATGACACCGATTTAGTTCAAAATGTGAATGTTAGGAATCTCGGTGGGACCGACAAGATCAACTCGGTGGGACCGATGTGCTATGGCTAGGGCAAAACCTCATCTCGGTGAGACCGATCGCATGAACTCGGTGAGACCGATTTCAGCAATTTATCAAATAGAGAATTGGTCAAGCAAACTCGATGGGACCGATCGCTCATTCGGTGAGACCGAAATGTTATGAAAAGAAAACAGAGAGTTTGCAATGCAAACTTGGTGGGACCGATCGCTCATTTCGGTGAGACCGAAATGTTACGAAGGGAAACAGAGAGTTTGCAAAGCCATCTCGATGAGACCGAGAGCCGTATCAGTGAGACCGAATTGATTAGGGTTTCTGGCTATGGCTATGTCAAGTGAACTCGGTGGCGCCGGATAGATCAAATCAGTGGGGTCGAGTTTGACTTTAGATTTTGGACATGTGTGGAAATGAGAAAGTGGTTGAGGGTTCTAGAGCAATATCACTAAGCACTTTGAGCAAGTAGACCATTAAGCAACACCTCATCCCCTTTTAATATTATTGGCTTTCTATGGACTCAATGTGATCTTGGATCACTAAAATGAAAATGAAGAGTCTTGGGCCTTTGCCGATTTTGTCCTTAGCATTTTGAGGGGTCCACATATCTAGTCCATGCCATGCCAATCATTGAACTTTCTGAAACATTTAACTGGAATGACTATTAGTTCAATGAGCTATATGTTGTTATGAATTACCAAAACCACCCGGGGATTAGTTGCACTTTCAACCTCCCCTTTTTAGGTAATTGATGACAACATATAGATCAAAGCTTTGACAAATGATAATATCAATGAAATACATCGTCGCTTTGAGAAGTATGTGATAAGCAAGAGCTCTCCCTAAATTTGTGCATTATTTAAAATTTGCTTTTGATTGCAAATGCATAATCAATTAGGATCATGGGTTACTCTTCCATGTCACATACATATTGGTGGAGCGCTCAAAATGATAAGCTATAAGAAACATGCACTCATCACCAAGGGCAAACATGATTGATCATACACATATCATCAAGCAAGCAAACATTTAAGCGTAATATGATCAAACACATGATCCTATAAGTATCTCACACACAAGCACATATATTGTAGCATGCAAACGATCAAAGCAAAAAGACCAAAGTAGCAAGAGAGGAAACAAAAAAAACAGATCTCTCTCTCTCTCTCTCGAAGCTTAATGATCTATACACTTTCTTCCCCTTTGGCAACAAGTTACCAAAAAGCTTGAATATGCATAGTGCTATTCGGCACTCTAGGCATGATCTCCGGGAGCTTCTGAAGGGTTCTTCTGGATGGTTGCTCCGGTGTGCGTAGATGGCGTTGAGAGGAGTCCGTCTGCAAAAGCTTCAGCTGATGTTTGTGGAGCTGGAGGAGTTGAAACTGGAGGAATCATTGAGGCAGTTGCTGTAGGTGTTGACATTGTTGTCCTGGGATCACTGGCAACTGGCAGCTGAAGACCTTGGTGCCCTAGGCACTTGCTGAAATGCATCTGTGGTTTGTCCTTCTGCCCTTTCCTCAAAATCTTCCTGGATCTTCTCCACAGTTGATTGGATCTCGGTGACCTTCACATCTAGATCATAAATCTTTGCCTCAATGATCCTTTCAAGACTCTCTTGATTTTGAGTCAGGGTGGCCAATCCCTTCTCAATCCTCAAAGTAGCCTCAATCAGATAGCTGACTTGATCATGTTTGGTCTTGAGGATCACATGTGAAGCATCTGGAGCACTAGCTAGCTTTGCTGCTTTCTCTGCCTTTGCTTTCTCTCTCTTCTCCTGGGCTTTTACACATGTTGGATGAGAGGCATCCATGACAACTTCATTATCCTCAAAGTCTGACCTCGGGGGAAGATGCTCTTTGTCAACTAGATATGTCCCTTTCCCCATCTTGGAGTTGATGAGCATCTGAATGCGAGGGGCATATCCACAAGATCTTTTTTGATCAGCTGCAGTCCTTTTCACTATTTCAATAATGAGACTCATGACCTTGAACTTCTGTGGCACATCAAACAAATGCATCAAGTTGACAGAATGGCCACGGATCATCCTATGATCTCCTGACTTGGGCAGCAAAGTGTGCCTCAGAATGGTGTTGATGGTTGGTAAGCCAGAGAGAAGATAGTAGATGGATCCAAAATTATGAGTCTCCAAAGCCTTATCAGGAATTTCCTGGTACATATGTGCCATGGAATTGTGGTCCTTCCTGGGCTTTGCATACACATCAATATCATCCTCATGTTCAGCAGGGGCATTGATCAACTTGGCCCATTCAGCAATAGAAGACTGATATCTTGTGCCTTCAGTCATCCAGACTATCTTGCCATCTAGATAGAAGTGTGCAGTGGAGTAGAATTGCATAATCATCTCATCATTCCACTTTGTCAGTTTCTGCCCAACAAATTTGTCCACATCATTCATCCTGAAGCTCTCATGCACTCCAGGGAAGTAATCAACATTCTCATCTATATACTCCCAGTCAACCCACTTCATATCACAGACTATAGGCTTCTTATCCAACAAGATTGTTTCATAGAAGTCATGTTGTTCCTTGGTGTGGAAACGATAGTCAACAGCAGTCCTTGTCCTCATAACATAAGGATCAGACTGTCTCCACAGTCTTAGACCTGCATCCTTTTTGTCCTTCATGTTTTCAGCAATGGGATGGTTGTCATTATGATCAGGTGTCTTGGGCTTCAGCTTTCTGAGAACTTGATGTTCCTCTTCTTCTTGAACTTCATGCACTGGGGCCTTGTTCTTTTCAGCAGCAGAGATATTCCTGGTGGATCTCTTTGGTGCAGATGGCTTTGAAGCTTGAGCAGCAGCAGGCTTGAGGCGGTCTTGGGCTTGGATGGAGCATCCCCAGACTTGATAGCATCCCCCATAAGCTTCTGGGTCTTTGTAGGAGGTGCAACAGGCTCTTCCTCCTCCTCTTCTTCAGATTCTCTGACCATAGAAGGCTTGCCAATGACTCCGGCCATAGTTTTCCTGACTCTTTCCTTTCTGTTCTTTCCTCCGGCAGCCTCTTCCTCTCTTGGTTCAAGAGTGAACTCCATAGATTCCAGAGTAGAGGCTCTAGCTTTGGACATGGGAATTCTCTTGGCAGGAGCTTTCTTCATGCCAGGCCTGGTGGAGGCAGCAGTACCAAATTCCTTCTTCACAACTTTATTCTTTGAGGTTACTTCCTCAATATCAAAATCCTCATCCTCTGAGTCTGATGTTTTCTTCTTCCTTTGCCTGATAGTGGCCTTAGGCAGATTGCTTCGAGTGCTTCTGCTTCCTTCATCATAGCTGTTGTTGGAGGGACTAGTGCCCTCACTCAGATTTGCCTGCTCCTCTGACCTGTTCTGACTATCACTGTGGTCTGACATCTTTGAAACTGTCCCTGTGAATAGATAGGTATAGGTAGAGTAGATGAGCATCACAAAGTACAACTATTTTGGCGAGAAGTTAACACAAAAACTTAATTTTAGTTTTTTGCAGAAAAAATTTTAGAGCTACTGATTTGCCCAACTCGGTAACACCGAAGCAACTGCAGAGTCTAAACATGCGATTTCGGTCAGACCGAGATGCAGTTCGGTGACTCCGAGATGCTAGGGTTTCACAAAGTTAGTGATTTTGGTCGCACCGATTCGTTCGGTTAGACCGAGTAGTACATGTGCAATGGCCTAAGCCAAATCGGTGAGACCGAGACTTTCAAATCGGTCGGTCCGAGATGAATTCGGCGGAAACCTAACCCTAAGTTTTTGCATCAAATCTAATCTAAAGGAAGTTTTAGGTGGATAGATTAATCTCAATCCTGGTAAGAAACTAGGCATTGATCTCTGTGCAAGAATCGGAGTTAAAGAGAGCACAAAGAGATCGAGTATGCACCCTAACTTGGCGACGAACTCGCTACAGCGACAACAGTGGTGGAGACCAGCGGCAGGAGGTCGCTGGCAACGAGGAGATGATTTGGAGACCTGGAGGGGCGGCAGAGCTGGGTAGGCGCGGTTGAGAGTTTGAAGAAATTTCCAAAGTCCAACCTGTGGAGTATATATACCCAGTCACTATTGGTGTGACCGAGTGCAACGACTCGGTGGCACCGAGATGCAAAACTTTGAGCAGTTACAGTAACTCGGTGTGACCGAACTGTTCTAATCGGTTGCACCGGGCTGAAAACCTAGATCAACCCAATGATTTCGGTGAGACCGAGTATGGTGGATCGGTCTGACCGAGATGCATTAAGAGGTTTTGGAAGTTTAAGCCCTTGACGGATCGGTGGCTCTAAGTGCTCCTCACCCGGTGGGTTCGAATTCAACTTGTTCAATCTTTGTGATGTAGCATGAATAGAGTTTGAGACGAGAAAAGGCATAGATAGCTAGAGGGAGTTCTTAGGCATTCTTGTCCATCCATTTGGCAAAAGAAAAAGCCAAACAATTAAAGCAACAAATGGATGTCCTCGAATGGAGAAAATTATGCAACCAACATGCTCACACAATAAAATTGCAAATGAAATATGTGGCAAAGCATGCACAAACACTCTAGCATCTATCAAACAATTGGCGATGACTAGGTCATCTATATATGAGTATATTGACTTAGGAGTCAAATGAGAACATTTTATCATAGGTCATACTCATCGTTTAAGCACAAGTGGGGTTACCACTTTTACATAAAGCATTGTTGTGTTCACACCATTAGAGTTACTTTAGCTCAACTATTAGAGTAAATCTCCCCTAGATGTGATATCCCCTTTTAGAGGGATGAACTAACCTTGGATTTTGTCGATGATGACTTCATGTAGATGTTGAAGATGTGGATGCTCCATGTTGATGTAGATCATTTGGAGCAATCCATTGGAGTGAGTTGCACTTTCAATACCTACATGCATTAGTCCCACAAGGAACAGACAAGGATATCCATAGACATAGAGTGAAGTACACATAGGATGATGTCCATGAAAGCATTTGGTTACCTTGTCCCTTGACTTACCAACAAGAGGGTTTATGATTCCTTGAACTAGTGCAAGATGTGGAAGTTGATTGCACTTGTCCTTGCCAATATGAATATGAGTGAAGTATGTTGGCGGAGTCACCCTCAAGAACTTTATAGTTCTTCTTCTTTGGGATCCACATCAACTTGATGAGAATCCTTGGGGTTGTAGTAGTACTTTATGAAGTAGAACTTGATGTAGTCTTAGGAACCCACTTGACCATTGCCTTTGGAGCTTCTTCAAATGCATCAATCTCCTCTTGAAGCTTGTCCTTGCCTTTTAGCTTGTGGTCTTGTGGTGGAAGACCATCTTGAGCTTGTGTTCCCTTGAAGGAAGTAGGGTCATACCTCTCTTGTTGAGGAACAAACTTCATCTTGGGGTATTGATCTTCTTCCCACTCAACTCCATTGGCATTAAACTTTCGTTCAAAACCAACACCTTGATTCTTCCGGTGCCTTCCTTGCTTGTGTACAATTTCCACAGATTGCTTACTTCCGGTGCCTTCCTTGCTTGCGTATAATTCCCTTCAATAAGCTATTTTATTGCTCAAGTGTAACTTGGCTAAGAGGACCATTAGTGGAATCAAGAGAACTACTAGAAGCAACAATATTAGATTTAGCATGATTATTGTTACTACTAGAAGAAGAATCTTTCTTACTCTTGTTGCTAGATTTTACTTGTGTCATGTAAGTAGACAAGAGTAAACACTTGGCAATGTAAGAACTTTTCTTTTGAAGATCATCATTGATTGCTTTTAAGAACCCATGCTCTTGCTCTAAGTTGAGCTTTTCAAAGCGTAGTTTCTCATGAGTTTTTAAAAGTTCTCGATGATCCTCTAAAGTAGTTTCATGAGCTAACTTAAGTGTGTTTAGTTCTTTAGTTAGACGCTCAATCTCCTTCTTATCATTGTCATTCATTTCATCTTGATTAGCATGTTTAGTAGCAATTTCATCATAGTTTTCATCACTAGCATTGCCAACAAGCAAATTATCATCACCTAGCAAATCATCTTCATCACTATTGAAATCCATATACTCGGGGTGTGATACCTTAGGGCCTTTAGCCATGAAGCATCTTCCAATTCCTTCATTTGGTGAGTCAAATATGTCGTAGGAGTTGGTTGACACAAGTGTAAGATCGGCAACACCTTCATCTTGAGTATATTCGGAGTTGGAGTGATAACTTCTCTCAGAGTGGTTGTCGGAGTCGAAACCGGATACCCATTCACCAACATGAGCTTGATGTCTTCGTTTTGTGTAGATCCTTGATGACTTGTCCTTCCTTTCTGAATCCTTGCTTCTGCGAGAGGGTCTTCGTTCATAATGACCATCTCTACTCCTTCTCTCTCTTGGAGGTGATTCATCTCTTCTACTTCTCCTTTTAGGTGAGTCTTTTTTTTGTAGGGAGTCATACACTCATTGGAGTAGTGTCCGGGTCTTCCACAATTGTAGCAATTTCGATCACGACTAGAAGATCTTTTGTCATGGTAGGACCTTGACTTGGAGCTTCTCTCTTTGCTTCTACTCTTGTAGAATTTGTTGAAGTTCTTCACCATTAAAGTCAATTCTTCATTGAAGACTTGTTTTTCACTTGATGTGGCAGGAGCATCACATGAAGCTTTATAAGCACCACTAGACTTGTTGTGAAGATCTTCTTTATCTTTGAGTGACATCTCATGAGCAACAATTCTTCTAATGACTTCTGTTGGCTTGAGATCTTTGTAATTGGGCATCATTATCAAGGTGCACACGGTATCATATTTTCCATCCAAGGCTCTTAGGATTTTCTTGATGATGAATCTGTCGGTCATCTCTTTGCTTCCTAAGCGGGCAATCTCTCTGTGATGAGAGAAAGCCTAGAGTACATTTCAACGACTCCTTCACCATCCTTCATTTTTAACTTGTCAAGTTGACTTTGAAGCACATCCAATTTGGATTCCTTGACAGACTCGGTACCTTCGTGCATGTCAACCAAAGTATCCCAAATTTCCTTTGCATTCTCAAGACGACTAATTTTGTTGAATTCTTCGAGGCACAATCCATTGAAGAGGATATCACAAGCTTGTGCATTGTATTGCAACATCTTCAATTCTTTCACAATTGCCTCATGATTTGGTTCTCTTCCATCGAAGAATTCACCTTGCAAACCAATACACACAATAGCCCAAACGGCGGGGTTATGTCCAAGAATATGCATTTTCATCTTATGCTTCCAACTAGCAAAATTAGTACCATCAAAGTAAAGACCTCTACGGTGGTAATTTCCCTTGCTAGACGCCATACTCTCCTAGGTTTTGAAACCAACAAGGATATGATCACCAAAAGCTATGGAAATCAAGGCAAATGGAGACCAAAGCTCTGATACCAGTTGTAGGATCGAAAGTAGGTCTAAAGGGGGTGATTAGACTACTTGACCAAATAAAAACCTAGCCTTTTCCCAATTTTAAGTCTTGGCAGATTTTAGCAACTTAGCACAAGTCAAGCAATCAACCTACACATGCAATTCTAAGAGTGTAGCAGCGGAAAGTAAAACATTGCATATGAAGGTAAAAGGGAAGGGTTTGGAGAAGGCAAAAGCAATGTAGACATGGAGATTTTTGGTGTGGTTCCGATAGGTGGGGCATCGTACATCCACGTTGATGGAGACTTCAACCCATGAAGGGTAACGGTTGCGCGAGTCTACGGAGGGCTCCACCCACGAAGGGTCCACGAAAAAGCAACCTCGTCTATCCCACCATGGCCATCGCCCACGAAGGACTTGTCTCACTTGGTTAGATCTTCAGAAGTAGGCGATCTCCTTTCCCTTACAAACTCCTTGGTTCAACTGCACAATCTTGACAGAGGCTCCTAAGTGACACCTAACCAATCTAGGAGACACCACTCTCCAAAAGGTAATAGATGGTGTGTTAATGATGAACTCCTTGGTCTTGTGCTTCAAATGATAGTCTCCCCAACACTCAACTCTCTCTCTCTCTCTCTCATAGATTTGGCTATGGTGGAAAGATGATTTGAGTGGAAAGCAACTTGGGGAAGGCTAGAGATCAAGATTCTTGTGGTTGGATTGGAATGTCTTGGTCTCAACACATGAGTGGGTGGTTCTCTCTCAGAAAATGAGTAGTGGAAGTGTAGGCACGTTCTGATGGCTCTCTCACAAATGGAGAAGGGGGTGGAGGGGTATATGTAGCCTCCACACAAAATCCAACCGTTACACACATTTGACCCAACTCGGTCAGACCGAATAGAGAAACTCGGTGAGACCGATTTAGTTCAAAATGTGAACGTTGGGAATCTCAGTGGGACCGACGAGATCAACTCGGTGGGATCGATGTGCTAGGGCTAGGGAAAAACCTCATCTCGGTGAGACCGATTGCATGAACTCGGTGAGACCGATTTCAGCAATTTATCAAACAGAGAGTTTGTCAAGCAAACTCGGTGGGACCGATCGCTCATTTCAGTGAGACCGAAATGTTAAGAAAAGGAAATAGAGAGTTTGCAATGTGAACTCGGTGGGACCGATCGCTCATTTCGGTGAGACCGAAATGTTTCGAAGGGAAACAGAGAGTTTGCAAAGCCATCTCAGTGAGACCGAGAGCCGTATCGGTGAGACCGTGCAATCATGCCCTTAATCATATTTTGATGTTGATGACAACATGCATGTTGGGACTAATCATGTTTATCAAGTATATCTCAGGATTATGTCTCAAAGGCCGTGTGTGGATCATGACTAGGGGCAAATGCATATAACTCAAGATCGGAGATACAAGACTAGCCTTGGCTTTGTTTACAGTTTGTTCTTGAATATAGGGATCCCGCACTATTAAGAGGGAATCGTTGGATCTGGTGAAAGATTTGCTCAAACCCACCAACTCTAGTTTTTCTCTCCGGACGTCCAGTACTCTACGAACGTCTGATCCCTCTCGGATGTCCGGACGTCCGGCTCTCTACGGTCGTCCGGTGTTTCTCTTACAGAACAATATTCACAGGTTTCCGAACCTCTCTGGACGTCCGGTATTTCCTCCACGCAACAATATTTACGGATTTCCGGGCCTCTCCGGATGACCGACATGTCTCGAACATCCGTGTGCTGTGTGCTGATTCATGGCTTATGTGTTCCCAGTGGCCGGATGACCGATAACTATCGGATGTCCGGACATATTTGTGCCACCGGACATCCGGTGTTGTCCGGACGTCCGACCTCTTTTGTGCCCTTAAGTGGCTCAAACGGTTACTTCTTCCACACCCACTATATATAGGCTTCTTCCTTCCACGGGATGAGGTTGACCATTCAATTTGAGCTTGCCAAGAACACTTTTTTCTCTCTCTCTCTCTCTCTCTCTCTCAATCCTCTACACCAAATCCTAGATCCCCAATTGATTTGGGAACATTTGAGAGAAGTTCTCCAATCAAGTGATAGATCCACTCCTTCCCCTTCTTTGCACCAAAGGAATTCGTGATTTGAGCAAGTCTTGAGCTTTTCCCCTTCGTTCTTGTTACTCTTGGAGGTTGGAGACTCCTAGGCGGTAGGAGTCTTTCGGAGAGGAATTGACCTTTGTGATTACCCCCGGAAAAGTTTGTGAGGGTTTGGAGACCACCCCAAGGTCTACCACTAGTGGTTGAGAAACGCCTCCGTGGTGTTATCTCAAAGGGAGAATAGGGTGAGCCTTCGTGGCGTTGGTGTGCCTTCGTGGTAACATCCACCTCTCTAACGATGACGTAGCTTCCCTCCAAGGAAGTGAACATCGGCATACATCCTCGTCTCCTGGAGTTGCATTTTTTCCTAACCCTAACTCTCTACTTGTGGTTACTTTTCTCTTAGCATTTACTTATATAATTTTGTGCTTGCTCACTTACATACTCGTGTTACTTGCTTAGCACTTAGTACTACACTTGCAATTGTTAGGATCACTTTCATATTCCGCATTATTGCCTAAAATTGCTAAGTAATAATTAAAATTTGTAATTGTACCTATTCACCCCCCTCTAGGTCCATCTCGATCCTTTCAATTGGTATAGAGCCTCATGCTCTATTCTTGTGGCTTAACCGCCCTAGAGCGAGATGAACCCCGATGGGACTCCCCTTGTTGCAGATCCGAAGGATAAAGGTGAGGCTTCTTCTGAAGTCAGGTCCTTTACTTCTGAGGATATGGAACGGTCCCTTGCTAAGCAAAAATAGGAGCATGATGCTTCTCTTGAGTCCTTGGTCCAAATGAGATTAGCCACATTGTCCACGGTGCTTGCACCACTTTCGGGTGGTGCGGCTTCGAGGCCAACTGTGACTGCTACGTCACTTGGTCAACAACCTCCTAGCAATGATCACTCCGGTGTTCCTTGGCTTTATGCGAGACCCCAAGTTGATAAACCAAAATATAATCCTCAAGGCAAACCTCCTTTACTTGATGCCACTTCCGATTTTGCCTTGTGGAGAGTTGCTATGCAGGATCATCTTCGATATGGAAACGATGAGATGCTGGAGATCTTGGAGTATGGGTACCATGTGGTTGATCCAAAGAATCTTACACCAAGAGAAATTTATGACAAGAATCTAAATGACACTGCAACCATGTGTATAAGGAGAGGTATGGTTGAACAGCAAAGAAGACTGTTCATACACATCACAAGTGCCAAGGAACTATGGGAAAGCATTATAAGATCCAAGACCGGTACCTCCACCCTCCGGAGTGCTCAATATGAAATTGCCAAGGGGCAATTGCAAAACTTTTGTATGGAGAAAGGTGAAACTCCCAATCAACTCCTTGAGCGTCTCATGACTCTCACCGCTGACATTGAGTCATGTGAGTGTGACAAGATACAAGATGGATTCAACATGACTAAGCGATTCCTTGTGGATAAGTTGCTTCATGCCCTTGCCCCATATCACCATCAAATGGTGTGGGACATAAGACAACACCATGCCTTCAAGGAAATGACTGCAGATGGCATCATATCCACCTTCCAACTATTTGAAGAGTCAAAGGCAAATGCCACAAAACATCTTGCCATGCATGGCACTCCAACATCAAAGATCAATCTTGCATTGAAGGCCAAGCATGAATGTGAAGATGAGCAAAGTGAAGAAGAAGAAGAAGAAGAAGATGATGATGATGAAGATGGTCATTAGATTGAATCTGATGAGGGCCCTTCATATGAAGACATGGCTCTCTTTATCAAGAAGTTTAGCGCGGGAAAATTCAAGGGAAGATTTCAAAAGAAGAAAGTAAGAAAATGCTACAACTGTGAAGAAACCAACCACTTCTCGAACGAGTGCCCTTATGAGAAGAGAGAGGATAAATCAAGGTTTCCCAATACCTTTCCCAAGAAGAAGTTGCCAAATCCTTTGAACTCCAAGCTCAAGAAGAGAGATGGGAAAGCAATGGTTGCTCAAGAAGAATCCGATCCGGATGATGTTAGTGGTGTTGCCGGAGTTACTCAAGACTCTCAAAACACTTTGAGGTTAGTGAACAAGAGTGGTGATGTGGTCACCTACAACTACATGAAAGACTACAAGGGTGACACCCACAAGTGTCTAATGGCAAAGGCCGTGGTAGAAGATGGAGAGGACCAAAGCTCTCCTGACAAGGTCAAGGTAACCCCACGATCAAATCCTCCTGTTTTCACTCCTTCTACTCCTACTGATGAGTATCTTGATGCGGAGGATATTTATGAGGATGATGATCTAGATGATCCTATGCTTGCTAAACTTAATAAGTTCATGTGCTCCCTCAAAGGAAAGAAGCTCACTATGTTTCTTATGCTTATGTAGATGGTGAGTAAGCACACCATCACTATTAAGGAACTCAAAACCCTCGTCACCGAGGAAAAGGAAAAATGTGAAATCCTTGAGCGAAAAGTCCAATATGAGGAAGCACGAAATGATGAACTATGCTTAAAATTTGGTGCAAACATTGATGTTCATACTAAAGATCTTGCCTCCTTGAAAAAGGCTATTGACTCTTGCGAAGAGTTGATGAATGATAAAAGTAAGCTTGTGAAGTCTCATGCTTCTCTCTCTAAGGATTGTGAGCTTCTATCCGTGTCCCTCAAGACTAAGGAAGAAGAGCTCACCCTTCTTACAAAGAGTTTTGAGACGCTCAAACTTACTTATCTTAAAACTCTAGCCAAGGCTTACTCTTCTCCTATTATCAATGTTGATGCTTGTACTACTAACTCTAGTAGTGATCTAGCATCTATTCTTGAGGAAAATCGCTTCCTCAAGGCTCAAATCAAGAAAGATCTCATGACATGTGCTCAAGGGCAAAAGAACCTTAATGAGGTATTAAGCCAACACAATGAGGTGTTTGCAAAAGAGGGACTCGGGTTTGACCCAAGCACAAGCAAGAAGAAGACGTCCTCTCAAAAGTGCACAACCCCTCTAAAAGAAACATTTGTACAAGAAGGGCACAAGGAGAAAGGTAAGGTTGTTAGTGGGAAGGCCACAAGGGGCATGCCCACTCTCAACAAGCCAAAAGAGTTCATGCCTCCATCCTATGTTCTTCGTAAGACTAAGGATGGAGAAGTTTATGCAAAATTTGTTGGTCCTCGAAATGCATTCCGATTCTATGCTATTTGGGTCCCTAAGACCCTTGTGACTAACTTGAGAGGTCCCATTGCAAAATGGGTGCCTCTAACCAAGTCATAATTGTGTGTAGGCTGCCTTCTCCGGTGGAGTAAAATGGGTGATTGATAGTGGATGTACCAATCATATGACCGGAGATAGCAAATTGCTCTACGATTTCATGGAAGCTATTCAACCATTCATGAGCATCATGTTTGGTGGAGGTTCAAAAGGACAGGTACTCGGGTTGGGCAAGGTGGCTATCACAAATGACATGTCTCTTGCAAATGTCATGCTTGTCCAATCCCTTAAATACCATTTGCTTTCTGTTCGCCAATTGGCTTCTGTTGGTTATGATACACTCTTTGGACTAATGGATGTGAAAGTCTTTAAGAGAGATACTCTCGAAGTGGCCTTTGTTGGAGAGTTGGATGGCAACCTTTACACGGTTGATTTCTCGAAAGAGAGCACATTCCATGCAACTTGTCTAATGACCAAGGCCGGCAAGGGGTGGCTATGGCATCGCCGGCTAGCCCATGTCAGCACGAGAAATCTTCAAGATATCTTAAAGGGGAATCACATCCTTGGACTAACCAATGTCTCTTTTGAGAAAGATCGTGTGTGTAGTGCATGCATAGCCGGGAAGCAACATCAACAAAGCACCCACCCAAGAACATTGTGTCTACTTCAAGACCCCTGGAGCTCCTTCATGTGGATCTTTTTGGGCCTCCTTCATGGGATAGTCTTGGTGGGAAAAAGTATGGACTTGTCATTGTTGATGATTACTCAAGATATACATGGGTGTTTTTCCTCAAGTTCAAGGACGAGACGAAGATCACCTTCATTGATTTTGCCAAGCAAGCACAACGCAAGTTTGACAAAGAAATGTTGGCAATAAGAAGTGACAATGGCTCTGAGTTCAAGAACTATACCTTGGAAGAATTCCTTAGTGATGAAGGGATTGAGCATCAATATTCAGCTCCATACACTCCTCAGCAAAATGGTGTAGCCGAGAGGAAGAACCGTACACTTGTGGAGATGGCAAGGTCCATGTTGGATGAATATAAGTCACCACATAGTTTTTGGGCCGAAGCTGTTAACACTGCATGCCATGCATCAAACCGGCTCTTCCTACGTACTATATTGGAAAAGACTCCATATGAGCTCCTAATTGGGAACAAGCCAAATGTCAAGTACTTTCGTGTATTTGGGTGCAAATGTTTCATCCTCAACAAAAGAGAACTGTTAGGAAAATTTCAATCCAAAACAATTGAGGGCATATTTGTTGGCTATGGATCAAACTCTCATGCCTATAGGGTCTACAACAAATCCAATGGATGTGTTGTAGAAACTTGTGATGTGGTGTTTGATGAATTTAATGGCTCCCATGGGGAGTAAGTTGATCTAAGTGATGTAGGTGAAGAAGATTCCTCTCAATATATTTTGACCATGGGTGTTGGTGCACTTCTTCCAATGGAACAAGAACCTCATGATGATGAAGAAGAAGATGGAAGTTTCACACATCATCAAACTACTTCAACACCCATACCACCACAAACTCCTATTTGTTCAACTGATGCCCTTAGTCCAAGTACAAGAAGATGATCAAGTTCCTCTTCATGATAATCTTCAAGAACAAGATCATAATCAAGGGCAAGAACAAGAAAGACCAATCATTGATGATGAACCTCAACAAATGCAATATGAACAAGAAGATCTTCCACCACACATTAATGATCCATATGTTGAGGACGTGGATGATGGACATGAAGTTGAACCTCGAGAAACCCTAACCTCCATCATGCCTCGAGTCGCCGGTCGTGTTGATGTTGACAAAATTCTCACCGGCATATCGGAAGGGTAGAGTCACTCATAAACATTTGACAAACTTTTGTGCTCACTTCTCATTTGTGTCTAGTGTTGAGCCCCTCAAGGTACAAGATGCATTGATGGACAACGATAGGCTCGTTGCTATGCAAGAAGAGTTGAACAGTTTTGAACGCAACCAAGTGTGGTCATTAGTCAAGAGGCCACCTACCGAGCACAACGTCATTGGAACAAAATGGATTTTCAAGAACAAGCAAGATGAGAATGGTGTAATCATCCGTAACAAGGCAAGGTTAGTGGCACAAGGGTACTCACAAGTTGAAGGTTTGGACTTTGGTGAGACCTTTGCCCCCGTTGCCCATCTTGAATCCATTAGCACCTTACTTGCTTATGCCACTTTCAATGGTTTTACTTTACATCAAATGGATGTGAAGAGTGCTTTCCTTAACGGTCCTCTACAACAAGAAGTATATGTGTCACAACCACCTGGGTTCGTTGATCCCGCTCACAAAGACTATGTGTATAAACTTCATAAGGCTTTGTATGGCCTCAAACAAGCACCTCGTGCTTGGTATGAACATTTTAAGAAGTTTTTACTCGATGATGGTTTTGTGAGAGGGGTGATCGATCCCACTCTTTTTACTAAGAGGGACAAGGGTGATTTGATCTTATGCCAAATCTATGTAGATGATATCATTTTTGGTTCTCCTAACATTCATTTGTGCAAGAAGTTTACGGCTTCAATGACCAAGAATTTTGAAATGTCACTCAATGCGGATTTGAAGTTCTTTCTCGGATTTCAAATTCAACAATTTCAAGAAGGATTTTTCTTGTCTCAAGCAAAATACCTCAAGGATATTCTAGAGAAGTTTGGCATGTCTGATGCTAGTCCATGCAAGACACCCATGCCAACCAAAATTGCACTCACTCAAGACACAAATGGTATTCCTTTAGACCCATCTATTTACCGCTCTATGATTGGTTCACTGCTTTACCTTTGTGCATCTAGACCAGACATCATGTTCAGTGTATGCATGTGTGCTATATTTCAATCTTTCCCTAGGGAAAGTTGATACGTCCATTTTGCATCATGCTTTTATATCAATATTTATTGCATTATGGGCTGTTATTACACATTATATCTCAATACTTATGGCTATTCTCTCTTATTTTACAAGGTTTACCATGAAGAGGGGGAATGCGGGCAGCTGGAATTATGGCTGGAAAAGGAGCAAACGTTGGAAACCTATTCTGCACAACTCCAAAAGTCCTAAAACTCCACGAAGCAACTTTTTGGATTTAATAAGAATTTATGAGCAAAAGAAATAGGCCAGGGGGCCCACACCCTGTCCAGGAGACAGGGGGCGCCCCCCCCTTTAGGGCGCGACCCCCTATCTCCTAGCCCCCTGGTGGGCCTCAGGCGTCCATCTTCTGCTATATCATCACTTTTATCCTGGAAAAAATCGTGGGCAAGCTTACGGGACGAAACTCTGCCACCACGAGGCGGAACCTTGGCGGAATCAATCTAGGGCTCTGGCGGAGCTGTTCTGCCGGGGACACTTCCCTCCAGGAGGGGGAAATCATCACCAACGTCATCACCAACGATCCTCTCATCGTGAGGGGGTCAATCTCCATCAACATCTTCACCAGCACCATCTCCTCTCAAAACCCTCGTTCATCTCTTGTATCCAATCTTGTATCAAAACCACAAATTGGTACCTGTGGGTTGCTAGTAGTGTTGATTACTCCTTGTAGTTGATGCTAATTGGTTTACTTGGTGGAAGATCATATGTTCAGATCCTTTATGCATATTATTACTCCTCTGATTATGAACATGAATATGCTTTGTGAGTAGTTACGTTTGTTCCTGAGGACATGGGTGAAGTCTTGCTATTAGTAGTCATGTGAATTTGGTATTCGTTCGATATTTTGATGAGATGTATGTTGTCTTTTCCTCTAGTGGTGTCATGTGAACGTCGACTACATGACACTTCACCATTATTTGGGCCTAGAGGAAGGCATGGGGAAGTAATAAGTAGATGATGGGTTGCTAGAGTGACATAACCCTAGTTTATGCGTTGCTTCGTTAGGGGTTGATATGGACCCATTTGTTTAATGCTGTGGTTAGGTTTACCTTAATACTCCTTTTTGTAGTTGCGGATGCTTGCAATAGGGGTTAATCATAAGTGGGATGCTTCTCCAAGTTAGGGCAGTACCCAAGTACCGGTCCACCCACATATCAAATTATCAAAGTACTGAACGCGAATCTTATGAACGTGACGAAAACTAGCTTGACGATAATTCCCAATGTGTCCACGGGAGCTCCTTCTTCATTATTAGAATTTGTCCAGGCTTATCCTTTGCTACATAAAGGATTGGGCCACCTTGCTGCACTTTATTTACTTCTTGCTCGTTACTATTTATATTATCACAAAACTATCTATTACCTACAATTTCAGTGCTTGCAGAGAAAACCTTACTGAAAACCGCTTATCATTTCCTTCTGCTCCTCGTTGGGTTTGACACTTTTACTTATCAAAAGGACTACGATAGATCCCCTACACTTGTGGGTCATCAAAATTCATCATAAGGCGGTTAAGCATATTCTTAGATACCTTGTTCACACCCCAAAGTTGGGTTTATGGTACCCCAAGGATGCTAAGTTTGATCTCATTGGGTACACAGATGCGGATTGGGCAGGAGACAAAGTGGATCGTAAGTCCACCTCCGATTCATGTCATTTTCTTGGACACTCCTTGGTAAGTTGGTCCTCGAAGAAACAAAATTGTATTGCCCTATCTACCGCAGAAGCTGAATACATTGCAACGGCCAGTTGTGCAACTCAATTACTATGTATGAGGCAAACTTTGAAGGATTACGGTATCACCTATAGACATGTGCCTCTTCTATGTGATAATGAAAGTGCCATCAATATTGCTGAGAACCCCAAAGATCATACCCGCACCAAGCACATTGATATTAGGTATCACTTTTTGAGAGATCATGTGGAAAATGGTGATATTCACATAGATCATGTTGTCATTGATCTGCAACTTGCGGATATTTCCACAAAACCATTGGATGAAGCAAGGTTCTGTCGACTTAGGCGTGAACTTGGTATCTTGGAGCTTGACAATATTATGTGAAATCTAGTACCCATCCATGCATGAAATTAATGTCTTGTCTTGATGTAGGCATATATTTAGGGGGAGACACTCAACTCATGAGTATCCTCACCCTATGAAATGCATAAAAAGAACAAACACTCTCAAAGCTACCATCTAACTATGTTGCTTTCAATGATGGAGTAGTGATTATGCACTCAAAGTTCCAATCTTTCCGTGCCATGTCACATATACTCATACATGGTGGCAGTAGCCACCACTCTTGTCATTAGAACAATATATGAGCGGTATATGTTTTATTATTGTTGGCATAGGATACTCATTGCTTAACAGATTGTGCCATTGCATCTTACTACGTACTGTAATCATCATCTCCTCATCATGGTTAGTAGCACAAATAATTGCACCCTACTCTTCTAAAAAATTCTTATATGCTTCCGGACATTCGCTATGTACCGGTCCGTAAAATTCTCTCTGGTATCATATTTTCGGTCATCCGGTCTATCTGGACTTCCGTTAATTTTTTCCTGGTCCAAGCGCCGGACGTCCGTAGATTCCCGGTCATCAGGACTTTTCTCTGGCACCGGACGTCCGTCGAACTCCAGTCGTCCGTATAAAGCCCTCTGTTGTCCTCAGGCCGGTCGTCCGGTCTATCCGGTCTTCTGTTAATTTTTCCCTGGCCCAGGCGCCGGACGTTCGTAGATCTCCGGTCGTCTGGACTTTTTTGAGGCACCTATATATAGTGCGGGGTGCGTTTCAGGTCAGTGTACACTAATTCATTTGCCCCCTCTCCTCTGTTCCTCACTGCCGCCGCAGCCGCTCACCGCCCGTGCCCCTCACCGTCGCCATGCCACTCGGGTCGCCCCTGTCCCCGGCGCGGCTCGCTGCCTGATTTGCTCCGGTCGTCGTATCCCTCCGAGTTCTTCACTCCAAGGTAGCACCCATCTCTTCTTTCCTCATTCATCGATTCGTCGATCTATGGTGGTGGGTTCTTGATTTGGTTTTTCCTCCTCTTCTTGGTCAGAATGGTGAAGACCAAGCACACTGCTCGCAAGGAGCCTCCATCTGGGTCCTCTCGTCCCTCCCATCGTGGTGACTCCAACGATTCCCAAGAACGGGCTCGTCCTAGGAAGCGTGTTCCTCCACCTCGCCGCTCTCCAAGCGAAGACTCGTCGGAGGGCTCTGACTATGAAGATGAGCTGGCTCATATGGAGAGAGGAGAGCCTGTCCCTGTTCGCACCACTGCTCCCAAGCCCAGGACTCGGCGGCCCACCTTCCAGCCTCCTCCTCCTCCGGTCCAACCTCACGGTGATGCTCGTCATATCTCGCTTGAACCTCCTTTACCACATGGCCGTCATATTAAGCGGTTCAACCTGGTTCCCATTGCCTCCTATCTTAAGTTGCGTCATCATATTGATCAATTTACGATTGCCCGTGACTCTAGGGACAATCATTTTTGCACTAATGTCCAAGCTGACATTTTTACCACTATCATCATTCCTAAGGGTCTTTCTCTGCATCTGTGCATTGATTTAGAGCATATTTGTACTCATCCGGAAAAATATTCCGGGCCTATTGAGCTCATTGAGTCCTCCAATCTTGTTGCCCCATTTACATTTCAACATGACTTTAACCAAGCCGCCATTCATCAATTTTATGCCACATGTTTCTTGGGTCCAAATAACATTGTTATTTGGATGACCTCCGACACAAAGCTCTCGGCTTCCTACTCTCAATTTGTTGCTGCCCTTGGTTTTCCTGACATCGGGTTCAAAATTCACAATGATGACCCCGAACATATACCCAAGGGCACTGATGCATGTGCTGATCTTATCAAACCCATAACCCAACTGACTGATGATGAGAAACGTAAGGTTTTTAACCAAGTTTCCATTTGGTGTGCTCCTTTCTTCATTATCTATCAATGTGTCATTCGCACCATTTATCCTAAGATGGGTGACAAGGGGTCCTGCAGTAGCTACTGCATCGATCTCATGCATCGCCTCTATGCATCTCCGAAAGGGAAGATCAATGTGCCTCATTTTCTATGGCATGAGATTCGCCTCGCTTCTTTTCAGCACAAGTGGGCCTTTCCTCATGCTCCCTTTCTTCAGGCATTCATCGAGAGTGTGGCCTCGTTTCCTATTGTCCGCACTCATTTGCATGAGCGATGGGTCATTCCCGCTCACATGGCCGATAACTATGTTCCCAAGGACTCTTCCTCTTCTGCTCATCTGTGCCACACTGCTGCTAGCATCCCTCATTCTGCTCCCTCCGGATCTGCACCCTTTGGTCGCATTGCTTGCTTTCTGGGGAAGGCCCACTCTGCCTTGATGAATGTTGTTACTTTTAATTGCTCCCAAAATCACGATGTTGTCACGCGCCTTATCACCTCCAAGAATGCTCTGAAGACTCGTCTGCGAGACTCCGGAGTGTTTGATGTGAGTGATGATGACCGTTTTCCTGATGAGCCACCTTCTGATTTTGGTTTTCCCTCGGGTCCTGAGTGGGCTGACTTCTTTGACGAGGCTGGTGGCAGTGGTGCACATGATGATGATGCTCTCTGATGCTGTTATGACCCCCCTTTTTGGTATTTGATGCCAAGGGGGAGTAGGCACTATGTGATTCTATGATATTAGCTTGTAATCGAACTCATTGTTATGTTTTTTATTAGCTTGTATCGAACTCATGTTATGGGATTTTCGAGACTTATGTTCTATGCTATGAGTGATGAACCTATATGGAGCTTATTGTCTTGATTATCTTGTGTATGAGATTTGGTTGTGTTGGTATCATATTGAGGGGGAGATCTCTTCATGTTTATTCTTTATGGTGTCATATTGAGGGGGACCTCTCTCCATGCTTATTCTTTGTTTATTGAGCTCCACAACAAATCCTTTCGATTTTTTTATGTGTGTGCATATATGTTGTCATCAACTACCAAAAAGGGGGAGATTGAAAGTGCAATCATGCCCTTAATCATATTTTGATGTTGATGACAACATGCATGTTGGGACTAATCATGTTTATCAAGTATATCTCAGGATTATGTCTCAAAGGCCGTGTGTGGATCATGACTAGGGACAAATGCATATAACTCAAGATCGGAGATACAAGACATTAGCCTTGGCTTTGTTTAAGGTTTGTTCTTGAGTATAGGGATCCCGCACTATTAAGAGGGGATTTGGATCTGGTGAAAGATTTGCTCAAACCCACCAACTCCAGTTTTTCTCTCTGGACGTCCGGTACTCTACGGACGTCCGATCCCTCTAGGATGTCCGGACGTCCGGCTCTCTACGGTCGTCCGGTGTTTCTCTTACAGAACGATATTCATGGATTTTCGAACCTCTCCGGACGTCCGATCTCCGGACGACCGACATGTCTTGGACGTCCGGTATTTCCTCCACAGAATAATACTTACGGATTTCCGGGCCTCTCTGGACGTCCGATCTCCGGACGACCGGCACGTCTCGGACGTCCGTGTGTTGTGTGCTGATTCGTGGCTTATGTGTTCCCAGCGTCCTGGGAGCCAATAACTATCGGACGTTCGGACATATTTGTGCCACCGGACGTCCGGTGTTGTCCGGACGTCTGACCTCTTCTGTGCACTTAAGTGGCTTAAACAGTTACTTTTTCCACACCCACTATATATAGGCTTCTCCCTTCCACAGGATGAGGTTGACCATTCACTTTGAGCTTGCCAAGAACACTTTTCAGTCTCTCTCTCAATCCTCTACACCAAATCCTAGATCTCCAAGTGATTTGGGAACATTTGAGAGAAGTTCTCCAATCAAGTGATAGATCCACTCCTTCCCCTTCTTTGCACCAAAGGAATTCGTGATTTGAGCAAGTCTTGAGCTTTTCCCCTTCGTTCTTGTTACTCTTGGAGGGTGGATACTCCTAGGCAGTAGGAGTCTTTCGGAGAGGAATCGACCTTTGTGATTACCCCCGGAAAAGTTTGTGAGGGTTTGGAGACCACCCCAAGGTCTACCACTAGTGGTTGAGAAACGCCTCCGTGGTGTTATCTCAAAGGGAGAATAGGGTGAGCCTTCGTGGTGTTGGTGTGCCTTCGTGGTAACATCCACCTCTCTAACGGTGACGTAGCTTCCCTCCAAGGAAGTGAACTCCGGCATACATCCTCGTATCCTGGAGTTGCGGTTTTTCCTAACCCTAAGTCTCTACTTGTGGCTACTTGTCTCTTAGCATTTACTTATATCATTTTGTGCTTGCTCACTTACATACTTGTGTTACTTTCTTATCACTTAGTACTACACTTGCAATTGTTAGGCTCACTTTCATATTCTGCATTATTGCCTAAAATTGCTAAGTAATAATTAAAATTTGTAATTGTACCTATTCACCCCCCCTCTAGGTCCATCTCAATCCTTTCATTTGGGTATGGCTATGTCAAGTGAACTCGATGGTGTCGGATAGATCAAATCGGTGGTGCCAAGTTTGACTTTACGTTTTGGACATATGTGGAAATGATAAACTGGTTGAGGGTTTTGGAGCAATATCACTAAGCACTTTGAGCAAGTAGACCATTAAGCAACACCTCATCCCCTTTTAATATTATTGGCTTTCCTATGGACTCAATGTGATCTTCGATCACTAAAATGAAAATGAAGAGTCTTGAGCCTTTGCCAATCTTCGCCCTTAGCATTTTGAGGGGTCCACATCACTACAAAAAAAAGACACATCCGTGACATTTTAGGCCGAACGAATTTTTTTTCTGTCATACATATGACACTTCTATGACGATAATTGTGACAAAACCCGGTATCATCATAGATGTGGTGGGCTCCTACTTCTATGACAAAAAATCATGACAGAAAATGGGCTTTTCGTCCTGGGCGGGCCGGAGACGCAACAGCATGACATTCTTTGGGCCGTCCATGACAGAAAAAACCGTGGTAGAAGCGAGGGGGAGGAAAATTTTGGGGAGTTGCCTGTTACGGTGGGAGGTTGGGGGCTAAGCGATGCGCGTTTCTCTCATACAGGTACGCGCGTGTGTGTGAGGCGTTGGCTCTAACTGAACCCGAGCGAGGTGTTGGGCTCTAACTGAACCCGAGCGGTTGCACTGCAAGCTACGCGTTACTGAACCCGAGCGATCGATCGATGGCTGTTAACTGAACCCGATCGAGCGATTCCTTCGCTACTGCTGCTAACTGAAGCCGATCAGTTGGATGAATAGTGAGTGTTACGGGGGCAGTTTGGATGAACAGTGAGCGGTGGTGTTGCCTCTGGATGAACAGGACCCCGTGGTGTGGAGGGCTGGATGAACAGTAGACGATGGAGGGGTGCCCGTGGAGGGGTGGTTGAAGAGGACCCCGTGGTGTGGAGGGCTGGATGAACAGTAGACGGTGGAGGGGTGGTTGAATAGTAGCCGGTGGAGTAGCGCGCGGTGGAGGCTGGAGGAGGTGGACGGTACCCCATGGAGGCTGGAGGCGGTGGACGATGGAGATGAACAGTATCTCGTGGAGTCCCGTTTTGCGGTACGCCACACCCCTCCCGATGAACAGGACCCCCGTTTCGATCATAGGAGGTCCGTTTCGTCCGTTTTGCGGCACGCCACACCCCTCCCGATCAACAGGACCCCCGTTTC
This sequence comes from Triticum timopheevii, assembly GCA_963921465.1. Classification (NCBI taxonomy): domain Eukaryota; kingdom Viridiplantae; phylum Streptophyta; class Magnoliopsida; order Poales; family Poaceae; genus Triticum; species Triticum timopheevii. The sequence continues at coordinate 304,398,814 of OY997270.1, forward strand.
GACCGTAGGAGGTTCGTTTCGTCCGTTTTGCGGTACGCCACACCCCTCCCGATCAACAGGACCCCCGTTTCGATCGTAGGAGGTCCGTTTCCTCCGTTTTGCGGTACGCCACACCCCTCCCGATAAACAGGACCCCGTTCCGAACATAGGAGGTCCGTTTCCTCCGTTTTGCAGTACGCCAGGCCTTGTTTCCATCGCCTGTTCCGTCCAAGCCCTCCCGATGAACACGACCACGCATTCCGTTCTGACCCAGCCGGTTGGCTCCCACGCGTTCCGTTGCCTCCCGCTGAACACGACGCATTCCGTTGCCTCCCCATGAACACGACGACGACGTTGTTTCTCCGTTCCGACCCAGCCATGTACACGAGCCCTGGTCGTACGTATGCGCGAGTAGGTGTTCGAGATCCCGCCCGTATATACGTACTTGGCCGTATTTTCTTTCTTGCACCCTGGCCGCTGTACGTACGTGTACATGCTACGTGCGCGCCTCTACTATGACACGTACGCGCCTCTACTACGACACGTGCGCGCCTCTACATCGACCAGTATATATGTACATACATGTTCGCGACCAGAATGACAACGCTACGTACTCTTCGACCAGGTGGCTCCTGACTGTCAGGCACTTCCTTGCGTGCGAAAATGTAGCTGGTGGGTCCCAGCAGTCAGAGGGGTGAATCATTTTTTTGCCCAGACGAACTTCCTTTGCGTGCGAAGATGTAGCTGGTGGGTCCCAGCAGTCAGGCGGGTGAATCGTTTTTTTGCCCGGACGCACTTCCTTGCGTGCGAAGATGTAGCTGGTGGGTCCCAGCAGTCAGGGGGGCGAATCATTTTTTTACCCGGACACACTTTGTTGCGTGCGAAGATGTAGCTGGTGGGTCCCAGCAGTTAGGGGGAAACGTTTTTTCGTGAAATACGGTGGCCCGTCCGGTGGGTCCCCGCTGTCAGGTGGAGGAATCATTATTTTGCGCGTAATAAGGAGGCACTTCCTTGCTGCGGCCGTGGACCCAGCTGTCAGCCTCTCCATGTATAGTCCACATCCGATGGAAGTCGTTCCTTGACCACGTTGACCACGCCGCACCAAGAGCACCACGGCAGTGGACGACGGCGAGGCCTAGGAAGGGGACAACTCGGAGCCGAGGAAGACGCAGCAGTGGATGCCCATGCGAAGAGGAGTACGAGGGTTCACTGGTTCGTCTGCGGTGTGAGGCTGCTATCACCGCAGAATAACAGGGGGTGTGGGTGAGTAGAGCGATGGCCTGGCCAGCGGTGGGAGTAGTAGGGGGCGGTGAGGCCTCCGCGGCATCACAGCCGGCCACGGGAGGCAGGAGCACGCGGCACGACCGACGCTGGTTTGGGCGGCTGGAGCAAGAAGACCAGAGGTTGAAGAAGCACTACGACCGTTGGATGAACATCGTACGGTAGCAGGAGCTAGAATCGTTCATATTGACTAAGTTGACAAAGCCCTCCGTCCCTGTCAACTTGGTAGGCCCACAAGTCAGCCTCCCAGTATGCTGGGTTCCAGCTGGCAGGGGGAGTATTCATTTTTTGTGCGTAATAAGGATGCACTTCCTTGCGTGCGAAGATAGCTGGTGGGTACGACATGTCAGCGGGGGGCATGTTTTTTCACAAAATACAGAGGCCCTTCCGGTGGGTCCCAGATGTCAGGTGGAGGAATCATTATTTTGCGCGTAATAAGGAGGCATTTCCTTGTGTGCGGCCGTGGACCCAGCTGTCAGCCTCTCCATGCACAGTCTACTTCCGATGGTGTCGTTTGTTGACCACGTTGACCATGCCGCGCCGAGCGCATCCAAGGTGGTGGATGACGGCGAGGCCCCGGACAGCAACGAGCCGGAGATGGGAAGACGCGGGAGTAGAGTCGCAGACGGAGAGGTGTACGAGGGTTAACTGTTTCTAGTGCCATAGTGCGGTGTGGTTCGACAGTCGGTGGAGAAGAACAGGAGGTGTGGAAGGGTGAAGGGATAGCCTGGCCAACAGTGGAGTAGCGCTTCATAGCGAAGCGTGCTAAGAAGAGCTGCTAGCAGTAGGAGGTGGTCCCGGCAGCGCTAGAGGAAGAAGACGAGAGATTGAAGATGGATGCCGGTCGTTGGATGTAAATCCAACGGCTAACATGTCAGAATCATTTGTTGACTAAATTGACAACGACTTGCGTTGGCTTCGACCTATTGACCCACATTTCAGCCTCCAAAAATGTGGCACGTATTCAACCCATTTTTTCAGGATTTACAGTCTTTTTTTGCGCGGTAGAATTTATGGTCAATTTGATCTTTTTTTCTTGAATTACAACCATTAGCTAGGCTGGGTGAACAAATAATGTAGCGTCCATGCGGCCCATTTATTTTATTTCCTAAAAAATTACAGGCCATTTGCACTTTCTCGAAATACACGATTTTGCTGGGCTGATTCTAATCATAATGTTGGGTTGGGCCAGCAATGTTATCAAAAAATAAAAAGGGGCTGAGCATTTTGTTATAAATATATTTAAATAATAAGTGGTATTATTACATTCGTCCTTAAATCTTACCAAGCTTTTGTACACAATCACTAGGATTTTCGTGCCAAAACAATCCAGGATTTTATTTGTTAAGAAATTATTTTTATAAGTTAATAAGATGTGGGATATTGTTTTCTTACATATGTAAGTATCTGTTAAATATATGATGACAATAAAAATAATATATAATAACATATAAAATAATTTAAATATATATAATATAGTTAGAAGGGAAACATAAGTTGGACCTGGCATTCCTTTTCTTATATAGAAAAATAGAACAGACCTCTGCGTTTTCTTCAAAAAAATACATAAATTGGGCTGCCAAAAATAAAACCTCGGATGGGAGGTCCATAGGCCGGTCGATACATGACGGCCCTAAGAAAATACAAACAGGCCCTCCCATCCGAGGTCATGGGCTGCGCATGTTAAAAATGAAAGCCTAGACGGGGCAGCCCAAAACCACGTCCAACACTTGCCAAAACTTCGTCCCTCGTTTTCTCTGTGTTTCGCACACTCGACATTGTGTGGGCATTTTGACTGTGCATCATATGAAGATGTGCTATGCATGAATGTTGATCAGCATGATGTTAACTGGCTGGTAGTTCCATTTTCGACCATGAATAAAACTTCCAACATGATGTTATCCCTATTTGAAAAGGCCATGTTAATATAAATGCTCGGCCTCTGAAAGTTGCAGTTTCTTATCTGAAACTGAACTTGCAATTTCTTATCTGAAACTGACTTTTATACTCCTATGAAACTACATTTTTTTAAGTGCTAAAAATAGATCTCTAGAATTCATAAAATTCTTCATATGCTCAATACTGCAAATCTGAAATTCAAAAGACATTCATATGTGAAAGTACTCTCAAAATACACAACACAAAACACAATTCATAACGTGCAAATACTGACAACCCTAAGCTCCTCCTGACAATTCACAACCTGCCCGACTATTGGGCTGGGGGGGGGGGCAGCCCCCTCCTATTCCTCGGCGGCAGACAGCCGCCCCGTGAGACGATGTGAACGGCGAGGGAGACGATGGTGGGGAAGCGTCGTCGGGCCAACTGCTTTTCTCCTCTTGCAGTTGGGTTCGGTCGACGAAGACTCCACCGGCTCGCTCTGGCAGGACACCCTCACAAACGACACCCTGTAGATGCTCGATCCTTCAATCTCTGGTGAATGCTCCATCTGGGATCGATACTCCCACCACCGCTCCCTCACGATCGGATTCGGTGAATCTGTTTGCTCCATGGCCCAGAGGAGCATCTCTATCTACTCCGGCGCGACTCCCTCTGGGAGTATCGCCGCCTTTTTGCTCTGTTGCAGATATTTGGCCATGGATGTCGCCGTCGCTGCTAGTTGGTCCTTGTTGTCAAACCAAGACTGTATCTCCAACATCCTAGCTAGCTTCACAGGGTCGCCGTCTGTGATCCTCACGTATTAGTTGTACTCCTCCATCGATCTACTTCTCCACAGCACCTTCACTCGCCGGCGGTGGTTTTTGAATGGAAGAGGAGAGGAGCAGCACTGGTTTTGGATTAGAACGAGAGAGGAGCGACGCTGGTTTTGGACTGGAACAGGAGAGGAGGGGCGGTGGTTTTGAAATGGAAGAGGAGAGGAGCGGCGCTGGATTTAGATTGGAACAGGAGAGGAGCGGCGGTGGTTTAAGAGGAGAAGAGCGGAAGAGCGGCGCTGGTCTTGGAAGTATTTTTTTTGTTGTTTTGCGTATTTTGGGTCAAAGTTTGACCACGTACTGTATTTGACAAGCAAAATGTGAATGCATGTCACCAAAAATTGTATCGTTTGGTTCGTATCTGAATGTACTTTCAAATTATATTATTTTTGCAACGTATAACACATATTTTATGTGCGAAAATCATGCTCAATTATGACCCAGAATAAAAGGGAGACTAGTTAATGTGGGGTCGCTTTCTTAATTGAAGGGTTAATTGATTTTGATTTTGATCCAGTCACAGCGCGCCGACCCTCTCGCACAATCCTAAATCGCTGCCGCACGCTCCTCTCCCTCTTCTCCATTGCAAAACCACCTCCTCTCCTCTCCATCATCTCCATTCCAAAACCACCGTCTCGCCTCTCCCTCTTCTGATCTTCTCCATTGCAAAACCACCTCCTCTCCTCTCCATCATCTCCATTCCAAAACCACCTCCTCTCCTCTCCATCATCTCCATTCCAAAACCACCGTCTCGCCTCTCCCCCTTCTGATCTTCTCCATTGCAAAACCACCTCCTCTCCTCTCCATCATCTCCATTCCAAAACCACCATCTCACCTCTCCCTCTTCTCTATTGCAAGACCATCGTCTCCTCCCATCTTCCAAAGCTAGCACCGGACCACTCAGAAGGACATCTATGGAGAGGATGCAGCAATGAATCAGGCAGATCGCCAATAGCGACCAGGCAAAGTTAGCCAGGTTGAAGGAGATCCTTAGTTGGTTTGACAATGAGTGGGAGATTTCAAGGACGATGCGGGCCATGTGGCAATGTATGCGAAAGAGCGAGACGGCGGCGATGAGGGCGGCGATGTACATGTACTCCTCGGCGGCAGTCACGCCGCAGTCCTCTGAGTTCATCGAGTATCTCCTATCGGCGATGGAGCAGACAGATTCGCCCGAGGCGATAGTCAGGCGGAGGTGGTGGGCGTACAGGTCAAAGGTCGAGCACCCAGAGGATAACGAATCGATCGAGTATGGTGTGCCGTTCATGAGGGTGCAGAGCCAGCCGGAGCCACATGAGTATTCGTTCTCCCACCGCAAGAGGAGGACAGATGGCGCGACGTCGCTTCCCCGCCGTTCTCCATGGTTCCCTCGACGGTCGCCTCGTTTCAACGGCGGTGGTAGGGTTTAAGGTAAGCTTCGCACTAACCTAATCTTCCACCTGCTCATGCTTACAATCAGTGTGACAGCTAATGAAAATCATGCTTACAATCAGTCTCCGAGTACTACGCCAATCACCCTAAAATAGCTCTGGACCTTTGGGTCAAAGTTGTGACACAGTGTACGAATAAAGAAAAAAAATGATTGGTGCTTCTTTCAGAAAAGAGTACTCCCTAGAAAACTGCCAATATAAGCTACTAGTATTTGGTTAGAGGATTTGCTGCCGAGAAAGATCCGTCCACAGAGAGCACCACACATCCCACTGGTGGTGGTGGATGCCAATACGTGCATGCAGCATGGTTGGTGTCGGTAATTTTTACTTGGCACACCTCGCACTCTGCATATATGTCGGTTCCACACGTACATTTGTGCAGTTCCACCAAAATGCAGCTGAATAACCCTGTTTGCACAGATAATGAAAAAGCGTGATTACATTATAGTGGCACTAGTTGATGAAACACACAAAATAAATATAAGAAAATATTGCGATAGTATCATAGTATGCCATGCTGCGAGTGCGGGATGGGCCCTGCGACGCCTCATACGGTACGCCTCATACTGGACATCGTCCCAAGTCTCCCAAATACACCTTCTCCCAGTGATGAACATCAGTGTACAACGGTAGTACAAGGAGGCGCCTTGAGACATTCAAATCTCTATTTTTGTACATATCAACTAAAATTAAGCACCCAGTTTGCAGAAACGCTTAAACATTAACAATGGGACTAGTTGATGAAACATACTTTAACAAAGAGAAGCACTTTCTTTATCTACATTGGAAATGAAATGATAGAGATGACACTCGCTCTATTTTAACTGTATTATTACTTCATTTTATCAGTGACACTAGGGTCGAGCAGGTGGCAAACATGGTGTACCGTGCGTCGCAAGGATGGAGGCCGGGGGTGCTTAGACTGGGATGCTGAAGCTGGCTCTTTCAGTCACCAACATGGATGATTCAATTCATGGGACCTTTTGGTGCAGTTCACCTAAAATGAAGCAATGTCCCCTGAGCTAGCAGCTTCTTCTTCATTTTTTTTAGAAAAGGGCTCCAGCCCCGGTTCCATTTCCATCAGATAAAACCCACAGAGCTTCTTCTTCATTAGTTGCAATAAAATTGAGCAACATCAAGGTTGGTTGTGAAGCTCCTGGAATGCTCAACTATAATTTGGATATCATTTGTGTAGTTCAACTAAGATCGAGCGTGAAATGTATATCTCTGTTTGCACAAAAAAGGTGGAAAGGAGGGTGACTAGCAAGTGATGAAACATGCATAAAATGAAAAGAAGCATGTTCCTTATCTGAATGGCAATCCTACAAGGACAGTAGCAATTTCTAAAGTAGTGGCATTGCTAGATATTAGTGTGGGCATTAGGATTAACTATGACAACCGTTAAATACGACATTACTTTGGGCACGGGAGAGTAGGCGGACCAGGACATTTGCATTTCTAACGAAAAGAACCAACTTATCTTAATGGGAAATTTTAGCAGGACATGTAAAGAAGTGCCATTGATTCATATTACTGGAGGCATTACATTGAAAACAACATTGGTTTAATGTGTCCTTACTTTTAACAGTGCAACTGCTACATTTTACTAGTGGCATTACATAAGAGTGGCTTGAGGCAACAAACATCAGAACAGGATATCTGGGTTGGTCCCATTTTTGTTCGGTATAGCCACCTTATACTGTGTGAGGCTAGCAAATCTAGTGCTGGACTTACTCTATTGACTTGTCCCCCAGTCCCCACTTTCTTTCCTTTTTCAACCAATAGATCGGGTTTATATTGAGTTTGTACTGCGTTTCCCTTTATTTCCCTATTAGACCTAGAGACCAGTTGGATAGCCAGTCTCTGCTACTTTTCGCCCCCATTATTTCCTCTTTCGACCAAGTCCTAGATTCAGGTAACAAATCCTCCCCCACCCCCACACCCTTTCTTCCTTGTTTGAACCAAGTAGTACTAGATTCGAGTGCATGAACTAGTTTTACCTCTTAAACGTAAAAAATTAGGTGGTTTTCGAACAGTCAATTGATCCTATCTACGAGGGGGCCTGAGAAATAGTAAAAGATACAAATGCAGCGATGTTAGGAGCTCGGGAAGTAGAGTAAGGCCAGTTTCGAAGGAAGTTATACCTGATGGTCGCCGGGATGTCGCTAGGTGGGTGGCGGGAGGCCGGATCTGCCCACACTACGGCAGTGAGGAAGAAGGGGTCGGAGGCCCTCCCTCGCCAGCGGTGCTTGGGAGAGAACAGCAAGGCAGGCTGATCGGGACGTGCCCAACAATGGGTATGAGCCGTCGCCGAGGACGACCACGTGAATGTTGCACCTTCTCACCTTCCCCGGCGGAGAGGATCCGGCTGGATCTGTGACCAGCGGTGAGCAGAGAGAGAGAGAGAGAGTGTGGCCACCGCTGCCGTGTTTAGATCTGGAGAGGCTGAGACAGTGTGAAGAGAGCAACACTAGCAAGCAAGCGCGGAGGCTCCTGCCTATATAGTGGAGTAGTACTTAGTTTTCTTTTGTCTACCGAAGCCGGCTTGACCTCGTCAATGACTGTCGAGAATTCTTCAAGCACGTGGCCCGGAGGCGCAGTTGTCGTCATTTTGATCTGAAGTGCCGGATTATAACATATAACACGAAAAAATGCCACATGACAAGAAATCATAACCTCACTGCCCAAAGGAGACAACATGAATCCCGACGGACAAACTAGACGAGGAACAAAGCTCAAATTAAAGATAAACTCGTAGAAAAGGGGTCCATTGATAGATGTCCTAATTAACATAGCCGACTTGACCTAGATGGCAGCCAAGTAGTCACTGTTCGTGCATGTGCCCCCAATGACTAGCCCGACTCAGTTGTCATTGTTTAACCCTCGCAGTGATCCGAAGCACATGACACCTAATTTTGCGAGATGACAAGAAACCTTTTTTTAGATTTCTCACCACAACTACAGCCATGTACAACACAACCTGCATGATATGTAGACGATAGCCAATCAAGGCGTGTATGCTGGAGTCTGGTCACATGCATGGACGAACTGATCTTCCGTGTCTTGTAGGGATCGTCCAGGCACCAGCGTAGTACAACACTTCTCTAGTACTATCGCCCATCTCCCTCTTCTATTAAGTCACCCGACTTGCGGGGCCGGGGAGTGTGCCTATGGTCGGTTCTCAATTGCCGTCCCACATGTGTGTGTGAACGCAATATGACGCGCGTTCCATTCAGAGAGCAGCGTGCCAGACCGACCGACCATCTGGGGTGCGACACGAACGCGATGGGCGTGTTGTATACTCCGTACATGTGTACCGCTGTTTTCTAGACGCTTTGCTCCATGGCGCGGGCGCAATCCATGGATACAAAATTAGTATACTGTATACTATTTAAAAGTCGAGGGCGGGGCTTTTCCTGCGCGGTAGGCGGCGGGGCAGTTCCGCCTAGTCGGTTCGACAGAGACGCGAGAAGACGAGGGAGTAGGCTGCTGCAAATGTAGGGCTGTGTGATTTGACAGCGAGTTACTGCTGGACAGGTGGGCCCCCGTGATTTGACTTGCCATTATCATTTTAACTGCGGCGCTACGACCGGCATGAGTCTCCCGATTCCTGACCACCTCCATACAGGTGCCTCTCCCAATGCTCCACCATGTAGTAGAGGATGGCTCTTGCATGAGAGCCCACTTCTCCACTTTTTCCTTGCCTCTCTTTCCTCCACATATGCAAAAATGCCATGTAAAGCGCACTATTGTACTTACTTGCTCCTACAGGTGCTTAAGCTTGCCACATAGGCATAAAGTCTGATGTGGCAAGTTAATCAAGAAGAGAGAGACTAGTTTGGTGACCCAAGGAAGAAACGGTGCTAAGCGCGTGTACCTAGGTGAAAAGACAATTTTGAGTCTATAGCTAATTAAATGAAGCAAACTTAGCAACACCATTTCATTGCAAGAGGTCACTCCCTAGCAAATGCAATAAATACTAGTACTCCATGTGTCCCATAATATAAGAACGTTTTGGCACTACACTAGTGTCAAAAACGTTCTTATATTATGGGACGGAGGGAGTACGAAGAAAGAGATAGAGAGGAGTAAAAAAACACTTATAGCCAACCTTGTTGTAGTATGAGTGACTAAGTGATGACTATGCATGACATGCCAACATCAGATAGCCTAACGCATCGTGTTAAATCTCCAAGGGGGCGACCACGCGAGCGACGCGACGGTCGTGATAGGCGCGACCATGATACGGGCTGCTGGCAGCCCTTGGATCTGAGATCAAACGGTCGCATGCTAAGTTGCTGAAAATTTGCAGAATAACCCTCCAGGATAGGATATTCACCCATAGGTCTAGAATCACGCCATGCAACCGTTCGATCTCATATCCAAGGGCTCTCGGAAGCCCGTATCATGGGAGAATGGAAAGCCACTACCCTGCCGTTCGCACGCTGGCAGTTCGCTCCTACTCGTCCCCGCACATCCTTTAATACTACGGCGGTTCGTTCCTAGTCGCCCCGTCCATTCACATTACGGCAGTTCCACTAATCCTAACCCTCCTCCCAAATCCATGGCGTCCCAAATCTCCCCGATCGGCAGTGAGTACAAGGTTAGAACCATCACCGGCGATGAGTTCGATGTCATCTACACCCGTTCTTCCGCGACGGTGAAAGGATGCCTTTCTCACTTCAGATGCATGTTTGAAGAATCAGATGATGAGTGGGTCACTAGGCTAGATGTTGAGTACACCACAGTCGTGGGACGAGAGAAGGATCTAAAGGACGAATAGAGGAAGAAGCCCGCCATGATCCAGGTTTGCGTGCATAACTTATGCTTGGTCTACCACATATGCCATGCCGATGTTGAGTGCCAGGATTTTAAGGACTCCTCGAGAGCAACCTAGTCAAATTCGTTACTGTAGACTTTGGTAATGACAAAGAAGTCCTGCGTTGGATAGGCCTCATTGTAGGCAACACCTTTGACCTCCAAAAGAATCGGCTGGTGTCCTCTTGTCAGCCTTCAATGCTGACCCTGGCAGGAGCCATGGTTCATCCTTCATACGGTAAACCGGAGAAACCTCCATACACGTTTCATCATCATGCATGGCAGCGGAATGTACTAGATATAGACCACATCCACTACGCTGCAATGGATGGCTACCTTTGTTTCAATATCTACAAGGGTTGGATGAAGAGCAACAGCCAAGTTGGCGGTTCAAGCAAAGAAGTATCGGCCAAGAGGAAGAAGGGACAAGGACGAAGTCGAGGACGTGGACGAGGACTCCGAGTAAGGTGGCAGTGTCATTGCTCATGGTGGTTCTAAACTTCTAATGCTGTGTCTACCGGATTAGTTGCAAATTTTAATTTCAGGTGTGCTTAATTTAATTTGAGGGGTGTGTTGTGCTGAGCCCCCAGCAGAACTATGTTATGTTTCTTCTTGTTACTTTAACTCTTCAGTATGTACATACTAGTATTTCTTACATTTCATCTTTTAGTTGGTATAGTACTACCACTCGTTTCTTCACATTATATACGTACAATATATATGGCCAACATCATATAGCCAGCAGTTTAGTTGTCAAAGAATTTTAGGGTGCTTAGTTTTGTCAGAGAATTCCAGGGTGCTTAGTTTTATTTGAGGGGTGGGTTGTGCTGGACACCATTATTGTGACTAGCCTTTTTAATAGTACTATGTGCATAATTTTGCGACGAGCGCTCTCTATATGTACCACCTTTTTTTTAATTTCAAGTTTTGCTCCATGGCGCAATCCATCGATACTACTGCTGTACAAAAGTATACATTTTTTAAAAGGCTAGAGGGCAGGGCAGTCTAGCTTGGTCGGTTTCACGAGAGGCGAGGGCCTTTGTGATTTGATGGCTCATTGCTGCTGGAAGACGGGGCCTTGTGATTTGACTGCTCGTATAAATGCGCCGACGACCTGATTGAGGAGGAGCAAAGAACCGTGCGGTATACTCAAGTTTTCCACTGGAGTAGTACTGCGACAGAGGAGCACGAAACACGGCGGCCCAGTGCCATATGGCGATAAAAATGATCTAATTTGCTAGTCATCTCACTGTTAGCATTGTTCTATTCATTCCCTCAAAAAAAACATTGTTCTATTCATGCCTCGCAGAGAACGTGACACGTGCGGTGAAACACCTGAAGCAAAAGATGAAACACAGCAGCAAAAGAAGAAGGAAGATTATCACCCCAAATGATCTAATTCGCCGCGGAGTCGTAACTGCTTCTTCATCGCCTCCACGACCGCCATCTCCTTGCGCGTCTTCTCCGCCATCTTCTTCATTCTGTCCATGACGCAGGATTTCTCGACGCAAGCCTTCATCATCTGTTCCACGGCCGCATTACGTACCTTGACAGCAGCCGGGTGCTGGATGCGGGGCTTCGCCAACTCCTCCTTTTGTTCCATGACGAGGGCCTGCAGCATCTTAATCGAGGAACTACTATTCTCATGCAACTTCTTCCAACCGGCGTTCTTCTCCTTCAACAGGTTGATCTCGTGGTGGAGCTTCGCCTTGTCCTCCTAAAGTCGCAGGATTTCGCCGGTCGCCTTATTCTCCAAGGCAATGCTCTTCTTCAGCAGCATCACCAAGCCGGCGGTCAACTCCCCCTGCTGATTGAGCTCAGCGGGCATGTCATTGAGGCTCTCCTTCAGCAACTCCATCAAACCTTGGATGAACTTCGTCTGCTTATTGAGGTGCTTATTGAGCTGATCAGGCATGCCGTCAAGGGATAACGACTCCAGCTCCGCCGGCTCGGCATGTTTGCCTCTGCGGCTAGTGCGCTCCTGGGAGCCATCGCCTGCCCGTGAGAGATCTTTCGAGGTCTCTGCGTGGCGGCGAGCCCTCTTTTTTTTTCCGCAGCCTTGGTTGCCACTCCCTTGTTACGAGTAGTTCTCGACCTAGAGCTCTGCTCACCGGCCATGGCAACGACGGATGAAGAAGAAGCACTTATGAGGAGGAAAGGTAGAGTAATTTTTTGTCACATCCCTAGCTTCTGGTATTGCACTAGGCTAGCTTCATGTGTGCATCATATTTAAATTTTGCTTAATTTTGAAATGGGGGTGTTCAAACCCTAGCACCACTTGAATCAACTAGGTTCAACTAAAATTTGCATTCAATGAAACCAAAATGATCCTTATTGATATTTGGTATTTTTGGCAAGGGCTTTGTTCCAAACCAAAAATAATGAACATTTTTAAGGAATTATTTTGGGCATTGAATTTAAATCAATATTGTACTTGGATTTGGTTTTATATTCTTAATATGTGGAATATAATTTCAGATAACTCTGAAATAATTTATGTGCCTTTGGATAGTCCCATTGTGCAATATAAAATATTCAGAGGAATGTTGTCACTGTTTTCAATTTGTTTGGAGTTCAAAACAGTGGCAAAATGAATTAATAAAGGAAAACAGAACAAAAATAAAACAGAGTAGGGAAACCTACCTGGCCCAAACCTACCTGGCGGCCACTACTGGCCCAGCACGGCCCAGCCCACCGCAGCTCCTCCCGTCGTCTTCCTCGTCGGACAGAAGGACGAGCGCGTGCCCGACGCCCGCACGCCCACGCCCAGGCCACCTCCTCCCTCCCTGCCCGCCTGGTTTCTTTTGGACGGCTCTAGACGAGCGCCACACAGCCCTCAACCCTCTCTCACTCTCCCTGGATCCCTCCTTCTCCTCTGCTCTCTTCCGCAGCACCACCGACACGCCACCATCACCGCCGACGCCGATTGCCGCAGCCACCGTGCTCCCCTCGCCTCGCCGACGCCCCAAGAAGCTCCGCCTCGCCTCCCTCTTCATCCTCACCCAGACGAAAGGCGCCGGAAGCCCCTGGATACCGCTAGCTCCGCCGTTCCCCTCCTCGGCCACCGAGGACCGCCGCCGTTGATTTGCCGCCGTCTCCGCCTCCCCGAGCCCGCCGAGCTTCTCTTCCGACCCCTAGTGAGCTCCTTCGCCTTCCCCCTCACTCCCCGTGCTCTAACATGTGCGCTAGCCACCGCCCCGCGAGTCCCGAGCGCTGCCGTCCGCCATGGCCGATGAGGTCCTCGCTCCTGAGCACCTCCGCTCGGTCCAGTGGCACTAGTGTGCTCCTAGAGCTCCCAGGAATCTGCCTCGCCGCTTAGCTTGCTCGTCAGCCAAGCACAGCGCCTCACCCGTGCTAAGCCGAACTCCGACGGCCGCAACCAAGCTCGCCACCGTCGACTCCAGCCACCCCAGGCCCGGAGACCATCACCATCCGACGCGCCATCGCGCCAGCTCTCCGCAGGGCCAAAGGGCGCACCGAGTGGTGCACCTTAGGCGAAACCCGAGCCCCTCCAGTGTGCCTCCGCCGCGTTTTGGTCGCCGCCGGCGTAACTCCGGTGACGCTGACGTGGCAGTCTCATTAGCCGCTAATGACCACTCTAAACACCCCCTAGAGCCACTGCCATGTGGGCCCCAGTGCCTAAACTAGTTAGTTTAAATTCTCTGTTAGATTAGCACTAATCACAGTGGGCCCCGCCTGTCAACTTTGACTTGGCCTAGTCAGCGTTGACCGGGCCCACTTGCCATCCACCCAAACCAGCCCTGAGACACTAACCAGTGGACCCCACTGGTCAGGTTTGACCTAGACCGTCTCAGTTGACCGGATGATGTCACAGTGACGTAGTGCTGACGCAGATAATTATTTTCTGGATTTATTCTTATTCAGGAAATTTCAGAAAATAATGCTAATTTCAAAAATTCATAGAAATTCAACCGTAACTCCAAATGAAATAAATTATATATGAAAAATGATCAGAAAAATCCAATCTATCCATCTGTACCATTTTCATGCATGTTAGAACAACTTATAGCTGCTGTTTAGCACAAATCATATAATGGCATTTAAACTTCACATATGGAGTTTGGATTTGAATCTTTGATTCAAACCAACTTCATTTAATCAGGTTGCTAGTTGCAATAGCTCAAACCACAGCATATAGCCATGTCACACTCATGCATCATATTGTTGCATTGCATTGATTGTGTTCTTTCTCTGTTGCCGGTGTTGTTCCCCCTCAGTAGACATTGTTCCGATGATGAGTTCGATGACACCAATGAGGAACTATACTATCTTCAGAAGTGCCAGGCAAGCAAAACCCCCTTGTTCATTCCGATACAATCCTACTCTCTCGCTCCTGCTCTCTTTTACTGCATTAGGATAACAACGATTCATCTGTTACTTGCTGCGGTAGTTGAACCCCTTTATCCTCTGCATGACCTGTCATTGCCACAGTAAATAAATGAAACCCACTAGCATGAGTAGGAGTTGTTTGAGCCCTGATGTGCCTACTCATTCATGCTTGTTTGTCATGCCTGCTATTGCTTAGAGTTGTGTCAGGTCTGATTCATCGGGGATGAATTGGAAGTGGTGAACATGTCCTACTGTGTGTGAGCTAAGTGTGTGAACACGATTTGGTAAAGGTAGCGGTGAGAGGCCATGTAGGAGTACATGGTGGGTTGTCTCATTGAAGCCGTCCTCAGGAACTGAGTTCTGTGTTTGTGATCCATGAACAGTTACTACCACGCATTGGAATGCTTAAGTGCCCCTCTCGACTTATTAACCAACCCGATCTCTGTCCAG
The DNA here is from genome assembly GCA_963921465.1 of Triticum timopheevii. Taxonomy (NCBI): domain Eukaryota; kingdom Viridiplantae; phylum Streptophyta; class Magnoliopsida; order Poales; family Poaceae; genus Triticum; species Triticum timopheevii. The sequence goes on from OY997270.1 coordinate 304,413,836, forward strand.
GAGTTGCAACTAGTTTCTAGTGTTTGTAGGTAGTGTTAGTAGTCTACCAAGTGGCACCCGGTATAGGTGGGCTTGGGACAGACTAGGCACCATGGCACGGTGTACCAAGCGTAGTTCCACCCGTCGAGGTGGGCTTGGGAACCCTGCTCACATCGTTTGGGGCCGTGAGCGACACCCCGGCCGGATCTCCTTGCGGATGGAACCCGAATAGGCGATAAACCTGGATGAGAGACTTGCGTGGTTAGTCAGGTCGTGGCCGACTCCCTCGCCCGGCTTCCGCTTGAAGGTTGCCGAGGTACATGACGTGTACAGGGCGATAAGGGGCGAGAGCGTGTGTGAAGAAGTACACCCCTGCAGGGTTATCATTATCTATTCGAATAGCCGGATTCCTCGGATATGGAAACTTGGACCCCTTGCATAGTTCATAGACAAGTGAATGTGGATACTCTAAAATGCGCAAGATAAGCGTGAGTGCTATGGATGGCGTTCTTGTAGGGAGACGGGAGCGGATCCATAGTGGTGTATTGATATGGTGAATATGTGGACTCGTGTGCGCCACCTCAAAAGAGTTACTTGTAGTCGTAGTTCAGGATAGCCACCGAGTCAAAGCTGGCTTGCTGCAGTTAAACCCCACCACCCCCTTTGTTGACAATGATGCATATGTAGATAGATCTGATGTAAGTCTTGCTGGGTACATTTGTACTCACATTTGCCTATTTTATGTTTTTGCAGAGAGACTTCAGTCTCACTAGTAGTTCCACGTGGACTTCGACGTTTAGCTTGTTACCTCAGCTACGATCTTGTGCCCTCGGCAGGATCTGGTAGATAGTCAGGCTTCTAAGCCTTTTTCATTTGTAGATGTCTGTACTCAGACATGTTAGCTTCCGCTTGTGCTTTGACTTGTATGCTCTGAATGCTGGGTCGAGAGACCCATGTTTGTAATATCTCGCTCCTCAGAGCCAATTGAATAAAATACTTGAGTCGTAGAGTCATGTTGTGATGCCATGTTGTATTTGCACATATCGAGCATATTGTGTGTATGTTATTGAAATGCTTGGTATGTGTGGGATCTGACTATCTAGTTGTTTATCCTTAGTAGCCTCTCTTACCGGGAAATGTCTCCTAGTGTTTCCACCGAGCCATGGTAGCTTGCTACTGCTCCGGAACACTTAGGCTGGCCGGCATGTGTCCTTCTTCGTTCCTGTGTCTGTCCCTTCGGGGAAATGTCACACGATGAATACCAGAGTCCTGTTAGCCCGCTACAGCCCGGTTCACCGGAGTCCTGCTAGCCCAGTGCTACAGCCTGGATTCACTCGCTGATGACCGACACGTTCGATGCTGGGTCATGGATGCCTGTCCCTGTAAGTTTGTGCCACTTTGGGTTTACGACTAGCCATGTCAGCCCGGGCTCCTTACCATATGGATGCTAGCAACACTATCATATACGTGTGCCAAAAGGCGCAAACGGTCCCGGGCAAAGGTAAGGCGACACCCGTGGGAATACCGTGCGTGAGGCCGCAAAGTGATATGAGGTGTTACATGCTAGATCGATGTGGCATTGAGTCGGGGTCCTGACAGCTTTGGTATCAGAGCCTGACTGCCTGTAGGATTACCAAGCCAAACTGGTCGAAGTTGTGTCTAGAAATGCTTTAGTTATATAAGGGAATTGATTGTGGGATGGAACGTAAGGCTCTTTTTACTCCTTATACCTTATGCCCTTCTGATCCGAGTCATCATATCTTTCCTACGGGGTTAAGGAACTAGGCTTTCTCTTCTTCTATCAGGATCACATGTTCTAATCCGTAGACTTACAGGATTGATGGATTTAAGCTTCAGTTCAGTTCCTACTACTTCCGTATGTTAACTGTTGATCTCGAAACCTTGATATTGTGCTTCCGAGTGGCTATGCCACCATTTTTGTAGCATGTCTCCAATCTTTTCGAGCATTTACAGCCGTTATGCTGTCCGAGTCATCCCAGGTTTCTAAACAGTCTGATGCATTTGCAAATCCCTTCCTCCCGTTCCTGATGTCCTTTTAGGCCAGGTTAATCACACTAATTGCTGAGTTGAGGTACTCTATTGCCTCGACATATATGTTGGAGTTATTATTATGACCCTAGGTGTCTAGAGTATCACCTAGTAATTTAGCCATGTTTTGTGTTCCCAGTGTGATGATTCTGGCCATTATTCTCAAAAGCATCCCGTGATGCCATTTAGTTAGTAGGCTTTCTATTCCTGGGTTTTTGAACCCGAGATTCACCCTACTTACCTCGTGTTGATAGTGGTTGCCAGTTCCTTTAGGATATTAGTAACCTTTGCGATAGTCCTTGAGGTCCGTGGTATATCGTTCTTCCAAATACCATGAACCATTCTTGGCAGGAGTTCTTTTGAACCCAAAGATCACAACCAGAGTACTCATGATGAGTCCTCCATTCTATATTGTGACCCTGCCAATTCAACCTTTCTGCATGGGTTATCCGGAAGAAACATGTTGAACTTGGTTCGACATGCTAATCTATGCATCCACAACTCAGAAAGATATATGTTCCTGTGAGTTGTCTCTCTTCAGTCGTATTCTGATCTTCGTCTATCAATTGATAGTTAGGAGTAATTGTGCATTCGTGTTATCGATGCTTATTATTCTTGTGGTCCGTCAAGCCATTCTATTCAGGATGACTAGGAGAAACAAACTCCAGTACCTCATCCATATCCAGGATTGGGTCAAAATAGTTGTGCTCCGCAGATCAAAATACCAACCCAGCTTTTGATTTTGTTCTACCCTGAAGTATTACCGTCTTTATGTCAGGATTTTCATGAGAATTGCACGGCTCTTGTGAATTCTTCACGTAGTGAAACTTCTCGCCATCATTACTCATTCCTCGGTTCCGTGTTGTCGTAACCGGAACACCGACAAGTGATTCGTGATGTGTGAAATCTATGCTCCTAGCAACTCTGTTGCTTGGTAGTTAAATGGACAACAACCTCATTCTTAGCATGCTGATTATTGAATCATCATTCTAAGATAGAATGTGCTACCTAGTCCTTATTTCTGGTGCACTTTTCAATCAATGAGTTAGGATTATTCAACCCTCGCTCTTCTGATCATATCATCTTGCCCTGAAAAGCAAGATTGTTCTCGAGCTTAGTAACATATCGGTGGTTCGTGATATTCCGAATATCTTCTCGGAAGTATTACCAGGTTGTCACCTGACCGCAAAGGTAAGGCGACACCCGTGGGAATACTGTGCGTGAGGCCGCAAAGTGATATGAGGTGTTACATGCTAGATCGATGTGGCATTGAGTCGGGGTCCTGACATTTTCGGTTAGGTAGTTCCCCTTTTTATAACCTAAGTACTAGCACTAGTACTAATACCTGCATAGTGGGAACACGTTCAGGTTTGGTACGTACTAGTAGGTGTGAGAAGGTTTCAAATGTGATGGGAACAAGGTAAAGATTAATTGATGGTTTTGGTTTCGAGGTCCGAAACGGCTCCCGATGAGTTTAGCGGAACATAAATTTCAAGTACTACACTGCTGAAATGCGTAAATATTATGTTACTGTCAAAAATTGGCACAAAATATGAAGGAGACCAATGTAAGTACTACTAGCAACCCACGATTTAACTACTCGCATGAACAGTGGAGTAATAATGTCTTTCTTCCGCCCTCACGTCCACTCAATTTGCATGCGCTGTATTAATTGATCATCAATGAAGTGAATGACTTTACACGCGTCAAATTATCACATGGGGTGGATATTGGCACAAAATTGCGTTCGCTCGTGTACCCGTGTGTGCGTGCGAGGGAATGAGTGCGTGCGTGGCGTGCGTGCACATCTTCGCTTCGTGCATGTACCGCCAGTATGGCTCAGGGAGGACGAGTACATTCTTCTGGAACCAGCAGCACGTCACTGTGATCAATCCACGCAAGGAGGTCGCGACAACGCCTCCACATGTGCCACGTGGCTTCATGAACTGTAAGAGAGACACTGTGTAGCGTGCCATTGGTATTCTAATTTACGTGTTTTGCACATACTCAAAGTACTAGTAAGGTACACGTGCATTGCACGCATCAGATTTTGCAACCAAATTATGAATAAATACCATACTATAGCATGTAAGCTCTGAGTCATATATGCCTAATGTAGCCCTTCGTTTAATTCTTATAGTTCATCTCATTCAAAATCAATTTATAAAAAAGCTAAGAACGCGGGAATATGAAAAACATGGGATTATAGTGGAATGTCGTCTTGAATCCTACAGGATTGTATGAGTGTTTGATTGTGCATGGAAAAAACGTAGAATTCTTTCAAAGAGGTTTGAGTGGATGGGATGTTTCCTATGAAATCTAGTGCAAATGAATCATATGGAAAAATTCCTATGGTTTACAATCCTACGAATCAAACAACCAAGATAGGAAAAATTCCTAATGATTAGAATCCTCCAAAATTCCTTTGAGAATCCTTTGAATCAAAGAAGCCCTTAATCTATTTTATGATTCATGGAATTGTGTGTTGTAAAGCATAAAGTAAAAAACAAATAATGGCAATTCAACTAGAAAAAAAGTTTGGGCAGTTATGATACGGAAGATTCTAGAACAAAAGAGAACCACTGTTGTTTTGAGGTTTGTGCATTATGCTTAAATTCAACCATGGAGTCTGCTAGACTGTACATGTGGCAAAATCCGGTGGGGGGCTAGAAGATGGTGCGAGGGGCCGAGTGGAGGGAGACTATGAAGGAATGCACAAGTGCGAGATTGATATATTTAGAGAGAGGGGGCGAACACGTGCGCTGTTGCACGCAGTGGCGGTGCCATGAAAAATAAATGAGCTAGGGGGCCAAGCATTGCTAATCCTTTACGAGGAGGGTCAATTCATGAAATTAAACCTTTTTAGCAGCAATTGTCTAATGATCACATTCATATTAGCCTCGATCTATAGTGATGTTAGGGGGGGCAGGGCCCTTACTGCCCCTGTCTTCGCCATTGTGCACGCGTCTGAGAGATGAAGCGGAAGGCATGGATGATGAGAGGGGGATGTTGGATATATAATTAATGTGGGTGTATTAGCTATATATGTTAATCCTATATAGAGAGGTATAAATTGATCGATGTGGACGTGGGAAAGAGGGTGAGACCTCACTAGATATATCGATTGATCGGTTTGTGTGGAAAACTATGAAAGACCTAGCTATATACACATATACATGGAGGAACATCGATTGTTGTGCATGCACGCATGAGAGATAAAGAATGCCCGATATGATGGAGAGGGAGATGTGTGTGGGTGTGTGCCTTCATGGGAGACCGACCCGAAGAAAAAGATTGCATGCGTGCGATGGATAATGCCGACTGGTAGTGTGTGTGCATGTGTGCACGAGAGAAAGTTAGTGGTACAATTATAAAGAGAAGACTACTGTGTAGGTGTAAAAGAATAGGTGATGTCATAATCAATGTAAAGTTGAATTCAAATATTTGAATAAGAGATCCTGATGTTTGAAACCCATGCATGCACGAATATAACGGAGATTTGCGCAGTGTGGTTTGGAAACGAGCATGTTGTAATGTATACACATTGAACAAGGTTAGACTGATTTAAATTTGAGATACCGATGGCAGACATCATTTGGCCATGTCGCATCCGTGCATGGACACACTATTACAATTGGAGATGATGGGCGGCTTTCGCATCACATATCTATATCTATAACCCTATATATATTATATTATATATATTTTTATATTGTGTGCGGGTAACTTTAACTTTGAAAGATGGTCGTTGGATGAGGCGAATCCGATGGTCCAAAGATGGCAAATTTGAGCACTATTGGCCGTTGGATATCATCTAGATTCCACCAGATTTTGCCACATATATAATCTAGAAGACTCCATGGTTGAACTTAAGCATAATGCACAAATATCAAAACACAAGCACTTCTTATTTGTTCTAGAATCTTCCGTATCAGAATTGCCCAAATGTTTTTCTACATGATTTGCCATTATTTGTTTTTACTTTATGTCTTACAACGCACAATTCCATGAATCTTAAAATAGATTAGCTTTCTTATAAAAACTAGATGATTTTGAATGAAATGAACTATAAGAATTAAACGAACATCTACATCATGCATATATGGCTCAAAGCTTGCATTCTATAATGTGGTATTTATTCATAATTTGGTTGCCAAATCTCATGCGTGCAATGCACGTGTACCTTACTCTAGTCTAAATGGTGTTTGTGTGTGTGTGTTGTGCGTGTTGAGGTGCAAATTGTCTTTTTTTGGGGTACACGTTAAGCTTGTTCTTCCGAAATTTCAAGCCGTGCCTTGTTATGCCGAAAATTGAAGCTAGCGTCTCTGTCTATCGTGCTGCAAAACTCCCGCCTCTTCAACCCGCACCTTGTTAGCCCTAAATATTTAAGATATATCTTTGTCTCGTTGTGCTCCGACAGCTCCCTCCATCGCAACCCGTGCCTTGCTATTCCAAAATTACAACGTGCGTGAAAACTCCCACCTCCTGTGAAATCCCGAAACGTGAAACGCCCGTGGTACCCCTGAACCGAAAGAACCGCCTCAAGTCGGTGGGGGGGGGGTACTTTCGTAACTTACCCCACATTTCGGACAAGCGCGTCTCTAAGCCATGGTTCCCCACTGCCATCCCATCCGCCCACCCATTCGTACACCGAGGCTGCGAAAACCCGCGACGAAGCCCCACACCCTGCTCCATCCGCCACCCAGCCGGAGCCTCTTCCCCGATGACATCGTCCATAGCAACACCTCGACGTCCCTCATCCACCGTACCGGATGAGGATCCGTCGTCGATCTCATCGTCCCGCTAGTTTAGCCACCCCGTCCTCCACCTCCAAGGAGCTGCCCCGATGTTCCCCTCATCTTTCGCGCCACCTCCATTCCCACACCGCCGTCTTCACCTGCACCACTGGAAGAGCATCATCATCACCGTTTCCTCGGATGAAGCTGCGGCCTAATCGGCGCCACCAAAGAGGTTGTACACTAATCGCCGCATTTTCTTCTTGATTCAATCTCACGGTGTTGCCGGCGCTCGATCCCGAGCCGACACGGCGCGACTCCATCCACGGTGGCGTCGCCGGCCACTTCCTCCACGGCGTCGCTCCCTCGGCGGCGACGTCCATGTTAGTAGGATCTGCTGCTGCTTTAGCTCTCGCTCATGCTGCTGCTCTGCTCTTGCTCTCAGTCCCCTGCCTGGTCTGCTCTTGCTATTGCTCTTGCTCGCGCTGCTGCTCTCGCTCTTGCTCTTGCTTGCGATGCTGCTCCGATTTGGCTACACTTCAGTCGACTGAATTGACTTTTGGGTCAGTCAATTTTCAAGGGGTGGGCTCGCCGGGGTGAAGGAAGAACCAACCGCAGCGGGGAGGGGGCTTGCCGGAGAGGTACCCCACTATCTATCTTAGGGTTCAGGATGGGGGCGGTGGTTGCCAGCGGTGGCGGGGCGTTGGCGGGGCGGTGGCGTGGGGATCGCCGGAGAAAAAGCTAGGCACGGGGGGCCTAGAGGGATGGCCGGGGCGGCGGCGGACCAGCGGTGGGGAGTGTTTTCGGGGCGGGCGGGGCGGCGCACCGCCGGTCGCGGGCGGCGGGGGGCTGCTGTTTGGCTGGTGGTGGCTGGCGGCTCAGGGGGGTGGAGGTTGAAGATGAACCGCAGGCCCTTGATTTCGTATCCAACGGCTGCAAAATCGACTGACTAGAGATGAAAAAGTCAGTCGACCGACGTGTAGCCTCACCTTGCTAGTGCATTCAGTTTCGACAGCAAAATTCAGTTTCGACAGCAAAATTCAGTTTCGACAGTTAAGTTTAGTTTCGACAGTTAAGTTCAGTTTCGACAGTTAAGTTCAGAGATGAGCGGCTGATGTATTTTACATCTAGCACTTTGTGGTTATGTATTTTACGTCATGTATTGGAGATGCTATTAGAATTTCACTCAGGTTAATGTTGTTCATTGTCTCTCTTGTCCTGCTTTAGCCTCGGCGTCGTACAACTCACCGGAGCTGCTCCAACGACGAAACCCTCCATCACAGCGGAGCAGTACCTCGGGCTCCATCTCCAGACGCCTAAGATCTTCTTCCCCTCCTCCGACAGCAAAGTCAGCCGGAGCATCCTCACCGGCCAACCCAATCACGCTGAGATCGACATGGCTTTGCCAAAGAGGTTGTACACTTGTTGCATCTCTTTTTTACTCTACATGTTATATATATTGTTCACTGAGCACTCGTAGTAACGGGAAATACGATTATTTTATCCTACTATATATCAAGCAGTGAGGTACCAGACAACTTAGCTATCTGTGATGGACTCTCTTGAATGCCAGCATTATTTATCTCTGCGCGTTTGAGTTGTGCATTTGTCGATGGGCCTGGGAGTTGAGCTAGTATGGTAGTGGCCTGGGTCCAAAGTAATAGAAGTAGCACAAAAACATGTTTTTAGTGTAGGATTTTCCTTGCTCAAGCTTGCCTACTAGAATCGCCAGTGCTTGAAAGGAAAAGTGAATGAAAAACATAGGAATTGGAAAGTTTCCTATGGTACTACTTTTCATGAATTTGGTGCAAAGGGATGGAGCCAAGGAAAACTGTAGGATTTGTTCCTTTAGTGTCTCCTTGAAAGAAAAACCGTAGGAATTCTAATTTCCACTTCTCCTCTTTTTCATATTCCTATTCATCAAGCACAAGACTAAGAGATAGTAGCATAATAGCATTATAACCGTACATTTTCTTGTGGTTTGACTTAATCTCACCATGCTTTTTTGCATCCTGTGATCTTCCAATTGTTGTGAATCAAACACCTAGATTGGTAGAAATCTTGTGTTTTTAAATTCTCTGTTTTACACGTGCATTCCTATCCTATTCCTGTCTATTTCCTATCCCTGCATTGTTAGAATCCTCAAATTCAAACAAGCCCTTACTCAATAACTTATGTTACAGATATGTGCCAAAGAAAACCTTGTGTGGTTTGTCCTGCTCTTGCGGCGCTGTGTTCCACCCCAGCTCAGCTGCTCCAATGACGGAAGGGTTCACCACAGCAGGGATCCGCTCTCCAGACTGTCTTTCGCCGCCTCAGATCTTCTTCCCCGCCACCGGCAACCACGGCAACTGCATTACCATCATCAACTAAGCAGATGACCTTGAGGACTACACGGGTCCGCAAGAGAGGTCGCACTCTTCCGTGTCTGCTTACGTTATGCGTCGTTTAATATGATGACATGCTACATTATCGTCGTGTTCACCTATTAGACTCCGAGTCAGGTCCAAAATAATGCTGAAACTTGAGTTTTTAAATGGTTGTGGGGTACATATTGGGGTAGCAATCAGTACTATTTGTCTACTATCTGGTTAATCTCCGGTGTCTACTATGAGTTTCATGTTGGGTGCAAACAAACATTAAAGGAGCCATTATCTGTATTTTTTAACTAAAGCTATTATCTACCTGCTATCATTGGTTTTGGGTCTATCCACAGTTTGCTACCATCACTCTGGAGTTGTGCATGCGCTCCTTACATAATCTCACTATGTTTTATTCCTATGCATGCCATTTATTGTACACAATGGAACTGATCATGTAGAGCAAAAGAGACGAGCCTTGCGTGGCAATAAAATTTCATGCAGACGTTGTTCCATGGTGGGCGCAAAGGCAGCCCCCCTCCACCCATTTCAGATCGTAATTAAGAGGAAGATAACTGTTCTGAGGGGGATTCAGAAGGAGAAGACCACTCCTATTTACCCCATGAGGTCTTCGCTCTAACTTGGCATGCTGATGTTGGTAATATCATGCATATGGCGCCTTGCATTGCTTACTGTATACATTAAAGATGTCATCTGCTTAGTTTAGACATGCTTTGTGTCAATGCCATCTGTTTAGTTTCTTTATCGTATATGTGAATCATGCAATGCCATCTTGTGTAGCCACGCATCATATATGTGAATTTTGCAATGCCACCCTGGTTAGCCAGTCATCTTATATGTGAATTATATCATGCCATCATTTTTTTATTACATGTTAAATTTGTCAACAATTTTAGTACATTCAATTACTCTTCCTGTGCATCAGCCATTCGGCACGGCCATGGAAAAATCTAGAGTGGAAACAAGGTCTTCAGAGCAGATAATGCTATCTGACGAAGCGCATGTCTTGCTGGTTACCGATAGCTCCTCAGAGGAGGATTCAGAGACAGATGACCAGTCATATTCCCCCCCGAGGTGCATGCCCTAACTTGGCAGGGTTATGTTGCTCATATCGTGCGTATGGTATCTTGCATTGCTATGTCATTTGCTTAGTTTAGACATGCTTTGTGTGAATGCCACCTGTTTAGTGTCTAATTACCATATATGTGAATTATGCAATGCCATCTTGTTGCAAGACATTATATATGTTAATTATGCAATGTTATCTTGTTGCAAGGCATTATGTATGTGAATTATGCAATGCCATGCTGTTTAGGCAAGCGTCATATATGTGAATTATATCATGCCGTCCTTTTTTTGTATTTCTCATTGCTTTTGTCGACAATGTTTGTATATTCAACTGCTCTTCCTGTGCATCAGCCATTTGAATTGGTGATGGAGAAATCTGGAGTGAAAACAAGGTCTTCAGAGCAGACAATGCTACCTGCTGAAGCAGATATCTTGCTGGTTACAGATAGCTCTTCAGAGGAGGATTCAGAGGCAGATGACCAGTCCTATTATCCCCCTGAGGTGTATGCTCAAACTTGGCAGGGTTATATTACTCATATAATGCATATGTTGTATTGCAATGCTTAGTTTATACATCATATGCACAATATTGAATGCCATCTCCTTAGTTGACACATCATATATGCGATTGCCCTCTGCTCACTTCCTTAGTATATAAATCATATATTTGAATTATGTCATGCCATGATGTTTACATAGACAGCATGTATCTGAATTATAGCATGCCAACCCATTTTCTAAAGACATAATATAGTTATATCATCACATCCTGTTTACATAGTCATCATATTTTAAATTATGTCATTCTATCCGTGAATTATATCATGCCATCATGTTTCCATCGACAACATGTTTGTGATTTATGGCATGCCAACCACTTTAATAGACACATCGTATAGTTATATCATGTCATCCTGTTTACATAGTCATCATATTTTGAAGTATGTCATTCTATCCTGTTTAGTTAGCCATCATACATGTGACATTGTGTCATGCTATCATGTTTAATTAGCCATCATATATGTGAAATTATGTCCTGCTATTCTGTTTGCTTAGACAACATAAATGTGAATTATTTCATGCCCTGTTTTCTTCCCTACTATCCATTGCACCTGTCTATCTTACAATGTCTGTACATTCAATTACTTTTCTTGTTTATCAGCCATTTCAATTGGACGGGGTGATGGCAGTATCTGTGGGAGTAAAAACACGGTCTTCAGAAAAGATCGTGCTACCTGTCAATGCAGATAGAACCACGATTGTACTTGCCCAAGAACCAGCCCCACCACACATAACCCACACTCATGGAGATTGTACCCCTACCCAGTAGGACAGAGAACCAGCTACACCCCTTCTAACCCCAACCCCAGTAGATAGACACCCGGTTCCTGTTGACACAGCATCGTCTCCACCACAGAGCACCCAAACACGAGCAGTTAGTAAGGCAACTGTAGTGCCCAAATCATGAGGACCACCACTCCGAACCCGAAGTCAACGCTTCAAGCAGAAGAAGAATTGTTCTCAGGTCAGGTTCCGTAGCTATGGTTCATACTACTTTTCTCTTGCATCACTATATTTACTGATACCAACCAATTTCAAATTTGAAGGATGCAATTGAAACTCCAATGGCGCAACAGGTATGTTTTAAACCTGTTTCTTCAACGTGTTTGGCTGTTTGCTGTTGTAACTTGCTCTATGTTGATTTCAGTTTCAATTGAATAAACAGTTATGTTCTCATGCCATGCACATTACAAGTGTTGTTATTGCTGTGTAGTTTCCCACACATATTCTGTCTATGCTGCTTTGTCTTAAATAGATATGATTCGAACTATATCTATCTTGATTTGGCAACATAAACTAGAATGATATAGACCATACAGTGACCATACTACATAGATATATGTTTGTTTCATGCTGTTATCCTGTCCACCTTACTACTGAACTGGTTTACCAAAATGAGTTTCATATACTACATTGTAAACCTGAGATGTGTTTGTTTGTTTCTCTTTTAGAACACGGATAAAATATTGGAGAAGAGTACCCTGTTATGCAATGGTAAAGGAAGTAATGCAGATAAGGTTCAAGATAGTGAGACATCCCTGTTGGTCTCCAAGAAAGCTGATAAAAACTATATTGAAGACACTGAGACAACCCCAAAGTCCTGTCTTGATATAGTGTTCGAGTTACTGGCTACCACTGCTGGCACCAGCTCTTCAAACTCGTTGCCTGAATCAGTTCGGCTTCTTGAGTCTCAACTTCAAGTTGAAAGACATCGATCAGATGTTATGCGACAGGAAGCCGAAGGACTGAGGAAGTCCCTGCAGAATTCAGATGCATACTTTCTGGTGCAACAGCAAGCACTGGAGGACTTAAGAGCCAAACAAGAGAAAGTTGATAAGCTTGCTAAGCATCTTGCCAGCATTATGGGTACCCAGGATATTGTTTCTTGAGCTCTTCTGAAGTGGTTTCAGTTCTGGACTTGTTTTGCTGCGGCGTTTATATGCTGCTGTGTTCCCTATATTTGCACTGGTGGCGAACTTTGATGCCCAGTGGATGTAATATGTGTAATAGCCGTGATAGCCTAGTGTAAGTTGCTTGCTTATTTATTTCCTTGTTGTCTTGTTTATTTGTTTGCTTGTAGTCAGTGCATTTCTTTTTCTGCGGTTTGCTAGTGGCTGCAATAACCTATTTTTTAAAACTAGGCCACAATAACCGTGGGCTAATATTTACTGTATTGACACTAGACCTACGGGCCGTAGAAACAATGGGCCTTCTACGGGCCGTATCATCAATGGGCCTTATACGGCCGTATGATCGATTGGCCAAACATGGGCCAAACAGACCGCATTCTGGCCGTAAACGGGCTAGAGTTGGAATCGTCCGTTCATGGGCCGACCATAACGGGCCATCGTTAATAGGCCTTATTTGATGACGCTATGAAAATGGCCCAACGTATTAACGGACCACAAACGGGCCGACTATAACCACGGGTTGAATTTGGCCCACAAGTAGAAAATGACAGTAATGGGCCGTAAGTAAACGAATGCTGGAAATGAGCCCAAGAATAAATGGGCTCTGAGAAGGCCGAAAGATAACATGGGCTGGAAACGGCCCAACGGAATAACGGGCCGTTAATGGGTATAAAGTGATACACTGTTCTATACGGGCCAGTTTCACCACGGGCCGTTAATGGGTGTAAAGTGATACACTGTTCATTACGGGCCAGTTTCATCACGGGCCGTTAATAGGCCAAGAGTTACATAGGGCCTCATATGGGCCGAAAGACGTCATGGGCCATACATGGGCCAGAAGTGAAAATGGGCTGGAATCATATTGGATGGCCCAGATGACGCTACTGGGCCTAATTCGAATAGGGCGTAACGGGCCTTGGGTTAGCGGGCTGTAAATGGGCTATATGCGAACATGCCGTTAACAGGCTTTCCATGGGCCGGCCCGCCACCTTTTGACCAAGTCAAACGGGCTGGCCTTTTCACAGCAATGGGCCTCTGTTGGTCCGTGCCACGTGTCGACATATCATAGGCACCTTTTGTCCAATGAGTGGATGACATCTGTCCCAGCGATGAGCCGACACGTGTTTCCTCCAGCCAATGATGATTTTACACGTGGAAAATCCCCATTGGTCGGGGCTGTTAACGGGTTATCGGATCCAAAACCCGACCCGATAGCTTAACGGCGTTTCGTTATGGTGGATGCCACATGTCAGTCACCCTTGACGAAAGCACTTCTGTGACGCGCGATTTCTCGTCATGGAAGTGGACACTTCCGTGATGATATTTTTGGTAATGTCATGGAACACTTCTACGACAGCACATGTATGACTATCTTGATTCTGTCATAAATTTGTCATGTATGTACATGCATGATAAAAAACACGACCTACTGTGACAAACACGTGTCATCACGGAAGTGTATTTTTTGTAGTGCATCTCTAGTCCATGCCATGCCAATCATTGAACTTTCTGAAACATTTAACTTGAATGGTTATTTGTTCAATGAGCTATATGTTGTTATGAATTACCAAAACCACCCGGGGATTAGTTGCACTTTCATACCCAGTATCATAGAGAGTGAGCCACAAAGAGGCTAAGGGCAGAGAGAACGGAAGTGTATTCTGAACACCAGTAACAGAAAGGTTTAGTATGGTAATACCGATCTTATCTCTAGGGATTCAAGAGGTGTAGTCTTTAAACGCCCGATGCTTTTGTCTAGTTATTGCTATTTTAATTACCAGGGAACCCCCCGCGCGATGAATAGGGCCTTCGATTGGACAACTGACTCTTGATGTAGGACGCGTGTCGGTCAAGACGTAATCTGGACACATCCCCTACTTCGATATGTAACAAGCACATCCCGATGGATGAGTTTTGATATGTCTCCATCGTATCAACTTTTCCAAACACTTTTGCTCTTATTTTGGACTCTAATTTGCATGATTTGAATGAAACTAACCCGAACTGATGTTGTTTTCAACAAAACTACCATGGTGTTGTTTTTGTGCAGAAATAAAAGTTCTCAGAATTGGATGAAACTTTTTGGGATTTTTATGGAATATATAAAAAATACTGGAGCCAAGATCTAGAGGAGGGGAGCCACCAGGGCATGACCACCCCCCTGGGCGCGCCCTGGTGCCTCATGGGGCGCACGTGGCTCCGTTAACCCTAATCTCAACACTATAAATTCCTATTCCCCGAGAAAAAAATAAGAGAGGAAGTTTCATCGTGTTTTACGATACGGAGCCGCCGCTACCTCATGTCCTTCACCGGGAGGCCAGATCTAGAGTCCGTTCGGGGCTCCGGAGAGGGGGATTCGCCGTCATCGTCATAATCAGCCATCCTCCATCATCAATTTCATGATGCTCTCTGCTGGGAGTGAGTAATTCCTTCGTAGGCTTGCTGGAAGGTGATGGGTTGGATGAGATTTATCATGTAATCGAGTTAGTTTTGTTAGGGCTTGATCCCTAGTATCCACTATGTTCTGAGATTGATGTTGCCATGAATTTCTGCTATGCTTAATGCTTGTCACTAGGGCCCAGTGCCATGATTTCAGGTCTGAACCCTTTATGTTTTCATGAATATATTTGTGTTCTTGATCCTATCTTGCAAGTTATACGCACCTGCTACGTGTTATGATCCGCATACCCCAAGGTGATAATAATTGGGATTCTTTTCGGTGATTACCGTAGTTTGAGGAGTTCAAGTATTCACTATGTGTTAATGCTTTGTTCCCATTCTCTGTTAAAAGGAGGCCTTAATATACCTTGGTTTCCTTAAGGACCCCGCTGCCACGGGAGCGTAGGACAAAAAATGTCATGCAAGTTCTTATTGCTAGCACGTATGACTATACACGGAATACATGCCTACATTACATTAATGAATTGTAGCTAGTTCTATGCCGCCCTAGGTTGTAACTGTTACATGATGAATGTCATCTAGCATAATTATCCGTCACCGATCCAATGCCTACGAGATTTTCATGTATTGAGCTTGCTAAGTTACTACTGTTGTTGCTGCCATTGTCACAATTGCCACAAAACTATTATCGTTACTATTACCACTACTATTGCTACCGTTGCTATCGCTACCAAATTATCATACTACTGTGCTACTGATCACTATGTGCAGATATTTATTTCTCCAGGTGTGGTTGAATTGACAACTCAACTGCTAATACTTGCAAATATTCTTTGGCCCCCCTTGCGTTGAATCAATAAATTTGGGTTGAATGTTCGACTCTCGAAAACTGTTGTGATCCCCTATACTTATGGGTTATCAAGACTGAAAGCACAAGTGCTCCCTAGGTGATTTTGGTAATTAATGTCAACATATCTCTTGTTGGACTAATAATGTTATCTAGTATATTTCAGATGAGTTCAAGAATGGCGTGGTAAGGACGAGAGGACGTGGAACCCCTTCAAAATGCTAAGGACACATATTGGCAAAATCTCAAGACTCTTCATTTCTATTTTAGTGATCCAACATCACATTAAGTCCATAGGAAAGCCAATACTATTAAAAGGGGGTGAGGTTTTCTTAATGGTCTACTTACTCAAAATGCTTAGTGATATTGCTCCAAAACCCTCAGCTACTTTCTCATCTCCAAATATGTCCAAAACTCAAAGTCAAACTCGGCCCCACCGATTTGGTCTATCCTGTGCCATCGAGTTCAGTTGACATAACCACAGCCCGAAACCCTAGACAATTCATTCACACTGATACGGATCTCGGTCTCACCGAGATGGCCCTACAAACTCTTTATTTCCCTTTGTAACATTTCGGCCTCACCGAAATGAGCAATCGATCCCACCGAGTTTGCTTGACCAACTCTTTGTTTGCTCTTTAATGAAATCGGTCTCACCGAGTTCAAGCATTCAGTCTCACCCATATGAGGTTTTGCCCTAGCCCTAGCACATTGATCCCACCGAGTTGTTCCATTCGGTCCCATCGATATTCCTAACGTTCACATTTTGAACTGAATCGGTCTAACCGAGTTCTTCTATTCGGTGTGACCGAGTTGGGTCAACTGTGTGTAATGGTTGGATTTTGTGTGGAGGCTATATATACCACTCCACCCCCATCTCCATTTGTGTGAGAGCCATCAGAACGTGCCTACACTCCCACTACTCATTTTTTGAGAGAGAACCACTTATGTGTAGAGACCAAGATATTCCAATACTACCACAAGAATCTTGATATCTAGCCTTCCCCAAGTTGCTTTCCACTCATATCATCTTTCCACCATAGCCAAATCTGTGAGGGAGTTGATGTTGGGGAGACTATCATTTGAAGCACAAGAGCAAGGAGTTCATCATCAACACACCATTTATTACCTTTTGGAGAGTGGTGTCTCCTAGATTGGTTAGGTGTCGCTTGGGAGCCTCCGACAAGATTGTGGAGTTGAACCAAGAAGTTTGGAAGGACAAGGAGATCGCCTACTTCGTGAAGATCTACCCGAGTGAGGCAAGTCCTTCATGGGTGATGGCCATGGTGGGATAGACAAGGTTGCTTCTTCATGGACCCTTCGTGGGTGTAGCCCTCCATGGACTCGCGTCACCGTTACCTTTCGTGGGTTGAAGTCTCCATCAACGTGGATGTACGATGGCACCACATATCGGAATCATGCCAAAAATCTCCATGTCTACATTGTGTTTGCCTTCTCCAAACCCTTCCCTTTACCTTCATATGCAATGTCTTACCTTTTTCTGCTACACTCTTAGAATTACATGTGCAGGTTGATTGCTTTACTTGCACTAGTTGCTAAAATCTGCCAACAATTAAAATTGGGAAAAGGTTAGAGTTTTATTTGGTCAAGTAGTCTAATCACCCCCTTCTAGACCTACTTTCGATCCAACAAGTGGTATCAGAGCATTGGTCTCCATTGCTTTGGTTTAATCGCCATTGGAGGAAGATGGATGAGTCTACGATTGGGAGTATTAGACGTAGAGTGCCTATGCTTGACGGAGAGTTCTATAGTGCTTGGAAAAATGAGATGCTTGAGATTTTCAATGAATATAATTTGAACAAGTATATTACTAGTCCTTGTGCGCCTCCTATTGACCCCTTGAATCCTACCCTCGATGAGTATCTTGACATAACCCACAACCTAAGAGCTACTAATCTTACCATTAGAGGTTTGCCTAGAAACTTGCTTGTATGCTTGCCTACATTTGAATGTGCTTATACTATATGGAGATACCTTGAGGAGCGGTTTCCAAACTATTCGTTGAAAAATATAGATGAGATTCTTCAAAAGTCCATTGCTTTTCATAAAATGAATTCTAGTGATCCTAAATTTGATGATTGTCTATTTGAGCTTCGTGACCTTATGCGTGCCAAAGGAGATGTCAGAGTCATTAGCAACATCAGCTCACAAGTCACAAGTCATTAGAATTCATAAAGATGCACATTGTCATGGTCATAAATCTAATGAATCAGTATCTCTAGGTGATGATCATTCACATGATGATGTTGAACATGGATACTATGATGAGGATGATGATAGTGACTTTGATCTTGATGAGTCGATGAGACACTTTGGTCTTATGGCTAACCTTCATGGCTACATGGCAGGAGGAAAGGAATGGGTTCTTGATAGTGGATGTACTGATCATATGACCGGAGATAAAGATATGTTCCATTAGCTTGCAAAAAATGATGGTCCCCGTAAGTATGTCACTTTTGGTGATAACTGATTTCTACTACACAACCTTCTTCTTATAGACGTTGTTGGGCCTGCAAGTGCACAGATTTGTAGGACAGTAGCAAATTTCCCTCAAGTGGATGACCTAAGGTTTATCAATCCATAGGAGGCGTAGGATGAAGATGGTCTCTCTCAAACGACCCTGCAACCAAATAACAAAGAGTCTCTTGTGTCCCCAACACACCCAATACAATGGTAAATTGTATAGGTGCACTAGTTCGGCGAAGAGATAGTGATAGTGCAATATGGATGGTAGATATAGGTATTAGTAATCTGAAAATATAAAAACAGCAAGGTAACTAATGATAAAAGTGAGCGCAAACGGTATTGCAATGGTAGGAAACAAGGCATAGGGTTCATACTTTCACTAGTGCAAGTTCTCTCAATAATAATAACATAGATAGATCATATAACAAGCCCTCAACATGCAACAAAGAGTCACTCCAAAGCCACTAATAGCGGAGAACAAACGAAGAGATTATGGTAGGATACGAAACCACCTCAAAGTTATTCTTTTTGATCTATCTATTCAAGAGTTCATAGTAAAATAACATAGAGCTATTCTTTCCGCTCGATCTATCATAGAGTTCATACTAGAATAACACCTTCAGACACAAATCAACCAAAACCCTAATGTCACCTAGATACTCCATTGTCACCTCAAGTATCCGTGGGCATGATTATACGATATGTATCACACAATCTCATATTCATCCAACCAACACAAAGTACTTCACAGAGTGCCCCAAAGTTTCTACCGGAGAGTCAAGAAACCTGTGCCAACCCCTATGCATAGGTTCATGGGCGGAACCCGCAAGTTGGTCACCAAAACATACATCAAGTGGCACATGATATCCCATTGTCACCACAGATAAACACGGCAAGACATACATCAAGTGCTCTCAAATAAAGACTCAATCCGATAAGATAACTTCAAGAGGGAAACTTAATCCATTACAAGAGAGTAGAGGGGGAGAAACATCATAAGATCCAACTATAATAGCAAAGCTCGCGATACATCAAGATCGTGCCATAGAGAGAACACGAGAAAGAGAGAGAGAGAGATCAAACACATAGCTACTAGTACATACCCTCAGCCCTGAGGGTGAACTACTCCCTCCTCGTCATGGATAGCGCCAGGATGATGAAGATGGCCATCGGTGATGGATTCCCCCTCCGGCAGGGTGCCGGAACGGGCTCCCGAGAGGTTTTTGGTGGCTACAGAGGCTTGCAGCGGCGGAACTTCCGATCTATCTTGATATTCGATGGTTTTAGGGTACGTAGGCTTATATAGGAGAAAGAAGTCGGTCGAGAGGTGCTCGAGGGGCCCACAAGACAGTGGGGCGCGCCCAGTAGGGGGGGGGGGGCGCCCTCCTATCTCGTGGATTCCTCGGGGATCTTCTGACGTGAACTCCAAGTCTCCAGGATCATATTCTTCCCAAAAATAACGTTGCCGAAGGTTTCATTCCGTTTGGACTCCGTTTGATATTCCTTTTCTTCGAAATACTGAAACATGCAATAAAACAGCAATATGGGCTGGGCCTCCGGTTAGTAGGTTAGTCCCAAGAATGATATAAATGTGTAAAATAAAACCCATAAACATCCAAAAGGGGTAATATAATAGCATGGAACAATAAAAAAATATAGATACATTGGAGACGTATCAAGCATCCCCAAGCTTAATTCCTGCTCGTCCTCGAGTAGGTAAATGATAAAAACAGAATTTTTGATGTGGAATGCTACCTAGCATAATTCTCAATGTAATTTTCTTTATCGGGGCATGAATGTTCAGATCCAAATGATACAAAATAAAAGTTCATATTAACAGCAAAATGGTGATACTTCAAGCATACTAATCAAAGTAATCATGTCTTCTCAAAATAACATGGCCAAAGAAAGTTATCCCTACAAAATCATATAGTCTGGCTGTTGCTCTATCTTCATCACACAAAGTATTTTAATCATGCACAAGCTCGATGACAAGCCAAGCAATTGTTTCACACTTTAGTAATCTCAAACTTTTTCAACTTTCACGCAATACATGAGCATGAGTCATGGACATAGCACTATATGTGGAATAGAATGGTGGTTGTGGAGAAGACAAAAAGGAGAAGATAGTCTCACATCAACTGGGCATATCAACGGGCTATGGAGATGCCCATTAATAGATATCAATGTGAGTGTGTAGGGATTGCCATGCAACGTATGCACTAGAGCTATTAATATATGAAAGTTCAACAAAAAAACTAAGTGGGTGTGCATCCAACTTGCTTGCTCACGAAGATCTAGGGCATTTTGAGGAAGCCCATCATTGGAATATACAAGCCAAGTTCTATAATGAAAAATTCCCACTAGTATAAGAAAGTGACAACATATGAGACTCTCTATCATGAAGATCATGGTGCTACTTTGAAGCACAAGTGTGGAGAAGAGATAGTAGCATTGTCCCTTCTCTCTTTTTCTCTCATTTTATTTTTCTCTTTTTTTTTCTTTTTTTTTCTTTTTTTTCTTTGGCCTTCTTTTTTTCTTTTTGGCCCTTTTTTTCTTCTTTCTTTTTTTTGTTTTTGTAAAGTTCGAAGTCTCATCTCGACTTGTGGGGGAATCATACTCTTCATCATCCTTTCCTCACTAGGACAATGCTCTAATAATGAAGATCATCACACTTTTATGGATCTACAACTCAAGAATTACAACTCAAAGCTAGAACAAGATATGACTCTATATGAATGCCTCCGACGGTGTACCGGGATATGCAATGAATCAAGAGCGACATGTATGAAAATTATGAAGGTGGCCTTGCCACAAATACAATGTCAACTACATGATCATGCAAAGAGCAATATGACAAAAGTAATGTGTGTCATATGAATGGAACGGTGGAAAGTTGCATGTCAATATATCTCGGAATGGCTATGGAAATGCCATAATAGGTAGGTATGGTGGCTGTTTTGAGGAAGGTATATGGTGGGTGTATGGTACCGGCGAAAGTTGCGCGACACAAGAGAGACTAGCAATGGTGGAAGGGTGAGGTGCGTATGATCCATGGACTCAACATTAGTCAAAAGAACTCATGTACTTGTTGCAAAAATCTAGAAGTCATCAAAAACTAAAGCACTACGGGCATGCTCCTAGGGGGATAGATTGGTAGGAAAAGACCATCGCTCGTCCCCGACCGCCACTCATAAGGAAGACACTCAATAAATAAAATTGTGCTCCAACTTCATCACAAAGCGGTTCACCATATGTGCATGCTACGGGAATCACAAACCTCAACACAAGTACTTTTAATAATCACCTCAACTAGAATGACTCTAATATCACTACCTCCATATCTCAAAACAATTATCAAGCATCACATTGATCATAGCATCCAATTCTTTTTCTATGATAGTTTTTATTATACCCAACTTGGATGCTCATCATTCTAGGACCAAATTTGTAACCATAGCAAATACCATGTTGTTCTAAAAGACTCTCAAAATAATATAAGTGAAGCATGAGAGACTAGCAATTTCTACAAAATATAACCACGTGCTCTAAAAGATATAAGTGATGCACTAGAGCAAATGACAAACTACTCCGAAAGATATAAGTGAAGATCAATGAGTAGTCGAATAATTGTGCAACTATGTGAAGACTATCTAACATTAAGGAATTTCAGATCTTGGTATTGTATTCAAACAGCAAGCAAATACTAACAAAATAAAATGACGCTCCAAGCAAAACACATATCATGTGGTGAATAAAAATATAGCTCCAAGTAAAGTTACCGATGAACGAAGACGAAAGAGGGGATGCCTTCCGGGGCATCCCCAAGCTTAGGCTTTTGGCTATTCTTGAATATTAACTTGGGGTGCCTTGGGCATCCCCAAGCTTAGGCTCTTGCCACTCCTTGTTCCATAGTCCATCGAATCTTTACCCAAAACTTGAAAACTCCACAACACAAAACTCAACAGAGAACTCGTAAGCTTCGTTAGTATAAGAAAATAAAACCACCACTTAGGTACTGTAACGAATTCATTCTAAATTCATATTGGTGTAATATATACTGTATTACAACTTATCTATGGTTCATACCCTCCGATACTACTCATAGATTCATCAAAATAAGCAAACAACACATAGAAAACAGAATCTGTCAAAAACAGAACAATCTGTAGTAATCTGTATCAAACATATACTTACGGAACTCTAAAAATCCTACAAAATTAGGAAGTCCTAAGCAATATGTGTACTAATCCAGAGCAAAAATAATCAGATCAGAATAACGTTTCTGTGAATTAAAAAAACTAATTTAGTGGGTGCAAAAGTTTCTGATTCTCAGCAGGATCAACACAACTATCACCGTAAGCTATCCTAAAGGTCTTACTTGGCACTTTATTGAAACAAAAGCTATAAAACATGATTACTACAGTAGCATAATCATGTGAACACACAAAAACAGTAAGGGTAAATATTGGGTTGTCTCCCAACAAGCGCTTTTCTTTAATGCCTTTCTAGCTAGGCATGATGATGACAATGATGCTCACATAAAAGATAAGAATTGAAACATAACGGGAGCATCATGAAGCATATGACTAGCACATTTAAGTCTAACCCACTTCCTATGCATAGGGATTTTGTGAGCAAACAACTTATGGGAACAATAATCAACAAGCATAGGAAGGTAACACAAGTATAACTTCAAGATTTTAAGCACATAGAGAGGAAACTTGACATTATTGCAATTCCTACAAGCATATATTCCTCCCTCATAATAATTTTCAGTAGCATCATGAATGAATTCAACAATATAACCAGCACCTAAAGCATTCTTTTCATGATCTACAAGCATAGAAAATTTACTACTCTCCACATAAGCAAAATTCTTCTCATCAATAGTAGTGGGAGCAAACTCAACAAAATAATTATCATGCGAGGCATAATACAATTGAAAACTAAAATCATGATGAAAAGTTTCATGGTTATCATTATTCTTAATAGCATACAAGTCATCACAATAATCATCATAGATAGAAACTTTGTTCTCATAATCAATTGGAACCTCTTCCGAAATAGTAGAATCATCACTAAATAAAGTTGACACTCTTCCAAATCCACTTTCATGTTCATCACAATAAGATTCAACATCCTCCAAAATAGTGGGATCACTAATTCCTAAAGTTGACACTCTTCCAAACCCACTTTCATCAATATAATCATCATAAATAGGAGGCATGCTTTCATCATAATAAATATTCTCATCAAAACTTGGGGGACTAAACATATCATCTTCATCAAACATAGCATCCCCAAGCTTGTGGCTTTGCATATCATTAGCATCAAGGATATCAAGGAATTCATACTAACAACATTGCAATCATGCTCATCATTCAAAGATTTAGTATCAAACATTCTATAGATTTCTTCTTCTAGCACTTGAGCACAATTTTCCTTTTCATCATACTCACGAAATATATTAAAAAGATGAAGCGTATGAGACAAACTTAACTCCATTTTTTTTGTAGTTTTCTTTTATAAACTAAACTAGTGATAAAACAAGAAACAAAAAGATTCGATTGCAAGATCTAAAGATATACCTTCAAGCACTCACCTCCCCGGCAACGGCGCCAGAAAAGAGATTGATGTCTACTACACAACCTTCTTCTTGTAGACGTTGTTGGGCCTGCAAGTGCACATGTTTGTAGGACAGTAGAAAGTTTCCCTCAAGTGGATGACCTAAGGTTTATCAATCCGTAGGAGGCGTAGGATGAAGATGGTCTCTCTCAAACAACCCTGCAACCAAATAACAAAGAGTCTCTTGTGTCCCCAACACACCCAATACAATGGTAAATTGTATAGGTGCACTAGTTCGGCAAAGCGATAGTGATACAAGTGCAATATGGACGGTAGATATAGGTATTTGTAATCTGAAAATATAAAAACAGCAAGGTAACTAATGATAAAAGTGAGCGTAAACGGTATTGCAATGGTTGGAAACAAGGCATAGGGTTCATACTTTAACTAGTGCAAGTTCTCTCAACAATAATAACATAGATAGATCATATAACAAGCCCTCAACATGCAACAAAGAGTCACTCCAAAGCCACTAATAGCAGAGAACAAACAAAGAGATTATGGTATACGAAACCACCTCAAAGTTATTCTTTTTGATCTATCTATTCAAGAGTTCATAGTAAAATAACATAGAGCTATTCTTTCCGCTCGATCTATCATAGAGTTCATACTAGAATAACACCATAAGACACAAATCAACCAAAACCCTAATGTCACCTAGATACTCCATTGTCACCTCAAGTATCCATGGGCATGATTATACGATATGTATCACACAATCTCAGATTCATCCAACCAACACAAAGTACTTCAAAGAGTGCCCCAAAGTTTCTACCGGAGAGTCAAGAAAACGTGTGCCAACCCCTATGCATAGGTTCATGGGCGGAACCCGCAAGTTGGTCACCAAAACATACATCAAGTGGCACGTGATATCCCATTGTCACCACAGATAAACACGGCAAGACATACATCAAGTGTTCTCAAATAAAGACTCAATCCGATAAGATAACTTCAAGAGGGAAACTCAATCCGTTACAAGAGAGTAGAGGGGGAGAAACATCATAAGATCCAACTATAATAGCAAAGCTGGCGATACATCAAGATCGTGCCATAGAGAGAACACGAGAGAGAGAGAGAGAGAGAGAGAGAGAGAGAGATCAAACACATAGCTACGGGTACATACCCTCAGCCCCGAGGGTGAACTACTCCCTCCTCGTCATGGATAGCGCCGGGATGATGAAGATGGCCACCGGTGATGGATTCCCCCTCCGGCAGGGTGCCGGAACGGGCTCCTGGGAGGTTTTTGGTGGCTACAGAGGCTTGCGGCAGCGGAACTTCTGATCTATCTTGATATTCGATGATTTTAGGGTACGTAGGCTTATATAGGCAAAAGAAGTCGGTCGGGAGGTGCTCGAGGGGCCCACGAGACAGGGGGCGCGCCCAGTAGGGGGGGGGGGCGCACTCCTATCTCGTGGAGTCCTCGGGGATCTTCTGACGTGAACTCCAAGTCTCTAGGATCTTATTCTTCCCAAAAATAATGCTGCCAAAGGTTTCATTCCATTTGGACTCCGTTTGATATTCCTTTTCTTTGAAATACTGAAATAGACAATAAAACAACAATATGGGCTGGGCCTCCGGTTAGTAGGTTAGTCCCAAGAATGATATAAATGTGTAAAATAAAGCCCATAAACATCCAAAAGGGGTAATATAATAGCATGGAACAATCAAAAATTATAGATACATTGGAGACGTATCAATAACTCAAAGGGTAAGGTAGTTGGCCTTGGTAAGGTGGCCATCTCCCATGATAGCTCTAACCAAAATGTCATGCTCGTTGAATCCCTTGGTTATAATCTACTTTCCGTATCTAGGCTAGCCGATTTCGGTTTTAATGTTCTATTCACTGAATTAGATTGCCAAGTCTTTCGGAGAGATAATCATAATATGGTCTTTACCAGTACTCGTAGAGGTGATCTATACATTGTTGATTTCACTAAGAAAGCTCTACCTCGAACTTGCTTAATTGTTAAATCCTCTAAAGGATGGTTATGGTATAGAAGGTTAGGTCACATGGGCATGCGAAATCTTGATAAGCTTATTAAAGGTGATCATATTGTTGGTGTTAAAGATGTTATATTTGACAAGGATAGACTTTGCAGTGCTTGTCAAGCAGGAAAACAAGTTGGCGGAAGTCATCCCGTGAATAACATCATGACCACGAGAAGACCGCTTGAGCTACTTCACATGGATCTTTTGGTCCCAATGCCTACAAGAGTCTCGATGGTAACTCATTCGGTTTGGTCATTGTTGATGATTTTTCCAGATTTACGTGGGTATTGTTTCTTGATGCTAAATCGCAGGTCCAAAAGATCTTCAAGAACTTTGCTAGGAAGTCCCAAAACCAATTTGAAATGAAGATCAAGAAGGTTCGGAGCGACAACAGAACGGAGTTCAAAAATGCCAATGTGGATACCTTTGTTGACGAAGAAGGGATCTCACACGAGTTTTCAGCTACGTATACACCTCAACAAAATGGAGTTGTTGAGAGGAAGAACCAGACGCTTATTGAGATGGAAAAAATGATGCTTGACAAATACAAAATGCCAAGACACTTTTGGGCGGAAGCTGTTGAGACAACTTGTCATGCTACAAATCGACTATACCTTCACAAGCTTCTCGGCAAGACGGCATACGAGCTTCTCACCGTAACAAACCCCAAGTTGGATACTTTCGAGTATTTGGCTCAAAGTGCTACATTCTTGATAAGCATCATCGTTCAAAATTTGCCCCTAAATCTCATAAAGGTTTCCTACTCGATTATGGCTCAAACTCTCACACTTACCATGTCTACAACAATTTCACCTGAAAGGTTGAAGAGACGCTAGATGTGAAGTTTGATGAATCTAACAGCTCGCAAGTAGAGCAATTGCCAATTGATGTAGGAGACAAAGATCCTTTGGAAGCAATTCAAGACTTGTCTATTGGCAAGATTCGCCCAACGGAGGTGAAGGAGAGTACTTCGTCCATTCAATTGGAAGCCTCAACTTCACGACAAGGTGAACCACAAGTTGACTTGGAGGCATCCACAAGTGGAACATGTCAAGACAAAGGAAACGAGGAAGTACAATAAGATGAACCTCATCGACCTCCTTCTCCACTGCCACAAGAGAACAACAACGCCAACAACAATGAAGAAGGACAAAAAGAAGAAGAAGACAGTTAAGAGGATTTTCCACCCCAACCCAAACAAAAGTTCTCACGAGTTAGAGCAAGAGTCACAAGAGATCACCCCGTCGAACAAACCTTTGATGATATTCAATCCGGGAGAATTACTCGCTCTAAAATCGTTTGGCTAACTTTTGTGAACATTACTCATTTATTTCTAGTATTGAACCTATGAAGTTTGAAGAAGCCCTTGAGGATCCGGATTGGGTGAACGCTATGCATGAAGAGCTACACAACTTCGAGAGGAATGAAGTGTGGACATTGGTTGAGAAGCCCGACGACAAGCACAATGTCATTGGAACCAAATGGGTGTTTTGGAATAAGCAAGATGAGGATGGACAAGTTGTACGCAACAAGGCCCGTCTCATCACCCAAGGCTACACTCAAGTCGAAGCTATGGATTATGGTGAGACATATGCCCCCGTTGCTAGACTTGAGTCCATACGCATCTTACTTGCTTATGCCAATCACCATAATATCACTTTATAACAAATGGACATTAAAAGTGCTTTCTCAATGGAGAAATTGAGGAGGAAGTCTATGTTAAACAACTGCAAGGCTTTGTTAATCCCAAGAAATCGAATCATGTTTACAAACTTCATAAAGCTCTTTATGGTCTTAAACAAGCTCCTAGAGCATGGTATAAATGGCCGACCAAGTTTCTTATTAAAAAGGCTTTGAAATTGGGAAGATTGATTCTACACTTTTTACTAAAAGGGTAAATGGTGAATTATTTGTGTGCCAAATTTATGTGGATGATATCATATTTGGTTCGACTAACCCTCATTTTAGTGAAAAGTCTGGAAGGCTAATGTCAGAGAAGTTTGAGATGTCTATGATGAGTGAACAAAGTATACCAAGGATCTTTTCAAGAAGCTCGATATGCAAGAAAGCAAAGGTATAAAAACACCCATGCCTACTAGTGGACATCTTGACTTAACTAAGGATGGCAAACCGGTTGACCAAAAGGTTTACCGCTCTATGATTGGTTCATTGTTATATCTATGTGCCTCCCGTCCCGATATTGTGCTAAGTGTGTGCATGTGTGCACGATATCAAGCGGCCCCTGTCGGTGTCAAAACTGGCGGATCTCGGGTAGGGGGTCCCGAACTGTGCGTCTAGGCGGATGGTAACAGGAGACAAGGGACACGATGTTTTACCCAGGTTCGGGCCCTCTCGATGGAGGTAAAACCCTACGTCCTGCTTGATTAATATTGATGATATGGGTAGTACAAGAGTGGATCTACCACGAGATCAAGGAGGCTAAACCCTAGAAGCTAGCCTATGGTATGATTGTTGTAATGTATGTTGTCCTACAGACTAAAGCCCTCCAGTTTATATAGACACCGGAGGAGGCTAGGGTTACACAGAGTCGGTTACAATGGTAGGAGATCTACATATCCGTATCGCCAAGCTTGCCTTCCACGCCAAGGAAAGTCCCATCCGGACACGGGACGGAGTCTTCAATCTTGTATCTTCGTAGTCTTGGAGTCCGGCGGACGATGATAGTCCGGCTGTCCGGACACCCCCTAGTCCAGGACTCCCTCAGTAGCCCCTGAACCAGGCTTCAATGACGATAAGTCCGGCGCGCATAATGTTCGGCATTGCAAGGCGGATTCCTCCCTTGAATAATCTAGAGAAGATCATGAACACCAGGATAGTGTCCGGCTCTGCAAAATAAATTCCACATTCCACCGTAGAGAGAATAAAATGTACACCAGTCCAATCTGCTGACGTATTATGCGGCGTGACATCACACCGCTACCAAGCCTTTGTTTGAATCATTTTTTACTATACCACCTTAGCATGTTTAGCGAAGCGGTTTCCTTGGCACGTCTTGTCGAAGCAGAGATCGTGTTCCCCTTATTCCGGGATTCTCATCAATACGGACGTGGGTAACCCAACCGCGCCATTGATGGTGGCACTTGGGAGATAAGCGAGTTTTACCAGGCCGGTGGGGGACGCATAGTTTCGTCCGCCTATATATAAGGGATAAGGATTTTCCTTCTCACCTACGCCTTCTTCCTCCTTTGCTTATCCGTCTCCGCACACTCAAGCTCCAACGCCCGAGCTCGCGCATCTCGCCTCGACCTTCTCCGAATATGTCCGGAGCGGGAGGCAAATGGTTGGCCTCCACCGTTAAGGAGGAGCACATCACCAACCTGCGCAAAACCGGATATCTTTCCGGCGATATCGCGCATCGGCTGCCCGACGAGGGGCAGCTCATCCCTACCCCTAGGCCCCATGAGAGGGTTGTCTTCCTCCCCCACTTCCTCCGCGGACTGGGCTTTCCGCTCCATCCATTCGTCCGGGGGCTCATGTTCTATTACGGCCTAGATTTCCACGATCTGGCGCCGAACTTCATCCTCAACATCTCGGCGTTCATCGTCGTGTGCGAGGCTTTCCTCTACATCCGGCCCCACTTCGGCCTGTGGCTTAAGACCTTCAACATCAAGCCGAAGGTTGTGAAGGGCACGCAAGCGGAATGCGGAGGCGCCATGTTGGGTAAATTACCCAACGTCCTTTGGCTCGAAGGGGCCTTCGTGGACTCCGTCAAGGGGTGGCAATCGGGGTGGTTCTACATCACCGAGCCACGCAAGCCCACATGGGCGGCGACCCCCGAGTTTAGATCTGGCGTCCCCACGCAGCTCACCTCCTGGAAAGAGAAGGGCTTGTTGTGGGGCAATTCGAAGAAGCTGATGGGACTCCGAGTCTGCATCTAGAAGCTAGTGAGCGGCAAGCTCAGACTCGTCGACATGGTCCAAGTCATGCTCGTCCGCTGGATTCTCCCATGCCAAGAACGGGCATTTAATCTGTGGGAGTTCAATCCGGAACAGCACCAGGCGCTGAGCGGGCTCTTCGGTACGACATACGAAGGCGCCTGGAGGGTGCTGTTTAAGGGCGCCGAAGCCCCCGCATCCGCGACAGAAGATCGCGGATTTCGCTCGCAGCATCCGGCTGACGAGGTAAGTGATTCAACCCCTTTACGGGACACTTGTGGTAATTAAATTGATTCTAGAAGGGTTTCATTCTGTCTCTTCCTTTGACAGGAATGGTTGGAGAAGGCCAAGCTGCTTATCAGCCCGGCTCCTATGCTAGAAGACCCAGTGAACGCCTGTTTAGCAGGGCTGCTGGTTCCGGCACCGCACGTGGTGCCGGAGAAGAAGGCCAAGAAGGTGGCCGCGGGGACTCGAAAGAGTTCCCGCAATCAGGTGTCCGACGACGAGGCAGACTCCTCCCCCGAAGACGACGAGGAGGAGGAGGATTCTCTCCCAGAAGAGGGAGAGAAGAAGAGGAAGGCTTCCCCGATAGGGGAGGCCGAAGGGTCCAAGAGGGGGAGGACTATCCCCCTGGATAGTTTCGCCAACACCAACATTGGCGAGGAAGAGTGGCCTCCAAGGGCCAGGCGTCCGGCAAGATCGTAAGTATCCGGATCATTGATATGCAATATCTTTTATGTCGCGTAGTGTCCTTCTAACGCCGCATTCGGTCCATAGTCCGGCTGGTGATGATCTCCCCGACTCATCGAGCGGGTCATTGGCCCCGTCGGAGGTGGATTCACTTCCGGCTGCCTCTACCCCACGCGCCAACGAGGACGCCGAGGTGGGATCCCAGAGAGGGACCCATCAGGGGAGGCTCCGGGGGCGCCGTCAGGCAGCATCCCGGACTTTGCACCGGACTCTACAACGGAACCCGCAGTGGTTCCAGAGTCCGGCAAGCGGCCCCTTCGAAAGAAGGGCAAGACCATGACACCGGCGGCCTCCGTCCAACCGGAGGCGCCGGATAACTTGCTGGAGGCGCTTAAAGGCGCTTCCATCGAGGAAGAACACCGCACTATCATGAGTGCGGTGATTCACAAGGTTCAGCTCGCCAGAAGCAGGCTGACCGAAGCCTGCAGCAGCCTTCTAACAGGCTTTGAGGTAAGAAGTTAAAATTATGTAATGTAATATCGCATAGACAGTAGCCCCTGATGCTCAGTTCGGTGTCGGAAAGAAAAGCCGGACTGAGGATCTAATAAGATATGCGCAGGGTTGCTTAACATATGTCAATATGGGTTTGCAGGCCGCGCTGCTGACCTCTGCCGCACTAATGGCGGAGGTCGATGTGCTTAAAAAGGATCTCGAGCGGTCTGAGCGAGAGCTCGGCCATGCCAAGAAGCAGCTCGAGGACAAAGAAGGTGAGTCGCACCACTTTGAATGGTTACCTTACAGAAAAGGATTTTGGTTGCCATGAAATTAACAAGGATAATATGTGTATTGCAGGGGTCACTAACGAGGTGGCAGCCCTGAAGGAGGCTGTGTCCGCGGCCGAACGCAGTGCGGCCGCGGAACGGGCAGAGAAAGAAAAGCAGGAGGCACGGGTGGCGGAAGTTCGGCAAGAGCTCCAGGCCCTCAGGGAAAAGCATGAGGGTTTGGAGCGTGACTCCAAGACTCGAGAGTCCGAGCTTGCCTCGGCTCTCGAAAGTGCCAAGTCCGCCAAGGCCGAGGCCCATAAGGCCCTTCAGGAGGTTGAAGATGTAAAGAAGATAGCGGCGGGTAAGGCATTTTTCATGCAAAGCAAGCATGTTAATGTAAAATACGTGACACTTACCCGCATTCGGAGCTCTCCAGGGGCGTTTGCAGATCTGCCGCGTAGTGTGTCTGATGCCGCCACATTCTATCGTGGCGAGGAGGGGAGCTCGACGGAGAAGGTCTTCTGGTCTCAGTACGCTGAGGCCGGCCATCCGGTGCCCCCAAGCGATCAGCTGAAGCAGCTGGTCGAACTCCACAAGGTAGCTGAAGAGGCCATGAAGGGCCTGATAGTCCGGCTGTGGCCTGGACAGGCCATGCCCGGAAGCTACTTTGGCCTCGTGCGGCGGCTGGTGGATGCCTGCCCCTGGGTGGATGTCATCAAGCGCTCCGCCTGTATTGAAGGCGCTCGCCGGGCCCTCGCCCGCACAAAGGTGCAGTGGGGCAAGTTGGATGCGGAGAAGCTTCTCATGGACCCACCACCACTGGGCAAGGAGTATCGCATGCCCGAGATGTATTATAAAACTGTCCTGAAGGGAGCCCACACTATTGCGGATGAGTGCCCCGGAAATGTAATCTTTGAGTGAATTTGCTATGTATTATCCTGTGCGCTGAAACTTTGTTCATGTGCGCTTTGAGCAACGCTTTGTTAATTTAAAATATTACCTTCTGTGCGGCCGTTTATAAAATCTGAGAGATGGCAAGTCGTTGGCTTTAGCCCCCAAGCCACAAGTGCTGGGGTGTTCGGGATAAACTTGAGCACTCTTGTTCCCATTGTTGGGTCCATCGAGGGAGGCGCTCAACACAACGAACAAGGCAACCGGACTTATAATTCTTGAACACTCTCACTTAGCCATAGAATTCTATAATTTTAAATTTTGGCGAAGCCCCTGGTATTCGGAAGACCGAATCCGGGGCGCTATCCACGCCTTCGTCGGACAGTGTCCGGAACTTCGCTCGAAGCGGCGTGAGTCTTTAAGGACCCGAAAAAACCTCTCGAACAGCGACCAGTCTCTCGCCTTATCATGCCGGTCAGTTTTAGCTTTCTCCACTGAGGCGCTCGCCCGGCTCAACCGGGCGCAATCGCAGTGGTTCTCCCAGTGCCACCTTAGCCGACAGAACGGAATGTAAGGCACCAAAACGTGGGAGCCGGGCAAACCCAACTATTGACCCAAGACATGATTCGGAGCCGATTCATATAATGCTATAAGTTCGGGGTGCCGCACTTGTGAAAGTGTTCGGACTATCACACCATAATGTGGGGAACATAAGCCCCTGGTGTTTTCGGCCGTACCAAAATATACGGGTGCAAGATGTCATGTAATGAACATATATATAAAAAGTAATGCAATTGCAGTTAAAAAGTGCTGCATTATTTATTAAAGAAAGCCTGCTATGAGTGCGGACTGATACAAATAGTGCGGTAAGCAAGGGATTTGGACTAATTAAACATGTCCCCCTCCAGGGGTGAGCTGCGGACTTGGTGTATATAATCGAATTTAATGCTCGTAATTGAGACCACCTGAGTGTTCGTCGCAGCCTTCTTTAGCCCCTGACCGTTGCATCATGAGTTCGGCGGGTGCACCGCCGTACAGGGCTTCTGGTTAACGGAGTCCTGTGTACATGAAAAAAGGAAAATAAAATAAAAAAGGGGGCACACTTGCGAGCCCCCGGTGTGGTCGAACCGCACTCTGGGTCTGTTGCGATCGTGCCCCCTCCCCTGTGCCCATGGTATCTCCAAAGCGTAATGATGTACGTGGAGTGTTATTATTGCGATTATACGCGGGCGAGGGTTGGGGCCGCATTGCTACGCATGCTCTGATCGCGCCAGGTGGTCTTGGTTGGTATGGCTTCGGGTGCGTTTTGCTGTATCCGGCTGTTTAACGGCCGGACTGGAGAATTGCCTTAAGAGGCTACTCTGTACTTCTGCCGCGAGAGCCGCTGTATGTTCCTCCGTTCGGAGGGAGCGTTCCGTATTCCCATTGACCGTGATGACTCCACGAGGGCCTGGCATCTTGAGCTTTAGGTATGCATAATGCGGCACCGCGTTGAATTTGGCAAACGCGGTTCGTCCGAGCAGAGCGTGATAGCCGCTGCGAAACGGGACTATGTCAAAGATTAACTCTTCGCTCCGGAAATTATCCGGGGATCCAAAGACCACTTCCAGTGTGACTGAGCCTGTACAATTGGCCTCCACTCCTGGTATGACACCTTTAAAGGTTGTCTTTGTAGGTTTAATCCTTGAGGGGTCTATGCCCATCTTGCGCACTGTATCCTGATAAAGCAGGTTCAGGCTACTACCGCCGTCCATCAGGACTCTCGTGAGGTGGAATCCATCGACGATTGGGTCTAAAACCAATGCGGCGAATCCGCCATGGCGTATGCTGGTCGGATGGTCTCTTCGATCGAAAGTGATCGGACAAGAGGACCATGGATTGAACTTCGGGGTGACTGGCTCCATCGCATAGACGTCCCTTAGTGCGCGCTTCCTCTCCCTCTTGGGTATATGGGTTGCGTAAATCATGTTCACCGTCCGCACTTGTGGGGGAAAACCCTTCTGTCCTCTATTGTTCGGCGGTCGGGTCTCCTCCTCGTCATCGCTGTTTAGCCCTTTGTCGTTGTTTTCGGCAATTAACTTGCCTGCTTGTTTGAACACCCAGCAATCTCTATTAGTGTGATTGGCTGGTTTTTCAGGGGTGCCATGTATCTGGCATAAGCGGTCGAGTATTCGGTCCAAATTGGACGGACCCGGAGTGGTTCTTTTGAATGGCTTCTTCCGTTGACCGGGTTTAGAGCCTCGTAATCCGGCGTTGACTGCCGTATCCTCCTTGTCGTCACCGTTAATGCGGCGTTTGTTTTTGTTTCGGCGTGACCTGCCGTTGTTGTCCTTAGTATCCGGACTGCCAGAATGTTTGCGGAGATTGTTACTGCGGGCTAGCCAGCTGTCCTCTCCCGCGCAGAAGTGGGTCATTAATGATGTGAGGGCTGCCATAGATTTTGGTTTTTCCTGGCCCAGGTGCCGGGCTAGCCATTCGTCGCGGCTGTTATGCTTGAAGGCTGCAAGGGACTCTGCATCCGGACAGTCGACGATTTGATTTTTCTTCGTCAAGAACCGTGTCCAGAATTGTCTGGCCGATTCGTCTGGCTGCTGAATGATGTGGCTTAGGTCATCGGCGTCTGGCGGTCGCACATACGTGCCTTGGAAGTTATCCAGGAATGCGGCCTCCAGGTCTTCCCAACACCCAATTGACTCTGTGGGCAAACTGTTAAGCCAATGCTGAGCTGGTCCTTTAAGCTTGAGTGGGAGATACTTGATGGCGTCAAGATCGTCGCCGCGGGCCATATGGATGTGGAGAAGATAATCTTCTATCCAAACCGCGGGGTCTGTTGTGCCATCGTAGGATTCAATGTTTACGGGTTTAAACCCTTCAGGGATTTGATGATCCATTACTTCGTCAGTGAAGCATAGTGGGTGTGTGGCGCCTCTGTATTGGGCAATATCGCGACGCAGCTCGAGAGAGCGCTGTCTACCGTGTTCGGCCTGGCCGGGGTTATTATATCCGGTGCGACGGTATTCGTCATGGGTCGTGGGGCGCCCACGTGATCCGTAGATGGATCTGGATTGTCTTGCTTTGTCCTCCAATATATCCCGCAAGTCCGGCGCGTTCCCTCTTGGCTTCGTACTTTTGGAGCGATGCCGAGGTACGGTCTTGGCTGGGGGCCTGGATGCCTCTCTGTCACGACCACGGGGTGGTCGGTCAGCCATATCGTGCGCTGGTGATGAAGGTATGTATGCCTCCTCCTCTAATCGGGGGAGCAGCTTGCGTCTTGGGTAGCTTTTGGAGGGACGTTCGAGTTTATACTCTTCGGCTGCAAGGACCTCGGTCCATCAATCGGCCAGCAGGCCCTGATCAGCTTGAAGCTGTTGCTGCTTTTTCTTTAGGCTGTTTGCTGTGGCGATAAGCCTGCGCTTGAAACGCTCTTGTTCGACCGGATCCTCAGGTACGACGAATTCATCATCGTTGAGGCTTACTTCGTCTTCGGAGGGACGCATGTAGTTATGATCCTCAACCTCTTCGTCTACCGCCCTCTCATGAGGGCTTGCTTCTGCATCCTCCTGCGCTGAGTCTTGCTGGAGGGGATTGTCTTCGGCACTCTCTGGGGTATTATTATCTCCTGTGCCGGAATCTCCATTCTTTCTGTGGCGGGATTTAGAGCGGCGCTGCTGACGCCGGTGCTTGGGCTGTTTCTTTAAAGGATCTGCCTCTGCTGTTTCTTCGCCGTCCCCATCTTTTGGGGTATCCACCATGTATATGTTATATGACGAGGTGGCCTTCCAGTGCCCTGTAGGCGCTGGTTCCTGTTCATCTCCGGCATCGTCGTCCATAGCGTCGATGTCTTCGGAGTCGTAGTCTAGCATGTCGGTTAGATCGTCGACAGTGGCTACAAAGTGGGTGGTGGGTGGGCTATGAATTTCTTCGTCGTCCGCATCCCAACCATCCTGGCCATAGTCCGGCCAGGGCTCTCCTGATAACGAGAGATGCTTTAGTGAATTCAGGATGTCGCCAAAAGGCGAGTACTGGAAGATGTCCGCGGTGGTGAATTCCATAACCGGCACCCAATTCGAATTGGTTGGGAAGGGTGCGGGAGGTTCGGAGTCCGGCAAGGAGTCTGGCACCTCGGAATCACAAGTTTTGCGGGGGACAAGGTTAATATTCGGCTCCATCGCCGAGGAAGTTGAAGCCCTCGAGGCGGCGTCTATCCACCGATCCTTGATCTGGGCGATCGGCTCCGGACTGATGGCCGAAGCGGATTCATGTGCGGCCACCAAGGCATTGTTCGGCGGTTGAGCTAGATCATGCCCATCGTCACAATGCGGCGCGCTCGGCTGTGGCTCGAGTCCGTCGAAGATCAAGTCTCCGCGGACATCGGCCGTGAAGTTTAGGCTTCTGAATCTGACCTGACGGCCAGGGGCGTAGCTTTCGATCTGCTCCAGGTGGCCAAGCGAATTAGCCCGCAGTGCGAAGCCGCCGAATACGAAGATCTGTCCGGGGAGAAAAGTCTCACCCTGGACAGCGTTGTTGGTTGAAGATGCCATCAAGCCTATCGGTGACGACACAGAGGAACTCTCAATGAAAGCACCAATGTCGGTGTCAAAACCGGCAGATCTCGGGTAGGGGGTCCCGAACTGTGCGTCTAGGCGGATGGTAACAGGAGACAAGGGACACGATGTTTTACCCAGGTTCGGGCCCTCTCGATGGAGGTAAAACCCTACGTCCTGCTTGATTAATATTGATGATATGGGTAGTACAAGAGTGGATCTACCACGAGATCAAGGAGACTAAACCCTAGAAGCTAGCCTATGGTATGATTGTTGTAATTTATGTTGTCCTACGGACTAAAGCCCTCCGGTTTATATAGACACCGGAGGAGGCTAGGGTTACACAGAGTCGGTTACAATGGTAGGAGATCTACATATCCGTATCGCCAAGCTTGCCTTCCACGCCAAGGAAAGTCCCATCCGGACACGGGACAGAGTCTTCAATCTTGTATCTTCATAGTCTTGGAGTCCGGCGGACGATGATAGTCCGGCTGTCCGGACACCCCCTAGTCCAGGACTCCCTCAGCCCCTAAAGAATGTCATCTTAAGGTTGTGAAAAGGATAGTGAGATACTTAATTCATACACCAAACTTTGGCATTCAGTATCCTAAGAGGTCATCTTTTGATCTTGTTGGCTACTCTGATTCGGACTATGCCGGAGACAAGGTTGATAGAAAGTCCACTTCGGGTACTTGTCAATTTCTTGGTAGATCCCTTGTGTCTTGGTCCTCCAAGAAACAAAACTCAATATCCTTATCCACCACTGAAGCAGAATACATTGTCGCTGGATCATGTTGTGCTCAATTACTTTGGATGACCCAAACCCTTAAGGATTATGGGATACATGTGAAACATGTTCCATTGCTTTGAGATAATGAGAGTGCTATTAAGATTGCTCAAAATCCCGTGCAACATTCTCGAACCAAGCATATTGAAGTTCGTCATCATTTCATTCGAGATCATGTTGCTAAAGGAGACATCAATCTTAAGCATGTTCGTACCGATAAGCAATTGGCGGATATATTCACCAAGCCGCTTGATGAGAAAGTATTTTGCCATTTGTGAGGTCAATTGAACATCATAGATGCCTCAAACTTGGAGTAGAAACTCCATTTGGATACATGCAAGGCATGAGCCTTTTATGTCTAATCCTTGATATTTCTCTTATGATGATGATCATATGTGTTGGATCTATACTTGTACCCTTGCATGTTTGCTAACCCTTGTAGGTACTTGGATGAACCCAAATCAATGGGATTGCAAGTCATTCATATCTTAAGCAATCTCTACGTCACCAAGTCCCTATGATATGGTTGTTGAATACAAGGAAGCATGAACTCACTCAACATATCCTTTGACAATTTCTATATATCAAATTTCATTTGGTATCAAGTTTCATGATTGTCATTTTGGATACACAAGTGCTCTTCCTTGCAAGATTAACCCATGTAGGAAGATGAACTCAAACTACTAGTGGTGCTCCCAACTCTTGATGGACTACATGAACCTTGAGCATCCAACACTAGTTCAACTACATGATGAAGATCAATACCACAACATAAGGTATGTTATTCCATCTTAGAGAAGCTTTACTCCAAGAAATGAGTCAAAGCAACTCAACGAGATGTGAATACATCAAAATTCTTAAACAAAAAATGGTGACCCCATTTTGAGCTTAAACGATGAGTATGACCTATGATCAAGTGAGCTCACTTGACTCCTAAGTCAATATACTCTAATATAGGTGACTTTGTCGCTAACCCCTTCTAGATGAAGTTCTCTAGTGTTTCTCTATTAACTTACTTTGTGTTCTTGCATATATTTCTTGCTATCTCATTCCCCTTACAAAAAAAGAACTTCATCTAGATCTCTTTTCTTAGGTATATTTTTCTTTGTAACTTATGTGTCTAATTCATTGCAAATCCTTGTGAGATTTAATTTTCTAAGTGAGTTGAGTTGGCAAAATATTTACTCTGTGTTGAAGTCGGTCCCTCGGATTCAACCCTATCGGCCTAACCGAAATACAAGGTTTCCTTGTGAATAGTTCATCAGTTCAACCGACATGAACTAACTCGGTCGCACCGATCATGATCTTCTGTGACTCTGCTCATTCGGCGTCATCGACGAAAACCAATCGGCGTCACCTATTTCAATTCTGAGAAAATGTTTTGCCATTTTTACCGCCTATCTTCTTCAGCTCCACTCAATGATTCTTATCCTCTACCCGCATCTTAAACTACATGCCGCTTTGCAGTGTGTCTCAAGGACCACACCTATTTGACTCATGCTCCAGAAGTGCCCATCTTGGAAATTGATGTCAAAGGGGGGAGAGAGAGCACATCAAATCTTACCATATGAGCACATCTAAGCTCTTCTAGATGCTAGTAATCTAAGAGGAGAGAAGTCACATGTATTTTAGAGGGAAAAGACATGTCAACTTGTTTGATCTTAGCTATTGCTAATATTCCTGTTGCTCTGAATTTTGGTTGATTGTACCATTTCTTGCTCTGATTGCTCTGATTTTCGCTCACCCTACCTTATCCCATTATCCAATATCAGATTCAGGGGGAGAAAGAGTCCATATCTAGGGAAGAAAATCTTTGGAATTCATTACATATCTTTAAAATCTTTGGGGACATGTCAGTATCCAAGTAGTGTACCTAGTACTCACCCATTACATGTTATCCCAGTCTTGCTACTCTTGTGGTTTCCTGAAATTGCTTTATCTAGAGTGTTCTTGTGTTATCTAACCTTGTTTCCTCAAGTCCACTCCCTCTAAAGCTAGCCCAAGACCACTAGGTAAGTATATGCATCACACTCATATGCATGATGATCACTTGCTGATGTACATACTGTTTGCAAGAAGGATTCATGAACATGGAGGTACACTATCCTATACACATCATTTATTCTGATGCATATAGCCAAGATGCATGTAAATCATTGTTTGCTCTGTCATGTTTATGCATTCACATGTTCTCATATTCCAAATTCACATGATTGCATACATGTAGGGGGAGCCTATGCATGTTACATGTCTTTCCAAAGCTTTACTTAATACCATGTATATATTTAATCATAAGCTTTGATGTATGTTGTCTTTCCAAAGCTTTACTTAATACCATGTATATCTTTAATCCTAAGATTTGATGTATGTTGTCATCAATTACCAAAAAGGGGCATACTAAAAGCACAAGTGCTCCCTGGGTGATTTTGGTAATTAATGTCAACATACCTCTTGTTGGACTAATACTTTTATCCAGTATATTTCCGATGAGTTCACCAATGGCGTGGTAAGGACAAGAGGATGTGGAACCCCTTCAAAATGCTAAGGACACATATTGGCAAAAGCTCAAGACTCTTCATTTCTATTTTAGTGATCCAAGATCGCATTGAATCCATAGGAAAGCCAATACTATTAAAAGGGGATGAGGTGTTGCTTAATGGTCTACTTGCTCAACGTGCTTAATGATTGCTCCAAAACCCTCAGCCACTTTCTCATTTCCAAATATGCCCAAAACTCAAAATCAAACTCGACCCCACTGATTTGATCTATCCGGCGCCATCGAGTTCAGTTGACATAGCCACTGCCAGAAACCCTAGACAATTCAGTCACACCGATACAATTTAGGGGGAGCTCTTGCTTATCACATACTACTCAAAGCGATGATGTATTTCATTGATATTATCATTTGTCAAAGCTTTGATCTATATGTTGTCATCAATTACCAAAAAGGGGGAGGTTGAAAGTGCAACTAATCCCCGGGTGGTTTTGGTAATTCATAACAACATATAGCTCATTGAACTAATAGTCATTCCTGTTAAATGTTTCAGAAAGTTCAATGATTGGCATGGCATGGACTAGAGATGTGGACCCCTCAAAATGCTAAGGACAAAGATTGGCAAAGGCTCAAGACTCTTCATTTTCATTTTAGTGATCCAAGATCACATTGGGTCCACAGAAAGCCAGTAATATTAAAAGGGGATGAGGTGTTGCTTAATGGTCTACTTGCTCAAAGTGCTTAGTGATATTGCTCCAAAACCCTCAACCACTTTCTCATTTCCACATATGTCCAAAACCTAAAATCAAACTCGACCCCATCGATTTGATCTATCCGGCGCCACCGAGTTCAGTTGACATAGCCACTGCCAGAAACCCTAGACAATTCGGTCACACCGATACGGATCTTGGTCTCACCGAGATGGCCCTACAAACTCTTTGTTTCCCTTTGTAACATTTCAGTCTCATCGAAATGAGCAATCGGTCCCACCGAGTTTGCTTGACCAACTCTCTATTTGCTCTTTGCTGAAATTGGTCTCACCGAGTTCAAGCATTCGGTCTCACCGAGATGAGGTTTTTCCCTAGCCCTAGCACATCGGTCCCACCGAGTTGTTCCAGTCGGTCCCATTGAGATTCTTAACATTCACATTTTGAACTGAATCAGTCTCACTGAGTTCTTCTATTTGGTCTAACCGAGTTGGGTCAAATGTGTAGCGGTTGGATTTTGTGTGGAGGCTATATATACCCCTCCACCCCATCTCCATTTGAGTGAGAGCCATCAAAATGTGCCTACACTTCCACTACTCATTTTCTAAGAGAGAACCACCTAATCATATGTTGAGACCAAGATATTCCAATCCTTCCACAAGAATCTTGATCTCTAGCCTTCCCCAAGTTGCTTTCCACTCATATCATCTTTCCACCATAGCCAAATCCATGAGAGAGAGAGAGTTGAGTGTTGGGGAGACTACCATTTGAAGCACAAGAGCAAGGAGTTCATCATCAACATACCATTTATTACCTTTTGGAGAGTGGCGTCTCTTAGATTGGTTAGGTGTTGCTTGGGAGCCTCTGACAAGATTGTGGAGTTGAACCAAGAAGTTTGTAAGGTAAAGGAGATTGCCTACTTCGTGAAGATCTACCCGAGTGAGGCAAGTCCTTCGTGGGCGATGGCCATGGTGGGATAGACAAGGTTACTTCTTCGTGGAACCTTCATGGACTTGCGCAGCCATTACCCTTCGTGGGTTGAAGTCTCCATCAGTGTGGACGTATGATAGCACCACCTATCGGGACCACGCCAAAAATCTCCATGTCTACATTGCATTTGCCTTCTCCAAACCCTTCCCTTTACCTTCATATGCAATGTCTTACTTTTTGCTGCTACACTCTTAGAATTACATGTGTAGGTTGATTGCTTTACTTACACTAGTTTCTAAAATCTGCCAACAATTAAAATTTGGAAAATGTTAGATTTCTATTTGGTTGATACGTCTTCAACGTATCTATAATTTTTTATTGTTCCATGCTATTATATTATCTGCTCTGGATATTTTATATGCATTAATATGCTATTTTATATTACTTTTGTCACTAACTTATTAACCTAGAGCCCAGTGCGAGTTTCTGTTTTTTCCTTGTTTTAGAGTTTCGCACAAAAGGAATATCAAACGAAGTCCAAATGGAATAAAACTTTTGCGATGATTTTTCTTGGACCAGAAGTCACACGTGGGACTTGGAGTCCAAGTCAGAGAAGCCCCGAGGAGACGACAAGCCAGGGGGCGCGCTCCAGGGGGCAACCCTAGGGCTTGTGGACCCCTCAAAGACCCCCTGACCTCCTACCTTGGCCGATAAATTCAGAAATATTCCAGAAACCCTAGAAGCGTCCACTGTCGATGTCAAAACCGGCGGATCTCGGGTAGGGGGTCCCGATCTATGCGTCTAAGGCTAATGGTAACAGGAGGCAGGAGACACAATGTTTTACCCAGGTTCGGGCCCTCTCGATGGAGGTAAAACCCTACTTCCTGCTTGATTGATCTTGATGATATGAGTATTATAAGAGTTGATCTATCACGATATCGTAGAGGCTAAACCCTAGAAGCTAGCCTATGATGATTATGATTGTGCCTCTATGGACTAAACCCTCTGGTTTATATAGACACTGGAGGAGGCTTGGGTTACACAGAGTCGGTTACAAAGAAGGAAATCTAATATCCGGATCGCCAAGCTTGTCTTCCACGCAAAGGAGAGTCCCATCCAGACACGGGACGAAGTCTTGAGTCTTGTATCTTCATGGTCCAACAATCCGGCCAAAGTATATAGTTCGGCTGTCCGGATACCCCCTAATCCAGGTCTCCCTCAGTAGCCCCTGAACCAGGCTTCAATGACAA
This sequence comes from Triticum timopheevii, assembly GCA_963921465.1. Taxonomy (NCBI): domain Eukaryota; kingdom Viridiplantae; phylum Streptophyta; class Magnoliopsida; order Poales; family Poaceae; genus Triticum; species Triticum timopheevii. The sequence continues at coordinate 304,456,824 of OY997270.1, forward strand.
TGAGTCCGGCGCATAGATTGTCTTCGACATTGCAATTCGGGTTCCATCTCCGAATACTCCAAAGTAAGTCTCGAACACATAAGTCGTGTCCGGCTCTGCAAGACGATTTTCACATGCCATCGTAGAGAGAATGATATTCCACGAATATTATCTGCTGACATTTGTAGATAACGTGACATCACACCGTGGTCGAGTTATTATTTGGATCGTCTTCCCACAGCTAGCCACCACACATATTGCGAGGCGGTTTCCCGGGCACGTCTTGTCGAAGCAGAGATCGTGTTCCCCTTATCGTGGGGCTTTCATCAATACGGGCATTGGTAGCCCAATTGCACTGCCAATCACGGCGAGTGGGGAACAAATGGGTTCCACCAGGCAAGTAGGGAGGCATAAATTTTTTATTGCCTCTATAAAGAGATAAGGCCTCTTCTTCCTTACCCACGCCTTTCCCTTCCGCTCGTCCATTCCCCTTCGCTTGAGCCCTAGCGCCCAAGCACTCATCTCCTCCACCGAAAAGAGGTTCTCCGAAGATGTCCAGATCCGGAGCAGGAGGCAAATGGATGGCCTCTACCGTTCGGGAGAAGGATATCAAGAAGCTTCGAGAGGCCGGGTACCTGGCCAAGAAAATCGGGCATCGTCTTCTGACGGCGGGGATCGTCCCCAATCCGGAGCCCCACGAGAGGGTCGTGTTTCTTCCTCATTTTGTCCGTGGGCTCGGGTTTCCCCTTCACCCATTTGTTCGCGACATCCTGTATTATTACGGGATTGATTTTCATGATCTGTCCCCTAATTCTTTCCTTAACATCTCGACGTTTATCGTCGTGTGTGAGGCCTTTCTCCGTATTTTGCCCCACTTCGGCTTATGGCTGAAGATCTTCAATGTGAAGCCCAAGGTGGTGAACGGCGAGCACGCAGAGTGCAGCGACGCCATGGTGAGAAAGATGCCCAAGGTCACATGGCCGACGGGCACCTTCAATGATTCCGTCAAGGAGTGGCAGCAGCAGTGGTTCTATATCACCGAGCCGCGCGGTAAAAAGTAGGCCGCTGCTCCTGAATTCAGATCCGGTGCCCCCCTGCGGCTCACGTCCTGGCCCAAGAAGGGCCTGAACTGGTCCTCATCCGACGAGCTGTCGGTGCTACAAACACGCGTCTAGAGCGTGGTAGACAAGGATGTCAAACTTGTCAATGTAGTCCAGGTGATGTTAGTTCGCCTGGTTCTCCCTTGCCAGCACCGAGCCTGCAATTTGTGGGAATACGACCTGGCCGAGCACTAGACCCTACGGGAGCTCTACGACTCCTCACACAAGGACATCTGGAAGGTGCTCTTCAAGTCCGGTAAACCATGGCCGAGCTCCGCCGAGGACCGCGGGTGTCAACTGTCCCGTCCCGCAAGTCCGGTAAGTCATCGCTATGTTCTGTCTATCCATGTTTAGCTGGCATATCCCGAGGGAGACGCTTTATCATGCTTTCTGTAATTATCCTAGGAATGGATGAAGAAGGTGGGGGCGGATACACTATCCGGCCTCGCTGCCGGAGGAACCGGCAGGACCTCTTCTAACAAAGATGCTGGTCCCAGCGCCTTATGAGGCGCCGAAGAAAGAGGCCTCCAAGAAGGCCTAGGAGACCCGGAGCGGCCTCCATCGCCGCGGTGCTTTGGACACAAAATCCGAAGACTCCAGCGCCCATCCTTCCTCCAAAGACGAAGAGGAGGAGGAACAAGACGAGTCCTCCATGGGGGGAGGAAAGAAAAGGACGGCCTCCTCATCTTTGGAGGCCGAATCGCTGAAGAGGGAAAAAAATTCCCTCCCATAGGCGTCCACCACGGCTGCCAATAGCAGTCCGGAGTGGGATCCTAGGGTCCAACCCCTGGTAAGATCGTGAGTACATGAAATCCGAATACGCCTAAGCACCTAGGATTACTAAGGTGCAATATTTTAACTTGCGCCCTACTTTGTGCAGCCCGGCGAGGTGTCGCGCCGAATAGTCCTCCTCGGAGGATTCGCTAAGCTCAGATGCCCTGGAGAGCGAGACGCCTCCGGAGGCCCCTTCCCCGAAGCCTTGACATGACACCGAGGTGTCGTCCCAGCAGGGCCCAGACTAGGGAGGGCACACCTCTGGGGCCGGATACACGGGAGCAATGGTTCCCATAAACGTCGACGGCGGGGGCTATCTTAGATCTGGCCCGCAGCTGGACACGGTCCTGGAGACCTTTAAAGTTCCAGGATCGGGCGAGCAGCCCCCCTTGACGGAGGGAGACCAGCCCGCTCCGCCAGCAACCTCTGTCCAAGTAGAGCTGCAGGGCGGCCTATCAACGGCGCTAAAGAATGCGTCCATCGTCGATGAACATCGCGCCCTCATGGGTGCCGTGATTGAAAAGATTCAGTCCGCTGAGAGCGGACTGAATGAATCCTGCCTTAGCCTTATAAAAGGCTTTGAGGTATGTTTTTAGAAACCTTTGAAGACTGTCATAGTGTGACCGGTAGCCCCTGATGCACTGTCCGGTGAAAGAAAGAGGGAACCGGACAGGGGATCAAAATTCCACTTCGCAGGAGACTCGATTGATGACATATATCTCTTTGTTTGAAAACAGGTGTCTGTAGAAACGACCGCCTCTCGTACTGCGGAGGTGTCCGGACTAAAGCAGAGTCTGGAACAGGCCGAAGAAGAACTTGGCCGAGTGAAGAAGCAGTTGGAGGACAAGCAAGGTATATCGAAACCTTTTGACAAGTTAAGCACAAATGAGTAGTTGTACCTGTTGAAAATACTTGTATTGTGTGCTCTAGGAGCAAATGCCGAAATTGAGGCATTGAAGAAGGCTGTGGTCGAAGCCGACAAGAAGGCCGCCACGGAGCAGGCTCTTCACGAGAAGCACGAGGCCAGGGTCATTGAAGCTGAACGAGAGCCCCAGGAGGCCGTGAAGAAAAGCGATACCTTGGAGCAGAGTCTAGAAGGGAAAGAATCCGAACTCGCCCAAGCTCTCAAGGCCGCAAATGATGCTCGGGAGGAAGCCCGAGGTGCTTTGAAGGACATTCAGGAGGCACGGAGGGTTGCGGCTGGTAAGGCTTTTTACTCAAAGCAATTTTTATATAGTAATAGGAGGAACTCTAAGCGACAAACTGAATTCTTGTTTCTCCAGGGGCGTTTGTGGACCTGCCATGCAACATATTTGATGCTGCCCAATTCTATCGGGCTGAAGAGAAGAAGTCTGCGGAGAAGCATTTCTGGTCACAATATTTGGCGCCGAATTATCCAGTGCCTTTTATCGATCAGCTGAAGCAGCTGGTCGAACTGCACCAGGCGGCCGAACTAGCCATGAAGGACTTAGTTGTCCGGCTATGGCCCGCTGAGCCAATTCCGAGCAGTTACTTCGGACTCGTGAAGCGGATTGTTGGTGCTTGTCCTCGGCTCGAAGTCATTAAGCGAACGGTCTGTATAGAAGGTGCACGCATGGCATTTGCCCGTGCGAAAGTGCACTGGGGGAAGCTTGATGCTGAAAAGCTGATGACTGAGGGACCACCAGAGGGTAAGGAGCATCGTAAGCCCGAAATGTATTATGAGGGTATCCTGAAAGGAGCCCGCCTTGTGGCGGAACAGTGTACCAAAGACACTATATTCCCCTAAAGGCAGTCATGATGTCCTTTGTAATGCGGGATACTAGCACTGTTATTATTTATTGCCTGTTATATGAAAGTTTTTTCTTCCTGTGCGACCGTTTAGCATATATAAATCCTGAGAGTTGGCCAGTTGTCGGCTTCTGCCCCCACGTAGAAAGTACGGGGGTGTTCAGGACATACCTGAACACTCTTTATCCCATTTTTCGGTCCTTGAAGGAGGTGTTCATCACCACGAACCAGGCAATCAGACTATAGGGCTTTATCACTCTCACTTAGCCATAGGAATTCGAGTATGGTAGGCACAGCCCCTGGTGTTCGGAAGACCGTACGAGGGGCTCTAATGACACCTGATCGGAAGACCGATCTGTCGCACTCTGCATTTGTTATGGCATTATGCGGAATAAATATTTAAAGAGTTTACAACCTCTCGAACAGCTGACCAGCTCTCGCCGTATCATGACAATTAGTTTTCGGCTTTCTCTACTGAGGTGCTTGTCCGGAAGAACTGGGACACAATCGCAGTAGTTCTCCCAGCGCTACCTTAGCCGATGGATCGGAACGTAAGGTACAAAAACATGGGAGCCGGGCAAACCCAACTAATGACCCAAGACATGATTCGGAGCTGATGCATATAGTGCTATAAGTTCGGGGTGCCGAGCGACCGAGAAGGTTGCCGGACTTTGTTGCCATATTGTGAGTACAATGAAGTCCCTGGGATAATGGGGCATGACACTATGTGCAGCTGCCGTTATGACAAAAAAAAGTGTCAATGAGGAGCGACGGCCGGTAAGTGTTTTTTAATTCTACGTGTTGTAGTGGAGTGATACGTCAATGCGTATGAATACTGTTTACGCTATGAAAAGAGGTTTGCTGGCGGAACCTGTCGTGGCCGGACGGGAGGAGGCTGTGTGCGGATCCGAAGTGTATCCAGACTCTCTCCTTGGGGGGTACTTGTGTGTTCCCGCCATGTGCGTCCGAGCTGATTCCATGTCGCTAGTCCCGTTCTGCGCAAAAGTGAGCCTGTAAAGAAACATGCTTAGAGGCAGTTGCATGTCATAGGGTGGTTGAACTGCGGGTGCCTGATCGGAGCCTGGTCGAGCCGGGCTATCATGCCATAGAGTAGCTCAGACTCCTCTGTGGGTGTCCAGGGGGTTGGATGTCGAATCAAGGTTCGATAGAAGGGCACAACTCGCTATCTCAGCGGCGGTATAATTTCCACTCTCGGGGTGGAGTTCGGCCTTGCCCATAACTGTGACCATGTCACGTGGGTTTGGCATGGTGTGGCACCGCGTTGAATCGAGCCAACACGGTTCGTCCCGGTAGTATATAATAGTTAATGTATACGGGGATGATGCCGAAGAATTACTCTTTGGTATGGTGTTTGTTTGGTAATATGAAGACAACCTCCAGGGTGGAGGGCCTGCAAAACTTGGCCTTTGCACCTGGGACGACATCTTTTAGAAGACGTTATTAGTGGGTTTGATCCTCGAGCGGTCAATACCTATCTGGTAAATTTTGTCCTGGCGCAGCAAGTTTGGGCTGCTGTTTCTGCCCATAGCGGCTCGTGTGAGGTGGAGCCCACAAACTATTGGGTCGATGGTAAGTGCAATTGAATTGCTATGGTTGATATTGTCCGGTCGGTCTATGTGATCATAGATGATCGGTCGTATTTTTGTACCGTGGGGTGACTTGTATTGTTGAGTCAGCATCTCGAGGGGTACACATTCGTTCCCTTGTTGGTTTGCGAAGGATTTTCCTTTGACCTCGCAATGTTTGGTGGTCTGGGCTCCTCGTTGTTTGAGACCTCTTTTCATTGTTCCCGACGCACGACCGGCCATTTTGTTTTGAGGATCCGGCATTCTCTATTGGTATGCTTGGCCGCCATTCTAGGGGTACCATGGATTTGACATGGTTGGTCGAGTATACTGCCCGGGCTGGATGGGCCTGAGCTGTTCTCTTTCCGCTGACCGGACTGGGGGCCGCGGAATCCGGCACCAACTCCCTTGTCTTGGTCGTCATCATTATTTTTGTGACGCTTATGTCTGTTGCATCGAGGTTTATGGATGCTACCTCGCGTTTCCTGCGTATTGCCCCGAACCGTGATGTATTTACGTCGGGGTGTGGGTTTTGGGACCTCCTTCTCAGGTTGAGGTAGCAAATTGTACTTTGTGTACCCTTTGGTGGGGCGGTCGAGTCTGTATTCCTCGGCTGCCAGGACTTTAGTCCATCTGTCTGTGAGCAGATCTTGATCAGCTTGGAGATGCCACCGCTTCTTTTTCAGGCTCCTCGCAGTGGCCATAAGCCGGTGCTTGAAGCGCTCCTGCTCTACGGGATCCTCAGGCACGCCGAATTCATCATCGTCGAGGCTGAACTCGTCTTCGGAGGGGGCATGTAGTTGTCCTCCTCCGGGTACCCGTTCATCGCCTGTTCATCTGGGCTAACCTGCCCGTCTTCCTGTTCGGCCTGCTCGAAGGCAGGCTGATCGGGGTTGTATTCGTCTTCGACACCATCCGGATTGTTTTCGTCTCCTGTGTCGGTATTGCTGTAGCCGGGCTTGGAGCGGCGCTGATGACGCCCATGCTTTGCTTTCTTCCTTGAGGGGTTATCCTCCATTGCCTCATCACCATTGGTTTCTTTCGGAGTGTCCACCATATATATATATCATACAAGGAGGTGGCTATCCAGCGCCCCGTGGGCGGTGGTTCCTGTTCTTCTCCTACATCGTCGTCCACACCGTCGATGTCTTCGGAGTCGAAGTCAAGCACGTCGGTCAAATCATCAACAGTGGCAATGAAGTGGGTGGTGGGTGGGCAATGAATTCCCTCGTCGCCTGCTTCCCACTCGAGGTGGACATAGTTCGGCCAAGAGTCTCCTGACAGAGAGAGAGACTTTAATGAGTCCAGCATGTCGCCAAAGGGAAAGTGCTGGAAGATATCCGCAGCGGTGAACTCCATTACCGGAGCCCAACCAGATTCGGCAGGCTCGGGGGCGCGCGGTCTGGAACCTACAGCCGGACACGAGTCCGGGGGTCCGGTGACACAGGCTTCCTTGGGGGTGGAGTCTGTGTTCGGCTCTACCGCCGCTGAGTGTACGACCTCCGGGGCGGGGTCCATCCACCCGTCCTCGGATGACGCGATCTGCCCCAGATTTAGGTCCAGAGCTCCTGCAGGTGCGATATCCCGAGTATTGTCCGACAGCAGGTCTAAGCCGTGCTCGTCGTGACTGTTTGGCGCTCCTGGCGTAGGCCCGAATCCGTCGAAGATCAAGTCTCCGCCGATATCGGCCGTGTAGTTCAAGTTTCCGAACCTGACCTGATGGCCAGGGGCGTAGCTGTCGATCTGCTCCAGATGGCCGAGCAAATTGGCCCGCAGTGCGAAGCCGCCGAATACGACGAAGATCTGTCCGGGGAGAAAAGTCTCACCCTGGACCACGTTGTTGTTGATGATTGAAGGAGCCATCGAGCCTTGTAGCGACGACACAGAGGAACTCTCAATGAAAGCACCAATGTTGGTGTCAAAACCGGCGGATCTCGGGTAGGGGTCCCGATCTATGCGTCTAAGGCTAATGGTAACAGGAGGCAGGGGACACGATGTTTTACCCAGGTTTGGGCCCTCTCAATGGAGGTAAAACCCTACTTCCTGCTTGATTGATCTTGATGATATGAGTATTACAAGAGTTGATCTACAATGAGATCATAGAGGCTAAACCCTAGAAGCTAGCCTATGAGGATTTTGATTGTGCCTCTACGGACTAAACCCTCCGGTTTATATAGACACCAGAGGAGGCTAGGGTTACACAGAGTCGGTTACAAAGAAGGAAATCTAATATCCGGATCGCCAAGCTTGTCTTGCACGCAAAGGAGAGTCCCATCCGGACACGGGATGAAGTCTTGAGTCTTGTATCTTCACGGTCCAACAATCCGGCCAAAGTATATAGTCCGGCTGGCCGGATACCCCCTAATCCAGGACTTCCTCATCCACCAAAATACTTTTCCACCGCAATAGCTCTTTGACCTCGTGAGATCCCATCTGGAGGTCTTTTTGGTACAGTGACGGAGAAGGGTTCGATCATGGAGGGCTTCTACATCAACCCTATTGCCCTTCCGATGAGGTGTGAGTAGTTTACCACAGATTTACGGGTCCAAGGCTAGTAGCTAGATGGCTTCTTGTCTCTCTCTTTGATCTTCAATACAATGTTCTCCTCGATGTTCTTGGATTTCTATTTGATGTAATCTTTTTTTGCGGTGTGTTTGTCGAGATCCGATGAATTGTGGATTTATGATCAGATTATCTTTGAATATTATTTGAATCTCCTCTGAATTCTTATACGCATGATTTGATATCTTTGTATTTCTCTTTGAATTATCGGTTTGGTTTGGCCAACTAGATTGGTATTTCTTGCAATGGGAGAGGTGCTTAGTTTTGGGTTCAATCTTGCGGTGTCGTCACCCAGTGACAAAGTAGGGGTAGCGAGGCACGTATTGTATTTTTGCCATCAAGGGTAAAAAGATGGGGTTTATATCATATTGCTTGAATTTATCACTCTACATCATGTCATCTTGCTTAAAGCATTTCTCTGTTCTTATGAACTTAATACTCTAGATGCACGCATGAGTCAGTCGATGCGTGGAGTAATAGTAGTAGATGCAGAATCATTTCGGTCTACTTGACACGGACAATGATGCCTATGTTCATCATCCTTGCCTTAGATATCATCATAACTTTGCGCTTTTCTATTAATTGCTCGACAGTAATTTGTTCACCCACCGTATTATTTTCTTTCAAGAGAGAAGCCTCTAGTGAAACCTATGGCCCCCGAGTCTATTTTCCATATTTTATTTTCAGATCCATATACCTAAATTACCAAAGATATCTCGCTGAGTTTTATTTACTTTTACATTTTAGTAATCTTTTATATCTATCTCCATCAGATCTCACCTTTGCAAGTGACCGTGAAGGGATTGACAACCCCTTTGTCGCGTTGGGTGCAAGTGTTTGATTGTTTGTGTAGGTGCATATATTGGGGACTTGCGTGTTTCTCCTACTGGATTGATACCCTTGTTCTTGACTCAGAGAAATACTTATCTCTACTGTGCTGCATCACCCTTTCCTCTTCAAGGGAAAAACCAACGCAAGCTCAAGAAGTAGCATTGGTTAAGTAGTATAATCACCCCCTCTAGACCTACTTTCGATCCTACAAAGACCTTTTTCTGGCGCCGTTGCCGGGGAGTGATACATCTCCAACGTATCTATAATTTATGAAGTATTCATGCTGTTATATTATCATTCTTGGATGTTTTACAATCATTTTATAGCAACTGTATATCATTTTTTGGGACTAACCTATTGACCCAGTGCCTAGTGCCAGTTGCTGTTTTTTGCTTGTTTTTTACACCGCAAGAAATCAATATCAAACGGAGTCCAAACATCGCGAAACTTTTGTGGAGTTTTTATCGACCAGAAGACATCCAATGGGCCAGAGCAGCACCTAGGGGGTGCCCTGATGGGGGCACAACCCACCAGGGCGCGCCTAGGCCCCCAGGCGCACCACGGTGGGTTGTGCCCACCTTTGTGGCCTCCCGCACCCCCTCTTCACCCTATAAATCGTCAAATATTCCAAAAACCCTCGGGGAGACCCTAGATCAGAAGTTCTGCCGCCGCAAGCCTTTGTAGCCATGAAAAACTAATCTAGACCCCGTTTCGACATCCTGCCAGAGGGAGAAATCATCACCGATGGCCACCATGATGAGGAGGGAGTAGTCCACCCTCGGGGCTGAGGGTTTGTACCAGTAGCTATGTGTTTAATCTCTCTCGCTCTCTCTCTCTCTCTATCTCTCTCTCGTGTTCTTGATATGTCACGATCTTGATGTATCGCGGGCTTTGTTAATATAGTCGGATCATATGGTGTTTTCCCCTCTCTATCTTGTGATGAATTGAGTTTTCCCTTTGAGATTTTGTTTTGTCGGATTGAATACTTTTATGGATTTGAGGACACTTGATATATGTATTGCATATGAATACCCGTGGTGACAATGGGGCATCGTATTGATTCACTTGATATATGTTTTGGCACTCAACTCGCGGATTCCCGCGGTGACATTGGGGTAATCTATGCATAGGGGTTGATGCACGTTCTTGTCTTTGTTTCTCCGATAGAAATCTCGGGGCACTCTTTGAGGTTCTTTGTGTTGGATTGAGTATTATGAATCTGAAATTATTTGGTGTTATTTTAGTATGGACTCTTGGATAGATTGATCAAAAAGAATAGCTTCGAGGTGGTTTCGTACCCTACAAACAAATTCTTTTTATGTTCTCCGCTAGATAGGAACTTTAGAGTGATTCTTCATCGCACATGAGGGATGGTTATATGATCCAATTATATTAGCACTATTGAGAGATTGCACTAGCAAAAGTATGGACCCTAGGCCTTGTTTTCAAGCATTGCAATACCGTTTGTGCTCCTATTTTATCAATTGCTACCTTGCTGTTTTTATTTATTCAGATTATAAAAATATATTTCTACCATCCATATTACACTTTTATCACCATCTCTTTGCCGAACTAGTGCACCTATACAATTTGCCATTGTATTGGGTGTGTTGGGGACTCAAGAGATTTCTTCTATTTGGTTGCAGGGTTGTTTGAGAGAGACCATCTTCATCCTATGCCTCCCACGGATTGATAAACCTTAGGTCATCCACTTGAGGGAAAATTACTACTGTCCTACAAAACTCTGCGCTTGGAGGCCCAACATGAGTCTACAAGCATAAAGTTGCGTATTAGACATCAAGCTCTTTTCTGGCGCCGTTGCCGGGGAGGTGAGTGCTTGAAGGTATATCTTTAGATCTTGCAATCGAATCTTTTAGTTTCTTGTTTTATCACTAGTTTGGTTCATAAAAGAAAACTACAAAAAATTGGAATTGAGGTGGTCTCATATTATTCGTCTTTATCATGTATTTCGTGAAAATGATGGAAAGGAAAATTGTGCTCAATTGATAGAAGAGGAATTTAATAAATTGTTTGGCATAGAATCTTGGATAGGAGTGCACACAACATAGAGAAGTACAAGATGGTGAAGAAGGCCGCAAAGTGAGCTGTTGGTGAAGCAAGGGGTCGGGCGTATGAGGACCTCTACCAACGGTTAGGCACGAAGGAAGGCGAAAGGGACATCTATAAGATGGCCAAGATCCGAGAGAGGAAGACGAGGGATATTGGCCAAGTCAAATGCATCAAGGATGGAGTAGGCCAACTCTTGGTGAAGGACGAGGAGATTAAGCATAGATGGCGGGAGTACTTCGACAAGCTGTTCAATGGGGAGAATGAAAGCTCTACCATTGAACTGGACGACTCTTTTGATGAGACCAACATGCGTTTTGTGCATCGAATCCAGGAGTCTAAGGTCAAGGATGCTTTAAAAAGGATGAAGGGAGGCAAGGCGATGGGCCCGGATTGTATCCCCATTGAGGTGTGGAAAGGTCTTGGGGACATAGCGATAATATGGCTAACCAAGCTTTTCAACCTCATTTTTCGGGCAAACAAGATGCCAGAAGAATGGATACGGAGTATATTAGTACCAATCTTCAAGAACAAGGGGGATGTTCAGAGTTGTACTAATTACCGTGGAATTAAGTTGATGAGCCACACAATGAAGCTATGGGAGAGAGTCATTGAGCACCTCTTAAGAAGAATGACAAGCGTGACCAAAAACCAGTTTGGTTTCATGCCTGGGAGGTCGACCATGGAAGCCATTTTCTTGGTACGACAGCTTATGGAGAGATATAGGGAGCAAAAGAAGGACTTGCATATGGTGTTCATTTACTTGGAGAAGGCCTATGATAAGATACCACGGAATGTCATGTGGTGGGCCTTGGAGAAACACAAAGTCCCACATTACCCTCATCAAGGACATGTACGATAATGTTGTGACAAGTGTTCGAACAAGTGATGTCGACACTGATGACTTCCCGATTAAGATAGGACTGCATCAGGGGTTAGCTTTGAGCCCTTATCTTTTTGCATTGGTGATGGATGATGTCACAAGGGATATACAAGGAGATATCCCATGGTGTATGCTCTTTGCGGATGATGTGGTGCTAGTTGACGATAGTCGGGAGGGGGTAAATAGGAAGTTAGAGTTATGGAGACAAACCTTGGAATCGAAAGGGTTTAGGCTTAGTAGGACTAAAACCGAGTACATGATGTGCAGTTTCAGTACTACTAGGTGTGAGGAGAAGGAGGTTAGCCTTGATGGTCAGGTGGTACCTCAAAAGGACACCTTTAGGTATTTGGGGTCAATGCTGCAGGAGGATGGGGGTATTGATGAAGATGTGAACCATCGGATCAAAGTCGGATGGATGAAGTGGTGCCAAGCTTCTGGCATTCTCTGTGACAAGAGAGTGCCACAAAAGCTACAAGGCAAGTTCTACAGGACGACGGTTCGACCCGCGATGTTGTATGGCGCTGAGTGTTGGCCGACTAAAAGGCGACATGTTTAACAGTTAGGTGTGGCGGAGATGCATATGTTGAGATGGATGTGTGGCCACACGAGGAAGGATCGAGTCCGGAATGATGACATACGAGATAGAGTTGGGGTAGCACCAATTGAAGAGAAGCTTGTCCGACATCGTCTGAGATGGTTTGGGCATATCCAGCGTAGGCCTCCAGAAGCTCCAGTGCATAGCGGACGGCTAAAGCGTGCGGAGAATGTCAAGAGATGGCGGGGTAGACCGAATTTGACATGGGAGGAGTCCGTTAAGAGAGACCTGAAGGATTGGAGTATCACCAAAGAGCTAGCTATGGACAGGGGTGCATGGAAGCTTGCTATCCATGTGCCAGAGCCATGAGTTGGTTGCAAGATCTTATGGGTTTCACCTCTAGCCTACCCCAACTTTCTTGGGACTAAAGGCTTTGTTTTTGTTGTTGTTGTTGTTGTTGTCGTTGTTGTTGTTGTTGTTGTTGTTGTTGTTGTTGTTGTTGTTGTTGTTGTTGTTGTTGTTGTTGTTGTTGTTGTTGTTGTTGTTGTTGTTGTTGTTGTTGTTGTTGTTGTTGTTGTTGTTGTTGTTGTTGTTGTTGTTGTTGTTGTTGTTGTTGTTGTTGTTGTTGTTGTTGTTGTTGTTGTTGTTGTTGTTGTTATTGTTTGGCATAGAATCTTTGAATAATGAGCATGATTGCAATCTTATTAGTACGAGTTCTTTGAATATCCATGATGCTAATGATATGCAAAGCCAGAAGCTTGGGGATGCTATGTTTGATGAAGATGATATTCTTAGTCCCCCAAGTTTTGATGAGAAAATTTATTATGATGATGGAATGCCTCCTATTTATGATGATTATATTGATGAAACTGGATTTGGAGAGGTCATGACTTTATTTAATGATGAATCCACTATGTTGGAAGATGTTTCAATTGATTATGAGAACAAAGTTGCTATCTATGATGATTATAGTGATGACATGTATGCTATATTGAATAATAATAACCATGGAACTTGTCATCATGATTTTAATTTTCAATCACATGATAGTTATTTTGTTGAGTTTGCTCCCACTATTATTCATGAGAACAAATTTACTTATGTGGAGAGTAATAAATTTTCTATGCTAGTAGATCATGAAAAGAATGATTTGTGTGATGGTTATATTGTTGAATTCATTCATGATGCTACTGAAAATTATTATGAGGGAGGAACATATGCTTGTAGGTATTGCAATAATATCAAGTTTCCTCTCTATGTGTTGAAAGTTTTTAAGTTGCACTTGTTTTACTTTCCTATGCTAGTTGATTCTTGTTCCCATAAGTTGTTTAATCATAAAATCCCTATGCATATAAAGTGGGTTAGACTTAAATGTGCTTGCCATGTGATTCATGATGCTCTTTTTCATGTTTCAATTCTTTACTTTTATGCGACCATCATTGAAATCATCATGCCTAGCCAAAAGGCATTAAAGAAAAGCGCTTGTTGGGAGACAACCCAACACGTTTACCTACTGTTTTTTTGTGTTCACATGATTATGCTACTGTAGTAATCATGTTTCATTGCTTTTGTTTCATTAAAGTGCCAAGTAAAGCTTTTGGGATAGTGTGGATGATAGTTGACTTGAATCTGTGCAAAAACAGAAACTTTTGCGCCCATTCCAGGAATTTCTAAAATTCACTGGAACATTATTTTGATCTGAAATTTTTACAGGTGATAGATATACAAATTCTCTACGTTGTAATAATTTTTTCAGAATTTTTGGAGTAGATAAGTATGGTTGGAGTACAAATTACTATAGACTGTTCTGTTTTTGACATATTCTGTTTTCCATGCATAGTTTGCTTCTTTTCTAGTTTCTATGGCTTATATTGCTCAATATAAATTGTGGAAATGATAGGCTACAGTGGGCATTGTTTGGAAACAATTATGAATCTTGTCTTTGACAATACCAAAGTGAAATTGTTTGCTCTTTATCATACTATCCTATCTCACGAAGTTCCGTTAAGTTTTGTGTGATTGAAGTTTTCAAGTTTTGGGTGAGATGTCGATATGACGAGAATAAGGAGCGAGAATACCCTAAGATTGGGGATTCCCAAGGCACCCCAAGATAATATCCAAGGAAGATGTTGGCGTTCTGGGAACGGGGGTCCCCAGACTTGCCTGCCTGCGGCCTGCGGCGTGGCTCAAGCGAAGGCCCAGTGCAGCCCAGCTTCATCAGCTCAAGCTCAAGACCCTCGCGAGGGGCCAAGCCTCGCGGGGCGGACGACAGGAAGCTTCCTCAGGAGCAGCCTCATCAGGCAGGCTCACGAGGAGGCGGAGAGATCAAGGCAGGGCACCTCGCGAGGAGCCCGTGACGCAAGCCATGACGATCGAGACCAGGCGGGCGCCAGGCGGGCGCTGGCCTGCGCAGTGTCCTTGTTTCCCCTTTTGTGCAAAGGGGGCAAGCACAGGCCAAGGCATCAGGAAAAGGTTACCGTTCCGGTGCAACAAGACCAACACCAGCAGAACGGCAGGACGGAAGTCATCGTGGAGCCCAGGACGGTGTCATCGCCAGAGTCTTTGGCAGTCGAAGACCAACTTTAGTCAGGATAAGTGTACTAGATGTTCCCCTTCAAAATGGCCAATTGTTGGCGCCCTTCCCGCTCATTATTTGGGAAGAGGCCCAGGGCCTCCCTCTATAAATAGGACTAGCCACCATAGTAGAAGAGAGAAGATCCATATCGCGCATAGACTAGAGAGAGAAAGAGAGAGAGGCAACTGAACTCACCCAAGCAGTTCATCGCACCAGCTCAAGAACAGCCCCTCGCGAGGTTGTTCTCCCTTTGTATTGTTCATCATCAGCACCTGAGGCAATCCACCACACCACACACTGGAGTAGGGTATTACACCACAATGGTGGCCTGAACCAGTATAAATCTCGTGTCCCTTGTGTGTTCTTCTTTCTAGTCTAGATTCCTTGTGAGGCCTCGAGACGCAAGTTGGCAGGGGAAAGATCTTCGTGCGCACCCTAGAGTTTGAACCTCAAGGGTCTGCCGGGACCCAAAATCCGACATTTGGCGCGCCAGGTAGGGGTGCGCCAGAATCTTTCTTCCCCTGGTCACGTGTGATCTTCCGTCGTATCCATGGCTGACGCTCATCGGGCTCGCGCCGAGCATCGGGCTGCTCTCGCCACCCGC
Organism: Triticum timopheevii; assembly: GCA_963921465.1. Classification (NCBI taxonomy): domain Eukaryota; kingdom Viridiplantae; phylum Streptophyta; class Magnoliopsida; order Poales; family Poaceae; genus Triticum; species Triticum timopheevii. The sequence goes on from OY997270.1 coordinate 304,472,090, forward strand.
GTCGCCCAGATGGCGCCCGTCGAGGGATGCCCCCGTCGTTCCCCGTCGCCTGCCGCCAACGCCGCCACCGGCCCGGCGGGGAACGAGCAGCATGCCTCATCCCTGCATCCTTTGGTGCGGCGGGAAGGCCGCACCGCCACCCCGTCACTGACTCCAGCCGGTTCGTCGTCCCACGCCCGTCGCACCCCCACGGACGCGCATGCTGCACTACTCCTGGCGCGTGAGCTCCTGCACTACCATCCTGTCGACGACCTCTACGAGGACTGGCTCGCCCGCATCACCGAGCTCGTCAGCGTCGCAGGGGGCTCTCCTATGCCATCCCTCTCGCAGCCTCGCCCTCCATCCTGCGCAGGAGGCATGGACCAAGAGGTGCCTCCGCCACCTCCTCCCCAGGAAGGCGCCTTGGCTCCAAGGCGCGTGGCCCCAGGACGAGACCCACCGCGTCCGGCGCCTGTGCGGCAAGAAAAGAGTTGCCAAGAAATCCCTCGCCCCCAAGAAGGTGCCCGCGTGCTCCCAGCACCGGTGCACCATGACCGCATCCCTGCGCCACCACGTCAAGACCCCACGCTGCTCCAAGCGGCGGCGCGTGGGAATTTCCAGGAGCAAGCCCAGCACCAGCAAAGGGCTCCGGTGGCCACCGCAGGCTGCCGCGCCTTCACCCCCGAGCTACGCAGTGTCACATGGCCAGGCAAGTTCAAGCCTGACCTGCCCCCTCGCTATGACGACACTGCAGACTCCGCGGAGTTCTTATAGCTCTACGAGCTGTGCATCGAAGCTGCTAACGGGGACGGAAAGGTCAGGGCAAATTGGTTTCCCATGGCGCTCAAGGACGGTGCCCGCACCTGGCTCCTGAACCTGGCTCCTGGCACGATCTCCTCCTGGGACGAGATGCACACTCGCTTCGTCGCCAACTTCCAAGGCACTCGCGACCGGCCCTCGGCCATGAGTGACCTGCGCCGCATCAAGCAACAGCCAGGAGAGACCCTGCAGAAGTACATCCAGCGCTTCAACAACACTCGCCTCAAGATCCCCAGGGTGACTGAGGAAGCCATCATCTCAACCTTCTCCGATGGCGTGCGTGACATCAAGATGAAAGAGGAGCTAGCAATCCATGAAGACCTGTGCACATCCCTGGAGCTGTTCAACTTGGCGACCAAGTGCGCCAGGGCTGAGGAAGGGCGCCTCTCCCTCCTCGAGCTTCCGGCTGCCAATCCATAAGAGAAGAAGCCCAAGGTCAAGGACGTGAAGTGCAAGGGAGATGATGTGCTCGCAGCAAAGCCAGACACCAAGCAAGGCAGGGATCAGCCTGAGTCATCCAAGGGTAGCTAGTACTGCGTGTACCACGACCTGCATACCCACAACACCAACGAATGCCAAGAGCTTAGGGCCGTACGAGATGGGCGTATCGGCCGACTCCTCGAGCGCAACGATCGGGGCTATGGCCGAGAAGGAGGAAGAGGTGGAGGACGATGGGAAGACCGTGGCCCTCGCCAAGGGTGGCGTGACCGACCTCGCGAGGATAGTTGGCAGGACCAGCCTCGCGAGGGAGGTTGGAGGGATCAGCCTCGTGAGGATCACCCGCACGGCAACGCAGGCCTCCCTCCTCTTCCACCACCACCAAGGAGGAATGAAGACCAGCATCAAGACGAGGGGTCTGGGGGCTTCCAGGAGCCACGCGCAATCGCTTGCATCCTAGGCGGTGCCCAGGCCCCAGCCTCACAGCGCATCTTCAAGCAGTTTGCTCACGAGGTGAATGTAGTCCTCCCCAAGCTTGAGGCCACGCGCCCTCTCAGGTGGTCTACGTGCGCTATCACGTTCAGCTCAACGGATCAGCTCAAGTGCGCAGCAATGGCCGGAGTCCTCCCAATGCTTTGTTCCCCAATCATCAACAATGTGCAAGTCACCAGGACCCTCTTCGATGGCGGAGCAGGACTCAACGTCTTGTCCGTTGAGACATTCAACAATCTCCAAGTGCCATATGATCAGCTTCAGCCGACCAAGCCTTTCTCAGGAGTCACAGATGGTTCCACTGTTCTGATAGGGTAGGTTCGCCTTCCAGTCACCTTTGGGCAGCGCAGCAACTACCGCACCGAGCTCATTGACTTCGACGTCGCCCACATTCGCCTGTCATACAATGCCATCCTCGGGTACCCAGCCGTGGCCAAGTTCATGGCAGTGACTCACCATGGCTACAATGTCGTCAAGATGCCAGGAAGCGGTGGAGTCATCACAGTACCCTGTGAGGAAACGGATGCAGTGTGTTCTCTTGAGCGTGCCTTCCAAGCCGCGACAATCGAAGACCCAGATCACAGGAGCGGGAGACTTCCCGAGGCGGTCCCTAAGAAGAAGAAGGCTTCGCCTGGCCCAAGCCATCAGGAGGCGGGTACCTCCGGAGGCGTTGCGTCAGGATTCGTGCCCGTTCAGGGGGCGCCACCCTCTGTTGCATAGGAAGGCGCGCCCGGCGCCCTCCTTGGGTAGGGCTCGGGGGCTCTTTCTTGGAGAGCCACTGACTTTGCCAAGGTCATGAGGGAGGCACTCGGGCACCACTTGGAGGCATGCTTCAAGGCGCGTTTCCCTCAAGAAGGTATGAGGCAAGGAGGGCAAAAACCTCAGGAGTTCATCGCGAGAAACACTCAGGAGCTACACGAGTCAAGAGTCATGCGCGGCAGCCGCTGCCTACCCGCCGCAGCCCCCCATCTAGGCGAGGATGGCGGGCTGCGCGTCTGCATCGACGTGCCAGGGCTCAATCGAGTCGCGTCTCAGGAGCGCCTCTAGCCATCGCGCGTGGGGCGTTGCAAGGGTCCACCTCACAGCTATGTTCGCATGCCTTTCGGCCTGCCAAACATGGTCGCTGCTCATCAGCGCCTGCTGAGGAGCATTCTGGAGGCTCAGGAGGTCAGGCATCGCGCGGTCCTGGAAGAGATGGAGATGGCCCTAGAAGATCCACCCGTGCCCCCGGAGCCTCCCGAGGCTCCAAGTCCCGAGAGCTCATGAAGGTCGGCTTCCTCACCGCGCGTCGTTTGCTACTTCAGCATCCCTTCATCTTCAACGGTATCAGGTGACATCTTTTCAAAGTTCCATTTTCAGCTAGGTGCGCCCACAGGGCTGCATCATTCCCAAGTCGCGTGGGTCCGTCCTTGCGGCATGTATCCGTTTTGCTCATGTTCTTTGCTTACCTTGTTGGGGGCGCCCCTCGGGCTGCATTATCCCCAAGCTGCTTGGGCCTAACCCAGTGGCGGTTGCTTTTTCTGCATCTATCTAAATGGATTTGCTCCTTCATGCTTAACATGCTTGACCTAATCGCCTGCTCGATTGACACCTACCTTTGGAGCCGCTCGCTCTGGCACGACACTTGCATACGGGTCCATCCCTGCAACGCCGATAAATCTGAGTGGCCGAGCTCTGGCCGCGGTAGCCCCGCAAGGCGCCACCTCACCAGGCCCTCAGTGCCCCAATCACTCCCTCGGAGCGACCAATGGTTGGCTAGCAACCATAACGGCAGACCTTGTTTCCCCTCGTGATTGGTATGCAAGACCCGCTCCAGGAGTAGCGCTGGGGGCGTCGCGAGCTTTCTCTCCCTCTCTCCGGCATGAAGCGCTTGCACGTTAAAAGGGGGGTGCCTGAGCATCGCGAATCATGGGCTCTTAATGGCTCTCCAGCCCTCACCCCCTTGCCTTGACCCACGGCATCGCGACCTATCATACCAGCGGCGGCTGAGCTCGCTCGAGGGCCGGGACCTGAGGATGCAGAGCATGAAGGAAAGTGCGGGGAAGAGGGAAGAAGCTCATGAGGGCCTAACCCAGCAGCACCCCAACTGCCGCCACGCAGGCCGGCACCCCGTCGAAAACCACTCCAAACCTACAAGATAAGTCACGCAAAAACTAATCGACTCAGCGCTAACCCCTTGCCTACTGCAGCTCTGTCACGGCAACATTGCCTACCTTTCTTGCCCAGTGGAGGGTATGTAGCCAACCATGCAAACACTAGATTTGTCACATTCTTCCTGCTGAACGTGAGGTTACCATTGTCTAGCAGGCTTAAGTTTATTAGCAGCATGGTTTTGACGGATGTCGGTGTTTTGGGAACGGGGGTCCCCAGACTTGCCTGCCTGCGGCCTGTGGCGTGGCTCAAGTGCAGGCCCAGTGCGGCCCATCTTCATCAACTCAAACTCAAGACCCTCGCGAGGGGCCAAGCCTCGCGGGGCGGATGACGCAAGGCTTCCTCAGGAGCGGCCTCGCCAGGCAGGCTCGCGAGGAGGCGGAGAGATCAAGGCAAGGGTACCTCACGAGGTGCTCATGACGCAAGCCGTGACGACCGAGACCAGGCGGGCGCCGGCCTGTGCAGTGTCCTTGTTTCCTCTTTGGTGCAAAGGGGGAAAGCACAGGCACAGAGTACCGAGGCATCAAGCAAGGGTTACCATTTCGATGCAACGAGACCAAGACCAGCAGAGCGGCAGGATGGAGGTCACCATGGAGCCCAAGACGGTGTCATCGCCAGTGCCTTTGGCAGCCAAAGACCAACTTTAGTCAGGATAGCTTATACTAGATGTTCCCCTTCAAAATGGCCATTGTTGGCGCCCTTCTCGCTCAATATTTGGGAAGAGGGCCAGGGCCTCTATAAATAGAGATAGCCACCACAGTAGCAGGGGGATCGAATCCTTTCCTACGAAAACACCACACCAACTCAAGAACACCTCTCGCGAGGCTGTTCTTCCCCTTGTACTGTTCATCATCAGCCCCTGAGGCAATTCACCACACCACACGCTGGAGTAGGGTATTACACCACAACGGTGGCCCAAACTAGTATAAATCTTGTGTCCCTCGTGTTGTGCATCATTTAGCTTATATTCTTGCGAGGCGATTGGACGTGGATTGGTAGGGGGAAGATCTTTGCACGCACCCCAGAGTTTGAACGTCAAGGGTCTGCCGGAACCCAACATCCGACATTTGGTGCGCCAGGTAGGGGTGCGCCGAAATCTTCCTTCTTCCGTCCTGCATTCCGCCGCTTCACCTCCTCCATGTCCGGCGACCCGACGGCCAACTCGGACCACTGGGCGGCATGGCCTGCCCATGCTGTGCCGCCTGCCCAAGGTGACCTCAACCCCGCACCTCAGGCAGCCCGTGCTCCATAGAGCGCTGCAGGGAGCGGGCGACGCGGTCAAGTGTTGCCTGCCCTCACTCCACGGCAGGTGCGATCAGCAGCAAGGGCCTCAAGCCACGCAGCGGCCACAACACTGCACACCTGACAGGAGCAGGCAAACATGAAGGCCGCGCTAACAGTGGCGTGAGAACTGCTGTGGTGCAGACTATAAGAAAGCAGCCACGATGTGCTGCTGGAGCGCGTCGCTGAGCTCCTATATGCCACTGCTTTAGGGGCACCTCCGTTCTACGTCCAGCTTCCACCCTAGGCCCCGGGCGGATCACACTGCGGGCCTATCCACGCCGATGCGCCCCTGAGCGCACCTCAAGGCTTCATCAACACCAGCCTGGCCGTCAGCACCGGGCGACAAGCTGCGCCGGCACCACCCCTGGTAAGCGAGGGCATGCGCATCACTGCCTATGGCCCTGGCGGGCCGCCGCCCTACTGCCCCCAGGATGGAGCTTCAAGCCGAACCGCATGGCGCGTGGGGCACTACGGCGAGGCCTTTGGGGCGGTGACCTCGGAGGCCTATGTGCCCCACATGGTGGATCGAGAGTATGCACTAGAAGAAGACCACGACTCGTTCCTCGGGCCAGGCTGGGAGGAAGAGGCGCCAGAAGCCGAGCCCTTTTAGGAGCCTCACAGAAGCCTTGATAGCCATGCCGGCAGCAGCAACTATCGGGTACCGCTAATTCCTCAGGAGCAAGCTTATGCTAACCATGGGTCGCAGGAGTTTCAGGTCGCTGCAGCGGAAGGCTGCCCCAGTGCGGCAGCCTCCCTTCCCTCAGGAGGAAGGCACTGGGGGCAGCAGGAGAGGGGCCGGGAGCTAGGCTCCTCCCCACGGCACATGGAGCAAGGCCTTCCTTGGAGGTAGGCCCTCTACCGGGGAGGTGCCCCCAAGGCCTGCCCCCGGCAGAGGACCCGTGGTCATCGAGGGAACCACTGGCGTCCCCTTTTCCCCATTGGCGTCGTCTTAGTTTCTGGTTGCTGTTAATGGTGGTCAAGGGTGGCGCAAGGCGGGGCCCTCATCTGGCGATAGGAAGCAAGGCCGGTACCTGTGAAGAAGGCCCAGTGCCTGTGAAGCTCGCCGCCCGTGACACTCTCATGTAATAATGAGTTGGGGCTGTACACCCCCCAGAGTCTCCGGAGAGCCGCCCTTGGGCCTCGGGGGCTCCCTCCCACGCCCAGCGGCAGCACTTAGCTCCGCGCTGGTGAGAAGACGTCGAAGACTAGACTAGGTGCCAGACGCGGCCTTTTGCTTTTGCTTCCTTTTGTGCGAACAAGCTTTCTCCTTTCGGATCTAAGTTGAAGTCGAATTTGTGTTTGCGTATGCGGGGAGGGGTGTCTTGTCTTATTCGTGTGCTTTCTCGTGTTCCGGTTTCTGTTCAAGTTGGAATTCGCACCAACTGCCTCCCTCTCGTGAGCCCCTCGTGAGTAGGGTAGGGCCCAGCATGTGCGCCCGCCATCCCGCGGCCGGCGTTCGCTCTCGCCAGGCTCTCGCCACGTGGTCAAACGGGACCTCCATGAGACCCTTGGATGGACGCTGCAAGCCTACTCAAAGGTCGCCAAGACAAAGGTAAAACCACGACAACCAACTCATCACGGAAATCATGACATCATACGAGCGCCCATCTGGCGCCGACCTCGACAACACATAGGCAACAATCTTTTTTACATGAGGGGCTTCCCCTCCCAAAATGCTCTTGCAACCTTCAGGGCCACGCCCGAGTCTCTTCCTGCGTAGGATAAACAGCAGGGGGGAGCGTGGGATCAATCGAACATGTCGCTCACCGCATCCCCCCTGGGCATCCCCAGAGGCGATGCTGGCACCACTGTCACTGTCGCTGGCCTCCCCATGACCGTCGTTGGCACCATCTTCACCACCGTTCACCACGTCGCCTTCGTCAGCAGCAACGATCACCCCGTCGTCATAAGAAGTGAAGGCCCGGACGAGTGCATTTACATTGTCCTCCACCCATCGCGCTAGGTCGCCTCCGACAGCCTCATGCACCGGGGTGATGGCGGTGTCAAAGTCGAAGAGGGGTTCGATGTTCTGGAGATGGCTGAAGACGCGGGAGAATGCCCGTGCGAGCAGGACGCGGCTCCGTTCCTCTACCAGCTGGCGAGACCTCTCAGAGCGGCTCTCCAGATGCGTCACCACGTCAGTGAAGAACCGGAGATTGCCAACGTAGTTGGTTGATACGTCTCCAATGTATCTACTTTTCCAAACACTTTTGCCCTTGTTTTGGACTCTAACTTGCATGATTTGAATGAAACTAACCCGGACTGACGCTGTTTTCAGCAGAACTGCCATGATGTTGTTTTATGTGTAGAAAAGAAACGTTCTCGGAATGTCCTGAAAATCCACGGAGCGACTTTTTGGAAAATATAAAAAATATTGGTGAAAGAATCAAGACCAGGGGCCCACACCCTGTCCACGAGACAGGGGGGCGCACCCCCTCCCCCTGGGCGTGCCCCCTATCTCTTGGGCCCCCTGGACGTCCACCGACCTCAACTCCAACTCCATATATTCACGTTCGGGGAGAAAAAAATCAGAGAGAAAGTTTCATCGCGTTTTATGACACGGAGTCGCCGCCAAGCCCTAATCTCTCTCGGGAGGGCTGAACTGGAGTACGTTCGGGTCTCCGGAGAGGGGTATTCGTCCCCGTCGTCATCATCAACCATCCTCCATCACCAATTTCATGATGCTCACCGCCGTGCGAGAGTAATTCCATCGTAGGCTTGCCGGATGGTGATGGGTTGGATGAGATTTATCATGTAATCAAGTTAGTTTTGTTAGGGTTTGATCCCTAGTGTCCACTATGTTCTGAGATTGATGTTGCTATGACTTTGCTATGCTTAGTGCTTGTCACTAGGGCCCGAGTGGCATGATTTCAGATCTGAACCTATTATGTTTTCATGAATATATGTGTGTTCTTGATCCTATCTTGCAAGTCTATAGTCACCTATTATGTGTTATGATCCGACAACCCCGAAGTGACATTAATCGGGATACTTCTCGGTGATGACCGTAGTTTGAGGAGTTCATGTATTCACTATCTGCTAATGCTTTGTTCCGGTTCTCTATTAAAAGGAGGCCTTAATATCCCTTAGTTTCCGCTAGGACCCCGCTGCCGCGGGAGGGTAGGACAAAAGATGTCATGCAAGTTCTTTTCCATAAGCACGTATGACTATTTACGGAATACATGCCTACATTACATTGATGAACTAGAGCTAGTTCTATGTCACCTTATGTTATAGCTATTACATGAGGAATCACATCCGACATAATTATCCATCACTGATCCATTGCCTATGAGCTTTTCACATATAGTTCTTCGCTTATTTACTTTTCTGTTGCTGCTGTTACAACTACTACAAAACCCAAAAATATTACTTTTGCACTGTTACCTTTGTTATCATACTACTTTGCTACTAAATACTTTGCCGCAGATACTAAGTTATCCAGGTGTGGTTGAATTGACAACTCAACTGCTAATACTCAAGAATATTCTTTGGCTCCCCTTGTTTCGAATCAATAAATTTGGGTTGAATACTTTACCCTCGAAAGCTATTGCGATCCCCTACACTTGTGGGTTATCAAGACTAATTTCTGGCGTCGTTGCCGGGGAGCATAGCTCTATTCTTTGAGTCACTTGGGATTTATATCTGTTGATCACTATGAAGAACTTGAAAGACGACAGAACCAAGATTTTTCCCTCTACTACGAGGGGAGGTAAGGAACTGCCATCTTGCTCTGCACTAGATTCTCCTTCCGTTATTAGTAATCTTATGACACCTAAACCTACTACTGCTATGAATTCTCAATGTCGCATGTTATTGATGATGCCACTTCTGCTATGCATGATGAAACTACTTCTGTGCGTGATACTACTTTGCAATTAGGTGAATTTCTTGATGAACAACTTGCTAGATTTAGGGGGAATGAAATTATTGAAGATGCTATTATTGATGATAGTGATGATGAAGGTTCTCCTAATGATTATGAATTGCCTGTTGTTCCTGAGGGTTATGTTATGAATGAAGAAGCTGCTAGAGCTATCTTTGCTTGCAATGATAGATATGATCTTAAGAAATTATTAGCTAAATGGAAGCAGCAGTCTCTTAATGCTAGAATGAAACCTGACCCTGCTTTTGCTACTTCACCTATCTGTGTTACTGATAAGGATTATGAATTCTCTGTTGATCCTGAGATTATTACCTTAGTTGAATCAGATCCTTTTTATGGACTTGAATCTGAAACTGTTGTGGCACATCTTACCAAGTTGAATGATATAGCTACCCTGTTTACTAATGATGAGAAGTCTCGCAATTTTTTTGTCCTTAAGATATTTCCGTTCTCATTAAAGGGTGATGCTAAGACTTGGTATAATTCTCTTGCTCCTAGTTGTGTGCGTATCCCCCAGGATATGATTTATTACTTCTCTGCTAAATATTTCCCTACTTATAAGAAACAAGCTGCCTTGTGAGAAATATATAATTTTGTGCAAATCAATAAAGAGAGTCTCCCACAAGCTTGGGGGAGGCTTCTCCGATTACTTAATTCTTTGCCTGATCATCCTCTCAAGAAAAATGAAATACTTGATATCTTTTATAATGGACTAACCGATGCTTCCAAGGACTACTTGGATAGTTGTGCTGGTTGTGTTTTCAGGGAAAGAACAGTCGATGAAGCTGAAATACTATTGAATAATATGTTGACTAATGAAAATAATTGGACTCTTCCTGAGCCAATTCCTGAAGCAATTCCTGAACCAATTGAGCCAACTCCTGAGGCTATTCCTAAACCCACTCCGAAGAAGAGAGGTGTTTTATTTCTCAGTCATGAAGATATGCAAGAGGCAAAGAAATCAATAAAAGAAAAAGGTATTAAAGCTGAAGATGTTAAGGATTTACCTCCCATTGAAGAAATACATGGTCTTAATATACTGCCTGTTGAAGAACCACATTGTCTTGATAACCGGACACAGGTAGCAAAGGTAAATTCTGTCTATAGATATGATAAAGTTGAAATCCCCTCTACTAAATTTCATAGCCCGTGCTTAGATGAATTTGATGACTTTATGGCTAGACAAGAAAGTTTTAATGCTTATATTGGTAGAGAGTTAATGAATAATACTTTCGAGATAGGACGTGTGAGCGATAATATGGCTAGAGTTAAAGGTGAACTCAAACTCATTAGCAAATATACTTCTATGGTTGCTACTCAAGCTGAGCAAGTACTTAAAGCTCAAAATGATTTGCTTGATGAATTAAATAATAAACATGACTTTCCTGTTAGAGTGGCTACTAGAACTGGTAGAATGACTCAGGAACCTTTGTATCCTGAAGGCCACCCTAAGAGAATCGAGCAAGATTCTCAGAGAAACAATTTAGAGGCACCTAGTCCTTCTAAAAAGAAGAAAAAGAAAAACTATAGGACTTTGCATGCTTCTAGTGAACCTACTGTAGACACACCTGAGAATCCCAATGATATTTCTATCTCTGATGCTGAAACACAATCAGGTGATGAACATGATCCTAGTAATAATGTTAATGATAATGTTCATGTTGATGCTCAACCTAGCAAAAACAATGAAGTAGAGATTGAACCTGCTGTTGATCTTGATAACCCACCATCAAAGAATCAACGTTATGATAAGAGAGATTTTGTTGCTAGGAAGCACGGTAGAGAAAGAGAACCATGGGTTCAGAAACCCATGCCCTTTCCTATTAAACCATCCAAGTCAAAGGATGATGAGGATTTTGAGCGCTTTGCTGAAATGATTAGACCTATCTTCTTATGTATGCGCTTAACTGATATGCTTAAAGTAAATCCTTATGCTAAGTATATGAAGGATATCATTACAAATAAAAGAAATATACCGGAAGCTGAAATTTCCACCATGCTTTCTAATTACACTTTTAAGGGTGGAATACCAAAGAAACTTGTAGATCCGGGTGTACCAACTATACCATGCTCCATTAAAAGAAATTATGTTAGAACTGCTTTATGTGATCTTGGAGCCGGTGTTAGTGTTATGCCTCTCTCTTTATATCGTAGACTTGAATTGAATAAGTTCACACCTACTGAAATATCTTTGCAAATGGCTGATAAATCAACTGCTATACCTGTCGGTATTTGTGAGGATGTGCCTGTTGTGGTTGCAAATGTCACTATCTTAACGGACTTTGTTATTCTTGATATTCCCGAGGACGATAGTATGTATATTATCCTTGGTAGACCTTTTTTGAACACTTCAGGGGCTGTTATTGATTGCAACAAAGGCAATGTCACTTTTCATGTTAATGGTAATGAGCATACGGTACACTTTCCGAGGAAACAATCTCAAGTTCATAGCATCAATTCTATTGAAAAAGCTCCACTATTATTATTGGAGGTTTTGAATTTCCTCTCCCTACTGTCAAGAAAAAAAAATGATATTCTTATTGTTGGGGATTATTATCCCCGTTGAGGTAACTTAGTGTTATTCAAAATTTCTCCGGTTCCGTGTTATTCGGAATGAGTTTGTTAACAAGACTTGATCAACCTTGTTAGTGGATTCATTTTGATGATCACGAGATGGATGAAACTAGAAAGCACAACCTTCTATACCCACTTTTTACTTTCTGTTATTTAGAATAAATAAAGAAAAAAAAGTATTATCTGTCTGTTTTCTGAGTTATCCGTGCATTAAAAAATAGCCCGAAAATAAAAGTGCTCCAAATGCCCTACAAATTTAGTATGATTTTTTATGGAATATTTGAGGATTTTAGGCACTGAAAACACTGGAGGAGGGGCAAGCACCAGGCCACGAGAGTGGAGGGCGCGCCCACCCCACCTGGGCGCGCCCCCGTGTCTCGTGTGCCCCTGTTGGCCCCCTCCACTTATGCCAGCACCCACACACTTCATCTTCTACCCAAAAAAAATCCCCATCCAGCTCAAGCACGAGTTCTAGCTCATTTTGCTGCGATTTTCGATCTCCTTGCTCAAAGCTCCATTCACAAAACTGCTTTGGGAGATTGTTGCTTGGTATGTGACTCCTCCATTGGTCCAATTAGTTTTTGTTCTAGTGTTTTATTCATTGCAAATTTTTGCTGCATAGGTGACCATGTTCTTGAGCTTGCATGTTAAATTTATGAGGTCCCAAGCAATTCTAATCCATGATATAGGCTGTAGGCACTTTTACGAGTAGTTGCTACCAATCTTGTTTAGTTTTATTCACTTTTATTTTGAAGTTACTAAAATTTCAGACATATTTTTGAAAAAGAATTATGCTTAGAAGAATGTACCAAGGTGGCTCCTCGGCGAAGAAAGAGCCCAGGATTGCTATACGTGAGCAAGATGTTGAATTGCCGAGGGACGTGGATGTACGAGCTTGTGAGTGGCCATCCGATGATTTTATGGTCGAAGCAGGCTTCAAGGAGGAATTTGATGCATATGTGCGTAATGCTGAGTTGGAGGACTTCTTACAAGATAAGTGTCCTCAGTACTATCAATTGACCAATTCCTTTGTTCGGAGGTTTAAATATAACTGCACGCGTAATTCCCCTAGTGTCATATTTGATATTTATGATACATCTTATACCATGGACTTAGAGGATTTTACAACTGCTTGCAAACTCCCGAAGTGGGGTAATATTAATGATCCTCACAAATCTGAATTTAGAGATTTCCTTGCTAGTATCACTGTGGTAGAATCTAGGGACATAGCACAAGCTACCATAGGGAGCATTCATTTTCCTGCTATACATTATTTTGCTCTCTTCATTGGTAGATGTATTAACTGTAAGGATGAAGCATGTCACATGTGTGTCCCTGATCTGTGTGTCCTCAAGAGTGCTGTGTTAGGTTATAAAGGTTATAACTTGGGGGCAATAGTTGCACGTAGGTTGCAGAATAATAATAGAAAGGGAAATTTATTTGGAGGAATTTATGCAACCCGTGCGGCTAATTATCTTGGTATAGCCCCACGAGAGTGAGATATGATAATACCTCCTGTTTCTTTGGATTCTGAAGCTATGGTCAATCATCAATTTCTTGGGAGGAATGAACAATTCCTCCAATATCGACTAATCTATGACAAACGCAACGTCGTCCATGTTACTCTTCCTGCTCCCTACCTTTTTGATTATCAGGCAAAAGGAAGATATGTTGTCAACAGGGAGGAAGCAGCTGAACACGAGGGGAGAGCGGAGGTAGCTCGCCAACACGCCGCAGCTCAGGAGGCGGTTGCCGCTGCATCTCAGTACAACCCCAGTTTCACTTACGGATATCAGCCAGCCGGTCCTTGGTACTAGACCAACTTAGGCCAAAAGCCTAAGCTTGGGGGAGTACGTATTTCTCACCAACTTTACATTCATGTTCACACACTAGTCGTCTGTGCTTATACTCTTTCATTGTATTATCCATGCTAGTTTAAATTTCTTTTTCTAGTTTTCTTCTTGTGTGTTAGATAAACCTTGAGAAAAACCAAAAAAATTAGTTAGTTTAAATTCCATGCTTGTAGTAGCATTTAAAATGAAAACCCAAAAAGGTTTCTAGTTCTTCTTCTTACTTGTTGGGAGCTTTCCCGTGTAAATAGTTTTATTTTCTTTTCTTTCCTTTGGGGGTCGAGAAGACCATATTGAAAATGTTTAGTGGCTCTCATATGCATGGTTGTTTATTTAACTTAGAGCCAATATTACTTGTCTTCTCTCTTGAGTTGAATGCTTGCAGATTCCAGCTTAGTCCAATGCACGTGCACTCTTATTATTATACACATCGTTCGGTCGTGCAAGTGAAAGGCAATAATGATGATATATGATGGACTTATTGAGATGAGAAAAGCTAGTATGAACTCGACCTCTCTTGTTTTTGTAAATATGATGAGTTCATCGTTTCTGAGTCAGCTTATTATGAAGTAAACATATTTGCAATGACATTTAGGGATTATAGTTGCTTGTGCCATGCTTGATTAGCTATGAGTTATAATGGTTTACCTTGCGTGCCAACATGCTATTAGAATGATTACGATGTGGTATGATGGGATGTATCCTCCTTTGAATGAATTGAGTGACTCGACTTGGCACATGTTCACGCATGTAGTTGAATCAAATCAACATAGCCTTCATGATATTTATGTTCATGCTATATTATATCCTACTCATGCTTGTACTCGGTGTGAATTAATTTTAATGCATGTTTATGACTGTTGTCGCTCTCTCAGTTGGTCTCTTCCCAGTCTTTTGCTAGCCTTCACCTGCACTAAGCGGGAATATTGCTTGTGCATCCAAACTCCTTAAACCCCAAAGTTGTTCCATATGAGTCCACCATACCTACCTATATGCGGTATTTACCTACCGTTCCAAGTAAATTTGTATGTGCCAAACTCCAAACCTTCAAATGAAATTCTGTTTTGTATGCTCGAGCAGCTCATGTCACAACTAGGGCTGCCTATATCTTCCATGCTAGGTGGGTTATTCTCAAGAGGAGTGGACTCCGCTCCTCATTCATGAGAAAGGGCCGGTAACCGGGATGCCCAGTCCCATGATCCAAAAAGATCAAAGCAAATCAAATTAATTAAACAAAACTCCCCCAGGGCTGTTGTTAGTTGGAGGCACTCGTTGTTTTGAGCAAGCCATGGATTGATGCTTGTTGGTGGTTGGGGGAGTATAAACCTTTACCATTCTATTTGGGAACTGCCTATAATGTATGTAGTATGGAAGATACAACCATCTCATAGTTGTTGCGTTGACAGTGAAAGCATGCCACTCAAAATGTTATTCAATCTCCATTTTAAAATCGAGCTCTGGCACCTCTACAAATCCCTGCTTCCCTCTGCGAAGGGCCTATCTATTTACTTTTATGTTGAGTCATCACCCTTCTTATTAAAAAGCACCCGCTGGAGAGCACACTGTCATTTGCATTCATTACTATTAATTTATATTGGGTATGACTTGACTCGATCTCTTTTACCATGAATTACAATGTTTAGTCAGTCCTTGATCTTTAAAGGTGCTTTGCATTTATGTTTTGCGGTCTCAGAAAGGGCTAGCGAGATACCATTTTGTTATATAATGTTATGATTGTTTTGAGAAAGTGCTGTCATCCGAGTTTTATTATTATGGCTCGCTAGCTGATTATGCTATTGATATGAGTAATTGTGAGACCTAAGTGTTATTGTGAGTATGGTTAGTTCATAATATTTGCTGAAACTTGAATGCTGGCTTTTCATGTTTACAACAACAAGAGCAAACAAAGTTTGTAAAAGTTTTTCTTTATCACTTCAAGTTTATCAACTGAATTGCTTGAGGACAAGCAAAGGTTTAAGCTCGGGGGAGTTGACACGTCTCCAACGTATCTACTTTTCCAAACACTTTTGCCCTTGTTTTGGACTCTAACTTGCATGATTTGAGTGAAACTAACCCGGACTGACGCTGTTTTCAGCAAAATTGCCATGATGTTGTTTTATGTGTAGAAAAGAAAAGTTCTCAGAATGTCTTGAAAATCCACGGAGCGACTTTTTGGAAAATATAAAAAATATTGGCGAAAGAACCAAGACCAGGGGGCCCACACCCTGTCCACGAGACAGGGGGGTGTGCCCCCTCCCCCTGGGCGCGCCCCCCTATCTCGTGGTCCCCCTGGACCTCCATCGATCTCAACTCCAACTCCATATATTCACGTTGGGGGAGAAAAAAAAATTAAAGAGAAAGTTTCATCACGTTTTACGACACGAAGCCGCCGCCAAGCCCTAATCTCTCTCGGGAGGGCTGATCTGGAGTCCATTCGGGGCTCCGGAGAGGGGGATTCGTCGCCGTCTTCATCATCAACCGTCCTCCATCACCAATTTCATGATGCTCACCGCCGTGCGTGAGTAATTCCATCGTAGGCTTGCTGGACGGTGATGGGTTGGATGAGATTTATCATGTAATCAAGTTAGTTTTGTTAGGGTTTGATCCCTAGTATCCACTATATTCTGAGATTGATGTTGCTATGACTTTGCTATGCTTAATCACTACTAGGGAAAACCTTATACAAAGAATCTTAGTAGCCGCGCGGTTTAAAAACAAGCGCTACTGCTAATTAGCAGTAGCGAGCTTGAGGAAACCGCGCTGCTAATAATCCGATAGTAGTAGCGCGGGTTTTTACCCCTCGCTACTAATAAGTGATTTTCACCGTGCCTCCCGGGACCAGCTGTAGTAGTAGCGCGGGTTATAAACCCACGCTACTACTAAGTCGATAGTAGTAGCGCCGGTTATAAACCCCACGCTACCACCTGCATCTGCTCCCACCCCACCAACCATCCCACGCCATGTCTAAAAAAAACACTCAACGCCCGATCCAGATCCCCAATCCCGTCTCCGCTCCCACCTCCTCTCCTCCTCCCCCAAGTCCCAACCCGCCATGGAGGGGGAGCCGCCCGCGCAGGGCCCGCCCCCCAGCGTTGCCGCTGCCTACGGCTCCGGTGGCGGCGGGGAGAAGGGCGCCCCGTGCCAGGAGTGCGGGGAGCAGCCGTGGAAGTACCGGTGCCCGGGCTGCTCCCGCCTCACCTGCAGCCTCCCCTACGTGCAGGCCCACAAGCGCCGTACCGCCTGCTCCGACAAGCGCCCGCGCACCGTCCCCATCCCGCTCGCCTAGTTCGACGGCAACCAGCTCCTCTCCGGTGACAGATTCATCCCTCGACCTCCAGTCCAGTCCCTCGCTCGCCGTAGCCTCCATCCATGCTGACTGTCCGTCCCCTGTTTTCTCTGCATGCAGATTACAACTTGCTGGAGGAGATGAACCAGGTCAGGGAGTCGGCCCACAGGCTGCTCGACGGCTTCGGCCGCAACTTCGGCTGCGGCTTCGAGGGACGCCATGGCGCCCAGCTGCCGCCGTGGTTCTCCTTCCTCCGCAAGGCCGCGGAGCGTCGGGGCGTCTGGCTCGCCGTCCAAACCTGAATTTTCCATGGACCATGTTTGTAACTTGTATGTGTTGCTTTTGTTGCTTTAGTCTTCAGTTTACCAGGAGATACTTGTGGTCAATGTACCAGGTTGCTTGTTTCTACCGGGATAAGTGCGAGGCATACATTCCTGCCGGTGTCGGCGGCTCGATCAGGTGAGTTGCAAGTTCTCCAACAAATGTCCACAACAGTACATCAGTGTCATTGATGTTCCAAATGGTACGCAAAACCTTCAGAATCAGATACAGTTGTTGAGGTTTTCAGATAATTGTAGTTCGGGGGGCATCGGTCGCCGAGGCTGAGAAGACCGGGCTGTCGTTGGATAGCTTGAAGACAACCATTGTCAAACGCGACGACGAAAACATCCATGTGAGATTGTTTATGAACTCTGCCAAGCCATGTTAAATTAAAGCTGTCAACTCAGAAAAAAAATTGGGTCCTGGTGATATATAAGGAAGTCAATTAAAATATTTTTCATTGACCATTTGTAGTAGTATAGATTTCTTAAAGGATTAAACAAAAATCTCCTATGTCTAGAACTAGAAGACATCTTAGAAAATTAGGATACAGAGCTAGAAGGATGCACAACTTCAGGAAAGAACAATTATTATATGTTAAGGTTGTAAAGGTTGTATGTTGTGTTGGCTAAGACTAAAGATTGTAAATTCATCATCGTACCAATGTCGTTCTCTTTGCAGATGATTCTAGAAACTATATTATGCTAGGAGTGCCTTACTGCAGCAACTAGCAGCAAGGCCAGCCACTAGTTAAACTGGAAAGCTGTACTGACTTTCAGTAAGATCATGCGATGATCTTAGTATGCTTCTGCTGCCAAGTAAGAAATACAGTTTGTCAAAGTATGGATGTGGGCTAAAATGGAACCCGGTGGACAGATCGTTCCCTAGAAAATCCGTTGAATATGTGAATCTAGAAGTACTGCTGATTGCAGAGATTGATTCTTTGAATTTGTGAATCTAGCGGACAGATTGCCTCTCTATCCGCTCGCTCGCCAGCAGCAGTGTCGCACACCAAGGTACGCGCCTCCCCCGTCGTCGTTCCTCTTCCGTTCAGGAACTCGCTGGTCGATGCGCATGCACGGGGCCAATGTCTGAATTGTAGTACAACTGTCCAGTTCAGCGATGGTGGCGAGCCGGTTAAATTTGCAAATCTAAGTTTGTTTGTGCTTGTTCTGGCCTGTTGAGGTTGTAGCTTTCGGACAACTAGTTACCATGGGTTGCACTACGATTTGTGAATTATTAATGCTGATGAAACGGCGAGTGATTGATTCTACTGATGCATCTCTTTATGGCAGAAAAGCTCAACACTCTCAAGGACCAGCTCAGGGGACTGGAGGCAGGTCCGGTAGAAGCTCTGTCCAGTAAGCATTTCTTCACCCTTGGGCTACTATGCACAAATGGACTGTGTATTACACTCCAAGTGCTTCTTTTTTTATGGATGGTTCGGTCTATGAACCATGTGATTAATGTTTGATTTCATATTGCTCTATCGTTGTCCTTTGCTGCATTTGATGGACTTGTAAACTATCTCTGCAGCACAAAATTTGACCATGGAGATGACTAACATGGCTTCTCTGTCTTATGCTCTATTTGTCAGTGAAAAATCTTGCACCTTGACTGACAGAATTAAGAGGGACTAGAATGGGGAAGGACCTCTGCTGTATCAGCTAACAGTAACACATCAGCAGTACCTAATGATGTATGATTCCAACCCTCAAGCCCACGATGGAACTGGTTACTTGAATGTGAATGGCCAACTCCATGCCAGCTATCTTTTAATCTTACTATGCGTTTGCATTATCTTCTTCAGTGAGAAGTTGTTATATTTGAAAGGGAACAGGGCATCGTGTTGCACTCTTGCTTTTGTTAGAGCACTATATTTTATTGTTAACCATGGTATGGTCCAAACTCCTTTTTATTCTGCTCATATGATATTGCTCTTCTTTTGTTTTCTGTCCTGATGCCTCCTATATTTAGAGTAGAAATATTCTAAATTTAGTGTTTCTTGAACATGGCCAGGGCAATGGATAAAATCTACTCTAGAGAGTTGACAGAGGGAGCACATGCTAAGTTGACTTTTTCCTATGGATTTGCTTATCGTGAAGATGCTTGCAAGGATGTAGAGGGAGCGGATCATTTGGAGAGATGCCACTGTTTGGTGTTTTTATGCATTTTGGTTTGCTTGCAACTGTGCTTGCACTAGCTGGCAAGAAGTGTAGGTGTTTTAATTGAAGGCCTGAAAACCATGACAATTCTGTATGCTCTTACAGGATGTGTTCTAATGCCACTGGTTTATTATAAATCTTGGATTAGTAATGATGTGTAATGCTGCTGGTTTATTGCAAATATGTGTTTGTTTTAGTAGTTGGAATTGTATGCATAGAATGGAATTGGTGGCTTTTATTTTTTTAATTCCTATTTAGTTAGTAGTAGTGTGGGAAAAACCAAACGCGCTACTACTACTTCGTTAGTAGCAGCGTTGGTTTGAAACCGAGCTACTACTAACATTTTAGTAATAGCGTGGGGAAAAACCTGCCGCGCTACTACTATTTCATTACTAGTAGAGTGGGTTTGCACCTGCGCTACTACTAAAATGTTAGTAGTAGCGTGGGTTTACCCGCGCTACTACTAACTATTAGCTGTAGCGCGATACTAGTAGCGCGGGTACCCGCGCTGCTAGTAGCCATTTTACCCGCGCTGCTAGTAGCCTTTTTCCTAGACGGTGATGGGTTGGATGAGATTTACCATGTAATCAAGTTAGTTTTGTTAGGGTTTGATCCCTAGTATCCACTATGTTCTGAGATTGATGTTGCTATGACTTTGCTATGCTTAATGCTTTTCACTAGGGCCCGAGTGCCATGATTTCAGATCTGAACCTATTATGTTTTCATGAATATATGTGTGTTCTTGATCCTATCTTGCAAGTCTATAGTCACCTATTATGTGTTATGATCCGACAACCCCGAAGTGACAATAATCGGGATACTTCTCGGTGATGACCGTAGTTTGAGGAGTTCATGTATTCACTATGTGCTAATGCTTTGTTCTAGTTCTCTATTAAAAGGAGGCCTTAATATCCCTTAGTTTCCGCTAGGACCCCGCTGCCACGGGAGGGTAGGACAAAAGATGTCATGCAAGTTCTTTTCCATAAGCACGTATGACTATTTACGGAATGCATGTCTACATTACATTGATGAACTGGAGCTAGTTCTGTGTCACCCTATGTTATAGCTATTACATGAGGAATCGCATTCGACATAATTATCCATCACTGATCCATGGCCTACGAGCTTTTCACATATTGTTCTTCGCTTATTTACTTTTCCGTTGCTGCTGTTACAACTACTACAAAACCCAAAAGTATTACTTTTGCACTATTACCTTTATTATCATACTACTTTGCTACTAAATACTTTGCTGTAGATACTAAGTTATCCAGGTGTGGTTGAATTGACAACTCAACTACTAATACTCAAGAATATTCTCTGGCTCCCCTTGTGTCGAATCAATAAATTTGGATTGAATACTTTACGCTCGAAAGCTGTTACGATCCCCTACACTTGTGGGTTATCATTGGTCACATGCGGCTCCTCAGCGGCTGCCTCGCAGATGTTGCCCAAGGCCGCGTTGGCCCTTTCGCTGAGTGTCCGGAGCATGGGGCCATGCATGTGCTCTAGCGTTTGCTGCTGGCGAATCTCATCCTCGTTTCACTGCGCAACGGCCTCGGCATCATCGACCCGTCGTTGAAGAAGAAGCAACTCGGTGCGAGAAGAGGCCAGCTTAGCCCGCGCCGTTCCTAGGGAGGCTGCAGTGGCCTCAGCTCGCTGCGTGGCTTCGGCCAGCCTGGTTCTGAGAGCAGCAGTCCTACCCACGGCTTCGGCCTTGATAAGCTCCAGCCTCTCCTCATTCTCGCGCTCAAGGCCCACGCGAGCTTCCGCCACACGACGGTCGATCTCTTCTTGGATCCGGGCCTCCACGCACTGACTTCGTCCTCCGCCTGGGTGACCTGGCACTCCCTCGTCTCCAACCGCTCAAGATCGAGGTTGCGCTCAGCAGCCTCCAGTGTCAGCGCTTCCTCGCGCCTCTGGAGCTCCTCCTCTTCGGCGGGTGCCCCTTTCAGTGACGCAAGGGTAGCTCGGCGCAACTCCACTTGCTGCTCCAGAGAATTGCACCAGTCTTGGAGCTCCCACGCGCGCTCTTCTGCAGCTTCGCATCGCCGATCAGCCTCCTGAGCCTCCTCAATGGCTCGGGAGCGGGCCTCCCGTGAGGCCACCAGAGATGCCTCGGCCTTGGCATTGTCGAGATCACGCTGGTGGCGCGCGAGACCAACGGCCGCCTTCAGCTTGCGTCGCTCCTCGATCAGCCGCAGGCCTTCAGCTTCAAGACGCGCGTCCTCGCCCGCAAGCTCTGCACCAAGCTGGCTCACTGCATCTGTCGCCCTCTAGAGGAACTCTCGACGGACAGCGCTGCGCTCCCGCGCACGCCTGAGCATGTCGTCAATGTCATCCTCCGCCATCGGCGCCGGTGGAGGACCCTGGAGTGGCTCGCCCCCTCTTGGCAGGGGGCTGGGGGCTGGTGCCCCCATGATCGCCGGACGGGCCCCACAAGGGACCCAACCCGATGCTGATCCACCCCCTGATGAGGAACCGAAGATCGACTTCAACCACTCGCCGCCTATGATCAGCGGAGGAGCCCGGGGCAAGCTAGTTGTGCCTGGAGAAAGCTCACGAAGGAGGAGCAGCGTGCCCGCGGGCTCAAGGCACGCCGCGGGTCGGCCTACCTCTCCAGCCGAACTCGCGCTGAAGATAGCGCACAGGCCCGGGGCGATCAAGGTCGGCGTTGGAGGTGAAGCCTGAGGAAGCGGCTCCTTGGCTGGCTCCGCGGGCTCGGCAGGAGGGATCCTGAAAGGCCACGGTCAGCAAAGGGAACGACAAACAAGGAACTATAAGAAGGAGGGACTTACTCATCCACGGCGAAGTACTTCCTGTGCTTCAATGTGCGGCACGGGCGATCTTCACCACCCGAAGCCTCCTTCCTCTTGGGGAGGGCCTCGAAATCTAAGAGGAACCGGCCCAAGCTCTCGACGTGAGGGCCGGCGTGCGGCATAGGAGCAGAAGCATCAGGACGACCCACATCAAGGGCGCCAGTCTGAGAGGAGCGATCAGGTGCCACCTCTTGGTGGCCTGCCGAGGCCTCGGGGGCTTCGGCCTCGGGAGCCGCAGGTCATGCCCCCTCATCAGCCACCACCTCGAGATGGGCTCCATAAGCACCGGAGGATACATGGGCACCTCAACGTCAGTCCCCCCAGCTCTCGCCGATGCCTGCCTCCCGGCACTGACTCCCGAGGCAGGACCGGCGCGGGCGATCGGGGGAGGAGCCACGACAACCGTATTCTTGCGGGGCCCCACAAGGTCAGCCGGGCGCAGCCCCCATTCCTTGAAGCAGGGCATCTGCCTCATGAACTCGACCCTGTTTGAGCAGAGATACAAGAGGGCGCCTCCATGTCGGACGCTGCCTGGAGAGGGGTTGCCAGTCAAGACTCTCAGCACCTTCCTCAGCATTTCAGGCGCAAGATCCCCTTCCTGGAGCCTCATGCGGTCTTGACGCCAGGAAAAAGCCCACATCGGACGGGAATGGTGCTGGAGAGGAGCGATGCGGCACTGGAGGAACTCCTTCACCACCTGAGGCGGCATCATACCAAGCGTCCTCAACCTCTCGAAGCGATGCCAGGCGAAAGCAAGCTGGGGGCTCGTGAGCTCCTCGTGACCCCAACCGGAATTGGGAATGACAGGCAGTGTCGGGTGTGCAAGCAGGGGGCTGGGTGCTCCAACGTCCACATACAACCATCGCTCCAGGAACCCGCTCGCAGAAGACGGGAGACCAAAATCGATCCCCAAGGCGGCCGTCTCCGGCACGGCCTGGAAGCTCACGCATCTCGAGCATTGGGAAAGGTCAGTCAGGCGCAGAGAGAAGAAGTGGCGCAGAAGAGCAATGGAACGAGGAATCCCCACCATGGCCTCGCAGACAAAGGCGAAGATAGCAAGAAGAGTAATGGATTGGGGACCGAGATGCATCATATGGATCTGGTAATGGGAAAGCACCGCATTGAAGAAAGTGGAGAAGGGGGGAACCAGGCCCGCCCACAGGGCATCGGCGAAGAATCGGACCTTCATGACGATCCTGTCGAAGGAGGCATGGGACGCGGGCCAGGTCGTCGTCCTCTCGCACTCGTTGAAGCTGGAGGCAAGCGCGGAGCAGACCTTCTCCATGGCTTCCAGATTGAGTATGAGCGACTGGTCGACGGCAGGAGCAGGTGCTGGAGGCGAGCCGCACGAAGGCGCAGGTTTCTTCCCCTTTTCCTTTTTCGTTGGCGCCATGGCAATCAAAAGGGGAAGAACCCAAGATGGATTGGAGGCGGAAGCAGAGGCTCAAGGAGGAAAGGGGAACAAGAAGCACGCGGGCAGCAAGGGGAGAATAACTGTGTACAAGCCTCGTGGCCGCCTAGCTAGGCGCATAATGAGGGAGCGTGGGAAAGCGGAGACGCCCACATCCAATCAACTGCCACACGGCGCCCAAGGCCATAGGCTGTTGGGGCCCGCGGCGGTCCGCACTTGCCCCTTCACTTCTCTGCTAAGCCAAGTCCGAGCGCGCCTTGGGCCCGGGGGCTACTGTCGGCGTTCTGGGAACGGGGGTCCCCAGACTTACCTGCCTGCGGCCTATGGCATGGCTCAAGTGCAGGCCCAGCGCAGCCCATCTTCATCAACGCAAACTCAAGACCCTCGCGAGGGGCCAAGCCTCGCGGGGCAAATGATGCAAGGCTTCCTTAGGAGCGGCCTCGCCAGGCAGGCTCGCGAGGAGGCGGAGAGATCAAGGCAAGGGTACCTCGCGAGGTTCTCATGACGCAAGCCGTGACGATCGAGACTAGGCGGGCGCCGGCCTGCACAGTGTCCTTGTTTCCTCTTTGGTGCAAAGGGGGCAAGCACAGGCGCGGAGTACCGAGGCATCAGGCAAGGGTTACCATTTCGGTGCAATGAGACCAAGACCAGCAGAGCGGCAGGATGGAGGTCACCGTGGAGCCCAAGACCGCGTCATCGCGAGTGCCTTTGGTAACCGAAGACTAACTTTAGTCAGGATAGCTTGTACTAGATGTTCCCCTTTAAAATGGCCGTTTTTGGCGCCCTTCGCATTCAATATTTGGGAAGAGGGCTAGGGCTTCTATAAATAGAGATAGCCACCATAGTAGCGGGGGGATCGAATCCTTTCCCACGAGAACACCACACCAGCTCAAGAACACCTCTCGTGAGGTTGTTCTTCCCCTTGTTCTGTTCATCATTAGCCCCTGAGGCAATCCACCACACCACACACTGGAGTAGGGTATTACACCACAACGGTGGCCCGAACAATAAATCTTGTGTCCCTCGTGTTGTGCATCGTTTATCTTAGATTCTCGCGAGGTGATTGGATGTGGATTGGTAGGGGGAAGATCTTCGCGCGCACACCAGAGTTTGAACCTCAAGGGTCTGCCGGAACCCAACATCCTACAACGGATGGGTATGTCGAAGAGCAAAAAAAGGAGTTTCAGGTGGGCAAAAGAGCTTCTGAACGTGTCGGGCTTCTATTTACAACATATTGTGGTCATAATCCAGTAAATTTTATGACCCAGGATGTCCATTCTATGGACCTGACCGATCCATTTGACTGTGACTGCCGAAAACAATGCTGGAGTTAGATGTTGTTGCCCTTTTCAACCTGGGTTTTGTCTAAACATGATGAACAATTAACCCACGTGCTTTTGTACAGTTTGTAAGGTGGAGTTAGATGTTCTTGCCCTTTTCAACTTGGCTATGACTGTCATATTTTCTTTGAAACAAGGCAAATGGCTTGCCATTCATTTAATTTAGAGTGAAATATCGTAACAAATCCCAACCAAGGGAAATAACATCACTCTCGCCGGCTGCTTGAGCTCACTGTGCATTACAGAAGCCAAGTGATAAGCCCCCACCAGCACCCACAAACTTATTTCAAACTAGCACATGATGACCCACAAGTATAGGGGATCTATCATAGTCCTTTTGATAAGTAAGAGTGTCGAACCCAACGAGGAGCAGAAGGAAATGACAAGCGGTTTTCAGTAAGGTATTCTCTGCAAGCACTGAAATTGTAGGTAACAGATAGTTTTGTGATAAGATAATTTGTAATGGGTGACAAGTAATGAAAGTAAATAAAGTGCAGTGAGAACCAACAAGTGTAGGGGATCGCAACAGCTTTCGAGGGTAGAGTATTCAATCCAAATTTATTGATTCGACACAAGGGGAGCCAAAGAATATTCTTAAGTATTAGCAGTTGAGTTGTCAATTCAACCACACCTGGATAACTTAGTATCTGCAGCAAAGTATTTAGTAGCAAAGTAGTATGATAGCAAAGGTAACAGTGGCAAAAGTAAAGATAGTAGCTTTGTAGTAGTTGTAGCAGTAGCAACGGAAAACTAAATAAGCGAAGCACAATATGTGAAAAGCTCGTAGGCATTGGATCAGTGATGGATAATTATGTCAGATGCGATTCCTCATGTAATAGCTATAACATAGGGTGACACAGAACTAGCTCTAGTTCATCAATGTAATGTAGGCATGTATTCCGAATATAGTCATATGTGCGTATGGAAAAGAACTTGCATGACATCTTTTGTCCTACCCTCCCGTGGCAGCGGGGTCCTAGTGGAAACTAAGGGATATAAAGGCCTCCTTTTAATAGAGAACCGGACCAAAGAATTAACACATAGTGAATACATGAACTCCTCAAACTACGGTCATCACCGAGAAGTATCCCGATTATTGTCACTTCGGGGTTGTCGGATCATAACACATAATAGGTGACTATAGACTTGCAAGATAGGATCAAGAACACACATATATTCATGAAAACATAATAGGTTCAGATCTGAAATCATGGCACTCGGGCCCTAGTGACAAGCATTAAGCATAGCAAAGTCATAGCAACATCAATCTCAAAACATAGTGGATACTAGGGATCAAACCCTAACAAAACTAACTTGATTACATGGTAAATCTCATCCAACCCATCACCGTCTAGCAAGCCTATGATGGAATTACTCACGCACGGCGGTGAGCATCATGAAATTGGTGATGGAGGATGGTTGATGATGACGACGGCGATGAATCCCCCGCTCTGGAGCCCCGAACGGACTCCAGATCAGCCCTCCCGAGAGAGATTGGGGCTTGGCGGCGGCTCCGTGTCGTAAAACGCGATGAAACTTTCTCTCTGATTTTTTCTCCGTGAAACGGAATATATGGAGTTGGAGTTGAGGTCGGTGGAGCATCAGGGGGCCCACGAGACAGGGTGGCGCGCCCAGGGGGAGGGCGCGCCCCCACCCTCGTGGACAGGGTGTGGGCCCCCTGGCCTTGATTCTTTCGCCAGTATTTTATTTATATTTTCCAAAAGTTATCTCCGTGGATTTTCAGGTCATTCTGAGAACTTTTTTTCTGCACAATAAACAATACCATGGCAGTTCTGCTGAAAACAGCGTCGGTCCGGGTTAGTTTCATTCAAATCATGCAAGTTAGAGTCCAAAACAAGGGCAAAAGTGTTTGGAAAAGTAGATACATTGGAGACATATCAACTCCCCCAAGCTTAAACCTTTTCTTGTCCTCAAGCAATTCAGTTGATAAACTGAAAGTGATAAAGAAAAACTTTTACAAACTTTGCTTGTTCTTGTTGCTGTAAATATGTAAAGCCACCATTCAAGTTTTTAGCAAAGATTATGAACTAACCATATTCACAATAACACTTAGGTCTCATGTTTACTCATATCAATGGCATAATCAGCTAGCGAGCAATAATAATAAAACTCGGATGACAACACTTTCTCAAAACAATCATAATATGATATAACAAGATGGTATCTCGCTAGACTTTTCTGAGACCGCAAAACATAAATGCAGAGCACCTTTAAAGATCAAGGACTAACTAAACATTGTAATCATGGTAAAAGAGATCCAGTCAAGTCATACCTAATATAAACTAATAGTAATGCATGAAACTGACAGTGTGCTCTCCAGCGGGTGCTTTTTAATAAGAGGGTGATGACTCAACATAAAAGTAAATAGATAGGCCCTTCGCAGAGGGAAGCAGAGATTTGTAGAGGTGCCAGAGCTCGATTTTAAAATAGATATGAATAACATTTTGAGCGGCATACTTTCACTGTCAACGCAACAACTATGAGATGGCGATATCTTCCATACTACATACATTATAGGCGGTTCCCAAACAGAATGGTAAACGTTTATACTCCCCCACTAGCAACAAGCATCAATCCATGGCTTGCTCGAAACTACGAGTGCCTCCAACTAACAACAACCCTGGGGGAGTTTTGTTTAATTATATTGATTTGCTTTGATCTTTTTGATCATGGGACTTGGCATCCCAATTACCGCCATTTTCTCGTGAATGAGGAGCGGAGTCCACTCCTCTTGAGAATAACCCACCTAGCATGGAAGATACAGATAGCCCTAGTTGAAACATGAGCTTCTCGAGCATACAAAACAGAATTTCATTTGAAGGTTTGGAGTTTGGCACATACAAATTTACTTGGAACAGTAGGTAGATACCGCATATAGGAAGGTATGGTGGACTCATATGGAACAACTTTGGGGTTTATGGAGTTTGGATGCACAAGCAGTATTCCCGCTTAGTACAGGTGAAGGCTAGCAAAAGACTGGGAAGCGACCAACTGAGAGAGCAACAACAGTCATGAACATGCATTAAAATTAATTTACACCGATTACAAGCATGAGTAGGATATAATCCACCATGAACATAAATATCGTGAAGGCTATGTTGATTTGTTTCAACTACATGCGTGAACATGTGCCAAGTCGAGTCACTCAATTCATTCAAAAGAGGATTCCATCCCATCATACCACATCATAATTATTTTAAAAGCATGTTGGCACGCAAGGTAAACCATTATAACTCATAGCTAATTAAGCATGGCACAAGCAACTATAATCTCTAAATTTCATTGCAAATATGTTTACTTTATAATAAGCTAAATTAGGAACGATGAACTCATCATATTTACAAAAACAAGAGAGGTCGAGTTCATACCAGCTTCTCTCATCTCAATTAGTCCATCATATATCATCATTATTGCCTTTCACTTGCACGACCAAACGATGTGTATAATAATAATAGTGCACGTGCATTTGGACTAAGCTAGAATCTGCAAGCATTCAACTCAAGAGAGAAGACAAAATAATATGTGCTCCAAGTTAAATATACAATCATGCATATGAGTGCCACTAAACATTTTCAATATGGTCTTCTACTCTCGACCCCCAAGGAAAGAAAAGAAATAAAACTATTTACACGGAAAGCTCCCAACAAGTAAGAAGAAGAACGAGAAATCTTTTTGGGTTTTCTTTTTAATTACTACTACAAGCATGGAAAGTAAACTAACTAATGTTTTTGGTTTTTCTTAAGGTTTATCAAACACACAAGAAGAAAACTAGAAAAAAATTAAACTAGCATGGATAATACAATGAAAGAGTATGAGCACCGACAACTAGAATAGTGTGTGAACATGAATGTAAAGTCGGTGAGAAATACGTACTCCCCCAAGCTTAGGCTTTTGGGTGAAGTTGGTCTAATGCGAAGGATAGCCTGGCTGATATCCGTAGTTATAACTGGGGTCATACTGAGATGTAGCAGCAAATGCATCTTGAGCTGCGGCATGTTGGCGAGCCGCCTCCGCTCTCCCCTCGTGTTCAGCTGCCTCCTCCCTGGTAACAGCATATCTTCGTTTTGCCTGGTAATCAAAAAGGAAAGGAGAAGGGAGAGTAACATGGACAGAGCTACGTCTGTCAACGATTAGTCAATACTGGAGGAATTGTTCATTCCTCAAAAGAAAACGATGTTTGACCATCGCATCATAATCTAAATAAGCAGGAAGCAACTCCATATCCCCCTCTCGTGGAGCTATACCAAGATAATTAGCAACACGGTCGCATAAATCCCTCCAAATAAATCTCCAGACATACCATTATTATGTAACCTACATGCAACTATTGCCCCCAAGTTGTAATCTTTATTACCTAACACAACACTCTTGAGGACACAAAGGTCAGGGACACACATGTGACATGCTTCATCTTTGCCGTTAATGCATCTACCAATGAAGAGAGCAAAATAATGTATAGCATGAAAATGAATGCTCCCTATGGTAGCTTGTGCTATATCCCTAGATTCTCCCATAGTAATACTAGCTAGAAAGTCTTTATATTCAGATCTGTGGGGGTCATTAACATTGCCCCACTACGGGAGTTTGCAAGCAGTTGTAAAATCTTCTAAGTCCATGGTGTAAGATTTGTCACAAATATCAAACAGGACACTCTGAGAATTACGTGAAGATTTATATTTAAACCTTCTTACGAATGAATCAGTCAATTGATAGTACTGAGGACACTTATCTTGTAAGAAGTCCTCAAGATCGCCATTACGCACATATGCGTCAAATTCATCCTTGATGCCTGCTTTGACCATAAACTCGTCTGATGGCCATTCACAAGCTCGCACTTCGGCATCCCTTGGTGGTTCATCGTCTTGCTCCCGCATAGCATGCCTGGGTCCTTTCTTTGTTGAGGAACCACCTTGATACATTCTCCTAGACATATTTCTTTTTCTGAAAAATTTCTGAAATTTTTAGTAACTTCAAAATAAAAGTGAATAAAACTAAACAAGATTGGTAGCAACTACTCCTACAAGTGCCTAGAGCCTATATCATGCATTAGAATTACTTGGGACCTCATAAATTTAACATGCAAGCTCAAAAATAGGGTCACCTATGTAGCAAAAATTTGCAATGAATAAAGCACTAGAACAAAAACTAATTGGATCAATGGAGGAGTCACATACCAATGAATAATCTCCCAAAGCAGTTTTGTGAATGGAGCTTTGAGCAAGGAGATCGAAAATCACAGCAAAATGAGCTAGAACTCGTGCTTGAGCTGGATGGTTTTTTTTGGGAAGAAGATGGAGTGTGTGGGTGCAGGAATAAGTGGAGGGTGGCCACCGTGGGCCCACGAGACAGGGGGCGCGCCTGGGCGCACCCTCCACCCTCGTGGCCAGGTGCTTGCCCCCCTGCAGTTTCAGTGCCTAAACTCCTTAAATATTCCATAAAAATACTAAATTTGCAGGGCATTTGGAGCACTTTTATTTTCGGGATATTTTTTTATTGCACGAATAATTTAGAAAACAGACAAATAATACTATTTTTGCTTTATTTATTCTAAATAACAGAAAGTAAGAAGAGGGTACGGAAGGTTGTGCCTTCTAGTTTCATCCATCTCATGATCATCAAAATGAATCTACTAACAAGGTTGATCAAGTCTTGTTAATAAACTCATTCCGAATAACACGGAACCGGAGAAATTTCGAATAACACTAAGTTACCTCAATGGGGATATGAACGTCCCCAACAATAAGAATATCATACTTTTTCTTGACAGTAGGAAGAGGAAATTCAAAACCTCCAATAATGATAGTTGGAACTTTTCCAATAGAATTGATGCTATGAACTTGAGATTGTTTCCTTGGAAAGTGTACCGTATACTCATTACCATTAACATGAAAAGTGACATTGCCTTTTTTTGCAATCAATAACAGCCCCTGCAGTATTCAAAAAGGGTCTACCAAGGATAATCAACATATTATCGTCCTCGGGAATATCAAGAATAACAAAATCCGTTAAGATAGTGACATTTGCAACCACAACAGGCACATCCTCCCAAATACCGACAAGTATAGCAGTTGATTTATCAGCCATTTGCAAAGATATTTCAGTAGGTGTCATCTTATTCAATTCAAGTCTACGATATAAAGAAGATAGGTCTAATCATTTCAGCAAAGCGCTCAAAATCCTCATCATCCTTTGTCTTGGATGGTTTAGGAGGAAAGGGCATGGGTTTCTGAACCCATGGTTCTCTTTCTTTACCGTGCTTCCTAGCAACAAAATCTCTCTTATCATAATGTTCATTCTTTGATTGTGGGTAATCAAGATCAACAGCAGGTTCAATCTCTACATCGTTGTTATTGCTAGGTTGAGCATCAACATGAACATTATCATTAACATTATCACTAGGTTCATGTTCATCACCTGATTGTGTTTCAGCATCAGAAATAGAAATATCATTGGGATTCTCAGGTGTGTCTACAACAGGTTCACTAGAAGCATGCAAAGTCCTATCGTTTTTCTTTTTCTTCTTTTTGGAAGAACTAGGTGCCTCTAAATTATTTCTTTGAGAATCCTGCTCGATTCTCTTAGGGTGGCCTTCAGGATACAAAGGTTCCTGAGTCATTCTACCAGTTCTAGTAGCCACTCTAACAACAAAGTCATGTTTATTATTTAATTCATCGAGCAAATTGCTGTGAGCTTTAAGTACTTGCTCAGCTTGAGTGGTAACCATAGAAGCATATTTGGCTAATGAGTTTAAGTTCACCTTTAACTCTAGCCATATAATCACCCAAGCGTCCTATCTCGAAAGCATTATTCTTTAATTCTCTACCAACATAAGCATTAAAACTTTCTTGTCTAGCCATAAAGTCATCAAATTCATCTAAGCATGGGCTATGAAATTTAGTAGACAGGATTTCAACTTTATCATATCTATAGAGAGAATTTACCTTTACTACCTGTGTCGGGTTATCAAGACAATGTGTTTCTTCAACAGGCGGTATATTAAGACCATGTATTTCTCCAATAGGAGGTAAATTCTTAACATCTTCAGCTTTAATACCATCTATTTCATTGATTTCTTTGCCTCTTGCATATCTTCAGGACTGAAAAATAGAACGCCCCTCTTCTTCGGAGTTGGTTTAGGAATAGGCTCAGGAGTTGGCTCAATTGGCTCGGGAATTGCCTCAGGAATTGGCTCAGGAAGAGTCCAATTATTTTCATTAGTCAACATATTATTCAATAGTAATTCAGCTTGATCGACTGTTCTTTCCCTGAAAACACAACCAGCACAACTATACAAGTAGTCCTTGGAAGCATCGGTTAGTCCATTATAAAAGATATCAAGTATTTCATTTTTCTTAAGAGGATGATCAGGCAAAGCATTAAGTAATCGGAGAAGCCTCCCCCAAGCTTGTGGGAGACTCTCTTCTTTGATTTGCACAAAATTATATATTTCCCGCAAGGCAGCTTGTTTCTTATGAGCAGGGAAATATTTAGCAGAGAAGTAATAAATCATATCCTGGGGACTACGCACACAACCAGGATCAAGAGAATTAAACCAAGTCTTAGCATCACCCTTTAATGAGAACGGAAATATCTTAAGGATATAATAATAGCGAGACTTCTCATCATTAGTAAACAGGGTGGCTATATCATTTAACTTGGTAAGATGAGCCACAATAGTTTCAGATTCATAGCCATAAAAAGGATCAGATTCAACCAAATTAATTTTTTCAGGATCAACAGAGAATTCATAATCCTTATAAGTAAAACAGATAGGTGAAGTAGAAAAAGCGGGGTCAGGTTTCATTCTAGCATTAAGAGATTGCTTCTTCCATTTAGCTAATAACTTCTTAAGATCATATCTATATTTGCAAGCAAAGATAGCTCTAGCAGCTTCCTCATCCATAACATAACCCTCAGGAACAACGGGCAATTCATAATCAGGGGGATAAATTTCATCATCACTATCATCAATAATAGCATCTTCAATAATTTCATTCTCTCTAACCCTAGCAAGTTGTTCATCAAGAAATTCACCTAATGGCAAAGTAGTACCACACAAAGAAGTAGTTTCATCATAAGTATCATGCATAGCAGAAGTGGCATCATCAATAACATGCGACATATCAAAATTCATAGCAGTAGCAGATTTAGGTGTCGCAAGATTACTCAAAACAGAAGGAGAATCTAGTGCAGAGCTAGATGCAGTTCCTTACTTCCCCTCTTAGTTGAGGGAAAAATCTTGGTCCTTTCGTCTTTCAAGTTCCTCATAGTGATCAATAGATATAAATCCCAAGTGACTCAAAGAATAGAGCTATGCTCCCCGACAATGGCGCCAGAAATTAGTCTTGATAACCCACAAGTGTAGGGGATTGAAACAGCTTTCGAGGGTAGAATATTCAACCCAAATTTATTGATTCGACACAAGGGGAGCCAAAGAATATTCTTAGGTATTAGTAGTTGATTTGTCAATTCAACCACACCTGGATAACTTAGTATCTGCAGCAAAGTATTTAGTAGCAAAGTAGTATGATAGCAAAGGTAACAGTGGCAAAAGTAAAGATAGCAGTCTTGTAGTAGTTGTAACAGTAGCAACGGAAAAGTAAATAAGCGAAGCACAATATGTGAAAAGCTCGTATGCATTGGATCAATGATGGATAATTATGTCAGATGCGATTCCTCATGTAATAGCTATAACATAGGGTGACACAGAACTAGCTCCAGTTCATCAATGTAATGTAGGCATGTATTCCGAATATGGTCATACATGCTTATGGAAAAGAACATGCATGACATCTTTTGTCCTACCCTCCCGTGGCAGCGGGGTCCTAGTGGAAACTAAGGGATATTAAGGCCTCCTTTTAATAGAGAACCGGCACAAAGCATTAGCATATAGTGAATACATGAACTCCTCAAACTATGGTCATCACCGAGAAGTATCCCGATTATTGTCACTTCGGGGTTGTCGGATCATAACACATTATAGGTGACTATAGACTTGCAAGATAGGATCAAGAACTCACATATATTCATGAAAACATAATAGGTTCAGATCTAAAATAATGGCACTCGGGCCCTAGTGACAAGCATTAAGCATAGCAAAGTCATAGCAACATCAATCTCAGAACATAGCGGATACTAGGGATCAAACCCTAACAAAACTAACTTGATTACATGGTAAATCTCATCCAACCCATCACCGTCCAGCAAGCCTACGATGGAATTACTCATGCACGGCGGTGAGCATCATGAAATTGGTGATGGAGGATGGTTGATGATGATGATGCCAACGAATCCCCCTCTGCGGAGGCTCCGTGTCGTAAAACGCGATGAAACTTTCTCTCTGATTTTTTCTCCGCGAAACGGAATACATGGAGTCGGAGTTGAGGTCGGTAGAGCATCAGGGGGCCCACGAGACAGGGGGCGCGCCCCCCACCCTCATGGACAGGGTGTGGGCCCCTTGGCCTTGATTCTTTCGCTAGTACTTTTTTATATTTTCCAAAAGTTATCTCCGTGGATTTTCAGGTCATTCCGAGAACTTTTGTTTTCTGCACAATAAACAATACCATGGCAGTTCTGCTGAAAACAGCGTCAGTCCGGGTTAGTTTTATTCAAATCATACAAGTTAGAGTCCAAAACAAGGGCAAAAGTGTTTGGAAAAGTAGATACGTTGGAGACGTATCATGCAACAAGGTGGCCCAATCCTTTTTGTAGCAAAAGACAAGCCTGGACAATTTCTTATAATGAGAAAATCGCTCCCGAGGACACATGGGAATTATTGTCAAGCTAGTTTTCATCACGCTCATATGATTCGCGTTCTGTACTTTGATAATTTGATATGTGGGTGGACCGGTGCTTGGATACTGCCCTTTCTTGGACAAGCATCCCACTTATGATTAACCCCTATTGCAAGCATCCGCAACTACAAAAGAAGTATTAATGTAAACCTAACCATAGCATGAAACTAGTGGATCCAAATCAGCCCCTTACGAAGCAACACATAAACTAGGGTTTAAGCTTCTGTCACTCTAGCAACCCATCATCTACTTATTACTTCCCAATGCCTTCCTCTAGGCCCAAATAATGGTGAAGTGTCATGTAGTCGACGTTCACATAACACCACTAGAGGAGAGACAACATACATCTCATCAAAATATCGAACGAATACCAAATTCACATGACTACTAATAGCAAGATTTCACCCTTGTCCTCAGGAACAAACATAACTACTCACAAAGCATATTCATGTTCATGATCAGAGGAGTATTAATATGCATTAAGGATCTGAACATATGATCTTCCACCAAGTAAACCAATTAGCATCAACTACAATGAGTAATCAACACTACTAGCAACCCACAGGTACCAATTTGTGGTTTTGATACAAGATTGGATACAAGAGATGAACTACGGTTTTGAGAGGAGATGGTGCTGGTGAAGATGTTGATGGAGATTGAACCCCTCCCGATGAGAGGATCGTTGGTGATGACGATGGTGATGATTTCCCCCTCCCGGAGGGAAGTTTCCCCGGTAGATCAGCTCCGCCGGAGACCTAGATTGGTTCCGCCAAGGTTCCGCCTCGTGGCGGCGGAGTTTCGTCCCATAAGCTTGCTTATGATTTTTTCCAGGGTAAAAGCCTTAATATAGCAGAAGATGGACACCGAAGGGCCACCAGGGGGCCCAAGAGACAGGGGCGCGCCCAGTAGGGGGGATGGGGGGTGCCCCCACCCTCCTGGCTAGGGTGTGGGCCCCCTCTGGTATTTTCTTCGCTCAATAATTCTTATTAATTCCAAAAGTGACTTCCGTGGAGTTTCAGGATTCTTAGAGTTGTGCAGAATAGGTTTCCAATATTTTCTCCTTTTCCAGCCAGAATTCCAGCTGCCAGCATTCTCCCTCTTCATGATAAACCTTGTAAAATAAGAGAGAATAGTTATAAGTATTGTGACATAATGTGTAATAACAGCCCATAATGAAATAAATATTGATATAAAAGCATGATGCAAAATGGACGTATCAATTCCCTCAAGCTTAGACCTTGCTTGTCCTCAAGCGAAAGACGAAATCGAAAACTATGTCCACATGTGTAGAGGTAGAGGTGTCGATAAAAATAAAATACGGACATGAGGGCATCATGATCATTCTTATAACAATAGCATATATAGATTTTATCATATGATTTCTTATGCTCAAGTAACAATCTATTCACAATGTCAAGTATGGAATATAAACTTCACTGAGAACTAGCAAACTAAAATTTCAGTCATTGAAGCAATTGCAATTTGTCATAACATAAGAAAGAGTCAAGAATAGAGCTTTTCAGCAAGTCCACATACTCAACTATCATATAGTCTTCTACAATTGCTATCACTCATGCAATACTTATGTTTATGGAGTTTTAATCGGACACTGAGAAAGATAGGGGCTTATAGTTTTTCCTCCCAATGTCTTCACCTTTGGGTGATGTCAACAATAATAATTCATGCTAACTTACATCCAATTGGATATATGTATCATGATCTTTCCAACACGAGGTGCTTGCCAAAGGATAAAATGAAAAAGGGAAAGGTGAGGACCACCTTGACTCTTGCATAAAGTAAAAGATAGGCCCTTCGCAGAGGGAAGCAGAGGTTGTCATGTGCTTTTAGGGTTGGATGCACAAAATCTTAATGCAAAAGAACGTCACTTTATATTGCCACTTGTGATATGAACCTTTATTATGCAGTCTGTCGCTTTTATTACTTCCATATCACATGATCGTATAAAGCTTATCTTCTCCGCACTAATAAGTCATACATATTTAGAGAGCAATTTTTATTGCTTGCAACATGACAACTTACTTGAAGGATCTTACTCAATCCATAGGTAGGTATGGTGGACTCTCATGGCAAAACTGGGTTTAAGGATGTTTGGAAGCACAAGAAGTATCTCTACTTGGTGCAAGGAATTTGGCTAGCACGAGGGGGAAAGGCAAGCTCAACATGTTGGGAAGATCAATGACAATATACTTTAACTGAGATGTGAGAAAACATAAACCATTACATTGTCTTCCTTGTCCAACATCAACTTTTTAGCATGTCATACTTAATGAGTGCTCACAATCATAAAAGATGTCCAAGATAGTATATTTATATGTGAAAGCCTCTCTTTCCTTATTACTTCCTATTAATTGCAACGATGACCAAAACTACGTTTGTCAACTCTCAACAACTTTTATGCCTCATACTCTTTATATGTGAAGCTATTACTATCCAATAGATCAATATGAACTCTTTTATTCTTTTTATACTTTCTATTTTCTCAAGATCATAGCAAGATAGCAAAGCCTCAACACTAATCTTTATTATAGATAGCTCACGGACTCGAATACATAGAAGGGATCACAAAGCAAAACTCAAAACTAATTCATACCAAAACTTCAATCTACTAGATCAAGATATTACTAAAAGGATCGAACTAAGTAAAATAGTAAAGATAGGAGTGTGATGGTGATACGATACCGGGGCACCTCCCCCAAGCTTGGCAGTTGCCAAGGGGAGTGCCCTATACCCATGTGATTATGTCCTCGGAGGTGTTGAAGAAGGAGTTGTTGATGATGTAGACTTCTTCCTGAATTTACACTTGAGGATAGTATTTTGCTCGTTTAGATCATCGATCTCCTGCTCAAGGCTTAATATTCTTTTGCATAGTTCCTGTTTGTTTCCCTGCAAGAGACGAAAAGGGATAAACTCGATCTTTGGCTTCTTTGCTCTATCAGGGAGGCTTGAATTTTTAAACTCCACATGCATGTCCCCAGGTTGAGGTAACGGGACTTCATCCACGTCTGAGCTCGTCTCCTCCTTTCCCTTAGGCTCATAGTCTTCCTCTTCCTCAGTGGTCCAACAACCATGTTCCAAGTCCCCATAGACCTTAGGGTCTGCAAGGAAATCAGCAACATAGCTTTCTCCCTCCGAATCCTGGGACGACATATTGCTCTAACCTGCGGCAGAAATAGCTCGAAACGAAAATAGAAGATTTTTGCGTGATACGGTGGTCAAAACCTTCGGGAGATTATATAATGAATTTTTACCGACCAAAATATGCAACGTGCAAGAAAACGGAGTCCGGGAGGCACACGAGGTGCCCACGAGACAGGGGGCGCACCCAGTAAGGGTGGGCGCGCCCTCCTCCCTCGTGGAGGCCTCGTGTCCTTCCCGGATTACTTCTTGCTTCCCAAAATTCTTAAATATTCCAAAACGGAGAAAAATTACCATTAGAATTATTTTGGAGTCGGTTTACTTACCGTACCACATACCTATTCCTTTTCGGAGTGTGAAACGTTATGGAAAGTGTCCCTTATGC
The DNA here is from genome assembly GCA_963921465.1 of Triticum timopheevii. Lineage (NCBI taxonomy): Eukaryota > Viridiplantae > Streptophyta > Magnoliopsida > Poales > Poaceae > Triticum > Triticum timopheevii. The sequence continues at coordinate 304,510,261 of OY997270.1, forward strand.
ATTCCTCCGGGGTTACGGTCTCAATAATACTAGTTTCAACATTGATAGGATTAGCTGAGATATAATGTTTGATTCTTTGACCGTTCACCACCCTCGGACTTGTGCCTTCAAAGTTGTTGATTTTTATGGCACTGGAACGATAGACCTCCTCAATAACGTAAGGACCTTCCCATTTAGAGAGAAGTTTTCCTGCAAAACATCTTAAGCGAGAGTTGAATAGCAACACATAATCACCTACGTTAAACTCACGCTTTTGTATTCTTTTGTCATGCCATCTTTTAACTTTTTCTTTGAACAGTTTGGCATTCTCATAGGCCTGGGCTCTCCATTCATCAAGTGAGCTAATATCAAATAACCTCTTCTCACCGGCAAGTTTGAAGTCATAGTTGAGCTCTTTAATAGCCCAATATGCCTTATGTTCAAGTTCGAGAGGTAAGTGACATGCTTTTCCATAAACCATCTTATACGGAGACATACCCATAGGATTTTTGTATGCAATTCTATAGGCCCATAATGCATCATCAAGTTTCTTGGACCAATTCTTTCTAGATCTATTCACAATCTTTTGCAAAATTAATTTGAGCTCTCTATTGCTCAACTCTACTTGACCGCTAGACCGTGGGTGATAAGGAGATGCAATTCTATGATTAACATCATACTTAGCAAGCATTTTACGGAAAGCACCATGAATAAAATGTGAACCACCATCAGTCATAAGATATCTAGGGACTCCAAACCTCGGAAAAATTAACTTCTTTAAGCATCTTAATAGAAGTGTTATGATCAGCACTACTAGTTGGAATAGCTTCTACCCACTTAGTAACGTAATCAACAGCAACTAAAATATGTGTGTGTCCATTAGAGGCAGGAAAAGGTCCCATATAATGAAAGCCCCACAAATCAAATGGTTCAATAACAAGAGAATAATTCATAGGCATTTCTTGACGTCTACTAATATTACCAATTCTTTGACATTCATCACAAGACAAGACAAACTTACGAGCATCTTTGAAAAGAGTAGGCCAATAAAAACCGGATTGCAATACCTTATGTGCAGTTCTATCTCCAGTGTGGTGTCCTCCATATGGTTCGGAGTGACACTTGCGTAGGATCTGTTCCTATTCATGCTCAGGTACACAACGTCTAATGACACCATCTACTCCTTCTTTATAAAGGTGTGGGTCATCCCAGAAGTGATGTCTTAAATCATAAAAGAATCTTTTTCTTTTGATGGTATGTGAAACTAGGTGGTATAAATTTAGCAACAATATAATTAGCATAATCAGCATACCATGGAGCAGTACGAGAAGCATTAACAACCGCTAATTGTTCATCAGGAAAGCTATCATCAATAGGTAGTGGGTCATCAAGAACATTCTCTAACCTAGACAAGTTGTGTGCAACGGGGTTCTCGGCTCCCTTTCTATCAATAATATGCAAATCAAATTCTTGGAGCAAGAGAACCCATCTAATAAGTCTAGGCTTAGCATCTTTCTTTTCCATAAGATATTTAATAGCAGCATGATCAGTGTGAATAGTAACTTTAGAATCAACAATATAAGGTCTGAACTTATCACAAGCAAACACAACTGCTAAGAATTCTTTTTCAGTAGTAGCATAATTTCTCTGGGCAGTATCAAGAGTTTTACTAGCATACTGGATAACATTTAATTTTTTATCAACTCTTTGCCCTAGAACAACACCTACATCATAATCACTAGCATCACACATAATTTCAAAGGGCAAATCCAATCAGGTGGCTGAACAATAGGTGCAGTGATCAAAGCTTTCTTAAGTATTTCAAATGCTTCTACACAATCATCATCAAAGACAAAGGGAATATCTTTTTGCAATAAATTAGTCAGAGGCCTAGAGATTTTAGAAATGCCCTTAATGAACCTCCTATAAAAACCGGCATGACCAAGGAAACTTCTTATACCTTTAATGTCCTTGGGACATGGCATCTTTTAAATAGAATCAACTTTAGCTCTATCAACTTCAATACCTCTCTCAGAAATCTTATGCCCCAAGACAATGCCTTCATTAACCATGAAGTGGCACTTTTCCCAATTCAAGACGAGACTAGTGTCTTCACATCTCTGCAAAACTCGATCAAGGTTGCTCAAGCAATCATCAAAAGAGGATCCATAAACGGAGAAGTCATCCATGAATACCTCACAAATCTTTTCACAAAAGTCAGAGAATATAGCCATCATGCATCTTTGAAAGGTAGCAGGCGCATTACATAAACCAAAAGGCATACGTCTATAAGCGAAAGTACCGAAAGGGCAAGTAAAAGTAGTTTTTGATTGATCCTCCGCTGACATAGGTATTTGAGGGAAACCAGAATAACCATCTAGAAAGAAGAAATGTGTGTGTTTGGATAGTCTTTCTAGCATTTGATCAATAAAAGGTAAAGGGTAATGATCTTTCTTAGTAGCTTTATTTAATTTGCGGAAATCAATTACCATCCTATAACCTGTAAAAATTCTTTGCGGGATCAATTCATCTTTATCATTAGGAACAACAGTAATACCTCCCTTTTTAGAACAACAATGGACAAGACTTACCCAATCACTATCAGCAATGGGATAAATTATACCTGCCTCAAGGAGCTTTAGTATCTCCTTTCTTACCACTTCTTTCATCTTAGGATTTAGTCGTCGTTGAGGGTCTCTAACTGGTTTGGCATCTTTCTCCACTTTTATTTTGTGTTGGCATAGAGTAGGACTAATGCCCTTAAGATCATCCAGAGTATATCCAATAGCAGCACGGTGCTTCTTCAGAGTTTTCAATAATCTTTCCTCTTCTTGCTCTGAAAGGTTAGCACTAATAATAACAGGATATATCTTCTTTTCATCAAGATAAGCATATTTAAGATTATCAGGTAAGGGTTTGAGTTCAAACACGGGATCACCCTTGGGTGGAGGGGGATCCCCTAGGATTCTAATAGGTAGGTTATGTTTCAGAATAGGACCCTGTTGAAGGAATACCTTATCTATTTCCCTTCTTTCATCCATAAACATATCATTTTCATGGTCTAGCAAATATTGTTCTAACGGATCAATAGGAGGCACGGCAATAGAAGCAAGACCAATAATCTCATCCTTACTAGGTGATTCTTTATCACGGGGTTGTCTATGAAACTTAGCATAATTAAACTCATGAGACATATCCCCTAAGCCAATTGTAACAATATCCTTTTCACAATCAATCCTAGCATTAACAGTGTTCAAGAAGGGTCTACCAAATATAATGGGACAAAAGTCATCTTGTGGGGAACCAAGAACAAGAAAATCAGCAGGATATTTAACTTTTCCACACAAGACTTCAACATCTCTAATAATCCCAAATGGCTTAATAGTATCCCTATTGGCAAGCTTAATAGTAACATCAATATCTTCCATTTCAGCGGGTGCAATATCATGCATAATTTCTTTATATAAGTCAAAGGGTATTGCACTAGCACTAGCACCCATATCACATAAGCCATGATAACAATGCTCTCCTATTTTAACAGAAATAATAGGCATGCCTACAACAGGTCTATGTATCTTAGCATCGGGCGTAGCAATATTAGCAGTTTCACCACAGAAATAAATAACATGCCCATCTAAATTATCATCCAACAGATCTTTAACCATAGCAATACTAGGTTCAACTTTGATTTTCTCAGGGGGTGTATATGTTCTAGTATTACTCTTACGAACAATAGTTGAGGCTTTAGCATGATCCTTTATCCTAACAGGAAAAGGTGGTTTCTCAACATAAGTAGTAGGAACAATAGGATCATTATAAGTGATAGTCTTTTCTTCAACTGTAATAGGTGCAACTACTTTTACTTCTGTGGGAGGATTATATTTAAACCATTTCTCCTTAGGGAGATCAAGGTGAGTAGCAAAAGATTCACAAAAAGCAGCTACTATCTCAGAGTCAAGTCCATATTTAGCGCTAAATCCATAAAAAGCATCGGTATCCAGAAAAGATTTAACCCAATCAAACTTAGGTGTCATACCTGACTCCTTACCATCGTCAGAACCCCAATCTTCAGAGTTTCTTTTAATTCTTTCCAATAAATCCCACTTGAATTCAGTAGTCTTCAACATATAAGAACCAGCACAGGAAGTATCAAGCATGGTGAGATCATTGAGAGAAAGCCGAGCATAAATTTTTTGAATAATCATATCTCTTGAGAGCTCATGATTGGGGCATGAATATAAAACTGACTTAAGCCTCCCCCAAGCTTGAGCGATGCTTTCTCCTTCACGAGGCCAGAAATTATATATGTAATTACGATCACGATGAACAAGATGCATAGGATAGAACCTTTGGTGAAATTCCAATTTCAATCGTTTATAGTTCCAAGATCCCGTATCATCACATAGCCTATACCATGTCAATGCATCTCCCTTTGAAGATAAAGGGAAGACCTTCCTCTTAACAACATCATCGGGAATACCTGCAAGCTTAAATAATCCACAAACTTCATCCACAAAGATAAGGTGTAAATCGGGATGCAATGTTCCATCTCCTGCAAAGGGATTAGCTAGCAGTTTCTCTGTCATACCCGAAGGAATCTCAAAGTAAACATTTTCAGTAGGTTCAGTAGGTTGAGGAGCAACTCTTTTCTCTACTGGTAGGGGCGAAGATACCCCGAACAAGCCCCTCAAAGAATCCATAGTAACAAGTGGCAGAAAATTTTAGCACACTATATAAATGTTTCCTTACCAAGTTCCACTCACCAAAGGTGCTTCGCTCCCCGGCAACGGCGCCAGAAAAAAGTCTTGATGACCCACAAGTATAGGGGATCTATCGTAGTCCTTTCGATAAGTAAGAGTGTCGAACCCAACGAGGAGAAGAAGGAAATGACCGGTTTTCAGTAAGGTATTCTCTGCAAGCACTGAAATTGTAGGTAACAGATAGTTTTGTGATAAGATAATTTGTAACGGGTGACAAGTAATGAAAGTAAATAAAGTGCAGCAAGGTGGCCCAATCCTTTTTGTAGCAAAGTACAAGCCTGGACAATTTCTTATAATGAGGAAAGCGCTCCCGAGGACACATGGGAATTATCGTCAAGCTAGTTTTCATCACGCTCATATGATTCGCATTCGGTACTTTGATAATTTGATGTGTGGGTGAACCGGTGCTTGGGTACTGCCCTTTCTTGGACAAGCATCCCACTTATGATTAACCCCTATTGCAAGCATCCACAACTACAAAAGAAGTATTAAGCTAAACCTAACCATAGCATGAAACTAGTGGATCCAAATCAGCCCCTTACGAAGCAACGCATAAACTAGGGTTTAAGGTTCTGTCACTCTAGCAACCCATCATCTACTTATTACTTCCCAATGCCTTCCTCTAGGCCCAAATAATGGTGAAGTGTCATGTAGTTGACGTTCACATAACACCACTAGAGGAGAGACAACATACATCTCATCAAAATATCGAACGAATACGAAATTCACATGACTACTAATAGCAAGACTTCACCCTTGTCCTTAGGAACAAACATAACTACTCACAAAGCATATTCATGTTCATGATCAGAGGAGTATTAATACGCATTAAGTATCTGAACATATGATCTTCCACCAAGTAAACCAATTAGCGTCAACTACAAGGAGTAATCAACACTACTAGCAACCCACAGGTACCAATTTTTGGTTTTGATACAAGATTGGATACAAGAGATGAACTAGGGTTTTGAGAGGAGATGGTGCTGGTGAAGATGTTGATGGAGATTGACCCCCTCCCGATGAGAGGATCGTTGGCAATGACGATGGTGATGATTTCCCCCTCCCGGAGGGAAGTTTCCCCTGCAGAACAGCTCCGCCGAAGCCCTAGATTGGTTCCGCCAAGGTTCCGCCTCGTGGCGGCGGAGTTTCTTCCCGTAAGCTTGCTTATAATTTTTTCTAGGGTAAAAGCCTTAATATAGCAGAAGATGGACACCGGAGGGCCACTAGGGGGCCCAGGAGACAGGGGGCGCACCCAGTAGGGGGGGGCCCACCCTCCTGGCTAGGGTGTGGGCCCGCTCTGGTATTTTCTTCGCTCAATAATTCTTATTAATTCCAAAAGTGACTTCCGTGGAGTTTCAGAATTTTTGGAGCTGTGCAGAATAGGTTTCCAATATTTGCTCCTTTTCTAGCCAGAATTCCAGCTGCCAGCATTCTCCCTCTTCATGATAAACCTCGTAAAATAAGAGATAATAGTTATAAGTATTGTGACATAATGTGTAATAACAGCCCATAATGCAATAAATATTGATATAAAAACATGATGCAAAATGGATGTATCAACACATCAAATGGGCTAAAAAAAATTCATAGGAAAGGCTACATGAACATGACAGATTTGGATTTTCTGATATTTGGGACCCACGAGGAAATTGCCTATCCAAGGTGGCGTCGACTTACAAGACAGTCAACAAACGATTCTTGTGACGCCTGGGTAATTAAGCTACAGTAACCCTCTGGTAATGATGCCACGTCACCACGATTAATGTTGCTAGTCTCGTGTTAGTTCAGAACCAATCCAAATTCAAATTTGAATTAAAGGCAAACAACAAAAGTTTTCAAACAATAAAACTTAAATGTTCAAAGGTGTGCCAAATAATGCATAGGTAATTCTGGTGAATAAACCACACTTTTATAAAAAGGCTTAAGTACTCTAAAAAGATTAGAATAGTAGTCGAAATGATTAAATAAGTGTCCTTGATATTTTACAAAATACTAATCTAACTTAATATTGGGCGAAACTTTTTGTGGCAGTGGGTGATGTTGTGACACTAAACTAGGAATTTACTTTGTGATGGATAAAACAAAACTAGTTCAAGAAATAAAATAAAATCAGCAAAAGAAAAAATTAAACAAGATCTATAAAATAAAATAAGAAAAGGGAAAAGACTAAATAAAAGGAAGTGAAACTCCCCCCTCGTTTGAACTGGGCTTTAGCCCAGCCGGTCGGCCCACCCCCGGCCTACACATACCCCCACTACCCAAAACCCTAACACACTCGCTCCCACTCCCCCCACGTCGCCACTCCCTCTCCCCGTCCAGATCCGATCTGGATCGGGAACGAAACCCCCACTCTCCTTGCTCTCTGGTCCCCATCTGGATCGAGGCAACAACCTCGGCGCCTGGCGCCCCGCTGCCTACCCCGCCGTCCCCCGTCGCCAGGCGCTCGCCGGACCCCATCAGCACTGTCCCGTCGTCTCTTCCTCGCCCTTCCCCCTAGCTCAAGATCGCGCCCGAAGGCCGCAGACGCCGCGGCCACCGCCGCCCCGTCTGGACCTCACTGGATCCGCCTCGCCGGAACGCTCCCTCGCCGGATCTCTGATTACCCACAAGTGTAGGCGATCGCAACAGTTTTCAATAAGTAAGAGTGTCGAACCCAATGAGGAGCTAAAGGTAGAATAAATATTCCCTCAAGTTCTATCGACCACCGATACAACTCTATGCACGCTTGACGTTCGCATTACCTAGAACAAGTATGAGACTAGAAGTGCTTTGTAGGTATGATAGGATAGGTTTGCAAGATAATAAAGAGCACGTAAATAAAGGCTAGGGGCTGTTTAGATAAAGATGCAATAAAGTAAGTATTAGTAGAGAGCTTTTTGTTACGAGAAAGTTATTTGTCCAAGGTAATCGATAACTAGACCGGTAATCACTGTTGCAATTCTATTTGAGGGAGAGGCATAAGCTAACATACTTTCTCTACTTGGATCATATGCACTTATGATTGGAACTCTAGCAAGCATCCGCAACTACTAAAGATTCATTAAGGTAAAACCCAACCATAGCATTAAAGTATCAAGTCCCCTTTTATCCCATACGCAAACAACCTACTTACTCGGGTCTGTGCTTCTGTTCACTCTCGCCACCCACCATAAGCAAATCATAAACATATTGCAAACCCTACAGCGGAGATCCCTCATGCTTGCGCGACACGGAGAGCACCATAGGACAGCATCAATAATAAAACATGCAACTCAAACCAATCACGATCATCAATTAACCCATAGGACAAAACGGATCTACTCAAACATCATAAGATAGCCATACATCATTTGAAAATAATATATAGCATTGAGCACCATGTTTAAGTAGAAATTACAGCGGGTAAGAGAGAGGTTACACTGCTGCATAGAGGGAGGAAGAGTTGGTGATGAAGGCGGTGAAGTTATTGGTGAAGATCGCGGTGATGATGATGGCCCCCGGCAGCACTCCGGTGCCACCGGAAGCAAGGGGGAGAGGGCCCCCCTTCTTCTTCTTATTCCTTGACCTCCTCCCTAGATGGGAGAAGGGTTTCCCCTCTGGTCCTTGGCTCCCATGGTGTGGGAGGGGCGAGAGCCCCTCCGAGATTTGATCTATCTCTCTGTTTCTCTCTGTTTCTGCGTTCTCAGATTCTACCCCTTCACTGTTTCCTTTATATCTGGAGATCCGTAACTCTGATTGGGGTGAATCTTTCGCCCAGATCTTTCTCATAAAATTATCTTTCTTGCACCAAAAGAAGAGCGTCAACCACCTTATGGGTGGCCCATGAGAGCTCAGGCCGTGCCCAGGGGGAGGGCGCCCCCCTGTCTCGTGGCCACCCCGAACACCATTTCGTGTTGATTTTACTTCCCAAAAATCATAAATATTCCAAAAAAATCTCCGTCCGTTTTTATACCGTTTGGACTCCGTTTGATATTGGGTTACTGTGAAACAAAAAACATGCAACAGACAGGAACTGGCACTGGGCACTGGATCAATATGTTAGTCCCAAAAAATAGTATAAAAAGTTGCCAAAAGTATATAAAAGTTGAATAATATTGGCATGGAACAATCAAAAATTATAGATACGACGGAGACATATCAGCATCCCCAAGCTTAATTCCTGCTCGTCCTCGAGTAGGTAAATGATAAAAAAGATAATTTTTGATGTGGCCTAGCATAATCTTGATCATATGTCTAATCATGGCATGAATATTAAGACATGAGTGATTCAAAGCAATAGTCTATCATTTGACATAAAAACAATAATACTTCGAGCGTACCAATAAAGCAACCATGTCTTTTCAAAAAAACATGGCCAAAGAAAGTTATCCCTACAAAATCATATAGTCTGGCTGTTGCTCTATCTTCATCACACAAAGTATTTAATCATGCACAACCCCGATGACAAGCCAAGCAATTGTTTCATACTTTAATAATCTCAAACTTTTCAACTTTCACGCAATACATGAGCGTGAGCCATGGACATAGCACTATAGGTGGAATAGAATATGATGGTGGAGGTTATGTGGAGAAGACAAAAAAGGGAGAAAGTCTCACATCAACTAGGCGTATCAACGGGCTATGGAGATGCCCATCAATAGATATCAATGTGAGTGAGTAGGGATTGCCATGCAACGGATGCACTAGAGCTATAAGTGTATGAAAGCTCAAACCAAAACTAAGCGGGTGTGCATCCAACTTGCTTGCTCATGAAGACCTCGGGCATTTGAGGAAGCCCATCATCGGAATATACAAGCCAAGTTTTATAATGTAAATTCCCACTAGTATATGAAAGTGAAAGAATAGGAGACTCTCTCTATGAAGAACATGGTGCTACTTTGAAGCACAAGTGTGGTAAAAGGATAGTAACATTGCCCCTTCTCTCTTTTTCTCTCATTTTTTTTATTTTTCATTTTTTTCATTTCTTTCTTTCTTTTGGTGGGCTTCTTTGCCCTCTTTTTTATTTGGGCTTCTTTGGCCTCTTTTATTTTCCATAAAGTCTGGAGTCTCATCCCGACTTGTGGGGGAATCATAGTCTCCTTCATCCTTTCCTCACTGAGGCAATGCTCTAATAATGATGATCATCACACTTTTATTTACTTACAACTCAATATCTAGAACAAAGATATGACTCTATATGAATGCCTCCGGCGGTGTACCGGGATGTACAATGATCTAGCGTAGCAATGACATAAAAAAACGGACGAGCCATGAAAACGTCATGCTAGCTATCTTACGATCATGCAAAGCAGTATGACAATGAATGCTCAAGTCATGTATATGATGATGATGGAAGTTGCATGGCAATATATCTCGGAATGGCTATGGAAATGCCATGATTGGTAGGTATGGTGGCTGTTTTGAGGAAGATATAAGGAGGCTTATGTGTGACAGAGCGTATCATATCACGGGGTTTGGATGCACCGGCAAATTTTGCACCAACTCTCGAGGTGAGAAAGGCCAATGCACGGTACCGAAGAAGCTAGCAATGATGGAAAGGCAAAAGTGCATATAATCCATGGACTCAACATTAGTCATAAAGAACTCATATACTTCTTGCAAAAATCTACAAGCCATTGAAAACAAAGTACTACGCGCATGCTCCTAGGGGGGTAGATTGGTAGGAAAAGACTGTAACACCCCGGATGTAACTTGCCATATTTGTAACTCCAACTCTTGCCATTTTCGGCATTGTGATATGATTTCCCTCCGTGGTTGGGTTTTCTCCATTTTGCATTTTGTCCATGTCATGCATCTCATATCATGTCATCATGTGCATCTTATTTGCATACGTGTTCGTCTCATGCATCCGAGCATTTTCCCCGTTGTCCGTTTTGCATTCCGACGCTCCCACATGCACCGGCGCACCCCTCTTCTATCTTTTCGTGTGCGGGTGTTGAACATTCTCGGAATGGACCGAGCCTTGCCAAGTGGCCCTGGTATAGCACCGGTAGACCACCTGTCAAGTCTCGGGTCATTTGGGGCTCGTTTGGTACTCCAACGGTTAACCGCACTCTCGCAAAGGCCTCTTTTGAGTTGCAGCCCAACACCCCTCCAAAACGGCCAAATAACCCATCTAAGTCACTTCCATGCTCTCCGTCGTCGGATCCCGATCGTGTGGGCGAAAACCGCACCTCATTTGGAGTCTCCTAGCTCCATCTACCTATAAATATGTGCGCTCCCCCGAATTTTCCAGATCCCCAAAACCCTAGCCCGCTCCTCCGCCGCCGCTGGACACGTCCGGACGGAGCCAGACCCGTCCGCCGCCACGCCCCGGCGAATCAGGGACTGCCACGTGTCGCCGCCGCGCCAGCCCCCGCAGCCGGCCCGCGAGGCCCGCCGCGGGCCCTCCCGCGCGCGTTCCCGGGCCGCGCCCCGCGCCCCGCCGCCGCGGTCCCGCGCCGCCTCCGGCCGCAGCCCGCCGCCGGCCGCCTCGGCCGCCGTCGCCTCCCACGGCCGCGCCGCGTCGCCGACCGCCGCCCTCCGGCGAGCTCGGCCGTGCCGCGCCGGCGCCTCGCCGCTCGCCGCCGCCTCCAGGCGCCGCGCCCCCGCGCCCCGCGCCAGATCCGGCCACCCCGGCCCCGGATCCGGCGCCCCGACTCCTCCGCCCTCGGCTCCATTCTGGCCGGCGACGTTGAACCGCGCGCCCCAGATCCGATCGGGTTGACTTTCTTCTCTCCCCCCCCCGAAATCGTCTAAGTCTTTAATCTGTGATAATTTGTTGCATCTTCATCGCATCACATCTTTGCACCCGTGGCTCCGTTTTGGGCGTGTAGCATACCAAATTGTTCGCCGCGAAGAGTACATCATTTCATTCCATTGCATCATTTACAGTTGAGCTCATCTTGATGCCCGAAATGCTGTTGGAAGAGGGCTATGTGATGTTAATTTCTGTTTCTTAACAGAACATGCACTTTTGTCATTTTTGCCATGATTAATGTGTGCACCTTATGAACTTGAGCCCTACATGTGTGTTGAACTATGCCATGCCATCTTTATAGGAGTGTATGCCATGTATTTTTGTGAGTTATGTGGTGACTAGAACAAGCATGCAAACTAGGGATGATAATGTTGCTGATTTCAGGAACTTAGTAATTTCACTAAGTCATGTCCTGCTGTTATTTTTATGCCATGTGTTCATGTTGTTACAGAGAGATCTATGCCCATTTTGAGCATGATCATTAAGGGTGTTTTGAACATATGGATGTGCCCTATCCATCCATGCCTTTGTTGGCATTTATGGAGTAGTCTAGCATGTCATTTTCGTGCTCTACTTTTGCTTCAAATTGTTTCCTGGCAGATTGTTTACAAGAGATTCAATTTTCACTAGGTTGTTGTAGTTGATCCGTGTATGCTATGATGTTGTTATTGCCATGTATAGCTTCTATGCCATGTCTTATTGATGGGTGTATGCTTAGTTTATCACGAGATGCTCTGTATTGAGTGCATCGAGCTCACGAACATGCCTACTTGTTATCTGTTTTTGCCATGTCCGGTTTTTCTGTTAAGTCTGAGATCTGTAATGAAACTTGCTATGTTTACATGGGTGCCATCATTTCTTATGGTCCTTTTTGGCTTATGGTCAGTAAGGGACTTTTGATCTATGCTTTGATAGATTCCTGCCATGTCTTGTTTTGCTATTATAAGTTCCTGTAGCTTGTTGTTTTCTTGCTCTAAACATGCCTTCCTGATGTTAATTTCTGGCATGCTAGTATTTTCACTAAGTCTGTGAACCTGATATTTTTTGCACTTTCACCATGCTTGTTTGAGCCTGATATGATGTGATTTAGCCGTAGCTCAGTGTTCCTCTTTTGTTAAGCATCTCCTGTAGATCACTGCCATATGCTTTGTTTTTGTGTTGGGGTGCTGTAGCATAGCTTCTTGTTGCATGCTAAGTAGCATCGTGTTGTTAAACGCAGATTCGCGTCATTCTTGTTTTGCTTGTCATTTGCAAACCGTGCATCCGTTTCCGGTGATCTTCATATCATTTTCAACCGAAATCATCTCATCTTTCTAGCGGCATACTTGGTTTGCCAAGTTGATGCCTTGTTCATCATTTTCACTTTCGGAGCACGCATATGCATTGCATACCACATCTCTCATATCATGTCATATATTGCATCATATTGCTTGTGCATTGCTCCATGTTTGATTGTGGTTCCATTGCTCGTGTTCTTGCTTTGGGTAGAGCCGGGAGACGAGTACATGAACGAGGAACCTGTTGAGAACGCCTACGAGGATCAAGCCTTCGACAACTCTGAGAACCTTGCAGGCAAGATGACCATACCTTCGATATCACTTCTATCTTTGCTTGCTAGATGCTCGCTCTTTTGCTATGCCTATGCTACGTTACCTACCACTTGCTATATCATGCCACCCATATTGCCATGTCAAGCCTCTAACCATCCTTTCCTAACAAACCGTTGTTTGGCTATGTCACCGCTTTTGCTCAGCCCCTCTTATAGCGTTGCTAGTTGCAGGTGAAGATGAAGTTGGTTCCATGTTGGAACATGGATATTTTGGGATATCACAATATCTCTTATTTAATTAATGCATCTATATACTTGGTAAAGGGTGGAAGGCTCGGCCTTATGCCTGGTGTCTTGTTCCACTCTTGCCGCCCTAGTTTCCGTCATACCGGTGTTATGTTCCTTGATTTTGCGTTCCTTACGCGGTTGGGTGATTTATGGGACCCCCTTGACAGTTCGCTTTGAATAAAACTCTTCCAGCAAGGCCCAACTTTGGTTTTACCATTTGCCACCTACACCCCTTTTTCCCTTGGGTTTTCGCGAGCCCGAGGGTCATCTTTATTTTAGCCCCCCGGGCCAGTGCTCCTTCGAGTGTTGGTCCAAACCGAGCAGCCTGCGGGGCCACCACGGGGAAACTCGAGGCCTGGTTTTACTCGTAGCTTGACTTATCAAGATGTGCCCTGAGAACGAGATATGTGCAGCTCCTATCGGGATTTGTCGGCACATTCGGGCGGCTTTGCTGGTCTAGTTTTACCATTGTCGAAATGTCATGCGAACCGGGATTCCGAGACTGATCGGGTCTTCCCGGGAGAAGGTTTATCCTTCGTTGACCGTGAGAGCTTATGATGGGCTAAGTTGGGACACCCCTGCAGGGTATTATCTTTCGAAAGCCGTGCCGACGGTTATGAGGCAGATGGGAATTTGTTAATGTCCGGTTGTAGAAAACCCGAAGTTGACCTTAATTAAAATACATCAACCGCGTGTGTAACCGTGATGGTCCCTTCTCGGCGGAGTCCGGGAAGTGAACACGGTGTTGGAGTTATGTTTGGCGCAGGTTGCTCTAGGATCACTTCTTGATCGCTTCTAGATTCACGACCGTGCCTTGCTTCTCTTCTCACTCTCTTTTGCGAATGTAGCCACCATATATGCTAGTCGCTTGTTGTAGCTCCACCTCACAACTCTGTCCTACCTATAAGCTTAAATAGTCTTGATCTCGCGGGTGTGAGATTGCTGAGTCCCTGTGACTCACAGATTCTACCAAAACAGGTGCAAGTACCGATGATACCAGCGCAAGTGGCGCAATCGAGCTCAAGTGGGAGTTTGACGAGGACCGTGGTCGTTACTATGTTTCATTTCCAGACGATCAGTAGTGGAGCCCAGTTGGGACGATCGGGGATCTGTGTTGCATTTGGGGTAGTCTTCTTTTATTTTGGTTCCGTAGTCGGACCTTGAGTGTAAACTGAATGATGGATGTTTATTTATGTATTGTGTGAAGTGGCGACTGTAAGCCAACTATGTATCTCTTTCCCTTATGTATTACATGGGTTGTGTGAAGATTACCTCACTTGCGACATTGCTTTCAATGCGGTTATGCCTCTAAGTCGTGCTTCAACACGTGGGAGATATAGCCGCATCGAGGGTGTTACAAGTTGGTAATCAGAGCCTTCCCCGACCTTAGGAGCCCCACTGCTTGATCGTTTTTAGCGGCCGACTTGTGTCTAGAAAAAATGTTTTGAGTCATTTAGGATTATATATATCGGAGAGTTAGGAATTATTTTTACTCCCCAGTCTCTTCATCGCTCTGGTAAGGCATCCTGACATAGAGTTTTGACTCTTCTCTTCTCAAATTTCACTAATTTTTTTAGGATCACGCGGGTATCTTGGAATCGTTCCGATGGTTTTATGATGAGAACATTGTCTTGGTGCCTCCTGTTAGGGGTTTAGTGGAAGTGTCCCGAGGAATTGAGCTCTGAGGTGTTGTCGTCATAATTTTATCGTTGCAGTTCTGGAATACCTGAGTTTAGTACGCCGACATCGAAAATCTCTTTTATGCAGTTGTTGGTGAGATAACCCCGATAACCCAGTATTGAGGTGAGTACGGGAGTATTGCCATGACTCGTATAACGGATGCTTTTCGAAGGTTGAGGTACACGATTTCCGAAGGTTTCTTGGTTATGTGTTGACGGATGGATACAGCTGGATGTAGGGATTGTTAGTTTGGGTGAGATATATTGCGTCCCCTGTATCCCCAACACCAGATTGCATAACCGGAAAGTTTCGGGAGTTTATAGGTGGGATTCAAGTAGCTCTAGCACTTCTTCCCGCAGATATTTGGTTTGTGATTGGGTAATCCTTACCACTTATTTGTTCCATTCATACCTTGTTTTTATTTTCATTCATCAATCTCTTATCAAGTGGCTTCTCACCTTAATGGACGTGATGTTTACTTTGGAATTCATTCGTTCATCCCTGTTCGAATGTTTATTGTGAAGACTATATGTTGCAATTTCTATCCGTTGATTCAACTTGTCTATCTGTCAATCAAGATGCTAACGGATGTCACCCTCTTCAGGATGGCTCCGCCAACGCGTCAGAATCCGGAACGCAGTGATGGGAGTCAGGCGAACCCTCCACCTCCACCTCCGCCTCCGGAGGCATGGCAAACTTTGATGGCAACCACTAACGCCAATGCTCAGTTGTTGATCCAGCTGATGCAAGAGCGTAACCAAGGCCAAGGCAACCAAGGGAATCAAGGTCAAGGGCAGTTCAACCATCAGCCTGAGTTCCCTACCCTCAACCAGTTCCTTGCAAATCAGCCAAAGTCTTTCAGCTACTATGCCGAGGCCACAGACGCCGACGATTGGCTCGTGGATGTCAACAAGCATTTCGAATGCAGCAATGTCAGACCTAAGGACTATGTCAAGTTCGCGTCTTTTCAGCTCAAGGATCAAGCAGCTGATTGGTTCCAGCAATACAAGGATTCCAGAGGAGGTCGAGTGATTACTTGGACTAATTTCTGTCGGGACTTTAAAGCTCACCATATTCCTACCAGTGTTGTTGAGAGCAAGTGTGAGGAGTTCCGCAATCTCAAGCAAGGCAACATGTCAGTGTACGAATACAACAAACAGTTTCAGAAACTTGCTCGCTTCGCTAAACAAGATGTTCCTGATGAAAAGAGTATGATCTATCAATTCAGAGGTGGCCTTAGAGAGGATCTGCAGTTAGCTCTCGTTCTTGTTGAGCCTACTCAGTTTGATCAATTCTATAATATGGCCCTCAAGCAAGAAGGTGCTCAGCTCAAGTGTGAGGCTTCTAAGAAGAGAATCAGGGATGCAGTTCAGTCTTCTTCTTCCTCTCAAGGCGCAGCTAAGCAGCAAAAGTTCTACCTTCCTCCTCCTCCGTTCCGTCAGCCTTATCAACAGAAGAACTCAGGTGGTCGTGGATCTTCCCACCCACCCAACCCAGTCTATCAGAACAAGTCTCAGCCTCAAGCTGCAAGGTCAAATTCTCCTTATCACCGTCCGCTCTCAGAGGTGACCTACAACAAGTGTCAGCAAAAAGGTCACTATGCAAACAAATGCTTCAACCAAAGGCGCCTTCCTCCTCCTTCTCCTGTGAGGTCTTCAAGCAATGCACTGGTCAAGCATAATCCCAAGTCTGCAAAGGTGAACATGATGAATGCAGCGCAAGCAGAGGATTCTTCTGACGTGATAATGGGTAATCTCTTAGTTAATGATATTCCTGCAAAAGTCTTATTTGATACTGGTGCATCGCATAGTTTCATCTCAAGACCTTTTTCATCTAAGCATGAGATGTTTTTTCAAGATTTGCCTAGACCGTTATCAGTTGTCTCTCCGGGTAAATTCATGAACGCAAGATCCATGGTTCGGGATGTCTCTATCCAGATGGGCGACTATAAATTTCTGTCTTCTCCAGTTGTTCTTGGTGACTCGGATATTGATCTAATTCTCGGTATGGACTGGCTTTCTAAGCACAAAGCTCAACTTGATTGTGCTGCCAGGGAAATTCAATTGACACACTCTTCTGAGGATGTTATCATCTATGCTGCTCGTGATGAAACCATTCGGTTGTTTTCTCTCAATGAGAAGGGCGAGCTACACGCAATCTCTCAGATTCCAGTCGTTTGTGAGTACCAAGATGTCTTTCCAGAAGAGCTTCCGGGTATGCCTCCTCATCGGCCAGTCGAGTTCGTTATCGATCTTGAGCCCGGCACTGAACCCGTTTGCAAGCGTCCTTACAAGCTTGGACCTGAAGAACTGAAGGAATTGAAGAAACAGCTCGATGAACAAGAGCGTCTGGGTTTGATCAGACCGAGTTCATCTCCATGGGGATGTGGAGTTCTTTTTGTCCAGAAGAAGGATGGCACGGACCGACTGTGCGTCGATTACCGTCCATTGAACAAGAAGACAATCAAGAACAAGTATCCACTTCCCAACATCAATGAGCTATTCGAGCAACTCAAAGGTGCTAAAGTATTCTCCAAGCTTGACCTTCGTATGGGTTATCATCAGATTCGCATTCGTGAGCAAGATATTCCCAAGACAGCTTTCAGAACAAGCTATGGTTCTTATGAATATACCGTCATGTCTTTCGGCCTTGTCAATGCTCCTCCAACTTTCTCTCGAATGATGAACTTTATCTTCAACCCCTACACCAAGTGTATCTCGATGATATTTTGGTCTTCTCCAAGAACAAGCAGGATCATGCCAAACATTTGCGATTGGTGCTCGACAAGCTCAGAGAGCATCAATTCTATGCGAAGTTTTCCAAATGTGAGTTCTGGCTTGATGAAGTTCTTTATCTTGGTCACATCATCTCCGCCAAGGGCATCGCTGTTAATCCCGAGAAGGTGTCTTCAATTGTGAATTGGGAACCTCCTCAGAATGTCAAGCAGCTTCACAGTTTTCTCGGTCTTGCAAGCTATTGCCGAAGATTCGTCGAGAACTTCTCTAAGATTGCAAAGCCTCTTTCCAACCTCCTCCAGAAGCATGTCTAGTATGTCTGGACGCCTGAGTGTGATGTCGCTTTCAACACCCTCAAAGAGAAGCTAGTCACAGCTCCTGTCTTGACTCCTCCTGATGAATCCAAGCCATTCGAAGTATTCTGTGATGCTTCTCTTCAAGGTCTCGGTGCTGTGTTAATGCAAGAGAAGAAAGTTGCGGCCTATACCTCTCGTCAGTTGAAGCCCAACGAAAAGAACTACCCCACTCACGATCTCGAGTTGGCGGCAGTTGTCCATGCATTGATAACATGGAGACATCTCTTGTTGGGAAGAAAAGTGGACATTTTCACCGATCACAAGAGTCTCAAGTATATCTTCACTCAACCAAACCTCAACCTCAGGCAAACTCGATGGGTCGAAATGATTCAAGAGTACAATCCAAGTATTGAATATACTCCTAGCAAGGCGAATGTGATTGCAGATGCTCTGAGCAGAAAGGCTTATTGCAACAGTCTAATTCTCAAGCCATTTCAATCGGATCTTTGTGAAGCTTTCCGCAAGTTGAATCTTCAAGTTGTTCCTCAAGGCTTTCTTGCCAACCTCATAGTCTCTCCTACTTTGGAAGATCAAATTCGTGAGGCACAACTCCTGGATACCATGGTGAAGAAGGTGAAACGTGGTATTGACAAGGGCATTTCGAAATACAAGTGCTATCGCTTGGATGACAAAGATACTCTTTTCTTCGAGGATCGTATTGTGGTTCCCAAAGGCGATCTGAGAAAAGTCATCATGAATGAGGCACACAATTCCCTCCTATCCATTCATCCTGGAAGTACGAAGATGTACCATGACCTCAAGCAGTCATATTGGTGGACTCGAATGAAGCGAGAAATTGCTCAATTCGTGAATGAATGTGATGTCTGCAGAAGGGTGAAAGCAGAACACCAAAGACCAGCGGGTCTCCTCCAACCTCTTGCTATTCCGGAATGGAAGTTTGATCACATCGAGATGGACATCGTGACTGGATTTCCTAAGTCCAAGCGTGGAAATGATACGATCTTCGTTGTCATTGACAAGCTCACTAAAGTGGCTCATTTTCTTCCTATCAAAGAATCTATCACAGCAGCTCAGCTGGCAGAGCTATACACCTCCAAAATTGTCTCCTTGCACGGTATTCCACAATTGATTTCTTCAGACCGCGGAAGCATCTTCACTTCTAAGTTCTGGGACTCCTTTCAGAAGGCCATGGGCACCAACATTCATTTCAGCACAGCTTTCCATCCTCAATCAAGTGGCCAAGTCGAGCGAGTCAATCAAATCCTTGAAGATATGCTCAGGGCTTGTGTCATTTCCTTTGGCATGAAGTGGGAAGATTGTCTTCCATATGCCGAGTTATCCTACAACAACAGCTTCCAAGCGAGTTCGGGCAAGGCCCCATTCGAAATTCTCTATGGCAGAAAGTGCCGTACTCCTCTCAATTGGTCCGAGACAGGTGAATGCCAACTTCTTGGCAACGACTTGATCACAGAAGCCGAAGAAATGTGCAAAGTCATTCGTGAGAATCTCAAAGCCGCGCAATCGCGCCAGAAGGGCTATTGTGATGACAATCGCCATGATGTGGTTTTTGAAATCGGAGACCATGTCTACCTCCGCGTCTCTCCAATGAAAGGCACTCGTCGCTTCGGTATCAAAGGGAAGCTTGCCCCTAGATACGTGGGTCCTTTCAAGATCATTGGCAAAAGAGGCGATCTCGCCTATCAACTTGAGCTTCCATCCAACTTTGCAAACGTGCACGATGTGTTTCACGTGTCACAGTTTCACAAGTGCTTCAAGATTCCTGAGCGCACTATCAACTTCGAAGAAATTGACCTCCAAGAAGATCTCTCTTATCATGAGCACCCCGTTGCTATTCTTGAAGAAACCGAGTGCAAGACTCGCAACAAGTCAATCAAATTCCTGAAAGTGAAGTGGTCACACCATTCCGACCGAGAAGCCACCTGGGAGCGCGAGGACCACCTCCGTTCTAAATATCCGGAGTTCTTTCAGTCCTAGATCTCAAGACGAGATCCTCTTGTAGTGGTGGAGTGTTGTAACACCCCGGATGTAACTTGCCATATTTGTAACTCCAACTCTTGCCATTTTCGGCATTGTGATATGATTTCCCTCCTTGGTTGGGTTTTCTCCATTTTGCATTTTGTCCATGTCATGCATCTCATATCATGTCATCATGTGCATCTCATTTGCATACGTGTTCGTCTCATGCATCCGAGCATTTTCCCCGTTGTCCGTTTTGCATTCCGACGCTCCCACATGCACCGGCGCACCCCTCTTGTCTCTTTTCGTGTGTGGGTGTTGAACATTCTCGGAATGGACCGAGCCTTGCCAAGTGGCCCTGGTATAGCACTGGTAGACCACCTGTCAAGTTTCGGGTCATTTGGGGCTCGTTTGGTACTCCAACGGTTAACCGCACTCTTGCAAAGGCCTCTTTTGAGTTGCAGCCCAACACCCCTCCAAAACGGCCCAATAACCCATCTAAGTCACTTCCATGCTCTCCGTTGTCGGATCACGATCATGTGGGCGAAAACCGCACCTCATTTGGAGTCTCCTAGCTCCCTCTACCTATAAATATGTGCACTCCCCCGAATTTTCCGGATCCCCAAAACCCTAGCCCGCTCCTCCGCCGCTGCCGGACACGTCCGGACAGAGCCAGACGCGTCCGCCGCCGCGCCCCGGCGAATCAGGGACTGCCACTGTCGCCGCCGCGCCAGCCCCCGCCGCCGGCCCGCGACGCCCGCCGCGGGCCCTCCCGCGCGCGTTCCCGGGCCGCGCCCCGCGCCCCGCCGCCGCGGTCCCGCGCCGCCTCCGGCCGCAGCCCGCCGCCGGCCGCCTCGGCCGCCGTCGCCTCCCACGGCCGCGCCGCGTCGCCGACCGCCGCCCTCCGGCGAGCTCGGCCGCGCCGCGCCGGCGCCTCGCCGCTCGCCGCCGCCTCCAGGCACCGCGCCCCGCGCCAGATCCGGCCACCCCGGCCCCGGATCCGGCGCCCCGACTCCTCCGCCCTCGGCTCCATTCTGGCCGGCGACGTCGAACCGCGCGCCCCAGATCCGATCGGGTTGACTTTCTTCTCTCCCCCCCGAAATCGTCTAAGTCTTTAATCTGTGATAATTTGTTGCATCTTCATCGCATCACATCTTTGCACCCGTGGCTCCGTTTTGGGCGTGTAGCATACCAAATTGTTCGCCGTGAAGAGTACATCATTTCATTCCATTGCATCATTTACAGTTGAGCTCATCTTGATGCCCGAAATGCTGTTGGAAGAGGGTTATGTGATGTTAATTTCTGTTTCTTAACAGAACATGCACTTTTGTCATTTTTGCCATGATTAATGTGTGCACCTTATGAACTTGAGCCCTACATGTGTGTTGAACTATGCCATGCCAACTTTACAGGGGTGTATGCCATGTATTTTTGTGAGTTATGTGGTGACTAGAACAAGCATGCAAACTAGGGATGATAATGTTGCTGATTTCAGGAACTTAGTAATTTCACTAAGTCATGTCTTGCTGTTATTTTTATGCCATGTGTTCATGTTGTTACAGAGAGATCTATGCCCATTTTGAGCATGATCATTAAGGGTGTTTTGAACATATGGATGTGCTCTATCCATCCATTCCTTTGTTGGCATTTATGGAGTAGTCTAGCATGTCATTTTCGTGCTCTACTTTTGCTTCAAATTGTTTCCTGGCAGATTGTTTACAAGAGATTCAATTTTCACTAGGTTGTTGTAGTTGATCCGTGTATGCTATGATGTTGTTATTGCCATGTATAGCTTCTATGCCATGTCTTATTGATGGGTGTATTCTTAGTTTATCACGAGATGCTCTGTAGTGAGTGCATCGAGCTCACGAACATGCCTACTTGTTATCTGTTTTTGCCATGTCCAGTTTTTCTGTTAAGTCTGAGATCTGTAATGAAACTTGCTATGTTTACATGGGTGCCATCAATTCTTATGGTCCTTTTTGGCTTATGGTCAGTAAGGGACTTTTGATCTATGCTTTGATAGATTCCTGCCATGTCTTGTTTTGCTATTATAAGTTCCTGTAGCTTGTTGTTTTCTTGCTCTAAACATGCCTTCCTGATGTTAATTTCTGGCATGCTAGTATTTTCACAAAGTCTGTGAACCTGATATTTTTTGCACTTTCACCATGCTTGTTTGAGCCTGATATGATGTGATTTAGCCGTAGATCAGTGTTCCTATTTTGTTAAGCATCTCCTGTAGATCACTGCCATATGCTTTGTTTTTATGTTGGGGTGCTGTAGCATAGCTTCTTGTTGCATGCTAAGTAGCATCGTGTTGTTAAACGCAGATTCGCGTCATTCTTGTTTTGCTTGTCATTTGCAAACCGTGCATCCGTTTCCGGCTATCTTCATATCGTTTTCAACCGAAATCATATCATCTTTCTAGCGGCATACTTGGTTTGCCAAGTTGATGCCTTGTTCATCATTTTCACTTTCGGAGCACGCATATGCATTGCATACCACATCTCTCATATCATGTCATATATTGCATCATATTGCTTGTGCATTGCTCCATGTTTGATTGTGGTTCCATTGCTCGTGTTCTTGCTTTGGGTAGAGCCGGGAGACAAGTACATGAACGAGGAACCTGTTGAGAACGCCTACGAGGATCAAGCCTTCGACAACTCTGAGAACCTTGCAGGCAAGATGACCATACCTTCGATATCACTTCTATCTTTGCTTGCTAGATGCTCGCTCTTTTGCTATGCCTATGCTACGTTACCTACCACTTGCTATATCATGCCACCCATATTGCCATGTCAAGCCTCTAACCATCCTTTCCTAGCAAACCGTTGTTTGGCTATGTCACCGCTTTTGCTCAGCCCCTCTTATAGCGTTGCTAGTTGCAGGTGAAGATGAAGTTGGTTCCATGTTGGAACATGGATATTTTGGGATATCACAATATCTCTTATTTAATTAATGCATCTATATACTTGGTAAAGGGTGGAAGGCTCGGCCTTATGCCTGGTGTCTTGTTCCACTCTTGCCGCCCTAGTTTCCGTCATACCGGTGTTATGTTCCTTGATTTTGCGTTCCTTACGCGGTTGGGTGATTTATGGGACCCCCTTGACAGTTCGCTTTGAATAAAACTCTTCCAGCAAGGCCCAACCTTGGTTTTACCATTTGCCACCTACACCCCTTTTTCCCTTGGGTTTTCGCAAGCCCGAGGGTCATCTTTATTTTAGCCCCCCCCCCGGGCCAGTGCTCCTTCGAGTGTTGGTCCGAACCGAGCAGCCTGCGGGGCCACCACGGGGAAACTCAAGGCCTGGTTTTACTCGTAGCTTGACTTATCAGGATGTGCCCTGAGAACGAGATATGTTCAGCTCCTATCGGGATTTGTCGGCACATTCGGGCGGCTTTGCTGGTCTAGTTTTACCATTGTCGAAATGTCATGCAAACCGGGATTCCGAGACTGATCGGGTCTTCCCGGGAGAAGGTTTATCCTTCATTGACCGTGAGAGCTTATGATGGGCTAAGTTGGGACACCCCTGCAGGGTATTATCTTTCAAAAGCCGTGCCCACGGTTATGAGGCAGATGGGAATTTGTTAATGTCCGGTTGTAGAAAACCCGAAGTTGACCTTAATTAAAATACATCAACCGCGTGTGTAACCGTGATGGTCCCTTCTCGGCGGAGTCCGGGAAGTGAACACGGTGTTGGAGTTATTTTTGACGCAGGTTGCTTTAGGATCACTTCTTGATCGCTTCTAGATTCACGACCGTGCCTTGCTTCTCTTCTCGCTCTCTTTTGCGAATGTAGCCACCATATATGCTAGTCGCTTGCTGCAGCTCCACCTCACAACTCTGTCCTACCTATAAGCTTAAATAGTCTTGATCTCGTGGGTGTGAGATTGCTGAGTCCCCGTGACTCACAGATTCTACCAAAACAGGTGCAGGTACCGATGATACCAGCGCAAGTGGTGCAATCGAGCTCAAGTGGGAGTTTTACGAGGACCGTGGTCGTTACTATGTTTCATTTCCAGACGATCAGTAGTGGAGCCCAGTTGGGACGATCGGGGATCTGTGTTGCATGTGGGGTAGTCTTCTTTTATTTTGGTTCCGTAGTCGGACCTTGAGTGTAAATTGAATGATGGATGTTTATTTATGTATTGTGTGAAGTGGCGACTGTAAGCCAACTATGTATCTCTTTCCCTTATGTATTACATGGGTTGTGTGAAGATTACCTCACTTGCGACATTGCTTTCAATGCGGTTATGCCTCTAAGTCGTGCTTCGACACGTGGGAGATATAGCCGCATCGAGGGCGTTACAAAGACCATCGCTCGTCCCCGACCGCCACTCATAAG
Source organism: Triticum timopheevii (assembly GCA_963921465.1). Lineage (NCBI taxonomy): Eukaryota > Viridiplantae > Streptophyta > Magnoliopsida > Poales > Poaceae > Triticum > Triticum timopheevii. The sequence goes on from OY997270.1 coordinate 304,534,610, forward strand.
GAAGACAATCAATAAATAAAATTGTGCTCCAACTTCATCACAAAGCGGTTCACCATACGTGCATGCTACGGGAATCACAAACATCAACACAAGTATTTCTACTAATCCACAACCACCCACTAGCATAACTCTAATATCACCACCTTTATATCGCAAAACTATTGCAAGGAATCAAACATATCATATTTAGTGATCTTCAAGTTATGTAGGATTTTATGACTAACCATGTGAATGACCAATTCCTGTCATCTCTCTAAAAAGATATAAGTGAAGCAAGAGAGTTTAATTCTTTCTACAAAAGATATGCCCACGCTCTAACAAATATAAGTGAAGCAAAAGAGCATTCTACAAATGGTGGTTTTCTATGTAAAGAGGAAACAGGCAATCCAACTTTAAATGATATAAGTGAAGCACACGAAGCATTCTATAAAGCCACACTCAAAAGATTTAAGTGAAGTGCAATGAGCATTCTATAAATCAATCAAGGACTATCTCATACCAGCATGGTGCATAAAAGAAAAGTGAAAACTAAATGCAAAAGACGCTCCAAGACTTGCACATAATGCATGAACGAAATGAATTCGAAAACATACCGATACTTGTTGAAGAAAGATGGGATGCCTTCCGGGGCATCCCCAAGCTTAGACGCTTGAGTCTCCTTGAATATTTACTTGGGGTGCCTCAGACATCCCCAAGCTTGAGCTCTTGCCTCTCTTCCTTTTCCTCATATCGAGACATCCTCGATTAGACAGTACATCCACACAAAACTTCAACAGAAAACTCGGTAAGATCCGTTAGTATAATAAAGCAAATCACCACTCTAAGTACTGTTGAAAACCAATTCATATTTTGTTTTTGCATTGTGTCTACTGTAATATAGCTTTTCCATGGCTTAATCCACTGATATAAATTGATAGTTTCATCAAAACAAGCAAACTATGCGTCAAAAACAGAATCTGTCAAAAACAGAACAGTCTGTAGAAATCTGAACAATCACAATACTTATGGTACCCCAAATATTCTACCAAAATTAGGAAAACTAAACAAGTTGTATAGAAAGACAGTGCAAAAGGAATCATAACCAATTGACATTCCAGTTAAAAATGTAAAATCGCGCACTACAGCCAAAGTTTCTGTCCTGCACCGTACAAACCAACAAGCATTGTAAACATCCTAAAGGCAAACCTTAGCACATTATTTTTATAATACAATGGAATTGTACAAGGGGATAATTATTTTTGATGAAAAGTTTCTGTAATTAAGATTCACAAAGTTTCCGTGAGCATGAACAAAGTTCAAGGCTAGCTCGCACTTCAATAATGCTTGTCTTTCTCACTTTCACTTTCCTTTTTGAAAAGTTTTTAGGTTCCCCTCTTTATTTTTTGTGTTTTTAAACTATATGAAATCACTCAACAGAAATAAATGACTCTCTAAAACTTCCGGGTTGTCTCCCTGGCAGCGCTTTCTTTAAAGCCATTAAGCTAGGCATATAGTGCTCAAGTAATGAATCCACCCGGATCCCAAGGTATATCAAAGCCAATTTTAATTAACAATGATTTGTAATTTAGTAGTGAGCACAAAGTAACATATATCAAGCAACAACGAAGTCTAACTCTCTTCCTATGCATCGGCATGTCATAAAAGAACAATTCATGCACACCAAGTAAAGGCCAATGCATAGTATAAGCAGTTTCTTGCAATTCTATCATGTTGGAAACATAAAGAGGTAGAGACATAGTTCCTCTCTCATAATAATTGCAAGTAGGAGCAGCAATCACATGCATATTACATTCATCAAAATTATCATGTGCAATGGTAAAAGGCAACCCATGAATGTAATCCTTAATAAGCACAAACTTCTCTGATAAAGTGTGGTTGGGAGAATTTAAAAAGATAATAGGACTATCATGCGTGGGTGCAATAGCAACAATCTGATGTTTAACATAAGGAACTATAGAAAGTTCATCTCCATAAGCATAATTCATATTGGCATCTTGGCCACAAGCATAACAAGCATCATCAAAAAGGGATATTTCAAACAAATTCAAGGGATCGTAGCAATCATCATAGCAATCATCCTTCAGTAAGCACGAAGGGGAATTAAATAATGTATGAGTTGGAGGGTTACTCTCATTAGAAGGTGGGCACGGGTAGCTAATCCGCTCTTCCTACTTCTGTTCTTCGCTCTCCTCATCATCTTTTTCATCTAATGAGCTCACAGTTTCATCAATTTCTTCTTCCATAGCTTCCTGCAAAATATTAGTCTCTTCTTGGACAGCGTTGACTTTCTTCATAAAAGCATTAATATAGTAATTGTATTCATAATTTTCATAGCAATATCCAAGTATAGCAAGATTTTCCGGCCTATAACCATCATCATCAAAAGCTTCATACTTTTCAAACAAAGCTTCAATATCATAGGCAGCCTTAAAAGCAACAAATTCTTCTATTTGTTCCACATCATAGTAATAATATATACCATTAGCATAAGAAGCTAAGGTTTCATTATCGTTAAATTTGCATGAAAAGGGGAGGTGTGGAGCCTCCATCCTAGAGCAACAAGTAATATCATATCTCAAGCATAGATTCCAGGCATACCAAGGCAACATAATAAATTGATCCCATAATAGTTTCCCTTTTTGTGTCGAGCGACAATCCCTAAAGTATTCACGTTGATCCAACATGTCTCCCATTATAAAGTTGAATGGGGTTTTCTTAGGATTATCAAAGTAGTACATAATATCTCTCACATAATGAGAATCGGGGGTTTTAGGAGTTACCCCATCTACATGAGTAGCAAGTACCTCTAATTTTTTTTGGTATTTTGTGTTCCATATCCATAACTAAAGATAGAGAACAACTAAGAACAATAAATAAAAATTACTTAGTGATAAAGCAAACAAGCACGCACGAGAATATTCACCCCACGCTATGACTCCCCGGCAACGGCGCCAGAAAAAGGTCTTGATGACCCACAAGTGTAGGGGATCGCAACAGTTTTCGATAAGTAAGAGTGTCGAACCCAACGAGGAGCTAAAGGTAGAATAAATATTCCCTCAAGTTCTATCGACCACCGATACAACTCTACGCACGCTTGACGTTCGCTTTACCTAGAACAAGTATGAAACTAGAAGTGCTTTGTAGGTGTGATAGGATAGATTTGCAAGATAATAAAGAGCACGTAAATAAAGGCTAGGGGATGTTTAGATAGAGATGCAATAAAGTAAGTATTAGTAGAGAGCTTTTTGTTACGAGAAAGTTATTTGTCCAAGGTAATCGATAACTAGACCGGTAATCATTGTTGCAATTCTATTTGAGGGAGAGGCATAAGCTAACATACTTTCTCTACTTGGATCATATGAACTTATGACTGGAACTCTAGCAAGCATCCGCAACTACTAAAGATTCATTAAGGTAAAACCCAACAATAGCATTAAAGTATCAAGTCCCCTTTTATCCCATACGCAAAAAACCTACTTACTCGGGTCTGTCCTTCTGTTTACTCACGCCACCCACCATAAGCAAATCATAAACATATTGCAAACCCTACAGCAGGGATCCCTCACGCTTGCGCGACACGGAGAGCACCATAGGACAGCACCAATAATAAAACATGCAACTCAAACCAATCACGATCATCAATTAACCCATAGGACAAAACGGATCTACTCAAACATCATAAGATAGCCATACATCATTGGGAAATAATATATAGCGTTGAGCACAATGTTTAAGTAGAGATTACAACGAGTAAGAGAGAGGTTACACCACTACATAGAGGGAGGAAGAGTTGGTGATGAAGGCGGTGAAATTGTTGGTGAAGATCGCGGTGATGATGATGGCCCCCGGCAGCACTCCGACGCCACCGGAAGCAAGGGGGAGAGGGCCCCCCTTCTTCTTCTTATTCCTTGACCTCCTCCCTAGATGGGAGAAGGGTTTCCCCTCTGGTCCTTGGCTCCCATGGTGTGGGAGGGGCGAGAGCCCCTCCGAGATTTGATCTATCTCTCTGTTTCTCTCTGTTTCTGCGTTCTCAGATTCTACCCCTTCACCGTTTCCTTTATAACTGGAGATCCGTAACTCCGATTGGGGTGAATCTTTCGCCCAGATCTTTCTCATAAAATTATCTTTCTTGCGCCAAAAGAAGAGCGTCAACCGCCTTATGGGTGGCCCACGAGAGCTCAGGCCACGCCCAGGGGGGAGGGCGCGCCCCCTGTCTCGTGGCCACCCCGGACACCGTTTCGCATTGATTTTACTTCCTAAAAATCATAAATATTCCAAAAAAAATCTCCGTCCGTTTTTATCCCGCTTGGACTCCGTTTGATATTGGGTTTCTGCGAAACAAAAAACATGCAATAGACAGGAACTGGCACTGGGCACTGGATCTATATGTTAGTCCCAAAAAATAGTATAAAAAGTTGCCAAAAGTATATAAAATTTGAATAATATTGGCATCGAACAATCAAAAATTATAGATACGACGGAGACGTATTAGCATCCCCAAGCTTAATTCCTGCTCGTCCTCGAGTAGGTAAATGATAAAAAAGATAATTTTTGATGAGGAATGCTACCTAGCATAATCTTGATCATATGTCTAATCATGGCATGAATATTAAGACATGAGTGATTCAAAGCAATAGTCTATCATTTGACATAAAAACAATAATACTTCGAGCGTACCAATAAAGCAATCATGTATTTTCAAAACAACATGGCCAAAGAAAGTTATCCCTACAAAATCATATAGTCTGGCTATTGCTCTATCTTCATCACACAAAGTATTTAATCATGCACAACCCAGATGACAAGCCAAGCAATTGTTTCATACTTTAATAATCTCAAACTTTTTCAACTTTCACGCAATACATGAGCGTGAGCCATGGACATAGCACTATAGGTGGAATAGAATATGATGGTGGAGGTTATGTGGAGAAGACAAAAAAGGGAGAAAGTCTCACATCAACTAGGCGTATCAACGGGCTATGGAGATGGCCATCAATAGATATTAATGTGAGTGAGTAGGGATTGCCATGCAACAGATGCACTAGAGCTATAAGTGTATGAAAGCGCAAACTGAAACTAAGTGGGTGTGCATCCAACTTGCTTGCTCATGAAGACCTCGGGCATTTGAGGACCCATCATCGGAATATACAAGCCAAGTTTTATAATGAAAATTCCCACTAGTATATGAAAGTGAAAGCATAGGAGAAGACTTTCTCTATGAAGAACATGGTGCTACTTTGAAGCACAAGTGTGGTAAAAGGATAGTAACATTGCCCCTTCTCTCTTTTTCTCTCATTTTTTCTTTTATTTTTCATTTTTTTATTTTTTTTCTTTCTTTTTGGTGGGCTTCTTTGGCCTCTTTTTAATTTGGGCTTCTTTGGCCTCTTTTATTTTTTATAAAGTTTGGAGTCTCATCCCGACTTGTGGGGGAATCATAGTCTCCTTCATCCTTTCCTCACTGAGGCAATGCTCTAATAATGATGATCATCACACTTTTATTTACTTACAACTCAATATCTAGAACAAAGATATGACTCTATATGAATGCCTCCGGCGGTGTACCGGGATGTGCAATGATCTAGAGTAGCAATGACATCAAAAAACGTCATGATAGCTATCTTACATCATGCAAAGCAATATGACAATGAATGCTCAAGTCATGTATATGATGATGATGGAAGTTGCATGGCAATATATCTCGGAATGGCTATGGAAATGCCATGATAGGTGTCACAGCCCTAGCTCAGCCCCTGCCTTTGCTTGTTTCTCTTGTCATCATGTTTACAATTTAAATAAACTTGAAATGGGGATTGATAAACCCTAGCAAAAATGCAATTCAAATAGGTTCAACCAAAATATTTTCAATGACCTCAAAATATCCTTTTAAAATGTTCATGATTTATGGAAAAAGGTGAAAGCCTCTACCAGAGATGATGCATATTTTTCCAGGACATTTTGGTCATTGAATTAAATCATTATGATATTGAGTTGGAGTTTAAAATTACCATTAAATATTGGTTGCTCCAAATATTCTGAAATTTGTTGTGTGGTTTGAAAATAATTCAAATATTCCTCACAAAAATTTACAGAATTAACCAAAGTGTTTTGGTTAGTATTTTATTTGCAAAACTGTAGCAGAAATTAGAAAAACTGAAACAAATAATAAAGAGAGGGAGAGAAGGCCACCAGGTCACCTACCTAACCTACCTGGCCCAAACTTACCTGGCGCCCCACCTGGCCCAGCTCCTCCAGCCGGCCCGGCCCATCTGGCCGTGCCAGTCATCACCTATCTCTGCTAGTAGGTAGAGGAGGGAGACAGCGCACGCACGCGCGAGGCGCCACGCCTCCTCCTTGCTCGCCTGCCTCATCGGGCGCCTCGAAGCCCCTCCTCGACGCCACGCGGCCCCCTCAACGCTCTCTCACTCTCCCCATGCTCATCCCCTCCTCTGGCCCCCTTCCTCTCTCTTCCCCGAGCACCGCTGACCCACCCAGGAGAACCGCAGGGTCGTCTTCATCATCTACGCAGAGCCACGCGACGCCTGCCACCCTGCATCGCCGGCTACCTCGCCTTCTCCCCCCTCGGACACCGAGATCGCCACGGTCGCGCCGTCTGCTCCGAGCCTTCCCCGAGCCTGCTTCGACGCCCCCTGCACTCCCCGTGTGCTCCTCTTCCTCCTCCCCCCTTCCCATTCTCGCTCTCAAGCTCCGCAGCGACCGCACCAAGCTCGACCGCGCCCGCCGCCGCCACCGCACGTCGCTGTCATGGCCAGAGCCACAGTGGCTCGAAGCCGGGCACACCACCGTGCTCCACACCTCACTAGGAGCACGTAGCACACACCAAAGCCTCCCCTAGCGTCCTGCATCACCTAGCCCACCGTTGGCCGAACTCCGGTCGCCGCCGTCGTCGTGGCTGCCGTAGCCTCCGGCCACCCCAGCTCTTCCCACTTGCCCTGCTAGATGCGCGCGAGCCCCAGCTATGCATAGGACCAAACCCCAGTCGATTTGGTCGACCGTGGGCAAAACCCGAGCCAACCCAGTGTGCCTCCTCCGTGTTTCGGTCACCGCCGGCGTAACTCCGGCGATGGTGACGTGGCCGCTTAGTTTAGGTTAACGACGCACTTAGTCTACACTTAGTTACACTGACAGCCGGGCCCCACTGCCTAATTAAACTTAGATTAGTTTCTGCTTAGTATTAACTAATCACAGCGGCCCCACGCGTCAGCGTTGACCAAGCTGACGTGGCCGTTGACTGGGTCCACATGTCAGCGACACTAATCAGCCCCAGTCACTGACCAGTGGACCCCACTGGTCAGCTTTGACCTGAACCCGCCCTGTTGACCTGATGACGTTAGGGTGATGTCATGCTGATGCAGTAAATGATTTTCTGGATTTAAAATAAATCAGAAAATCCAGAAAATACCACAAACTTCTAAAATTCATAGAAATTCAACCGTAACTCCAAATTAAATAATTTACATATGAAAAATGATCAGAAAAACCCAATCTATCCATCTGTACCATTTGCATGCATGTTTGAACAACTTAAATCTGCTGTATACAACAATTTGAATAAATGGCATTTGAAATGCCTTATGTGGAGTTTGAATTTGAACCTAGGGTTCAAACCAACTTCATTTAACCTGCTGCTAGTTGCATTAGCTCAAACCACAGCATATTGCCATTCATGATCATGCATCATATTGTGCATTGCATTGATTGTGCTTCTTCTTTGTTTGTCGGTGCTTGTCCCCTCTCAGTAAGACGTGTACCGACGATGTGATCGATGACACCAATGAAGAAATATACTATCTTCAGAAGTGCCAGGCAAGCAAAACCCCCTTGTTCATTCTGATACAATCCTACTCTCTCGCTCCTGCTCTATTTTACTGCATTAGGACAACAACGATACAACTGTTACTTGCTGCGGTAGTTGAACCCCTTTATCCTCTGCATGACCTGTCATTGCCACAGTAAATAGATGAAACCCACTAGCATGAGTAGGAGTTGTTTAAGCCCTGATGTGCCTACTCATTCATGCTTGTTTGTCATGCCTGCTACTGCTTAGAGTTGAGTCAGGTCTAATTCATCGAGGATGAATCGGAGGTGTGTGAACATGTCCTACTGTGTGTGAGCTAAGTGTGTGGACACGATTTGGTAAAGGTAGCGGTGAGAGGCCATGTAGGAGTACATAGTGGGTTGTCTCATTGCAGCCGTCCTCAGGAACTGAGTTCTGTGTTTGTGATCCATGAACAGCTACTACCACTCATTGGGATCCTTAATTGACCCTCTCGGCTTCTTAATCACCCTTGTTCTCTGTCCAGGAGTCGCAACTAGTTTCTGGTGTTGGTAGGTAGTGCTATTTTTCTACCAAGTGGCACCCGGCAGGGTGGGCTTGGGACAGACTAGGCACACGTGGCCTGGTGTACCGAGTGGCACCCGGATGGTGGGCTCGGGAACCCTGCACACATCGTTTGGGGCCGTGAGCGACACCCCGGCCGGATCTCCTTGCGGATGGAACCCGAATAGGCGATAAACCTGGACGAGAGACTTGAGTTTTTAGGTAGGCCGTGGCCGACTCCCTCGCCCGGCTTCCGCTTGAAGGTTGCCGAGGTACATGACGTGTACAGGGCGATAAGTGGCGAGAGCGTGTGTGAAGAAGTACATCCCTGCAGGGTTATCATTATCTATTCGAATAGCCGGATTCCTCGGATATGGAAACTTGGACCCCTTGCATAGTTCATAGACAAGTGAAAGTGGATACTCTAAAATGCGCAAGATAAGCGTGAGTGCTATGGATGGCGTTCTCGTAGGGAGACGGGAGCAGATCCATAGTGGTGTATTGATATGGTGAATATGTGGACTCGTGTGCGCCACCTCAAAAGAGTTACATTGCAGTCGTAGTTCAGGATAGCCACCGAGTCAAAGCTGGCTTGCTGCAGTCAAATTCCACCATCCCCTTTGTTGATAATGATGCATATGTAGTTAGTTCTGATGTAAGTCTTGCTGGGTACATTTGTACTCACGTTTGCCTATTTTACGTTTTGCAGAGATTTCCTTCTCACTAGTAGTTCCGCGTGGACTTTGACGTTTAGCTTGTTACCTCAGCTACAATCTTGTGCCCTCGGCAGGATCTGGTAGATAGTCAGGCTTCTCAGCCTTTTTCATTTCTAGATGTCTGTACTCAGACATGTTAAGCTTCCGCATGTGCTTTGACTTGTATGCTCTGATTGTTGGGTCATGAGACCCATGTTTGTAATATCTCGCTCCTCGGAGCCTATTGAATAAAATACTTGAGTTGTAGAGTCATGTTGTGATGCCATGTTGTATTTGCACATATCGAGCATATTGTGTGTATGTTATTGAAATTCTTGGTATGTGTGGGATCTGACTATCTAGTTGTTTATCCTTAGTAGCCTCTCTTACCGGGAAATGTCTCCTAGTGCTTCCACTGTGCCATGGTAGCTTGCTACTGCTCCTGAACACTTAGGCTGGTCGGCATGTGTCCTTCTTCGTTCCTGTGTCTGTCCCTTCGGGGAAATGTCACGCGATGAATACTGGAGTCCTGCTAGCCCGCTACAGCCCGGTTCACCGGAGTCCTGCTAGCCCAGTGCGACAGCCTGGATTCACTCGCTAATGACCGACACGTTCGATGCTGGGTCATGAATGCCTGTCCCTGTAAGTTTGTGCCACTTTGGGTTTACGACTAGCCATGTCAGCCCGGGCTCCTTATCATATGGATGCTAGCGACACTATCATATACGTGTGCCAAAAGGCGCAAACGGTCCCGGGCAAAGGTAAGGCGACACCCGTGGGAATACCGTGCGTGAGGCCGCAAAGTGATATGAGGTGTTACATGCTAGATCGATGTGGCATTGAGTCGTGGTCCTGACAGCTTTGGTATCAGAGCTTGACTGCCTGTAGGATTACCAAGCCAAACTGGTCGAAGTTGTGTCTAGAAATGCTTTAGTTATGTAAGGGAATTGATTGTGGGATGGAACGTAAGGCTCTTTTTACTCCTTATACCTTATGGCCTTCTGATCTGAGTCATCCTATCTTTCCTACGGGGTTAAGGAACTAGGCTCTCTCCTTTTTCTATCAGGATCACGTGTTACTAATCTGTAGACTTATAGGATTGTTGGATCCAAGCCTCAGTTCTGTTTCTACTATATCCGTGTATTCATAGTTGATCTCAGAACCTTGATATTATGATGATCGAGTGGTTATGCCACCATTTGTAGGATGTCTTAAATCTTTTTCGAGCATTTACAGCCGTTATGCTGTCCGAGTCATCCCAGATTTCTAAACAGTCTGATGCATTTGCAAATCCCTTCTTACTGTTCCGATGTTCCTTGGGCCAGGTTAATCACACTAATTGCTGAGTTGAGGTATTCTATTGCCTCGACATATATGTTGGAGTTCTTATTATGACCCTAGGTGTCTTAGGGGATCATCTAGTAATCTAGCCATGATTTGTGTTCCCAGTGTGATGATTCTGGCCATCAGTCTCGAAAGCATCCCGCGATGCCACTTAGTATGTAGGTATTCCACTTCTGGGTTTTGAACCCGAGATTCACCCTACTTACCTCGTGTTGATAGTGTTTGATAGTTCCTTTAGGATATTAGTAACCTTTGCGATAGTCCTCGAGGTCCGTGGTATATCGTTCTTCCAAATACCATGAACCATTCTTGGTAGGAGTTCTTTTGAACCAAAAGATCACAACCAGAGTGCTTTTGATGAGTTCTCCATTCCATATTGTGAATCTGCCAGTTCTACCCTTTCGCATGGGTTGTCCGGAAGAAATGTTGAGCTTCGCTCGACATACTAATCTATGCATCCACAACTCAGAAAGTTATATGTTCCTTTGAGTTGTCCCTCTTCAGTCGTATTCCGATCTTCGTCTATCAATTGATAGTCAGGAGTAGTTGTGCATCCGTGTTACCGATGCCTAGTATTCTTGTGGTCCGTCAAGCCATCCTATTCCGGAATGACTAGGAGAAACAAACTCCAGTACCTCATCCACATCTAGGATTGGGTCAAAGTAGTTGTATTCCATGGATCAAAATGCCAATCCAGCTTTTGTTCTGTTCTACCTTGAAGTATTACCATCTTTATGTCAGGAATATCATGGGAAATGCACACCATCCTATGAACTCTTGATACAGTGATACTTCTCGACATCATTATTCATTCCTCGGTTCCGTGTTATTGTAACCGGAACACCGACAAGTGAATCGTGATGTGTGAAATCTATGATCCTAGCAACTCCGTTGCTTGGTAGTTAAGGGACAATAATTTCATTCTTAGCGTGTTGGGTTTTGAATCATCATTCTAAGATTGATCGTGCTACCTAGTCCTTATTTCTGGTGCACTCTTGATCAATGAGTTAGGATTATCCAATCCCTTGCTTATTTCACCATATCATCTTGCCCTAAAAAGCAAGATTGTTCTCGAGCATAGTGACATATCGGTGGTTCATGATTTTCCGTATATCTTCTCGGAAGTATTACCAGGTTGTCACCTAACCGCTATGCTGAGCTCGTGATCAAGTTGGTTTCTTGTAAACCACCCCTTCTCCAAGAATCTGTGTTGGATACCCCTGAGCTAGTTGGTTAAGCTAAACGACAACTTGGAGAGTTGGAAGATAAAAGCTTGTCTGACCTAGATCATGTTAAGGGATATATTTTTGTGTGTGTGTGCGTTGAAGAAAGATGATATCTTCATCAATTGGTCCTTGTGATCAGTTGTTGGACCTATTGTCTTACCCCATTTTTGATTTGAGTATGGGCTATCATCAAATCAATTCAGAACCAACGATGTTCGTAATGTTGTCTTACTCGTGGTTGTTTCCTCGAGCATACACCATTATATCTTTTGGTCTGACCAATACTATCACATTGTTCACATAATGGTGGAAATCCAGTGATATGGAAATTCCGATGAGTTGCTGTTGAGCCCATCAGCAGTATTTTGTCTCCCCCATGATTCATATTGAACATCAACCTAGTGTTGGAAACTTTGTAAGCAATGTCTTCATGTTCCGCTCATGAAGCTTATGCTTGGATGGAAGAAGTGACTTCCTCGAATTCATGTGCATTTGGTGCAAGTTGCCGCCGTGAGTTCGAGAAAGATTGTTTTTGTTTCCTCTGGTACCATCCCAAATCAATTATGCATGTGCGAATGTATTCTATGGTTTGGTAGATTAATTACCTCCACTCCATATGTATTCCCTAGCACACTAAGCCACTGACTGATTTGTTCAGGAAAAGGAGTTAAGTGCTAATCCTTGGTAATGCACAAGACTTTGATATCCCCGATGATGGTTCCCAACCTGAACTCGGTAGTGTTTTATTATAAGACTACTACGTGGCCATGCTTGTCTAGGACAGCGTGTTCACATGTATGTAGCAGGACCAACTCATGTTTTGGAGCTTGCTATCGTAGTTTTTTTCCTGAGAATCTCGCAACGTCATCTCATCGATTTGTGTTGCAAACTTTCATTTTTTCTAGACTTGATGAGTCTGGAATGTCCTGACCCCAACCAGATCTGAATCTCAGGTAGATATGATGGTTGGAACAACTCCCAAGAACTACTATATTAGTCTCTCTGTAACCCGGTAAAGTGGATGTCGTGGCCAACACGTCCAGCCGAAAGACCCGTTATTGTAGTATCTTGTTTGAGAAAGTTGGCCACCTCCCCATAAGGATTTCGTAGGATTTATTCCAGCAGTTACTCCTTATGGATTTTTGTGTTCCCGAAGTCCGACCTTTTACTTGATGTTATAGATATCAAACCATATCTATGAATGGGGTACACTAGCACATCAAGGAGAACATTAGAAACGGAGTGCTAAATGTCTCTCGGTCGATCATCCATATTTTGTTCCCTTGGCCCCGCTAAGGTGAAATCTGAGAAGGTTATCTTCCTTTGCATCTGCATCGTCCATCGCTGTTCATCATGGTAGTACGTTGTGTTACCAGGATCCTTGACACGTATATTGGTAAAACCTTGATGAACATGGAAATGCTCAAGTTATTGAGAGCACGCACAAGCGCTAGGTGTTATCATCGGCACTAACTGGGATTGCTCTCAGTTTCCTCGGTTATGCTATAACTTCTCAAACAGTGGACTCACTCTCTACTGTTGAGCTTCTCCCCAGTTACTAAAATCATCCCTTGTGTTGTTTTCAACAAGGTAATCCACATCATCCATTCTAATCCGGGTATGCCATTCTACCAAAACCCCTCCAAACGATCGTTCGAGAATTGCCTTAGGCTGGTATACAGAGTTTCAATGATCTTTGAATCAAGGTAATTCTTTTTGCCACTTAAGGGATATTTCTACGGGTCACCTCTCCCAAGGTGCCCCGTTATGGGATCATAGTAATTGTTTCCTCGCTACTTTGGAACCCTCATCAAATTGTTTCTTCCGTCCCTCCTGATGCATGTCTTGCCTCTCAGCTCCAGAGATGTTTCTACGTCTCATTCCGTGAGTTGATCTTGTGATCATTGAGATGATCCTAAGTTGCTCGAACCTCAAGAAGATCGATTCTTCTAAAATTCTTCTTTCCCTCTTGTTGTTATGTTAGTTGGAGTTCTCAGGGCAAGACGTCGATACAAGATGATGATCGAATCAAGGTTCTTATGGAGTGCAACCTGGATCGTGAAGATTGTGCTAGCTTCGTGTCCCCTCTGTCTTCTTACCTCACGTCTTGAATCTCGGGTCGAGATTCTTGTTTAGTGGGGGTGAGTTGTCACAGCCCTAGCTCAGCCCTTGCCGCCTTTGCTTGTTTCTCTTGTCATCATGTTTACAATTTAAATAAACTTGAAATGGGGATTGATAAACCCTAGCACAAATGCAATTCAAATAGGTTCAACCAAAATATTTTCAATGACCTCAAAATATCCTTTTAAAATGTTCATGATTTATGGAAAAAGGTGAAAGCCTCTACCAGAGATGATGCATATTTTTCCAGGACATTTTGGTCATTGAATTAAATCATTATGATATTGAGTTGGAGTTTAAAATTACCATTAAATATTGGTTGCTCCAAATATTCTGAAATTTGTTGTGTGGTTTGAAAATAATTCAAATATTCCTCACAAAAATTTACAGAATTAACCAAAGTGTTTTGGTTAGTATTTTATTTGCAAAACAGTAGCAGAAATTAGAAAAACTGAAACAAATAATAAAGAGAGGGAGAGAAGGCCACCAGGTCACCTACCTAACCTACCTGGCCCAAACTTACCTGGCGCCCCACCTGGCCCAGCTCCTCCAGCCGGCCCGGCCCATCTGGCCGTGCCAGTCATCACCTACCTCTGCCAGTAGGCAGAGGAGGGAGACAACGCACGCACGCGCGAGGCACCATGCCTCCTCCTTGCTCGCCTGCCTCACCGGGCGCCTCGAAGCCCCTCCTCGACGCTACGCGGCCCCCTCGACGCTCTCTCACTCTCCCCATGCTCATCCCCTCCTCTGGCCCCTTCCTCTCTCTTCCCCGAGCGCCGCCGTCGCCGCCGCTTGCCGTAGCCGTGCCCGCCGAGCTCCCCTCGCCTCGCTGACCCGCCCAGGAAAACCGCAGGGTCGTCTTCATCATCTACGCAGAGCCATGCGACGCCTGCCGCCCTACATCGCCGGCTACCTCGCCTTCTTCCCCCTCGGACGCCGAGATCGCCACGACCGCGCCGTCTGCTCCGAGCCTTCCCCGAGCCCGCTTTGACGCCCCCTGCACTCCCCGTGAGCTCCTCTTCCTCCTCCCCCTTCCCGTTCTCGCTCTCAAGCACCGCAGCGACCGCACCGAGCTCGACCGCGCCCGCCGCCGCCACCGCACGTCGCCGTCATGGCCAGAGCCACAGTGGCTCGAAGCCGGGCACACCACCGTGCTCCACACCTCACCAGGAGCACATAGCACACACCAAAGCCTCCCCTAGCGCCTTGCATCACCTAGCCCGCAGTTTGCCGAACTCCGGTCACCACCGTCGTCGTGGTTGCCGTCGCCTCCGGCCACCCCAACTCTTCCCACTTGCCCTGCTAGATGCGCGCGAGCCCCAGCTATGCATAGGACCAAACCCCGGTCGATTTGGTCGACCGTGGGCAAAACCCGAGCCAACCCAGTGTGCCTCCCCCGCGTTTCGGTCGCCGCCGGCATAACTCCGGCGATGCTGACGTGGCCGCTTAGTTTAGGTTAACGACGCACTTAGTCTACACTTAGTTACACTGACAGCCGGGCCCCACTGCCTAATTAAACTTAGATTAGTTTCTGCTTAGTATTAACTAATCACAGCTGCCGCACGCGTCAGCGTTGACCAAGCTGACGTGGCCGTTGACTGGGTCCACATGTCAGCGACACTAATCAGCCCCAGTCACTGACCAGTGGACCCCACTGGTCAGGTTTGACCTGAACCCGCCCTGTTGACCTGATGATGTTAGGGTGATGTCATGCTGACGCAGTAGATGATTTTCTGGATTTAAAATAAATCAGAAAATCCAGAAAATACCACAAACTTCTAAAATTCATAGAAATTCAACCGTAACTCCAAATTAAATAATTTACATATGAAAAATGATCAGAAAAACCCAATCTATCCATCTGTACCATTTGCATGCATGTTTGAACAACTTAAATCTGCTGTATACAACAATTTGAATAAATGGCATTTGAAATGCCTTATGTGGAGTTTGAATTTGAACCTAGGGTTCAAACCAACTTCATTTAACCTGCTGCTAGTTGCATTAGCTCAAACCACAGCATATTGCCATGTCATGATCATGCATCATATTGTGCATTGCATTGATTGTGCTTCTTCTTTGTTTGTCGGTGCTTGTCCCCTCTCAGTAAGACGTGTACCAACGATGTGATCGATGACACCAATGAAGAAATATACTATCTTCAGAAGTGCCAGGCAAGCAAAACCCCCTTGTTCATTCCGATACAATCCTACTCTCTCGCTCCTGCTCTATTTTACTGCATTAGGACAACAACGATACAACTGTTACTTGCTGCGGTAGTTGAACCCCTTTATCCTCTGCATGACCTGTCATTGCCACAGTAAATAGATGAAACCCACTAGCATGAGTAGGAGTTGTTTGAGCCCTGATGTGCCTACTCATTCATGCTTGTTTGTCATGCCTGCTACTGCTTAGAGTTGAGTCAGGTCTAATTCATCGAGGATGAATCGGAGGTGTGTGAACATGTCCTACTATGTGTGAGCTAAGTGTGTGAACACGATTTGGTAATGGTAGCAGTGAGAGGCCATGTAGGAGTACATGGTGGGTTGTCTCATTGCAGCCGTCCAAAGGAACTGAGTTCTGTGTTTGTGATCCATGAACAGCTACTACCACTCATTGGGATCCTTAATTGACCCTCTCGGCTTCTTAATCACCCTTGTTCTCTGTCCAGGAGTCGCAACTAGTTTCTGGTGTTTGTAGGTAGTGCTATTTTTCTACCAAGTGGCACCCGACAGGGTGGGCTTGGGACAGACTAGGCACACGTGGCCTGGTGTACCGAGTGGCACCCGGATGGTGGACTCGGGAACCCTGCACACATCGTTTGGGGCCGTGAGCGACACCCCGGCCGGATCTCCTTGCGGATGGAACCCGAATGGGCGATAAACCTGGACGAGAGACTTGAGTGTTTAGGTAGGCCGTGGCCGACTCCCTCGCCCGGCTTCCGCTTGAAGGTTGCCGAGGTACATGACGTGTACAGGGCGATAAGTGGCGAGAGCGTGTGTGAAGAAGTACACCCCTGCAGGGTTATCATTATCTATTCGAATAGCCGGATTCCTCGGATATGGAAACTTGGACCCCTTGCACAGTTCATAGACAAGTGAAAGTGGATACTCTAAAATGCGCAAGATAAGTGTGAGTGCTATGGATGGCGTTCTCGTAGGGAGACGGGAGCGGATCCATAGTGGTGTATTGATATGGTGAATATGTGGACTCGTGTGCGCCACCTCAAAAGAGTTACATTGCAGTCGTAGTTCAGGATAGCCACCGAGTCAAAGCTGGCTTGCTGCAGTCAAACTCCACCATCCCCTTTGTTGATAATGATGCATATGTAGTTAGTTCTGATGTAAGTCTTGCTGGGTACATTTGTACTCACGTTTGCCTATTTTACGTTTTGCAGAGATTTCCTTCTCACTAGTAGTTCCGCGTGGACTTCGACGTTTAGCTTGTTACCTCAGCTACGATCTTGTGCCCTCGGCAGGATCTGGTAGATAGTCAGGCTTCTCAGCCTTTTTCATTTCTAGATGTCTGTACTCAGACATGTTAAGCTTCCGCATGTGCTTTGACTTGTATGCTCTGATTGTTGGGTCATGAGACCCATGTTTGTAATATCTCGCTCCTCAGAGCCTACTAAATAACATACTTGAGTTGTAGAGTCATGTTGTGATGCCATGTTGTATTTGCACATATCGAGCATATTGTGTGTATGTTATTGAAATTCTTGGTATGTGTGGGATCTGACTATCTAGTTGTTTATCCTTAGTAGCCTCTCTTACCAGGAAATGTCTCCTAGTGCTTCCACTGAGCCATGGTAGCTTGCTACTGCTCCGGAACACTTAGGCTGGCCGGCATGTGTCCTTCTTCGTTCCTGTGTCTGTCCCTTCGGGGAAATGTCACGCGATGAATACCGGAGCCCTGCTAGCCCGCTACAGCCCGGTTCACCGGAGTCCTACTAGCCCAGTGCTACAACCTGGATTCACTCATTGATGACTGACACGTTCGATGCTGGGTCATGAATGCCTGTCCCTGTAAGTTTGTGCCACTTTGGGTTTACGACTAGCCATGTCAGCCCGGGCTCCTTATCATATGGATGCTAGTGACACTATCATATACGTGTGCCAAAAGGCGCAAACGCTCCCGGGCAAAGGTAAGGCGACACCCGTGGAAATACCGTGCGTGAGGCCGCAAAGTGATATGCGGTGTTACATGCTAGATCGATGTGGCATTGAGTCGGGGTCCTGACAATAGGTAGGTATGGTGGCTGTTTTGAGGAATATATAAGGAGGCTTATGTGTGACAGAGCGTATCATATCACGGGGACGCACACGTCAGTTTGACCCAGTCAACGCCGTGTTGACTGCTGACGTCATGATGATGTCAGCATACACTATTCTGGATGATGTTGATGTAAAATAATTAAATAAATTCTAAAAATGATTAAATCTTTTAAAATTAATATAAAATAAATCGTAGCTTGGATGGAAAAACTTTGTACATGAAAGTTTCTCAGAACGACGAGACGAATCTAGATACGCAGCCCGTTCGTCTGCAACACGTCCCTAGCATAGTGAACCTGCAACATTTCACCTCCGGTTCATCTGTCCGAAAACGCGAAACGCCGGGGATACTTTCCCGGATGTTTCCCCCCTTCATCGGTATCACCTACTACCACATTAGGGCACACATAGGACCGCGTATTACCATGTTATGCTTTTTGATGCTTTGATTGCTTTGTTATTTATTGTGTTCCCCCTCCGTTACTTCTTCCTGTAGACCCCAAGACTGCCGGCGACCCCAGTTCGACTACGGAGTTGACGACCCCTCCTGGCCAGAGCAACCAGGCAAGCCCCCCCCCCCTTGATCACCAGATATCTCCTATTCTTCTCTCTACTTCTTGCATTAGAGTAGTGTAGCATGTTGCTGTTCGGTTACTCCTATTCTGTTGCATAGCCTATCACTATTGCTATAGTCATTAATACCTTACCCGAATCCTAAATGCCTACTATAGGATGCTAGTTTATCATCATTGGCCCTACATTCTTGTTAGTCTGCCTTGCTGTACTATCGGGCCGTGATCACTCAGGAGGTGATCACGGGTATGTACTATACATATATACATACTATGCAGATGGTGACTAAAGTGGGGTCGGCTCGTTGACTACCCGCACGTGATTCCGATGTGGGGGCTGGAAGGACAGGTGGCTCCATCCCGGTAGAGGTGGGCCTGGGTTCCCGACGGCCCCCGACTGTTACTTTGAGGCGGAGCGACAGGGCAGGTTGAGACCACCTAGGCGAGAGGTGGGCCGGGCCCTGGTCGGCGTTCGCAGTAACTTCATAATAACACGCTTAACGAGATCTTGGTATTTGATCTGAGTCTGGCCACTGGCCTATACGTACTAACCAACTACGCGGGAACAGTTATGGGCACTCGACGTCGTGGTATCAGCCGAAGCCTTCTTGACGTCAACGACTGAGCGGCACGCGCCGGATTGGACCATAAGCCTACGCTTGTATTAAGGGGGCTAGGTCTACTTCCGTCCGCGTTCGCAACGTGCAGGTGTGCAATGGGTGATGGGCCCAGACCCCTGCGCGCATATGATTTAGACCGGCATGCTGACCTCTCTGTTGTGCCTAGGTGGGGCTGCGACGTGTTGATCTTCCGAGGCCGGGCATGACACAGGAAAGTGTGTCCGGCCAGAGGGATCGAGCGTGTTGGGTTATGTGGTGCACCCCTACAGGGAAGTTGATCTATTCGAATAGCCGTGTCCCTCGGTAAAAGGACGACCCGGAGTTGTACCTTGACCTTATGACAACTAGAACTGGATACTTAATAAAACACAACCAGACAAGTTCCAGAGATAACCCGGTGATCGCTTTCCCACAGGGCTACGAGGGGAGGATCGCCGGGTAGGATTATGCTATGCGATGCTACTTGGAGGACTTCAATCTACTCTCTTCTACATGCTGCAAGATGGATGCTGCTAGAAGCTAGTATTCGATATGACTATCTATCCCCCTCTTAGTCTGGCATTCTGCAGTTTAGTTCACTGATATTGCCTCTTTACACATATACCCATGCATATGTAGTGTAGATCCTTGAATGTGAGTACTTTGGATGAGCACTAACGGTTGCTTTGCTCCCTCTTTTCCCCCTTTTCCTCTTCTTCCCGGACATCGCAATCAGATGTGGCAGCCCAGGAGCTAGATGCCGCCGGCGACGACGACTCCTACTACACTGGAGGTGCCTACTACTACGTGCAGGCCGTTGACGATGACCAGGAGTAGTTAGGAGGATCCCAGGCAGGAGGTCTGTGCCTCTTTCGATCTGTATCCCAGTTTGTGCTAGCCATCTTATGGCAAATTGTTTAACTTATGTCTGTACTCAGATATTGTTGCTTCCGCTGACTCATTTATGTTCGAGCACTTGTATTCAAGCCCTCGAGGCCCCTGGCTTGTAATATGATGCTTGTATGACTTATTTTACTTTTAGAGTTGTGTTGTGATATCTTCCCGTGAGTCCCTGATCTTGATCGTACAGATTTGCATGCATGATTACTGTACGATTGAATTGGGGGCGTCACAATTCTGCCTACCAGCCATTGGATTGACATCCAACATGTGTCGTGTATCTTCTATCTCTTGTCTTCTTCCTCTAGCCGCCCAAACCAAACCACCCCGTCAGCTCTGCCTGCTCCCGCCTCCCATGGCAGGCTGCGCCTCCGTAGTACCCTCCAACGTTGGCCAGTCCCTCCCTCTATTCCCCCACACGTCTTGTTATTCTCCGGCGATGTCAGCCCCAACACGCACCAACACCCAAACCAGTCAACCCTCATACTCCCCTCGCCTGCGACTGGACCGGCGCATCTTCCATGGCTCCTGTTCATTCCGTCCTAGGCCTCGCCGTCATCCTCCACCTTGGTTTGATCGCCGTGTGCGGTGCGCCGCCCTCTTGCATTGTCAACGTCATCAACAATCGAGAGGAACAAGGAGATGACTGTACGTGGAGAGGATGACAATAGGGACCCACTAGCGTCATGGCAGTACGCAACCAAGTGCCTCGTTATTACAAGCCCAAAAAAATGGCTCCTCCTAATGGTTGGACATCTGGGGCTCACACCATTATCAACATAGTTAATAAACGAGAGAATTACACTACGAGCGGCTGACACCAGGGACCCCAACAGGTCGCACTGTTTTTTTTTGAGGAACAAGCAGTTGTTATTTATACTAGTTTTAGTGACGGATCACGGTAACAACGGGGATGTGCGGGGGCTGTGGTCCGTCTAGCCAGGGTTTTATTTATGTTTCCTACATCATGAGCCCAATTGTGTTTTTCCTTGCTGAAAATGGCTTGCCCAGTTCTATTTTTTAAAGAAATACCCAAATGAGGCCTACTTGCTTTATCAGCCCTGCTGGGCTGCAAATCTTTCAAGACGAGGAGAGTTTCATTCGGTTTGCCCAGAAACGGGTTGTACATTTTTAAAACACATCAAACCGGGAATTAGTTTCAATTTTTTTTTCATTACAAGATTTTAAATTCCATTGATTTTTATGAGTGGACAATTATTTGGATTTTATATTTATATAATTTTTTTTCAAAATAGTTTGAATGTGACTCGATATTTTGGGATTAAAAAAAGTTGACCGCACCAAAATATGCAAAATTTTGTATAATTTTTAACCGTGGCCAAAATATGGGGTGTAATGCTAACAAAAATAAGATGGGCTCCAAAAAAATTCTTAAGAATTAGCAAATGGGCTGTAAATTATTAGAAATAATGGCAGATGGGTTGTATGCTGTTTTCCACAGATTTGAGGCTGACTTGTGCGCCTACTACAGGTTGACGCATATGCTTTCCTAAAAAAAAAATTTGACGCACACGCAACGCTGTGTCAACTTAGTCAACACATGAAAGCAGTGATTGTTGGATGTCCATCCAATGGCTGTTGTGCTTCTTCAATCTCTGCTCTTCCTGCTCCAGCCTCTCAAACAAGCGCCGACGGGACTGCCTGCTCCCTCCTCCCACGGTCGGCTATGCTGCCGCGCAGGCCTCACCGCCCCACCGTACTCCCATCGCTGGCCTAGCCATCCCTCTACTCACCCACACCTGCTGTTATTCTCTGGCGATGGCAGACGAACGAGTAAACCCTTGTACTCCCCTCCGCGTGGGAAACAACTACCGAGTCTGCCCTGGCTCCGTGTCGTTCCCTTCCTACGCCTCGCCGTCGTCCACCGCCCTGGTGCTCTTGGCACAGTGTGGTCAACGTGTTCAACGGACGACATCCATTGGAAGTGGACTGTACGTGGAGAGGCTGACAGCTGGGTCCACGGCCGCACGCAAGGAAATGCCTCCTTATTACGTGCAAAATAATGATTCCACCACCTAATAGCTAGGACCCGCCGGAATGGCCTCCGTATTTCGCGAAAAAGACATTCCCCCCGCTCACAGGTCGGACCCACCAGCTATATCTTCGCACGCAAGGAAGTGCCTCCTTATTACACAAAAAAATGAATACACCCTGACTTGTGGGCCTACTAAGTTGACGGGGACGTAGGGCTTTGTCAACTTAGTCAATATGAACGATTCTAGCTCTAGTGACCGTACGATGTCCATCCAACGACTATAGTGCTTCTTGAACCTCTAGTCTTCTTGCTCCAGCCGCCCAAACCAGTGCCAGTCGTGCCGCGTGCTCCTGCCTCCCGTGGCCAGCTATGATGCTGCGGAGACCTCATCGCCCCCTACTACTACCACCGCTGGCCAGGCCATCCACTCACCCACACCCCCTGTTATTCTATGGCGACGACAGCCTCACACCGCAGCCGAACTAGTGAACCCTCATACTCCTCTCCGTGTGGGCTTCCACTACCGCGTCTTCCCCGGCTCTGTGTCGTCCCTTCCTACGCCTCGCCGTCGTCCACCTCCCTGGTGCTCTCGGCGCGGTGTGATACGTCTCCAACGTATCTATAATTTTTGATTGTTCCATGCTATTATATTACCCCTTTTGGATGTTTATGGGCTTTATTTTACACATTTATATCATTCTTGGGACTAACCTACTAACCGGAGGCCCAGCCCATATTGCTGTTTTATTGCCTGTTTCAGTATTTCAAAGAAAAGGAATATCAAACGGAGTCCAAACGGAATGAAACCTTCGGCAGCGTTATTTTTGGGAAGAATATGATCCTGGAGACTTGGAGTTCACGTTAGAAGATCCTCAAGGACTCCACGAGATAGGAGGGCGCGCCCCCCTACTGGGTGTGCCCCTGTCTCGTGGGCCCCTCGAGCATCTCCCGACCGACTTCTTTCGCCTATATAAGCCTACATACCCTAAAACCATCGAATATCAAGATAGATCGGGAGTTCCGCCGCCGCAAGCATCTGTAGCCACCAAAAATCTCTCGGGAGCCTATCCCGGCACCCTGCCGGAGGGGGAATCCATCACCGGTGGCCATCTTCATCATCCCGGCGCTATCCATGACGAGGAGGGAGTAGTTCACCCTCGGGGATGAGGGTATGTACCAGTAGCTATGTGTTTGATGTCTCTCTCTCTCGTGTTCTCTCTATGGAACGATCTTGATGTATCGCGAGCTTTGTTATTATAGTTGGATCTTAAGATGTTTGTCCCTCTTAAAGTTACCTTATCGGATTGAGTCTTTAATTTGAGAACACTTGATGTATGTCTTGCCGTGTTTATCTGTGGTGACAATGGGATATCACGTGCCACTTGATGTATGTTTTGGTGACCAACTTGCGGGTTCCGCCCATGAACCTATGCATAGGGGTTGGCACACGTTTTCTTGACTCTCCGGTAGAAACTTTGGGGCACTCTTTGAAGTACTTTGTGTTGGTTGGATGAATTTGAGATTGTGTGACGCATATCGTATAATCATGCCCACGGATACTTGAGGTGACAATGGAGTATCTAGCTGACATTAGGGTTTTGGTTGATTTGTGTCTTAAGGTGTTATTCTAGTACGAACTCTTGAATAGATTGATTCGAAAGAATAACTTTGAGGTGGTTTCATACCCTACCATAATCTCTTCATTTGTTCTCCGCTATTAGTGGCTTTGGAGTGACTCTTTCTTGCATGTTGAGGGATTGTTATATGATCTATCTATGTTATTATTGTTGAGAGAACTTGCACTAGTGAAAGTATGAACCCTATGCCTTGTTTCCTATCATTGCAATACCGTTTACACTCACTTTTATCATTAGTTACCTTGCTGTTTTTATATTTTAAGATTACAAATACCTTTATCTACCATCCATATTGCACTTGTATCACCATCTCTTCGCCGAACTAGTGCACCTATATAATTTACCATTGTATTGGGTGTGTTGGGGACACAAGAGACTCTTTGTTATTTGGTTTCCGGGTTGCTTGAGAGAGACCATCTCCATCCTACGCCTCCTACGGATTGATAAACCTTAGGTCATCCACTTGAGGGAAATTTTCTACTGTCCTACAAACCTGTGCACTTGCAGGCCCAACAACATCTACAAGAAGAAGGTTGTGTAGTAGACATCAAGCTCTTTTCCGGCACCGTTGCTGGGGAGGTGAGTGCTTGAAGGTATATCTTTAGATCTTGCAATTAAATCTTTTTGTTTCTTGTTTTATGACTAGTTTAGTTTATAAAAGAAAACTACAAAAAAATGGAGTTAAGTTTGTCTCATACCCTTCATCTTTAATATCTTTCGTGAGAATGATGGAAAGGAAAATTGTGCTCAAGTGCTAGAAGAAGAATGCATTAGAATGTTTGGCACTAAATAATTGAATGATGAGCATGATTGCAATGTTGTTAGTATGAATTCCTTGAATATCCATGATTCTAATGATATGCAAAGCCACAAGCTTGGGGAAGCTATGTTTGATGAATATGATATTTTTAGTCCCCCAAGTTTTGATGAGAATATTTATTTTTATGAAAGCATGCCTCCTATTTATGATGATTATATTGATGAAAGTGGGTTTGGAAGAGTGTCAACTTTAGGAAGTAATGATCCCACTATTTTGGAGGATGTTGAATTTTATTGTTATAATTATGAAAGTGGATTTGGAGAGGTCATGACTTTATTTAGTGATGAATCCACTATTTCGGAAGAGGTTCCAATTGATTATGAGAACAAAGTTGCTATCTATGATGATTATTGTGATGACTTGTATGCTATTAAGAATAATGGTAACCATGAAACTTGCAATCATGATTTTAGTTTTCAATTGGATTATGCCTCACATGATAATTATTTTGTTGAGTTTGCTCCCACTACTATTCATGAGAAGAAATTTGCTTATGTGGAGAGTAGTGAATTTTGTATGCTTGTAGATCATGAAAAGAATGCTTTAGGTGTTGGTTATATTGTTGAATTCATTCATGATGCTACTGAAAATTATTATGAGGGAGGAATATATGCTTGTAGGAATTGCAATAATATCAAGTTTCCTGTCTATGTGCTTAAAATCTTGAAGCTATGCTTGTTTTACCTCCCTATGCTTATTGATTATTGTTCCCATAAGTTGTTTGCTCACAAAATACCTATGCATAGGAAGTGGGTTAGACTTAAATGTGCTAGTCATATGCTTCATGATGCTCCCGTTATATTTCAATTCTTATCTTTTATGTGAGCATCATTGTCATCATCATGCCTAGCTAGAAAGGCATTAAAGAAAAGCGCTTGTTGGGAGACAACCCAATATTTATCCTTACTGTTTTTGTGTGTCCACATGATTATGCTACTATAGTAATCATGTTTTATAGCTTTTGTTTCAATAAAGTGCCAAGTAAGACCTTTAGGATAGCTTACGGTGATAGTTGTGTTGATCCTGCTGAGGATCAGAAACTTTTGCACCCAGTAAATTAATTTGGTTAATTCACAGAAACGTGATTATCATCTGATTCTTTTTGCTCTGGATTAGTAAAAAAAATTCTTAGGACTTCCTAATTTGTTAGGATTGTTGGAGTTCCAGAAGTATACGTTTGATACAGATTACTATAGACTGTTCTGTTTTTGATAGATTCTGTTTTCTATGTGTTGTTTGCTTATTTTGATGAATCTATGAGTAGTATCGGAGGGTATGAACCATAGATAAGTTGGAATACAGTAGATATTACACCAATATGAATTTAGAATGAGTTCATTACAGTACCTAAGTGGTGGTTTTATTTTCTTATACTAACGGAGCTTACGAGTTTTCTGTTGAGTTTTGTGTTGTGGAGTTTTCAAGTTTTGGGTAAAGATTCGATGGACTATGGAACAAGGAGTGGCAAGAGCCTTAGCTTGGGGATGCCCAAGGCACCCCAAGTGAATATTCAAGAATAGCCAAAATCCTAAGCTTGGGGATGCCCCGGAAGGCATCCCCTCTTTCGTCTTCGTTCATCGGTAACTTTACTTGGAACTATATTTTTATTCACCACATGATATGTGTTTTGCTTGGAGCGTCATTTTATTTTGTTAGTATTTTCTTTAGCGGACCCTGTAAAATTCACAATACAGAGAGGACCACCCCCACACATAGCCTTCGAGCATGTTGGATATTACGGCAGGTGGCCAAAAGTGGCGAGGAGCTTCTAGCCCCGGAAAACCACTCCAAAAATACCGGTACGGTATCAACAGTCTTCGAGACTATCGCATCAAATAATATGCGGAAACGAACAATCCGCAGCCTCGCCGAAGTCTACCAAGTAGCAACAACAAATCCATGGAGTGACACAGCCATCACCTTCAACGCCAGCGACGAACCTAAATTCCGAACAGCCCGAGCACCAGCCGCACTGGTACTTAGTCCTATAGTGGACTGCTTTCGACTCACCAAGGCCCTCATGGATGGTGGCAGCGGATTAAACCTCATCTACGAGGAAACTCTTCAAAAAATGGAAATAGACTGGAGCCGCATTGAGCGAAGCGGCACAACCTTCAGAGGAATAATCCCTAGCCGGGAAGCACGCTGGACCGGAAAAATCACACTCGATGTGGTGTTCGGCTCGCCAGACAATTACAGATCTGAAGAAGTCACGTTCCAAGTGGCCCCGTTCAACAGCGGATATCACGCTATATTAGGACGAGAGGCATTCACAATTTTCAAGCCGTACCCCATTACGGGTACATGAAGCTCAAAATGCCTGGGCCCGGCGGAATAATCACTCTCGTTAGTGATCCGGACATAGCAGTCCGCGCCGAAAACAAGACAGCCGCATTAGCCCTGGAGGCACTATCCGAAGCCCTAGCGGCAGAAGAACTCACCGCGCTGCGCTCTACTGTGAATAGGGACGATATGATACTCGATAAGAGATCCAAGTCCACCTCCTTCAAACCAGCAGATGAAATAGTAAAATTCCAGGTCCATCCAACGGACCCGACAAAGACAGCTTCCATTGGGGCACAGTTGAACCCTGATGTAGACGCCGCACTGCGAGAATTCCTTCGGGAAAATTGGGACATTTTCGCATGGCACCCTTCGGATATGCCCGGAATCCCACGCAGATTGGCAGAACACAGCCTAAACATCCTAAAAGGATTCAAGCCAGTCAAACAGGCTCTTCGACGATTTTCCGAACCCAAAAGACAGGCAATGGGGGAAGAGCTAGCCAAACTATTGGAAGCCGGATTCATCAGAGACATCAAACATCCGGATTGGCTAGCAAACCTGGTAATGGTACCAAAGAAGGACAAATCCTGGCGCCTATGTGTCGATTTTAAAGACCTCAACAAGGCCTGCCCAAAGGATCCCTTCCCCCTCCCGGAAGCGGACCAAGCCGCAACGGCATTCATTACTCCATATGGACCATTCTGCTTCAACACGATGCCCTTCGGACTTAAAAACGGCGGCGCAACATATCAGCGCATGATTCAGACATGTCTGGCTACCCAGATCGGCAAAACAGTAGAGGCATACGTGGACGACGTAGTCGTCAAAACCAAACACGTCGAAACCCTAGTAGACGACTTGAGGCTCACATTCGACAACCTCAGAGCATATGACATCAAGTTGAATCCGGAAAAATGCGTTTTCGGCATACCAGCCGGAAAGCTCCTGGGCTTCATTGTGTCCGTTAGAGGAATTGAAGCAAACCCAGCCAAGATCCGAGCTCTGTCACAGCTAAATATTCCAAAAGACCTCAAGCAAATACAAAAATTGACTGGATGCGTGGCGGCTCTAAGCCGCTTTATCTCCCGTTTGGGAGAAAAGGCATTGCCCCTCTATCGCCTCCTCAGGCGCACCGAACACTTCGAGTGGACGGATGCTGCCACCGCCGGACTCGAAGAAATAAAAGCCATATTGGCAACAAATCCGGTCCTGGCCGCGCCTAACCTGGGCGAACCAATGTTGTTATACATCGCGGCAACACATCAAGTTGTAAGCGCGGTACTCGTCGTAGAACGAGAAACAGAAGGGCATAAATTCCCTCTTCAAAAACGAGTGTACTACGTATCCACTGCACTACCAAAAGATAGCGTACGCGGTGTTCATGGCATCCCGGAAGCTCCGACACTACTTTCAAGAATGTTCGATAATAGTGGCCTCCGAAGTACCCCTCAACGACATTATAAACAACCGCGACGCGACAGGCAGGATTGCAAAATGGGCCATTGAGCTCTTACCATTCGATATAACTTACAAACCTCGGCAAGCTATAAAGTCACAAGTTTTGGCTAACTTTATCGCTGAATGGACCGAAGCCGAACTCCCTAAAGAGTACGACGCATACTCTAATTGGATTATGCACTTCAACGGCTCTAAAATGTTGGCCAGATTGGGGGCTGGCATCGTATTGACGTCCCCAACCGGGGACACGGTCCAATATGTACTTCAGATAATGTACACGGACTCCAACAACGCAGCCGAATACGAGGCCCTTTTACATGGCCTCCGGATGGCAATCTCCATGGGCATTCAACGTCTAGAGGTGCGCACGGATTCAAACCTTGCAAT
Organism: Triticum timopheevii; assembly: GCA_963921465.1. NCBI lineage: Eukaryota > Viridiplantae > Streptophyta > Magnoliopsida > Poales > Poaceae > Triticum > Triticum timopheevii. The sequence goes on from OY997270.1 coordinate 304,563,263, forward strand.
ATCCCAAGTAAATGGAGACTTTGATGCCAAGGATCTGAAAATGGCAGCCTATCGTAACGCTGTCCTAAAAATGTCAGCTCGGTTTGAAGGACTTGAATTCCACCACGTAGCCCGGGATAATAACCAAGCAGCTGACATATTGGCACGCATCGGCGCAAAACATGATGCTGTCCCTCCAAATATCTTCCTGGAACGGCTCTTTAAACCATCCGTACTATGGGAAGAGGAGTCCGGAAATAACAAACCAGAAGCAGCCACACCAACCGAGACAAGACAATCTGACATAATCGGCGATTCAGCCGATGAAATAACACCTTCAGCCCACGAAATAATGGCAGTAATCGCCCCGTGGACAGAGCCATTCCTAGCCTACTTGCTTAGGCAGGAACTCCCTGAAGACCAAAATGAGGTCCGCTGCATAGGTCGGCGATCTAAAGCCTACAAGGTCCATGAGGGAGAACTCTATAAGAAAAGCACAACTGGAGTCCTTCAAAGGTGTATCTCCGAAGAAGAAGGGCGAAACCTTCTGGCTGAAATTCATGCCGGACTAGGTGGACACCACGCCGCAGCTTGGGCCCTTGTAGGAAAGGCATTCCGTACAGGATTTTATTGGCCGACGGCCCGGGCAGATGCTCAGGACTTAGTCCAAAAATGCGTCGGTTGTCAGCTCTTTGCTAATCAGAGCCATATGCCACCCACCGCCCTCAAAACTATACCCATTACCTGGCCGTTCGCGGTCTGGGGGCTTGACATGGTTGGACCCCTTAAAGGGGGAACCCACAAGCAAAGGTACCTATTGGTCATGGTGGATAAATTCACCAATGGATAGAGGCCAAGCCAGTTAAAACGGCAGAGTCCGAACCAGTGATAGACTTCATATCCGGGGTAGTACACCGTTATGGTGTCCCCCACAACATCATCACCGATAACGGCACGAACTTCATGGCCGACGAGGTTAAATCATGGTGCAAAAATATGGGCATTAAGCTCGATTACGCTTCAGTCTATCACCCTCAAACCAACGATCAAGTGGAACGAGCAGATGGTCTAATAATGAGCGGCATCAAACCCAGACTAGTGCGGTCGCTTGTGAAATCTGACACGCACTGGGTAGAGGAGCTCGACTCCGTACTCTGGGGGCTGCGGACAACGCCCAACCGTACTACCGGATTCACACCATTTTTTATGGTATACGGCATAGAGGCAGTTTTGCCCTGCGACATCATTCATGACTCACCTCGAGTGTGCATGTACGAAGAAAGAGAAGCTGAGCTGGATCGGCAGGACAGCTTGGATGCATTGGAGGAAGAACGCGACGTGGCCAAGGCTTGTTCCGCGTTCTATCAGCAGCAGGCCTGAAGATATCAAAGCAGAGAAGTATGGGCCAAGACTTACAACGTTGGCGAACTAGTTCTACGCCTGCCGGACAAGAAAAAGGACAAGCTCAAGCCCAAATGGGAGGGCCCCTTCATTATCGATCAAGTCCTGACCGGCGGAGCATACCGTCTACGAAATGCGTCGGACAACCGACTCGAGCCGAACCCATGGAACGCAGCCCGCCTCCGAAGATTCTATGCCTACCGCCGGACTAAGAGTTCGTCCCCTTCCCCCGTCCAAATTTTTACACTTCATCTGTCTTTTGTTTCTCTTTCTTCTCTAAACCCTTTTCCTAAAAAGCCCTTAAAGGCCTACTTGCGCATTGTTCGCACACACTTGATGTGCCATCCGCACTCATTATACCTGGGGGCTTCTTTACCAGAAGCTTAATTATAAGGGCTTCATGCCCAGCACATGTGTCAAGCTTCCACATGTACCTTTTATTCACCATTATATGCATCAATATGACTTAAGTTTTGGCCAAGCTGGGTTGCCTGGCTCCTGTGCTTACCCCTACGTTCCCGATTGTTCGGCTAGGAGGTAAAGGGAGCACCTCTGCGATTGTTACTGCCGGATGTGTACCTCAGACTGGGTGAAGCCAAAAGCTAGTGTTCTTAAGGGAATATTCGGTCGGTGACTTGAAAGATGATTTTTTACCTACTTATTTATCTGCCCCCAGATGTTTTTATGCTCTTTTCGCAGACCGGACATGCACTTTAGGGTATGCCTCCCAGGGAAAGGAACCCTTAACCGAACTATTCTCCCTAGAAGATGTTTCTTACTAACCATGTAATATAACATAACTAGTTGGGCACTTGTCTGATAAAGCACTAATGACCCCTACGCCTGGTCTCCATGCATGCCCCGGTTGTTTCTTAACCGAGAAGGTATTCGGACACACTCCGGACTCTAGGGTCCCGAGGTTGAAGCGAAAAGGTCGGCAAAGACAAACGATCTACAATCCGGCTAGAAGGCATTTTACATGTCATTTTAAAATACATTGTCAAATAGACTGACTGTATTCCTCCTCAATCCCGTCTAACAGGCTGTCTAACTTACAGTCCCATTGGGAAAATTTAGCGGCCAACTCTACTTGGCCGTATACTAAACTCATAGGGATCTCCTTCCCATCGGGCCCCACAGGTCCGACCTCGGCCATGTGGTTGGGATCCGCCTTCTTGTACCGCGTCTTCACCATGGCCCAGGCCTCCCTGGCACCTTGGCGGCAGGCCGAAATCTTCCACAAACGGAAACACTGCCGCATTCCCTCAAGCTTCTCCGCAAGCTCCCCAAGGCCTTCGGGCAGGGAGAGGGCCGGCCATAAAGCCTGGAAGACGCTGCTCATTGCCTGCCGAACTCGTTCGAGCAGTTGCAACAGCTCGGGAAGTTGATCACCCGTTGATACGGGCATCTCCTCTGCAGGGCGACCTGTGAGTATACCTATAGACATAATTTGTCAATTGACTTCCTCGCTGAACTCTTCTTTTCAAAGGAGTTCGCTCAAGCACCTACTATAGATGCCGCGACGAAGCCGCTGATTCTCCTTAACGGAGCCAGATAGCTCGGCCCGAACACCTTTCAGCTCTTCTCCAAGCTGGGCGTGGGCATCCTGGAGCTTGTTCCTTTACCGCTGCACCCTCGTCAGCACTCTCTCGCCGGCCTTCAGCTGACGCAGTAGTTCTTGCCTGTCCGGATCTTGTTCGGCAGCACCTGCAATGTCATTATTAGACTTGCGCGCACGCTGCACACCACTTATATTTTTAAAATAATGTGTTATCAGGAGGGGTCTCTGTGTTTCCTCCTGCGGCAGCAAGTGCGGCCTCGAGTTGAGCCTTACACTCTTGCAGCTCCTGAGACAGTTGGGTATTCTTCTCTGTAAGATCCTGCGTTTTAAATGATCCTTAAATCAGTTAATATAACTACTTTAAGTCTCGGGGGCTACTGGCATATACAACTATTAAATTCTCTTACCCGTATGTCTTTCACGTACTGCTCCGTGGCTCTGGTCAAACCATCTTGAGCAGCACGGAGGTGCGCGTCCCCCGTGTTAAAGGCATTCAACGCCTCAGGGGAGAAGCACGCGTCACGAAAAACTGTCCGGCGGCGCCTGTGGTTCATGGCGCTCTCCACCTCAGACTTGGTGGCGGAAAATCTGTCGGCATCCTCCGTTGGAGGAGTATCCGGCTCACGCCTTGCCTCGCCTCCCCCTCCAGACCAGGTGCTGGAGCCTGGCTGGTAGAGGTTGGATCGGCAACCTCTACGCCCGCAATCCGGCGGGCGCTTTTTCTCCTACAAAAGTCATGAGCATTCAAACGCTTCCTAGGAACGTTGCTCTGAATAACTAACTGCGAGCTATACCTTTGCAGCGACGTTTCAATCCGCGCCGCGCTCCTCTACCGCCTACGGGGCCGGACTGACCCCTGTTGGTCAGCCGCCGCGGGCTCGGCTTCCCGCCTTGGAGGCGCCTCCTGCAAAACGCCATCGTATACGGTGGTCAGAAATGAGCAAGGAAGGAGTAATGGTGTCAGGACTTCGGTCACAATCACCTGGGAAGCCGGATATAGTCCGGGGTAGTCAGCCGTAATGGCGACTAAAGCATTATCCATGCTGAGCTGGTGGAACACCCCGTCGATTAGCTCCACCTTTATGTCTGGATCCTCTTCGGAGGCCGGATCCTGGGATCTCTCTGGATCCTCGGGTTGCGGAGCCGGACTAAGCATGCCCTCCACAACCCGACGCAGCTCCTGCGTCGAAAGCATAATATAAGAAACTAAAACTTCGAAAGCATGGGTCGGGCACACTAAGTGTTCGCTTACCCAACGCTGGGGATTATTCATGGAGAACCCATTCAACGGGTTCGTCTAGAGGAAATCCTCCTTCTCCCCCTTGTACAGGCCGGACAGGATCTTCGCTAGGTCCTCGGTCGAACCCGGCCCTTTGCGGCCATGACGGGTGGCATCGTCCTCCCCGTTGAAATCCCACATAGGGTGGCCCCTGTATTGCAGCGGCTGCACCCCCCGCATAATGCATATTGCCATGACTCCAATCATGGTCAACCCGGAATGGGCCAGTAACCTTATCCGGCCCATCAAATAATGGACGCTCTTGTCTTCCTCCAGTTGGGGGCTCCGTGGGTGCCAGCTAAGGCGTTTCTTCAAAGGAGCATTACTGAACTCTGGGAGGCCGATCCGAACAGGGTCCGGCAGCGGAGCGTCTTCTATGTAAAACCATTCTGAAGGCCAGTCTTCGGACGCCTTCTTAGGGGTTCCGGATGGATATCCGATCCCGGCGATGCGCCATATTTCGGCACCACCCACTTGATATATGGACCCCTCGTGAGAGCGGGGTACCAAGCAGAACAACCTCTTCCACAGCGCAAAATGGGGCTCGACACCCAGAAATAGCTCGCAAAGGGCTACGTAACCCGCGATATACAGAATAGAAGCGGGCGTGAGGTGATGGAGCTGGAGTCCGTAGAATTCCAGGAGCCCGCGGAGGAACGGATGTATAGGAAATCTGAGCCCCCTTATCAGATAGGGGACGAAGCATACCCGCTCCCCTTTGTTGGGATTTGGGGTAGCCTCCGCTTGCTTCCCACCTTGGTAGGTGGCCAGCCCGGCTCGAACCGGGACCATGAAGGCCGGAGGGAGATATCCCTCCGCTTGGAGTGTCACCAGCTCGCTGTGCGGGACAAAACATCTCCGCCAGTCTCCTGGCAGAGGGCTGGGAGCGCGAGAGGAGGAGCTGCGTCGACAGTCCATGATGGAATGGATTTTTTTGGTCGGAAGCGCTCTGATGAGTACTCGCGGAAGGAAGATGGTGTGATTTGGATCTAGATTCTTGCCTCTCTTATAGGCAGATTATTTGCACAGCTAGGGGGTAAAACATAAAAGATACCCTGGCTTTTTGCATTCGTGCGACGCGTGGAAGATGGCCATTATTGGGCGTGGAAGCCAAGAAGTGCAACATTGATAAGGAAGCCGGACACTGTTCGGCAGGTACATGGAACTTAATGGAGAACCCGCCTTGCAACGTCGAAGACTATATACGCACTGGACTTATCGTCATTGAAGCCTGGTTCAGGGGCTACTGAGGGAGTCCTGGAGTAGGGGGTGTCCGGACAGCCGGACTATCATCGTCAGCCGGACTCCAAGACTATGAAGATACAAGATTGAAGACTTCGTCCCATGTCCGGATGGGACTTTCCTTGGCGTGGAAGGCAAGCTTGGCGATACGGATATGTAGATCTCCTACCATTGTAATCGACTCTGTGTAACCCTAGCCCTCTCCGGTGTCTATATAAACTGGAGGGTTTTAGTCCGTAGGACGACAACCATTACAACAATCATACCATAGGCTAGCTTCTAGGGTTTAGCCTCCTTGATCTCGTGGTAGATACACTCTTGTACTACCCATATCATCAATATCAATCAAGCAGGAGTAGAGTTTTACCTCCATCGAGAGGGCCCGAACTTGGGTAAAAACATCGTGTCCCTTGTCTCCTGTTACCATCCGCCTAGACGCACAGTTCGGGACCCCCTACCCGAGATCCGCCGGTTTTGACACCGACAGGGATCCCATCACCGGTGGCCATCTTCATCATCCCAGCGCTATCCATGATGAGGAGGGAGTAGTTCACCCTCGGGGCCGAGGGTATGTACCAGTAGCGACGTGTTTGATCTCTCTCTCTCGTGTTCTCTACTTCATACGATCTTGATGTATCCTGAGCTTTGCTATTGTAGTTGGATCTTATGACGTTTCTCCCCCTCTACTCTCTTGTGATGAATTGAGTTTCCCTTTTGAAGTTATCTTATCGGATTGAGTCTTTTATGAGAACACTTGATGTATGTCTTGCCGTGATTATCTGTGGTGACAATGGGATATCATGTGCCACTTGATGTATGTTTTGGTGATCAACTTGCAGGTTTCGTGACATTGGGAACCTATGCATAGGGGTTGGCACACGTTCTTGACTCTCCGGTAGAAACTTTGGGGCATTCTTTGAAGTACTTTTATGTTGGTTGGATGAATCTGAGATTGTGTGATGCATACCGTATAATCATGCCCACGGATACTTGAGGTGACAATGGAGTATCTAGGTGACATTACGGTTTTGGTTGATTTGTGTCTTAAGGTGTTATTCTAGTACGAACTCTTTTATAGATCGATCCGAAAGAATAACTTTGAGGTGGTTTCGTACCCTACCATAATCTCTACGTTTGTTCTCCGCTATTAGTGGCTTTGGAGTGACTCTTTGTTGCATGTTGAGGGATTGTTATATGATCTAGCTATGTTATTATTGTTGAGAGAACTTGCACTAGTGAAAGTATGAACCCTAGGCCTTGTTTCCTATCATTGCAATACCGTTTACGCTCACTTTTACCACTTGTTACCTTTCTGTTTTTATATTTTCAGATTACAAAAACCTATATCTACTATCTATTTTGCACTTGTATCACCATCTCTTCGCCGAACTAGTGCACCTATACAATTTGCCATTGTATTGGGTTTGTTGGGGACACAAGAGACTCTTTGTTATTTGGTTGCAGGGTTGCTTGAGAGAGACCATCTTCATCCTACGCCTCCTACGGATTGATAAACCTTAGGTCATCCACTTGAGGGAAATTTGCTACTGTCCTACAAGCCTGTGCACTTGCAGGCCCAGCAACGTCTACAAGAAGAAGGTTGTGTAGTAGACATCAAGCTCTTTTCTGGCGCCGTTGCCGGGGAGGCTAGATAAAGGGCACTCACTCACACCCCGTCAACTAAGCTCTTTTCTGGCTCCATTGCCGGGGGGGTGAGTGCTTGAAGGTATATCTTTAGATCTTGCAATCGAATCTTTTTGTTTCTTGTTTTATCACTAGTTTAGTTTATAAAAGAAAACTACAAAAAATGGAGTTAAGCTTGTCTCATACGCTTCATCTTTTTAATATCTTTCGTGAGAATGATGGAAAGGAAAATTGTGCTCAAGTGCTAGAAGAAGAATTACATAGAATGCTTGGAATGAAATATGTGAATGATGAGCATGATTGCAATGTTGTTAGTTTGAATTCCTTGAATATCCATGATGCTAATGATATGCAAAGCCACAAGCTTGGGGAAGCTATGTTTGATGAATATTATATATTTTGTCCCCCAAGCTTTGATGAGCAAATTTATTTTGATGATAGCATGCCTCCTATCTATGATGATTATTGTGATGACATGTATGCTTTGAAGAATAATGATAACTGTCGGTGTCAAAACCGGCGGATCTCGGGTAGGGGCTCCCGAACTGTGCGTCTAGGCGGATGGTAATAGGAGACAAGGGACACGATGTTTTACCCAGGTTCGGGCCCTCTTGATGGAGGTAAAACCCTATGTCCTGCTTGATTAATATTTATGATATGGGTAGTACAAGAGTGGATCTACCACGAGATCAAGGAGGCTAAACCCTAGAAGCTAGCCTATGGTATGATTGTTGTAATGTATGTTGTCCTACGGACTAAAGCCCTCCGGTTTATATAGACACCGGAGGAGGCTAGGGTTACACAGAGTCGGTTATAATGGTAGGAGATCTACATATCCGTATTGCCAAGCTTGCCTTCCACGCCAAGGAAAGTCCCATCCGGACACGGGACAGAGTCTTCAATCTTGTATCTTCGTAGTCTTGGAGTCCGGCGAACGATGATAGTCCGGCTGTCCGGACACCCCCTAGTCTAGGACTCCCTCAGTAGCCCCTGAACCAGGCTTCAATGACGATAAGTCCGGCGTGCATAATGTTCGGCATTGCAAGGCGGGTTCCTCCCTTGAATAATCCAGAGAAGATCATGAACACCAGGATAGTGTCCGGCTCTGCAAAATAAATTCCACATTCCACCGTAGAGAGAATAAAATGTACACCAGTCCAATCTGCTGACGTATTATGCGGCGTGACATCACACCGCTACCAAGCCTTTGTTTGAATCTTTTTTTTACTATACCACCTCAGCACGTTTAGCGAAGCGGTTTCCTTGGCACGTCTTGTCGAAGCAGAGATCGTGTTCCCCTTATTCCGGGATTCTCATCAATACGGACGTGGGTAACCCAACCGCGCCATTGATGGTGGCGCTTGGGAGATAAGCGAGTTTTACCAGGCCGGTGGGGGACGCATAATTTCGTCCGCCTATATATAAGGGATAAGGATTTTCCTTCTCACCTACGCCTTCTTCCTCCTTTGCTTATCCGTCTCCGCACACTCAAGCTCCAACACCTGAGCTCACGCATCTCGCCTCGACCTTCTCCGAATATGTCCGGAGCGGGAGGAAAATGGTTGGCCTCCACCGTTAAGGAGGAGAACATCACCAACCTGCGCAACGCCGGATATCTTTCCGCGATATCGTGCATCGGCTGCCCGACGAGGGGCAGCTCATCCCTACCCCTAGGCCCCATGAGAGGGTTGTCTTCCTCCCCCACTTCCTCCACGGACTGGGCTTTCCGCTCCATCCATTCGTCCGGGGGCTCATGTTCTATTACGGCCTAGATTTCCACGATCTGGCGCCGAACTTTATCCTCAACATCTCGGCGTTCATCGTCGTGTGCGAGGCTTTCCTCTGCATCCGGCCCCACTTCGGCCTATGGCTCAAGACCTTCAACGTCAAGCCGAAGGTTGTGAAGGGCACGCAAGCGGAATGCGGAGGCGCCATGTTGGGTAAATTACCCAACGTCCTTTGGCTCGAAGGGGCCTTCGTGGACTCCGTCAAGGGGTGGCAATCGGGGTGGTTCTACATCACCGAGCCGCGCAAGGCCACATGGGCGGCGGCCCCCGAGTTTAGATCTGGCGTCCCCACGCAGCTCACCTCCTAGAAAGAGAAGGGCTTGTTGTGGGGCAATTCGAAGGAGCTGATGGGACTCCGAGTCTGCATCCAGAAGCTGGTGAGCGGCAAGCTCAGACTCGTTGACGTGGTCCAAGTCATGCTCGTCCGCCGGATTCTCCCATGCCAAGAACAGGCATTTAATCTGTGGGAGTTCAATCCGGAACAACACCAGGCGCTGAGCGGGCTCTTCGGTACAACATACGAAGGCGCCTGGTGGGTGCTGTTTAAGGGCGCCGAAGCCCCCGCATCCGCGATAGAAGATCGCGGATTTCGCTCGCAGCATCCGGCTGATGAGGTAAGTGATTCAACCCCTTTACGGGACACTTGTGGTAATTAAATTGATTCTAGAAGGGTTTCATTCTGTCTCTTCCTTTGACAGGAATGGTTGGAGAAGGCCAAGCTGCTTATCAGCCCGGCTCCTATGCCAGAAGACCCAGTCAACACCCGTTTAGCAGGGCTGCTGGTTCCGGCACCGCACGTGGTGCCGGAGAAGAAGGCCAAGAAGGTAGCCGCGGGGACTCGAAAGAGTTCCCGCAATCAGGTGTCCGATGACGAGGCGGACTCCTCCCCCAAAGACGACGACGAGGAGGAGGATTCTCTCCCAGAAGAGGGAGAGAAGAAGAGGAAGGCTTCCCCGATAGGGGAGGCCGAAGGGTCCAAGAGGGGGAGGACTATCCCCCCGGACAGTTTCGCCAACACCAACGTTGGCGAGGAAGAGTGGCCTCCAAGGGCCAGGCGTCCGGCAAGATCGTAAGTATCCGGATCCTTGATATGCAATATCTTTTATGTCGCGTAGTGTCCTTCTAACGCCGCATTCGGTCCATAGTCCGGCTAGTGATGATCTCCCCGACTCATCGAGCGGGTCATTGGCCCTGTTGGAGGTGGATTCACTTCCGGCTGCCTCTACCCCACGCGCCAACGAGGACGCCGAGGTGGGATCCTAGAGAGGGACCAATCAGGAGGAGGCTCCGGGGACGCCGTCAGGCAGCATCCCGGACTTTGCGCCGGACTCTACAACGAAGCCCGCAGTGGTTCCAGAGTCCGGCAAGCGGCCCCTTCGAAAGAAGGGCAAGACAGTCACACCGGCGGCCTCCGTCCAACTGGAGGCGCCGGATAACTTGCTGGAGGCGCTTAAAGGCGCTTCCATCGAGGAAGAACACCGCACTATCATGAGTGCGGTGATTCACAAGGTTCAGCTCGCCAGAAGCGGGCTGACCGAAGCCTGCAGCAGCCTTCTAACAGGCTTTGAGGTAAGAAGTTAAAATTATGTAATGTAATACCGCATAGACAGTAGCCCCTGATGCTCAGTTCGGTGTTCGGAAAGAAAAGCCGGACTGAGGATCTAATAAGATATGCGCAGGGTTGCTTAACATATGTCAATATGGGTTTGCAGGCCGCGCTGCTGACCTCTGCCGCACTAACGGCGGAGGTCGATGTGCTGAAAAAGGATCTCGAGCGGTCCGAGCGAGAGCTCGGCCATGCCAAGAAGCAGCTCGAGGACAGAGAAGGTGAGTCACACCACTTTGAATGGTTACCTTACAGAAAAGGATTTTGGTTGCCATAAAATTAACAAGGATAATATGTGTATTGCAGGGGCCACTAACGAGGTGGCAGCCCTGAAGGAGGCTGTGTCCGCGGCAGAACGCAGTGCGGCCGCGGAACGGGCAGAGAAAGAAAAGCAGGAGGCACGGGTGTCGGAAGTTCGGCAAGAGCTCCAGGCCCTCAGGGAAAAGCATGAGGGTTTGGAGCATGACTCCAAGACTCGAGAGTCCGAGCTTGCCTCGGCTCTCGAAAGTGCCAAGTCCGCCAAGGCCGAGGCCCATAAGGCCCTTCAGGAGGTTGAAGATGTAAAGAAGATAGCGGCGGGTAAGGCATTTTTCATGCAAAGCAAGCATGTTAATGTAAAATACCTGACACTTACCCGCATTCGGAGCTCTCCAGGGGCGTTTGCAGATCTGCCGCATAGTGCGTCTGATGCCGCCGCATTCTATTGTGGCGAGGAGGGGAGCTCGACAGAGAAGGTCTTCTGGTCTGAGTACGCTGAGGCCGGCCATCCGGTGCCCCCAAGCGATCAGCTGAAGCAGCTGGTCGAACTCCACAAGGTAGCTGAAGAGGCCATGAAGGGCCTGATAGTCCGGCTGTGCCCTGGACAGGCCATGCCCGGAAGCTACTTTGGCCTCGTGCGGCGGCTGGTGGATGCCTGCCCCTGGGTGGATGTCATCAAGCGCTCCGCCTGTATTGAAGGCGCTCGCCGGGCCCTTGCCCGCACAAAGGTGCAGTGGGGCAAGTTGGATGCGGAGAAGCTTCTCACGGACCCACCACCACCGGGCAAGGAGTATCGCACGCCCGAGATGTATTATAAAACTGTCCTGAAGGGAGCCTGCGCTATTGCGGATGAGTGCCCTGGAAATGTAATCTTTGAGTGAATTTGCTATGTATTATCCTCTGCGCTGAAACTTTGTTCATGTGCGCTTTGAGCAACGCTTTGTTAATTTAAAATATTACCTTCTGTGCGGCCGCTTATAAAATCTGAGAGATGGCAAGTCGTTGGCTTCAGCCCCCAAGCCACAAGTGCTGGGGTGTTCGGGATAAACTTGAGCACTCTTGTCCCCATTGTTGGGTCCATCGAGGGAGGCGCTCAACACAACGAACAAGGCAACTGGACTTATAATGCTTGAACACTCTCACTTAGCCATAGAATTCTATAATTTTAAATTTCGGCGAAGCCCCTGGTATTCGGAAGACCGAATCCGGGGCACTATCCACGCCTTCGTCGGACAGTGTCCGGAACTTCGCTCGAAGCGGCGTGAGTCTTTAAGGACCCGAAAAAACCTCTCGAACAGCGACCGGTCTCTTGCCTTATCATGCCGGTCAGTTTTAGCTTTCTCATTGAGGCGCTCGCCCGGCTCAACCGGGGCGCAATCGCAGTGGTTCTCCCAGTGCCACCTTAGCTGACAGAATGGAACGTAAGGCACCAAAACGTGGGAGCCGGGCATACCCAACTATTGACCCAAGACATGATTCGGAGCTGATTCATATAATGCTATAAGTTCGGGGTGCTGCACTTGTGAAAGTGTTCGGACTTATCACACCATAATGTGGGGAACATAAGCCCCTGGTGTTTTCGGCCGTACCAAAATATACGGGTGCAAGATGTCATGTAATGAACATATATATAAAAAGTAATGCAATTGCAGTTAAAAAGTGCTGCATTATTTATTAAAGAAAGCCTGCTATGAGTGCGGACTGATACAAATAGTGCGGTAAGCAAGGGATTTGGACTAATTAAACATGTTCCCCTCCAGGGGTGAGCTGCGGACTTGGTGTATATAATCGAATTTAATGCTCGTAATTGAGACCACCTGAGTGTTCGTCGCAGCCTTCTTTAGCCCCTGACCGTTGCATCATGAGTTCGGCGGGTGCACCGCCTTACAGGGCTTCTGGTTAACGGAGTCTTGTGTACATGAAAAAAGGAAAATAAAATAAAAAAAAGGGGGGCACACTTGCGAGCCCCCGGTGTGGTCGAACCACACTCTGGGTTTGTTGCGATCGTGCCCCCTCCCCTGTGCCCATGGTATCTCCAAAGCGTAATGATGTGCGCGGAGTGTTATTATTGCGATTATATGCGGGCGAGGGTTGGGGCCACATTGCTACGCATGCTCTGATCGCGCCAGGTGGTCTTGGTTGGTATGGCTTCAGGCGCGTTTTGCTGTATCCGGCTGTTTAACGGCCGGACTGGAGAATTGCCTTAAGAGGCTACTCTGTACTTCTGCCGTGAGAGCCACTGTATGTTCCTCCGTTCAGAGGGAGCGTTCCGTATTCCCATTGACCATGATGACTCCACGAGGGCCTGGCATCTTGAGCTTTAGGTATGCATAATGCGGCACCGCGTTGAATTTGGCAAACACGGTTTGTCCGAGCAGAGCGTGATAGCCGCTGCAAAACGGGACTATGTCAAAGATTAACTCTTCGCTCCAGAAATTATCCGGGGATCCGAAGACCACTTCCAGTGTGACTGAGCCTGTACAATTGGCTTCCAGTCCTGCTATGACACCTTTAAAGGTTGTCTTTGTAGGTTTAATCCTTGAGGGGTCTATGCCCATCTTGCGCACTGTATCCTGATAAAGCAGGTTCAGGCTACTACCGCCGTCCATCAGGACTCTCGTGAGGTGGAATCCATCGATGATTGGGTCTAAAACCAATGCGGCGAATCCGCCATGGCGTATGCTGGTCGGATGGTCTCTTCGATCAAAAGTGATCGGACAAGAGGACCATGGATTGAACTTCGGGGCGACTGGCTCCATCACATAGACGTCCCTTAGTGCGCGCTTCCTCTCCCTCTTGGGTATATGGGTTGCATAAATCATGTTCACCGTCCGCACTTGTGGGGGAAAACCCTTCTGTCCTCTATTGTTCGGCGGTCGGGTCTCCTCCTCGTCATTGCTGTTTAGCCCTTTGTCGTTGTTTTCCACAATTAACTTGCCTGCTTGTTTGAACACCCAGCAATCTCTATTAGTGTGATTGGCTGGTTTTTCAGGGGTGCCATGTATCTGGCATAAGCGGTCGAGTATTCGGTCCAAATTGGACGGACCCGGAGTGGTTCTTTTGAATGGCTTCTTCCGTTGACCGGGTTTAGAGCCTCGGAATCCGGCGTTGACTGCCGTATCCTCCTTCTCGTCGCCGTTAATGCGGCGTTTGTTTTTGTTTCGGCGTGACCTGCCGTTGTTGTCCTTAGTATCCGGACTGCCAGAATGTTTGCGGAGATTGTTACTGCGGGCTAGCCAGCTGTCCTCTCCCGCGCAGAAGCGGGTCATTAATGATGTGAGGGCTGCCATAGATTTTGGTTTTTCCTGGCCCAGGTGCCGGGCTAGCCATTCATCGCGGATGTTATGCTTGAAGGCTGCAAGGGCCTCTGCATCCGGACAGTCGACAATTTGATTTTTCTTCGTCAAGAACCGTGTCCAGAATTGTCTGGCCGATTTGTCTGGCTGCTGAATGATGTGGCTTAGGTCATCGGCGTCTGGCGGTCGCACATACGTGCCTTGGAAGTTATCCAGGAATGCGGCCTCTAGGTCTTCCCAACACCCAATTGACTCTGCGAGCAAGCTGTTAAGCCAATGCCGAGCTGGTCCTTTAAGCTTGAGTGGGAGATACTTGATGGCGTGAAGATCGTCGCCGCGGGCCATATGGATGTGGAGAAGATAATATTCTATCCAAACCGCGGGGTCTGTTGTGCCATCGTAGGATTCAATGTTTACGGGTTTAAACCCTTCAGGGATTTGATGATCCATTACTTCGTAAGTGAAGCATAGTGGGTGTGCGGCGCCTCTGTATTGGGCAATATCGCGACGCAGCTCGAGAGAGCGCTGTCTGCCGTGTTCGGCCCGGCCGGGGTTATTATATCCGGTGCGACGGTATTCGTCATGGGTCGTGGGGCGCCCACGTGATCCGTAGATGGATCTGGATTGTCTTGCTTTGTCCTTCAATATATCCCGCAAGTCCGGCGTGTTCCCTCTTGGCTTCGTACTTTTGGAGCGATGCCGGGGTACGGTCTTGGCTGGGGGCCTGGATGCCTATCTGTCACGACCATAGGATGGTCGGTCAGCCATATCGTGCACTGGTGATGAAGGTATGTATGCCTCCTCCTCTAATCGGGGGAGCAGCTTGCGTCTTGGGTAGCTTTTGGAGGGACGTTCGAGTTTATACTCTTCGGCCGCGAGGACCTCGGTCCATCGATCGGCCAGCAGGTCCTGATCAGCTTGAAGCTGTTGCTGCTTTTTCTTTAGGCTGTTTGCTGTGCCGATAAGCCTGCGCTTGAAACGCTCTTGTTCGACGGGATCCTCAGGTACGACGAATTCGTCATCGTTGAGGCTTACTTCGTCTTCGGAGGGAGGCATGTAGTTATGATCCTCAACCTCTTCGTCTGCCGCCCTCTCGTGAGGGCTTGCTTCTGCATCCTCCTGCGCTGAGTCTTGCTGGAGGGGATTGTCTTCGGCACTCTCTGGGGTATTATTATCTCCTGTGCCGGAATCTCCATTCTTGCTGTGGCGGGATTTAGAGCGGCGCCGCTGATGCCGGCGCTTGGGCTGTTTCTTTAAAGGATCTGCCTCCGCTGTTTCTTCACCGTCCCCATCTTTTGGGGTATCCACCATGTATATGTTATATGACGAGGTGGCCTTCCAGTGCCCTGTAGGCGCTGGTTCCTGTTCGTCTCCGGCATCGTCGTCCATAGCGTCGATGTCTTCGGAGTTGTAGTCTAGCATGTCGGTTAGATCGTCGACAGTGGCTACAAAGTGGGTGGTGGGTGGGCTATGAATTTCTTCGTCGTCCGCATCCCAAGCATCCTGGCCATAGTCCGGCCAGGGCTCTCCTGATAACGAGAGATCCTTTAGTGAATTCAGGATGTCGCCAAAAGGCGAGTACTGGAAGATGTCCGCGGCGGTGAATTCCATAACCGGCGCCCAATTTGAATTGGTTGGGAAGGGTGCGGGAGGTTTGGAGTCCGGCAAGGAGTCCGGCACCTCGGAGTCACAAGTTTTGCGGGGGACAAGGTTAATATTCGGCTCCATCGCAGAGGAAGTTGAAGCCCCCGAGGCGACGTCTATCCACCGATCCTCGATCTAGGCGATCGGCTCCGAACTGATGGACGAAGCGGATTCATGTGCGGCCACCAAGGCATTGTTCGGCGGCAGAGCTAGATCATGCCCATCGTCATAATGAGGCGCGCTCGGCTGTGGCTCGAGTCCGTTGAAGATCAAGTCTCCGTGGACATCGCCTGTGAAGTTTAGGCTTCCGAATCTGACCTGACGGCCAGGGGCGTAGCTTTCGATCTGCTCCAGATGGCCAAGCGAATTAGCCTGCAGTGCGAAGCCGCCAAATACGAAGATCTGTCCGGGGAGAAAAGTCTCACCCTGGACAGCGTTGTTGGTTGAAGATGCCATCAAGCCTATCGGTGACGACACAGAGGAACTCTCAATGAAAGCACCAATGTCGGTGTCAAAACTGGCGGATCTCGGGTAGGGGGTCCCAAACTGTGCATCTAGGCGGATGGTAACCGGAGACAAGGGACACGATGTTTTACCCAGGTTCGGGCCCTCTCGATGGAGTTAAAACCCTACGTCCTGCTTGATTAATATTGATGATATGGGTAGTACAAGAGTGGATCTACCACGAGATCAAGGAGGCTAAACCCTAGAAGCTAGCCTATGGTATGATTGTTGTAATGTATGTTGTCCTACGGACTAAAGCCCTCCGGTTTATATAGACACCGGAGGAGGCTAGGGTTACACAGAGTCGGTTACAATGGTAGGAGATCTACATATCCGTATCGCCAAGCTTGCCTTCCACGCCAAGGAAAGTCCCATCCGGACACGGGACGGAGTCTTCAATCTTGTATCTTCGTAGTCTTGGAGTCCGGCGGACGATGATAGTCCGGCTGTTCGGACACCCCCTAGTCCAGGACTCCCTCAATAACCATGAAACTTGTCATCTTGATCCTAATTTTAAATCATATGATAGTTATTTTGTTGAGTTTGCTCCCACTACTATTGATGAGAAGAATTTTGCTTATGTGGAGAGTAGTAAATTTTCTATGCTTGTAGATCATGAAAAGAATGCTTTAGGTGCTGGTTATATTGTTGAATTCATTCATGATGCTACTGAAAATTATTATGAGGGAGGAACATATGCTTGTAGGAATTGCAATAATATTAAGTTTCCTCTCTATGTGCTTCAAGTTTTGAAGCTATGCTTGTTTTACCTTCCTATGCTAGTTGATTATCGTTCCCATAAGTTGTTTGCTCACAAAATCCCTATGCATAGGAAGTGGGTTAGACTTAAATGTGCTAGTCATATGCTTCATGATGCTCCCATTATGTTTTAATTCTTATCTTTTTTGTGAGCATTATTGCCATCATCAAGCCTAGCTAGAAAGGCACTAAAGCAAAGTGCTTGTTGGGAGACAACCCAATATTTATCCTTACTGTTTTTGTGTGTCCACATGATTATGCTACTGTAGTAATCATGTTTTATAGCTTTTGTTTCAATAAAGTGCCAAGTAAGACCTTTGGGATGGCTTACGGTGATAGTTGTGTTGATCCTGCTAAAAATCAGAAACTTTTGCACCCAGTAAATTAGTTTTGTTAATTCAAAGAAACGTGGTTCTGATCTTATTCTTTTTGCTATGGATTGGTCCACGAATTTCTTAGGACTTCCTAATTTGGTAGAAGTTTTGGAGTTACAAAAGTATACGTTTGAGACAGATTACAACAGACTGTTCTGTTTTTGACAGGTTCTGTTTTCTATGTGTTGTTTGCTTATTTTGATGAATCTATGAGTAGTATCGGAGTGTATGAACCATAGATAAGTTGGAGTACAGTAGATATTACACTAATATGAATTGAGGATGAGTTCATTACAGTACCTAAGTGGTGGTTTTATTTTCTTATACTAACGGAGCTTACGAGTTTTCTGTTAAGTTTTGTGTTGTGAAGTTTTCAAGTTTTGGGTAAAGATTCGATGGACTATGGAATAAGGAGTGGCAAGAGCCTAAGATTGGGGATGCCCAAGGCACCCCAAGGTAATATTCAAGGACAACCAAGAGCCTAAGCTTGGGGATGCCCCGGAAGGCATCCCCTCTTTCGTCTTCGTACCATCGGTAACTTTACTTGGAGCTATATTTTTATTCACCACGTGATATGTGTTTTGCTTGGAGCGTCATTTTCTTTTGTTAGTTTTTGCTTGCTGTTATTTAGAATAATGTTTTGCATCTTTAGTTTCAATAAAGAAGTCAAGGATAGCCTATGCCATGCTTATTTTGCTAGTATACATGTTGTTGTTTGAAAACAGAAAGTTTACCGCTGTTGCAAAAATTCCTTAGAAAAGTCATAGAGTGGTATAATGTTGAATCCTTTTGCATATTGAGCTCGATAAATTTATTACAGTGAGAATTTTAGTTCATAATTTTTGGAGTTAGGGAAGTATGATGACTCTTGCATTCTTTACAGACTGTACTGTTTTGGCAGATTGCTGTTATGGTTGCATTGTTTGCATATGTTTGCTTGTTTAATGATTCTATTTGAAGATAGGAGTATTAAATATGCAGAGGCATTTAGTATTCAATGTTGAATAATAATTTTAGTGATTTGTTACAGTAGAAAATGATAAGGTTTTGCATTGGTTTATACTAACCTATCTCACGAGTTCTTGTTGAGTTTGTTGTGAATGAAGCTTTTGATAAAAAGAGAAACCATGATATGAGAGGAATTAAGGAGACACAAAAGTTCAAGCTTGGGGATTCCCAAGGCACCCCAAGATAATATTTCAAGAAGTCTCAAGCATCTAAGCTTGGGGATGCCCCGGTAGGCATCCCACCTTTCTTCTTCAACAACTATCAGTTAGTATCGGTTGAGCCTAAGTTTTTGTTTCTTCACATGAGTTGTGTTATCCTTGCAATGTAGTTTTCTTTAGCTTTGCTTGCTGTTTGAATAAAGTATCAAGATCTGAAATTATTAAATGGGAAAGTCTTCACATAGTTGTATCATTATTCGACTACTCATTGATCTTCACTTATATCTTTCGGAGTAGTTTGTCATTTTCTCTAGTGCATCACTTATATCTTTTAGAGCATGGTGGTGGATTTGTTCTAAAGAAACTATTGATCTCTCATGCTTCACTTAGATTATTTTGAGAGTCGTTAATAGCATGGTAATTTTCTTAATGTTAATATACTTAGTGTTCAAGATATGTGAAACTTTCTTTTGAGTGAATTGAATACTAAGATAAGTTTGATGCTTGATAATTGTTTTGAGATATGGAGGTGATAATATCAAAGTCGTGCTAGTTGATAATTGTGAATTTGAGAAATTCTTGTGTTGAAGTTTGCAAGTCCCATAGCATGCACGTATGGTTAAAGTTGTGTAATAAATCTGAAACATGAAGTGTACCTGGCTTGTGCATCCTTACGAGTGGCGGTCGGGGACGAGCGATGGTCTTTTCCTACCAATCAATCCCCCTAGGATCATGCGCGTAGTACTTGATTTTTTATGGCTTATAAATTTTTTCAATAAGTATATGAGTTCTTTTGACTAATGTTGAGTCCATGGATTATACGCACTCTAACCTTTCCACCTTTGCTAGTCTCTTCGGTACCGTGCATTGCCCTTTCTCACCTTGAGAGTTGGTGCAGACTTCGCCGGTACATCCAAACCCCGTGATACGATACGCTCTATCATACATAAACCTCCTTATATCTTCCTCATAGCAGCCACCATATCAACCTATCATGGCATTTCCATAGACATTCCGAGATATATTGCCATGCAACTTCCAACATCATCATCATGACATACATTACTTTTGTCATATTGCCATTGCATGATCATGTAGTTGACATCGTATTTGTGGCAAAGCCACCATGCATTATTATTCATACATGTCACTCTTGATTCATTGCACCATCCCGGTACACCGCCGGAGGCATTCATATAGAGTCATATCTTGTTCTAAGTTTCGAGTTGTAATCCTTATGTTGTAATCAATAGAAGTGTGATGATCATCATTGTTAGAGCCCAAAAAGAAAAAAAAAGAAAAAAAGGGGAAGGCCAAAAAAAGAAGAGAAAGGCCCAAAAAAACAGAAATAAAAAAAGAAAAAAGAAAAAAAAATAAAAAAAAGGGGGCAATGCTACTATCTCCTTTTCCACACTTGTGCTTCAAAGTAGCACCTTGTTCCTCATGTAGTGAGTCTCATATATTGTGCTTCAAAGTAGCACCTTGTTCTTCATGTAGTGAGTCTAATAAGTTATCTTTTTATACTAGTGGGAATTTTTCATTATAGAACTTGGCTTGTATATTCCTACGATGGGCTTCCTCAAATGCCCTAGGTCTTCATGAGCAAGCAAGTTGGATGCACACCAACTAGTTTTCTTTTGTTGAGCATTCATAGCTCTAGTGCATCAGTTGCATGGCAATCCCTACTCCTCATGTTGACATCAATTGATGGGAATCTCCATAGCCCGTTGATTATCCTCGTCAATGTGAGACTTCTCCTTTTTTGTCTTCTCCACACAATCCCCATCATCATATTCTATTCCACCCATAGTGCTATATCCATGGCTCGCGCTCATGTATTGCGTGAAAGTTGAAAGAGTTTGAGATTATTTAAGTATGAAACAATTGCTTGGCTTGTCATCGGGGGTATAGAAGTTGGGAACATCTTTGTGTGACGAAAATGAAGCATAGCCTAACTATATGATTTTGTAGGGATGAACTTTCTTTTGCCATGTTATTTTGAGAAGACATGATTACTATGATGCTTGAAGTATAATTATTTCTTATGTCAATATGAACTTTTGTCTTGAATCTTTTGGATCTGAATATTCATATCACAAGTAAGAAGAATTACAATGAAATTATGCCAACTAGCACTCCGCATCAAAAATTCTTTTTTATCATTTACTTACTCGAGGACGAGCAGGAATTAAGCTTGGGGATGCTTGATACGTCTCCAATGTATCTATAAATTTTGATTGCTCCATGCAATATTATCTACTGTTTTGGGCAATATTGGGCTTTATTATCCACTTTTATATTATTTTTGGGAGTAACCTATTAACCGGAGGCCCAGCCAAGATTTGCTGTTTTATGCCTATTTCAGTGTTTCGAGGAAAAGGAATATTAGACAGAGTCAAAACGGAACGAAATCAACTGGAGAAGTTATTTTTGGAAGGAAAGCAACCCAGGGAACTTGGAGTGCATGTTAGGGGAGATACGGGCTGCCCACGAGGCTGGGGGGCGCGCCCACACCCCCCCGGGCGCGCCCCCCTGCCTCGTGGGGCCCCCGTAGCTCCTCCGACGTACCCCCTGCACCCATATATACTCTCGTACCCTAAAACTTCCAGAACAGAAGATAGATCGGGAGTTCCGCCGCCGCAAGCCTCTGTAGCCACCAAAAACCTCTCGGGAGCCCGTTCCGGCCCCTGCCGGAGGGGGATCTCATCACCGGTGGCCATCTTCATCATCCCGGCGCTATCCATGACGAGGAGGGAGTAGTTCGCCCTCGGGGCTGAGGGTATGTACCAATAGCTATGTGTTTGATCTCTCTCTCTCGTGTTCTCGACTTCACATGATCTTGATGTATCCCGAGCTTTGCTATTGTAGTTGGATCTTATGATGTTTCTCCCCCTCTACTCTCTTGTGATGAATTGAGTTTCCCCTTTGAAGTTATCTTATCGGATTGATTCTTTTATGAGAACACTTGATGTATGTCTTGCCGTGATTATCTGTGGTGACAATGGGATATCATGTGCCACTTGATGTATGTTTTGGTGATCAACTTGCGGGTTTCGTGACATTGGGAACCTATGCATAGGGGTTGGCACACGTTCTTGACTCTCCGATAGAAACTTTGGGGCATTCTTTGAAGTACTTTTATGTTGGTTGGATGAATCTGAGATTGTGTGATGCATATTGTATAATCATGCCCACGGATACTTGAGGTGACAATGGAGTATCTAGGTGACATTACAGTTTTGGTTGATATGTGTCTTAAGGTGTTATTCTAGTACGAACTCTTTTATAGATCGATCCGAAAGAATAACTTTGAGGTGGTTTCGTACCCTACCATAATCTCGACGCTTGTTCTCCGCTATTAGTGGCTTTGGAGTGACTCTTTGTTGCATGTTGAGGGATTGTTATATGATCTATCTATGTTATTATTGTTGAGAGAACTTGCACTAGTGAAAGTATGAACCCTAGGCCTTGTTTCCTATCATCGCAATACCATTTACACTCACTTTTACCACTTGTTACCTTTCTGTTTTTATATTTTCAGATTACAAAAACCTATATCTACTATCTATTTTGCACTTGTATCACCATCTCTTCGCCGAACTAGTGCACCTATACAATTTGCCATTGTATTGGGTGTGTTGGGGACACAAGAGACTCTTTGTTATTTGGTTGCAGGGTTGCTTGAGAGAGACCATCTTCATCCTATGCCTCCTACGGATTGATAAACCTTAGGTCATCCACTTGAGGGAAATTTGCTACTGTCCTACAAACCTGTGCACTTGCAGGCCCAACAACGTCTACAAGAAGAAGGTTACATAGTAGACATCAGCAGGTGCACAAGTTTGACCAATGATAATTTCAATCACCTTATCTAGCATCATTATATGTCATAACAGTAGCTCATCTCATAAAACTTTTCATGACCAAGTAACAAGCTATTCACATGTTAAAGTATAGATCGTAAACTTTCTTGAAAACTAACAAACAGTGCTCTTAGTCATCAAACAATTGCAATTCATCTTATTTTAAGGAAGGGTCTATGGGTTCAAAGTCTTTCACAATCCCACATACTCAACTATCATATAGTCTTTCACAATTGCTAACACTCATGTGATATTTATGGGTTCAAAGTTTTAATCGGACACAAAGAAAGATAGGGGCTTATAGTTTTGCCTCCCAACCTTTTACCTCAAGGGTAATGTCAACAATAATACTTTATGAAAACCTATATCCAAGTGTATATATATATCCGGATCGCTCCAACACAAAGTGCTTGCCAAAGGAAAAAGTGTAAAAAGGAAAGGTGATGATCACCATGACTCTTGTATAAGGGTAGAAGATAAAAGTAAAAGATAGGCCCTTCGCAGAGGGAAGCAGAGGTTGTCATGCAATTTTAAGGTTGGATGCACAAAATCTTAATGCAAAAGAACATCACTTTATATTGCCTCTTGTGATAGAGACCTTTATTATGCAGTCCGTCGCTTTTATTTCTTCCCTATCACAAGTTCGTATAAAGCTCATTTTCTTTGCACTAATAGATCATACATATTTAGAGAGCAATTTTTATTGCATGCACCGATGACAACTTACTTGAAGGATCTTACTCAATCCATAGGTAGGTATGGTGGACTCTCATGGCAAAACTAGTTTAAGGGATGTTTGGAAGCACAAGTAGTATTTCTACTTGGTGCAAAGAATTTGGCTATCATGAGAGGGAAAGGCAAGCTCAACATGTTGGATGATCCAAGACAATATAACGTTTCAGATATAGAAAAAACATATCCCATTAAGTTGTCTTCCTTGTCCAACATCAACCTTTTAGCATGTCATATCTTAATGAGTGCTCACAATTACAAAAGATGTCCAAGATAGTATATTTATATGTGAAATCTCTCTTCCTTCAATATTCTTTCATGAATTGTTTAAGTGACCAATTCTGCGTTTGCTAACTTTCAATAAGTTTACTACCTATACTTATTCTGTGTGATGTCATTACTCCCCATGGTATAAGCATATGAAACATATATAAATTCAGATTTATGATATTCAATTCATTCAACCATTTACCCATAGGATATACGTGAAGCGCGTGAGTAAATGACAAACTACTCCAAAAAGATATAAGTGAAGAACACTGAGTAGTCAAATAATTAACTAGCCATGGGAGGATTATTTTTCATTCAAGATTTCAGATCCAATGATTTTATTCAAACAGCAAGTAAAATTGAAAATACACTCCAAGAAAAACACATATCATGTGATGAATAAAAATATAGCTCCGAGTAAAGTATACCGATAGTTTTGAAGACGAAAGAGGGGATGCCTTCCGGGGCATCCCCAAGCTTAGGCGCTTGAGTATTCCTTGAATATTACCTTGGGGTGCCTTGGGCATCCCCAAGCTTAGGGTCTTTCCGCTCCTTATTCTCCTCATATCAATATCTCACCCAAAACTTGAAAACTTCAATCACACAATACTTAACGGAACTTTGTGAGATAGGTTAGTATAATAAAGAGTAAACCATTCACTTTGGTAATGTCAAATACAAGGTTCATAATTGTTCTCACACAATGCCTACTGTACCATATCATTTCTATAATTTATATTGAGAAATATAAGCCATAGAAACTAGAAAACAAGCAAACTATGCAATGAAAACAGAATCTGTCAGAAACAGAATAGTCTGTAATGATCTGAACAACAACCATACTTATGCTATTCCAAAAATTATGACATAAATTGGTGGACGTTAGTAGTTTGTCAATTAATCTTCTGAAAAAAGAATCAACTCAAAAACACTCTTCTGTAAAACATGGCAGCTAATCCCGTGAGTGCAAAGTTTCTGTTTTCTACAGCAAGATCACATTAACTTTCACCCAAGTCTTCCCAAAGGTCTTACTTGGCAATTTATTGAAACAAAAGCTATAAAACATGATTACGACAGTAGCTTAATCATGTAAACACACAAAGACAGCAAGTGTAGATATTGGGTTGTCTCCCAACAAGCGCTTTTCTTTAATGCCTTTTAGCTAGGCATGATGATTTCAATGATGCTCACATAAAAGAAAAGAATTGAAACATAAAGAGAGCATCATGAAGAATATAACTAGCACAATTTAATCTAACCCACTTCCTATTCCTAGGGATTTTGTGAACAGATAATTTATAGGAACAAGAATCAACTAGCATAGGAAGGCAAAACAAGTATAACTTCAAAACTTTAAGCACACAGAGAGGAAACTTGATATTATCGCAACTCCTACAAGCATATATTCCTCCTTCATAATAATTTTCAGTATAATCATGAATGAATTAAACAATATAACCATCACATAAAGCATTCTTTTCATGATCTATAAGCATAGAAATTTTACTGCTCTCCACATAAGCAAAACTCTTCTCATTCGGAATAGTGGGATCACTAATTCCTAAAGTTGACACTCTTCCAAACCTACTTTAGATGATAGTATTATTCATACTCCAAAAGATATAAGTGAAGTTCATGGAGAATTCTACAATTAATATAGACTAACCAATATCCAAGCTCAAAATATATAAGACACGAAGCATTCTATAAAACCATACTCAAATGATTTAAGTGAAGCACAAAGAGCAATTCTATAAGATCATACTTAAAAGAATTAAGTGAAGCACATGAAGTATTCTATAAATAAATGAAGGGCTATATCATACTAGCATGGTTCTTAAAGAAAAATAAAAACACAAAGGACACAAATCATGTGAACAAAACAAAAACCGAGGTATACCGATATTTGTTGAAGAGGAAAGATGGGATGCCAACCGGGGCATCCCCAAGCTTAGATGCTCGAGTATCCTTTGAAATATTTACTTGGGGTGCCTTGGGCATCCCCAAGCTTGAACTCTTGCCTCACTTTATTCTTCTCACATCGGTAACTCCTCATTCTTCGAACACTTCATCCACAAAAACTTAACTAACACTTTGTGAGATCCGTTAGTGTAATAAAGCAAAATACCACTTTAAGGTACTATAATGAACTCATTATTTATTTATATTGGTGTTAAACCTACTGTATTCCAACTTCTCTATGGTTCATACCCCCCGATACTAGCCATAGATTCATCAAAATAAGCAAACAACACGCGAAAAACAGAATCTGTCAAAAACAGGACAGTCGGTAGTAATCTGGAAGTTTAGTAAACTTATGTAACTCCAAAACTTATAAATAAATATGAAAATTTTACAAATTTGTACAGAAGTAATGTGAAAAAAGTTTTAGACCCATTTGACCTTCCAGTAAAAAATGTAAAATCACGCTCTACAGCCAAAGTTTCTGTTTTTGTTCTGCACATAGTAAACAAGCAATCTAATCATCCTAAAACCAAATCTTGGGATATTAGTTTTATAATGCAACGGATATACACAAGGGGATAATTATTTACAGAGAAACTTCCATGAAAAATTCTACATTGTTTCTGTGAGCATGAACACAAGTGCTCAAGGTAGACCCTCACTTCTTCAATGCATAACTTTCCAATCACTTCTCTTTTTGAAAAACTTTTTAGGCATGAGAGGCAAGTAATTTTTTTTGGTATTTTCATTCTTTAAATTTTTTTGTATGTTTCACCCACAACTAAACATAAACAAAAAGGAAAAACAAAATCTACTTAGTGAAGAAAGCAAACAAGCACACACGGGAATATCAACCTCACGCTATTGCTCCCCGGCAACGGCACCAGAAAAGAGCTTGATAATCCCCAAGTGCAGGGAATCATCGTAGCAATTTCCAAAGGTGGAATTGATAAGCATGGAGTTTCAAACTGAGGGAGTCCTGGATTAGGGGGTCCTCGGACAGCCGGACTATATGCTTATGCCGGACTGTTGGACTATGAAGATACAAGACTGAAGACTTCGTCCCGTGTCCGGGTGGGACTCTCCTTTGCGTGGAAGGCAAGCTTGGCAATTTGGATATGTAGATTTCCTTCTCTGTAACTGACTCTATGTAACCCTAGCCCCCTCCAGTGTCTATATAAACCGGAGGGTTTAGTCCATAGGACAACAACAATCATAATCATAGGCTAGCTTCTAGGGTTTAGCCTCTACAATCTCGTGGTAGATCAACTCTTGTAATACTCATATCATCAAGATCAATCAAGCAGGAAGTAGGGTATTACCTCCATAGAGAGGGCCCAAACCTGGGTAAACATTGTGTCCCCCACCTCCTGTTACCATTAGCCTTATACACACAGTTCGGGACCCCCTACCCGAGATCCGCCGGTTTTGACACCGACATTGGTGCTTTCACTAAGAGTTCCACTGTGACTTCGGAAAAAGGTTTGATGGCTCGCCTTGTTATCAAGGACAACATTGCCTCGGGGGGAGCTCTGGCTTTAGGCCAAACCCTCCGACTAGGCAACTTCATCATGATCGCCCGTTCGGCCGCCATGCCGACGATGACTTCTCGGGTCATCGAAAACAGCCTCCACATCAGCTCGGAATACGCCGAGAAGATGGATCCCATGGAAATTTTGTCCTTGAACGAGCTCTTGGATCGCATCGCCGCCATGGGAGTCACTACCGACTTTGATCGAATTGGGCTTAAACCCGATCAAAGAGAGATTAACTCTCCGCCGGTCACCCATCAAATAGCGGTGGTGGAGGAGCAATGTAGCGATTCTTCCTCTATTTTGAGGCCGAACTATGTCCGGATTCCCGAGCTCTCTAAGACGGATACCCGTTCGTGGGAGGACATGACCCAAACTCTAAATTTAGAATCAGACAGCGGGCCAGAAAAATTGGGCAACATCCCGGAACCCGAACTCCCAAGTTAGGAAGTTCCTCCGCCCCTGGGTCTCAGATCGGGTCAGGGTTCAGACTTAAATCCACCCACCCACCCAGATACAAGTGATCTTTCCCACATTAGACAACAATCCCAAGAGACAGTACATCACTTTTGGGCCGGATTCCTCCTTGTAATGAGCAAGGTCAAGGATTGTCGCGAGGAAGATGCAATCTCATTCTTTTGCAAAAATTGCACGAACAAGGGAATCCTTAACACCATAAGTCGCCGTGACATATCACACTTCACTAACTTGGCGGCCATAGTACAAAAGTACTGTACGATGGAAAGCGCCTGGCAAACCCAGGCAAAATTCTGGGATCCTCCGGCTCTCACTAAAACCCTCGTCCGGACCAAAAGGGTGCACTCTCACAAGTCACCCGATCCAATCACAAAGAAACCAAAGCCCACTACAGGGCACGGAACCATATTGGAGGGATGGCTCAATGGGCCATGCAAGATTCACACCACACCGGATACGATACCAACACACAGCCTTAGAGCATGTTGGATACTTTGGCAGGTGGCCAAGAACGACAAGGATCTCCTCATAAACAATACCGCAGAGCATCATGCCGTAGAAAACAACAATACAGTGTTGACAGTCTTCGAGACTTTCGCCTCGAATAACAGGCACAAGAGAGCACTCCGCGGCCTCGCCGAAGTCTGCCACGTTGCAGCAATTTACCCCTGGAATGACACGGCTATAACCTTTAATGCCAGTGATGAACCTCAATTTCGAACAGTCCGAGAACCAGCCACTCTTGTCCTTAGTCTAATTGTGGACGGCTTCCGGCTTACTAAAGTGCTCATGGACGGCGGCAGCGGATTAAACCTCATCTACGAGGAAACTCTCAACAAAATGGAAGTAGACAAGAGCCGCATTGAGCAAAGCAGCACGACCTTCCGAGGGATCATCCCTAGTCAGGAGGCACGATGTGCGGGAAAAATCACACTCGATGTGGTATTCGGCATGCCGGAAAATTACAGGTCCGAAGAGATAACATTCCAAGTGGCCCCGTTTAGTAGTGGATACCACACCCTTTTAGGGCGGGACGCATTCGCGAGCTTCCAAGATATACGCCATTATGGGTACATGAAGCTCAAGATGCTCGGGCCCAACGGAATCATCACTCTAGCTACTGATCCAGACATAACACTTCACGCCGAAAATAAAACCGCCGCCCTGGCCCTTGAGGCATTATCCGAAGCCCTTGCGGCGGAAGAACTAACTACATTATGCTCCATAGTGGATAGGGATGACGTGATACTCGATAAGCGATCCAAGTCCACCTCTTTCAAACCTGCGGATGAAATCGTCAAATTCCAAGTCCACCCAACGGACTCTACAAAAATAGCAGCCATCGGGGCACAACTGAACCCCACAATTGACGCTACACTGCGGGCGTTCTTACGTGAGAATTGGGACATCTTCGCCTGGCACCCTTCAGATATGCCAGGGATCCCACGCAGGCTGGCCGAGCATGGCCTCAACATATTGAAGGGATACAAGCCGGTCAGGCAGACACTACGACGCTTTTCAGAGCCTAAACAACAGGCTATGGTAGAGGAGCTAGCCAAATTACTCAAAGCTGGATTCATCAGAGAAATAAAACACCCGAATTGGCTAGCAAACCTGGTGATGGTGCCAAAGAAGGATAAATCCTGGCGCTTATGTGTCGATTTCAAGGACCTCAATAAGGCTTTCCCAAAGGATCCTTTCCCTCTTCCCCGCATCGATCAAATTATCGACGCTACCGCAGGACATGACTCATTGTGCTTCCTCGACGCATACTCCGGATACCAACAAATCAAGATGGCGGAGTCCAATCAATCCCCAACGACATTCATCACTCCAGATGGCCCTTTCTGTTTCAACACCATGCCTTTCGGGCTCAAAAATGCCATCGCAACCTACCAACGCATGATTCAGACATGCCTGGAAAAACAAATCGGCAAAACGGTTGAGGCATACATGGACGATGAGGTCATTAATACCAGACACGTCGAATCTTTAATAGACAACCTGAGGCTCACGTTCGACAACCTCCAAACATATGACATCAAGCTCAATCCGGAAAAATGGGTTTTCGGCGTTCCTGCCGGAAAGCTCTTGGGCTTCATCGTCTCCAATAGAGGAATTGAAGCAAACCCGGCTAAAATCCGAGCTTTGTCACAGTTGGCTACCCCAACAGACCTCAAGCAAATCCATAAATTAACTGGATGCATGGCTGCCTTAAGCTGCTTTATCTCCCGATTGGGAGAAAAGGCACTACCTCTTTATCGCCTTCTTCGACACACCGAACACTTCGAGTGGACGGATGCGGCTATGGCCGGACTGGAAGAAATAAAGGCCCTCTTGGCCATCAACCCAATCCTGGCCGCACCGAACATCGGCGAACCCATGCTGTTATATATAGCTGCAACACACCAGGTTGTAAGCATAGTGCTCGTCGTCGAACGAGAGGAGGACGGACATAAGTTCCTGCTTCAAAAGCCGGTATACTATGTATCCACTGTCCTCACACCATGCAAGTCACGATACCCACATTACCAAAAGATAGCATATGCGGTCTTCATGGCATCCCGGAAACTACGGCACTACTTTCAAGAGTGTTCAATCACGGTGGCCTCCGAAGTACCACTCAAGATATAATAAACAACCGCGATGCCACGGGCCAGATTGCTAAGTGGGCCATCGAGCTCCTCCCATTCGACATTATATATAAACCACGGTGAGCCATTAAATTGCAAGTACCGGCTGACTTCATCGCTGAATGGACAGAAGCCGAACTCCCTAAAGAGTATGGCGCATACTCCAATTGGATCATGCACTTTGACGGCTCTAAAATGTCGGCTGGTCTAGGACCGGGCGTTGTCTTGACATCCCCCACCGGAGATACAGTCCAATATGTACTCCAAATTCTATACACGGACTCCAACAATGCAGCCGAATACGAGGCTCTGTTGCACGGTCTTCGGATGGCGGTCTCCATGGGCATTCAACACCTAGAAGAGCGCGGGGATTAGAACCTTGCAATATCTCAAATAAACGGGAACTTCGATGCCAAGGACCCTAAAATGGTGGCTTACCATAATGCCATCCTCAAAATGTCAGCTCAATTCGAGGGGCTTGAATTTCACCATGTGGTTCGAGAAAACAATCAAGCGGCGGATATCCTTGCCCGCATCGGTGCTAAGCGCGACCCCGTCCCACCTAACATCTTCTTGGAAAGGCTGTTCAAGCCATCTGTGGTGTGGCAAGGGGAGACCGGCAATACTAGTCCAGATCCGACCACAACCCCAGAGCCCGAACACACTGACATAATCGAAGGCTCCGCCACCGAAATAACACCTTCGGCCCATGTAATTATGGCTGTCATTGCCCCCCTGGACCGAACCATTCTTAGCCTACCTAAATAGGCAAGAACTCCCTGAGGACCAAAATGAGGCACGTTGCATTGTGCGGCGCTCTAAAGCCTACAAGGTCCACGAGGGAGAGCTTTACAAGACAAGCACTACCGGAGTCTCCAAAGATGTATCTCCGAAGAGGAAGGGCGGCAGCTCTTTCATGCTGGACTCAGCGGCCATCACGCCGCAGCTCGGGCCCTTGTAAGCAAGGCCTTCCATACAGGTTTCTACTGGCCGACAGCCTGAGCAGACGCACAGGACCTCATCCAACATTGCGTCGGTTGCCAGCTCTTCGCTAACGAAAGCCATATGCCGCCCACCGCCCTCCAAACAATCCCCATAACTTGGCCCTTTGCGGTCTGGGGGCTCGATATGGTCGGAACCCTTAAAGGAGGAAGCCATAAGAAGAAATACTTGTTGGTCATGGTGGATAAATTCACCAAATGGGTAGAGGCCAAACCAGTTAAAATAGCCGAATCAAGACCAGTGATAGACTTCATATCATGGGTCGTGCACCGCTACGGTGTCCCCCACAACATCATCACCGATAATGGCTCCAACTTCATAGCTGACGAGGTGGAAACTTGGTGCGACAACATGGGCATTAAGATCGATTACGCCTCCGTCTATCACCCCCAAACAAACGGTCAAGTCGAACGAGCGAATGGTCTTATTATGAGCAGCATCAAACCCTGACTAGTGCGATCCCTGAAGGAATCAGACACGCACTGGGTCGAGGAGCTCGACTCCGTACTATGGGGGCTGTGGACCATGCCAAACCGCACCATCGGATACATACCATTCTTCATGGTGTACGGCGCAGAGGCGGTATTGCCCTGCGATATCATTCATGACTCACCTCGAGTGTGCATGTACGAAGAGAGAGAAGCCGAGCTCAATCGGCAGGACAGTTTAGATGCCCTGGAGGAGGAGCGCGACGTCGCAAAAGCCCGTTCCGCATTCTATCAGCAACAGGCTTGCAAGTATCAAAGCAGAGAAGTACGGGCCAAAACTTATAACGTTGGCGAACTCGTTCTACGCCTACGGGAGAAGAAAAAGGACAAGCTCAAGCCCAGGTGGAAGGGTCCCTTCATCATTGATAAAGTTCTCACCGGAGGAGCGTACCGCCTGCGTGATGCATCAGATAATCGACTCGAACCGAACCCATGGAACGCGGCCAGACTCCAAATATTCTACGCCTAGCACCGAACTCTGTGTTTGTCCCCTTCCCTCCGCCTTTTTATTTTATAAACATATATCCTCTGTCTTTCTTTTTATGGCTCTGAGGCTTTAAGTGTGACTCAACTACACACTCTTGACGCGCTAAATCCTTAAGTATGCGCGCTTACTATACCTGGGGGCTTCTTATACAGAAGCTTAGTATAATTATCTTCCGGGCTTCATGCCCACTGCATATGTGTCGCTTCTCCATATGTACCTTTTCTTCACCATTATATGCATCGATATGACTTAAGTTTTGGCCAAGCTGGGTTGCCTGGCTCCTGTATTTATGCCCTACGTTCCCGTAGTTCGGCTAGGGCATAAGGGGAGCACCTCTGCGATTGTTACTGCCGGGTACTCCGGACGTGCACCTCAGACTGGGTGAAGCTGAAAGCTAGCGTTCTTAAGGGAATATTCGGTCGGTGAACTAAAGATGTTTCTTACCTATTACAATACAAACCCCCAGATGTTTCATATACTGCATCTCCGATCGCAGTTCGAACATGCACATTAATGCATGCGTACCCAGGGAAAGGAACCCTTAACGGAACTATTCTCCCTAGATGATGTTCCTTACTATCCATGTAATATAACATAGCCAGTTGGGTACTTGTCTGTTTAAGCAATCATGACCCCTATGCCTGGTTTCCACGCGTACCCCGATTTACATAACTGAGCGGGTATTCAGAAACACTCCGGACTGTCAGGTCCGGAGGCTGAAGCGAAAATGTTCGCCATGACAAATGATTTACAATCCGGCTAGAGACAAAATATGTAAATTGAAGTACACAGTCACTTCGACCCACATACTTCTTCTTCTATACCATCCAACAGGCTGTCTAGCCTACAATCCTGTTGGGAATACTTTGCGGTTAATCCTACCTAGTCATATACCAGACTAACAGGAATCTCTTTCCCATCTGACCCTACAGGTCCGACCAGGGCCATGTGATTCGGATCGACCTTGGTGTACCGTGTTTTTACCATGGCCCAAGCTTCCCTCTCACCTTGTCGGCAGGCCGATATCTTCCATAAATGGAAGCGCCGCCGCGCTCCCTTGAGCAGTTGTACAAGCTCCCCCATACTTCCTGACAGGGAGGCGGATGGCCACAAGGCCTTGGCAATACCCTGCATCACCTGCTGAACTTGTTCGTGCAGTTGCGAAAGCTCTTGCAGATGATCGTCTGAAGATCCGGACATCTCCTCTTCAGGATGACCAGTCAGTATACCTATAGACATAACTCTTTTAGCCTGTTTCTTCGCCGAAATATATAAAGGTTCGTTTGAGCACATACTAAAAATTCCACGTTGAAGCCTCCTATTCTCCTTCACGGAGTCCGCAAGCTGGGCCCGAACATCTTTCAATTCCACGCCCAGCTGGGTATTGGCATCCTGGAGATCATTTTTCTTTCGCCGGACCCTTGTAAGCACACGCTTGCCAGCCTCTAGTTGTTGTTGAGCTTGTTGTTCATCCTCTTGTAGGATCTCCGGATTCACTCCGGGATTGTCTGCGGAATCTATTGTTAGATATGCAAACATGCCGAATACTAACTGGTACACGTAATTATGTTTTTCTCGATCGAGACAAGTATTACCAGATCAGGCCTTCTTGGATTCCTCCATTCCGGCAACTGCGGCCCTTAGCTAGGATTTACACTCCTCCAGCTCTTTAGACAAATGGGTATTCTTTTCTGTAAGAACCTATTCATACAATGATCCTTAAATCAGTTGTACCAACTGTTTCAAGTCTCAGGGGCTACTGATATACATAATTATTAGATTTTGCTTACCCGTATATCTTTTAAGTACTGGTCTGTGGCTCTAGCAAGCCCATCTTGAGCAGCTCGGATGTACGTGTCTCCCGAGTTGAAGTCATTGAACGCCTCTTCGGAGAAATTAGGGTTGCAGAGTGCGGCCCACCGACGCCGATGATTCATAGCACTCTCTACCTCGGAATTTGCGGATATTCTATCCGCATCCTCTACAGGAGGACCGTCCAGTGTTGTCCCCATGTTAGCCTCCACCCTCGAGGCCCGTTCTGGAGTCTGGCTGGTAGAGGCGTGGCTGGCAGGATCTCCGGACACAGTCCGACGAATACTCTTTCTGCCAGGACAAAGTGGACATTGTTATATTTTAAGGATGACAATCATGGAGCATGTTTTAAATCATACCTCTTTGATAGCGGCTCGGTCCTGATCGCTTTCCTTTTAATCCTACCCGGCTTGGGCGCCCGTTGTTGGTGAGTCGCCGTGGGTTCGGGAGAGGGCGCCGATGGCTTTCCCTTTATAGCATAATATATGTGCGGTGGGTAAGGTGTAAAGAGGGAATCCTTTTCGAAATATAAGTCTCTTGTTTACTTACATGTGGTGCCGGGAGGAGGCCGGGATAATCGGCTATGATGGCCACCAAGGTGCCGTCACGGCTCGCCTGATAGAACACCCTGCCGTCAAACTCCACAAATATATCCTGATCTTCTCCGAGTCCAGGGTCGAGGGCCCGGTTGGGGTCGCCTGGCTGTGGAGGTGGGTTGTGGACCTCCCTCACGGCTTTCCGCAGTTCCTGTCATAGACTAGCAAGATAAATATTTGTGATGAAAGACTGCGGGAATGAATAGAGTTGAGTAAAAGATAGTAGCTCACCCAGCTGGGGGGTTGTACATGGAAAATCCATCCCGTGGCTTAATGCGGATGAAATCCTCTTCTTCTCCATCGTATAAATCGGACAATATTTTCGCCAGAGCGGCAGAGGAGTCTGGACCTTTCCGACCGCAGCGGGTGGCATCGTCTTCTCCATTGAAGTGCCACATGGGATGCCCCCGATACTGGAGTGGCTACACCCCCACATTATGCATATTGACATAACCTCGATTATTGTCAATCCAGATTTGGCAAGCATTTTTATCATGCCCATCAATTGAAGGACCTCTCTGCTATCTTCCTCCTGGGGGCTCCAGGGACGCCAGCTATGGCGCTTCTTCAGCGGAGCATTTGTAAACTCCGGAAGACCCATTCGGATAGGGTCAGGAAGGGAGACGTCCTCTATATAAAACCACTCGGAAGGCCAATCTTCGGATGTCTTCTTCAGAGTGCCGGACAGGTATTCGGTCCCGGCGATGCGCCATATTTTGGCTCCGCCTACTTGGAATATTGATCCCTCTAGATTGCGGGGGACGAGGCAGAACAGCCTCTTCCATAGCTCGAAATGAGCTTCACAACCCAGAAATAACTCACGGAGGGCGACATAACCTGCGATGTGCAGGATGGAGGTAGGGGGTGAAGTTGTGCAGCTGGAGGCCGTAATACTCCAGGAGCCCACGGAGGAGCGAATGGATTGGAAATTCGATGCTCTTCAGCAAGTAAGGGACAAGGCACACTCGCTCCCCCCGGGATGGGTTGGTAAAACTCTCCGCTTGCTCCCCGCCATCAAAGGTGGCTAATCCGGCTCAAACGGGGACAAGGTATACAGGGGGAGGAACCCTTGGGTATGCAACTCCACCAATTGGCCATGGGATACGGTACATTTCTCCCAATCACCTGGCTTGGCGCTATGGGGGCGAGAGGAGGAGCTGAGGTGGCCGGCCATGATGGGATGGTTTTTTCGGGCGCGCTTTGATGAATCCTCGCTTAGGGAAGTTGGTGTGATTTGGATCTGAGAATCCCCGTCTCTTTAATAGAAGATTTATTTACATGGCTAGAATGGAAAGTGCAAAAATGCCCTGGCTTCTCGCATTCGCTCAACACGTGGAGACTAACATTATTAAGGTACAGAAGCCGATGAGTGCAACATTAAATGGGAAGCCGGACACTGCTCGTTACAACATGTACTCTGGAGAATTTGGAGAAGAACCCGCCTTGCAATGTCAAAGACAATCTGCGCGCCGGACTCATCGTCATTGAAGCCTGGTTCAGGGGATATTGAGGGAGTCCTGGATTAGGGGGGCCTCGGACAGCCGGACTATATGCTTATGCTGGACTGTTGGACTATGAAGATACAAGACTGAAGACTTCGTCTCGTGTCCGGGTGGGACTCTCCTTTGCGTGGAAGGCAAGCTTGGCAATTCGGACATGTAGATTTCCTTCTCTGTAACCGACTCTATGTAACCCTAGCCCCCTCAGGTGTCTATATAAACTGGAGGGTTTAGTCCGTAGGACAACAACAATCATAATCATAGGCTAGATTCTAGGGTTTAGCCTCTACAATCTCGTGGTAGATCAACTCTTGTAATACTCATATCATCAAGATCAATCAAGCAGGAAGTAGGGTATTACCTCCATACAGAGGGCCCGAACCTGGGTAAACATTGTGTCCCCCGCCTCCTATTACCATTAGCCTTAGACGCACAGTTCGGGACCCCCTACCCGAGATCCACCGGTTTTGACACCAACACAAACCCACAAGGAGCTAAAGGCAGGATCAATATTCTCTCAAGTCCTATCTGCCAATGTTACGACTCTACGTACACCGAACGTTTGCTTCCAACTAGAAACGAGAAATAAAACTACATTGTGGGTACGAAGAGGATAACTTTGTATGATATCGAAGAGCTAAAATATAAAAGTATGTGTTGTTACCATAAATTTAGAATATATTACTAAATATTATAAATAGCGAGTGTGGAATAATGAAGGATCGGTGTGCGGAATTATCCTAGGCAATTGTTAACAAGACCGGTAGTCGTCATTCCAATTTCATATGAGGGAGAGGCATAAGCTAACATACTTTCTCTTCTTGGATCATATGCACTTATGATTGGAACTCTAGCAAGCATCCGCAACTACTAAAGATCATTAAGGTAAAACCCAACCATAGCATTAAAGCATCAAGTCCCCTTTATCCCATACGCCACAACCCCCTTACTCAGGTTTATGCTTCTGTCACTCAAGCAACGCAGACAATAAGTAAACCATGGACATATTGCAACATCGTACAGCAAGAATCCCTCACGCTTGCGCGAAACGGAGGGCACAATAGGGCATAACCAAAATAAAACATACAACTCATACCAATCTAGATCATCAATCAACCCAAAGACAAAAGATATCTACTCAAAACATCATAGGATGGCAACACATCATTGGATCATAATATGTGGCATAAAGCACCATGTTCAAGTAGGGATTATAGCGGGGTGCGGGAGAGTGGACCGCGTAAAAGAGATGAGGATGGTGATGTTGATGAAGACGATCACCGCGGCGATGATTCCCCTCCCGATGGCACTCCAGCGCCACCGAGAGAGAGGAGGAGAGGTCCTCCCCCTTGTGCTTCCTCCTCCATGGCCTTCCCCCTGGATGGGGAGAGGTTCTCCCTCTAGTCCTTGGCCTTCATGGCAATGATGGCCCCTCCGGGATCCTCCTCCATGGCCTCCGGTGATGATGCCCCCCTCCGGCAGGGTGCCAGAGAGGGACTAGATTGGTATCTCGTGGCTATAGAGGCTTGCGGTGGCGAAACTTTCGATCTAGGTTATTTTCTGGAGGTTTCTGTATTTATAGGAATTTTTGGTGTCGGTCTCACGTCAGGGGGGTCTTCGAATTGTCCACGAGATAGGGGCCCATGCCCAGGGGGGTGGGCACGTCCCCCACCCTCGTGGACAACCCGGGACTCTTCTGGCCCAACTCTTTTACTCTAGGGGCTTCTTTTGGTCCATAAAAAATCATCAAAAATTGGCACGTCAATTGGACTCCATTTGGTATTCTTTTTCTGTAAAACTCAAAAACAAGGAAAAATAGAAACTGGCACTGTGCCCTAGGTTAATAGGTTAGTCCCAAAAATCATATAAAATAGCATATAAATGCATATAAAACATTTACGATGGATAATATAATAGCATGAATACTTCATAAATTATAGATACGTTGGAGACGTATCATCGAAGCGTATGTAGCGTTGTCATTCTGGTCGCGAACGTGTACGTACTTACTGGTCGATGTAGAGGCGCGCACGTGTCATAGTAGAGGCGCACACGTAGCATGTACACGTACGTATAACGGCCAGGGTGCAAGAAAGTAAATAAGGCCACGTATGTACATACGGGCGGCGTCTCGAACGCCTACTCGCGTATACGTACGGCCAGGGCTCATGTACATGGGTGGGTCGGAACGGAGAAACTACGTCATCGTCGTGTTCATGGGGAGCCAACCGGCTGGGTCGGAACGGAATGCGTCATCGTGTTCATTGGGAGCCAACGGGCTTGGACGGAACATCCGATAGAAACGAGGCCTGGCATACCGCAGAACGGAAGAAACTGCCTTGTGTTCGACCGACCACGGTTGAAACGGGATCCTGTTCATCGGGAGTGGTCTGCCGTACCGCAAAACGGAGGAAATCGATTTCTGTTGGACCTCCTACGGTCGAAACAGGGTCTTGTTGATCGGGAGGGGTGTGGCGTACCGCAAAACAGAGGAAACAGACTTGTGTCGGAGCGTTACGGTCGAAATGGGGATCCTGTTCATCGGGAGGGGTGTGGCATACCGCAAAACGAGACTCCACGGGATATTGTTCATCTCCACCGTCGACCTCCTCCAGCCTCCACGGGCTACTGTTCATCCACCATCGACCTCCTCCAGCCTCCACCTGTGACTCTTCATCCACGGGCTCCTGTTCATCCAGCCTCCACCACACGCTCCTCCACCGGATACTGTTCAACCAGCCCTCTCCACGGGCTCCTGTTCAACCACCCCTCCATGGGCTACTGTTCATCCAGCCCTCCACGGGGTCCTGTTCATCCACCCCCAACCGGCTCGATCGGGGTCCTGTTCATCCAACGGCAACGACCTCTACTACCATGGGGTCCTGTACATCTAACCCCTCACTGGGAAGTGTTCATCCAACCCCTCCCCCAACAACGCTCACTGTTAATCCAGAGACAGCATCGATCGGCTTCATTTAGTAGCAGTAGCGAAGGAATCGCTCAAGCGGGTTCAGTTAACAGCCATCGATCGATCGCTCGGGTTCAGTAACGCGCAGCCTGCAGTGCAATCGCTCGGGTTCAGTAGGCGAACGCCTCGCTCGGGTTCAGTTAGAGCCCAACGCCTCGCACCCACGCGCATGCATGTACGAGAGAAACGCGTAAACCTCCATGCATCGCTCGGCCCCGAGCACCCACCATAACTGGGAACACCCCGATATTTTCCTCGCCCATGCTTCTACCACGGTTTTTTCCATCATGGACGGCCCAAAGAATGTCATGCAGCTGCGTCTCCGGCCCGCCCAGGGTAAAAGCCCATTTTCTGTCATGATTTTTTGTCATATAAATAGGAGCCCACCACATCTATGATGATACCGGGTTTTTTCACAATTATCGCCATAGAAGTGTCATAAGCATGACAAAAAAAATTGTTCGGCCCAAAATGTCAAGGATGTGTCTTTTTTTGTAGTGTTTTGTGTTGCCTAATCACAAATAGTTCATCCGAGTGAACCGTATGCTGTGTATCGCACACGGCTTCATCTGGCTGGTCGTTTCTTTTGTTACTCCTCATTGCAAACATTTAATTGAACTGAATCGTATGCCCTGCATCGCACACGCAACTAAAATCTGAACCGTGGTTGATGCATCCGTCATCGCAAACATTTTGCACGTTTTTGACGGTTTTCTTACCCCATGCTACCTCTTGAGCATGTGTTGGTTTTCCCTTGAAGAGGAAAGGGTGATGCAGCAAAGTAGCATAAGTATTTCCCACAGTTTTTGAGAACCAAGGTATCAATCCAGTAGGAGGCTACACGCAAATCCCTCGTACCTGCACAAACAAATAAGTACCTTGCACCCAACGCGATAAAGGGGTTGTCAATCCCATCACGGCCACTTGCAAAAGTGAGATCTGATAGAGATAATAAGATTAATATTTTTGGTATTTTTATGATATAGATTAGAAAGTAAAGATTGCAAAATAAAATAGATTGCAAACTTATATGATGTAAAATAGATCCGAGGGCCATAGGTTTCACTAGTGGCTTCTCTCAAGATAGCATAAGTATTACGGTGGGTGAACAAATTACTGTCGAGCAATTGATAGAAAAGTGCATAATTATGAGAATATCTAGGCATGATCATGTATATAGGCATCATGTCCGCGACAAGTAGATCGAAATGATTCTGCATCTACTACTATTACTCCACACATCGACCGCTATCCAGCATGCATCTAGCGTATTAAGTTCATAAGAACAGAGTAATGCATTAGGAAAGATGGCATGATGTAGAGGGATAAACTCAAGTAATATGATATAAACCCCATCTTTTTATCCTCGATGGAAACAATACAATACGTGCCTTGCTGCCCCTGCTGTCACTGGGAAAGGACACCCCAAGATTGAACCCAAAGCTAAGCACTTCTCCTGTTGCAAGAAAGATCAATCTAGTAGGCAAAACCAAACTGATAATTCAAAGAGACTTGCAAAAGATAACACATCATACATAAAAGAATTCAGAGGAGATTCAAATATTGTTCATAGATAATCTTGATCATAAACCCACAATTCATCGGATCTCGACAAACACACCGCAAAAAGAATTGCATCGAATAGGTCTCCAAGAAGATCGAGGAGAACTTTGTATTGAGATCCAAAGAGAGAGAGAGAAGAAGCTATCTAGCTAATAACTATGGACCCGAAGGTTTGTGGTAAACTACTCACACTTCATCAAAGAGGCTATGGTGTTGATGTAGAAGCCCTCCGTGATCGATTCCCCCTCCAGTGGAGCACCGAAAAAGGCCCCAAGATGGGATCTCATGGGTACAGAAGGTTGCGGCGGTGGAAATAGGGTTTCGTGGTGCTCCTGGATGTTCTCAGGGTACATGGGTATATGTAGGCGAAAGAAGTCGGTCAGGGGAGCCACGAGGGGCCCACGAGGGTGGGGGTGCGCCTACCCCCCTAGGCACGCCCTCCTGCCTTGTGGCCTCCTCGTTTCTTTCTTGACGTTCCACTCCAAGTCTCCTGGATTGCATTTGTTCCAAAAATAACTCTCCCGAAGGTTTCATTTCGTTTGGACTCCGTTTGATATTCCTTTTCTGCGAAACACTGAAATAGGCAAAAAACAACAATTTGGACTGGGCCTCCGGTTAATAGATTAGTCCCAAAAATAATATAAAAGTGCATAGTAAAGCCCATTAAACATCCAAAACAGATAATATAATAGCAAGGAACAATCAAAAATTATAGATATGCTGGAGACGTATCACACCACCGTTTGGGATTATTGCATCGCACACAGTTTCTCGAAGGGTCTCTGATCATCGTGTCGCGTTAGCAGCATCCTGCAGTAGTGACTGTTTCATGCACATGTAGTTCTAATTTG
The DNA here is from genome assembly GCA_963921465.1 of Triticum timopheevii. NCBI lineage: Eukaryota > Viridiplantae > Streptophyta > Magnoliopsida > Poales > Poaceae > Triticum > Triticum timopheevii. The sequence continues at coordinate 304,604,501 of OY997270.1, forward strand.
AATTACGATCATTAAATGGCTAGAAAATCACTTAAATGTCCTCAAAAGTTCAAATGACCCTTGAATTTTTCCCAATTTTGACACGATAGTTGTATTAGTGCATGTTACACGTAGAAAAAATTTGAAGGCCATAAGAGGAAGCTATCTCCCATTTGTCATCAAACACGCATTGTTCCCTCTCAGAACCACGAGCCTTCTAGTGAGTTGCTCCGGTTTGTGAGGGGTGTGTGTCCAAACTTTCGTCAAACAGGAGAATTTTTTACCACGTCATCTTGGTGGCATGACATTACATCAAGCAAGGTTTCATGTTTTTTTGATCATTTTTTAATTTTTTGGAATTAAAATGCCATGGCACACCATGCATGTAGTGCCCATGTTGTGAGACCAATATGTTTGAAAATTCCTTCTAAGATGCTACACATGGAATTAACTCGCACACAAGTACACAAATATGATTTTTCAAATTGCTAGGGTTAGCTGTTGCATGTACATGTAGTTCTAATTTGAATTACGGTCATTAAATGGCTGGAAAATCACTTAAATGTCTTCAAAAGGTCAAATGACCCCTGAAATTTTTCCAAATTTTCACATGACAGTTGTATTAGTGCACGTTACGGGTAGAAAGTTTTTGAAGGCCGTAAGAGGAAGCTATTTCCGTTCGTCATCAAACATGCATTGTTCCCTCTCGGAACCACGAGCCCTCTAGTGAGTTGCTCCGGTTTGTGAGGGGTGTGTGTCCAAACTTTCATCAAACAGGCCAATTTCTTTACCACATCAGCTTGGTGGCATGACATTACATCAAGCAAGGTTTCATGTTTTTCTGATCATTTTTTAATTTTTTGGAATTTAAATGACATGGCACTCCATGCATGTGTCCATGCCATGAGACCAATATGTTTGAAAATTCCTTGTAATTTAGTGCACATGGAATTAACTCACACACAAGTACAGAAATATGATTTTTCAAACCGTTATGGTTAGCCATTGCATGTAGATATAGTTCAAATTTGAATTACGGTCATTAAATGGCTAGAAAAACAATTAAATGTCTTCAAAAGGTCAAATGACCCTTGAAATTTTCCAAATTTTGACATGATAGTTATATTAGTGCATGTTAAACATAGAAATTTTTTGAAGTCCATAAGAGGAAGCTATCTCCCGTTCGTCATCAAAGATGCATCGTTCCCACTCGGAACCACGAGCCTTCTAGTGAGTTGCTCCGGTTCGTCAAACAGGCCAATTTTTTTTACCACATCATCTTGGTGGCATGACATTATATTAACCAAGGTTTCATGTTTTTCTGATCATTTTTTAATTTTTTGGAATTAAAATGCCATGGCACTCCATGCTTAATTGTGTCATAGCCGTTAGACCAATATGTTTGAAAATTCCTTCCAATTTACTGCACATGGAATTAAATCACACACAAGTACACAAAATATGACTTTTCAAACTGTTATGGTTAGCTATCGCATGTACATGTAGTTCAAATTTCAATTACGGTCATTAAATGGCTAGAAAATCACTTAGTTGTCTTAAAAGGTCAAATGTCCCCTGAATTTTTCCAAAATTTGACATGACAGTTGTATTAGTACTACAAGTTTTCTCGTACATTTAAAACACCATCCGTTGCCACTTTACTCCAAATTCGTCTTTCACAGCTAATAAATAATATCTACAACAGCACACACAGTTTTTTTGTGAGAATCATTTGCGATGAAAATTTCTGGGTCTATTTAAGTCTTCCTCCTTAAGCTTCCCCGGCTTGTCTGCTCCAGTGCCGGCAACCCCCGAATCCACAAATCCCGATCCCCATTCCCGCACCCCCTTCTTGCAAAGATGACTGATACGTCTCCAACGTATCTACTTTTCCAAACCCTTTTGCGCTTGTTTTAGACTCTAATTTGCATGATTTGAATGGAACTAACCCAGACTGACGCTGTTTTCAGCAGAATTGCCATGGCGTTATTTTTGTGCAGAAATAAAAGTTCTCGCTATGAGAAACTTCACGGAGTCACGTTTTGGAATTAATAAAAAATATTGGCAAAAGAATCAGCAGAAGGGGGCCCACACCCTATCCACGAGGGTTGGGGCGTGCCCCCTCTAGGGCACGCCCCCTGCCTCGTGGCCCCCCTGGAGCTCCACCGTCCTCAACTCCAACTCCATATATTCACATTCGGGGAGAAAAAAATAAGAGATAAGGATTCATCGCGTTTTACGATACGAAGCCGCCGCCAAGCCCTATTCTTCCCCGGGAGGGATGATCTGGAGTTCGTTCGGGGCTCCGGAGAGAGGAATTTGTCGCCATAGTCATCATCAACTATCCTCCATCACCAATTTCATGATGCTCACCACCATGCGTGAGTAATCCCATCATAGGCTTGCTGGACGGTGATGGGTTGGATGAGATTTACCATGTAATCGAGTTAGTTTTGTGAGGGTTTGATCCCTAGTATCCATTATGTTCTAAGATTGATGTTGCTATGACTTTGCCATGCTTAATGCTTGTCACTAGGGCTCGAGTGCCATGACTTCAGATCTGAACCTATTATGTTTTCATGAATATATGAGTGTTCTTGATCCTATCTTGCAAGTTATAGTCACCTACTACGGGTTATGATCCGGCAAACCCCGGAGTGAAAATAGTCGGGACACTTCCCGGTGATGACCTTAGTCTGAGGAGTTCATGTATTCACTAAGTGCTAATGCTTTGGTTCAGAACTCTATTAAAAGGAGGCCTTAATATCCATTAGTTACCTTAAGGACCCCGCTACCACGGGAGGGTAGGACAAAAGATGCCATGCAAGTTATTTTCCATAAGCACGTATGACTATATTCGTAATACATGCCTACATTATATTGATGAACCGGAGCTAGTTCTGTGTCACCCTATGTTATACCTGTTGCATGATGAATGCTATCTGATGACCCACAAGTATAGGGGATCTATCATAGTCCTTTCGATAAGTAAGAGTGTCGAACCCAACGAGGAGCAGAAGGAAATGATAAGCGGCTTTCAGTAAGATTTTCTCTGCAAGCACTGAAATCGTAGGTAACAGATAGTTTTGTGATAAGATAATTTGTAACGGGTAACAAGAAATGAAAGTAAATAAAGTGCAGCAAGGTGGCCCGGTCCTTTTTGTAGCAAAGTACAAGCCTGGACAATTTCTTATAATGAGAAAAGCGCTCTCGAGGACACATGGGAATTATCGTCAAGCTAGTTTTCATCGCGCTCATATGATTCACGTTTGGTACTTTGATAATTTGATATGTGGGTGGACCGGTTCTTGGGTACTGCCCTTACTTGGACAAGCATCCCACTTATGATTAACCCCTATTGCAAGCATCCACAACTACAAAAGAAGTATTAAGGTAAACCTAACCACAACATTAGACATATGGATCCAAATCAGCCCCTTACGAAGCAACACATTGATACGCTCCAATGTATCTATAATTTTTGATTGATCCATGCTATATTATCTACTGTTTTGGGCAATATTGGGCTTTATTATCCACTTTTATATTATTTTTGGGACTAACCTATTAACCGGAGGCCCAGCCCAGATTTGCTGTTTTATGCCTATTTCAGTGTTTCGAGGAAAAGGAATATCAGACGGAGTCAAAACGGAATGAAATCAACTGGAGAAGTTATTTTTGGAAGGAAAGCCACCCGATGGACTTGGAGTGCACATCAGGGAAGAAGGGAGGTGCCCACGAGGGCGGGGGGGTGCACCCACCCCCCTGGGGCGCGTCCCCTGCCTCGTGGCCCCCCTTCGGTCCACCGACATACTTCTTTCACCCATATATACCTACGTACCCTAAAACTTCCAGAACAGAAGATAGATCGGGAGTTTCGCCGCTGCATGCCTCTGTAGCCACCAAAAACCTCTCGGGAGCCCATTCTGATGCCCTGCCGGAGGGGGAACCCATCACCGGTGGCCATCTTCATCATCCCGGCGCTATCCATGACGAGGAGGGAGTAGTTCAGCCTCGGGGCTGAGGGTATGTACCAGTAGCTATGCGTTCGATCTCTCTCTCTCGTGTTCTCAACTTCACACGATCTTGATGTATCCCGAGCTTTGCTATTGTAGTTGGATCTTATGATGTTTCTCCCCCTCTACTCTCTTGTGATGAATTGAGTTTCCCTTTTGAAGTTATCTTATCGGATTGAGTCTTTTATGAGAACACTTGATGTATGTCTTGCCGTGTTTATCTGTGGTGACAATAGGATATCATGTGCCACTTGATGTATGTTTTGGTGACCAACTTGCGGGTTCCGCCAAAGAACCTATGCATAGGGGATGGCACACGTTCTTGACTCTCCGGTAGAAACTTTGGGGCACTCTTTGAAGTACTTTGTGTTGGTTGGACGAATCTGAGATTGTGTGATGCATATCGTATAATCATGCCCACGGATACTTGAGGTGACAATGGAGTATCTAGGTGACATTAGGGTTTTGGTTGATTTGTATCTTAAGGTGTTATTCTAGTACGAACTCTTTTATAGATTGATCCGAAAGAATAACTTTGAGGTGGTCTCGTACCCTACCATAATCTCTACGTTTGTTCTCTGCTATTAGTGGCTTCAGAGTGACTCTTTGTTGCATGTTGAGGGCTTTTTATATGATCTATCTATGTTATTATTGTTGAGAGAACTTGCACTAGTGAAAGTATGAACCCTAGGCCTTCTTTCCTATCACTGCAATACCGTTTACACTCACTTTTATCATTAGTTACCTTGCTGTTTTTATTATTTCAGATTACAAAAACCTATATCTACCATCCATATTGCACTTGTATCACCATCTCTTCGCCGAACTAGTGCACCTATACAATTTACCATTGTATTGGGTGTGTTGGGGACACAAGAGACTTTTTGTTATTTGGTTGCAGGGATGTTTGAGAGAGACCATCTTCATCCTATGCCTCCTACGGATTGATAAACCTTAGGTCATCCACTTGAGGGAAATTTGCTACTGTCCTACAAACCTGTGCACTTGCAGGCCCAACAACGTCTACAACAAGAAGGTTGTGTAGTAGACATCAAGCTCTTTTCTGGCGCCATTGCCGGGGAGGTGAGTGCTTGAAGGTATATCTTTAGATCTTGCAATTGAATCTTTTTGTTTCTTGTTTTAGCACTAGTCTAGTTTTTAAAAGAAAACTACAAAAAAATGGAATTGAGTTTGTCTCATACGCTTCATCTTTTTAATATCTTTCGTGACTATGATGGAAAAGGAAATTGTGCCAAAGTGTTAGAAGAAGAATGCATTAAATTATTTGGCACGAAATCTTTGAATGATGAGCATGATTGCAATGTTGTTAGTACGAATTCTTTGAATATCCATGATGCTAATGATGATTGCACTAGTTATGATAAAAATATCTCTTATGAGCATGTCAACTTTTGTGGAGTGCATGTTTGCATGAACACACCAAATAGAGAAGATATTTATTGCAAGCGGCATAAGTACTTAGAAACCAAATTGTTGCAAGAAGAGCTAGATGAATGTGCTAAAAGATTCAATATTTTTCGCGCTCCTTGTGAACTTTGCAATGAACATGGTCATTTAAAGCTCCAATGCTATTTGTTTCATGATCAAGTCATGTCCAAATATTGTGATAATTTGATTACCCTTGAGCATCATAAAGAGCTTAGCCTTCTTTTGGGTTATGAAGAAATGAAACGTATAACTGAGGGTATTCCGAAATTTAATCTTGATAAAATTCTTGATTTTGATCTAGAGAAAATTTATATGTATTGTGTGGAGAATTGCATTGAAAATCCTTATATTGCCAATTACCTAAAGAAAAGAAAGCAAATGGAAGATGATGAGAATACTAATGAAAGGGAAGAGGCTTCCCAATCTCCTCCTATTATTTCTTATGATGAATCAGGTAACGAGGAGGAGCTTTCTATTCAACCAATCTCATTAATAAGGAGCTCAAAGAGGAAGGTTGAACCTACACATAATGTGAAGAAGAAAAAGAAAAGAAGGAGCAACAAAGGTAAAAAGGTATCCCTCCCAAATGATGTTGCTCCTACTACTACTTGTGATGATGATAATTGCTATACTATTGGTGCTATCCATATTTTTAATGATGAGAGTGATTATGCTTATGATATGAAAGGGCCCAAGCTTGGGGAAGCTATGTTTGATGAGGATGAAATATTTGAGAATATATTTGCTGGAATTAATGTTTGTCCCAAGCTTGGGGATGCTATGTTTAATGAAGATGATATTTTTAGCGCCCCAAGTTTTGATATGCAAAGTTGTTATGATGATAGCATGCCTCCTACCTATGGTGATTATATTGATGAAAGTGGGTTTGGAAGAGTGTCAACTTTAGGAAGTAGTGATCCCACTATTTTGGAGGATGTTGAATCTTATTGTGATGAACATGAAAGTGGATTTGGAAGAGTGTCAACTTTATTTAGTGATGATTCCACTATTTCGGAAGAGGTTCCAATTGATTATGAGAACAAAGTTGCTATCTATGATGATCATTGTGTTGACTTGTATGCTATTAAGAATAATGATAACAGGGATTATGCCTCACATGATAATTATTTTGTTGAGTTTGCTCCCACTACTATTCATGAGAAGAATTTTGCTTATGTGGAGAGTAGTAAAATTTCTATGCTAGTAGATAATTGAAAGAATGCTTTAGGTGCTGGTTATATTGTTGAATTTATTCATGATGCTACTGAAAATTATTATGAGGGAGGAACATATGCTTGTAGGAATTGCAATAATATCAAGTTTCCTCTCTATGTGCTTAAATTCTTGAAGCTATGCTTGTGTTACCTTCCTATGCTTATTGATTATTGTTCCCATAAGTTGTTTTCTCACAAAATCCCTATGCATAGGAAGTGGGTTAGACTTAAAAGTGCTAGTCATATGCTTCATGATGCTCCCGTCATGTTTCAATTCTTATCTTTTATGTGAGCATCATTGTCATCATCATGCCTAGCTAGAAAGGCATTAAAGAAAAGCGCTTGTTGGGAGAAAACCCAATATTTATCATTACTGTTTTTGTGTGTTCACATGATTATTCTACTGTAGTAATCATGTTTTATAGCTTTTGTTTCAATAAAGTGCCAAGTAAGACCTTTAGGATGGCTTACGGTGATAGTTGTGTTGATCCTGCTGAAAATCAGGGACGTGGAGATACTGGCCCAAAGAGCGAAGAGGGCCAGGATTTTGTCGAGCAGCCAGCCCCCGGCAGGCACCTCCAGCACGCCACTGGTGGTGTTGAGCAGCCCGGACAGTAGCTCCCAGCCCAGCCCGCAGCGTGAGTCCATCACCCGTCCTTCGTCGACATGCGCTAGGGGCACGATACTTTGGTACTGACCATGCCGTGGATGTAGGAGGGGAGCAGCATCAAGGGGAGCCGCAGAGGGCTTCTCCCAATGTGCCGCCCCCGTCGACCACGCCGCCCCGAGGGGCGTCCCCGGCAAGGGCACCAAGCGCCGAGCCCATGCACATGGAGGAGGAGGAAGAGAACGCGGGCGCCGGTGGCTTCGCCTTGACGCCAAAGCTTGGCGGAGGAGGGACTTCCGCTTCTTGGCCTGGCATGAGTAAGCCACTCGCCTTTTGTCTATGCTTGCGTTCTTTCTTTCTCCTTTTTATTGGGTTTTGATCTTGGCCTGCCTAGTCCCCTTCTTGGCATCCAAACTTCCCCTCGATGGACGCAGAGGACGTCGACATCGTCATCAAGGACGTCGCCGACGATGCCGCGGTGCAGTCCGAGAAGATTGCCGCTGAGGAGAGCGCCAAGGGTATTGCTGAGGACGCTGCCAAGGGGCCTGCCGGGGAGCCCGGCAAGGCCACTGCCGAGGAGGAGGTGGTTGATGACCAACCCTTCTCCTCCACTGCCTCTGGCTCCGGCAGGTACCTGAGGGTGAGCGATGACCTCTTCGTCCATCTTCCAGGCGCGTCGAGCACCAGGGCCCCCCTTGATGGAGAGGTGTTCGACGAGGAGGTGCTTGCCGCTGCCGGGCTCGAGGTCATCGACGAGCCGAGCGTTGGTGGTGACGGCTCCCAGGAGGAGCGGCTGCTTCAGGCCATGGGCCCCAGCTTCCGGAAGCTCCGAGCTCTCCACCATGCCCGTTGGGACAAGGCCAAGTCTAGGACGACGGTGGTGGAGAAAGCGGAGACGGACTTCCAGGAGCGCGTCGCCGAGGCGCAGGACTGGTTCCGCTAGGCTCAAGACGAGCTGAGGGCCGCCCAGGGCGAGCTGGCCAAGCGCGACGTGGAGCTCACCATGAAGCTGGCCGACGTCGAGAAGGCTCAAGAGACGAGGAAGAACTTGGCCGCCGCTATCGAAGCTGTCCAGACCGAGCGCGAGGCCGCACTAAACTCCCAGGAGGAGGACCTTGCCGCGCGCGAGGAGAAGCTTGACACCACGCTCCATGGCAAGGACGAAGAGGTGGACAAGCTCGTCGTACATCAGACCCAAGAGCTGGAGCAGAGGCATTTGGAGGCACTCGATGCCCAGGATCTGGTTCACGCCGGCAAGGTGAAGGAGCTGGAGGTGGAGCAGGATGAGCTAAAGGAGCAGACTCTGAAGCTGTCCAAGGAGAAGGACACCCTCAATGGCGCCTTGGCGGAGGCGCATGACACGACCATCAGCAAGGCCGGAGAACTCTCTGAAGCCAACAACTCCATCAGAGACCTCACGCTGAAGCAGGAGGATCTCAAGAAGATGCTGTCGGAGGCCAAAGCCCGGGAGGGGATCCTGACCAATTACCTGGAGATCGAGAAGAAGCTACGGTGGAACGAGGCCGCCAACCTTAACGACCACGTGGAGGGCGAGAAGCGTTGGCTCGGACACCTCGCCGACGTTGCGAACTCGGCCGCCACGCAGCTGGCCACCATGGGGATGTCGGACATGAGGTACGCCCCAGAGACGAGCATGAGCCCCAACGCCAACCTGACCCTGTACTTTTTGAGGGTCATCGGCGCCCTGGAGCGGCTTCACTCCAACTAGGCGGCCTCCTTGGCCGAGGAGTCCCGGATGCTCTGCCGGGGCGCCATGACCAAGGTGCTTGCCAAGATAGCACACTGGCATCCTGACCTCGACTTCGAAGCTGCGCTGAAGAGCTTGCCGGAGGATGCTGACATCACGGCGCTCAAGGAGCGTATCAAGCCCACCCTCAGCCGCATCGACAGAATCAAGAGGTTGGAGGGCCAGCGCCGGGACTAGGCACCCTGTTTATTATCGCCGCTGTAGGTTCATGACCAAGACAATTGCTATCTTTAGTTAGGACCGCGGCGGCAATTTCTGTAATATAACTCTGCAATACTTCTACCATTATGCATGTTATTTTCCTGTTCAATTTTCCTTTGCATGTCCACCCTACGTTAACTGGGTAGGCTTGCCGGCGCGTAAACCCAGGGCGGAGTCTTGAGGACGGATCCCCATTAGCCTGCCGGGTGCGCTTGCTACCGGGTGAACCACCTTACCGCCCTCAACGCGGCCGCTCGAACTGTCGAGCTTGACTCGAGTCAGAGTCGAGAGCGTTGCTGATTGCGGAAGGCTACCCTGCCACTCTCGGCGCGGCCGCTTGAGCTGTTGAGTGGACTCCAAACAGAACAAGGGAGTTGCCAATCGCGGGAGGGCCCCTCTGCGTACAGGTTTTCCATACATAGGCAGAATCTCCGAGGACGATAACCTTATAAGGAGAAAATTTAAAGTTTGGCGTGACTTAGCTTTCTCGTCGCCGCCCTGGCATCCTTCGCGCTCGCAGGCAGCGTCGCTCTCTTGGCCGCCTTCTCCGCGGGAGCTGTGGCGATGAAGAACTGCTAGGCCAACTACTAGACCAGATTCTCACAATTGCGCCCCCTACCTGGCATGCCAAATATGTTGGTGGGAAACGATACCTATGGGATCACAAGAATCCCTACTACGGTTGCGGGGCACGGGGTTGTGAGGAGAGCAGGATTAGTAATCAGCACAAGGATCGTTTACCCAGGTTCGGGCCGCGAGGATGCGTAAAACCCTAATCCTGCTTCGGTGGATGTATTGAGTGTTCTTGAGCTCTCCAACTAGCTATGGGAGCTGCATGGTTCAAAAGAGCCGAATCCCTCTCCAGTATGCCATGGGCCTCCTTTTATAGGTGAAAGGGGGCTGCCACGGTGGCACACAGGAGGTGGAAAGGCCTACAGTGCTGCGAGCTTATCGCCCGTATTACAGGACAAGATGCATTTAATGTGTAGCTTAGGTGTCCTCTCGCTTTATCATGGACGGGAGCGAGGCTCGTCCCGTCCGTCGCCGCTCCTCCTCGCTTCGACACGCGCCCTGGCCAGCGATGCATGCGGTGCCATGTAGGCAGGCAAGCAGCTGAGGTGGCGCGGTGGTGGAGCCTCCATGAAGATCTGCATGCCGCCACGCAGGTGTGTGCTGAGTTGGCCTGGAAGCTGCATGTCGCCACGCAGGTGCCTGCCCAGCTGGTTGGGCTGGCAGCTGCATGTGAACAGCGACGGGGATTTGGTTGGTGCGGGCCTGGCAGTGGCCCCGCTGTCACCCTTGGCAAGGGTCATGCCGGGTGGCCCCGCAAGGGTCTTGTCGTGGCGTGCTGGCGTCCCCGGCAAGGATCTTGCTGGGGGCCTTGTGGATTTTCGTCGGCAAGGATCTTGACGAGGATTGTCGCCCTCCAATTCTTATCTGATCTTGAATATTCTTTGTCTTCCCAAAGATCTGCATGCCACCATGGAGGTGCCTCCTGAGCCCTGGTCCAACGTAGTTGATGATGTTGGAGACCATGGCTTCGAGGGTAGCTCACTCCGCTGGTGTGGGCGAGCCGCCCCGACAAGGGTCTTGCCGGGGAAACCTGCTTCATCCATCTTCACCTTGTGACCTTGGTCCTTGATGTTGCCCTGTTTGTCTCATGCCTTCGGCTTCTCTCCGGCTTCCCTTCTTTGCCCTGATGTGTGCGGCCGTGGCGCATGGCTCTGACTTCCCGTGCACAAGTGAAGGGGTCAAAAGGAGAGCTCCTACTTTTGTACACCGACATATGATTATGAATCTGAAACTATTGTGGCACATCTTACTAAACTAAATGACATAGCCACCCTATTTACTCATGAGGAAAAAATTCACTATTACCATATTCTTAAATTGTTTCCTTTCTCATTAAAGGGTGATGCTAAGATATGGTTTAATTCTCTTGCTCCTGGTTGTGTGCGTAGTCCCCATGATATGATTTACTACTTCTCTGCAAAATATTTCCCTGCTCATAAGAAACAAGTTGCCTTGCGGGAAATATTTAATTTTGTGCAAATTGAAGAAGAGAGTCTCCCACAAGCTTGGGGGAGGCTTCTCCAATTACTTAATGATTTTCCTGATGATCCTCTCAAGAAAAAAGAAATACTTGATATCTTTAATAATGGACTAACCGATGCTTCCAGAGACCACCTAGATAGTTGTGATGTTTGTGTTTTCAGGGAAAGAACTATTGAGCAAGCTGAATTGCTATTGAATAATATATTGAGTAATGATAATGATTGGGCACTTCCTGAACTAACTCCCAAGCCAACTCTGAAGAAAAGGGGTATTCTATTTCTCAGTCCTGAAGATATGCAAGAGGCAAAGAAATCTATGAAAGAAAAAGGTATTAAAGCTGAAGATGTTAAGAATTTACCACCTATTGAAGAGATACAGGGTCTTGATAACCCGACATAGGTAGTAAAGGTAATTCTCTCTATAGATTTGATGAAGGTGATATTCCTTGTAATAAGTCTGCTAGTCAATGCTTGGATGAGTTTGATAATTTAATTGTTAAACAAGAAGACTTCAATGCTTATGTTGGTAGACAATTGAAATGTAATGCTTACATGGTTGAACACTTGAGTGATTATATGTCTAGAGTAAAAAGTGATCTTAAGCTTATTAGTAAACATACTTCCATGGTTACAACTCAAGTAGAACAAGTACTTAAGGCACAAGATGATTTGCTCAATGAGTTAAATAATAACAACAATGATAATGTTGTTAGACTTATGACTAGAGGTGGTAAAATGACCCAGGAACCTTGGTATCCTGAGGGCCATCCTAAGATAGTTGAGCAAGACTCTTACAGAATTAATACTGTTACACCTAGTCCTTCTAATAAAAAGAAAAAGAATAAGGATAGGACTTCGTATGCTTCTAGTGAACCTGTTATTGACACACCAAAGAATCCCAATGATATTTTTATTTCTGATTTTGAGACTTGAGACACAATCTGGTGATGAACATGAACCTAGTGGTAATGTTAATAATGATGTTCATGTTGATGCTCAACCTAGTAATGATAATGATGTAGAGATTGAACCTGCTGTTGATCTTGATAACCCACAATCAAAGAAGCAACATTGTGATAAGATAGACTTCGTTGCTAGGAAGCACGGTAAATAAAGAGAACCATGGGTTTAGAAACCCATGCCTTTTCCTCCTAAGCCATCCAGGAAAAAGGATGATGAGGATTTTGAGCGCTTTGCTGAAACGATTAAACCTATCTTTTTGCGTATGCGTTTGACTGATATGCTTAAAATGAATCCCTATGCTAAGTATATGAAAGATATTGTTACAAATAAAAGAAAGATACCGGAAGCTGAAACTCCACCATGCTTGCTAATTATACTTTTAAGAGTGGAATACCAAAGAAACTAGGAGATCTAGGAGTACCAACTATACCATGCCCCATTAAAAGAAACTATGTTAAAACTCCTTTATGTGATCTTGGAGCCGGTGTTAGTGTTATGCCTTTCTCTTTATATCGTAGACTTGATTCGAATAAGTTGACACCTACTGAAATCTCTTTGCCAATGGCTGATAAATCAACTACTATACCCAATGGTATTTGTGAGGATGTGCCTGTTGTGGTTGCAAAGGTTACTATTTTAACAGACTTTGTTATTCTTGATAATCCCAAGGACGACAGTATGTCGATCATCCTTGGTAGACCTTTTCTGAATACTGCAGGGGCTGTATTGATTGCAACAAAGGCAATGTCACTTTTCATGTTAATGTAATGAGCATACGGTACACTTTCCGAAGAAACAACCTCAAGTTCATAGTATCAATTCAATTGGAAAAATTTCAACCATTACTATTGGAGGTTTTGAATTCCCTCTTCCTACTGTCAAAAATAAATATGATATTCTTATTTTGGGTACATGCATATTCCTGTTGAGGTAACCTAGTGTTATTCGAAAATTCTCCGGTTTCATGTTATTTGGAAGAAGTTTGTTAACAAGACTTGATCAACCTTGTTAATGGATTCCTTTTGATGAGCATGAGATTCATGAATTTAGAAAGCACAACTCTCTGTACCCACCTTTTATTTTCTGTTATTTAGATTAAATAAAATAAAAGTAGTATTTTCTGTCTGTTTCTGATTTAACCTTGCAATAAAAAATACCCCAAAAATAAAAGTTCTCCAAATGCCCTGAAAATTGATTATGATTTTTTGTAGAATATTTGAGAATTTCTGGCACTTAGAACACACTAGGGGGACCCACAATCTAGCCACGAGGGTCGAGGGTGTGCCCTACCCCATGGGCACACCCCCTACCTTGTGGGCCCCACGTGGCCCCCTCCACTTATTCCAGCATCCACACACTTCGTCTTCCTACAGAAAAAATCATCATGTAGCTCAAACTCGTGTTCTTGCTTGTTTTGCTCCCATTTTCGATCTCCTTGCTCAAAGCTCCATTCACAAAACTGCTTTGGGGGATTGTTCTTCGGTATGTGACTCCTCCAATGGTCCAATTAGTTTTTGTTCTAGTGCTTTATTTATTGCAAATTTTTGCTGCTGAGGTGACCCTGTTCTTGAGCTTGCATGTCAAATTTATTTGGTCCAAAGTAGTTTTAATGTATGATACAGTCTCTAGGCACTTGTGGGAGTAGTTACTATCAATCTTGTTGAGTTTGGTTCACTTTTATTTTGAGTCACTCAAAAGTTCAAAAAAAATTGAGGAAGAAAAATGTTTTGGAAAATGTACCAAGGTGGTTCTTCGAGGAAGCAAGCACCGAGGCTCGCGATACGTGATACGTCTCCGTCGTATCTACTTTTCCAAACACTTTTGCCCTTGTTTTGGACTCTAACTTGTATGATTTCAATGGAACTAACCCGGACTGACGCTGTTTTCAGCAGAACTGCCATGGTGTTGTTTTTTGTGCAGAAAATAAAAATTCTCGGAATGTCCTGAAACTCCACGGAACACCTTAGAAAAAATAAAGAAAAATCCTCGCAAAAGATGAAGACCAGGGGGGCCACACCCTGCTCACGAGGGCGGGGGGCGCCCCCCCCCCCCCCCCCCCGGGCGCGCCCCTACCTCGTGGGCCCCTAGTGGCCCTCCGACGCCAACTCCAACTCCATATATTGGCTTTCGGGGAGAAAAAAATCAGAGAGAAGAAATAATCCCGTTTTACGATACGGAGCCGCCGCCAAGCCTTAATCTCTCTCAGGAGGGCTGATCCGGAGTCCGTTCGGGGCTCCAGAGAGGGGGATTCGTCGCCGTCGTCATCATCAACCATCCTCCATCACCAATTTCGTGATGCTCACCGCCGTGCGTGAGTAATTGCATAGTAGGCTTGCTGGACGGTGATGGGTTGGATGAGATTTATCATGTAATCGAGTTAGTTTTGTTAGGGTTTGATCCCTAGTATCCATTATGTTCTGAGATTGATGTTGCTATGACTTTGCTATGCTTAATGCTTGTCACTAGGGCCCGAGTGCCATGATTTCAGATCTGAACCTATTATGTTTTCATGAATATATGTGTGTTCTAGATCCTATCGTGCAAGTCTATAGTCACCTACTATGTGTTATGATCTGGCAACACCGAAGTGACATTAATCGGGACCACTCCCGGTGATGACCATAGTTTGAGGAGTTCATGTATTCACTATGTGCTAATGCTTTGTCCGGTTCTCTATTAAAAGGAGGCCTTAATATCCCTTAGTTTCCAATAGGACCCCGCTGCCATGGGAGGGTAGGACAAAAGATGTCATGCAAGTTCTTTTCCATAAGCACGTATGACTATATACGGAATACATGCCTACATTACATTGATGAACTGGAGCTAGTTCTGTGTCACCCTATGTTATGACTGCTACATGATGAACCACATCCGGCATAATTATCCATCGCTAATCTGGTGCCTACGAGTTTTACATATACTGGTTCTCACTTATTTACTTTTCCGTTGCTACTGTTACAATCACTACAAAATACCAAAAACATTACTTTTGCTGTCTTTACTTTTGTTACCGTTACCACCACTATCATATTACTTTGCTACTAAACACTTTGCTGCAGATATTAAGTTTCCAGGTGTGGTTGAATTGACAACTCAGCTGCTAATACTTGAGAATATTCTTTCGCTCCCCTTGTGTAGAATCAATAAATTTGGGTTGAATACTCTACCCTCGAAAACTGTTGCAATCCCCTATACTTGTGGGTTATCAAGACTATTTTCTGGCGCCGTTGCCAGGGAGCATAGCTCTATTCTTTGAGTCACTTGGGATTTATATCTGCTGGACACTATGAAGAACTTGAAAGATGATCGAACTGCTATTTTGCCCTCAACTACGAGGGGAGGTAAGGAACTGCCATCTAGCCTTGCACTAGATTCTCCTTCTGTTATGAGTAAGTTTGCGACACCTAAACCTACTACCGCTATTGATTCTGATATGTCGCATGTTATTGATGATGCCACTTCTGCTATGCATGGTACTTATGATGAGACTACTTCTATGCTTGATACTACTGTGCCACTTGGTGAATTTCTTGATGAGCAAATTGTAGGTCTAGAGAAAGAGAAATTATTGAACCTGAACACGATGATGTTAGTGATGATGAATCTATGCCTGCTATTCGTGAGGGTTATCTTTTTGATGTTGAATCTTCTACAGCTATTTTTGCTTGCCAGGATAGACGTGAACTTAATAGGTTGCTAGTTAAATGGAGTAAAGAATCTTTTAGAGGTAGAATGAGACCCGACCCTGCTTTTGCTACTTCACCTATCTGTGTTCCTGATCAGGATTATTATGATTTTTCTGTTGATCCAGATATAATTACTTTGGTTGAATCTGATCCTTTTTATGGCTATGAATCTGAAACTGTTGTGGCACATCTTACTAAGTTAAATGATATAGCTGCCCTGTTTACAAATAATGAGAGATCGCGCTACCTTTATTTACTCAAGATATTTCCGTTCTCATTAAAGGGTGATGCTAAGATATGGTATAATTCTCTTGATCCTGGTTGTGTGCAAAGTCCCCAGGATATGATTTATTACTTCTCTGCTAAATATTTCCCTGCTCATAAGAAACAAGCTGCTTCGAGGGAAATATACAATTTTGTGCAAATTGAAGAAGAGAGTCTCCCACAAGCTTGGGGAAGGCTTCTCAAGTTACTTAACGTTTGCCTGATCATCCTCTTAAGAAACCTGAAATATTTGATATCTTTTATAATGGACTAACTGATGCTTCCAGAGATTACCTGGATAGTTGTGTTGGTTCTCTTTTCAGGGAAAGAACACCGGATGACGCTGAAATTCTATTGAATAATATGTTGGCTAATGAAAATAATTGGGCACCTCCCGAGCTACCTCCTGAGCCAGTTCCCAAGCCAATTACTGAGCCTATTCCTAAACCAACTCCGAAGAAGAGAGGTGTTCTATTTCTCAGTCCCGAAGATATGCAAGAGGCAAAGAAATCTATGAAAGAAAAATGTATTAAAGCTGAAGATGTTAAGAATTTACCTCCTATTGAAGAAATACATGGTCTTAATTTACCGCCTGTTGAAGAAGTATATGATCTCAATTACTTATTCAATGAAGAACCTCCCGATATCCTGACACAGGTAGTAAAGGTAAATTCTCTCTATAGATATGATAAAGCTGAAGTCCCTCCTACTAAAATTGCTAGTCAGTGCTTGGACGAGTTTGATGACTTTATGTTTAAGCAAGATGACTTTAATGCTTATTTTGGTAGACAATTAAAACAGAATACCTTTATGATTAAACGCTTGGGTGATTATATGGCTGATATTAGAGGTGAGCTTAAACTTGTTAGCAAGCATGCTTCTATGGTTACCACTCAAGTAGAACAAGTACTTGAAGCTCAGAAAGAAGTGCTTGATGAAATGAATAGTAAGAAAAATGATTATGCTGTTAGAGTGGCTACTAGAACTGGTAGAATGACTCAGGAACCTTTGTATCCTGAAGGCCACCCTAAGAGAATCGAGCAAGATTCTCAAAGAAACAATATCGATGTACCTAGTTCTTCTAAAAGGAAGAAAAAGAAAAATGATAGGACTTTGCAAACTTCTAGTGAACCTATCGCTGAACCACTTGAGAATCCAAATGATATCTCTATTTTGTGATGCTGAAACACAATCAGGTGATGAACATGAACCTAGTGATAATGTTAATGATAATGTTCATGTTGATGCTCAACATAGTAATAATAATGATGTAGAAGTTGAACCTGCTGTTGATCTTGATAACCCACAATCAAGGAATCAACGTTATGATAAAAGAGACTTCGTTGCTAGGAAACATGGTAAAGAAAGGGAACCATGGGTTCAGAAACCCATGCCTTTTCCTCCAAAACCATCCAAGAAAAAGGATGATGAGGATTTTGAGCGCTTTGCTGAAATGATTAGACCCATCTTTTTGCGTATGCGATTAACTGATCTGCTCAAAACAAATCCTTATGCTAAGTATATGAAGGATATTATTACTAATAAAAGAAAGATACCTGAAGCTGAAATTTCCACCATGCTTGCTAACTACACTTTTAAGGGTGGAATACCAAAGAAACTTGGAGATCTCGGAGTGCCTACTATACCATGCTCCATTAAAAGAAGTTATGTTAAAACTGCTTTATGTGATCTTGGAGCCGGTGTTAGTGTTATGCCTCTCTCTTTATATCGTAGACTTGACTTGAATAAGTTGACACCTACTGAAATATCTTTGCAAATGGCTGATAAATCAACTGCTATACCTGTCGGTATTTGCGAGGATGTGCCTGTTGTGGTTGCAAACGTTACTATTTTAACGGACTTTGTTATTCTTGATATTCCCGAGGATGATAGTATGTCTATTATTCTTGGAAGACCTTTCCTTAATACTACAGGGGCTGTTATTGATTGCACCAAAGGCAATGTCACTTTTCATGTTAATGGCAATGAGCACACAGTCCATTTTCCGAGGAAACAACCTCAAGTTTATAGTATCAACTCTATTGGAAAAGTTCCATCGATTATATTTGGAGGTTTCGAATTTCCTCTCCCTACTGTCAAGAAAAAGTATGATATTCTTATTGTTAGGTATTTTCATATCCCCGTTGAGGTAACTTAGTGTCATTCGAAATTTCTCTAGTTCCGGGATTATTCGGAATGAGCTTGTTAACAAGACTTGATCAATCTTGTTAGTGGGTTCATTTTGATGATCACGAGATGGATGAAACTAGAAGCACAACCTTCTGTACCCTCTTTATATTTTATGTTATTTAGTAGAAATAAAGTAAAATAGTATTTTCCTGTCTGTTTCCTGACTTATCCGTGCAATATAAAAATATCCCGAAAATAAAAGTCCTCAGAATGCCATGCCAATTTAATATGATTTTTTCGGGAATATTTGAGAATTTACTGTGCAAAAATTACCACGGGGGGAGCTGCCACCTGGCCACGAGGGTGGAGGGCGCGCCCTACCCCCTGGGCGCGCCCCCCTACCTCGTGGGCCCACGGTGGCCCTCCTCCACTTATCCATGCACCCATCTTCTTCCTCTGCCTCACACAAACACGAAAAACCAACTCAAGCAGGAGTTCCAGCCCCCGTTGCTGTGATTTTCGATCTCCTTGCTCAAAGCACCTCTCGCAAAACTGCTTGGGAGATTGTTCCTTGGTATGTGACTCCTCCATTGGTCCAATTAGTTTTTGTTCCAGTGCTTTATTCATCGCAAATTTGTGCTGCATAGGTTACCATGTTCTTGAGCTTGCATGTCAAATTTATATGGCTCCAAGTAGTTCCAATGCTTTATATAGGCCCTAGGCACTTGTGGGAGTTCTTACTATCAATCTTATTGAAGTTGGTTCACTTTTATTTGAAGTTACTAAAATTTCAGAAATTTTTCAGAGGAAACAATATGCTTAGGAGGATGATCCAAGGTGGTACTTCAAGGAAGCAAGGTCCTAGGCTTGCAATACGTGAGGTTGACGAGGAACCACCAAGAGACGCTCCTGTGAGGCCCTGTGAATGGCCGTCGGAAAATTTTATGAATCAAGTGGGAATCAAAGAAGAATTTAGCACATATTTGAGTAACGCCGGTCTTGAGGACTTTGAAGCTGACAAATGCCCCCAGTATCATGATCTCAGAAGTTCATTTGTGAGGAGGTTTGAGTTTTCATCTTTGCGTAATTCTCCTTCAGTCATGTTTGACCTTTATGACAAATCTTATACCATGGACTTAGAGGATTTCACTTCTACTTGCAAACTTCCATCTTGGGGTAACATCAGGGATCCCCCTAAATGTGAATATAGAGACTTTCTTGCTAGAATAACTGTGGGGGAATCTAGGGATATAACACAAGCCACTATAGGGAGCGTTCACTTTCCTGCTATACATTATTTTGCTCTCTTCATAGGTAGATGTATTAATGCTAAGGATAAGGCATGTCACATGTGTGTCCCTGATATCAGTATTCTCAGGAGTGCTGTGTTAGGAGACCAATCTTATCATATGGGAGCAATTGTAGCTCGGAAGTTGCATCAGAATAGACATAGCGGAGATTTCTTTGGAGGAATTTATGCAACCTGCTTAGCTAATTTTCTTGAGATAGACATTCGTGAGGGTGATATGGAATTACCGCCTTCTTATTTAGATTTTGATTCTATGGTTTCCCATCAGTTTGTTGAGAGGACTAAACCACCTCTCCAGTATCGAGTAATCTTTGACAGACGTCGCGTAGTCCATATTGCTCTTCCTGCTCCTGCTTTCTTTGATTCACAGGCAAAAAGAAGATATATTATTACCAGAGAGGAGGCAGATGAGTACGAAAGGAGAGTGGAGGCTGCTCGACTCCACGCTATAGCTCAGGCGGCGATAGCTGCTGCATCACAGTACGACCTCTGCTTCACCTACGGGTATCCGCCAGGCCATCCCTGGCAATAGACCCACTTAGGCCAAAAGCCTAAGCTTGGGGGAGTACGTATTTCCCACCGACATTACATTTATGTTCACACACACTCATTGCTAGATGTCGGTGCTCATACTCTTTCATTGTATTATCCATGCTAGTTTAAATTTCTTTTTCCTGCTTTCTTCTTGTGTGTTTGATAAACTTTAAGAAAAACCAAAAAAAATTAGTTAGTTCACTTTATATGCTTGTAGTAGAATTAAAATGAAAACCCAAAAATATTTCCCGTTCTTCTTTTTACTTGTTGGGAGCTTTCCCGTGTAAATAGTTTTTATTTTCTTTTCTTTCTTTTGGGGGTCGAGAAGACTATATTGAAAATGCTTAGTGGCTCTTATATGCATGACTGTTTATTTAACTTAGAGCCCATATTACTTGTCTTCTCTCTTGAGTTGAATGCTTGCAGATTCCAGCTTAGTCCAATGCACATACACTCTTATTATTATACACACCATTTGGTCATGCAAGTGAAAGGCAATAACAATGATATATGATGGACTTATTGGGAAGAGAAAAGCTCGTATGAACTCGACCTCTCTTGTTTTTGTAAATATGATGATTCATCATTCTTGATTCAGCTATTATGAAGTAAACATATTTGCAATGACATTTAGAGATTATAGTTGCTTGTGCCATGCTTGATTAGCTATGAGTTATAATGGTTTACCTTGCGTGCCAACATGCTATTAGAATGATTATGATGTGGTATGATGGGGTGGTATCCTCCTTTAAATGCATTGAGTGACTCGACTTGGCACATGTTCAAGCATGTAGTTGAATCCAATCAACATAGCCTTCATGATATTTATGTTCATGGTGGATTATATCCTACTCATGCTTGTACTCGGTGTGAATTAATTTTAATGCATGTTTACGACTGTTGTCGCTCTCTCAGTTGGTTGCTTCCCAGTCTTTTGCTAGCCTTCACCTGTACTAAGAGGGAATACTGCTTGTGCATCCAAACTCCTTAAACCCCAAAGTTATTCCATATGAGTCCACTGTGCCTACCTATATGCGGTATTTACCTACCGTTCCAAGTAAATTTGTATGTGTCAAACTCTAAACCTTCAAATAAACATTCTGTTTTGCATGCTCGAATAGCTCATATGTCAACTAGAGCTGCCCTTATATTCCGTGTTAGGCGGGTTATTCTCAAGAGGAGTGGACTCCGCTCCTCATTCACGAGAAAATGGCTGGTATCCGGGATGCCCAGTCCCATGCTTTATGCAAACTAAATCAAAATAACTGCAAACAAAACTCCCCTTGGGACCCGTTGAATGTTGGAGGCACTTGTTGTTTCGAGCAAGCCATGGATTGATGCTTGTGGAGGAAGGGGAGTAGAAACTTTACCATTCTGTTTGGGAACCGCCTATAATCTGTTTAGCATGGAAGATATCGTCGTCTTTTAGTTGTTATGTTGAAATGAAAGTATGCCGCTCAAAATATAATTTATCTCTATTTCAAAATCAAGCTCTGGCACCTCTACAAATCCCTGCTTCCCTCTGCGAAGGGCCTATCCATTTACTTTTATGTTGAGTCATCACCCTTATTAAAAAGCACCCGCTGGAGAGCACATTGTCATTTGCATTCATTATTATTGGTTTATATTGGGTATGACTTGACTGGATCTCTTTTACCATGAATTACAATGTTTAGTCAGTCCTTGATCTTTAAAGGTGCTCTACATTTATGTTTTGCGGTATCAGAAAGGGCTAGCGAGATACCATTTTGTTATATCATGTTATGATTATTTTGAGAAAGTGTTGTCATCCGAGTTTTGCTATTATGGCTCGCTAGCTGATTATGCTATTGATATGAGTAATTGTGAGACCTACGTGTCATTATGAGTATGGTTAGTTCATAATAATTGCTGAAACTTGAATGCTGCCTTTTCATGTTTACAACAACAAGAGCAAACAGAGTTTGTAGAAGTTTTTATTTTTCTCTTTCAGTTTGTCAACTGAATTGCTTGAGGACAAGCAAGGGTTTAAGCTTGGGGGAGTTGATACGTCTCCGTCGTATCTACTTTTACAAACACTTTTGCCCTTGTTTTGGACTCTAACTTGTATGATTTGAATGGAACTAACCCGGACTGACGCTGTTTTCAGCAGAACTGCCATGGTGTTGTTTTTTGTGCAGAAAATAAAAGTTCTCGGAATGTCCTGAAACTCCACGGAACACCTTAGAAAAAATAAAGAAAAATCCTCGCAAAAGATGAAGACCAAGGGGCCCACACCCTGCTCACGAGGGTGGGGGGCGCCCCCCTGGGCGCGCACCCCTACATCGTGGGCCCCCTGGTGGCCCTCCGACGCCAACTCCAACTCCATATATTGGCTTTCGGGGAGAAAAAAAATGAGAGAGAAGAAATAATCACGTTTTACGATACGGAGCCACCGCCAAGCCCTAATCTCTCTCGGGAGGGCTGATCTGGAGTCCGTTCGGGGCTTCGGAGAGGGGGATTCGTCGTTGTTGTCATCATCAACCATCCTCCATCACCAATTTCATGATGCTCACCGCCGTGCGTGAGTAATTGCATCGTAGGCTTACTGGACGGTGATGGGTTGGATGAGATTTATCATGTAATCGAGTTAGTTTTGTTAGGGTTTGATCCCTAGAATCCATTATGTTCTGAGATTGATGTTGCTATGACTTTGCTATGCTTAATGCTTGTCACTAGGGCCCAAGTGCCATGATTTCAGATCTGAACCTATTATGTTTTCATGAATATATGTGTGTTCTAGATCCTATCTTGCAAGTCTATAGTCACCTACTATGTGTTATGATCCGGCAACCCCGAAGTGACAATAATCGGGACCACTCCCGGTGATCACCATAGTTTGAGGAGTTCATCTATTCACTATGTGCTAATGCTTTGTTCCGGTTCTCTATTAAAAGGAGGCCTTAATATCCCTTAGTTTCCAATAGGACCCCGCTGCCACGGGAGGGTAGGACAAAAGATGTCATGCAATTTCTTTTCCATAAGCACGTATGACTATATGCGGAATACATGCCTACATTACATTGATGAACTGGAGCTAGTTCTGTGTCACCCTATGTTATGACTGCTACATGATGAACCACATTCGGCATAATTATCCATCGCTAATCCGGTGCCTACGAGTTTTCCATATACTAGTTATCGCATATTTACTTTTCCGTTGCTACTGTTACAGTCACTACCAAATACCAAAAACATTACTTTTGCTGTCTTTAATTTTGTTACCCTTACCACCACTATCATATTACTTTGCTACTAAACACTTTGCTGCAGATATTTAGTTTCCAGTGTGGTTGAATTGACAACTCAGCTGCTAATACTTGAGAATATTCTTTGGCTCCCCTTGTGTTGAATCTATAAATTTGGGTTGAATACTCTACCCTCAAAAACTGTTGCGATCCCCTATACTTGTGGGTTATAAATACGCGAGCCGGACCTAAACCACAAAGGGAAGCTCAAGTGTGGCCTTCCGAATGGTCGTCAAATAAATTTATGGTCCAAGCAGGTTTCAAGGTTGAATTTGATGGGTATGCGTAATACTGATCTTGACGACTTTGTATCAGATAAGTGCCGGCAATACTATTACCTCACTAATTCCTTTGTGCGGAGGTTTGAATTTTCATCTAAGCGCAACACTCACACTGTTATATTCGACCTCTATGATAAATCATATACCATGGACCTTGTAGATTTTAACACTGCTCGGAAAATCCCACAGTGGGGCATCGTTAGTGAACCTCACAAATCTGAATATAATGATTTCCTTACTAATATCACTGTGGGAGAAACTAGAAATATCACACAAGCTACCATAGGGAGCATTCATTTTCCTGCCATACATTACTTTGCTCTCTTTATAGGTAGATGCATTAACAGTAAGCATGATCTTAGCCACATTTGTGTCCCAGATTTTAGTGTCCTCAAGAGTGCGGTATTAGGTGATAAACGATATAACTTGGGGGCCATCATTGTACGGAGGTCACATCTTAATGCTAAAGACAGAGATTTATTTGGTGGGATTTATGCAACTTGTTTAGCTGATTATCTTGGTGTATCCATAAGCGGAAATGATATTGAGTTGCCACCTGCTTTTCTAGATTATAATGCTATGGTGCGCCATCAGTTTGTTGAGAGGAACGAACAGTCCCTCCAGTACCGACTAATCTTTGATAGACAACGTGATGTCCATTTTACCCTTTCTGCTCCTGTCTTCTTTAACTTTCGGGAAAATGGGAGACATTTTGTAACCAGAGAGGAGGCAAATGAATATGAGAGGAAGACGGAGGCTGCTCGCCTCCATGCTACAGCCCTTCAGGCAGTAGCTGCTGCATCTCAGTACAACCCCGACTACAACTTCGGATATCCGCCAGGCCATCCATGGGCATAGACCAACTGAGGCCGAAATCCTAAGCTTGGGGGAGTATGTATTTCTCACTGACATTACATTCATGTTCACACACTGATTCTAGTTGTCGGTGTTCATACTTTTTCACTGTACTATCCATGCTAGTTTATTTCATTTTCATGCTTTCTTCTTGTGTGTTTGAAAAACTTTGAGTAAACCCCAAAAAAATGTTGTAGCTTCTAGGTAGTTTACTTTTCATGCTTGTAGTAGTAGTAATTGAATAAGAAAACGCAAAAATATTTCCCGTTCTTCTTTTGATTGTCGGGAGCTTTCCCGTGTAAATAGTTTTTCTCGTTCTTGTTTTAATTCCTTCAAAAAAAACTCCAAAAACATTTCAGAGTGTTTCTTTGAAATTCTTTTTTTTTCTTTGGGGGTCGAGAGGCAAGACCATGATGAAAATGATGAGTGGCTCTCATATGTATTATTTTTGATCTAACAAGGAGCCCATATTACCTTGTCTTCTCATTTAAATAAATGTTTGTGGATTCCAGCTTAGTCCAATGCACGTGCACTATTATTATTATCCATACCGTTCGGTTGTGCAAGTGAAAGACAATAATGACGATATATGATGAAATCAAGAACACGAGAGAGAGAGAGAGAGAGAGAGAGAGAGATCAAACACATAGCTACTGGTACATACCCTCAGCCCCGAGGGTGAACTACTCCCTCCTCGTCATGGAGAGTGCCGGGATGATGAAGATGGCCACTGGTGATGATTCCCCCCTCCGGCAGGGTGGCGGAGTAGGGTCTCGATTGGTTTTTGGTGGCTACAGAGGCTTGCGGCGGTGGAACTCCCGATCTAGGTTTATTTCTAGGGGTTTCTGTATTTATAAGAATTTTTGGCATCAGTCTCACGTTAGGGGGGTCTCCGAGTCATCCACGAGCTAGGGGCGCGCCCTCCACCCTCGTGGATGGCTCGGGGCTCTTCGGGCCCAACTATTTTACTTCGGGGGCTTCTTTTGGTCCATAAAAAATCCACAAAAATTGTCAGGTCAACTCCGTTTGGTATTCCTTTTTTGTAAAACTCAAAAACTAGGAAAAAATAGAAACTAGCACTGGGCTCTAGGTTAATAGGTTAGTCCCAAAAATCATATAAAATAGCATATAAATGCATGTAAAACATCCAAGATGGACAATATAATAGCATGGAACAATAAAAAATTATAGATACATTGGAGACGTATCAATACCCGTGGTAACAATGGGGTGTTCTATTGATTCACTTGATATATGTTTTGGCAATCAACTTGCGGATTCCCACGGTGACATTGGGGTAATCGGCATAGAGGTTGATGCACGTGTTGGTCCTACTTTCTCCGGTAGAGACCTTGGGGATCTCTTTGAAGTTCTTTGTGTTGTATTGAATATTATGAATCTGAAGTTGTTTGATGCATGCATATTGAATAATCAACTCACATATGCTTGTGGTGACATTGGAGTATCTAGGTGACATTAGAGTTGGTTGATGTGTATCATATGGTATTTTAGGATGAACTCTAAGGCTGTTTTCGACACTTATAGGGATGGCTCAGTAGATTGATCGGAAAAGATAACTTTGAGGTGGTTTCGTACCCTACAACAATTTCATCTTATGTTCTCTGCTAGATAAGAAATTTGGAGTGATTCTTTGTTGCACGTTGAGGGATTGTTATATGATTCAATTATGTTAGCACTGTTGAAAGATTGCACTAGTGAAAGTATGAACCCTAGGCCTTGTTTCTAAGCATTGCAATACCGTTTCTGCTCACTTTTGTTACTTGGTACCTTGTTGTTGTTATATTTTCATATCACAAAAACCTATATCTACTATCCATACTAAACTTGTATCATATGGTATTGGGTGTGTTGGGGACACAAGAGATTTCTTGAATTTGATCGCAGGGTTGTTTGAGAGAGACCATCTTCAACCTATGCCTCCCACGTATTGATAAATCTTAGGTCATCCAATTGAAGAAAAAAATGCTATTGTCCTACAAAACTCTGTGCTTGGAGGCCCAACACAGGTCTACAAGAATAAGTTGTGTAGTAGACATCACATATCATTTTCATCGTGTAGCAACTATTGTTCTAATGGATTAGTAGGAGGCACATCAATAGAAGCAAGACCGATGATTTCATCTTTACTAGGCAACTTTTTATCATGAGGTTTTCTACTAAACTTGGATTAATTAAATTCATGAGACATATCACCAAACTTAACACTAACCTTCCCTTCAACACAATCAATTTCAGCACTAACCATATTCAAGAAAGGTCTACCAAATATAATTGGACAAAAAATTATCTTTTGGTGACCCAAGTACTAAGAAATCAACATGGTATTTACAATCACCACAGAATGCTTCAACATCTCTAACAATCCCAAGCGGTGAAATAGTATCTCTGTTTGCAAACTTAAAAATAACATCAATATCTTCTATCTTAGCAGGTGAAATATCATGCATAACTTCGTGATAAAGAGAAAATGGAAAGCACCTACGCACAACAAACCATGATAACAATGATCTCCAATCTTAACAAGAGACAATAGCCATGCCAACAACCGGCTTTCTCTTATCTAATTTATCTCATCTAGTATTGACTTGTTTAGCAATCCTGGTTGCTTGCTCATAGAAATAAATGACATGTCCATCAATATTATCAACCAAAAGATCTTTACCATTGCAATATTAGGTTACACTTTAATTTTTCAGAGGGCTTACATGTTTTAACATTACTTCTATGAACTACAGTTGTGGCCTTCGCATCTTCCTTAATCCTAACAGGGAAAGGAGGTTTCTCAATATAAGTAGTTGGCACAACTAGGTTGGTAGTATAAGCAATTGTTTCAGTTTTAGCAATAACAGGTTCTTCAAAAATTTGTTTAATAGGAGGATGAAATTTAAACCATTTCCCCTTAGGGAGATCAACATGAGCAGCAAAGCACAAAATGTAGCTATTATCTTAGAGTCTAGTCCATATTTCGTGCTAAGCTTATGAAAAACATTTGTTTCTATAAAACACTTAACACAATCAAACTCAAGATTTATACTTGAATCATAAACTTTGTCGATTTCCCAATCTTTAGAGTTGCATTTAATTCTTTGAAGAAGATCCCATTTGGATTCAATAGTTTTGTTCATGAAGGAACTAGTAGAAAAAGTATCAAGTATTGGTCGACCATTATGAGAAAGTAGAGCATAAAAGTTTTGTATAATCATGTCTCCTGAGAGCTCATGATTGGGACATGTGTGCATCATATATTTAAGACTCTCCCAAGCTTGAGTGATACTTTCTCCTTCACGTGGCCAAAAATTATATATATAATTCTGATCACAATGCACCAAGTGCATGGGATAAAATTTATGATGGGATTTCAGCTTCAATCGGTTCCACTCCCATGTTTCAGATTCATCCAATAGCCTATGCCATGAAAATGCCTTTCCCCCCAAACATAAAGGGAATACTTCCTTCTTAACTCCATCCTCGGATAAATCTGCAAGCTTAAACAATCCACAAACTTCATCGATGTAAATTAAGTGCATATTAGGATGCATTGTTCTGTCTCCTACCCGAGGAAATCTCATAATAAATATTTTTAGTAGGTTTAGTAGGTTGAGGAGCGGCTCTTACCACGTCCAGTCGAGGTGAAGATACCCCAAACAAGCCCCTCAAAGGATTAATTTCCATAGTGACAAGTAACAATAAATTTCAGCACGTAATAAGAATATTTCCTTACCAAGTTCCAGTTACCAAAGGCGCTTCACTCGCCGGCAACACTGCCAGAAAATAGTCCTGATGACCCACAAGTATAGGGGATCAATCGTAGTACTTTTGATAAGTAAGAGTGTCAAACCCAACGAGGTGCAAAACAAAATGACAAGCGGTTTTCAGCAAGGTATTCTCTGCAAGTTCTATAAGTAGTGATAACATATAGTTTTTTACCAAGGTGATTTGTAACAAGTAGCAAGTAAAATAGTAACAAGAGTGCAGCAAGGATGCCCAATCCTTTTTATAGGAAAGGACAAGCCGAAAGTACTTCTCATAATGAGCAAAGTGTTCTCGAGGACACATGGGAATTCTCATATACTCACGTTCATTATTTTTAGTTGATTCATGTTCACTATGATAATTTGATATGTAGGTGGACCGGTGCTAGGATGTTGTTCTTACTTGAACAAGAAACCCACTTATGATTACCACCTCTCTCTCAAGCATCCGCAACTATGAAAGAAGAATTAATATAAATATAACCATAGCATGAAACATATGGATCCAAACAATCCCTTACGGAATAACTCATAAACATGGGTTTAAGCTTCTGTCACTCTCGCAACCCATCATGTACTTATTACTCCCCAATGCCTTCCCCTAGGCCCAAACATGGTGAAGTGTCGTGTAGTCGATGTTCACACGACACCACCAGAGGAAGAACAACATACACATCATCAAAATATTGAACGAATACCAACTTCACATAATTACTTATAACAAGGCTTATCTCATGTCCTCAAGAACAAACGAAACTACTCACAAATCATATGCATGTTCAAGTTTAGAGGGGTATTGTATATGATTAAGGATCTGAACATATAATGTTACACCAAATAAACCAACTAGCATCAAACTACAGGGTGTAATTAACACTACTAGTAACCCATAGGTACCAATCTGAGGTTTTGAGACAAATAATGGATACAAGAGATGAACTATGATTTGATATGAGATGGTGCTGGTGAAGATGTTAATGAAGATTGGTCCTCCCATGATGAGAGGATCATTTGTGATGTCAATGGCTTCGATTTCCCTCCCTTAGGGAAGTATCCCGGCGGAATTGCTCCACCGGAGAGAAAAAGTGCTCCTTGCCAGGTTCCACCTTGAGACAGCGGTGTTTCGCCCCGAAAATCTTCTCTTGATTTTTTAGGGCAAATGGCATCATATAGGAGGAGGGCCATGGAGGCTTGTTGGTGGGCCCACAAGCTCACATGTCGCGCCCCAAGGGGCGCCACCTGAGCTTGTGGCTCACTGGTGGGGCCCCTCCTTGTGATTCTTATTTCAGTATTTTTATTAATTCCAAAAAAAATCTCCATAAATTTTCAGGTCATTTGGAGCTCCAGAGAATAGCTATCGCGGTTATACCTCTTTTTAAGTCCAGAATTCCGTCTGCCGGTAATTTTCCTCTTCATATAAATTTTGCATAAAATAGAGAGAAAAGTCATTAGAATTTCCTCATGAAGTGTAGTATTGTCCCAAAACATTATAAATAATAGTAGAAAAACATGACGCAAAATGGATGTATCAATGAGAGAAAGAAGCTCAACCCATCACTTCATAGCGGGATGTTCAGCCCCCAAGCCTCTGCATAAATTCTAGAGGAGGGCACAGCTCGAGCCATTTGCTCCCATTACTCACTACGCGACAATTCCCCTCTCTTGCTATTCAAGTTGACGCCACTCCATTTTAGATATACAAACCGCCGATGCCACTCATCTTCGTCCCTTTTCCCTTTTTCGCCCCTCCTAGCTGCCATGGCACCCAAGGTGAAGTGTTTGGCGCCATAAAAGACAAAGGAGGAGACAGAGCAAGAGGTGGAGCTTGCGCAGATGCAGAAGGATCTGGCTTGCTTCCTCTCCACCTTGCTGTCACCGGAGTTGGTGGAGTGCTTCAACTACCACGTGGCAGGGAAAGGGAACGAGAATGGCGCCACTAAGCTTCTACCAGTCGACAAGGGCCAGGCGTGGTTCTTCTCCTACTTATTCATGTCCGGATTGGTCCCGTCTTTCTTGAACTTCTTTTTGCGCATTATGGATGAATATGACACTACTTGGGAAAACCTTATACACAGAGGTATAGCAGTAGCGCCGGTTAAAACAAAGCGCTACTGCTATTTAGGAGTAGCGCGCGTCAACAAAGAGCGCTACATGTATGGTGGTAGCAGTAGCGCGTTTCAACATAAAAGCGCTACTACTATAATTCCCACACTATTGTCGGTAGGCTAGGAATAGTAGTAGCAAGCCTGTGGTAAGCACGCTACCGCTAAGTTCCTTGTAGTAGCGCGTTTTCAGTGCAGAACGCTAATGCTAAGAAAAAGAAAATAAAATGAAAAAGAAATAGAAAAGAAAATGAAAATGCAATGGAAAAAAGGAGAAATGAAAAAAAAAGAAAATTTAGAGAAAAACAAAAGAAAAAGAAAAATAAAGGAGAAAGGCATAGCAGTAGCGCTTGTTCTCACAAAGCGCTATAGCTATTGTAGCAGTAGCACTTTTTATAGGCCCGCGCTATAGCTAAGTTCCATAGATAAAAGGAAAAGGAAAAGGAAAATAAATAGCTACTTCCTATAGCAGTAGCGCGTTTTAGTAGAAAGCGCTATAACTATTTTAGCTATAGCATTTTTTCTCTGCCAGCGCTACTGCTATTTTGACTTAATCCCGCGCGAGCTCAAAATTTTGCTAAGTCCTTTCCCCCCTCACCCCCTATCCCACAACTCCTCTGTCATCACCATCGATCGCCCTGTCCGAGCACACCCTCGACGCCGGCCGTCGCCCGAGCCCGCCCTTGACCTCACCGCCGCCGCCCGAGCCCACCTAGGACCACCGCCGCCCGAGCCTAAGCCCGCTCTCGCCGCCGACTGATATGTCTCCAATGTATCTATAATTTTTGATTGTTCCATGCTATTATATTACCCTTTTTGGATGTTTATGGGCTTTATTTTACACATTTATATCATTTTTGGGACTAACCTACTGACCGGAGGCCCAACCCGTATTGTTGTTTTTTCGCCTATTTCAATATTTCGAAGAAAACAAATATCAAACGGAGTCCAAACGGAATGAAACCTTCGGGAGCGTGATTTTTGGAACGAACGTGATCCAAAGGACTTGGAGTGCAAGTCAAGAAGCAATCGAGGCAGCCAGGAGATAGGAGGGCGCGCCCACCCCTCCTGGGTGCGCCCCTGTCTCCTGGGCCCCTCGAGCGGCCACCGACGTACTTCTTCCTCCTATATATACCTATGTACCCCGAAAACATCCAGGGAGCCAACGAAAAACAATTTACACCACCATAACCTTCTGTATCCGCGAGATCCCATCTTGGAGCCTTCGCCGGCGCTCCGTCGGAGGGGGAATCGACCACGGAGGGCTTCTACATCAATACCATAGCCCTTCTGATGAGTTGTGAGTAGTTTACCACAGACCTTCGGGTCCATAGTTATTAGCTAGATGGCTTCTTCTCTCTTTTTGGATCTCAATACCGTGTTCTCCCCCTCTCTTGTGGAGATCTATTCGATGTAAACTCTTTTTGCGGTGTGTTTATCGAGATCCGATGAATTGTGGGTTTATGATCAAGTTTATCAATGAGAAATATTTGAATCTTCTGAATTCTTTTATGTATGATTCAGTTATTTTTGCAAGTCTCTTCGAATTATCAGTTTGGCTTGGCCTACTAGATTGATCTTTCTTGCCATGGGAGAAGTGCTTAGCTTTGGGTTCAATCTTGCGGTGTCCTTACCTAGTGACAGAAAGGGTTGCAAGGCACGTATTGTATTGTTGCCATCGAGGATAAAAAGATGGGGTTTATATCATATTGCTTGAGTTTATCCCTCTACATCATGTCATCTTTCTTAATGCGTTACTCTGTTCTTATGAACTTAATACTCTAGATGCATGCTGGATAGCGGTCGATGTGTGGAGTAATAGTAGTAGATGCAGGCAGGAGTTGGTCTACTTGTTGCGGACGTGATGCCTATATACATGATCATGCCTAGATAATCTCATAATTATTCGCTTTTCTATCAATTGCTCGACAGTAATTTGTTCACCCACCGTAATACTTATGCTATCTTGAGAGAAGCCACTAGTGAAACCTATGGCCCCCAGGTCTATCTTTTATCGTATAAGCTTTCAATCTACTTTTATTTTGCATCTTTACTTTTTGCATCTATATTATAAAATACCAAAAATATATTTATCTTATCATACTATCTCTATCAGATCTCACTTTCGCAAGTGGCCGTGAAGGGATTGACAACCCATTTATTGCGTTGGTTGCAAGTTCTTTGTTTGTTTGTGTAGGTGCATGGGACTTTTGAGGAGCCTCCTACTGGATTGATACCTTGGTTCTCAAAAACTGAGGAAAATACTTACGCTACTATTGTTGCATCACCCTTTTCTCTTCAAGGAAAACCAACGCAAGCTCTATATGTAGCAAGAAGGATTTCTGGCGCCGTTGCCAGGGAGGTCTTCGCTCAAGTCAAGACATACCAAGTACCCATCACAAACTCATCTCCCTCGCATTTACATTATTTTCCATTTGCCTCTCGTTTTCCTCTCCCCCACTTCACCCTTGCCATTTTATTCGCCCTTCTTCTATTCGTCTTTTCGTTTGTTTTCATGTCCTACTTGGCTTGTTTGCTCGTTTGGTTGGAGTAGTTGTTTATTTATTACTAAACAAAGAAGCTAAGATCTACGGATCCTCATCCACTTGCTAATCTTTTTAATAGATCCAATTATGATGAACCAATTGCTAGTGAGTTTTGTGCACTAGATTATCTTTACGAAGTTTTGCTTGAAATTCGTGAATCTGAAAATTGTGATGAAGAACTTTATGAAGTGATTCATGATAGATCTTTGAAAGAAAAGCATGATTGCAATGATTTTACTATAAATTCTCTTGATTTCAATTGTGCTAATAATATGCAAAACCCTAAGCTTGGGGATGTTAGTTTTGCTATGTCTACTACTTGTTGCAATGATCATGATTGGAGTGATTCTTCTTATGATCTTGAAAATTTATTTAAGCCCCATGATGAATATGAGATTGATAATAGTGTTTGCAATAATATTGAAAGTGGGTTTGGAAGAGTGTCAACTTTAGATCCCACATATTTTGAGAATGTTCAATCTTATGGTATTTTTGATAAAAGTGGGTTTGGAGAGGTCATGACTTTAGTTAATGTTAATTCCACTATTTTGGAAGAGTGTCAACTTTGCATGCATGTGGATCGTGTTGGAAATATTTTATGTTATAGTTATTTTGTTGAATTTGCTTACGATCCTAAATGTAATTATTATGAGAGAGGAAAATATGGTTGTAAAAATTTTCATGTTACTAAATTACCTCTCTTCATGTTGAGATTGCTATCATCTCTTTGTTCTTCCTTGCATATGCTAGTTTTTTCTTGCCTTGATAATTTGTTTGCTTACAAGATGCCTATGCATAGGAAGTATGTTAGACTTAAGTGTGTTTATCACATGTTTTATGATGATCTCTTTGTGCTTCAATTCTTGTCTTTCATGTGAGCATCATTGAAATCTCAATGCCTAGCTAAAAAGGCTTTAAAGAAAAGCGCTTGTTGGGAGACAGCCCAATATTTTTCCTCGCTGTTATTTAATAAATTTTGCATATACCTTCTGTTTAGATGTGTTTTTATGTTTTAATTAGTGTTTGTGCCAAGTAGAACCTATAGGATAACCTATGGTGATAGTTAATTTGATTCTGCTGAAAAACAGAAACTTGCAGTCACGAAATTAGTTTTGTTAAATCACAGAAACGTGATTTTGCGTTGATTCTTATTGATGCTGATCTATAGACAAATTGTATAGGACTTGCTATTTTGGTAGGAGTTTTAGAGTTCCAGAAGGTTGCGTTAGTTACAGATTGATACAGACTGTTCTGTTTTTGACAGATTCTGTTTTTCATGTGTTGTTTGCTTATTTTGATGCATCTATGGCTAGTAAAATAGTTTATAAACCATAGAGAAGTTGGAATACAGTAGGTTTAACACCAATATAAATAAAGAATGAGTTCATTATAGTACCTTATGTGGTGGTTTTGTTTTCTTTCACTAACGGAGCTTATAAGATTTCCTGTTGAGTTTTGTGTTGTGAAGTTTTCAAGTTTTGGGTAAAGATTTGATGGACTATGGAATAAGGAGTGGAAAAATCCTAAGCTTGGGGATGCCCAAGGCACCCCAAGATATTCAAGAATAGCCAAAATCCTAACTTGGGGATGCCCCGGGAAGGCATCTCCTCTTTCGTCTTCATTCATTGGTAACTTTACTTGGAGCTATATTTTTATTCGCCACATGATATGTGTTTTGCTTGGAGCATCGTGTATGATATTAGTCTTTGATTTTTAGTTTTCCAAAATCATCCTTGCTGTACACACCTTTTGGGAGAAGCCTACTTGATTATAATTTATTAGAATACTATATGTGCTTCACTTATATCTTTTGAGCTTGATAGTTTTTGCTCTAGTACTTCACTCATATCTTTTAGAGCACGGCGGTGGCTTAATTTTATAGAAATTGCTAGTCTCTCATGCTTCACTTATATTATTTTGAGAGTCTCTTATAACAGCATGGTATTTGCTATGGTTATAAAATTTGTCCTAGAATGGTAGGCATCCAAGTTGGGTATAATAAAAACTATCATAGGAAGTGAATTGGATGCTATGATCAATTTGATACTTGATAATTGTTTTGAGATATGGAGGTAGTGATATTAAAGTCATGCTAGTTGGGTGATTATGAATTTAAATAATGCTTGTGTTGAAGTTTGTGATTCCCATAACATGCATGTATGGTGAACCGCTTTGTGATGAAGTTGGAGCACAATTTTATTTATTGATTGTCTTCCTTATGAGTGGCGGTCGGGGATGAGCGATGGTCTTTTCCTACCAATATATCCCCCTAGGAGCATGCGCGTAATATTTGCTTTTGATGACTTGTAGATTTTTGCAATAAGTATATGAGTTCTTTTGACTAATGTTGAGTCCATGGATTATACGCACTCTCACCCTTCCACCATTGCTAGCCTCTCTTGTACCGCGCAACTTTCACCGGTACCATACACCCACCATATACCTTCCTCAAAACAGCCACCATACCTCCCTATTATGGCATTTCCATAGCCATTCTGAGATATATTGCCATGCAACTTTCCATCATTCCATTTATATGACACGCATCATCATTGTCATATTGCTCTTTGCATGATCATGTAGTTGACGTCATATTTGTGGCAAGGCCACCTTCATAATTTTCATACACGTCGCTCTTGATTCATTGCATATCCCGGTACACCGCCGGAGGCATTCATATAGCGTCATATCTTGCTCTAAGTTTTGAGTTGTAATTCTTGAGTTGTAAGTAAATAAAAGTGTGATGATCTTCATTATTAGAGCATTGTCCTAGTGAGGAAAGGATGATGGAGACTATGATTCCCCCACAAGTCGGGATGAGACTTCGGACTTTACAAAAAAAGGAAAAAAGAGAGAAAGGCCAAAAGAAAAAAAGAAAGGCCAAAAAAAAAAAGAAAGAATAAAAAAATGAGAGAAAAAGAGGGAAGGGACAATGCTACTATCCTTTTACCACACTTGTGCTTCAAAGTAGCACCATGATCTTCATGATAGAGAGCCTCCTATGATTGCCACTTTCATATACTAGTGGGAATTTTTCATTATAGAACTTGGCTTGTATATTCCAATGATGGGCTTCCTCAAAATGCCCTAGGTCTTCGTGAGCAAGCGAGTTGGATGCACACCCACTTAGTTTCTTTTGTTGAGCTTTCATACATTTATAGCTCTAGTGCATCCGTTGCATGGCAGTCCCTACTCACTCACATTGATATCTATCAATGGGCATCCCCATAGCCCATTGATATGCCTAGTTGATGTGAGACTATCTTCTCCTTTTTGTCTTCTCCACAACCACCATTCTATTCCACATATAGTGCTATGTCCATGGCTCACGCTCATGTATTGCATGAAAGTTGAAAAAGTTTGAGATTAATAAAGTATGAAACAATTGCTTGGCTTGTCATCGGGGTTATGCATGATTAAATACTTTGTGTTATGAAGATAGAGCAACAGCCAGACTATATGATTTTGTAGGGATAACGTTCTTTAGCCATGTTATTTTGAGAAGACATGATTGCTTTGATTAGTATGTTTGAAGTATTACTATTTCTTATGTCAATATGAACTTTTATTTTGAATCATTTGGATCTGAAAATTCATGCCACAATAAAGAAAATTACATTGAGAATTATGCTAGGTAGCATTCCACATCAAAAATTCTGTCTTTATCATTTACCTACTCGAGGACGAGCAGGAATTAAGCTTGGGGATGCTTGATATGTCTCCAATGAATCTATAATTTTTGATTGTTCCATGCTATTATATTACCCCTTTTGGATGTTTATGGGCTTTATTTTACACATTTATATCATTTTTGGGACTAACCTACTGACCGGAGGCCCAGCCCGTATTGCTGTTTTTTCGCCTATTTCAGTATTTCGAAGAAAAGGAATATCAAACGGAGTCCAAACGGAATGAAACCTTCGGGAGCTTGATTTTTTGAACGAACGTGTTCCAGAGGACGTGGAGTGCAAGTCAAGAAGCAATCGATGTGGCCAGGAGATAGGAGGGCGCGCCCATCCCTCCTGGGCGCGCCCCTGTCTCCTGGGCCCCTTGAGCGGCCACCGACGTACTTCTTCCTCCTATATATACCTACGTACCCCGAAAACATCCAGGGAGCCAACGAAAAACAATTTCCACCGCTGTAACCTTCTGTATCCGCGAGATCCCGTCTTGGAGCCTTTGCCGGCGCTCCACCGGAGGGGGAATCGACCACGGAGGGCTTCTACATCAACACCATAGCCCTTCCGATGAGTTGTGAGTAGTTTATTGCTATGTCTTGAGCTTGCATTGGTTTTCCTCGAAGAGGAGAGGGTGATGCAGCAAAGTGCAGCATAAGTATTTCCCTCAGTTTTGAGAACCAAGGTATCAATCCAGTAGGAGGCTCCTCAAAAGTCCCACGCACCTACACAAAACAAACTGAGAACTCGCAACCAACGCAATAAAGGGGTTGTCAATCCCTTCACGGCCACTTGCGAAAGTGAGATCTAATAAAGATAGTATGATAAGATAATTATATTTTTGGTATTTTATAATATAGTGTTGGAAATATGCCCTAGAGGCAATAATAAATTAGTTATTATTATATTTCCTTGTTCATGATAATCGTTTATTATCCATGCTATAATTGTATTGATAGGAAACTCAGATACATGTGTGGGTACATAGACAACACCATGTCCCTAGTAAGCCTCTAGTTGACTAGCTCGTTGATCAATAGATGGTTATGGTTTCCTGACCATGGACATTGGATGTCGTTGATAACGGGATCACATCATTAGGAGAATGATGTGATGGACAAGACCCAATCCTAAGCCTAGCACAAAGATCGTAGTTCGTATGCTAAAGCTTTTCTAATGTCAAGTATCATTTCCTTAGACCATGAGATTGTGCAACTCCCGGATACCGTAGGAATGCTTTGGGTGTACCAAACGTCACAACGTAACTGGGTGGCTATAAAGGTGCACTACAGGTATCTCCGAAAGTGTCTGTTGGGTTGGCACGAATCGAGACTGGATTTGTCACTCCGGTAAACGGAGAGGTATCTCTGGGCCCACTTGGTAGGACATCATCATAATGTGCACAATGTGACCAAGGGGTTGGTCACGGGATGATGTGTTACGGAATGAGTAAAGAGACTTGCCGGTAACGAGATTGAACAAGGTATCGACATACCGACGATCGAATCTCGGGCAAGTACAATACCGGTAGACAATGGGAATTGTATACGGGATTGATTGAGTCCTTGACATCATGGTTCATCCGATGAGATAATCGTGGAACATGTGGGAGACAACATGGGTATCCAGATCCCGCTGTTGGTTATTGACCAGAGAACGTCTCGGTCATGTCTACATGTCTCCCGAACCCGTAGGGTCTACACACTTAAGGTTCGATGATGCTAGGGTTATAAAGGAAGTTTGTATATGGTTACCAAATGTTGTTCGGAGTCCCGGATGAGATCCCGGACGTGACGAGGAGTTTTGGAATGGTTCGGAGATAAATATTTATATATGGAAAGCCTGTTTTGGTCACCGGAAAAGTTTCGGGTTTTATCGGTAATGTACCGGGACTACCGGGAGGGTCCCAGGGGTCCACAAAGTGGGGCCACCATCCCCGGAGGGCAGCATGGGCCAAGTGTGGGAGGGGACCAGCCCCAGGTGGGCTGGTGCGCCCCCCCCCCCCCCCACAAGGGCCCAAAGCGCCTAGGGTTTGGGGAGGGGGCGCACCCACCTAACTTGGGGGGCAAGTTTCCCCTCTCCCTCCCTTGGCCGCCCCTTAGATGGGATCTTGGGCTGGCCGCCGCCCCTAGGGTGGAACCCTAGGTGGGGGCGCAGCCCCCCCCCCCTCTCCCCCTATATATAGTGGAGGCAAAGGAGCAGCCCAACACACG
This sequence comes from Triticum timopheevii, assembly GCA_963921465.1. Classification (NCBI taxonomy): domain Eukaryota; kingdom Viridiplantae; phylum Streptophyta; class Magnoliopsida; order Poales; family Poaceae; genus Triticum; species Triticum timopheevii. The sequence continues at coordinate 304,643,388 of OY997270.1, forward strand.
AAGTTTCTTCTCCTGTTGGTGCAGCCCTACCTCTCTTTCTCCTCTTCCGCGGTGCTTGGCGAAGCCCTGCAGGATTGCCACGCTCCTCCACCACCACCACACCGTCGTGCTGCTGCTGGACGGAGTCTTCCTCAACCTCTCCCTCTCTCCTTGCTGGATCAAGGCATGGGAGACATCACCGGGCTATACGTGTGTTGAACGCGGAGGTGCCGTCCGTTCGACACTAGGATCTCCGGTGATTTGGATCACGACAAGTACGACTCCTTCAACCCCGTTCTCTTGAACGCTTCTTCTTAGCGATCTACAAGGGTATATAGATGCACTCTCCTTCCCCTCATTGCTGGTTTCTCCATAGATAGATCTTGGTGACACGTAGGAAAATTTTGAATTTCTGCTACGTTCCCCAACAGTGGCATCATGAGCCAGGTTTATTGCGTAGATTCTTTGCATGAGTAGAACACAAAGTAGTTGTGGGCGTTGATTTTGTTCAATATGCTTACCGTTACTAGTCCAATCTTGTTTCGACGGTATTGTGGGATGAAGCGGCCCGGACCGACCTTACACGTACACTTACGTGAGACAGGTTCCACCGACTGACATGCTCTTGGTGCATAAGGTGGCTAGCGGGTTCCAGTCTCTCCCACTTTAGTCGGAACGGATTCGATGAAAAGGGTCCTTATGAAGGGTAAATAGCAATTGGCATATCACGTTGTGGTGTTGCGTAGGTAAGAAACGTTCTTGCTAGAAACCCATAGCAGCCACGTAGAACATGCAAACAACAATTAGAGGACGTCTAACTTGTTTTTGCAGGGTATGCTATGTGATGTGATATGGCCAAGAAGAATGTGATGAATGATATGTGATGTATGAGATTGATCATGTTCTTGTAATAGGAATCACGACTTGCATGTCGATGAGTATGACAACCGGCAGGAGCCATAGGAGTTGTCTTTATTTTTTGTATGACCTGCGTGTCATTGAAGAACGCCATGTAAATTACTTTACTTTATTGCTAAACGCGTTAGCCATAGAAGTAGAAGTAGTCGTTGGCGTGACAACTTCATGAAAACACGATGATGGAGATCATGATGATGGAGATCATGGTGTCATGTCGGTGACGATGATGATCATGGAGCCCCGAAGATGGAGATCAAAAGGAGAAATATGATATTGGCCATATCACGTCACTATTTGATTGCATGTGATGTTTATCATGTTTATACATCTTATTTGCTTAGAACGACGGTAGTAAATAAGATGATCCCTCATTAAAATTTCAAGAAAGTGTTCCCCCTAACTGTGCACCGTTGCGAAAGTTCGTCGTTTCGAAGCACCACATGATGATCGGGTGTGATAGATTCTAACGTTCACATACAACGGGTGTAAGCCAGATTTACACACGCAAAACACTTAGGTTGACTTGACGAGCCTAGCATGTACAGACATGGCCTTGGAACACAAGAGACCGAAAGGTCGAGCACGATTCGTATAGTAGATACGATCAACATGAAGATGTTCACCGATGATGACTAGTCCGCCTCACGTGATGATCGGACACGGCCTAGTTGACTCGGATCATGTAATCACTTAGATGACTAGAGGGATGGCTATCTGAGTGGGAGTTCATAAGATGAACTTAATTATCCTGAACATAGTTAAAAGATCTTTGCAAATTATGTCATAAGCTCGCGCTTTAGTTCCACTGTTTAGATATGTTCCTAGAGAAAATATAGTTGAAAGTTGACAGTAGCGATTATGCGGACAGTAGAAAGCTTATGTCCTTAATGCACCGCTAAGTGTGCTGAACCCCAAACATCATTTGTGGATGTTGCAAACATCGGACATACACGTTTTCATAACTACGTGATAGTTCAGTTAAACGGTTTAGAGTTGAGGCACCAAAGATGTTTTCAAAACATCGCGGAACATATGAGATGTTTCGAGGGCTGAAATTGGGATTTCTGGCTCGTGCCCACGTCAAGAGGTATGAGACCTCCGACAATTTTCTTAGCCTGCAAACTAAGGGAGAAAAGCTCAATCGTTGAGCTTGTGCTCAGATTGTCTGAGTACAACAATCACTTGAATCGAGTGGGAGTTGATCTTCCAGATGAGAAAGTGATGTTTCTCCAAAGTCATTGCCACCAAGCTGCTAGAGCTTCGTGATGAACTATAACATATCAGGGATAGATATGATGATCCTTGAGGTATTCGCGATGTTTGACACCGCGAAAGTAGAAATCAAGAAGGAGCATCAATTGTTGATGGTTGATGAAACCACTAGTTTCAAGAAGGGCAAGGGCAAGAAGGGATACTTCATGAAACGGCAAATCAGCTGCTGCTCTAGTGAAGAAACCCAAGGTTGAACCCAAACCCGAGACTAAGTGCTTCTGTAATAAGGGGAACAACCACTGGATCAGAATTACCCTAGATACTTGGTAGATAAGAAGGCTGGCAAGGTCGATAGAAGTATATTGGATATACATTATGTTAATGTGTACTTTACTAGTACTCCTAGTAGCACCAGGGTATTAGATACCGGTTCAGTTACTAAGTGTTAGTAACTCGAAATAAAAGAGCTACGGAATAAACGGAGACTAGCTAAAGGTGAGCTGACGATATGTGTTGGAAGTGTTTCCAAGTTTGATGTGATAAAACATCGCACGCTCCCTCTACCATCAAGATTAGTTTTAAACCTGAATAATTGTCATTTGGTGTTTGCGTTGAGCATAGACATGACTGGATTATGTCTATCGCAATACTGTTATTCATTTAAGGAGAATAATGGTTACTCTATTTATCTGAATAATACCTTCAATGGTCTTGCACCTAAAGGAATGGTTTATTGAATCTCGATCGTAGTGATACACATTTTCATGCCAAAAGATATAAGATAGTAATGATAGTACCACTTACTTGTGGCACTGCCATGTAAGTCATATTGGTATAAAATGCATGAAGAAGCTCCATATTGATGGAACTTTGGACTCACTCGTTTTTTGAAAAGTTTGAGACATGCGAACCATGTCTATTGGTGTATACGCATGAAGAAACTCCATGCAGATGGATCGTTTGGACTCACTTGATTTTGAATCACTTGAGACATGCAAATCACACCACATGGGCAAGATGACTGAAAAGCCTCGTTTTCAGTAAGATGGAACAAGATAGCAACTTGTTGGAAGTAACACATTTTGATGTGTGCAGTCCAATGAGTGCTGAGGCATGCAGTGAATATCGTTATGTTCTTACTTCACAGATGATTCGAGTAGATGTTGAGTATATTTACCTGATGAAACACAAATCTGAATTATTGAATGGTTCAAGTAATTTCAGAGTGAAGTTGAAGATCATCGTGGCAAGAGGGTAAAATGTCTATGATATGATCATAGAGATGAGTATCTGAGTTACGAGCTTTGGCACGCAATTAAGACATTGTGGAAATTGTTTCACAATTAATACCGCCTGGAACACCATAGTTTGATGGTGTGTCCGAACATCATAGTTGCACCCTATTGGATATGGTGCGTACCATGATGTCTCTTATCGAATGACCACTATCGTTTATGGGTTAGGCATTAGAGACAACCACATTCACTTTAAATAGGGCACCACATAATTCCGTTGAGATGACACCGTATGAACTATGGTTTAGAGAAACCTAAGATGTCATTTCTTAAAGGTTTGGGGCTGCGACGCTTATGTCAAAAAGTTTCAGGTTAATAAGCTCGAACCCAAAGTTGGATAAAATGCATCTTCATAGGACACCCAAAACAGTTGGGTATACCTCCTAATTCAGATCCGAAAGCAATAGGGATTGTTTCTTGAACCGGGTCCTTTCTCGAGGAAAAGTTTGTCTCGAGAATTGAGTGGGAGGATGGTGGAGACTTGATATGGTTATTGAACCATCACTACAACTAGTGTGTAGCAGGGCATAGGAAGTTGTTCATGTGGCACCTACACCAATTGAAGTAGAAGCTTATGATAGTGATCATGAAACTTCGGATCAAGTCACTAACGTACCTCGTAGGGTGACAAGGATGCGTACTACTTCAGAGTGGTACAGTAATCCTGTCTTGAAGGTCATGTTGCTAGACAACAATGAACCTACGAGCTATGGAGAAGCAATGGTGGGCCCAAATTCCGACAAATGGTTAGAAGCCATGAAATCCGAGATAGGATCCATGTATCAGAACAAAGCACGGACTTTGGTGGACTTGCCCAATGATCGGCAAGCCATTGAGATAAATGGATCTTTAAGAAGAAGACGAATGTGGATGGTAATGTCACCATCTATGAAGCTCGACTTGTGGCGAAGAGTTTTTCACAAGTACAAGGAGTTTGCCTACGATGAGATTTTCTCATCCTTAGCGATGCTTAAAGTCCGTCGGAATCATGTTAGCACAAGCTGCATTGTTGAAATCTGGTAGATGGATGTCAAAACGAGTTTCCTTACCAGTTTTCGTAAGGAAAGGTTGTATGCGATACAATCAGAAAGTTTTTGTCGATCCTAAGGATGCTAAAAGGTATGCTGGCTCCAGCGATCCTTCTAAGGACTGGAGTAAGCATCTCGGAGTTGGAATGTGCGCTTTGATGATCAAAGATTTTGGGTTTATACAAAGTCTATGATAAACTTGTATTTCCAAAGAAGTGAGTGGGAGCACTACAGAATTTCTGATGAGTATATGTTATTGACATATTGTTGATCAGAAATGATGTAGAATTTCTAGAAAGCATATAGGGTTATTTGAAAGGTGTTTTTCAATAGAAAAACTGGATTAAGCTACTTGAACATTGAGCATCAAGATCTATGAGGATAGATCAAAAACGCTTAATGGTACTTTCAAATGAGCATATACCTTGACATGATCTTGAAGGTGTTCAAGATGGATCAGTCAAAGAAGGAGTTCTTTCCTGAGATGTAAGGTATGAAGTTAAGACTTAAAGCTCGACCACGGCAGAAAAGAGAGAAAGGACGAAGGTCGTCCCCTATGCTTTAGACGTAGGCTCTACAGTATGCTATGCTGTGTACCGCACCTGATGTGTGCCTTGCTACATATCTGGCAAGAGGGTACAAAGGTGATCAAGGAGTGGATCACCAGATAGCGGTCAAAATTATCCTTAGAGTAATAAGGATATGTTTCTCGATTATGGAGGTCATAAAGAGTTCGACGTAAACGGTTATGTCGATGCAAGCTTTAACACCTATCCGAATGACTCTGAGTAGCAAACCAGATACGTATAGTGGAGCAACTATTTGGAATAGCTCCAAGTAGAGCGTGGAAGCAACATTTGCAATATAACCTAGAGATTTACAAAGTACATACGGATCTGAATGTTGCTGAACCGTTGACTAAAACCTCACTCAAGCAAAACATGATCAAACCCCAGAATCTTAATCACATGATGATGTGAACTAGTTTAATGACACTAGTAAACTCTTTGGATGTTGGTCACAAGGCAATGTGACCTGTGAGTGTTAATCACATGGCGATGTGAACTAGATTATTAACTCTAGTGCAAGTGGGAGACTGTTGGAAATATGCCCTAGATGCAATAATAAATTAGTTATTATTATATTTCCTTGTTCATGATAATCGTTTATTATCCATGCTATAATTGTATTGATAGGAAACTCAGATACATGTATGGGTACATAGAAAACACCATGTCCCTAGTAAGCCTCTAGTTGACTAGCTCGTTGATCAATAGATGGTTACGGTTTCCTGACCATGGACATTGGATGTCGTTGATAACGGGATCACATCATTAGGAGAATGATGTGATGGACAAGACCCAATCCTAAGCCTAGCACAAAGATCGTAGTTCGTATGCTAAAGCTTTTCTAATGTCAAGTATCATTTCCTTAGACCATGAGATTGTGCAACTCCCGGATACCGTAGGAATGCTTTGGGTGTACCAAACGTCACAACGTAACTGGGTGGCTATAAAGGTTCACTACAGGTATCTCCGAAAGTGTCTATTGGGTTGGCACGAATCGAGACTGGGATTTGTCACTCCGGTAAACGGAGAGGTATCTCTGGGCCCACTCGGTAGGACATCATCATAATGTGCACAATGTGACCAAGGGGTTGATCACGGGATGATGTGTTACGGAACGAGTAAAGAGACTTGCCGGTAACAAGATTGAACAAGGTATCGGCATACCGACGATCGAATCTCGGGCAAGTACAATACCGTTAGACAAAGGGAATTGTATACGGGATCGATTGAGTCCTTGACATCGTGGTTCATCCGATGAGATCATCGTGGAACATGTGGGAGCCAACATGGGTATCCAGATCCCGCTGTTTGTTATTGACCGGAGAACGTCTCGGTCATGTCTACATGTCTCCCGAACCAGTAGGGTCTACACACTAAAGGTTCGATGATGCTAGGGTTATAAAGGAAGTTTGTATGTGGTTACCGAATGTTGTTCGTAGTCCCGGATGAGATCCCGGATGCCACGAGGAGTTCCGAAATGGTCCGGAGGTAAAGATTTATATATGGGAAGTCCTGTTTTGGTCACCGGAAAAGTTTCAGGTTTTATCGGTAACGTACCGGGACCACCGGGAGGGTCCCGGGGGTCCACCAAGTGGGGCCACCATCCCCGGAGGGCAGCATGGGCCAAGTGTGGGAGGGGACCAGCCCCAGGTGGGCTGGTGCGCGCCGCCGCCCCACAAGGGCCCAAGGCGCCTAGGGTTTGGGGAGGGGGGCGCACCCACCTAACTTGGGGGGCAAGTTTCCCCTCTCCCCCCCTTGGCCGCCCCTCATATGGGATCTTGGGCTGGCCGCCGCCCCTAGGGTGGAACCCTAGGTGGGGGCGCAGCCCCCCCCCCCTCTCCCCCTATATATAGTGGAGGCAAAGGAGCAGCCCAACACACGAAGTTTCTTCTCCTGTTAGTGCAGCCCTACCTCTCTTTCTCCTCTTCCGCGGTGCTTGGCGAAGCCCTGCAGGATTGCCACGCTCCTCCACCACCACCACACCGTCGTGCTGCTGCTGGATGGAGTCTTCCTCAACCTCTCCCTCTCTCCTTGCTGGATCAAGGCATGGGAGACGTCACCGGGCTGTACGTGTGATGAACGCGGAGGTGTCATCCGTTCGGCACTAGGATCTCCAGTGATTTGGATCACGACGAGTACGACTCCTTCAACCCCGTTCTCTTGAACGCTTCCGCTTAGCGATCTACAAGGGTATGTAGATGCACTCTCCTTCCCCTCGTTGCTGGTTTCTCCATAGCTAGATCTTGGTGACACGTAGGAAAATTTTGAATTTCTGCTACGTTCCCCAACATATAGATGCAAAAAGTAAAGATGCAAATAAAGTAGATGGAAAGCAAATATGATAAGAGATAGACCCGGGGGCCATAGGTTTCACTAGAGGCTTCTCTCAAGATAGCATAAGTATTACGGTGGGTGGACAAATTACTGCTGAGCAATTGATAGAAAAGTGCATAGTTATGAGATTATCTTGGCATGATCATGTATATAGGCATCACGTCCATAACAAGTAGACCGACTCCTGCCTGCATCTACTACTATTACTCCACACATCGACCGCTATCCAGCATGCATCTAGAGTATTAAGTTCATAAGAACAGAGTAACGCATTAATCAAGATGACATGATGTAGAGGGATAAACACATGCAATATGATATAAACCCCATCTTGTTATCCTCGATGGCAACAATACAATACATGTCTTGCAACCCTTTCTGTCACTGGGTAAGAACACCGCAAGATTGAACCCAAAGCTAAGCACTTCTCCATGGCAAGAAAGACCAATCTAGTAGGCCAAACCAAACTGATAATTCGAAGAGACTTGCAAAGATAACTCAATCATACATAAAAGAATTCAGAGAAGATTCAAATATTATTCATAGATAAACTTGATCATAAACCCACAATTCATAGGATCTCGACAAACACACCGCCAAAAGAGTTTACATCGAATAGATCTCCACAAGAGAGGGGGAGAACATTGTATTGAGAACCAAAAAGAGAGAAGAAGCCATCTAGCTAATAACAATGGACCCGTAGGTCTGTGGTAAACTACTCACAACTCATCGGAGGGGCAAGGATGTTGATGTAGAGGCCCTCCATGGTTGCTTCCCCCTCCGGCACAGTGCCGGCAAGGGCTCCAAGATGGGATCTCGCGGATATAGAAGGTTACGGCGGTGGAAATTGTGTTTCGTGGTGCTCCTGGATGTTTTCGGGGTACATAGGTATATATAGGAGGAAGAAGTGCGTCGGTGGCCGCCCGAGGGGCCCACGAGACAGGGGGCGCGCCCTACAGGGGGGCGCCCTCCTATCTTGTCGGGCCCTCGTAGGATTCTTGACTTGCACTCTAAGCTCCCGGGATCAGATTTGTTCCAAAAATAACGCTCCCTAAGGTTTCATTCCGTTTGGACTCCGTTTGGTATTCCTTTTCTATGAAATACTGAAATAGGCAAAAAAACAGCAATATGGGTTGGGCCTCCGGTTAGTAGGTTAGTCCCAAAAATGATATAAATGTGTAAAATAAATCCCATAAACATCAAAAGGGGTAATATAATAGCATGAAACAATCAAAAATTATAGATACGTTGGAGACGTATCAAGCATCACCAAGCTTAATTCCTGCTCGTCCTCGAGTAGGTAAATGATAAAAAAGAAATTTTTTATGTGGAATGCTACCTAGCATAATTCATAATGTAATTTTCTTTATTGTGGCATGAATGTTCAGATCCAAATGAATACAAAATAAAAGTTCATATTGACATAAGAAATAGTAATACTTCAAGCATACTAATCAAAGTAATCATGTCTTCTCAAAATAACATGGCTAAAGAAAGTTATCCCTACAAAATCATATAGTCTGGCTATGCTCTATCTTCATCACGCAAAGTATTTAATCATGCACAACCCCGATGACAAGCCAAGCAATTGTTTCATACTTTGATTATCTCAAACTTTTTCAACTTTCACGCAGTACATGAGCGCGCGTGAGCCATGGACATAGCACTATATGTGGAATAGAATGGTGGTTGTGGAGAAGACAAAAAGGAGAAGATAGTCTCACATCAACTAGGCGTATCAACAGACTATGGAGATGCCCATTAATAGATATCAATTTGAGTGAGTAGGGATTGCCATGCAACGGATGCACTAGAGCTATAAATGTATGAAAGCTCAATAAAAGAAACTAAGTGGGGTGCATCCAACTTGCTCGCTCATGAAGACCTAGGGCACTTGAGGAAGCCCATCATTGGAATATACAAGCCAAGTTCTATAATGAAAAATTCCCACTAGTATATGAAAGTTACAACATAAGAGACTCTCTATCATGAAGATCATGGTGCTATTTTGAAGCACAAGTGTGGAAAAAGAGATAGTAGCCTTGTCCCTTCTCTCTTTTTCTCTTATTTTATTTTTTTCTTTCTTTTTTTCTTTTTTTTCTTCGGCCTTCTTTTTTTTTTTCCTTTTTGGCCTTTCTCTTTTTTTCTTTTCTTTTTCTATTTTTTCCTTTTTGTAAAGTCCGAAGTCTCATCCCGACTTGTGGGGGAATCATAGTCTTCATCATCCTTTCCTCACTAGGACAATGCTCTAATAATGAAGAACATCACTCTTTTATGGATTTACAACTCAAAGCTAAAACAAGATATGACTCTATATGAATGCCTCCGGCGGTGTATGAAAATTATGAAGGTGACCTTGCCACAAATACAATGTCAACTACATGATCATGCAAAAAGCAATATGACAAAAGTAATGTGTGTCATATGAACGGAACGGTGGAAAGTTGCACGACAATTTATCTTGGAATGGCTATGGAAATGCCATAATAGGTAGGTATGGTGGCTGTTTTGAGGAAGGTAAATGGTGGGTGTATGGTACCGGCGAAAGTTGCGCGGTACAAGAGAGGCTAGCAAATGGTGGAAGGGTGAAAGAGTGCGTATAATCCATGGACTCAACATTAATCAAAAGAACTCATATACTTGTTGCAAAAATTTAGAAGTCATCAAAAACCAAAGTACTACGCGCATGCTCCTAGGGGGATAGATTGGTAGGAAAAGACCATCGCTCGTCCCCGACCGCCACTAATAAGGAAGACAATCAATAAATAAAATTGTGCTCCAACTTCATCACAAAGCGGTTCACCATACGTACATGCTACGGGAATCACAAGCTTCAACACAAGAATTCTTTAAATTCATAATCACCCAACTAGCATGACTTTAATATCACTACCTCCATATCTCAAAACAATTATCAAGCATCAAATTGATCATAGCATCCAATTCACTTTCTATGATAGTTTTTATTATACCCAACTTGGATGCTCATCATTCTAGAACCAACTTTATGATCATAGCAAATACCATGATGTTTTAAAAGACTCTCAAAATGATATAAGTGAAGTATGAGAGACTAGCAATTTCTTCAAAATTAAGACACCACCGTGCTCTAAAAGATATAAGTGAAGCACTAGAGCAAAAACTATCAAGCTCAAAAGATATAAGTGAAGCACATAGAGTATTCTAGCAAATTCTAATCAAATAGCCTTCTCCCAAACGGTGTGTACAGCAAGTATGATTGTGGTAAACTAAAAAGCAAAGACTAAACACATATCATTGTGGCGAATAAAAATATAGCTCAAAGTAAAGTTACCAATGAACGAAGACGAAAGAGGGGATGCCTTCCTGGGGCATCCCCAAGCTTAAGCTTTTGGCTATTCTTGAATATGTTGGGGTGCCATGGGCATCCCCAAGCTTAGGCTCTTTCCACCCTTTATTCCATAGTCCATAAAAGCTTTACCCAAAACTTGAAAACTTCACAACACAAAACTCAACAGGAAATCTTATAAGCTCCGTTAGTGAAAGAAAACAAAACCACCACATAAGATACTGCAATAAACTCATTCTTTATTTAATTTGGTGTTAAACCTACTGTATTCCAACTTCTTTATGGTTTATAAACTAATTTACTAGCCATAGATGCATTGAAATAAGCAAACAACACACAAAAAACAGAATCTGTCAAAAACAGAATAGTCTGTAGCAATCTTTAACTAACAAAAAATTCTGGAACTCTAAAAATCCTACCAAAATAAGAAGTCCTGGACAATTTGTCTATTGAACAGCAGCAAAAAGAATAAACGCAGAAGCACGTTCCTGTGATTTAAAAAAATTATATTCGTGCATGCAAAGTTTCTGTTTTTCAGCAGAATCAAATCAACTATCATCGTAGGTTATCCTATAGGTTCTACTTAGCACAAACAATAATTAAAAGATAAAAACACATCTAAACAGAAGGTAGATGCAAGATTTATTACTAAACAGGAGCAAAAACAAAAAACATAAAGAAAAATTGGGTTGCCTCCCAACTAGCGCTATCGTTTAACGCCCCTAGCTAGGCATAAAAACAAAGATAGATCTAACGAGTGCCATCTTTGGCACTAAATTTATAAGTAGCACGCATGATAGATTCATAAGGTAATTTGACTTTCTTTCTTGGAAAGTGCTCCATGCCTTTCTTTAAGGGAAATTGGAATCTAATATTCCCTTCCTTCATATCAATAATCGCACCAATCGTTCTAAGGAAAGGTCTACCAAGAATAATAGGGCAAGAAAGATTGCAATCTATATCAAGAACGATAAAATCTAGGGGCACCAAATTTCTATTTGCAATGATAAGAACATCGTTGATCCTTCCCATAGACTTTTTAATGGTGGAATCCGCAAGGTGCAAATTTAAAGAGCAATCATCAAGATCATGGAAACCTAGAATATCACATAAAGTTTTCGGAATCGTGGAAACACTAGCACCCAAATCACACAAAGCAAAACACTCATAATCTTTAATACTAATCTTTATAGTAGGTTCCCACTCATCATTAAGTTTTCTAGGTATAGAAACTTCCAAATTAAGTTTTTCATCATAAGATTGCATCAACGCATCAACAATATGTTTGGTAAAAGCTTTATTTTGACTATAAGCATGAGGAGAATTAACAACGGATTGCAACAAGGAAATACAACCTTTTAAAGAGCAATTATCATAATCAAATTCCTTGAAATCCGAGATAGTAAGTTCTATATTATTAGAAGTAGAGGATTCTCCAATCTCACTTTTACCAATTTTAGCATCAAGATCTAAAGACTCCGAATTTTTTGGACGCCTTCTAGGCAAAGTTGATTCATCATCACTCCCATAATCATCAAAATTCATATTGCAAAACAATAGATCTAATCGGAGACACATCAATAGCTTTAAGATCCTCATCATTATTTTCATGTAATTTTTCTGGTTTAGCGGCCATCTTATTGAGTAAGGTGGCTTGCTTGTCAGAAATTTTGGCTATAGCATTTTCAAGCCGGGTAATTTGAGCGTTAACTTCAAAGAATTCTTTGTTCATATCGTCAAGCTCTTTATTCATAAAACCCAAAAAACTCTTTTGTTCCTTAAGCTCATTTCTAAAGAAATTATTATGCTCAAATTGCAAATTCATAAAGCTTCTAATATTTGATTCAATCTCATCCATCCTTCTGAGAAGGTGGTCAGGACCCTTAGGCGCGGACATAAGGTCAAACAAGCAAACAAGCACACAAAAGAAGACAAGCGAAAAGAGAGGAGGAGATTGGGAAAGAGAGGGCGAACAAAACGGCAAGGGTGAAGTGGGGGAGAGGAAAACGAGAGGCAAATGGCAAATAATGTAAATGCGAGGGAGATGGGTTTGTGATGGGTACTTGGTATGTCTTGACTTGAGCGAAGACCTCCCGGCAACGGCGCCAGAAATCCTTCTTGCTACGTCTTGAGCTTGCATTGGTTTTCCTCGAAGAGGAGAGGGTGATGCAGCAAAGTGTAGCATAAGTATTTCCCTCAGTTTTGAGAACCAAGGTATCAATCCAGTAGGAGGCACCTCAAAAGTCCCACGCACCTACACAAACAAACTAAGAACTCGCAACCAACGCAATAAAGGGGTTGTCAATCCCTTCACGGCCACTTGCGAAAATGAGATCTAATAAAGATAGTATGATAATATAATTATATTTTTGGTATTTTATAATATAGATGCAAAAAGTAAATATGCAAATAAAGTAGACGGAAAGCAAATATGATAAGAGATAGACCCGGGGGCCATAGGTTTCACTAGAGGCTTCTCTCAAGATAGCATAAGTATTACGGTGGGTGGACAAATTACTGTCGAGCAATTGATAGAAAAGCGCATAGTTATGAGATCATCTAGGCACGATCATGTATATAGGTATCACGTCCATAACAAGTAGACCGACTCCTGCCTGCATCTACTACTATTACTCCACACATCGACCGCTATCCAGCATGCATCTAGAGTATTAAGTTCATAAGAACAGAGTAACGCATTAAGCAAGATGACATGATGTAGAGGCATAAACACATGCAATATGATATAAACCCCATCTTGTTACCCTCGATGGCAACAATACAATACGTGTCTTGCAACCCTTTCTGTCACTGGGTAAGAACACCGCAAGATTGAACCCAAAGCTAAGCACTTCTCCATGGCAAGAAAGACCCTGATAATTCGAAGAGACTTGCAAAGATAACTCAATCATACATAAAAGAATTCAGAGAAGATTCAAATATTATCCATAGATAAACTAGATCATAAACCCACAATTCATCGGATCTCGACAAACACACCACAAAAAGAGTTTACATCAAATAGATCTCCACAAGAGAGGGGGAGAACATTGTATTGAGAAGCAAAAAGAGAGAAGAAGCCATCTAGCTAATAACTATGGGCCCGTAGGTCTGTGGTAAACTACTCACAACTCATCGGAAGGGCAAGGATGTTGATGTAGAGGCCCTCCATGGTGGCTTCCCCCTCCGGCAGAGTGCCGGCAAGGGCTCCAAGATGGGATCTTGAGGATACAGAAGGTTACGGCGGTGGAAATTGTGTTTCGTGGTGCTCCTGGATGTTTTCGGGGTACGTAGGTATATATAGGAGGAAGAAGTACGTCGGTGGCCGCCCGAGGGGCCCACAAGACAGGGGGCGCGCCCTCCTATCTCGTGGGGCCCTCGGAGGCTTCTTGACTTGCACCCCAAGCTCTCCGGATTAGATTTGTTCCAAAAATAACGCTCTCGAAGGTTTCATTCCGTTTGGACTCCGTTTGATATTCCTTTTCTTCGAAATACTGAAATAGGCAAAAAAACAGCAATATGGGCTGGGCCTCCGGTTAGTAGGTTAGTCCCAAAAATGATATAAATGTGTAAAAGAAAGCCCATAAACATCCAAAAGGGGTAATATAATAGCATGGAACAATAAAAAATTATAGATACGTTGGAGACGTATCATTTACCACAGACCTTCGGGTCCATTATTAGCTAGATGGCTTCTTCTCTCTTTGTGGATCTCAATACCATGTTATCCCCCTCTCTTGTGGAGATCTATTCGATTGAAACTCTTTTTGCGGTGTGTTTGTCGAGATCCGATGAATTGTGGGTTTATGTTCAAGTTTATCTATGAGAAATATTTGAATCTCCGAATTCTTTTGTGTATGATTGAGTTATCTTTGCAAGTCTCTTCGAATTATCAGTTTGGTTTGGCCAACTAGATTGATCTTTCTTGCCATGGGAGAAGTTCTTAGCTTTGGGTTCAATCTTGCGGTGTCCTTACCCAGTGACAGAAAGGGTTGCAAGGCACGTATTGTATTGTTGTCATCGAGGATAAAAAGATGGGGTTTATATCATATTGCTTGAGTTTATCCCTCTACATCATGTCATCTTTCTTAATGCGTTACTCTGTTCTTATGAACTTAATATTCTAGATGCGTGCTGGATAGTGGTCGATGTGTGGAGTAATAGTAGTAGATGCATGCAGGAGTCGGTCTACTTGTCGCGGACGTGATGCCTATATACATGATCATGCCTAGATAATCTCATAATCATTCGCTTTTCTATCAATTGCTCGACAGTAATTTGTTCACCCACTGTAATACTTGTGCTATCTTGAGAGAAGCCACTAGTGAAACGTATGGCCCCCGGGTCTATCTTTTATCATATAAGCTTTCAATCTACTTTTATTTTGCATCTTTACTTTTTGCATCTATATTATAAAATACCAAAAATATATTTATCTTATCATACTATCTCTATCAGATCTCACTTTCGCAAGTGGCTGTGAAGGGATTGACAACCCCTTTATTGCGTTGGTTGCGAGTTCTTTGTTTGTTTGTGTAGGTGCGTGGGACTTTTGAGGAGCCTCCTACTGGATTGATACCTTGGTTCTCAAAAACTAAAGGAAATACTTACGCTACTATTGCTGCATCACCCTTTCCTCTTCAAGGAAAACTAACGCAAGCTCAAGACGTAGCACCGACCATAACGCTCCCCCTCTCCTCTCCCCTACCCTCCTCTCTCTCTCTCTCTCTCTCTCTCTCTCTCTCTTTGCTAGGATAAATTTCATATGTTGCTGTTGTGATGATGTTCATAAGAACCCTAGATTTCTTTAAGACAGTAGGAATATTTTTAGCATTAGGAAAAAGAATAGCAATTGTTTTAGGAAATTAGCTATGGCAATTTTTTATGAAAATGCCTAAACAGTAATTCCATTTAGCTTTAAATTAACAGAGGGTATATAAATAATAGTAGCATTTAGCTTTAAATTAATAGAGGCTATAAAAAATAGTAGCATTTAGCTATAAAAAATTATTTGGACTGTTTGAATTATTTGGACTATGGACCTAAATCTGATCCAAATTTCATTCAATGAAATTTGAATTATTTGGACTAGGACCTGAATGTGGTCCAAATTTCATTCAAATGAAATTTGAATTATTTGGACTATGGGCCTGAAAAGTTTTGAATAAATTGGGTGTAGGTACTAAGGTCTTGCTGTGGAAATTTTGGTGAGGTCAGAAGGGTTAGAGAAAATGGAGTTCCTTTGTAATTTCTAATAAGGTCAAGTATTGTTGGAATATTTTCTCTAAAACAATTTGGATGAAAAGAAAATAATGTGTATATGTGTGAGAGAGGAGTTGTTGGGTTCTGTCCTAGGCAAAGAAGTGTTTAGTGAGGTCATTTTGCAAAGGTTTTTGGTTTTTGAAAAGACCACTATTTTTCATGGAAAATAATTTAGGCAAGTTTTATTTTAAAGATGATCCCTTCCTAGACTTTTAGCTTTAAACAAAAAACAAAAGCATTTAGCTATAAATTAAAAAAATAGTAGCTATGGCATTTAGCTATAAACAAAAAACAGAATTGTTTTTCTTTTCAAAAACTTCGTTAAAGTAAGTGTTGCTATATAAACGAAAAACAAGAATGATGTTATATGATATATGTCATTGATGTTCATTTGCATATTCCATTATTGTTGATTCTACATTTTCATTGAAGTGGTCATGTTATATGCAAATTCCTTAATAGTGTTTGCTCATGTATATCTACTGTTGTAGTTGCTCATGTACATGTTCTTAAGTGTTCCTGTTATATGCAAAATTGAAGTGGTTCGATGTGCCCAAGTGGCCTTTTGTTATTTGTAGAGAATGAAGCCGAGTGGCCTATGTTTTGCCGGAATGTTGATTCATTTCCGTTCCGGCAAATTTCAGGTGCTTGATTTGTCCACTTTGTAGCAAAGGTCATGCCAAAATTTTCTGTTAATTTCGGCATGACTTGTGCTATAAACTAGGACATATCGAGTGCCCGGGATTTGCCGCAACGGGAATGAATCAACATTCCTATAAAACATGGGCCTTTATTTTATGCCATTATTCATTTTATTAGGTTTAGAATTAATTTATTATATTTAATCGTAGGAAACATGGCTAGCAACAATGAAGGACAGGGTTTTTGTGATTGCAATGTCTCCGAGGCGGCAAATGCCTATTTGAACCTTCTCGAGGAGCAACAATTGTTCTAGGGCCCACCTGTCACATCCGAGACTGAGGCCAACATCAAGACTGGCATCGAGAATGGCACCGAGATTGGCGAAGACGGTATAGAACTGAAACCAAAGAGGATACAGCACCCAAACCAACTCAACACTACTAGACTGGTGGTCACGGAGGTGGACTCCGACAATTTTGAGCCAAAAGCGCGCGCGGAAGCGCACGCGTGCTATGGAAATCAAATAGGCTGCGTCCTATGGGCAACCTCCACCATCAACGATGAGAAACTAAAGAAGATACCAGATATGGAGCACTCCCTTCGAACAAAGCTGCACCAGGTATTCTTGTTCCTGGGCTGGCATAAAATCAAATATACTCGACCATGGCAACACTACTGGAATTAGGATCTTTGCCGTCAGCCATCTCACGGCAAAGAAGGTCTTTGCCATCAGCTTAAAGAAAACTGACGGCAAAGAAAGAGCTGATGGGAAAGATCATGTTTGTCGTCACCCAGCTCTTTGCCGTCTGCTAGCGGACGACATAGAAGCTTTGTTGTCTGCTAGAAGACGGTAAAGAGGGAGGGTGGCCCACTAGCGAAAACCACCTAATGGCCACTTTCTTTGTCGTCTTCTAGTATACGACAAAGAAAGTGGCCAAAGTAACGTCTGTTAGCTAGGCTCTTTGCAGTCTGCTAGCAGACGGCAAAGAGCCATGCCCTAACTAAAATGCCACCGCCCGTGCCCCATCTCTCTCTCTCTCTCTCTCTCTCTCTCTCTCTCTCTCTCTCTCTCTCTCTCTCTCTCTCTCTCTCTCTCTCCGCCCCATGCCTGAGCCGCCGCCGCCCCGCGCCACCCCCGTCGCCGGCTGTCCCGCCCCAATGCCCAAGTCGCCGCCGCCCCACGCCATCCCCGTCGTTGCGCCGCCCCCGCCGCCCTGATGACCCCCTCCTCCGCCTAGTGCCGCCCGCGCCGCCCCGCCCCGGCACCGTGCCCGAGCCGCCGCCGCCGCCCTGCACCACCCCTGTTGCTGCGGGGGCCCCCTCCTCCACCCCGGCGGCCCCGACACCCCTCTCCTCCACCATCGCGGCTGCCCCGCCGCTCCGGCGCCCCCTCCTCCACCCGGCCGCCCCGGTGCCCCTCTCCTCCACCCCCGCGACCGCCCCGCCGCTCCGGCGCCCCCTCCTCCGTTGAGACCTTGTATTTTTTTCTATTTTTTAGATTTAGTTTAGGTTTAGTTTAATTTAGGCTTGGTTTAGTTTAGGTTTAGTTTAGGTTTTTTTCTTCTGTTTTTTAAGTTTTCGTTTAGATTTACTTTAGTTTAGGTTTAGTTTAGGTTAAGAAGAAAGAATAAAGATGGAAAAAATAAGAAGAAGAAGAAGAGGAAGAAGAAGAGGAGGAGGAAGAAGAAGTGTATTTTTCCCTATTTTTAGATTACTATGCTCTGTTTTTTAACATTTTCAGTTTTCTTTCATGTCTAAAGAAATCCCTAGTTTTGAAGGGTGCCAATTGCCATTGCCAACTAACCTACCAAATTAATTAAGTGTAGTTAGTGGTGTTGAACACAAGTGCATTGCCTTTTTTTCTCAGTTTTCTTTCATGTCTAAAAACTTGGCTTTGTTCCAACTATGTCCATTTATCAAATATGCTAGAGTTGAATTAGAGCCAGTTTCTGTAGATATGGTCCATTTATCAAATATAGTTCTAGCTGTGTTTATAGATATGGTTCTAGATATGGTCCATCTATAGTAGATATGGTTCCAGTTGTGTTTGCCTTTTACAGTAGACATGGGCACATGGGAAAATATGGTCCATTGCAGATAGAGTACTAGCAATTTTTTTTCCATTTATTGACTGTTTTGAAGTGCTTGTTTCCTATGTTTCTTGCATATATTGACTAATTCAACTGCGATGTAATTTCATTTCATGGGCAATGAGTAGAATAAGAAAACAAAGGTGTTCTTGCCATCATAAATGTCCACAAGTGCATTGCTTTTTTGAATGTGAAATGATAACTTGGTGTATTTGATTATCTTCTGCTCAAAACTTCTGCTGTTGTAATGTTGTATGATAATGTTGTAAGGGTAGTAATGGTCTCTTCTGCTGCTTATCAGAGATGGGGGGAGGCCGCCACCGCAGGCTGCGCTTTGCCACACCGGAGTACGACTTGGAAGGTTTCGAGTTCTTCACGATCATACTTGATAATTCCTCCAGCAGGCAGGTATATAAAAGGACAGATCTTCCCATCACCCATCTCTTTATCATAACTCTACTGTTTGCTACATCACTGCTTGACCCACGCTGCAGAGGATGCCTGACACTTTTATGAAGATGCTAGACGGCCATCGGCCAAAGAATGTGAACCTGCGACAGGCCGGCAGCGGGCTTCGTAGGATGTGGGACGTGGAGGTGATGTTCGAGACCACATGTACCTGTGTCGTGGCTGGGAGTAGTCCGTCCGTGCCTATGACCTACGGCACGGGTACTTCCTTGACCTCAGGTACGGCGGCAACGCCATGCTCACCGTGAAGGTGTTCAACACGACTATGTGCCGCATGCGCTACCAGGACGACGACGATGCCAGGCAATGGAAGCAGCAGCAGCGACTCTGGCTACAGCAAAAGTAGAAGTGACGAGGTGCCTATTCTGTCTGACAATGACCTCGCAATGGTGGTGGTTGACAATGGCCACACCATGGTGGTGGCTGACAAGGGCCTCGCGATGGTGGTGACTGAAGATGACCTAGCGACGGTGCTTCCTGAAGATGGCCTCGCGGTGGTGGTGGTGCCTGACGATGACCACACGATGGTGGTGGCGCCGGTGATCCACAGCTGGGGGACTACAGGACCATGCCAACTGTGGTAGAGCAGTACATCCCACTGCCTCATCACTCTAAGCACATCAAGATGATGAAGGATAAGGAGAAGAAGGAGGAGTGAAGATCTTAAGAAAATCAAGTCAAAGTTAAGTATGTCAGGTCATGTTAATCCGAACATGTCAATGTTAAGTATGTTAGGTCATGTTAATCTGAACATGTCAAAGTTAAGTATGTCAGCTTTAATCTTTTTAGTGTAAACCTTTTAATTATGTGTGTCCATCTCCGTTACCTTCCAAACTCAGTTTGGTAATTGGTGGGAATTGAAATTTTGTGCATGCTCATGGATGCTCATGGATGAAAGATAAAATTATGTGTTTTTGTGCTTGCTCATGGATGCTCATTCATTGAATAGTTTGTGATAAAATTATATATCTGTGAAATTCTGTGAAATTGAATGAATTTAAGAAAAAAAAAGAAAAACAGGGGCTATACAGGATCTTTCCCGTCCGCTGGCAGACGACAAAGAGCTTTGCCATCAGCCAGCAGACGGCAAAGCTGCCACGTGGCAGCCACCTGAGCAACCTGGGGTGCACTAGGCTGTCCTATTTGGTAGCTTTACCGTCTACTGGATGATGGCAAAGACCTTTGCATCTTTGCCTATCCACTGGCAGACGGCAAAGATGCAAAGATGTTTGTCGTCTGCCAGCTGACGGCAAAGCACGCCGTTAACCCCTTAACGGACCTAAGCTGCCACGTGTGTCGTCCAAGCTCTTTGTCGTCTGCCAGCAGACAACAAAGGCCGACGTCTGCTGGCAGATGGCAAAGAGGCCTTTGTCGTAGCTTATTCAGCCAGACTTTTTGCCGTCTGCTGGCTGACGGTAAAGGCCTTTGCCGTCCGCTAGGCATGCCTTTGCCGTCAGCCATGGCAGATAGCGAAGTGCCTGATTCCTGTAGTGCAAGACCCGGCAATGAAGAAGATAAACAAACATGCCATGGGCAAGTTTAGCGGCGCATTATCCACCTGGAAAGTAAGGGTGAAACATCAGATCATCACCAAAAAGGAACCCTACTCCGAGATTGTAAAGGATAATCCGACAATTACGGAAGAGCGGTTCGAAATATTCAAGAAGGCTTGCATTGTTGAAGCTGCCAAAGAAAAGTCGGAGTACATGAAGGGGCATCAAGACAGGAACATGGGGTGCCACCACCTCGGAAGCCGTGGTTATGTGGGGAAGAGGCCCATATGGGCCAAGGAAGACGCGGAACACGAAAGTCTGGGGAACCCAGACCCCTTGGCGGAGTTCACCATCCCGCGGGAGCATGACATCATCAGGGCCCGGTACCGATGGGACCCAGTCAACAAGGTTTTCGATATGGACGCGGTCATGAAGGAGTTCATGAGACTGCTGGTAATTATTAATTGACCCCCTAATTTTAGCTTCTCATCAATTCAACTACACGTCTAGTCACATTTTAAACAATCCACGTTCCTTTTGCAGAAAGAGCAGCACAGGATTGCGGCGAAAGCAACTTGCCATCTGAGGCATTGGCGAGGCCCAAGTTGGACACCCCATTCAATCAGGCCTTGAACATATTGAAATGACTCCTGGTGGCCACTTGGCCGTCGTATGGACGTGTGCACGGCGTCGGAGACGGTGCCATGTGGAAGAAGTACTGTTGTGATATCACGGAGGAGACAAATGAAAGACGGAGGTTAAATGAAGAAAACATCGACAAGAAGGTTGAGATTGCGGTTGATAAGAAATCAGCTGAGACAGTAAAAGCAGTGGTAGCTGCCACATGAGAGGAGATGGCAACTTCATATAGTGTCTTGGTTCCGGCTATCGTCAGTTGGGCCAAGCAAAATCCAGATAAAGAGGCAGCAGACTTTCCCCTTTCCAACTTCTTCATGAGCATCTTGTTTAGCGCACCTGCTCCCGCACCCACTAGCAGCCCGTCCTCCATCTCTGGCGTGCTCAGCGGGGCTTCATCTTTGGCTGAGCTCGACGCCCTCATGGTACCTGTCACACCGGCCCTCTTCAATATATGTATAATCTCCCGTTTCCATTGCCTTTCGGATGTCTCATGTTGCAGACATGTCTTTGCAGGCCGACGTAACCCCGTGCACCATACTTACACCATCAGTGGCTATAAGGTGGACGTGGGAAAGGCGACGATAGTGAAGACGACGGAACAATTGTTCCACAGCCGACCGATCCCCCCTGATGTCTTCAAGGTTTCCGTGGCCAGTGTCAAACCGGGCCATGAGAATTTGGCTCCTCCGACACTAGGGGGAGATGACGACGAGACCCCGCGGCGACTTGGCGATTGCAAGAGTTGGGTTATGTTGTGGCCAAAGAGTTTGCTTCGCCTGGAGGCGGTCGAGAGCACGCCCACGACCACGCAGCCTCAGCAAGGTATGAACACCAACACCCCACCTACCCAATTAGCGTCGCCTGTCGTGCCAGGTAATAGCAGACGGAGTGAGGAAGATGATCATTAGTCGCTGATGATGTCGCCGCTGTCGAAGAAGCAATGCATGACATCGATACCATCGATGAGGATGACGATGACCCTCTACAGTATCTCAATACTGGCGCCTATGACGATGGAGGATTGATGGCTCAGTAGTATGAGTACTCAGGGTTTGAGCGTGATGAATTGGTGCCTGAATTGCCGGAGGATGAACGTATTACAGGCGACCTTCCAGTAGCAGAGAAGCATATGAAGAGACCGAGGAAAGGCAACAAAGCTGCTTCTATGAGCCAGCCTCCTTCACAGCCTCGGGTTCAAGACCGTATACCTGTCATAGGTGCGGCGAAATACCATATCCCCGGTGATCCGATCCTACCTAAGGCAGCAGTAGAGGCCATATTCGGTGATCTCAGGAGACTTCATAACGATGTGCTGCGGAGAGACAAAAGCCTGATCACCTCGGAAAATCCAGGATACCCGCTCTATGTGGTTAATGTGTCGCGGCAAAGGTTGTACATCAACACATTCCCATGGAAAAGTTCTTCCTCGATTCGATTACATCTTAGACATGTTTCACTTGAAAAAGCTGGATTTTACATTTGTCCACCTTTTTGCCTTGTACATGAACCACATCATCAGGATTGAGCAGATACCTTATATCTGTGTCACTAACCTCTTCATGCACAAGGGCTTCTTGGCAGTCTGCCCAAAGCACCGTGAATACATGAGTAACTACATCGCCGATTTCATGGTCGGCTATAAGGACAAGGAGACAATTCTCGTGCCTTATCATTCCATTAAATCATCCACAGATATCCTTCCTTCGATTTCAATCATTCATTTGCACGCGTGGAGGCTAATTTGAGGTGTACTTATTTTGCGCAGCGATAGGCGTGCCGTCCTCATCATCCTTTACCCCTGATTCTCCCATGCTTTTTACTTGGCCTCATCGAAGAACATGAAGAAAAAGGATTACACCCACATCAAGTCTGTCCTTGATAGTGCTATCTTTAGCTACGGCCTACGGGGTGGAGAGATCATGCTCAAGAAAACAAGGAACCACGCGCCCGCCTTCGGCCATAATACCGAGTTCTGCTGCATCCAGCAACCGAGTGGTACTCTCAGTGATGGATTCTATGTCCTCCACCACATGCTGGAGTACAAACGGGATTAGTAGAACCTTCGCTTGTCACCTAGATCCGGCGATGCCCATATTCTGCAATGGGCAAAGAACCTAGGAGATATCCCGGATCATCGACTCCGAGCTGACTTCTATCACATCCAACGTGAACTTTCCCAAATCATCAAGAAGGAGGTCCTCGAAAAAACAGGGATCTTCTGCGAAGAAGGGCAAAATGTCGCGGGAAGACGTTCGAACACGTGTAGCCGCTCAGCGTCTCAACCTGAAGCCTTTCACTGCGCTCGGGGTCTTCCTCCCTGACTTGGTTGGAAGGCATGACATGTTGGAGTGATTGACGATATATGACAATGTGTTCGTTTAGTCCATACTTTCTCTATGGCGAAACTTTTAGTTATGCACGACAAAACTTTATTTGTGATGTAATTAAACTGTCCTCCTCAACTAGCGAAGATCACTCTACTTAGGGCATTTTGGGTATGATGAACTTTGTTATTTATGCTTATGATATGTTGCTTCTATTTTTGCCAACTCTGTTTCTTTCTGTTGCTTAACTATATATGTTGCATATTATCGACTCATGTGACGATGCAGGTACATAGATCATCGATGGCGAAGAAGTGCTACGCTAGGAGTATACGACGAGTGGACGGAGTGTCAGGCCGAGGTGTACCGGTTTCCGAGCAACAGCTAGAGAGGGCTCGATAGTAGAGCCAAAGCGGAAAATAGTTAGTTTAGGTTCACGCTAGTGCGAGAGAGGGATACGAACCGGTGCCTCAAGAAGTACTACATTATGTATGATGAGACATTTCATGTAACTTGCATAGCTATATCATGATTATGATGTGACAACATGATTAGTGTTGGATGATATGATGAGGCTATTATGTGTATGATATGATGAGCATATTGCATGTTTATGATATGATTAGGATACTGTATAAAACCTTTACAAAAACACCGCAAATACGTAGCAAAAGAAAGATATATGAAAATAGTAGTAGCGCTCTTTAGCGCTGGATAGAAAACGCTACTGCTAACCCACTTAGCAGTAGCGCTGGTACGGACAGCGCTACTGCTAAGTAGATATATCAGTAGCGCGGGCGAAAACGTGCTACTGCTAAACGTTAGTTGTAGCTCCGTATCAGCGGCGCGGTGTGCCATGCTACTGATAGCCCTTAGACCCGCGCTACTGCTAGGCTTTTTCCTAATAGTGCAACTTGCTTTTGCTACAACTCGACCCCAGTGTCGTCACCAACATGGCAATTTTTGTGCATCTATGAAAAAACTTTGTTGGTATTGTTTCGTCGGTGTCTTTGTTCTGCCATTATTATATGCCCAAAATCGACAATGATAGACGCTCCAGAAGTATCACTTGGCATTTCCGGAATTGCATGGTGGTAGAGTACATTGGAGGAGACCTCATGACATGGTGGCAAGAGTGGAGATCCAACTAGTGCATGATAAAGATGGATGGCCCTCTAGCTTTTTGTGCGATTCCCCAAGGTGAAGTAGCACACATCCCCCATTGAAGGACAGAGGGCCCTGGGATGAGGAATTTTCCTTGGCAATCCAACACATAAAATCCCTCTGGCAAGCGAGCTTCACAATGGAAATGGTTGGTGTGAACTACCTTTGGCTACGCATTGCTCCCTTGCAACAGAGGAATCATTTTGCCTGGGAATATAATGGGCCTTCCGACTGGATGCACCTCTGGCCTGGGCTTAAGTACAATTTGATAGAATTTCAACACCATGAGATCATCCAGCAACTGTTTAGTGCCAATCTGGTAACTACACTCCCGACAAACGTGTTCCCGCTTAACAACAACACTGCTCGGGACTCCATTTGGCGATGATGCCACAGTGCAATGCCAACAACATCTTGCAAAACTAGGAGCCCCCAACACCTAAAGTTGTGGTCAATTGGTTAACCAAGCTGATTGAGACACCTATTGAATAGGAAGTGTGCATGATCCGCTCGCCAAGGCAAGTGGAGGTGGAGAAGATGAAGAAGAGGTTGGCTGCAGCTGAGTCCTCCCAAGCTCGTGATGAAGATGAGCCAGCCCCTCCCCCAAAAAGACCAGCCACTTCTAAGCCTAAAAAATGGTTAGCAAAGAAAATCCACTTCACTCCATCCTCTGCCGCCAACCCTCCCGAGAAGGAGCTAGAGAATGAAGATGTAGATGACGCACCCCTTGTATAGCGCCGTTCTCGAAAAAAGGTGGCAGTCCCAACTGAAGCCACTGTAGTGCAGGGAGGATCCTGCCAAAAGAGGGTGATATCCTTGCCAACCGCAGCGCCCGCCAACCGGGAAGCAGAATTTGCCATGGAAGACAAGATGTGGGACGTCGCCTTCTCCTGGAATGCCAGTGAGGAAGAGGAAGAAGATGAGTGAGAACTCAATCCTTCCTCAACTCTTTCCAAGATTTCATTTATTATTATTGCTTCTATCATGGAATTGACGCCCTGCTTCTTGATGTGCAGGGAGGAGGAGGTCTCCCAGCGTCCGAGGAAGAAGGCCCGGCAAGACCCAGAGAGCAATCCCGCCCTGGTAATGGTGAGGGCGCAGGCAGCTCTTCTAGCATTGCTAACGTGACTATCAACGATGCTTCACAGGCAGGAGACCCCGAGACTATCGCTCAAGATCGCCAGGAGGAAGAGCTCCAAGAGTCTTCCTCGGGAAGGAATTCTCCCGCTAGGACTTCTCCAGCAAGAAATTCTCCCGCAAGAACTTCTCTGGCAAGAACTACAAGCGAGGTCATTCATGATGCTGATGTAGCAGCAAGGACAACCATTGAAGGAGAAGAGGAACTAGTACAAACCACCATTCCAGGTGCCTTCACATAGCTTTTCTCTTCGTCACTTGTCAACTTGACGCATTGGGTGTTTGTTGGACATTTTTGCCCCTCACTTCATGAGTCACTTCCAAGTGGGACCCACTCAAAAAAAAGAACAAAACCCCATCCACGCACTCACTCACTTATAGTAGGATCCACTGAAGAAAAATAAAAATAAAAAACTCTATCTCTCATTTACATGTGGGTCCCTGGATTAGTCTCACTAATAACCCTAGTGATAACATGCTAGGATTAAGGCTAAACTAATTAATGGGCCCCACATGTCATAGGGAGCCCACTGCTGCTAGTCAAACCACCGACATTAAGCCGCCGCCGACCATACGCCATGACACAAGGCATGGGAAACCTGTTCCCACGACCAAAACCACCAGTGATTCATCATATGCGCTCCTGGGCTCTCTCCGCATCGAATGGAGGTGGTTGGGCGAGCAAGGGCGGCCGGAGTGTCGGCCATAGCCGAGTCCAGCGGCGGGCGCTAGTCGAAGCTTGGTCACAGGTGGCTAGAAGGCACAAGGAAGATGTGGTAGAAGTCCATTGGTAAAGAGGATCACTGCGAGCATGCCTGAGTGGTAGAAGGGGCTGGCTATGGCCGAGAGCAAGAACATGGACCTTGCCCGCGGCCGCCAAAGCGAGGTGCCGTGGGAAGGTGGCTGGATTAAGAGGAAATTATAGGTGACATGTCTGGAACATTCGAGATAGCATATGGATCTCCATGACGGTAAGGGGGCGATGGGGGATCTCGAATGCTAGCAAATCTAAGACAACAGTCGGCGGTCAGAGGCGGCAGAGATGGTGTCGGTTCCGAACTTGCAGAGCACCCGAGGTCACGATCTTCGGTATGGTGACGCTCTACTTATGGCGGGGCTCAAAGACATGGTTGTGCGGCGGCTCGGCGTCATTGGCCATGGGAAGGGCGACGCCCAGGTGTGCGCGCGGGCAACATGCCCTTTGCCTCTGCAGAGGAAGAAGATAACCAGCCAGTGGGCTGGGTTGGCTGGGCCGTCCTATGCCAAAAGGTAAGCACTTGCACTCTCTTTTCTTTTTCAATTTCTGTTTTTTTTTCAGGGGCAAAAATTTCAAAAAAACACCCAGAGAACGGTCAAAACCCTTTAACTAGCACTACTAGGAAAAACCTTATACACAGAATGTTACCAGTAGCGCTGTACAAAATCATACGCTACTGCTACTTAGTAGCAGCGCGCGTAAATAAACCGCGCTACTGCTATGACTTTAGCAATAGCGCATACTAGCAAAAAGCCCTGCTGCTTTGTTTGAACTGGGCGCACATGGCTAGTCCAACCTAGCAGTAGCGCGTATACTGGCCCAGCGCTATTGCTACTCTCCTTAGTTGTAGCGCGCTTACGTGTAAGGTGCTACTGCTAACGGAAATAAAATAAAGTGAAAAACAAGTAGAAAAGTAAATGAAAATGAAAGAAATAGAAAAAGGAGAAAGGAAAAAAATAAAATGTTAAGAAAAATAAAAGAAAAAAGGAAAAAAAGGAGAAAGGAATAGCAGTAGCGGGTTTCAGCAAACGCGCTGTAGCTAACTTAGCTATAGCGCGTTTTCGGAAACGCGCTGCCGTTACGTTTCACTTAAACAGCGGTTTCCCCCCGCCCCCGGCCACCACACTTCTTCCCCGAATCCCTTGCCCTCACCGCCGTCTCCCCAATTCGCCGTCGCCCCACTTCGCCGCCGTCTCCTGCCGGCGTGGACGCCCGCAACCTCACCGTCTCCCCCCGAGGCCGCCGTCATCCTCACCACTGCCGCCCAAGGCCGCCCTCAGCCTCACCGCCGCCGCCCGAGGCCGCCCTCGACGTCACCGTCGGCGCCCTCCACCTCACCGCCGCCCGAGCCCGCCCGGGACCGCCGTTGCCCATGCCCGAGCCCGCCCTCTCCGCCCCTGCCTCCGTCACCGAGCACCTCCCCGCCATCGTCTCTCCCCTCTCTGTATGTCCCCCACCCCTCCCCCCACTCCTCTCTCTCTGCATTTTAGAGAAAAAAATTAGTAGAGCAAAAGTTTGTTTATAGCAAAAAATTTAGTTTAGAGCAAAGGATGTTAAGTAGTAGATGTTAGAGCAAAAATTAGTTTAGAGCAAAAAATTTGGTTTATAGAGAATTAGTCAGGTTAACTAGTTTAATTAGGTTAATTATCTAGGTTAATTAGTGCAAAAATTTATTTTGGGCTTTGACAGAGAACTAGCTGCGTTAACTAGGTTAATTAGTGCAAAAATTGAAGTGGCCATGTTATATCTTTTCATTGAAGTTGTTCGATTGTGCCCAAGTGGCTTTGTTGTTTCCAGGGAATGATGCTGAGTGACCTATGTTTTGCCGGAATGTTGATTCATTTCTGTTCCGGCAAATTTCAGTTTCTCGATTTGTCCACTTTTTAGCAAAGGTCATGCCAAAATTTTCCATGAATTTCGGCATAACTTGTGCTACAAACTAGGACATATCGAGTGCCCGGGATTTGCCGCACCAGGAAGGAGTCAACATTCCTGCAAAACAATAGTCCTTTTTTATGTCATTATTCATTTTATTAGGTCTAGAATTAATTGACTAGATTTAATCATAGGAAACATGTATAGCAACGATGAAGGACAAGGTTCTGGTGATTGCGACGACGTCTGCCCGGCGGCGGATGAATTTTTTAGCCTTACCGACGATCAACCGATGTTGTTGCTGGGCCCATCGGTGGCATCGGGGACTGAGACCGACACGCAGACTGGTGCTGCGACTGAGACCGGCGCTGAGATTTAGACCGGCATCGAGACCGGCACTGAGACCGGCGCTGAGACCGGTGCTGCCTCGGGGAGCGGAGCCGGTGTAGAACCGAAAGCAAAGAGGCAACGGGTTCCTAACAAACTCAGGACTACTAGACTGGTGGTCACGGAGGTGGACGACGGCAATTTTGAGCCAAAGGCGCCCGAGGAAGCGCGTGCGTGCTACGGCAATCAAATAGGCTGCATCGTACGGACAACCGCCACCATCAACGATGAGAAACTAAAGAAGATAGAAAATATGAGGAGCTCCCTCCTAAAGAAGTTTCACCAGATATTCTTGTTCCCGGGTCGGAATGAGAAGGATTATGAAGATCCAGACGAGGACCTGGCAATTAAGAAGATAAACAAACACACCATGACCAAGTTTAGAGACGCGTTGGCCGCCTGGAAAAATCGAGTGAAAGCAAAGATCAACGACGGGGAACACTACTCCGAGATTGTAAAGGATAATCCGACAATCACGGAAGAGCAGTTTCAAATATTCAAGGAGGCTTGCGAGGCCGAAGCTGCCAAAAAAAAGTCTAAGTACATGAAGGGGCTTCAAAATAGGAACATTGGGAGCCACCACCTCGGAAGCCGTGGTTATGGCGGAAAGAGGTCCAAATGGGCCAAGGAGGACGCGGAAGCCGCGAGTTTGGGCATCCCAGACCCCTTGGCGGATTTCACCGTCCCGCGGGAGCGTGACGTCCTGAGGGCCCGGCACCGTTGGGACCCAGTGAAGAAGGTTTACGAGACAACACCGGTCATTACGGAGTTCATGAGACTGCTGGTAATTTTAGTTTCTGATCAATTTGACTGCACACGTTAGTCATATTTGTAAACGATCCTTGTGCCTTTTGCAGAGAGAGCAGCACTAGATTGCGGCCGAAAGCGACTCGCCATCTGAGGCATTGGCGAGGCCCAAGTGGGACACTCCATTCAACCGGGCGTTGAACATATTGAAACAACAACCGGTGGATACTCGACTGTCGTATGGACGCGTGCACGGTGTCAGAGACGGCGCCACGTGGAAGAAGTACTACCGTGAGACCACGGAGGAGAGAAAGGAAAGGCGGAGGTTAACTGAAGAAAACATCAACAAGAAGGTTGAGATTGCGGTTGAGAAGAAATCATCTCAGACAGTCGCAACAGCGGTAGCTGCCGCAAAACAGGCGATTGCAGATATATCTAGTTCCTTGGTGACGGGCGTTTTCACTTGGACAAGGCAAAATCCAGAAAAAAATGCAGAGGACTTTCCCCTTGCTGACTTCTTGGGAGCACCTGCTCCGGCATCGGCTCCCGTACCTGCTCCCGCACCGGCTCCGGCACCTGCTCCCACACTGGCTCCCGCACCGGCTCCCACACCGGCTCCCGCACCGGCTCCCGCACCGGACGTGCTCGGTGGTGCCTCCTCTTTGGCTGAGCTCGACGCCCTCACGGTATCTGTCACACCAGCCCCCTTCAATATAAATGTATAATCTCTCGTTTTCGTTGCCTTTCGGATGTCTCACATCGCAGACTTTTCTTTGCAGGCCGACGAAACCCCGTGCACCATATTGTACACCATCGGCGAACAGAAGGTGGACGTGGGGAAGGCGACGATAATGGAGCCGAAGGAACCATTGTTCCACAGCCAACCGATCCCCCCGAACGTCTTCAAGGTTTCCGTGGCCAGTGTCAAACCGGGCCACGAGAATTTGCCTCCTCTAATACTAGTGGGGGATGACGACGAGACCCCGCGGCGGCTTGGTGATTGTTGCAATGGGTGGGTCCTGTTGTGGCCAAAGGATCTGCTTCGTCTGGAGGCAGCCCGGGAGCACACCCACGAGCACGCAGCCTCAGCAAGGTATGAACATCAACTCCCCACCTACCCAATTAGCGTCGGGTGTCGGGTTGGGTGATAGCGGACGGGGTAAGCAGGTGGCTCCATTAGTCACCGATGACGTCGCCATGGATGAGGATGAGGATGACGATGGCGCTGAACAGTATGTCTATACTGGCGCCTCCTCAGGTTTTGAGCGTCATGAGTCGGTGCCTGAATTACCGTCTCAACGTATTATTGACGACCTTCCGGTAGTAAAGAAGTCTAGGAAGAGAGCGAGGAAAGGCAAAAAAGCTGATTCTATGATCCAGCCGCCTCAGCAGTCTCGGCTTCAGGACCGTGTAGATATCCCTGATGCGGATAAATGGCATATCCCCGGTCAACCAATCCTACCTGAAACAGCGCTACGGGCCAGATTTGGCGATCTAAGGAGACTTCATGACGATGTGCTGCGGGTAGAGAAAGGCCTCATCGCCTCGAAAGATTCAGGATACCCACTCTACGTGGTTAACGTTCCGCGGCAAATGTCGTACGTCGACAGCTTCCCCGCGGATAAGTTCTTCCTCCGATTCGATTACATATTCGACATGTTTCACGTGAAGAAGCTAGATTTTACGTTTGTCCGCCTTTATGCCTTGCACATGAACTACATCATTGGGGTTGAGCAGATACGTCATATATGTGTCGCTGACCCGTACTACATGCACGAGGGCTTCTTGGGAGTCTGTGCAGAGCAGCGTGAATACGCAAGGGATTACATCGTCAGTTTCATGCTCGCCAATAAGGACAAGGAGGCGATTCTCGTGCCTTATCATCCCGTGTAAGTCATCCGCGCTGCTATCCTTCCTTCGATTTCAATAATTCATTTGCACGGTGGAGGCTAATTAATTTGAGGTGTATTTATTTTGCGCAGCGGCGGGCGCGCCGTCCTCATCATCCTCTACCCCCGATTCTCCCACGCTCTTTACTTGGACTCGTCGAAGAACATTCACAAAAAGGATTACACTCACATCAAAGATGTTCTCGACAGTGCTATGCTTTACTACCAAGCAAGGGGTGGAGAGGTTAGGGACAAGAAGAGAAGGGGCGGCAGGGCCGCCTTCAGCCATAAGACCGACTTCTGCTGCATCCAGCAACTGAACGATTCTCTTAATGATGAATTCTATGTCCTACACCACATGCTGGAGTACAGACGGGATCACCAGAACCTTCACATGTCACCTAGATCTGGCGATGCCCATATTCTGCAATGGGCAAAGGACATAGGAGATATCGAGGATCATCGACTTCGAGCTGAGTTCTATAACATCCAGCGTGAACTTGCCCAAATCATCATGAATAAGGTCGTCGAAAAAATAGGGATGTTCTACGCAGAAGGACAAATGTCACAGGAAGACGTCCGAACATGGATAGCCTCTCAGCGTGTCGACATGAAGCCTTTCACTAAGCTCGAGGACTATCTCCCTGACATGGATGGATGGCACAACATGACGGAGTGATTGTCGATATATGACAATGTGTTCGTTTAGTCCATACTTTCTTTTATGACAAAACTTTGAGTTATGCACGGTGAAACTTTATTTGTGATGTAATTAAACCCTCCTCCTCCTCGACTAGCGAAAATCACTCTAGTTAGGGCATTTTGGGTACGATGAACTTTGTTATTTATGCTTATGATATGTTGTTTCTATTTTTGCCAAGTCTGTCTCTTTCTGTTGCTCAACTATATATGTTGCACATCATCGACTCATGTGACGATGCAGGTGCATAGATCATAGATGGCGAAGAAGTGCTACGCCAGGAGTATATATACGACAAGTGGCCGGAGTGTCAGGCCCAGGTGTACCGGTTTTCGGTTTCCGAGCGACACGCAGTAGTTAGTTTAGGTTCACGCTAATGCGAGAGAGGGATACGAACTCATGTACTCAAAGTGATAGCTATTCTCGCGTATATCATTGTTTAGATGGATGACGATGTATTTGCAAGTAATCGAGACTTGTATCGCTATTTTCGAGATTGATGACGAGAGACCACTTTGTGTTGGATGATGATTATGATGATGACATGATTTGATGAGACTAATTGTATGTATATGCTAGGATTACATTTTTATGTGGATGATATGCTAAAGATTATTGTATAAAGCCTATTCAAATACAAAAGAAATAAAAAACAAATATGCAGGAAAAAAACTAATAAAACTAATAGTAGCGAGGGGGGAAATTTAGCAGTAGCGCCGCCTTACCAGTAGCGCTTCCCTGTAAACAGCCTGCAGATAATATCAGTAGCGCCCTTTTCTAAAGAGCGCTGCAGCTATTCATGTGTAGCAGTAGCGTGGGTCAACAGGCGCTACTGCTATACGTTAGCTGTAGCGCCTTATTAGTAGCGCCGGTACCCGCGCTACTGAGAGGGCCAAAACCCGCGCTGCTGCTAGGCTTTTCCCTAGTAGTGTAGACAGTAACGGCATGAAAGGACATTTCTACAAGTGCAACTAACAGCAGAGGGGCAAATTAGAGCATGCTTCGAAATTAGGGGCAAATAGGAGTAGTGGGTTCGAGTTAGAGGCACAAATGTAAATGTCCCTAGAAAATTATACCAACATCTACAACACCAAATTAATTTCGTTAGATCTGTCATATAATATATTTTCATACTATATATATTTGATGTTGTGGATATTAGTAATTTTTCCATCTACAACACTAAGTGTTACACATGATTTAGATCTTTAGTGTATTTAATAACACACTACAAAATATATTTAACAAAAATGAAACACTATTGTACATGCAAGTGGCAGTAATTTAATTTGGAGGGTCGTTAAAATGTACTCCCTACAAAGTTATACTAAAATTGAGACATTTATTTTGGGATGGAGGGAGTATTTTATTATTCTTCTTACATACAACGATTTAGTTTAATGAAAGAGTTTTAGGCCGTGTTCGTTTAATCCCATCCCCGCCGGTATTGGGCCAAAACCCGGCCAATCCACGTGGGTTTAGCCCCGGCCGGGGTTGGATCCCGGCTTGTCATATGTGCCTTCGGTTGGACCCGGTCTGGACCAAATCCCTCTCAAGCCGCGTGGAAATCGCAGGGAAATGATCCACGCGGCCCATCCCGTGGAAGCAAACCTCTCGAGAAACGTTACGTGAGCTCTCGCTCTCTCGCCCCGACCTTCTCTCCTAATCTCCATTCAGCGACGGCGGCGCCAGCGCCCGAGACGCTGCCGGAGCAGATAGTGACGGAACGCTTGCTCCTCCCCTTCTTCTCCCACACAACATTCAAAGGAAACGACGCAAGCTCGGCGGCGACCCGGACAGCCGTGGAGCCCGGCCGAAACCCTAGCTGACTTCGACCAATCTCCCCCGCCGCCTCACGCCGGAGAAGAGGAGACAGCCGGCCAGAAGACCTTCAGGTTTGTTCTCTCTTTGTCTCTCTCTGAGATTCTCCCCTGTCTACTCCCCCTTCTCTCTCTATCTGCAGCTAGGGATAAACCGAATGCATAAAAATCGATATGGATTGCTTGGTGACATGTATTTGTTCCCTGAGGGGATTTGATGCAGGGTGGGGGATCACCCAATCCTCTAGAGGATTAAATCCACTAGAGGATTAAACACTCTTGAACCGAACAAGGCCTTAAGGGGCGAGTTCTCTCAAACTAACCTTATGTAAATAATTAAAACAGAGAGTGGTATATGTGAGAGTATTTGCTCAAAATAACTAGGAAATGAATCATGACAACTAACAATGAAACAAATACAAAATAAGAATATTACCGAACAAATTAAGTTGCCATAACTTACAAGTCTACGATTAACACGCTAAAATACGCACATAGCACTTGAAAAATAAGAACAAAATAGTTAAATAAGTGTAATAATCAAACTGAGTTCAGCTAGCAGCTAGTAACATAGTAGTAATACTTATTATGGGAAGGAGAATACCATGGATGCACAAATTAATCGGTCCCCTAATATTGCACAAGTAATCATATAATCACTGGCAGGCCGTTTGGCCATGCATATTTATCGTCCATAGCTCGACGGTCCCATCTTGGCGGCGGGCGGCCGCTCGACGTGGTCCTGCCCAAAGGCCCGAATGTGATCCTTGAGAGAGCGCTTGTGCTTGAAGTCGGAGCCGCAGGTGCAGTGCCACCGGCGGCCGCAGTTCTTCTCGTGCGTGCGCCAGTCGCCGCGCACGGCGAGCGCCTTGCCGCACTTGCGGCAGAGGAATGGCTTGGCACAGTGCCTGCGCTTGTAGTGCGTCTGCAGCGTCCGGAAGTCCTTGAGCGGCCGCGCCCGCGGGTGGTCCACGTGGCTCCGGCACCCCGGTGCGCAGCAGAAGCACGGGAGCCGGAGCATCGCCGCCGGCTGCGTGCCGCGGAGGGAGTCCGGCCCGCGGCGGTACTGCGACCCGTGTCCCCACATGTGCATCTGCATGCATCATATCCTCAAAGTTAACTGCATAATCATGATATTCAGCAATGTCACTCAAAATATATTAAATTAATTAGACAACAGTGGATGCATGGATCTATTGGTAATGCTGTCACCAGACAGACATGGTGCCTTTCCTGGGGAACCAGCTATAAATCCGTGTACACATATGGATGCATCCACAGTGCAACTGTGCAAGGCAGAACGGAGAGAGAATTTTCATGGTACCTCTCTCCCTCTCTCTGAGCCTGGACATGCACGAGGTGACAAAAATACGAACCAGGCACGACAAAAGCCAGGATAGAATGATGGGAGGAAGCCCTACATCTGTACTGGCCCAAATGTGGGAACTAACAACAAAAGGAAGTACGAATTAACCAGCCTGCCTAGCTGAAACGCACAAAAGGCCCCTCGTCTCACAAGCTACTACCACATCACGGATGTCCCCCCATCTTATGCTACAGTGTATACACCGATCAAGATTCCCGTAGCTACAGATCCGTCTTTGTTATGGTGATCATGCATGCATGCAACTACAGGAAAAATGATGATCTTGGACATCAGCTGCCATGTAGCACATCGATCAATCGAATAAATATCTTCTACTAGCTTGTAAATTAAACTTAGATGGATGCATATATGAAGTCTAGCTAATTACCTGCAGGTTGTTGTATCTGCTGAAGGTCTTGCAGCACACCGG
Organism: Triticum timopheevii; assembly: GCA_963921465.1. NCBI lineage: Eukaryota > Viridiplantae > Streptophyta > Magnoliopsida > Poales > Poaceae > Triticum > Triticum timopheevii. The sequence goes on from OY997270.1 coordinate 304,679,241, forward strand.
GCAAGCGAAGTGAGTTGGCCCAATGAGGATCTGAGCGGGGGTAGGGATCCAATACTTGCCCTTGGTAAGATTACCAGCAGCAAAGTACTCCAAACAAAGACCATCACCGGCGGCATCATCATCATCGTCTTCCTCTTCCTGCTGCTCGTTCGCCCTGCTGTGATCGCCACCACCACACTGATCTTGTGCTGTTCCTGTTGCGTCATCGCAACCACCATCACTCACAGTACCCCTTAAAAGATTAGGCGCGGGGTTCGGATTCGCCGGCCCAATTTGGAGTGAGATGTTTACATCCTCATCTTCCTTCTTAAGTTGATGATGATCATCATCACCGGCATACCCACAACCAAGGATCTTGCTGTGATCATGGCACGAAGGGAGGAGGCTCAGGAGAGGGAGTGCTTGTTTTGGGGGAGAGGATGGAGAGACTAGGCTTCTTTGGAAGGGGAAGAAAGGACGATCTATGTGAGGCCTGAGGAAGGTGTACGGGTTGGACATGGCTAGACGCCTTGATAGCTAGCTAGATTGCTTCCTAGAGTGAAGGATCGTCGAGGGGAGCAGTGAACCTGGGTGATACCTATTATAAGAGAGAGAGAGAGAGAGAGAGAGAGAGAGAGAGAGAGAGAGAGAGAGAGAGAGAGAGAGAGAGAGAGAGAGAGAGAGAGAGAGAGAGAGAGAGACGTGTTTCCTCATGTGACCCGTGACATGTATGGGCTTCATTCGCAGAGACGTGCACTATAAACGGCTCATGCATTGGTGTTTTACAGGCAATGTAGTAAAAACGCCTTGTGTTGTAAGCAGTTCTTCGTTGTGGGGTTCCTTTTCCGTGGAGCAATGTATGCATGCTCATTGGTGAACGTTCTCCGTGGCTGCAGTTTGTCAACAGTGTGGCGCCTTGTCACGCCAATGATTAATATTCTGTTATTAAACTCTGTCATTATTTGTTGGCACTGGCTACTTGCTTATAAGTGTGGGTTTTGGTTATGAACATACTGAATCTCACAGCACATGTAAAATGATTAGTGAATAGGTTCGAATGATATTGTTTTCCCACATAAAAAGAATTTTGGTTTGCACATAAGTTTTTATCATTTTGCACATTTAACACAACAAGGATGTGTGATTGGTTCATCTACAAATCTAAGGGTACGTGCATATTTCATTCTTCTATTGAATTAAATTTGTACACAATCTTTTTAGTAAGGTTTTTTAATAATGTAAGTTTACCTGAACTAACACAATAACACTAAATATATCTTTAGAAACAACTAAAACTTTAATAAATGACCTCGACATTGGTGCTAGCTCTCATCACTCATAGCATCACCCGTGTATAGAGGCAACCCTGCCTCTAAGGTAGGTCACACATTGTTTACCTCTGCCCAAATGGAAAAGCTCACGGTGTATTGAGACTCCAACCAACCTCTAAGGGAGACCTAGCAGAAATTAAAAAAGAACTAATTAGCACCACAGTTATCCAACCAACTACGTCTTCCTCTTTGGTTTGTAGCTCTCATCACTGACAAGTGGGACCAGTTTGATTTGTTTAGTTGTTGAAGGCAGCCTCTAAAGTTGGAAGTGGCACTAGCTATTTTTGCGTTAGAGTCAACTAGTGCACTGTATAGAGGTTACCTCTAAGAGAAGAGATAGGGCTTTTTTTTTTTGAAACAAGGCAAAAGACTTGCCATTTTCATTGATTAATAAGAAGTGAGAATTGCCCGGTTAATTGATGGAAAACCGGACTAAAACCGATACAACCCAACCCATAAAGACATGGGCACCACCGGCCAACCTGACCACCGACATGGAACATAAGCCACGACAACATGTGCCAACAGATGGCCACACGCACGAACAACTGACAGCTCCGACTTTGACGACAGGCATCGCCCGGGAAAATTGTAGCAAAATTCATACACTATGGATGCTCTAAGTATTCAACAATCCATATGTAGCCTTACTAAAAGTTTAAAGTGTGGTACTATTTACAATACAAATAAAAGAGGCAATTCCATAAACAGATAAAAAAATGCATATAATTATGTAATTGTGACCCATCTTTTTCCCAATGAACCGACTTGGATAGTAAAATTTCCTAATCAATTGAGAACCCAACTTAGATAAAATAAATATAACCGATCTCCCTTTTCATACAGATGGATCAAGTAACCACCTCTGCGAAGCATTTTAAACTGGTTTGTAATATGTTCTTATGTAGTGAGAGATTGACCATTCTTACTTGAACTCCAATCTTCATTTCCTTGTAAATAAATAATTTGTAGTTGCAATCACATGTAGCCTACGAATATACATTTGGATACACAACTTGAAACGTATCAAATTTGTGTCACATAATCCACATATTTCTCTAAATACTAGTTAGTGAAAATGATTTAATTTGAACAGTGGGATGGTTATAGACCTAGGTATTTGTTCGGCCAAGTTTTTAAAAGGCTGATCCTAACAACCCAAGCCTGGACTAGCCTGGCCTTAAAATACATTATTCCATATTTAAGAAATGCTATTTAAATGCATTATTTGTATTATTTTGGGGTCTATAAGTGCATTATTATAGCTATATTTCTATTAAAACCATATATTGGAAGTATTGGGGCTTCCAGGCATCAAAATTATCATCATTAGATTTCTCATGATCTTCTTTTTTTTACTACAGTTAATAAATAAATATGTCGAAGTTGTATCACAATATTTGTATCAGTATCTTAAACCATGTATTTTGATATTGAAGGAATGTGCTTTTCATAGTTTGTTATTCAAGGGGCATTATACCATTGTTATTTATTTTGGGCATGTCGACTAATTGCACAAAGTTGGTACATCTTAGCAATTTCCAACTGGATTCGGTTAAGTATGTGTGGAGTTAGTTATCATTTTTCAATCATAATTACAATTATTTAGACCTCTTCTAATGCATTGGTGCTTAGGTGAGATGCTACGTGCATTAAAAACTTTAGCAACTAATCTCTCCAATGCATAGGTGCTTAGCTTTTGTAGCTAAGCTTCCCTCATTTAATTCTTTAACACTTAAACTCCTTCATGCATTGATTGGTAGCCATTTTGCATAGGTTCACGTGCTTAGCATTGTTTCCTCCTGGGATCATCATAATGCTCTCTCTCCTCCTTAATTGCTCTGCCACATCATTTTTTTGCCTATGTGGCATTCTTAGCACCGGTACACCGTGGAGCACTAGGAAGGGCCTTAGATATGTGGGTCCCAACAGAAATAAATGCAAACCCTACTTACGAGGGTTGTTGGGTATATCTTTCAATATGTTGTCTTCAAATATTAAGTTATACAGCCGTATTATAGGTAGTAGACTGTATTCATGTTAGGATTAAACACTCGTCGTCATAAATTTGCATGTCCATACACATCTCTCGGAAGGCTGTTTTTTAGTAATTCTTTGTAAAACGTAAAACTACAAAGTTCTTTTTGACGGCAATAAAAAACAGTAAAGTCTTGTACACGTAATCCAGGGTATTATTTTCACCAATTGCTCCGTTCTGGTTCTTATGTCCAATGGAAGATACGGTGGGTAAAACCGCTGCTGGCAGATATGATTGATCAAACAGTCCAAAATGGGTATACCCTATCCGCTACAGTAAGATGTATGTATACGTACTACAGATCAGATGTGGAGCGAAACCACAACAGCGTACGTAAGGCAGAGAGAGGATAGCGATCCAGCAGTCTCCACTGTAGCTACGTCAGAAGACAAGAGCACAATTATGATCTTCACTGGGTGCAAAAAGAAGTTAAGGAAAAGGTTTAAACCATCGACTGTTTGCTCATGAAGAATGAAAGACGAGATAGCATCAAAAGGAGCATGGGACCTAAAGGTTCTTAGACACTCAACTAGAGTTTAATTTGTGTTCATAGACATGAAAATATCTTTAAATCCAAAAACTCATACACATTTAAGTAAAACATAAAAACAAACAAAGAATTGAAAAAATCCCATATTATTAAGAATTGGAGGGAAAAGGTCCCTTATTACATAGTAAAAATATTCAAAAAAAGTACTTATAAAACTTGGAAAGTGAATAATTTCTACAGGAATAATGATACTATATTCGTACTAGCTAGCTAGTGTTAATTATTGTTCTGGACTGAACATCAAACAGAAGATGCATGCTTCATGATATATATGCTATGGCTCTAGCCGTTGTCTTGAGAGAAGGATACAAGCCTCTTATTCCAAATTACATCTTTAGATCTACATATCGACGTAGACGTATGGTGCTGGCGGCATGGCCTACCATCCCTTTGTCTACAAACTGGCCAGAGAGAGCAATGGCCATGCTTTGCTTGACTTTTCCAAACCACCCTCGGGTCACAAACTTGTTCATGATGCCGGTCCAAAAGATTCTACTTGACGAAATGATATAGTTTTCCTCCGAACAATCAATGTACATGGTCACACAAGCTCTGAACACACATCACATAACAGCTTTGCATTTCCGTAAAAAGATCGGCGACCACTGCAACTGACATGCGGGCCCTGGCGCGTAAACGCGCATCACCATCATTATCATCATCGACACCGGGATGACGGGCTCCAAGGAGTTTCGTAGGAATGATCATTTGATTTGCTTGATAAACATCACAGCGGGAAGGTGCAGATTAATACAGGCGGTGGTCATCATGGATATGGCTTAATTCTTCGAGAGTTCAACACGGAGGGCAATGATAGAGGTGGAGGAGTCCCACGGGTCATTATTCCGCTAGCTGCATTTGGTTCTTCCAGGGGACGTCTCTGGCAGCACACTGTGCAACTGCATATAATCCCATGCGGGCACGCATCCAGTAGGGGGGCTACCTGCAAGGGGGACGTGTCGCCTCGGCCGACGTACGTACTACCTACGTAGCCAGGATTCCATGAAGCAGGGGCCCCGGCGTGAACATGAGTTAGATCGATCAAGCGCGCCCTAGGCGTGGGATGGTTACTACTACTATGTTTGCCGTATATACACAGTTTATATATGTATATGTGGTGTGGTGACCTGTGTCTATATGAAATCCGGAGGTTGTAAGGGCAACTCCAAGGAGGATCATCAAATCGGACACACCAAGCGTCTGCACACGCATCCGTGAATGATAGAAGAGCCGGTCATCCAATCATATGCATCAAATGACTGTCCCTGTTTTTCCCCTATGTCCGAAGCACTCAAAATAATTATAGAAATAACACAATTCATCCATACATAGCATGCAAACATTCTCATACAATAATTCAAATATAAATATCACAATCCAAACATGAAGTTCTTAATACAATAGTTTAGATTTGAATTCAACTTGGTACACCATATGTTCTAATTGTCCCCTTGAAGCGCCCATAGATGCTCAAATAGATCATTCTGAAGCTGTTGATCACCTGCACGATGCTGAATATGTTGATGTTTTTGGGATCAATCCTGAAATGTCGCCGGATTTTGTGGTGAAAGTTGGATGGGATTACCCATGTACTCAAAATCCAGACCATGGCGAACCACGTCACCCTCATCCTTCACAATCATGTTGTGCATGGTATGGACCATAAGCTACCATTACTTCCTACAACTTATATGGATCCCAAATTTCTGCAGGTCCTCGCACAACTACAAAAGGGGCCTGGAGCACTCCGAAAGCCCTCTCCACACCATTTATATTCCTTCTTGACTTTTGGCAAAGTGAGATCTTTTCTGACCCCATAGCTCAGACATGGTCTTAACAAAGGTTGCCCATAGAGGATAGCTACCAGCAAAAAAAATAGTAGCCCATATTGTAGTCATGACCATTGATGATATAGTTACACGGAGGAGCTTGCCCGTAGTAGAAAATCTGACCATAGCTTTGAGGCATGTGCTTTCAGACATCCGGAGGTACTCATCCCACAAATCTGCGACCGTGTCATAGGCAAGCATCCTCAAGGAAACCATTACCTTCAGGTAACTAGAGAAACCAATGGTTAAGACAGCATCCTTCTTCAAGATGAACTACTTGTCATAGGCTCGGACACCATTGCGGAGGCGATCGATCACACTTTGCCACCGAATGCGATGGCGGAAAAAGAACTCGAATAGCACATATTCGTTGAACTAGTCATCCATGATCACCAAATGCCCCTGTGCCCGATTTGGTTCAACACTCGATGTCCCTTGATTGATCCCTTGTAATTTAGAACATGCTCGTCTACAAGTTGTGCTTCTACAAAAGAACCGCCTTCATCATCGCCATTTCATCCTCATATTCGTCATCACCTGACGTGGACGAATCCATGAACTTCCCATAGAGGTACTCTTTGTCTGAGTCCATCGTGGTTGCTTCATTGTAAGGACAAAAACCATCCAAAATTTTGGCTATGGCATTTGGCAGAACAACTAGTATGGTGTTCGCCATGGACAGCATCTGCAGGCGCGAGGGGTACTTGGGTGGTGGCCGGATCAGGGGTGGGTCAGAGGCGTTAGCAGAGTGTGCCTAATGCCCTGGTGTAGCGTCGGAGGTCCGAAAAGGCCTAGGCTGGCAGCCAGGGTGGCACAACAGCAACGGTGGACTGGGACGGACTGAATGCAGAGAAGGGTCAAGTGACGGAATGAGTAAATTGGGGGTCCATGTGAGGTTTTGGCGTGGGTCGTGGATGTCGAAGGCCTAGGTGGCGGTGGTCCGGATGCCCACAAACCTCCCTCAGCTTTGCAACAAGTTTGTGAGATTTTACACACCCGGACGTGTCTGCGGAAATCTGAGGTACAACGTTGGATGGAAAAAAACTCCGGACACCGTAGTCCGAACGTTTAGGGGCGGTTTGAGGTATGCCTTGGAGTTCCTCGTATGAGAACCTTTCACATAGAAGAACTTTATCGGATTCATCGAGTACTCAGTCTCTTTTACTATATTTGTCTATGACTCTCTAGGAGCAATGATTAATTAAGGAAAGAAATAAATCTAAAATAATAATACATGGTAATATTCAAATAACACTCCTCCCAACCAAATATAGAACACATAAATTGTTCAAAAATCAAACTTTGTAAAGTTTGACCAAGTCTATAGAGAGAGAAAAAAATATGAACACCCATTATACCAAACAAATACAATAAAAATATATTTCACATTGTATGTAATGATATTTATTGTTATGTAGATGTTGATTTTTTCTCTCTTTACAAACATGGTCAAACTTCACGAAGCTCATTTGAAAACAAGTACACTATTTTTTGGAACTAGGTGAGCACTACAACCAACCAGAAATTCCAAAGAAATTAAACTGGGGTATAACGTAACTATTTTAATAATTGTACACTTAATTGTCTTAGTAGACAAATATACTAAACAAGTTTACAAGGACAAATATACTAAAGCAAGCATATGAAGTAGACTGCTTCGCAATGCTGGCCACTTTGACTTTTAGGATCACAAGATGTATAGAATTTTGACTTTGATCTCATTTCAACTTTATTGTATTACATATTTTCTCACTAAGTCCCACATCGTCGTTGTAATCCCTTTTAAAAAAGCTATATGTGTGTTTTCTATATCACACAAATTGAGAAAAAGGTGTGTTTTAGGAATAATTAAATCCTATGACGGGGTCGTACTTAGTCCTATGTGTTATGCACTTTGTAAAACATGCAGACCAACCAAAATCAATAGAAGTCCAAACTAATTGCATTGCCAACAAATAGAAAAGGAGAATAAAAAGATAAAGTCAAAGGAATGACTAGAAGTATACAAGCCCAAGTCAAGAGAATACCCACAGAGCTAGAAGCCCATCATGGTGGAAGGATGGAGGGACTGCTTAGCCATGAACCAAAAATTACCTCCATTGCCCTTCTCACCTACCATCGCAAGAGTAACTTTGGTCATTTGTCAAAGAACCCTAGCCTATATGCCCCGCCCCCTCATTAGCATGTACTCAATTCACTATCACTTGAGTCAAAGCAAGGTGAAAACTAGAGCTCTAAGATTCATGTAGGGGGCACTAGGGTCAAGTCCGAGGAGCCTCGAACTACTTGGGCCATTATTGAGGAATGGATGTTTTGAGAGGGTGTGGAGGATTCTCGTATCACTCAATCCTCATACCAAACCTCGATTATTGCCTTTATAACACATAGCTAGGTGTCATTCGATCGAAGGGACTGAACCTATTAAAAACATCAAAGTGTCAATTTTACGGATGTGATCATCTGTCTAAGATTGTCATGCACCCCCACTAAGCATTGTTGCAACCACGTTACAAATGACACCCACTAATCTTTGTTGTTCTAACAACAACAATATGAATACAAAAATGAGGCAATTTGTATTCATGACATTTTAAATCATACTTAGGTCGAAACCACATGAATAAGTTATAAGTTTTTTACATAGAAAAACATTCAAATTTTATGCCTAGGTGCATTCCATAGTGGTCATAGATACAAAATGTCTCAATTTGAAAGGCGTGTTTTCAGGAATCCTATGATACCGAGGTTACGGATTCATGCATCAATCAGTTTGGTCTCATACTTTTGACCCAAAGGCCTCTAGCCATTCTAATAAAATGGATTCTAGATATTCAATCCAAAGAGACCCTCAAAGTGAGAACCGAAGCTTACAACTACTTCTAGTTGACAACAAATGAAGAAAAGCTCGATCTTATAAAGGAAATATTTGACAAAATGTCCTCAAACTTGTGAATTATTCATGATGAATAAGCATGGCCAAAAAGACATTTTATGAGGAGGAGATGTTGTGACAGTAATAACACAACTATGTTTCATTTTATTTTGAGAAACACCGAGTATAGTGTAGACACACTCGCGCATGCACTGATACAATGTCTATTGTAGACTAGATTATGGGAGCATCGAGGTTGACAGACTGGACTATGGGAGCATAGAGGTTGACAAAATCACAATTTATTGTAAGTCCCGCCACATTGAGGTGTGTTAGCAGCCCAACATCAATTCATAAGTCCAACATGCATGAGCCATTGGTCTTCATTGTATCCAATGGGTGTGAATTCTTCCGAGTGAAGTGAAGGAATATGGAAAATTATACACTCTTCACCCTGGTGGTGGCTGTCATTGTGAGAGTATGAGAGACCACAGAAATACCACAACTCAACCTGTGAGAGAGAGGAAGAAGAAGGAGAGAGGTTCTGTCCAGGTTCGCGGCATCTGACTAGATGATGCTCGAGCTAGTGATTGGAGAATCAAACGAGCTTGGATTGACACCAAACTTGTGAGCTCATTCCTCTCGAAATAGGCTCCCCCTATAAATAAAGCAACGGTTCATACAACCAAAATCCAAACATCAGACAAGAACGATGTTGGGGCAACAGCACAATCACGCCCAAAAAACAAGAAAGTAATAAGGAAAAAAGCACCTAGTGGCAATCGTCAGGCGGGCCTATGACGACGATAAACGATGTGCAGTATCCAGAAGCACATCTAGCATGAAGCCAAGGAGAACGCGATCATGCTGCCTAAGGAGCGGGTGCCGGTGCTGCAGAAAAGCAAGGAATTTGAAGGAGTCAGACGCCTGCCGCGAGAAGATCCGCACAATCACCATTTTATTATGTGTTGTCCATAAGGTCAATGACATTGCCACAAATATAAACTAGAATAGACATTGATGTCGTGTAGGCTATGTAGCTCTAGCCTAGAGGAACTCCGCGTGTTACGGCACCTCCCAGTCGGGCCCTAGAGCTGCACCACCGAACATCCATAGAACCCGAGCCGCCGTACACGAGAATAGGATGTGAGTCCCGGGCCTAGTTCTTTTGCCAGAATCTGGGGATTCTCCCAGAATCCGACCCCTACCCAGGTTCTCCCAGAATCTTTGAGAGCCATTTGTTTTACAATCCTATCTAGTTAGGGTCTAATTAGACATGATTGTAACACAAATGGGGCTCAAAGATTCTGGCAGAAGTTGGGTAGGGGTCGGACTCTGGGAGAATCTCCAGATTCTGGCAAAAGAACTGGGCCCCGGTCTCCGGTACGACACATAGAGGGCACAATCCATCACCCGGTCCATGCCGCTTAAGCACTTCGGTCCCTGAAGGGATCCAATCCCATAAAAGTTGCCACACACAAACCTTAATCTTCAGAGGCAGAGGGGCCTTCCACAAGTGTGAAGGTCAGGCAATAGTGGGCGACTGCCATAATGCCTGGTATGCCGAGTTCACCGTGAACTCGCCCGACAACGAGAGCCTCCATGATACACTGTCCATAGAATCCGGTAGCAATGTAGGAAGGGTTGACTGCAATCTAATCCACTCGTCATTCTCCACGTGCCCAAATCAATGACGGAACCTTATGTCCCAATGTCCAGATTGGTAAGCCGCGAAGACGAGCGTAAGTGGGTCCGTGTAGATAGAGAATAAGCTGGGAAAGCTCAACCTAAGAGGCTCGGTACCCACCAGCCAAAATTGGGTCATAGCCCCATTACCTATAGAGAAGGAGATTCCTAGACGAATGTCCTCCTTGATCATTTGTATAGATCACCAAAACTATGAACTGCCAGTGCGGGAGCATGCCAGCAATGGCTCGGCTCTTAGGTATTTTGCGTGCAGTAGTTGAAGCCACAGTCCACCTTCGTCGCGCATGATCTACCAGACCCATCGCAGCATGAGTGCAACGTTCATGCTCCAGGAGGCAATAATACCCAAGCCTCCCCGGTACATGGGCATACAAACGTCTGCCCACTTAACCATGTGGTACTTCTGGCGGCCATTGGCAGCCTGCCAGAAGAACTTAGCGAGCTCCTTATCGAAGCGCTATGGATGCCCTCCGGTAGGAAAGGTGAGCTCATTCCTTACTATGAGTAGTTCAATCTGATTAGTTGGTAGCTTGTTTGATGAGTAGAACAAGAGAGCATCTGGTTTGAGAGTGAAATTTCAATTTTGGTTATACAGTTTTAGCACAGATAGTTTTGGAAGACGAATGGGCACAGAACATTGACCGATTACGTTGAAATTTTGAGTGGGTCTCACGAACTTGTGAGTTTTCTTGTCTACCAAATTTTGTGATATTTGGTTCTGTGATTTAAGAAGTTTGCAAAATATATAAGAGGACAAAAGTTGTGTTTACTCTACTTTCTTAAAATCTTGCCTCTGATGGTTGTTCTTGTTGTTGTCGGTTGACAAAATGGAGAGTGTATTCTAAATCTCTAGATGTCCTAGCTTGGTGCGCATAATATCAAGTCCGGTTTTGTTCAACCTGCCTTTGCTTGATACAACCATCTGGGGATCGCTCTGTAGAGATTTAGAATACACTCACCCATCGCTCAGGCGCCATCGCTCTGTAGCAGCCCCTCAGCCCATTGCTCGGGCGCCATCGCTCGATTGACCTGCCTCGCAAACCCAAGGACTAGGGGGGTCTGGGGATCTTGTCTTCCCGGTGCATGAACATTGCTCTCCTGACCCGTTGGCTCTAGCGTATCACCAACGGGGAGGGAGGCCTCTGGCTCACCATCATCCAGAATAAATACCTTCGGGGCCAGCCTCTAGCTTTCTGCCAGCGCTCTGGTGGATCCCAGTTCTGGCAGGCAGTGATCCAGCTCCTCCCCGTGCTCCGTATTGGCAAATCCATCTCAGTGGGATCCAGGTCCTCGACCCTATTTGGGTCCGACCGCTGGCTAGGGGACTCCCCCTTGGCCTCCCGCTTCCCGGGCCTATTTGCCATTGCGTCTGACCCCCGGATCTTCGTTGAGACAGCCCTTATTAACTTAGGGCGTCTCGCCTTCGGTGCCCCTTTGCCCCCCTTGAGGTTGACACGTGGGACACCCTTCTCCAGGACATCGCTCTCCTGCCGATGGATGTAGAGGGCGACCCTGACTCCATGTCGTGGCGCTTGGAGTCTTCCGGCCGGTTCTCCACGAAATCTCTGTACGTGGCCATCGCTCCTTCACTGGCCCCTGATCCCTTTAGCCTGATCTGGGACATTCGCCTCCCCCTAAAGATCAGGATATTCCTTTGGCAGTGGATCCGGGGACGCCTCCCCTCTGGGGTTGAAGTCCGCAAGCGCAATGGCCCAGGGGACGGGATGTGTCCCTTGTGTGTCATGGTTGAGGACTCAAACCACATCTTCTTCTCCTGCTCCACAGCTCATTTCCTGTGGTCGTGCTTCCATGAAATGGTCGGAGGACAGTGGTGCAATACCAACTTCCCCGACTTACTCGCTGAGATCCATGCCTCCTCCCCTCGCTACTGCCATATTAGATGGCTATGCATTGGGATCCTCGCCTGGACACTTTGGAACATTCGCAACAAGCTTGTCATTCAGAAAGTGCCTCTGCGACGTGCGGCTGACGCGATCTTCAAAATGTGTGGTTATTTGCAGCTCCGACGGTCGCTTAGCCGCCCCTAGGATCGGATTGTCATCAACACCATCCTCGCCGACCTTCGATCGATGGACTTCCGCATGGCGCCCCCGCTTCCACCACCTCTGCCGGAGCCTGATTAGGCATGCTTCTCGTGTGGCGGTCTCTCTGTGTGTCTTTTTGTTTCTAGGGCTTGTTGAGTTGTGCCCTCAGCACTAACCCTCCCGCTACCTTATTTGTGTCTGAGAGACTTTGGGTGTGTGTGTGAACCTTGTTGGATGCTTGGCTCGGGCGGTTTGCTTTATATATAAAGCGGGGCGAAAGCCTTTTTCGGTATACAACCATCTCCACTTAACCATTCAAGGCAATGCTTAGTTTATTTGTTGATTTTTTCGGCATGACTTTGCTTGTCACTGATTTCAATATTAAATAATCTATGGTTAGAGCATCTTACCACCACAAGTTGAAACTTTTGGCCACCAAACACGCGCAGACATGGCCGGACAGCACACAAAGTTACTCCTTCACAACCGGATCCACCAAACCAAATTCTCAAATCTATATCAATCTTAGGGACTGTACATATATAGTTGAACACATGTCATCATTCCGTGCGCGAGCCTGCGTGCTCAGTGTTTGGCCTTCGAGCCATGTAATTTCTGCTCGTGCTCTTTTGGTCGTGAACCCTATAACTTCCTGCGTGTGTGTGGCCTGAGCCCTTCTATGATGTGTGTAAGGTTTGGATTTGGTTGGTGCGCTGTCTATGTTGTGGGCTTTATTAATTTAAAGTCGGACGCTTCTAGCTTCTTTATTCTAAAAGAAAAAACATGTCATCGCACTACCAGAAATTAACATGTTGAAACTGCAACTATCCCTGGGTGGTTTTGGTAATTCCTAACAACATATAGCTCATTGAGCTAATGCTATTTCGAGATAAATATTTCAGGAAAGCTCAATGTTTGGCATGGCATGGATGAGAAACGTTGACCCCTCAAAATGTTAAGGACAAAAGGATTGGCTCAAGCTCAAAGCACAAGACTCTACATTTTTCATTTTAGTGATCCCAGATCACATTGAGTCCATAGGAAAAGCCAATACTATCAAGACGGGGTGAGGTGTTGCTTAATGAGTTTCTTGCTCAAAGTGCTTAGTGATATGCTCCAAAAATCCTCAACTACTTTCTGACATCCACATATGTCCCAAACCAAAAGTCAAACTCGGCCCCACCAAAACTTTCTATCCGGTGCCGCCGAGTTTAGTTGACATAGCCACTGCCAGAAACCCTAGTCTTTTTGGTCTCACTGATAGGGATCTCGGTCTCACCGAGATGGGATTGTATTCTCTCTGTTTCCCTTCGTAACGTTTCGGTCAAACCGAGATGAGCGATCGGTCCCACCGAGATTGCAATGCAAACTCTCTGTTTCCCTTTCGTAACGTTTCGGTTCAACCGAGATGAGCGAATCGGTCCCATCGAGTTTGCCTGACCAACTCTTTGTTTGTCTATTACCAAAATCGGTCTCACCGAGTTTGTGTAATCGGTCTCATCGAGATTACGTTATGCCCTAACCCTAACCATATCGGTCCCACCGAGTTGACATGTCAGTCCCACTGAAATGCCTAACGATCACATTATGAACTAAATCGGTCTGACCGAGTTTCACGATTCGGTCCCACCGAGTTTGGTAAATTGTGTGTAATGGTTAGATTTTGTGTGGAGGCTATATATACCCCTCCACCCACTCTTCATTCCTGGAGAGAGCCATCAGAACATGCCTACACTTCCAACATACATTTTCTGAGAGAGGACCACCTACACTTGTGTTGAGGTCAAGATATTCCATTCCTACCACATAAATCTTGATCTCTAGCCTTCCCAAAGTTGCTTTCCACTCAAATCTTCTTTCCACCAAATCCAAATCCTGTGAGAGAGAGTTGAGTGTTGGGGAGACTATCATTTGAAGCACAAGAGCAAGGAGTTCATCGTCAACACACCATTTGTTACTTCTTGGAGAGTGGTGTCTCCTAGATTGGCTAGGTGTCACTTGGGAGCCTCCGACAAGATTGTGGAGTTGAACCAAGGAGTTTGTAAGGGCAAGGAGATCGCCTACTTCATGAAGATCTACCCGAGTGAGGCAAGTCCTTCGTGGGCGACGGACATGGTGGGATAGACAAGGTTGCTTCTTCGTGGACCCTTCGTTGGTGGAGCCCTCCGTGGACTCGTGCAACCGTTACCCTTCGTGGGTTGAAGTCTCCATCAACGTGGATGTACGATAGCACCACCTATCGGAACCACGGATAAAAAATCTTCGTGTCAACATTGCGTTTTGCCTCCTCAAACTCCTCCCTTTACCTTCATATGTAATTGTTTTACATTCCGCTGCTATACTCTTAGAATTGCATGTGTAGGTTAATTGCTTGACTTGTGCTAAGTTGCTAAAATCTGCCAAGAACTAAAATTGGGAAAAGGCTAGATTTTTATTTGGTCAAGTAGTCTAATCACCCCCCTCTAGACATACTTTCGATCCTACAAGTGGTATCAGAGCTTTGGTCTCCATTTGCCTTGATTTACATAGCTTTTGGTGATCATAGCCTTGGTTTCACAACCTAGGAGAGTATGGTGTCTAGCAAGGGAAATTACCACCGTAGAGGTCCTTACTTTGATGGTACGAATTTTGCTAGTTGGAAGCATAAGATGAAAATGCATATTCTTGGGCATAACCCCGCCGTTTGGGCTATTGTGTGTATTGGCTTGCAAGGTGAATTCTTTGATGGGAGAGAACCGAACCGTGAAGCTACCGCGGGAGAGTTGTAGATGCTGCAATACAATGCTCAAACTTGTGATATTCTCTTCAACGGATTGTGCCCTGAAGAATTCAACAAAATCAGACGTCTTGAGAATGCAAAGGAAATTTGGGATACTTTGATTTACATGCACGAAGGTACTGACTCCGTCAAGGAATCCAAATTGGATGTGCTTCAAAGTCAACTTGACAAGTTCAAAATGAAGGATGGTGAAGGCATCGCTGAAATGTACTCTAGGCTTGCTCTCATCACAAATGAGATTGCCAGCTTAGGAAGTGAAGAGATGACCGATAAATTGATCATCAAGAAGATCCTAAGAGCCTTGGATGCAAAATATGATACTGTGTGCACATTGATCCTAATGATGCCCAATTACAAAGATCTCAAGCCAACGAAAGTCATTGGAAGAATTGTTGCTCATGAGATGTCACTCAAGGATAAGGAAGAGCTCCACAACAAGTCAGGTGGTGCCTATAAAGCCTCATGTGAAGCTCCCACATCATCAAGTGATAAACAAACCTTCAATGAAGAATTGAGCCTAATGGTGAAGAACTTCAACAAGTTCTACAAGAGTAGAAGCAAGGAAAGAAGTTCCAAGTCAAGGTTCTACAATGACAAAAGATCTTCTAGTCGTGAGCGTAATTGCTATAATTGTGGAAGACCCGGACACTATTCCAATGAGTGTACAGCTCCCTACAAAAGAAGAGAAGATTCTCCAAAAAGAAGGAGTAGAAGAGAAGAATCACCATCAAGAGAAAGAAGGAGTAGAGATGATCGTTATGAACGAAGAACATCCTGGAGAAGCAAGGATTCGGAAAGGAAGGACAAATCATCAAAGAGCTACACAAAACAAAGACATCAAGCTCACGTTGGTGAATGGGTATCCGGCTCCGACTCCGACAATCACTCTGAGAGAAGTATCACTCCGACTCCGAATATACTCAAGATGGAGGTGTTGCCTGTCTAGCACTTGTGTCAACCAATTCCTATGACATATTTGACTCACGAAATGAAGGAATTGGAAGATGCTTCATGGCTAAAGGCCCAAAGGTATCACACCCCGAGTATGTTGATTTCAATAGTGATGAAGATGACTTGTTAGGTGATGATGATTTACTTGTTGACAACTCTAGTGATGAATACTATGATGAAACGTCAATTAATCATGCTAATCAAAATAAAACGAATGACAATGATAAGGAGAAGATTGAGCTCCTAACTAAAGAACTAAACACTCTTAAGTTAGTTCATGAAACTATCTTGGAAGATCATCGAGAACTTTTAAAGACTCATGAGAAGTTACGCTTTGAAAAGCTCAACCTTGAGCAAGAGCATGAGTTTTAAAGGCAATCAATGATGATCTTTGCAAGAAAAGTTCTTCTTACATTGCCAAGCGTTTACTCTTATCTACTTACATGCCACAAGTCAAGTCTAGTAACAAGAACAAGAAAGATTCTTCTTCTAGTAGCAACAATAATCATGCTAAATCCAACGTTGTTGCTTCTAGTAGTTCTCTTGATTCCACTAATGATTCTCTTAGCCAAGTTACACTCGAGCAAGAAAATAGCTTATTGAAGGGAATTATAGAGAAAGGTGTTTACAAGAGCCTTGCCGGAAGTAAGCAATTCGAGGAGATTGTACGCAAGCAAGGAAGGCACCGGAAGAATCAAGGTGTTGGTTTTGAACGAAAGTTCAATGCCAATGGAGTTGAGTGGGAAGAAGATCAATACCCCAAGACGAAGTTTGTTCCTCAACAAGAGAAGTGTGATCCTACTTCTTTCAAAGGAACACAAGCTCAAGATGATCTTCCACCACAAGACCACAAGCAAAAAGGCAAGGACAAGCTTCAAGAGGAGATTGATGCATTTGAAGAATCTCCTAAGGCCTTGGTCGAGTGGGTTCCCAAGACTACATGAAGTTCTACTTCATCAAGTACGACTACAACTCCAAGCATTCCCATCAAGATGCTGTGGATCCCAAAGAAGAAGAACTAGAGAGTTCTTGAGGGTGACTCCGCCAACATACTTCACTCCTATCATTTTGGCAAGGACACGTGCAATCAAATTCCACATCTTGCACTAGTTCAAGGAGTCACAAACCCTCTTGTTCGTAAGACAAGGGACAAGATAACCTAATGCTTTCATGGACATCATCTTGTGTGTGCATCACTCTATGTCTATGGATATCCTTGTTTGTTCCTTGTGGGACTAACCCGCGTAGGTATTAAAAGTGCAACTCACTCCAATGGATTGCTCCAAATGATCAACAACATTGAGCATCCACATCTTCAACATCTACATGAAGTCATCATCGACAAAACCCAAGTTTAGTTCATCCCTCTTAGGGGGGATCTCACATCTAGGGGGAGCTTTACTCTAAAGAATTGAGCTAAAGCAACTCTAATGGTGTGAACACAACAATGCTTTATGTAAAAGTGGTAACCCCACTTGTGCTTAAACGATGAGTATGACCTATGATCAAATGTTCTCATTTGACTCCTAAGTCAATATACTCATATATAGATGACCTAATCATCGCCAATTGTTTGATAGATGCTAGAATTGGTTGTGCATGCTTTGCCACATATTTCATTTGCCATTTTATTGTGTGAGCATGTTGGTTGCATATTTTACTCATTCAAGGACATCCACTTGTTGTTTTGATTGTTTGGTCTCTTTCCTTTTGCCAAGTGGATGGACAAGAATGCCTAAGAACCTTCTCTAGCTATCTATGCTTTTCTCGTCTCAAACTCTATTCATGCTACATCACAAAGTTTGATCAAGTCAGATTCAAACCACTCTGTATGAGGAGAACTCAGGGTCCCCGATTCTTCATAGACTTAACTTCCAAAACCTCTTTGTGCATTTCGGTCTGACGGATTCACCCTTTTTGGTCATACCGAGATCACTAAGTTGATCTAGGTTTTTAATCTCGGTGCAATCGATTGGAACCTTTCTATCACACCGAGTTGCAGTAACTGCTCGCAGTTTTGCATCTCGGTGCCACTGAGTTGTTCCACTCGGTCATACCGATAGGGTCAGGTTATATATACTGACGGGTCAAATTTTGGAAATTTTTCCAAAACTCTTCACCCGCGCATAACCTGCTCTGCCTCTTCGGGTCTCCGGATCGTCTTCTCGCCGCTAGCGACATCCCGCCGTTGGTCTCACCACCGTCAACGGCAATCTGCCCCGCCGTTGCTGCCGTAGCAAATTCAGCGCCGAGTTAGGGTGTGAACTTGATACTTTGTGCTATTCATTAACTCCGATTTGTGGCACATTGCTTTGCCATGATTCTTGCCACGTATGAAATCATCCTGTCTAGCGAAAACATCCTGTAGATTAGATTTTCTTTGAAAATTTAGGGTTAGGTTTCCACCAAACTCATCTCGGACCGACCGAGTTGTTGAAATCGGTCTCACCGATTTGGCTTAGGCCATTGCACATGCGATTTTCGGTCTAACCGAGAATTGCAAATCGGTGTGACCGAGTTTGATTCTCTGTGAAACCCTAGCAGTCTCGGTGCCACCAAACTGTGACTCGGTCTAACCGAGTTCACTAGTTTAGGTTCCAAAAGCTGCTTCGGTATCACCGAGTTTACAAATTGGTAGCTCCGGAATGCTTTCTGTGGAAAACTAAAACTAAGTTTTTGACTCAATTGTTTTGCAAAACCTCTGTACTTTGTGATGCTCATCCATCTACCTCATCTATATCTATTCACAGGGTCTGCTGTTAGTGAGTTTGCAGAGATGTCTAATCAAAGTGATAGCCAGAACAAGTCTGAAGATCAAGCTCAATTGAGTGAGGGCACTAGTCCCTCAAGCAGCTATGATGAGGGCAGCAGGAGCACACCTAGTAACTTGCCAAAGGCAGCTACCAGGACAAGGAAGAAGAAAACCTCAAATTCTGAAGATGTGGATTATGTGGCTGTTGAGGATGAGGCCACTTCACAGAAAAAGGTGCTAAAAAGGAGTATGGCATATTTGCTGCAACTAAACCAGGCATAAAAAAGAAGGCACCTGCCAGGAGAGTGCCTACATCCAAACCCAGGAAGGTTGCCACAGGTGAAACTATGAAGTTCACCATTGAATCTGAATAAGAAGCAGCTGGTGAGGACAAGAAAAAGAAGAGGGCAAGAACAACTACTGCCAAAGTTCTTGGCAAGCCCTCCATGAGGAGAGATTCTGAAGAAGAAGAAGATGAAGAGGAAGAGGATGCTGCTCCAGCACCCAAAGCTCAGAAGCTCATGGGAGATGCAATCAGATCAGGGGCTGCTCCATCTAAGCCCAAAGCTTCTCCCAAGGCTGCTGCTCCAGCTCAAAAGCCTAAACCCAAGAGGAACACCAGAAGTATTCCAGCTGAGGAGAAGAACAAGGCCCCAGTGCCTGAAGCTGCAGAAGAATATGATTCACTTGTTTTGAGAAAACTAAAGCCCAAGACTCCTGACCACAATGATGCACATCCTGTTGCAGAGAACATGAAAATCAGGAAGGATTCAGAACTAAGATTATGGAGACAGTCTGATCCATATGCTGCCAGGAGAAGAACTATTGTTGACTACATGTTTCACACTAAGAAACGGTAAGACTTCTACGAGACAATCTTGCTTGACAAGAAGCCTATTGTCTGTGACATGAGATGGGTTAACTGGGAGTACATCAAGGAGAATGAAGATCACTATCCAGGTGTATATGACAGCTTCAAAGCACGTGGAGTTGATACATTTGTTTCCCAGAAGGTCACCAAGTGGAATGATGAGCTGATCATGCAGTTTTACTCCACGGCCCACTTCTACCCAGATGGGAAGATCATCTAGATGTTAGAAGGTACTAGGTACCAATCCTCTGTGGAAGAATGGGCTCAGTTGATCAATGCTCCAGAAGAAAATGAAGATGACTTGGATGTTTATGCTGAAAAGAAGAAAGACCATAACATTATGGCACACATGTACAAAGAGATCCCAGATGATGCTTTGGAGACTCATAAGTTTGGATCTGTCCACTTCTTGTTGTCTGGTTTGCCTACCATTAACTGGATCGTAAGGCACACATTGCTACCCAAGTCAGGTGATCACAAGATGATCAGAGGACATGCTATCAATTTGCTACATTTGTTTGATGTGCCTCAAAAGTTTAAAGTCATGAGTTTGATTGTGGATACAATCAAAATAAAAACAATTGATCAGAAAAGATCTTGTGGGTATGCCCCACAAATTCATGAGATCATCAACTCCAAGATGGGCACATGCAAATATCTATTGGATAAGGAGCACCTGCCCATCTACCCTGAATTTCAAGACAACATTGTTGTTATGAATGAGAATGAACCATCATCAGCTCAAGCACATGAGAAGAGAGAATAGGCAAGGGCAGAGAAAGCTGCAAAGATGCCAACTGCTGAAGAGGCATCTCAAGTATTCCTGAAGAGCAAGCAAGATCAGCTTGGATATCTGATTGCGTCCACCTTGAGGATTCCTCGTAAAGCGGCTTGTGAATGCCTGCCCGCGGCTTGAAGTCATAAAGCGGTCAGTCTGTATTGAAGGTGCGCGCAGGGCCTTGGCCCGTGCGAAAGTGCACTGGGCGAAGATGGACGCCGAGAAGCTGGTGACGGAGGGGCCGCCGAAGGGCAAGGAGCATCGTCACCCCGAACAGTATTATGACAATGTCCTGAAGGGTACCCGCCTTGTGGCAGAGGAAAGTGATAAGGATGTAATATTTGAATGAATGTAATCATGTCATCCTGTAATATGAATATGAGTTCATGTGCGCTATATAACGCTTGTTGATTTAAAAGATTACCTTCTGTGCGACCGTTTGTAAAATCTGAGAGTTGGCCAGTCGTCAGCTTCTGCCCCCATGTAACTAGTACCGGGGTGTTCGGGATAAATATAAACACTCTTTATCCAAATTTTTTGGTCCTTTTAAGGAGGTGTTTAGCGCAGCGAACAAGGCAATCGGACTATACAGCTTTATCACTCCCACTTGGTCATAGAAGTCTACAATTTTAAATTTTGGCGAAGCCCCTAGTATTCGGAAGGCCGAACTTGGGGCGCTATACACGCCTAAATTGGACAAGGCCGATTCCTCGCCCGAAGCGGAAAAAAATCTTTAAGTATTTGAGACCTCTCGAACAGCGACCAGCTCTCGCCTCATCATGACAGTCAGTTTTCGGCTTTCTCTACTGAGGTGCTCGTCCGGAAGAACCGGGACACAATCGCAGTAGTTCTCCCTGTGCTACCTTAGCCGATATAGCGGAACGTAAGGTACCAAAACATGGGAGCCGGGTAAACCCAACTATTGACCCAAGACATGATTTGGAGCTGATGCATATAATGCAATAAGTTTGGGGTGCTGCATTGTCGAAAGTGTTCGGACTTTTCTTGCCGTATTATGGGGTACACTGAAGCCCCTGGCGAGCCATACGTACCAAAATGTACGGGTGCAATTTGGAATAAATAAACACTAAAGGAAAAGGATAAAGAAATGTAATAGTAAGCTGACGCTATACATTATTTTCCATTGTTATTTAGATAATACGTCAAAGCGTATGTATACAAGTAGTGCAATAAGCAAAATAGGACTATTTGACATGTCCCGGCCAAGGGTAAGCTGTATGTGGGTATGTAAAACAGGTATAATGATTGTTATCAGAGACCACCTGGGGATTCCCTTGTACGCCAAAGCTTCTTGTCTCCTTGGTGTTTCCATCCTGTTATGTGTCCGATAGTCGGACTATCGGGAGGGCCTCCTGCAAATAGGGACCTAAAAAAGAAAATGTGTGAAGGTATACACATCCTGGGGCGGTTGAGCCGCATTGTGGACCGTGTCGTAATCGTGCCTCTGCCTATGCCCATGTTATTTTGAGTGCGTAATTATGTACGTGCGACACGAATTTTGCCGCTTGACTGGGACTAGGATGGAGGCCAAATTGCTAGGCGAGCTCTGGACATGTCGGACGATCCTGCTGCAGGGTACTCCGGACTCGCTTGATGGTATTCGGGTTCTTTATCGCCGAATTGGCGGTCTGCCTTAGAAGGCTGCTTTGTACTTCTGCTGCGAGGGCCGCAGTGTGCTCCTCCGTATGGAGCGAGCGTTCTGTGTTTCCATTTACTGTTATAACCCCGTGAGGTCTCGACATTTTGAGCTTGAGGTATGCATAATGCGGTACAGCATTGAATCTAGCAAATGCGGTTCGTCCGAGCAGTGCCTGATAGCCACTGCGGAAAGGGATGATATCAAAGATTAACTCCTCACTTCGGAAGTTGTCCGGAGACCCGAAGACCACTTCCAGTGTGATTGAGCCCATGCAACAGGCCTCTACACCTGGTATGACACCTTTAAAGGTGGTTTTTGTGGGCTTGATCCTTGAGGGGTCGATGCCCATTTTGCGCACTGTATCCTGATAGAGCAGGTTCAGGCTGTGGCCATCGTCCATAAGGACTCGTGTGAGATGGAATCCGTCAATGATGGGGTCGAGGACCAATGCGGCCGAACCGCCATGACGGATACTGGTAGGATGGTCCCTATGATCGAAAGTGATCAGACAAGAAGACCATGGGTTGAACTTTGGGGCGACTGGCTCCATCACATAGACGTCCCTTAGTGCACACTTCCGTTCCCGCTTGGGAATATGGGTTGCATATATCATATTCACTGTTTTTACCTGGGGAGGAAATTTCTTCTGTCCTCCTGTGTTCGGCGGCCGGGGCTCCTCGTCGTCATCTCTATGCAGCCCCTTTTCCTTATTTTCGGCATTTAGCTTTCCAGCCTGTTTGAACACCCAACATTCTCTGTTGGTGTGGTTGGCTGGTTTATCGGGGTTGCCGTGAATTTGCACGAGCGATCGAGTATGCGGTCCAGACTGGACGGGCCCGGGTTGTTTCTTTTGAATGGCTTTTTCCGCTGACCGGGCTTAGAGCCACAACAGCATTAACTGTCGTGTCTTCGGTGTTGTCGCCATTGTTGCGGCGCTTGTGTCCGTTGCGTCGTGGCTTGCCGTTGCTATCTCTAGCATCTGAAGTGCTAGGATTTCTTGATGTGTTCTTGCTACGAGCCAGCCAGCTGTCCTCGCCCGCACAAAAGCGGGTCATGAGTGTCGTGAGGGCTGCCATGGACTCTGGATTTTTTTGGACGAGGTGTCGGGCGAGCCACTCGTCGCTAATGTTATGCTTAAAGGCCGCTAGGGCTTCGGCATCCAGACAGTCGATAATTTGGTTCTTTTTAGTTAGGAACCGAGTCCAGAATTTCCTGGCTGACTCTCCGGGCTGTTGGGTTATGTGACTTAACTCATCAGCGTCTGGTGGTCGCACATAAGTGCCCTGGAAGTTGTCAAGGAATGCGTCTTCCAGGTTCTCCCAATTGCCAATGGAGTTTGCCGGCAAGCTGTTCAGCCAATGCCGAGCCGGTCCTTTGAGCTTAAGTGGGAGGTACTTGATGGCGTCTAGATCATCGCCGCGGGCCATGTGAATGTGGAGAAGGAAATATTCAGTCCATACCACGGGGTCTGTTGTACCATCATATGATTCAATGTTCACGGGTTTAAACCCTTCTGGGAATTCATGATCCATTACTTCATCAGTGAAGCATAGGGGGTGTGCGTCGCCTCTATGCCGGGCTACATCACGACGCAGTTCAAATGAGTCTGGTCTATTGTATTCGGCCCGGTCGGATTTGCTTTTAGTATATCCAGCGTGACGATCATCATCATGCGTTGGGGTGCGCTCCCGTGATCCGTAGATCGATCTTGACTGTCCTGCTTTGTTTTCCAATACATCTCGCAGGTCCTGCATGTAGCCCCGGGCCTTAGTATTTTTGCTTGATTGGCGACGGGGTGCAAGCTGGACTTCGGGCTGATACACCGCTTTGTCTCGGCCACGAGGTGGTCGGTCAGCCGCATCGTGCGCTGGTAGTGTGGGCTTTAATGCCTCCTCCTCAAGTTGAGATAGCAACCTGCGCTTTGGGTAACTTTTGGTAGGGCGCTCGAGTCCGTATTCCTCGGCTGCCAGGACCTTAGTCCATCTATCAGTTAGCAGATCTTGATCAGCTTGAAGCTGCTGCTATTTTTTCTTCAGGCTTTTTGAAGTGGCTATAAGCCGGCACTTGAAGCGCTCCTACTCGACCGGATCCTCAGGCACAGTGAATTCTTCGTCGTCGAGGCTCACCTCGTCTTTGGAGAGGGGCATGTAGTTGTCATCCTCTTATTCCCCATCTGTTGCCTGTTCCTTAGGGCTAGCTTGCCCATCCTCCCGTTCGGCCTGCTCGAAGCCTTGCTGGGCGGGGTTGTTTTCGTCTTCGGCACCATCCGGATTGCTAATTTTGCTCTGGCGGGGCTTAGAGCGGCACCGATGACGCCGGTGCTTAGCTTGCGTCTCAAGGGGATTATCCTCCGTTGCCTCATTGTCGTCGCTTTCTTTGGGGGTGTCCACCATATATATATATCGTATGATGAGGTGGCTGTCTAGCACCCTGTGGGCGGTGGTTCCTGTTCCTCTCCAGCATCGTCATCCAGACCGTCGATGTCTTAGGAGTTGAAGTCAAGCACATCGGTTAAGTCATCGACAGTGGCTATTAAGTGGGTGGTGGGTGGGGAACGAATTTCTTCATCGTCCGCCTCCCACTCAAGCCGGACATAGTTCGGCCGAGAGTCTCCTGACAGGAAGAGAGACTTCAATGAATTTAGCACGTCGCCCAAGGGAGAGTACTGAAAGATATCCGCGGAGGTCAACTCCATGATCGGTGTCCAGTCAGATTCGATAGGCACGGATGCACGCGGTTCGGAGCCTATGGCCGGAGACGAGTCCAAGGGTCCGATGACACAGGCCTCATTGGAGGCGAAGTCTGTGTTCGGCTCTATCGCTGGTGAGTGTGCGGCCTCCGTGGCGGGGTCCATCCACCCGTCCTCGGATGGCACGATCAGCTCCCGATTAAGGGCTGGGGTAGCCGCAGGTGCGATTTCCCGAACACCGTCCGATGGCAGATCTAGGTCATGATCGTCGTGACTATTCAGCGCACCTGACATGGGCTCGAATCCATCGAAGATCAAATCTCCGCGGATGTCGGCAGTGAAGTTTAGGCTTCCAAACCTGACCTGATGGCCAGCGGCGTAGCTGTCGATCTGCTCCAGATGGCCAAGCGAGTTGGTCCGCAGTGCGAAGCCGCCGAATACGAAGATCTGTCCGGGGAGGAAAACCTCACTCTGGATCGTATCATTGTAGATGATTGAAGGAGCCATCAATCCTTATGGTGACGACACAGTGGAACTCTCAATCAAAGCACCAATGTCGGTGTGAAAACTGGCAGATCTCGGGTAGGGGGTCCTGGACAGTACGTCTAAGGCTAATGGTAAGAGGAGGCGGGGGACACCATGTTTACCCAGGTTCGGGCCCTCTCGATGGAGGTAATACCATACTTCCTTCTTGATTGATCTTGATGATACGAGTATTACAAGAGTTGATCTACCACGAGATCGTAGAGGCTAAACCCCAGAAGGTAGCCTATGATTATGATTGTTGTTGTCCTATGGACTAAACCCTCCGGTTTCTATAGACAATGGAGGGGCTAGGGTTACACAGAGTCGGTTACAGAGAAGGAGATCTACATATCCGAATTGCCAAGCTTTCCTTCCACGCAAAGGAGAGTCCCACCTGGACACGGGACGAAGTCTTCAATCTTGTATCTTCGTAGTCCAACAGTCCGGCGTAACTACATAGTCCGGCTGTCCGAGGACCCCCTAATCCAGGACTCCCTCACTTGGGCCTTTAGTAAGCTTGCTCCGTGAACCTCCATCTTCAACATCTTCATGGGCCTTCTCATTATGAACCGCCAGTGGTATGACCCGGCCCCTCCAGGACGGGTCATACCCAATAGTCATATCCCCAACATAGGCCCCAGGTTGATATAAACTTGTTCATATCAATCTTCAATACTTAGAAAAATCCTTCCTCATCAATCCTTGCGGGATCTTGTAACCCGCCGTGACGTCATCTCCTAGAATTGTGGTGACCCGCCCTGATGTCATCTCACATTAATATCACATGAGGCCCAAATCTTAATATGTCGTCACTTTTAATGAACCTCCGAAAATCGAGGCGTCTGTGCTATCACATATCCATTTTTCAGCCTCCTCGATCCCCGCGCATGCCATTTATCCTTCTGCCTTATAAATAGGGCCAGGGGTCCCTTTCACTTCCCCCCCTTGCCTCCTCGTCTTCGTCCTCTTCCTCACAACACCTCTAGTGCCTGAGCTCCGCCGCCACCGTCAACCTTCGCCACTGCCTCAACCATCAACCTGAAGGTACCAGAGTTCATCTGTGCGCCTCAGTTGTTCAACAACCCCGGTAAGCTTTTCTCCTTCCCTCACCGTAGACCCCATTAGTGTTTGTTCGAGTTCGTCGGAGTTCATCTCCGCTTCCCTGTTTCTGGTAGTTTTAATCTGCGTTTAATGTACATCTCTCGTTGGTGTCAGCTTTAGAACTCATTTTTGATACTTGAACGCTTCCTGTTCATGAGAGATCCCATCTAAGCACATGAACTGCTCTACTGCCGCAACTTAGGTTTAGAATTTCTTCATTATTTGAACTGCCGTAGATACAAAATTATAGCATCGGTCTGTGAAAGCTGTTTGTCCAACACTTAGAAATTCCACTCACAGATCTGAAAATCGATAGCTGTGTGGGCGGCTTAACTTATAAATCATAACCTGCCAGGTACCATTAGTTCCCTCTTAAGCCACCAATAGTTTGCTTTGCATAATTCCAATGCGATCCTCCGGCTTAACACACTACTTGCTTATCATTCTTACCCTTGAAGCAATGGCCGGCTTAACCATACAATCTTAAACCAGCAAAGTTTTCTTTTCAGATCATCAACAATGACTAAAACCTTCACTGCCTGCAATTGGGTATCATCCTGGGCCACCGAGGAAGATTTGAACAACTTTGTTGCGACTGGCGCCTAAGCCAAGAAAGAAGACATCCATTGGAGGGCCCCAGGACTTGAAATCCTCCTAAGCCCAAGGAACGAGAAGTACTTGTTTTCACTGATCACATGATCCGGGGGTTTACCCCGCCCGACTCAAAGTTATTCCGAGATGTGCTACAATTTTTCCAACTTCACCCTCAAGACATTGGGCCCAATTCCGTGTCCAATATCTGCAACTTCCAAGTATTTTGTGAAGATTATCTTCAAGAAGAACCCACCGTTGAACTATTTAGAGAGTTTTATTACTTAAACCGGCAGACAGAGTTTACTGATGGGCCCAGTTTGGAGCTAGAAAGGGTTACAATTAAGAAAAGGAAAGAAGCCTCCTTCCCATATGCCAAACCGCCCAGTCATCCCAAGGACTGGAACCAGACTTGGTTTTATTGCCAACACACCTTTGAGGGAGACTTGGATTAGGGGGTCCTCGGACAGCCGGACTATATACTTTGGCCGGACTGTTGGACTATGAAGATACAAGATTGAAGACTTCGTCCCGTGTCCGAATGGGACTCTCCTTTGCATGGAAGCCAAGCTTGGATATTCGGATGTGTAGATTTCCTTCCCTGTAACCGACTCTGTGTAACCCTAGCCCCCTCTGGTGTCTATATAAATCGGAGGGTTTAGTCTGTAGGACAACAACAATCATAATCATAGGCTAGCTTCTAGGGTTTAGCCTCTATGATCTCGTGGTAGATCAACTCTTGTAATACTCATATCATCAAGATCAATCAAGCAGGAAGTAGGGTATTACCTCAATTGAGAGGGCCCAAACCTCGGTAAAACATCGTGTCCCCTGCCTCCTGTTAGCATTAGCCTTAGATGCATAGTTCAGGACCCCCTATCCGAGATCCGCCGGTTTTGACACCGACATTGGTGCTTTCATTGAGAGTTCCGCTGTGCCGTCCCGATAAGGCTTCATGGCTCACCTTGTTATCAAGGATAACACCACCTCCGGAGGATCCCTGGTTGTAGGCCAAACTCTCCAGCTGGGCAGTTTCGTCATGGCCGCCCGTTCGGCCGCCGCGCCGACGATGACATCTCAGGTCATCAAAAACAACCTCTGCGTCAGCCTGGAATTCACCGAGCAGATGGATCCAATGGAGTTCTCCTCCTTGAACGAACTCTTGGATCGCATCGCCGCCCTGGGAGATTATGATTGGATCGGGCTTAAACCCAACCTAAGGGAGATTAGCTCTCTGCCGGTCACCCATCAGATAGCGGTGGTGGAGGAACAAAACGGTAATTCTTCCTCTATTTTGAGGACGAACTATGTCCGGATTCCCGAGCTCTCTGAGCCGGATATCCGTTTACAGGACAACATGGCCCAAGCTCCAAACTTAGAATCGGACAGTGGGCCACAAATATCGGGCAACATCTTGGAGCTTGCATGAGCTCCTTCGCCCCTGGGTTCCAGATTGGGTCAGGACGAGGACTTAATTTCACCCACCCACCCAGATGCAAGCGATCTCTCCCATATCAGACAAGAGACCCAAGAGACAGTACACCACTTTTGGGCCAGATTCCTCCTTGTAATGAGCAAGGTTAATGTAACATCCCAAAATTCTAAATTTTGGAATGTTATATTAAATAGATAGATTTGATTGATTGATTGATTGATTGATTGTGTGAAGCAGAGTGAAATTTTTTTAAAGTTAAATGAGAGGGAATAAAAGGACTTTCCCAAGCTTTCATCTTTGATTTCTGATCTCCATGAATTCTAATTCTTTTCAAATACAAAACCCTAAAGAGAAGATGACATGACTTCTTCAATTTAAATAAATGAACAGGGTTTTTGAAAATATTTGAATTTCACTTGGAAATATTTTAAATTCAGAAACTTCAAGCAACTCAATGATTTTCATGAGAGAAGATAAAATGACTTCTTCAAAACATATGAAATATGAGTTGGGAGTTTAAAAGGATCAAGTTTAAAGTCCTTTTGAAATTATTTTCAATTGGGAGTTATTTGGGTTTTATTCAAATTATCTTTCTCCCAAAATAAAATATATGGAAATTAAGGTAAAATGATTCCCTACATCAGAAAATTGGAGAGAAATAAATTTGAATTAATTTTGGTATTTTTAAAATGATTTTTGTTGGATTTTATTAGAGCAGTAGCACTGTTTGAATTTTTTAAATTAGTGTGAATTTTATTTGATGCTAGAAAAATGTTCATCTTG
This sequence comes from Triticum timopheevii, assembly GCA_963921465.1. Lineage (NCBI taxonomy): Eukaryota > Viridiplantae > Streptophyta > Magnoliopsida > Poales > Poaceae > Triticum > Triticum timopheevii. Next base: position 304,708,507 of record OY997270.1, read on the forward strand.
TAGGAAAACTTTTTCTGAAAATTTTGATAAATTATATGCCTATATAATATATTTATTTATTTTTTTATTTTTTTGGGGGTTGTCTAAAAATTGTTTTAAAAAAACTTCATCCGCCGACTAGGCCGGCCTAGCTCCCAGGCCAGGCCATAGCCCAGCCCACATCGCCCGTCGCCACCGTCCCTGTGCGGGACTCCGCTTGGGAGTCCGCCGCCACCACGGCATCGCCGCCGCCTCCGTGCCGCCGCCGGCCTCCTCTGCCCCCTTTTCCACGCCACTGCCCCGCCGCCCTTAAATAGCAAAGCCCCGCCGCTTTTTTTCTCCTCACCTCGCCTCTCCTCTCAACGCGCCGCCACCGCCAGATCTCACCACCGCCGCCAGACCTCACCACCACCGCCGCTCGCCTCCCCACCCTCGCGCCGATGCGCCATCTCGCCCCGCCGCGTCCGCCCGTTGCCTCCGCCGTTGCCCTCGGCCACCGGAGCGCCGCCGGTGACCACGCCCGACGCTGAAGCTCGCCGTTCGTCACCGCCAATTTTTGACAAAAGACCGTCTGCCCTGACCGGTATAAACCATCGACCCAGATCGGTTTTTTTTAAAACCATTTCGTTTTTATTTAGCGAACGTGGTCTGTTTAAGTAGTTTCAATGAACGTTTTTGTTCGTTAGGACTTCATAACGAAGGTTCATCGTTTAGTTTTTCCCTTTTCTGTTTATTTTACGTCAGGGACCTATCTATGAATATATCTATTAACAAATTAGCCCCTAGTTTTCAAACGACCATAACTTTTTGCTCGATAGTCGGAATTAGACGAAACCAACGCCTACTTCTTCGTTATGATCCCCTCTATCCAGATAATCAACTTAAACATGTTTTTGAAAGTCTAAATTTGGAATTTCAAACAGTTTAGTATTTGAACTTCATTTGATCGTAACTCTAGTTCTATAAATCCGTTTGAGTTGTTTCTTTTTGCAAATCGAAGCTCTTGACCTAAACTTTTTGATGAGGCCAAATTCACATAATTTTGGTACAATTAGAAATTGTTTTATGTTACAAGAGTTATTTTCTTGGTTTTGATGTTTTCCAAATTGTCTTTTTCGTTCTTCCCGATCTTTTGAGTGATTTGCTTATGTGTGGTTACTATTGCTTGCTTACGATAGATTGGCCAGAGTGTGACGAGTAGAACTATCAAGAGTTATGAGTGTGAATCATCTTCATCAACAGCACAAGAAAGTTCACACTTTGATCATATCCCTTTCATACCCAGTTTTTATGCATTAGTTTCACCCTCAAACATTGCATGAGTAGGATTGATAACATGGGGGTATTAGGAAGTAGTTGATGAGGTAGTACCTATTGCCCTATTTATTACCAAACCCTTGTGAGTTACTACTACGTTATGCTTATATTGCTATGCTATGCTCGTAGATGTGGATTGGGTTTGAGTGTATCCATGACAGATGTGAGATTGTTAATTACTGGTTCAACTTAAGGTGGCAAGTTTAATACACATCTGGTGGATTGAGGCACCTGGGGAATCCAGTGTTGCCTGTTTTTTTGGGAAATCCTGGGGTTCCGTGTGATTTTCCTATGGACCGCCACCCAGGCTCAAAGGGATCACAAGATTATTCATGCTAGAAACTCCTGTGTGCGGCCACAAGCCATTATGGGCTCTGGCATAGTTGAGTATGTTGCGTGAGCTCTTGAAGAGGTAGACTAGCAGATGTAGGGGGTGTAGGTGGTACTATCTACCTAGAGTAGAAAGTTAGTGCTTCTAAACGACTGTGTCTCGGTCATCCGTTTCTCAAACATCATGAAGTGTGAGAAATTCAACGGAGGAGATCGAGTCTTGTGGGGAAAGTGCGCAAACCTCTGCAGAGTGTACAGACTGATCATGATTAGCTGTGTCCCCGGTTATGGACATCTTGAGTATCTGGTTCTTGGATTATCATGTTGATCTCATCACGTTACTTAAATAATTTGTTGGGTTGATGATTATTAATTTGGGATTGAGTTGGAGGAACCTTCTCAATATTTTTCAACAAACTCTGTAGTTAAATAAAATATATTCCTTTGATGTAGGAAAAAACTGGCTTTATGCAAAAATAAACTTAGAGCTTTCCACCAGCCAAATATGCATGTAGTGATAGCTATTATTCATCATTTTATCCTTTGGTGTGAATTTGCCAGTACATTCAATGCACTGACCTACATGGCTGCAACCTCTCATATTGCAGGACTTCTTACAACGAGTAAGTGATACATTAGAGTTATGATTCCTGCACTCAACTTTGCCGTTGGTGTTGATGGGAATCCACAACCTTGTTGTTATTTCCGCTATTTGGATTGAGGTAATGGTATTTACGTTATTTTATACATGTGATTTACCTCTGTTATAAATCCTCGAGTACTGTGTGTGTCAGCATACCGATCCAGGGATGACACTTAAGCACAGAGACTTGACCGTCTGAGGTCGGGTCACTACAGTTAAGGACTTTCATGAGGAAGACGCAATCTCATTCTTTCGCAAAAATTGCACGGACAAGGGAATTCTCAATGCCATAAGTCGCCGTGACATAGCACACTTTGCCGACCTGGCGGCCATAGTACAAAAGTACTGCGCGATGAAAAGCGCCTGAAATACCAAAACAAAATTCTGGGATCCCCCGGCCCTAACTAAACCCCTCGTCCAAACTAAAAGGGTGCACTTTCGCAAGTCACCCAATAGAATTACAAAGAAGCCAAAGCCCTCTGCAGGGCGTGGAACCGTACTGGAGGGATGGCTCAATAGGCCGTGCAAAATTCACAGCACACCGGACACCATACCAACACACAGCCTTAGAGCATGTTGGATACTCCGGCAAGTGGCCAAGAGCGGCGAGGACCTTCTCATCAACAATACCGCAGTGCACCATCCCGCAGAAAATAACAATACAGTACTGACCGTCTTCAAGACTTTCGCCTCAAACAACAGGCGCAAGAAAGCACTCCGCAGCCTCGCCGAAATCTGCCACGTCGCAGCAATAAACCCGTGGAATGACACGGCCATAACCTTCAACGCCAGCGACGAACCTCAATTCCGAACAGTCCGAGCACCAGCCGCTTTAGTCCTTAGTCCAATAGTGGATGGATACCGGCTTACTAAAGTGCGATGGACGGTGGGAGCAGATTAAACCTAATCTATGAGGAAACTCTTAACAAGATGGAAATAGATAAGAGCCGCATTGAGCAAAGTAGCACGAACTTCAGGGGAATCATCCCTAGTCGGGAGGCACGATGCACAGGGAAAATCACATTGGATGTGGTATTCGGCACACGGAGAATTATAGGTCCGAAGAAATCACAGTCCAAGTGGCACCGTTTAGCAGTGGATACCACGCCCTTTTGGGGCGAGACACATTCACAAGCTTCCATGCTATACCCCATTATGGGTACATGATACTCAAGATGCCGGGGCCCAATGGGATCATCACTCTAGCCAGTGATCTGGACATAGCACTCCGTGCTGAAAATAAAATTGCCGCACTAGCCCCGGAGGCATTATCCGAAGCCCTCGCGACTGAAGAGTTAACTGCGCTGCGCTCCGAAGTGGACAGGGATGACGTGATACTCGACAAACGACCCAAGTCCACCTCTTTCAAACCAGCAGACGAAATAGTCAAATTCCAGGTCCATCCAATGGACCCTGCAAAAACAGCATCGATCGGGGCACAGCTGAACCCCACAATAGACGCCGCACTACGGAGTTCCTGCACGAGAATTGGGACATTTTCGCCTGGCATCCTTCAGACATGCCAGGTAACCCACGCAGGCTAGCCGAACATAGACTAAACATACTGAAGGGATACAAGCTGGTCAAACAGACTCTTCGGCGCTTTTCGGAGCCCAAGCGACAAGCCATGGGAGAGGAGCTGGCCAAGCTACTTGAGGCCGGTTTCATTAGAGAAATAAAACATCCGGACTGGCTGCAAACCTGGTGATGGTACCAAAGAAGGACAAATCCTGATGCCTATGCATCGATTTCAAAGACCTGAATAAGGCGTGCCCTAAGGATCCCTTCCCCCTCACCCACATCGATCAAATTATCGACGCTACCATAGGACACGGTTCATTGTGTTTCCTCGACACATACTCCGGATACCATCAAATCAAGATGGTAGAGTTCGATCAAGCTGCAATGGCATTTATCATTCCATACGGCCCCTTCTGTTTTAACATCATGCCTTTCGGGCTCAAAAATGCCGGTGCAACCTATCAACGCATGATTGAGACATGCCTAGAAACACAAATCGGCAAAATAGTGGAGGCTTACGTAGACGATGTGGTCATTAAAACCAGACACGTCGAATCATTAATAGACGACTTGAGGCTTACGTTCGACAATCTCCGAACATACGACATCAAGATCAACCCGGAAAAATGTGTTTTCGGCGTACCAACCGGAAAACTCTTGGGCTTTCTTGTCTCCAATAGACGAATCGAAGAAAATCCGGATAAAATCCGAGCTCTGTCACAGTTGGCTACCCCAACAGACCTCAAGCAAATCCAGAAATTAACTGGATGAGTGGCCGCCCTAAGCCGCTTTATCTCCCGATTAGGATAAAAGGCGTTACCTCTTTATCGCCTTCTTCGACGCACCGAACACTTCGACTGGACGGATGCAGCTACGGCGGGGCTAGAGGAAATAAAAGCCCTCTTGGACACCAATCCAATTCTGGCAGCGCCAAATGTCGGCGAACCCATGTTGCTATACATAGTTGCAACACACCAGGTTGTAAGTGTAGTGCTCGTCGTCGAACGAGAGATGGATGGACATAAATTCCCATTACAAAAGCCGGTATACTATGTATCCACTATCCTCACTCCATGCAAGTCACGGTACCCACATTATCAAAAGATAGCATACGCGGTCTTCATGGCATCCCGAAAACTACAACACTACTTTCAAGAGTGTTCAATCACGATGGCCTCCAAAGTACCACTCAATGACATAATAAATAACCGCGATGCCAGGGGCCGGATTGCAAAATGGGCTATCGAGCTCCTCCCGTTCGACATAACATACAATCCTCGGCAGGCCATTAAGTCGCAAGTACTAGCTGACTTCGTCGCCGAATGGACACAAGCCAAACTCCCTAAAGAGTATGGCGCATACTCCAATTGGATCATGCACCTTGACGGCTCCAAGATGCTAGCTGGTCTAGGGGCTCGCGTCGTCCTGACGTCCCCCATCGGAGATACAGTCTAGTACGTACTCCAAATACTTTACACGGACTCCAACAATGCAGCAGAGTATGAGGCTCTGTTGCATGGTCTTCGGATGGCAGTCTCCATGGGCATTCAACGTCTCGAAGTACGCGGGGATTCAAATCTCGCAATATCTCAAATAAATGGAGACTTTGACGCCAAGGACCCGAAAATGGCGGCTTACCGTAATGCCGTTCTCAAAATGTCAGCTCGATTCGAGGGGCTCGAATTCTACCATGTGGTTCGAGAAAACAATCAAGCGGCGGATATCCTTGCCCGCATCGGCGCTAAACGTGACCCCGTCCCACCAAATATATTTTTTGGAAAGGCTGTTCAAGCCATCCGTGGTATGGGAAGGGGAGCCCGACAATACTAATCTGGATTCACATACAACCCCAGATCCTGAACAATCTGACGTAATCGGAGGCTCCGCCACCGAAATCACACCTTCGGCCCACGTGATCATGGCAGTCATCGCCCCGTGGACGGAACCCTTCCTATCATACTTAAATAGGCAGGAACTCCCGGAGGACCAAAATGAGGCATGCTGCATTGTGCGGCGCTCTAAAGCCTACAAAGTCCACGAGGGAGAGCTTTATAAGAAAAGCGCAACCGGAGTGCTCCAAAGATGCATCTCCGAAGAGGAAGGGCGGCAGCTCTTGGCTGAAATTCATGTCGGACTCAGCGGCCACGATGCCGTAGCTCGGGCGCTTGTAAGCAAGGCCTTCCGTACAGGTTTCTACTGGCCGACAGCCCAGGCAGATGCACAAGACCTTGTCCAACACTGCGCCGGTTGCCGGCTTTTTGCAAATTAAAGCCATATGCTGCCCACCGCCCTCCAAACAATCCCCATAACCTGGCCCTTTGTGGTCTGAGAGCTCGATATGGTTGTTCCCCTTAAAGGAGGAAGCCATAAGAAGACATCCTTGTTGGTCATGGTCGATAAATTCACCAAATGGATAGAAGCCAAACCAGTTAAACGGCCGAATCCCGACCAGTGATAGACTTCATATCCGGGGTCGTACACCGCTATGGTGTCCCCCACAGCATCATCATCGATAACGGCTCAAACTTCACAGCCTATGAGGTGAAAACCTGGTGCAGCAAAATGGGCATAAAACTTTATTACGCCTCCGTCTATCACCCTAAACAAACGGTCAAGTCGAACGAGCGAACGGTCTTATTATGAGTGGCATTAAACCTAGACTAGTGCGATCCTTGAAGGAATCAGATATGCACTGGGTCGAGGAGCTTGACTCCGTATTATGGGGGCTGCGGACCACGCCGAATCGCACAACTGGATACACACCATTTTTATGGTATGCGGCGCAGAGGCAGTACTACGCTGCGATATCATCCATGATTCACCTAGAGTACGCATTTACGAAGAGAGAGAAGCCGAGCTAGATCGGCAGGACAACTTAGATGCCCTGGAGGAGGAGTGTGACATCGAGAAGGCCCGTTCCGCATTCTATCAACAGCAGGCTCGAAGGTATCAAAGCAGAGAAGTGAGGGCCAAAACTTATAACATTGGCGAACTCGTTCTACGCTTACCAGAGAAGAAAAAGGACAAGCTCAAGCCCAAATTGGAGGGCCCCTTCATCATTGACAAAGTTCTCACTGGAGGTGCGTACCGTCTACGTGATGCATCAGACAATCGACTCGAGCCGAAATCATGGAACGCGGCCAGACTCCGAAGATTCTACGCCTAGTGCCGAAATCCGTGTTTGTCTCCTTACATCCATCTTCCTTTTTAAAATATTATCCTCTCTCTCTCCCTTTTACATTTATAGCCTTAAAGGCTCTAAGTATGCTTTGACCGCACACTCTGGCCACGCTATGCGCGTTCATCATACCTTGGGGCTTCTTACATAGAAGCTTATTTGTCTTCTGGGCTTTATGCCCATCACATATGCGTCACCTCTACGTATGTGCCTTTTTTCACCACTATATGCATCAATATGACTTAAGTTTTGGCCAAGCTGGGTTGCATGGCTCTTATGTTTATGCCCTACGTTCCCGTTATTTCAGCTAGGGCATAAGGGGAGCACCTCTGTGATTGTTACTGCCGGGTCAGTCGGATGTGTACCTCAGACTGGGTGAAGCCGAAAGCTAGCGTTCTTAAGGGAATATTCGGTCGGTGAACAAAAGATGTATTTTACCTATTACAACACATGCCCCCAGATGCTTATAACTTGCGTAAATTTTTGCAGTTCGGACATGCATATCAATGCATGCACACCCAGGGAAAGGAACCCTTAACGGAACTATTCTCCCTGGAAGATGTTTCTTAGTACCCATGTAATATAACATAACTAGTTGGGTACTTGTCTGTTCAAGCACTTATGACCCCTACGCCTGGTTTCCACGCGTGCCCCGGTTTTCACGTAACCGAGCGGGTATTCGGATACACTCCGGACTGTCGAGTCCAGAGGTTGAAGCGAAAAGGTCGGCCAAGGCAAATGATTTACAATCCGGCTAGGGACAAAATATGTCCTTCGAAGTACAATATCACTTAGACTGACTAAATTCTTCTTCTATACCATCCAACAGGCTGTCTAGCCTACAGTCCTGTTGGGAATACTTAGCGGCTAATGCTACTTGGTCATACACAAGATGTACAGGGATCTCCTTCCCATCTGACCCTACAGGTCCGACCTCGGCCATGTGGTTCGGGTCAGCTTTGGTGTATCGCGTCTTCACCATGGCCCAGGCTTCCCTTGCTCCTTGTCGGCAGGTTGAAATCTTCCATAATTGGAAGCGTTGTTGCGCTCCCTTGAGCAGCTCGATCAGCTCACCCATGCCTCCTGGAAGGGAGGCGGATGGCCACAAGGCTTGGGCAATGTCCCGCATCACCTGCCGAACTGGTTCGTGCAGTTGTGAGAGCTCCGGCAAAAGATCGCCCGCAGATCCAGGCATCTCCTCTTCAGGACGACCTGTAATCATGCCTACAGACATGATTCTGTTAGCAAGCTTCTATGCCGAACTTCATAGTGGTTCGTTAGAACACTTACTTAATATGCCGCGTCGAAGCTTCTTACTCTCCACGGAGTCGGCAAGCTGGGCCCGAACATCCTTCAATTCAACATCCAGACGGACATTCGCGTCCTGGAGAATATTTTTCTCCTTTATAACCTTGGCAAGCACACGCTGGCCAGCCTTGAGCTGTCGCTGAATATGTTGCTCATCCTCCGGTACGATCTTCGGATTGCCTCCAAGATTGTCTGCAAGTTCTCTTGTTAGAATCGCATCCTTGCCGAATACTTAATTGGTATATACCATGACATTATTCTTGTTTAAATGCAAATATTACCATATGGGGCCTTCGTAGACTCCTCCATCATGGCGGTTGCGGCCCGCAGTTGGGCCTTGCACTCCTCCAGCTCTTTGGATAGCTGGGTATTCTTCTCTGTCAAAACCTATGCACACGAGGATCCTTAAACAGTTGTGCCAACTGTTTCAAGTCTCAGGGGCTACTGATATATACACTTATCAAATTTACTTACCCGTATATCCTTCACATACTGGTCCGTGGCCCTGGCTAGGCCACCTTGAGGAGCCCGGATGTACGCGTCCCCTGAGTTGAAGGCGTCGAACGCCTCTTCATAGAAATTAGGGTCGTGTAGTGCGGCCCGTCGGCGCCTATGGTTTATGGCGCTCTCTACTTCGGAGTTGGTTGCGGAAAATCTATTCGCATCCTCTGTAGGAGGATCGTCTATGTTGACCTCCGCCCTTGAGTCCGGCCTCGGAGTCCGGCTGGTGGAAGCGTGACCGGCAAGCTCTCCGGATGCAGTCCAGCGAGCACTCTTTCTATCATAAGGCAGAAGACATCGTTATATTCTAACTATGATGACTGTGTGGCAGGTTTTTAAAACATACCTTTGCAATGGCGTCTCGGTCCTGACCACCTTTCTTTTAAGCCTACCCGGCTTTGGTGCCCCTTGTTGGCGAGTCACCGCGGGTTCAGCTTGGCGCCCTGATGGCCTTCCCTGTAAGACGTAATACATGTACGGTGGTTGAAGTGTGAAGAGGGAATCCCTTTCGGAAGTCGGGACCATAGCTTTACTTACCTGGGATAGAAGGAGTAGGCCAGGATAATCGGCTATGATATCCACCATCACACCATCACGGCTCAGCTGGTAAAATGTCCTATCAATAAGCTCCACAAACATATCCGGATCTTCTTCGAGTCCGGGGTCAAGGGCCCGGTTAGGGTCCTCTGGCTGTGGAGGCAGGCTGTGAACATCCTTCATGGCCCTTCGCAGTTCCTGCTATGAATTGACGAACTAAACATCTTTGCTAAAAATGTGGGAAAGATTGGAATAAAAGATAGCGACTCACCAAGCTTGGGGGGTTGTACATGGAGAATCCATCCCGTGGCTTGATATGGATGAACTCCTCCTCTTCCCCTTTGAACAAATCAGACATTATCTTCGCCAGAGCGGCGGGAGAATCTGGTCCTTTATGGCTGCAGAGGGTGGCGTCATCTTCTCCATTGAAGTGCCACATGGGTTTTCCCCGATATTGAAGTGGCTGCACTACCTGCATTATGCATATGGATATAACTTCAATAATTGTCAGTCCTGATTTGGCCAATGTATTTATCCTGTCCATCAGGAAAAGGATCTCTTTGCTATCTTCCTCCCGGGGGCTCCTGGGGCGCCAGCTGTGGCGTCTCTTCAATGGGGCATCTACAAACTCGGGAAGGCCCTTCCGAACAGGGGCCGGAAGAGGGACGTCCTCCACGTAGAACCATTCTGAGGGCCAGTCCTCGGATGTCTTCTTCGGGGGGCCGTATAGATATCTGGTCCCGGCGATGCGCCATATTTCGGCTCCGCCCACTTGAAATACCGACCCCTTTTGGGTACGGGGTACTAGGAAAAATAGCTTCTTCCACAACTCGAAATGAGCTTCGCAGCCCAGAAAAAGCTCGCAGAAGGCGACGTAGCCTGCGATATGTAGTATGGAGGCTGGGGTAAAGCTGTGCAGCTGGACTCCGTAAAACTCCACGAGCCCGCGGAGGAAAGGATGGATTGAAAATCCAAGCCCCCTCAGCATGTAGGGGACGAAGCACACCCGCTCTCCCGTGGATGGGTTTGGAAAGCTCTCCGCTTGCTCCCCGCCATTATAAGTGGCTAGTCCAGCTCGAACGGGGACCATGTATGCAGGTGGGAGAAACCCTCTGGTCTGCAGCTCCACTATCGGCTGTGGGGAACAGAACATCTCTCCCAATCACCTGCCTTGTTGCTACGGGAACGAGAGGAGGAACCGCGATGACCGGCCATGGTGGTATGGATTTATCCGGGCACGCTCTGATGAACACTCGCTGGGAGGAGATGGTGTGATTTGGATCTGAGAATCCCCATCTCTTTTATAGATGATTTACCCGCATGGTTGGGGTGGCAAATGTCAAAATGCCCCGACTTCTCACATTTGCTCGACACGTGGAAACAGCCATTATTAAAGCACAGAAGCCGAGGAGCGCGACATTGATGAGGAGCCGGACATTGCTCTTTACAACGATGCTCTGGAGGATTTGGAGAAGAACCCGCCTTGTAATGCTGAAGACAATCTGTGCGCCGGACTCACCGTCATTGAAGCCTGGTTCATGGGCTAGTGAGGGAGTCCTGGATTTGGGGGTCCTCGGACAGCCAGACTATATACTTTGGCTGGACTGTTGGACTATGAAGATACAAGATTGAAGACTTTGTACCGTGTCCGGATGGGACTCTCCTTTGCTTGGAAGGCAAGCTTGGATATTCGGATGTGTAGATTTCCTTCCCTGTAACCGACTCTGTGTAACCCTAGCCCCCTCTGGTGTCTATATAAACCGGAGGGTTTAGTCCGTAGGACAACAACAATTATAATCATAGGCTAGCTTCTAGGGTTTAGCCTCTACGATCTCGTGGTAGATCAACTCTTGTAATACTCATATCATCAAGATCAATCAAGCAGGAAGTAGGGTATTACCTCCATCGAGAGGGCCCGAACCTAGGTAAAACATCGTGTCCCCTGCCTCCTATTACCATTAGCCTTAGACGCACAGTTCGGGAGCCCCTACCCGAGATCCGCAGGTTTTGACACTGACAACCTTTCCAGCGGGTGAGAATCCTCTGCCGGGTTATCGTGACCACTGGCTCAGCAACACACATCCGCTCCCACTGCGGATTAGCACAAAGGAATGGGCTAAGTATGCCCCACTTTTTCAAAGATCAGATCCTTCATGGCTAACGGCTTAACCGGCATCGACCTTGTTTGGTGCTGTGTCTCCTGGAGGATCCTGCCCTTATGCCGCCGCCCCGGCTTAATGTGTTAATATACCGGCACCTTGAAAGATCCCTAATGCCACTGCGAAATTCAAATATCTGATGCAGAAATCACTAAAGCAACCAAGGCTTTGTTGAACGAAACCTAGACAGAATGCAGTAAAACCGGACTTAGTCCTTACTGCACCTTCAACCAGCCATCAGCTGTAAGTATTGCACACCATGTGTTCAATCTAAATATTGTTTTTGTTAATACTGTCCCCTTATGATCATTTGATCTCAACGGGCCGATTCTCCATTTTGGAAGAAGAAGCCGCAGGATAAGCCGGCCAAGCCGACCCGGACCAAGACCAAGGTCACCAAAAAGCCTGCCACGAAGAAGACCAATCCCTCCGAGTCACTAAACTTGGATGATGATGATTCAGAGGTAGAACTTGACTCGCTTGGCTCATTTTTTGTACATCTCATTGACAATGAATGTTATCAGGAGGAAGCGGAAGCCAGTCGTGTGGGTGAAAAAGAGGTAATTGTTCTTTCCTCCGGCTCAGAATCTGTGCCAAAACAGAAAACTCGCCAAGCAAGCTGGAAAGTAAGGTTTTCTCATCCTTTGGCTTATTTGGATCCCAACTTTATTTTGAAGAAGCAGCAACATGAAGCTCGCCGCACTACCCAGAACAGTGGAAGCGGGACCCTTTCCTCCGGCTTACCAAACACTCCGGCTCCTCGCAATTGTCGTCGAGAGGTCTCAACAAACTCCGTCTTAACTTATCCCAGGGCCAGTCTTTTTTTACAACATCTTAATCCTTCCGATTCAAATTATCAGGGAACGTCTCATTCTTCCTCTGGCGACTCAATAGGGACTCATGTCCCGACCTTGAAACCCGTGCTCGGGTGATACTCTCCAACGTATCTATAATTTATGAAGCATTCATGCTATTTTATTATCTGTTTTGAATGATTACAGGCTTTATTATACACTTTTATATTACTTTTGGGACTAACCTACTAACTGGAGGCCCAGCCCATATTGCTGTTTTATTGCCTGTTTCAGTATTTCGAAGAAAAGGAATATCAAACGGAGTCCAAACGGAATGAAACCTTCGTGAGCGTGATTTTTGTAAATGATATGATCCGGGAGACTTGGAGTTCAAGCCAGGGAAGGCTCAAGGAAGCCAGGAGATAGGAGGGCGCGCCCACCCCCTGGGCGCACCCCTGTCTCCTGGGCCCCTCGAGGCTTCCCCGACCGACTTCTTTCGCCTATATAAGTCCACGTACCCTAAAAACATTGAAGAAGAAGATAGATCGGGAGTTCCGCCGCCTCAAGCCTCTATAGCCACCAAAAACCTCTCGGGAGCCCTTTTCGGCACCCTGCCGGAGGGGGGAACCCATCACCGGTGGCCATCTTCATCATCCTGGCGCTCTTCATGACGAGGAGGGATTAGTTCACCCTCTGGGATGAGAGTATGTACCAGTAGCTATGTGTTTGATCTCTCTCTCTCTCTCGTGTTTTCTCTATGGCATGATCTTGATGTATCGCGAGCTTTGCTATTATAGTTGGATCTTATGATGTTTCTCCCCCTCTACTCTCTTGTGATGAATTGAGTTTTCCTCTCAAAGTTATCTTATCGGATTGAGTCTTTAGGGATTTGAGAACACTTGATGTATGTCTTTCCGTGTTTATCTATGGTGACAATGGGATATTCACGTGATCCACTTGATGTATGTTTTGGTGATCAACTTGCGGGTTCCGGCCATGAGCCTATGCATAAGGGTTGGCACACGTTTTCATCTTGACTCTCTGGTAGAAACTTTGGGGCACTCTTTAAAGTACTTTTGTGTTGGTTGAATAGATGAATCTGAGATTGTGTGACGCGTATCGTGTAATTATGCCCACGGATACTTGAAGTGACAATGGAGTGTCGTGGTTCTAAGCCTGACAGTAGAATAGGGGGGTAGGTATGGAGAGGCAAAATCCTAGCTATGGAGTAGTTGTATACGCAAGGGATTTATGAGTTCAGGCCCTTCTCGGAGGAAGTAATAGCCCTACGTCTCGGAGCCTAGAGGCGGTCGACTGGATTATATGCGTATGAGTTACAGGGGTGCGAACCCTTTACACTGAGGAGGGGGGTGGCTTATATAGTGTCTGCCAGACCCCTCCGGCCCTCAGTTATGTGGGGTTTAAAGTACATTAAGGCCTGGCGTTACTGGTAATGCCTTACATCAAGTGTCATCATGACCATAAAGACTACTTAATTACAGACCATTTGGGTACAAAGTGACTCTTGAACTCCTGGTGGTCGAGTGAGGCTTCATGGTCGAGTGTCTTCGAGTCCGTCGAGTGGAATCCCTCCAGGTCGACTGGAAGGCAGTTTCTTCTAGAGATGTCCTTGGGGAGAGTATGTTTGGACAGGTCCATGACCCTACCCTAGGTACATGGCGTCATCATTAGCCCTCGAATGGATCGAGGTTTGAGTGAGGAAGGAGTTGAGAATTTTTCCGACCTATTTTTCGTGCTGCGAGTGTGTCTTACTCTAGATCAATGACTTTTTAGTGATGGTGTCGACTTCTCTTTCAGTCGCCTTGATCCATTCTTTACATCTGTCGAGTGAACTTTATGAACTTGGAGAGTTCTGAGCGACGGATCGGAGGAAATCTGCCGTCTAACAAGTTGCTCTGTTGTTAGCGGATTTAGCGGGATCCGAACTTCAGGAAGCGCGCGAAGCGGAGAAGCCCGCGGTACTCGGACAGTATAAGGCAAGGACGCCTCGATCTCTGCGCCATCCTTTTCCGCCACATATCGCGTGCGCGACTTCTGTGGGATTTGACAGGATTGCCCGGGCCTACTGAAAGGAGAACCAAGCTCGTTCATGACCCTGCAGTCGAGCGCGGCAAGGGGGTAGTGCCGACGTCTCCGGACGACTTCTCCGGCGCCGACTGAGAAAGCGCTGAAGCAACTCCGAGCGGCGTCGTCAAAACAGACGAAGGCCCTGCCGAAGATGAGGATGGCGATTCCCACTATTTCCGGGTAATGGCATAACTTGTGTTTTCTTGTTTCACATGGATTTACTCTTGGTCGATTTGTTCGCTGACCGACTGATTTCTGAAACTGCAGTGCTGCTACTTCTGAGAGCTCGATCAGACGTGAAGATCAAGAAATGGAGGACGCTGTTACTTCCAACCCTGGTATGATCCCTGTGGTTTTGCTTTTGGTCGATAGAATCTTCATCTCTAACTTTTGAATCTTTTCCGCAGCTCCACCTAATATCATCATTGATCTCCCTGATGATGACGACGAGGAGCCACTGAGGCAGAGGAGGAACAGGAAGTCATCTGCTGGCAAGACTGCTCAGGTCGTATCAGCACCTGATGCACTGGTTCCGGAGGGAGGCAACGCCACTCGGACTACTGTGTCCTTTGCTGTGCTGCTGACGAGTGCTCGCCCTCCGTCGTCGAGTGCAGATCTGCCTTCTCTTTTTTCCACCCATCACGTCCCAGAGGACCAAGCAGGCGCTGCTAAAGAAGCTATACGTCAAGCGGGGGTCATGATGGAGCAAGTGAAGGTGATCCAAGACGCTAGTCAAGCGGCTTATGATGCAAGCTCGGCCCTTCGGAGCAATGTCCAGGTTAGTTGACCACCGCCTGTTCTGTTAGGATATGATACTTGACAATTTTTCTTTCTGAAGATCTTAGTATTTGTTGTACACCCACTGGGTGTGTCGATTGAATATTTGGATTGGTGGGGGCACGCTGAGTGCACCCACTAGGCGTAGTCCCCGAGGCTATGGTGGACTACTGGCAGTCGACCATAGTCTTTATACTTTAAACTTTTTCTCTTTTGTTTCTTCACTCGATCTGGTCGAATGGAATCATGGAACTAGTGGGGGCACGCTGAGTGCACCCACTGGGTGTAGTCCCCGAGACCGTGGTCGACTACTGGTAGTCGACTATGGTCTGAAGAACACTTCTCTTTTTTTTGAAACTGTGTCTAACTGCTGGTAGTTAGCCTTTCTGTCTCTTTTGGTCGACTGATCGACCCGAGTTGATAGAACTAGTGGGGGCATGCTGAGTGCACCCACTGGGTGTAGTCCCCGAGACTACAGTTGAATGTTTTGATTCGGCTGTAGTCTTAGAAATACTACAATTTTTCTCTTAGTCACTCGGAAGTGACCTACTTTTGACGTCTGTCGATTGATCTTTCGCAGAAATCTTGCGAGCTCGTGGCTCGTTATATTGAGTTGGAGAACAAGCATATCCAGCTCGAACTTGATCTGAAGCTTGTCCAGGAGAACTTCACGAAGGCGAAGGAGGAGGCAAAAGGTATGTTTGGTGAGAACCTTGATGACTGCCCTTATTTCTTGTCCATTCGTAAGTCTGATCTCACTGTCATTTTGCAGATAAACTGAGGGATGCTCTGAAGAAGAAGGACCTTGACCTTGCCGAGGCGCAGAAAGCGGCTTCGGACAAGACGAAACTTGTAGAAGAGAAGCTGGCTTCAATCAGCAAACTTGAAGAGGAGAATACCAATCTGAAGGCTGCTCTTGACGCGGCCAACAAGGAGGCCAGTCGATTGAAGAATGACAAGATAGCCCTGAGTGATAAGGCTAGCAAGCTGGCGGGAAAGAAGAACAACTTAGAGGCTTATCTAGATGGGCTCGCCAAGAAGTTATTCCTCATGCTCGAAGGTAACCCCTTATCTCCGACTGGTAATCACTGACTTATTGTAGGGCTGTTAGCTTATCCTTGGGTTGTATCCACAGAATTCTGCCAAAACTTTGAAGAGGAGACTAGTCAAGTGGAGACTGGCTTGGATCCCATCAACTCTCCCGTGAAGGATGAAACCGCCATGAACGTGCTCCATCTCGAGTCTCGCGTGGCTGCTGTGGTCAACTATCTGGCAAGACGGAAGGTTGCAACATCGCGCATAGACACAACACTCTAGCCAGGAGAAACACTTCATAATGACCTTGAGTCTCTGATGACTCGACTGAACGAAGTTCCAAGTCGAGTGGAAGAATGGAAGAAGTCTTCTGCCTGGTGTGGTGCCGATGTTGCTCTTTCTCTGATCCGTGTCCACTGCAAGGACGCACGAGAGGACAAGCTAGTGTCTCTCAAAGTGGCCAATACCAAGAAGCATGACTTCCGATCTTTCATGGAGACCTTCATTGCTGCAGCCACTCGGATCGCAGATGGAATCGACCTGGACGAGTTTGTCGCGCCTCCACAGGAGGAGTAGAAAACTTCTATGCTTGATTCCTTAAATTTGCCTCGGAATGCCGAGTGGTTTTTGTAACTGGTAAACTTTAACCGGCTTGGTGCCTGAGCACTTCTGGATCCGTAGGACGCTATCTGAACTTGGGTTTGCCGTTGGATATGTTTGCATTTGCCGTCCTTCACTCGGAATATATGCTAGTGTTTGTGATGCACATTTGCAGGTAGGGATGAAGCACAAATTGCAATCGACTTGTACCTCGTCACGCTTAGGCTGGCACTGGGCTGCAGCTAAGCCCCGGAGTGGGAGGTTTGCTCTCCACTCAGTAGGTTTTTCAAAACATAGGCGAGCACTGGGCTGCAGCTAAGCCCCCGAGTGAGAGGTTTGCTCTCCAGTCGATAGGATTTTCAAAAACATAGGCGAGCACTGGGCTGCAGCTAAGCCCCCGAGTGGGAGGTTTGCTCTGCACTGGGTAGGATTTTCAAAAACTTAGGTGAGCACTGGGCTGCAGTTAAGCCCCCGAGTGGGAGGTTTGCTCTCCACTCGGTAGAATTTTCAAAAACTTAGGCGAGCACTGGGCTGCAGCTAAGCCTTCGAATGGGAGGTTTGCTCTCCACTTGGTAAGATTTTTGCGGCATACCTCTGAAGGAGAAGGTAGCAGTCGACCTGCGCCTCGTCCTCCTTGCGGGTCGCATGTTGTATTTGTGGCGTAGCTCGGAAGGAGAAGGTAGCAGCCGACCTGCACCTCGTCCTCCTTGCGAAGCGCACGTTGTATTTGTGGCGTAGCTCGGAAGGAGAAGGTAGCAGTCGAACTGCGCCTCGCCCTCCTTGTGGAGCGCATGTTGTATTTGTGGCATAGCTCAGAAGGAGAAGGTAGCAGTCGACCTGCGCCTCGTCCTCCTTGCGGAGTGCATGTTGTATTTGTGGCATAGCTCGGAAGGAGAAGGTAGCAGTCGACCTGCGCCTCGTCCTCCTTGCGGAGCGCACATTGTATTTGTGGCGTAGCTCGGAAGGAGAAGGTAGTAGTCGACCTGCGCCTCGTCCTCCTTGCGGAGCGCACATTGTATTTATACTTAGGCGAGCACTAGGCTGCAGCTAAGCTCCCGAGTGGGAGGCTAGCTCCCTACTCGGCAGGATTTTGTTTAAACTTAGGCGAGTACTTGGACTGCAGCTAAGCTCCCGAGTGGGAGGCTGGCTCACCACTCGGTAGGATTTTGTTAAACTTAGGCGAGTACTTGGACTGCAGCTAAGCCTCCGAGTGGGAGGCTGGCTCGCCACTCGGTAGGATTTTGTTAAATTTAGGCGAAACGGATTCGCAGCTAAGCCCCCGAGTGGGAGACTGGCTCATCACTCGGCAAGGATTTTTTTACAAACTTAGGCAAAACGAATTCGCAGCTAAGCCACCCACTGGGGGATTGCTTTATGTGAACAAAAGTGACAACAATCGCTGGAAAAATTATAACACTCTTGTTTTTGATAAATAAACTACAGAAGTACTTTTATTACATCTCATCCGAGTGAATACTTAAGTTTAAAAGGGGCGGAGCAGCTCCGCGTTCCAAGCTCGGGGCTCGTCGATCTGGTGCTCGACATTGTAAAGGCGGTACGCCCCATTGTGGAGAACTTTGGTGACAATGAAGGGTCCTTCCCAGTAGGAACAAGCTTGTGTGGCTTCTGCTGATCCACTCGGAGAACTAAGTCTCCCTCTTGGAAGGCTCGACTCTTCACGTTTTTGGCATGGAAGCGACGCAAGTCCTGCTGATAAATGGTCGATCGGATCAAGGCCATCTCTCTTTCTTCTTCTAGAAGGTCGACTGCGTCCTGTCGGGCTTGCTCTGCTTCAGCTTCAGTGTAAAGTTTGACTCGAGGTGCGTTGTGAAGTAGGTCACTCGGCAAGACTGCTTCAGCTCCGTAGACCAAGAAGAACGGAGTTCTCCCAGTCGACCGATTAGGTGTGGTCCTTAATCCCCAAAGTACTGACGGAAGTTCGTCGACCCATGCATCAGCTGCGTGCTTGAGATCACGCATTAGTCGAGGTTTCAGCCCTTTGAGAATTAAACCATTTCCTCGTTCTGCCTGTCCATTCGACTGGGGGTGAGCAACTGAAGCATATTCGACTCGTGTGCCCTGAGACGTGCAGAAGGCTCTGAATTCCTCGGAATCGAAGTTCGACCCATTATCAGTGATGATGCTATGGGGAACTCCATATCTGAATATCAACTCCCTGATGAAGCTGACAGTAGTGCCGGCATCAAGATTCTTGATGGGTTTAGCTTCAATCCACTTAGTGAACTTGTCGACTGCTACCAGCACATGGGTGAAGCCGCTTCTGCCTGTTCTCAATGGTCCAACCATATCCAATCCCCATACAGTGAAATGCCAGACGAGTGGGATGGTCTTCAAGGCTGAGGTGGGCTTGTGTGACATATTGCAGTAAAATTGACATCCTTCACACTTGTCGACTATCTCCTTTGCCATTTCATTTGCTCTTGGCCAGTAAAATCCCGCTCGGTATGCTTTAGCCACAATGGTCCGAGAGGACGCATGATGGCCACAGGTCCCCGAGTGGATATCGTCAAGGATTATCCGACCTTCTTCTGGTGGTATACACTTCTGACCGACTCCAGTCACGCTTTCTCTGTACAACTGTCCCTTTATCACGGTAAAGGCTTTGGATCGGTGGACGATCTGTCGAGCCTCTTCTTCATCCTCTGAGAGCTCTTTCCTTAAGATATACATGATGTATGGCACTGTCTAGTCGGGAGTGATGACCAATGCTTCCATGATCAGGTCGACCACCGCCGGAACTTCTACTTCAGTCGCATCTGTGACACTTTTTGGCTGCAGAGCTTCTTTGGTAAAAGGATCTTCCTGAACTGATGGAGTATGGATATGTTCCAGGAACACATCACTGGGAATGCCCTCTCTCTTGGAACCTATCTTTGCCAAATCATCAGCCGCTTGATTCTTCAGTCGGGGTATATGATGGAGCTCTAACCCTTCAAATTTCTTCTCCAGCTTTCTTACCTCATTGCAGTAACCAGTCATGGCTGGGCTTCTAACATCCCACTCCTTCATCACCTGATTAACCACCATATCTAAGTCGCCATAAACCATAAGGCGACGGACGCCGAGTGAAATGGCCATGCGCAACCCATAAAAAAGTGCTTCATATTCTGCTTCATTGTTGGAGGAATCAAAGTGGATCTGGAGCACATATCTAAGCTTATCTCCTTGGGGGGAAACTAATACTACCCCAGCACCGGAACCATTCAACATCTTAGAACCGTCAAAGAACATGGTCCAGTGCTCCGAGTGAACTTGAGTCGGTTGTTGTTGTTCGATCCACTCGGCGATGAAATCTGCTACTGCTTGGGACTTAATGGCTTTCTTTGCCTCAAACTTGATATCAAGGGGAAGGAGTTCAATCGCCCACTTTGCCACTCGACCAGTTGCATCTCTGTTGTGCAGAATCTCTGACAATGGGGCGTCGCTGACGACTGTAATAGAGTGATCAGAGAAATAATGAGCAACCTTCTTCGTGGTCATGTAAATCCCATATACAAGCTTCTGATAATGAGGGTATCTTTGCTTCGATGGGGTCAACATTTCGGAAAGATAATATATTGGGCGCTGAACTTTGAAGGATTTCCCTTCTTCTTCCCGCTCGACCGTAAGTACTGTACTGACGACTTGTCCTGTGGCTGCAATGTAAAGCAATAGAGGCTCTTTGCTAATTGGAGCAGCAAGCACCGGTTGGGTGGAGAGTAGATCTTTTAGCTCTGCAAATGTTGTGTCAGCTTCTGGAGTCCACTCGAACTTGTCTGACTTCTTCATCAGTCGGTAAAGAGGCAATGCCTTTTCACCAAGGCGAGAGATGAATCGACTTAACGCGGCCAAGCATCCAGTAAGCTTATAGACATCATGCACACGCACGGGGCGTTTCATTCGGAGTATAGTGCCAACTTTTTCTGGGTTGGCGTCGATTCCTCACTCGAAAACGAGAAAACCGAGTAACTTTCCGCCAGGAACTCCGAATGTGCACTTTGATGGATTAAGCTTGATATCATACCTCCTAAGATTGGCAAATGTTTCAGCGAGGTCAGTCAACAGGTCGGAACCCTTCCGTGATTTGACCACAATATCATCCATGTACGCTTCCATGTTCCGACAGATTCGAGTGAGTAAACACTTCTGAATCATCCTCATGAACGTGGCTCCGGCATTCTTGAGGCCGAATGGCATGGTGACATAGCAGAAGCACCCGAATGGGGTGCTGAAAGCTGTTTTGATCTCGTCGGGTCCATACAGACGGATCTGATGATAACCGGAATAGGCGTCTAGAAAAGACAGGCGCTCACATCCCGTAGTCGAGTCGACTATTTGGTCGATGCGGGGGGGGGAGGAAAATGATCTTTCAGGCAGGCCCGATTGATATGTTTGAAATCAATGCACATGCGAATTGACTTGTCCTTCTTGGGGACCATGACAACATTGGCGAGCCACTCGGAGTGGTAAATTTCTCGGATAAACTCTGCTGCCAGGAGCCGAGCCACCTCCTCGCCAATGGCCTTTCTCTTCTGGATGGAGGATCGTAGAAGATGTTCTTTGACAGGTTTCGCTTTTGAGTCGACTCGTAAACGATGCTCAGCCAGCCCCCTGGGAACACCCGGCATGTCAGCAGGCTTCCATGCGAAGATGTCCCAGTTCTCACGGAGGAACTGGATGAGCGCTTCTTCCTATCTAGAGTTGAGTGTTGTGGAGATATGAGTCGGAGCAGCACTGGGGTCGGTCGGGTGAATGTGAATGGGTTTCGTTTCACTAGACGACTGGAACGCTGACTCCGTGGCGGGCTTCTTGGCCCGCAACAAATCACTCGGATCTGCATTTTTCTGATATTCCTGCAACTCCACCACTGTTATCTGAGCATCAGCAATCTTTGAGCCTTTCTGAAAGCACTCTTCTGCCTTTTTCCGATTGCCAATGATGGTGATCACGCCTTTGGGACCAGGCATCTTAAATTTGAGATACACATAACATGGTCGAGCCATGAATCGTGCGTAAGCTGGCCTGCCCAAAATAGCATGGTAAGCACTCTGGAAGTCCACAACTTCAAATGTTAACTTTTCCATGCGGAAATGCTTTGAATCGCCGAAAACCACATCAAGAGCAATTTGGCCGAGTGACTCTGCCTTCTTCCCAGGAATGACTCCATGGAAACTCATGTTGCTGGAACTGAGTCTGGACATCGGAATGCCCATTCCCTTCAGCGTCTCTGCATACAATATATTCAGTCCGCTGCCGCCATCCATCAAAACCTTAGTCAGTCGAGTGCCATCGACGACTGGGTCGACCACCAAAGCTTGCCTCCTAGGGGTGGCTAAGTGTGTCGGATGATCAGACTGGTCGAACATGATGGCGGTCTGAGACCATTTCAAGTAACTGGGTGTCGCCGGAGCAACCATATTCACCTCACGGTTGATAACTTTCAGACGACTTTTGCTCTCAACATCAGCAAAAATCATCAGGGTCGAATTGACATGGGGGTATCCTTCATCACTGTCCTCTTTGTCCTCAACCTTGTCCGACTCCTTTTCTTTATCCTTGGGGTGTTTCCCTTGAAACTGCTGGATCAAGAGCCGGCACTGGCGAGTGGTATGTTTCGGGTAAATGAAGTTACCCTCTTCATCTTTCTTCGTGTGGATGTGGCATGGCAAATCCATCACATCGTTCCCTTCCTTGTCCTTCACCTTCTTGGGGTTCCAAGATCCTTTGGGCTTCCCTTTAAACTTGCCCTAAGTCACGGCCAAGGATTCTCCGGGAGCAGGTGCCTCGGCTTTCCGCTTCTGCTTCTGACTGGAGTTTCCCTTTTCCGACTGGCTCGGCTTGTACTTGCCACTCCGGAGCCGATCTTCTTCTTCACCATTGGCATATTTGGTGGCAATCTCCATCATTCGACTCAGGGTCATGTCTTCGGTCCGACCAAACTTCAAACTTAACTCCCTGTTCTTAACACCTTCCTTGAAGGCACAGACTGCTTGGTGATCAGATACGTTTTCCACCGTATGATGCAATGTGATCCACCTCTGGATGTAATCTCTCAAGGTCTCATTCGAATTTTGCACGCAAACTTGCAGTTCTGTCAAACGTGCTGGTCGCTTGCAAGTTCCCTCAAATGTCCTGACAAACACTCGGGCAAGATCTTCCCAAGAGTAAATGCTGCTAGGCACCAACTGATTCAGCCAGGCTCTGGCCGAGCCCTCCAACATAAGCGGTAGGTGTTTCATGGCCACCTCATCATTGCCACCGCCAATCTGAACAGCCACTCGGTAGTCCTCAAGCCAAGTATCGGGCTTGGACTCACCAGTGAACTTACGCACCCTAGTCACCCACCTGAAGTTGGGAGGAATCACTGCGGCTCTGATGGCTCTGCTAAAACACTCTGGTCCTGAAACATGAACTCTGCTGTTGGTGGGCACATCTCTGTCATGGCCTTCTCGGTGAGCTCTGTTCCGGTCGACTAAGCCATGAACGATAATGGATCTCGCATCAAAGCCTGGTTCTCTGGGATCGACTGGAACCCTTCACCCAGCACTGTGCTGGCGTCTATCTTCTGGCTGTCGAGGGGTGTAAGACCCACCCCTTGGGGGAGGAGTGGGCACTTGACGCCGACCATCGCCGCGGGGGCGATCTTGGGCTATGGGCGGACTGGACTGTATTTGCAGCGGCGGATCGACTGTGAATCCTATTACGCGACTGCGATACGGCTGAATTCTAATCTCCTGCTGCCCGGAGCAAATCTCTAATCTGCATCAAGCCTCTGCCAGCCTCTGACTGAGAGGGCTGAATCGACTCCGCTATACGGGCTGCAGCTGCTAGATTCTGAATTGGGGTTCGATATACCTGAGTTGGCGGCGGAAAGAGTTGACGTCGACTGGAGTCTGGTACTTGTTGCCGCGCACGCTCGTCGAGTGCTCGCTGGAGGTTCTCTATTCGAGTGCGCTCAGCCAAGTTGGCCAAACGCGCATCCTCCAAGGCACGGGCCTCGGGGGTTTCTCCTACGATAGGAGTATGCAGAGCATCCATGTTCCGGCGGCGAAGATCTTCCCTTTGCAGCGAAGTGAGTGGCTCGGCTTGATACTCCTCATGGACCTGAGCTGGGTCACCTCCGCCATCCGCTCCGCCGGTGCGGGGGAAGCCGGGAGGACGACGAGGCCCATTGACCATTAGGACCTCCGCCACTGGATCACTGCTATCGCACTCGGATGCAGTCTCTACGGAGCCAGTCGACAGATCGAATAGGCCGTAGAGAGACTCGTCGGGCTCGATCACCGCGACTTGGGGGTGGCCGACTAGCGGGCCACTGCGTGTCTCACCCACCGCTGAAGCCTCGATCGACCGGAGCACTTGCGCTGGTGGGAGACAGGGAGGGAAGATGACGTAGGAGTCGACCGATACGGGGACGACGGTTGCCGCAGCAGGACGCCGCGGACACACGCGCGAAAGTGTGTCGTGCCGCGGACTGGAAGCGCGTCGATGTCGAGTGGAGCCTCCTGGATCCAAGCGGAGTCGTCGGCGATGAACGTGAGTGTGCCGAGACGGATCTCGCAGCCCTCAACCAAAACTCCGCCAGAAACCATGGTGAAGGCGATCGTAACAATTGCAACTTCTCCAATAAGTAGCTAAGACACCTGCCCCACGATGGGCGCCAACTGTTGTGGTTCTAAGCCTGACAGTAGAATAGGGGGGTAGGTATGGAGAGGCAAGATCCTATCTATGGAGTAGTTGTATACGCAAGGGATTTACGAGGAAGTAACAGCCCTACGTCTCGGAGCCCGCAGGCAGTCGACTGGATTATATGCGTATGAGTAACAGGGGTGCGAACCCTTTACACTGAGGAGGGGGGTGGCTTATATAGTGTCTTCCAGACCCCTCCGGCCCTCAGTTATGCGGGGTTTAAAGTACATTAAGGCCTGGCGTTATTGGTAATGCCTTACATCAAGTGTCATCATGACCATAAAGACTACTTAATTACATACCGTTTGGGTACAGAGTGACTCTTGAACTCCTGGTGGTCGAGTGAGGCTTCATGGTCGAGTGTCTTCGAGTCCGTCGAGTGGAATCCCTCCAGGTCGACTGGAAGGCAGTTTCTTCTAGAGATGTCCTTGGGGAGAGTATCTTTGGACAGGTCCATGACCCTACCCTAGGTACATGGCTTCATCATGGAGTATCTAGGTGACATTAGGGTTTTGGTTGATTTGTGTCTTATGGTGTTATTCTAGTAAGAACTCTTGAATAGATTGATCCGAAAGAATAACTTTGAGGTGGTTTCGTACCCTAGCATAATCTCTTTGTTTGTTCTCCACTATTAGTGGCTTTCGAGTGACTCTTTGTTGCATGTTGAGGAATTGTTATATGATCTATCTATGTTATTATTGTTGAGAGAACTTGCACTAGTGAAAGTATGAACCCTAAGCCTTGTTTCCTACCATTGCAATACCGTTTATGCTCACTTTTATCATTAGTTACCTTGCTGTTTTTATATTTTCAGATTACAAAAACCTATATCTACTATCCATATTGCACTTGTATCACCATCTCTTCGCCGAACTAGTGCACCTATACAATTTACCATTGTATTGGGTGTGTTGGGGACACAAGAGACTCTTTGTTATTTGGTTGCAGGGTTGTTTGAGAGAGACCATCTTCATCCTACGTCTCCCACGGATTTATAAACCTTAGGTCATCCACTTGAGGGAAATTTGCTACTGTCCTACAAACCTCTGCACTTGGAGGCCCAACAACGTCTACAAGAAGAAGGTTGTGTAGTAGACATCACCGGGTAAGACTGTCAAGTCTTTACTTTCAATTATATACTCAATTGTTGTACTCACCTTATATTGTGTTTCATTCATAGGGCTATGGCAAAGCCCAGCAAGAAAATGAAGGTGACAAAAACCACTTCAAACCCCTCTGAGCCAGAGCAGCAGTCCACAGAGACCTCTCATCAAGCCCCTGAAGCCACCATCGATGAACCGCCACTGGTCGATCACAACATTGATATGGACCAGATGGATGTTGATCCAGCTATCACCAATCCGCCAAGCCCCACTAAGCTGCCAAGCCCTATCAAGCCCACCGAAGAAAAGGCTGATGACGTTGTCATTACTGGGCATGGTTATACAGAGCCAGGCAACCCCACTGTCTTATCAAAGCACAACGCTAAGGAAGAAATTTGTGTTGCTCATAAAGGCAAATGGTCATCCAATCTAGAGAGCTATGCCCACTTCAGTGCCCAAGAGATCCACTCTGGGTACTTGAACCGCCTGTACACAAGCCGTGACTTTGAAGCCGACTTAGTAAACTTGATGAAGGAGTGCTTTGAGGTAAGCACTACAGCTCTCTTCATATGAATACACTTCCATTAGCCACCAAGTGTACTGGACATGATAGAATAGAATGTGTTGTAGACTTTAAATAGCTTTGTAGATCAAATCTTGTAGCCCCCAAGGGCCGGCCAAGGGCCGACTTATACTTTCAAGATAAATCGGGACTTCCAATAATAATATTTCAATTTTTCACATGTAGCTCCCAAGGACCGGCTTAATCTGTCAAGATGAGCCAGGACTTTGAATGTTAATGAGTAAATTTCGCATCAGAAACCCTGAAGGGTCGGCTTAATCTGTCAAGATAAGCTAGGTCACATTACCATATGTGTCCATAAAATTCAAGCATATAGCCCCCATGAACCGGCTATAGCCACCATACCTTAAACGGGTCATCATAAAACTGTCTTCAAAAAAGTGCAATACTCA
Organism: Triticum timopheevii; assembly: GCA_963921465.1. Lineage (NCBI taxonomy): Eukaryota > Viridiplantae > Streptophyta > Magnoliopsida > Poales > Poaceae > Triticum > Triticum timopheevii. The sequence continues at coordinate 304,735,041 of OY997270.1, forward strand.
TTAGCCCCCAAGTGCCAAGTAAAATACTTGTATTGTGCTTGGGACTTTTAAATAAGATGACTTTAACCCAGATATCATTTATATCTTGCAGGCTCAACTCACTGTCAAAGACTCCCAAGTTGCTGGTCTTCAAGAAAACATCAAGTCTCAGGAATCTGAAACCTCCAAGGCTAGAATAGAATTGACCACCGCCTTGGTAGAGATAGAAAAGCTGAAGAAAGACTTCAAAGCTGACTAGGCAGGCTGGGAGACAGAGAAATCAGCTCTTTGAAAATAGCGGAAGATGCCAAAGCAGATCTTAACCCCATGGCTGAAGATCTGGCCAGTTTAAAACATCAAATAAATGTCATGACTGCTGCCATCTTCGGTAAGTAACTTCATCTTAAGTTGATACTACCAAAGCATTGCAAGAATCTTTCATTCGGCTTATAAATTTATTTATTGATACAGGCTTTAGGATTGCCCACCTCGGCTCAGATATGCGCAAGAAGCTGAAAGCCGCCTACACAGTTGTAGAGCAATTATATACTGGCGCACAACGAGCCATTTGCACAGCTGCGCATAAGAAACAACCGCCAAACCTCATCAAGGATACACTAGAGAAGCTATCTGTGCTGCCCCTGCAAATCGAGGAACTTAAGAAATTAGCTATGAGAGCCGGCGCACTCACCGCGCTAACCCGGGCTAAAGCGTGGCAACCAGATCTTGACCCGGCAGATTTGGCCAATGGTTTCCCCAGCGTGAAAGAGGACGGGTCTCCCTTCAGCACAGAGGACTTTGCTTCAATAGCAAGGGAAATTCATCCTCTAGCAAGCAAGCTAGCTAAAGATACCAACCTGTCACATTATCAGGCGGTTTACGACGCTGACAACAAGAAAATCAAGGCGCCAATCGATGATGCACAGGACCTTACTCCTCCAATCCGTAAGCACACTTTTGCTCCTAAAATTGATCCGTCAACACTTATTAGTGATGAAGTTGTATTTAGAGCTTTAACTGGGATCAACTGGGCAACCTCTGACTTCCAGCCAATGGGTGAAGAGGAGGAGGATGAACTGGCGCTGGATGACCCACAACCTTCAACTCACCAAGTCCAAGACTAGTGAGCCGCAGGCCGGCTTAACATCTGCCAGCTATGATACTTTGAAAAACTACTTATTCTTTTGGGTTGTCAGTTGCCTTGTAACAGGCTAGCTTTAAACAATTATCTATCATACCATCGCGCATGTTGATCTGCATAATACTGATGAATTGTTTTGATCTTCTTTGACGATCCAATGTTTATGCTCAAACTCATTATCAATTTTGTATAAGCACGTTGTCATAAACCCTGCATACAAACAGAGACAAGTGCCTTGGTGGTTTACCCCAAGGCGGGTCAAAAAAGCCCCATATAACAAGCCACTAGTGACTATAACATCCATAACCAGGGCTGCTTTATCAAAACCTCATATAATTATAACAAAATAAATATCATACGTGTGATACTTATGTGTATTGCCGGCTTAATAGGCCATATGCAATAAGGGCAACAATCCCAATACAGAGCGCAACACTCTATGTAATTTATTCACGCCGCCGGCTTACAACGCCTTAGATAGCAAAGGGTAACATCCCCCAAAATTTGAGAGTACAAGACTCCAAATATAATCATCATACACTGGCGACTTAACGTCCAAAGCCAGGCCGGGTTAATCAAAACACTAGATGTTATCAAATAAAGGTCCAAGCATCATGGCCTGAATCAAATTTCAACCATATATCAATATGGTACAAACAGAAACCACCAAAAAAGAATCAAAGGCAATGAAAAACAGAAGATCAAGGCATTTAAAGGCTGCCAAGCCTCAACATCAAGTGCTATTCAAGGGCTGCACAGCCACTAAGTTACTCCTTAATTCAACCACGTAAGCCGGGCCTCACATGACCAATCGCCGTTTTAACTTTGACAAGTTCAGGGTCTTTAAAAGATTAACCATCAAGAGTACAGCGAGTCATTCCAGGATTACCTGGTCGGAGTGGCAAGCATACAAAGGCAGGATAACCTGGATTTTTGGTGAATACACCTGGCGTCCAAGCCTATTACGAAGGACAACAAAGCTCTTGTTCATTTAACAAGAAGCCCCCAAGTAATATTTTGATCCAGGCGTTCAAGACGGATCAGTTGGGTAGTCACAGCTATGCTCAATGAGCGGGAAGCCCCCAAGTTTTTTGCAATCAAGGCCTACAAGCCGGATCAAAAGGGTTACCATAGCTATGCTCAATGAGTATGAAGCCCCCAAGTGACCTTATGAAGTAATAATAAAGACTCAGATTCTCAGAAATGAAATGATAGAGGCCCTGAATCATCAGGGATGTCGGCTTTATTATACTAATCATAATATATACATTAGTGAACATATGTACATCACGAGAGCCGGTGGCTCAGGTGTAATAAGGCCGAAGATGAGCAATATTCCATGGCCATGGGTCTCCTCCTCCGACATGCGTGAGTCGTTGTGGTCTCAAACATCGATAAGGTAGTATGACCCATTGTTCAGATTTTTGCTGACCACAAAAGGTCCTTCCCAAGGTGGGGATAGCTTGTGCATGTCAGTTTGATCCTGGATGAGCTGGAGCACCAAATCTCCTTCTTGAAAGGTTCTGGTTTTAACCCAGCGGCTTTAATAACGACGCAGATCTTGCTGGTAAACCGCCGAACAAGCTGCCGCAAGGTCACGCTCTTCATCCAACATGTCAATAGCATCCTGACGTGCCTTCTCATTATCAGCTTCAACATAAGCCGCCACACGAGGCGAGTCGTGACGTATGTCACTAGGGAGAACTGCTTATGCTCCGTAAACCATGAAGAAAGGCGTGTAACCCGTAGATCTGTTGGGGTGGTATTGATACTCCAAAGCACTGAGGGCATCTCTTCCACCCAACAACCCGGTATCCTCTGTAAAGGGACCATAAGCCGAGGCTTGATACCTCTCAAGATTTCTTGATTAGCTCGTTCAGCTTGACCATTAGACTGGGGGTGAGCCACTGACAATACATCAAGCCGGATATGCTCTTGTTGACAGAATTCTTTCATTGCCCCCTTAGACAGATTAGTACCATTATCAGTAATGATACTATCAGGATATCCGAAATGAAAGATCACCTTTTTGATGAATTGAACCGCCGTGGCTGCATCACATTTGCTGACTGGCTCAGCTTCAACCCACTTTGTAAACTTGTCTACAGCTACCAGGAGATGAGTCTTTTTATCCGTGGATCTTTTAAAAGGTCCAATCATATCTATCCCCCAGACTGCAAACGGCCAAGTAATTGGAATCATCCTCAATTCTTGAGCCGGCACATGAGGTCGTCTTGAAATTTTCTGACAATCATCACACTTACTGACCAGATCCTCTGCATCAGCATAAGCCGTCAGCCAATAAAACCCATGACGAAAAGCTTTAGCAATGAGAGATTTAGAGCCGGCGTGATGATCGCAATCTCCTTCATGAATCTCCCTTAGAATTTCACGGCCCTCCTCAGGAGAAATGCGTCATTGAAACACTCATGTAACACTGCATCTGTGGAGCTCATGATTGACAATAGTCATTGACTTAGACCTCTGGGTTATTTGCCTAGCCAAAGTTTCATCCTCAGGTAACTCGCCCGGTCATATAAGCCAAATATGGAATAGTCCAATCAGGGATGACATGGAGAGCCGCCACCAACTGTGCCTCTGGGTCAGGAACTGCTAAGAACTCCTCCTTAGGCAACTTAATTGATGGGTTATGCAAAACATCAAGGAAAACATTAGGGGGGACCAGCTTACGCTGAGACCCTAGCCGACTTAAAGCATCAGGAGCCTCATTTTTCCTGCAATGAACATGCTCCACTTGATAACCTTTGAAATGACCAGCAATAGCGTCAACCTCTCGGCGATAAGCCGCCATGAGTGGGTCCTTTGAATCCCAAGTTCCTGACACTTGCTGAGCCACCAAATCTGAGTCGCCAAAGCACCTTACCTAGCTTAGATTCATCTCTTTGGCTATCCGAAGACCATGGAGTAAGACTTCATACTCAGCTGCATTGTTAGTACAAGGGAACATCAACCTCAAAACATAACAAAATTTATCACCTCGTGGGGAAGTCAATATAACTCTAGCCCCCAAGCCTTCCAATTGCCTGGATCCATCAAAATGAATAGTTCAATATGTATTGTCCATCTTATCCTCAGGCATCTGCAGCTCTGTCCAATCACTGATAAATTCCACAAGCGCCTGAGACTTTATAACCGTCCAAGGCACATACTTCAAGCCATGGGGTCCAAGCTCAATGGCCCACTTAGCTACCCGACATGTGGCTTCTCTATTTCGAATAATATCCCCCAATGGAGCAGAACTAACCACAGTGATGGGATGACCAAGGAAATATTGCTTCAACTTGCGCTGGCCATGAACACGCCCTAAACCAATTTCTACCAATGTGGGTATCTCTACTTAGATTCAATGAGCACCTCACTAACATAATAAACCAACCTTTGAACTGGATACTCCTTGCCTAACTCCTTCCTTTCAACCACAACTGCCACACTAACAGCTTTGTTGTTTGCAGCCACATATAAAAGAAAGGGCTCCTTCTCCATAGGAGCTGCAAGAACCGGCGGCTCGGTCAGCTGTTTCTTAAGCGCCTCAAACGCCTCATTAGCAGCATCGCTACAGACAAAGTCATCTGTCTTCTTCATGATTTGATACAAAGGGATAGCCTTATCTCCCAGGCGGCTTATAAATCGGCACAAAGCCACAATACGACCCGCCAAACGCTGGACGTCATTGATACACACGGGCTTAGCCAAAGAAGTGATAGTCTTGATTTTCTCCGGGTTAGCTTCAATGCCCCTCTCCGAAACCAGGAAATCCAATAACTTGCCTGCTGGCACGCCAAAGACACACTTGGTCGGGTTAAGCATCATTTTATAGACCCGGAGATTGTCAAAGGTCTCTTTCAGATCATCTGTCAAGGTCTTCGTCTTCCTGGATTTCACAACAATATCATCCACATAAGCGTGTACATTGCGCCCAATCTGGCGATGGAGGCAATTCTAAACACACTATTGGTAAGTTGCCTGGGCACTCTTGAGCCCAAAAGGCATAGACACATAGCAGAAGGATCCAAAGGGGGTGATGAAAGTTGTCTTCTCCTGGTCCTTAACTGCCTTCTCGATCTGATGATAACCAGAATAAGCATCCAAAAAGCTCAAACACTCACAACCCTCCGTAGCATCAATATTCTAATCAATACGAGGGAGAGAAAAAGTATCAGTCGGATAGGCCTTGTTAAGGTCTGTATAATCCACACACATACGCCAAGTGCCATTTTTCTTAAGTACCAGCACTAGGTTAGCCAACCACTCAGGATGAAAAACTTCAATGATGAACCCTGTCGCCAAGAGCCGGCCCACCACTTCACCAATCTCCTTGCGCCTCTCCTCATTAAAATGACGAAGAAACTGTTTGACCGGCTTAAACTTTGGATCCGCATTAAGGGTGTGCTCAGCGAGTTCCCTTAGTACACCTGGCTTGTCAGAAGGCTTCCATGCAAAGATGTCCCGGTTCTCACGGATGAACTCGATGAGCACGCTTTCCTATTTCAGATCAATACTAGCACTAATGCTGAACTGCTTGGACGAGTCGCCAGGAACAAAACCAATCATCTTAGTGTCATCTGCCGATTTAAACTTCAACATGGGGTCATTCTCTATAGTTGGCTTCTTCAGAGGCGTCATATCCACCAGGTCAACATTATCTTTATAAAACTTCAACTCTTTAGTGGCACAGGCCGACTCAGCATACGCATCATCCCCTTCTTCACAGTCCAAAGCAATCTTCCTATTGCCATGCACCATGATGGTGCCCTTATGACCCGGCATTTTAAGCTGCAAATAAACATAACACGGCCGTGCCATAAACTTGGCGTAAGCAGGCCGTCCAAATAAAGCATGATACAGGCTTTTGATCTTAACCACCTCAAAGGCCAATTTCTCAGCTCTGAAATCATGGTCATCTCCAAAAGCTACCTCTAGCGTTATCTTACCCACTGGATACACCGACTTACCAGGAACCACCCCATGGAAAACAGTAGAAGACGCCTTAAGATCTTTGTCAGTTAAATTCATACGACGAAAAGTCTCATAGTAAAGGATATTGATACTGCTACCCCCATCCATGAGCACCTTTCTAAGCTTATACCCTCCTACCTGAGGAGCAACCACCAATGCCAACTGACCTGGATTGTCAACCCGGGGCGGGTGATCTTCCCGGCTCCATACAATATGCTGCTCAAACCACCTCAAATAATGAGGTACTACCGGCTCAACTGAGTTCACCGCCCTCTTATGGATTTTCTGGTCTCGCTTGCACAGGCTTGTGGTGAACACATGATATTGACCACTATTCAGCTGTCTTGGATTGCTTTGATAACTAGACTGCTACTGCTGGTTCCCTTGGCCAGATTGCTGATTGAAACCACCTTGATTACCTTGGCCCTGAAAGCCAGAGCTTGAACCGCCACCTCCAAAACCAGATCCATGAGAGCCAGAACCTGAATTGCCATGCGGGCCATGATTGTTCTGGAAAAAACTAGAATTTCTATACCCCCTCATGATGAAGCAATCCTTCCACAGATGGCAGATCGGCTTATCCTAGGTCCCGTGCTTCGGACACGGCTGATTCATCATGGCCTCAAGGTTGAATTTCGTCCCTCCAAACTAGGGCGCCTGTGTTTTCCCCTTGAGACGCTGGTTATTACTCTGCGTGTTGGTATTATCCACAAAGTCTAAACCGATGTCCGCCTTCCATTTACCATTACCCCCTTGACCCGCCATGTTGTGATGTCCCTTTGCATTGCCACTCTTCTTCCCCTTCCCAGTCTTTTCCTCATCAGACTCATGATCCTTAGTGCTATCAGAGTCGGCATACTTGACGAGAGCCGCCATGAGCTCCCCCATATCATTGCAATTACTCTTAAGCCTCCCCAATCTCTACTTAAGGGGAAGGAAATGACAATTCTTCTCTAACATCAGGACTGCCGAACTAGCGTTGATACTGTCCGATGAGTGTATAACAGGTGAGATCCAACGCACCCAATTGGTTGTTGACTCGCCTTCACCCTGGACACAAGAATCCAAATCCAGAATTGACATAGGCTACTTGCATGTGTCTTTAAGATTTTGAATAACTCGCCTTTTTAGCTCTGCCCATGATCCAATGGAGTTAGCTGGCAGCCCTTTCAACCAAGTACGAGCCGACCCATCCAACATCATGGTGAAATACTTGGCACATGCAGCATCACTGACATCCAGCAACTCCATAGCCATCTCATAGCTCTCAATCCAGGCCTCTGGGGGCTGATCCGCCATATAGTTAGGCACCTTACGAGGGCCCTTGAAATCCTTAGGCAAGCGCTCATTGCATAGAGCCGGCACTAAACATGGTATGCCCAAGGTTCTAGAGGTCACACCTACCCCCACAGATGTCGAAGGATAAACCGGAGATTGTTGTTGAGCCGCCAACTGAGCCGCCAGCTCCGCCTCACGTAGCGCTCTGCCCTGGTCCACCAAAGCCTGAGCATCATTACCAGCATGCGGCGGGTTAGGCCTACGAGGCTGATTGTGGTGCCGCCCACTTCTTGACATAGCCGGTTCATCAATGTGCCTGCTATAACTCCGGCTTGGACATGGTGTTGAATGGATACGATCGTGACTATATGAATAAGCCGCCTGTTGAGCCACAACCATCTGAAGTAGTTCTCTGGCTCTCCGTATTTCCATTACCGCTAGTGACTCATCCTGAACCGGGAGAGCCGTCAGTCGAGTAGCCGCAGCTATCATGTTATCCAAAGGATTAGAAAAATGACCTTGAGGCGTCAGAACATGCTGAGGAGGCGTCAAATTCAAATGTGAGGGGTTTGCAACATGAGCTTGAACCGGTTCTCCAGCCGCCGGCGCCTCAATGGCCTGATCCACACCGAGCGGGTTACTGGTTCCTGCCCCAGGCGTGTTGAAAAGGTTTCTCCATCGTAAACCGAGGGTAATCGACTCACATGCCTTCTGTTAAAGGCAGTGTTTGATGTGTCCTGGTCCAAGCTTAAACGAAAGCTCTCTGCCTGAAGCCATTCTGCCTTCCTCTGCAAGGTGGCTCGCTCCATTATCATCCGAGTGGTCTACGCATTTAGATCCTCCTTGGCTTGGGCTATATCGTCATGTAACTTTTGAACATCCGCCTTATGCTGAGTTTGGTTCGCCGGGTTTACCTCCGTCGTTAACAAGGTTACCAGGGCATCCAATAGATCAGATAAAACTTGAGCCGGCGTGCTACTCTCCCATCTTGGGGAGGGCTATCTTCATCAACATCTTCACAGCACCAACTCCTCTCAAACCCTAGTTCATCTCTGGTGTTCAATCTTTGTATCAAAACTATAGATTGGTGCTTGTGGGTGACTAGTAGTGTTGATTACATCTTGTAGTTGATTACTATATGGTTTATTTGGTGCATGATTATATGTCCAGATCCATTAGCTATTTAATACCCCTCTGATCTTGAGCATGTTTATCATGTATGAGTAGTCACTTTCGTTCTTGAGGTCACGGGAGAAATCATGTTGCAAGTAATCATGTGAACTTGATATGTGTTCGATATTTTGATGGTATGTATGTTGCCATTCTCTTAGTGGTGTCATGTCAGGACCCCGACTCAATGCCACATAGATCTAGCATGTAACACCTCATCTCACTTTGCGGCCTCACGCACGGTATCCCCACGGGTGTCGCCTTACCTTTGCCCGGGACCGTTTGCGCCTTTTGGCACACGTATATGATAGTGTCGCTAGCATCTATATGATAAGGAGCCCGGGCTGACATGGCTAGTCGTAAACCCAAAGTGGCACAAACTTACAGGGACAGGCATCCATGACCCAGCATCGAACGTGTCGGTCATCAGCGAGTGAATCCAGGCTGTAGCACTGGGCTAGCAGGACTCCGGTGAACCAAGCTGTAGCGGGCTAACAGGACTCCGGTATTCATCGCGTGACATTTCCCCGAAGGGACAGACACAGGAACGAAGAAGGACACATGCCGGCCAGCCTAAGTGTTCCGGAGCAGTAGCAAGCTACCATGGCTCGGTGGAAACACTAGGAGACATTTCCCGGTAAGAGAGGCTACTAAAGATAAACAACTAGATAGTCAGATCCCACACATACCAAGCATTTCAATAACATACACACAATATGCTCGATATGTGCAAATACAACATGGCATCACAACATGACTCTACGACTCAAGTATTTTATTCAATAGGCTCCGAGGAGCGAGATATTACAAACATGGGTCTCACGACCCAACATTCAGAGCATACAAGTCAAGCACAAGCGGAAGCTTAACATGTCTGAGTACAGACATCTACAAATGAAAAAGGCTTGAAAGCCTGACTATCTACCAGATCCTACCGAGGGCACAAGATCGTAGCTGAGGTATCAAGCTAAACATCGAAGTCCACGCGGAACTACTAACGAGACTGAAGTCTCTCTGCAAAAACATAAAATGGGTAAACGTGAGTACAAATGTACCCAGCAAGACTTACATCAGAACTAACTACATATGCATCATTATCAACAAAGGGGATGGTGGGGTTTAACTGCAGCAAGCCAGCTTTGACTCAGTGGCTATCCTAAACAGCGACTGCAAGTAACTCTTTTGAGGTGGCGCACACGAGTCCACATATTCACCAACCAATACACCACTATGGATCTGCTCCCGTCTCCCTACGAGAACGCCATCCATAGCACTCACGCTTATCTTGCGTATTTTAAAGTATCCACTTTCACTTGTCTATGAACTGTTATAGGCAACCTAGAAGTCCTTTACCGCGGACACGGCTATTCGAATAGATGATGTTAACCCTGCAGGGGTGTACTTCTTCACACATGCTCTCACCACTTACCGCCGTTCAGCCCCAAACGATGTGTACAGGGTTCCGTGACTCCAAACGGGCGCCCGGTATACCCGGCCACGTGCCTACCGCATCACAGCCCACCCCTCCGATCAGCGCTGCCCACGGCCTCCAGCATACTACAAACACCAGAAACTACTTGCAACTCCTGGACAGAGGACAAGGGTGATTAAGAAGCCGAGAGGGTCCATTGGTTTCGGGCCCAATGCGTGGTAGTAACTGTATCATGGATCACAAACATAGAACTCAGTTCCTGAGGACGGCTGCAATGATACAACCCACCATGTACTCCTACATGGCCTCTCACCGCTACCTTTACCAAATCGTTTTCACACTCTTTGCTCACACACACAGTAGGACATGTTCACACACCTCTGATTCATCCTCGATGAATCAGACCCGACTCAACTCTAAGCAGTAGCAAGCATGACAAACAAGCATGTATGAGTAGGCACAACAGGGCTCAAACAACTCATACTCATGCTAGTGGATTTCATCTATTTACTGTGGAATGACAGGTCATGCAAAGCATAAAGGGGTTCAGCTACCGCAGCAAGTAACAGATGAATTGTTGTTGTCCTAATGCAGTAAAAGAGAGCAGGAGCGAGAGAGTGGGATTGTATCGGAATGAACAAGGGGGTTTTGCTTGCCTGGCACTTCCGAAGATAATATAGCTCTTCATCAGTGTCATCGATCTCATCGTCGAAATCACGTCTATCGAGAAGGGACAAATACCGGCAACAGAGAAGAAACACAATCAATGCAATGCACAATATGATGCATGGTCATGACATGGTAAAATGAGTGTGTTGGGCTAATGCAACTACAACCAGATGGGTTTGAGCTATTTTGAACCAAAGATTCAAAGTTCAAACACATTTGTGATCTTAAATAGTGCTTTATCATGTTTTGCACTAAACAGCAAGTTAACTTGCTTAAACATGCATGGAACTGGTAAAGATGGATAGATTGGATTTTTCTGATCATTTTTCATATATAAATCATTGCATTTGGAGTTACAGATTAATTTCTATGAGTTTTTGAAGTTTGCAAGATTTTCTGGAATTTCCTGTATTAAAATAAATCCAGAAAATAGCTTATTGCGTCGGCATGACATCAGTGTGACATCAGCAGGTCAGCACGCCAGGTCCAGGTCAAACCTGACTAGTGGGACCCATACGTCAGTGTCTCAGGCTGGTTTAGGTGGATGACAAGTGGGACCGGTCAACGGCCACGTCAGCAAAGTCAATATGACATGTGGGGCCAGTCAACAGCCATGTCAGCGCGGTCAAAGCTGACGGGTGGGGCCCATGTGGTTAGTTAAGCTTAAAAAGAGAATAAACTAAGATTAATTAAGGGTGTGGGGCCCATATGTCAGGGAGAGGGGGCTTAATTAGCAGGGTCATTAGTGGCAAATGATGGCCACGTCATCAGTCGCCGGAGTGTCGCCGGCGACGACCACGGCCGACGGCGGAGATGCATCGTGTGCTTGCTACGGAGCACCATTCGACGCGTGGTTTGCTCCTACGGGTTCCTGGGAGTGAGACGCATCCAAAGCAACAAGCGGCAGTAGCTGGGGTGGCCGGAGCTGACGGCGGCGAGCTCTTTTGCGGCCGCCGGAGTTCGGCAATGGCGGGTTAGGTGATGCGGGGAGCTAGGGGAGGCGTTGGTGTGTGCTACGTGCTCCTGGTGAGGTTTGGAGCACGGTGGTGTGCCCGGCTTTGAGCCACGGTGGCTCTGTCCACGACGGCGACGAGGCACGACGGCGGCGAGCTCTCGGGTCCGGCGGAAACAACGGCTAGAGCGACCAAACGGCATGGGAAGAAGAGGGGAATGGGTCAGCGGCTCACCGCGAGTCCAACGAGCGCGAGGGCGAGGTCGGGGATGCTCCGTGGGCGGCGAATCAAGCGACGGCGGCCGTCGGTGCAGAGGACGAAGATGGCGTCGATGACGGCGCTCTAGGGCGTCCGACGTCTTGTGGCTCGATGGTAAGGACGGGGACGTCACGGCAGAGCTCGGGGGCGCGTCGGAGAGGCGAGGGGGAGGCGGTGGCTGCGGTGGTGGCGAACGGCGGCGATGAACCCGTTCGGGTAGCTAGGGATCGACGAAGGAGAGGGCAGGGGGAGAGCGAGAGGGTGCAGCGAGTGAGGGGAGAGGCAGAGGGGGCTGCGGGGCGTCTCCAGACGCGTCGGGGGCGCCTCGGTGGCAAGCATGAGGTGGAGCTCGGGCGCGCGCGCTGTCGACAAGCCTCTGCCTACTGGCAGAGGTTGAAGATAGCCGCTTTAGGCCACTGGGCTGGGCCGCCAGCTGGAGTTGGGCCAGGTGGGCTGCCAGGTGGGCATCAGGTAAGAGGCCCAGGTGCGTCTCTCTCTCTCTCTCTCTCTCTCTCTCTCTCTCTCTCTTTTATTTTAGTTTTTTCTATTTCTGTTTTTTTTGGTTTAGTAATAAAGCTAAACCATTTCATAAAATCCTGGAAATAATTATGGGTGCTTTCTGAATTATTCCAGTGACCCTCAACAATTTCCAACATTTTTGGAGCATCTAAAATATATATAGCATTTAAATAGCCCCAATTCAAATATGTTTGAATTAATTCAAAGTCCAAATATGTCCTGCAAAAATGTAAACCATTTTTGGTAGATGCTTCCACCTTGATCCAGAAATGATGAACATTTTTAAAGGGCATTTTGAAATCATTGAAAAATATTTTGGTTGAACCTATTTGAATTCCTCTTTGATGCTAGGGTTTGAACAATCCCCATTTCAGGATTAAATGAAGTTTAAACATGATGCAACACTCTAATGCATGCACTAGGCATTGTTAGAACTAGGGATGTGACAGCTCACCCCTACTAAACAAGAATCTCGTCCCGAGATTCAAGACGTGAGGTAAGAAGACAAAGGGGACACAAGCTAACACAACTTCACGATCCAGATGTCTTTCTCGAGGATGATGATTCAGTGCTCCAATTGATCTTGACGTCTTTGCTTTTGATATCTTCATCCAACACGAGGACAGAAACACTCTACAAGGATGGATCATTTTAGTGATCACAAGATCAACTCACGGAATGAGATGTAGAACATCTCTTGAGCTGACAGGCAAGACATGCATCAGGAGGGACGAAAGAAGCAATTTGACGAGGGTTTCAAGTAGCGAGGATAAACTGCCATGATTCCATAACGGGGCACCTTAGGGAAGGTGGCTCGTAGAATCATCCCTTAAGTGGCAAAAAGAATTACCTTTGATTCAAAGATCATTGAGGCTCTTTATACCAGCTTAAGGCAAATCATAATCGATCATTTGAAGGAGTCCGGAAGAATGACATACCCGGACTAGTATGGATGATGTGGATTACCTTGTTGAGGAAAACACAATGGATGATTTTAGTAACTGGGGAGAAGCTCAACATTAGAGAGTGGATCCACTGTTGGATTGGTTATAGCATAACCGAGGAAACTGAGAACAATCCTGGTTAGTAACTATGATAGCACCTAATGCTTGTGCGTCCTTTCAAGAACTTGAGCATTTCCATATTCATCAAGGTTTTACCAATATCCGTGTCAGGGATGCTGACAAAACAACATACTACCATGATGAATAGCGATGGATGATGCAGATGCAAAGGATGATTACACTTTCTTAGATTTCACCTTAGCGAGACCAAGGGGACAAAATCTGGATGATCGACCGAGAGACATTTAGCACTCCGCTTCTAATGTTCTCCATGATGTACCAGCGTATCCCATTCATAGATATGGTTTGATATCTAGAACATCAAGTAACAGGTCGGACTTCGGGAGCACAAAAATCATAAGGCACACAAATAGGGAATAATTCCTACGAAGTCCTTATGGAGAGGTGGCCAACTTCTTCAATCAAGATATTACAATAACAGGTCTTCCGGCTGGGTGTGTTGGCCACGACATCCATTTTACCGGGTTACAGAGAGACCAATAATATAATTCTTGGGAAACGTTCCAACCATCATATCTGCCTGAGATTCAGATCTGGTTGGTGTCATAATAATCTAGACTCATCGAGTCTAGAAAGTAAAATGAAAGGTTGCAACACAAATCGACGAGATAACGTTGCAAGATTCTCGGGAAATGAACTATGGTAGTAAGCTCCAAAACACGAGCCGGTTCTGCTACAAACATGTGAACATGCTGTCGCAGACAAGCATGACCACGTAGTAGTCTTATAATAAAACACTATCGAGTTTAGGTGGGGAACCATCAACAAGGATAATGAAGTCTTGTGCATGAACTAGTATTCGCACAACAACTCCTTTTCCTTGAACAAGTCAATCAGTGGCTTGGTGTGCTAGGGACACAAATAGAATGGAGGTAGTGAGCCTATCAAACCATAGCATACTTCGCACATGCATGACTGACTTGAGATGGTTCTAGAGGAGGCAACATTGACTTTCTCAAATTCACTGCGGCTACTTGCATCAAATGCACATGAATTAGAGGAGGTCACTTCTTTCATCCGAACATATGCTTGATGCACGGGACATGAAGATAATGCGTACAAAAGTTTCCAACACTAGCTTGACGTTCAACATGAATCATGGAGGAGATAAGGATGTTGTCGATGGGCTCAACAACAATTCATCCAGGTTCCCATGGAGATGGAATTCCATAACTATGTGAACAGGGTGATAGTATTGGTCAGACCCAAAAGACATAATGGTGTATGCTCGAGGAAAATCCACGAGTAAGACAACATTACGAACATCGTTGGTTCTGATTTGATTTGATCATAGCCCATACTCAAATCAAAGGTTTGGGGTAAGACAATAAATCCAACAATTGACCACGAGGATCAATCAATGAAGATATCATCTTTCTTCAACACACATACACAGAGAGATATCCCTTTGGAATGAACTGAGTCGGACAAGCTTTCATCTTCCAACTCTCCAAGTTGTTGTTTAGCTTAACCAACCAGCTCAGGGGTATCCAACATGGATTCTTGGAAAAAGGGTGGTTTCGAAAACCAACCTGATCACGAGCTCAACATAGCAGTCAGATGACATCCTGGTGATACCTCCGAGAAGACAATCGGAGAATCACGAACCACCGATATGTTACTAAGCTCGAGAACAATCTTGCTTTTCAGGGCAAGACGACATGACCAGAAGAGCGAGGGATTGGCACAATCCTAACTCATTGATCGAAGGGTGCACCAGAAATAAGTACTAGGTAGCACGATCATCCTTAGGGTGATGATTCAATAACCAACACACTAAGAATGGGAATATTGTCCATTTAACTACCAAGCAACAAAGTTGCTAGGAGTATAGATTTCACACATCACGATTCACTTGTCGGTGTTCCGTTTGCGACAACACAGAACCGAGGAATGAGTAATGATGGCGAGAAGTATCACTACGTCAAGAATTCACAAGAGCCAGTGCAATTCTCATGAAAATCCTGACATAAAGACGGTAATACTTCGGCGTAGAACAGAATCAAAAGCTGGGTTGGCATTTTGATCTGCGGAGTACAACTGCTTTGACCCAATCCTGGATATGGATGGGGTCTGGAGTTTGCTTCTCCTAGTCACTCCGGAATAGAAAGGCTTGACAGACCACAAAAGTAGTGGGCATCGAGGAGCACAAAAGCATAGCTACTCCTGACTATCAATTGATAGACGAGGGCCAAAAAACAACTAAAAAGGGACAACTCAAAGAACATATGACTTTCTGAGTTGTGGATGCATAGGTTAGTATGTCGAGTCAAATTCAACATATTTCTTCCGGATAACCCATGTAGAAAGGTAGAACTGGCAGAGTCACGATATAGAATGGAGAACTCATCGAGAGCACTCTTGTTGTGATCTCTTGGTTCAAGGAACTTCCGCCATAAGCAGTTCATGGTATTTGGAAGAAGGAAATACCACGGACCTCGAGGACTATCACAAAGGTTACTAATATCCTAAAGGAGCTAGCAACACTATCAACACGAGGTAAGTGGGGTGAGTCTTGGGTCAAGAACCCAGGAGTAGAATACCTACTACTAAATGGCATCACGGGATGCTTTCGAAAATAAAGGCCAGAATCATCACACGGGGAACACTAAACATTGCTAGATTACTAGATGACTCCCTAAAACACCTAGGGTCATAATAATAGCTCCAACATATATGTCAAGGCAATAAATTACCTCAACGCACCGGTTAGTGTGCTTATTCTGACCATAATGGACATCGGGAACGGAAAGAAAGGACTTGCAAATGCATCAGACTATTTAGGAACCTGGGATGACTCGGACAGCATAACGGCTGTAAATGCTCAGAAAAGATTTGAGACATTCACAAGGATTTACATAGTAACTTAACAACATCATATCAAGGTTCTGGTTCAACTGAGAACATACTAAAAGTAGTAGCAACTGAATTGAGGCTTGAACTATCAATCCTATAAGTCTCTAACATAATAACGCGTCATCCTAGTAGATAGATGAGAAGCCTAGTTCCTAAACCCCGTAGAAGAGAACATGATGACTCAGATCAGAGGGCCATGAGGTAAAGGAGTAAAAAGAGCCGTAGGTTCACATCCAACAATCAATTCCCCTACATATAACTAAAGCATTTCTAGACTCAACTTCGACCGGTTTGGCTTGGTAATCCTACAGGCAGTCAGGCTCTGATACCAAAGCTGTCAGGACCCCGACTCAATGCCACATAGATCTAGCATGTAACACCTCATAACACTTTGCGTCCTCATGCACGGTATCCCCACGGGTGTCGCCTTACCTTTGCCCGGGACCGTTTGCGCCTTTTGGCACACGTATATGATAGTGTCGCTAGCATCCATATGATAAGGAGCCCGGGCTGACATGGCTAGTCGTAAACCCAAAGTGGCACAAACTTACAGGGACAGGCATCCATGACCCAGCATCGAACGTGTCGGTCATCAGCGAGTGAATCCAGGCTGTAGCACTGGGCTAGCAGGACCCCGGTGAACCGGGCTGTAGCGGGCTAACAGGACTCCGGTATTCATCGCGTGACATTTCCCCGAAGGGACAGCCACAGGAACGAAGAAGGACACATGCCGGCCAGCCTAAGTGTTCCGGAGCAGTAGCAAGCTACCATGGCTCGGTGGAAACACTAGGAGACATTTCCCGGTAAGAGAGGCTACTAAAGATAAACAACTAGATAGTCAGATCCCACACATACCAAGCATTTCAATAACATACACACAATATGCTCGATATGTGCAAATACAACATGGCATCACAACATGACTCTACGACTCAAGTATTTTATTCAATAGGCTCCGAGGAGCGAGATATTACAAACATGGGTCTCACGACCCAACATTCAGAGCATACAAGTCAAGCACAAGCGGAAGCTTAACATGTCTGAGTACAGACATCTACAAATGAAAAAGGCTTGAAAGCCTGACTATCTACTAGATCCTGCCGAGGGCACAAGATCGTAGCTGAGGTATCAAGCTAAACGTCGAAGTCCACACGGAACTACAAACGAGACTGAAGTCTCTCTGCAAAAACATAAAATGGGTAAACGTGAGTACAAATGTACCCAGCAAGACTTACATCAGAACTAACTACATATGCATCATTATCAACAAAGGGGATGGTGGGGTTTAACTGCAGCAAGCCAGCTTTGACTCAGTGGCTATCCTAAACTGCGACTGCAAGTAACTCTTTTGAGGTGGCGCACACGAGTCCACATATTCACCAACCAATACACCACTATGGATCCGCTCCCGTCTCCCTACGAGAACGCCATCCATAGCACTCACGCTTATCTTGCGTATTTTAAAGTATCCACTTTCACTTGTCTATGAACTGTTATAGGCAACCCAGAAGTCCTTTACCGCGGACACGGCTATTCGAATAGATGATGTTAACCCTGTAGGGGTGTACTTCTTCACACACGCTCTCACCACTTACCGCCGTTTACACGACATGTACTTGGCAACCCTCAAGCGGAAGCCCAACGAGGGTGTCGGCCACGACCTACCTAAACACTCAAGTCCCTAGTCCAGGTTTATCACCTATTCGGGTTCCATCCATGAGGAGATCCGGCCGAAGTTTCGCTCACAGCCCCAAACGATGTGTACAGGGTTCCGTGACACCAAACGGGCGCCCGGTATACCCGGCCATGTGCCTACCGCATCACAGCCCACCCCTCCGGTCAGCGCTGCCCACGGCCTCCAGCATACTACAAACACCAGAAACTACTTGCAACTCCTGGACAGAGGACAAGGGTGATTAAGAAGCCGAGAGGGTCCATTGGTTTCGGGCCCAATGCGTGGTAGTAACTGTATCATGGATCACAAACACAGAACTCAGTTCTTGAGGACGGCTGCAATGAGACAACCCACCATGTACTCCTACATGGCCTCTCACCGCTACCTTTACCAAATCGTTTTCACACTCTTTGCTCACACACACAGTAGGACATGTTCACACACCTCTGATTCATCCTCGATGAATCAGACCCGACTCAACTCTAAGCAGTAGCAGGCATGACAAACAAGCATGTATGAGTAGGCACAACAGGGCTCAAACAACTCCTACTCATGCTAGTGGGTTTCATCTATTTACTGTGGAATGACAGGTCATGCAAAGGATAAAGGGGTTCAGCTACCGCAGCAAGTAACAGATGAATCGTTGTTGTCCTAATGCAGTAAAAGAGAGCAGGAGCGAGAGAGTGGGATTGTATCGGAATGAACAAGGGGGTTTTGCTTGCCTGGCACTTCCGAAGATAATATAGCTCTTCATCAGTGTCATCGATCTCATCGTCGAAACCACGTCTATCGAGAGGGGACAAATACCGGCAATAGAGAAGAAACACAATCAATGCAATGCACAATATGATGCATGATCATGACATGGTAAAATGAGTGTGTTGGGCTAATGCAACTACAACCAGATGGGTTTGAGCTATTTTGAACCAAAGATTCAAAGTTCAAACACATTTGTGATCCTAAATAGTGCTTTATCATGTTTTGCACTAAACAGCAAGTTAACTTTCTTAAACATGCATGAAACTGGTACAGATGGATAGATTGGATTTTTTTGATCATTTTTCATATATAAATCATTGCATTTGGAGTTACAGATTAATTTCTATGAATTTTTGAAGTTTGCAAGATTTTCTGGAATTTCCTGTATTAAAATAAATCCAGAAAATAGCTTATTGCGTCGGCATGACATCAGTGTGACATCAGCAGGTCAGCACGCCAGGTCCAGGTCAAACCTGACCAATGGGACCCATACGTCAGTGTCTCAGGCTGGTTTAGGTGGATGACAAGTGGGACCGGTCAACGGCCACGTCAGCAAAGTCAATATGACATGTGGGGCCAGTCAACAGCCATGTCAGCGCGGTCAAAGCTGACGGGTGGGGCCCATGTGGTTAGTTAAGCTTAAAAAGAAAATAAACTAAGATTAATTAAGGGCGTGGGGCCCATATGTCAGGGAGAGGGGCCTTAATTAGCATGGTCATTAGTGGAAAATGATGGCCACGTCATCAGTCGCCGGAGTGTCGCCAGCGACGACCACGCCCGACGGCGGAGATGCACCGTGTGCTCTCTACGGAGCACCATTCGACGCATGGTTTGCTCCTACGGAGCACCATTCGACGCGTGGTATTAGATGGTGGGTTGCGAGAGTGACAGAAGCTTAAACCCCAGTTTATGCGATATTCCGTGAGGGACCGATTGGATCCAAAAGTTTAATACTATGGTTAGAATTTATTCTTCATACTTTTCTCGTAGTTGCGGATGCTTGCGAGAGAGTTAATCATAAGTAGGAGATTTGCTCAAGTAAGAACAACACCTAAGCACCAGTCCACCCACATAACAAATTATCAAAGTACCGAACACGAATTAAGCCAACATGATGAAAGTGACTAGATGAAATTCCCATGTACCCTCAGAACACTTTTCTTACCATAAGAAACCGTTTTGGCCTGTTGTTTTCCTCAAAAGGATTAGGCTACCTTGCTGCACTTTTGTTACTAGTACTGTTACTTGCTTGCTACAAATTATCCTGCTATCAAACTACTCCATTATTCACAATTTTAGCAGTTGCAGATAGTACCTTGTTGAAAACCACTTATCATTTCCTTCTGCTCCTTGCTGGGTTCGACACTCTTACTTATCGAAAAGGGCTAAAATTGACCCCATACACTTGTGGGTCATCAAGGCAATTTTCTGGCACTGTTGCCAGGGAGTGAAGCGCTCTTAGTAAGTGGAAGTTGGTGAGGAAACATTATTACTACGTGCGGAAATTTATTGTCGCTTACTACTATGGAAAACAATCCTTTGAGGGGTTTGTTCAGGGTATCTTCACCTCGACCGGACCAACAATTAGTTACTCCTCAACCTACTGCACCTACTGGAAATATTGAATATGAAATTCCTTCGGGTATGCTAGAGCAACTGCTACCTAATCCTTATGCAGGAGATGGAACCGAACATCCAGATATGCACTTGATATATGTGGATGAAATTTGTGGATTGTTTAAGCTTGCAGGTTTGCCCGGAGATGAAGCTAAGAAGAAGGTTTTCCCTTTATCTTTTAAGGGAAAAGCATTGACATGGTATATGATGTGCGATGATATTGGATCTTGGAATTGGAACCGTTTGAAATTGGAATTTCATCAAAAAAAATATCCTATGCATCTAGTTCATCGTGATCGCAATTATATATATAATGTTTGGCCTCATGAAGGAAAAAGTATCGGTCTAGCTTGGGGGAGACTTAAGTCAAAGTTATATTCATGTCCCCAATCATGAGCTCTCAAGAGAAATTATTATACCGAATTTTTATGCTCGGCTTTCTCGCACTGATCAATCCATGCTCGATACTTCTTGTACTGGTTCTTTTATGAAGAAGACTGTTGAATTCCGGTGGGATCTTTTAGAAAGAATTAAACGCAACTCTGAAGATTGGGAACTCGATGAAGGTAAAGAGTCAGGTATTGAACCTAGGTTTGATTGTGTTAAATCTTTTATGAATACCGATGCTTTTTAAAAGTTTTGCACTAAATATGGACTTGGCTCTGAGATAGTAGCTTCCTTTTGTGAATCTTTTGCTACTCATGTTGATCTCTCTGAGGAGAAGTGGTTTAAATATCACCCACCAATTAAATAAGAAACTAAAGAACCAGTAAAAGCTAAAGAAGAAAATATCATTTACAATGTTTATCCAGTTGTTGCCACTACTTATATTGAAAAACCACCTTTTCACGTTAGGATGAAGGAACATGCTAAAGCTTCAACCGTGGTTAACAAAAGTTATGTGTAACACCCCCAGTGTCATGCTACAGTAACCCCCTGTGATTAAGCTAATCATTTTTCCAATTAGTGCTTTGGAATCAAATTCAATTTGCAAGTGAATTTTGAAGTTGCACAAAAGTTGCAGTAAAATAGTAAATCATTTAGTAAAAATTCCATAAAAAATGATTGTTCAAGAAAACAACATCACCTCCAAGCTAAGATGGACTATAGCAAATTAAAACAAGTGCCAACTCAGCAAATTAATTGCTTTTCTATGTTTTTGCAAATTCCATCTAATTCAAACTTCTTACAACCTTTTTGTGGTTGTGCCAAAAATTGCATTGTATTTGTGTGGACAATTCCCATATTTAAAAAAAAAATCATTTTTTGGCACCCTAAATATTACAAAACCCCTTTCTGTAAAAGAAAAGAAGAATTATAAAAAAAAGGAAAAGAATAGACCAGGCTGCACTGTGCACTTGGCCCAGCCGCGCAACAGTGCCAGCCCAGCCCACCTGCCCTAGCCTTTCGTCCTCCTCCTGCAATAGGAGAAGGCCGAGCCGCCATGGCCGCTGGGCACTCGCCCTCGCGCACTGCTGCGCCGCGGGTGGATAAGAACAGCCGCTCGACGCTCTCTCTCTCTCTCGCCCAAACCCTAACCCACATCAGATCCTCCTCCTCCTCGCTCTCTCTCGCAAGCTCGCTTCTCTCTCTCACGCAGCCGAATGCGCTCGCCGCCGTCCCCTGCTCGATCCCGCGGCCACCGTCACCTCTCCGCCGCCTCACCGTGCCACAACGACGCGCCGTCCTCGGCTACTCCCTCTGCACCAACTGGAGCGAGAAGGGAGCCACAACCGCGAGCCCGACGACCCCTTCTTCCTCCTGTGGCCATCTTCGTATTCGGCGCCGATTCGCCGCCGTTGGTTCTCCCCGAGCCTGCTAACACACACCTACAGGCTCACGGTGAGCAGCCGCATTGCCTCCCCCTCTCTCCGGCCTCTCTCTGTTGCCGCAGCCGCCGCTTTCCCCGCGCCCAAACACCTCGCCGCCGACGAGCTCGTAGTCGTGCCCTCGCTGCCCATCGAGCTCAAACGAGCTCGGGTTCGTGCTTAGCACGCCCGTGCGAACCCGAAGCACCCATCCCCGCGCTCTGCCGAGCCCCGTAGCGCCTAACCTGAATGCGGCTGAACTCCGTCGACCGCCCCGCCTCTCGCTGTCGCCGTTCCAGCCTGTTATGGGCCGCGCCGCCATCGTAGATGGATGCGGCGTCGAACACCCGTTCGAACGCGCCTAGCCGCACCTCTCCCCGTGCCCCGTAGCGTTTTTCCAGCGAAGTCTGGTGATGCTCCGCCGTGGATTTGGTCGCCTGTGCTCCCTCCGGTGCCAACGCTGACATGGCATAGTGGGCCCCGCCCTAGGTCGCTGACTAGTGGGCCGGGTAGCCCAGTTGACTGGGTTGACCTAGTCAACTGCTGACTGGCTGCCCAGTGAGAATGGCATGTGGGTCCCCTCTGTTAATTAGTCTAATAAATGTTTTAAAAATACAATTAATTAGATTAACCAAAAAACTCACTGACACTCGGGGCCCACAACCCTAATTAACCCTGCTAGATTAGTTTAGTCCACTGTTTTACTAACAGAGGCTGACATGTGGGTCCCTTTGGACCCACAAGTCAGTTTGACCCTGGTCAGCGTGTCTGTTGACTGTTGACGTCACCCCCCATGCAATGCCGACGTCATAATTCTGTTTCTGTTAATTCAAATAATTTCTGGAAATGCTTTGAACTTTGAAAAATCATAGAAAATTAACCGTAGCTCGGATGAAAATGTCTTCTACATGAAAGTTGCTCAGAACGACGAGGCGAATCCGAATACGCGCCCCGTTTACCTGTGAGATGCCTCTAACTATCTGAACATGGAACATTCCCCCTCCGGTCTTCTGACTGGGACAGGTTCGGAACCAGGAAAACATTCCCGGTTGAATTCCCCATTCACCTATATCGTGTAGCCATACGATAGGTCACACCCGGCACAACATATTGCCACATTATGCTTTGTGATGCTATGTTTGCTTTATAATTACTGTTTCTTCCCCCTCTTCTCTCCGGTAGACCCCAGGACCGATGTTGCCCCTGTGATTGACTACGTCGACGACGACCCCTCCCCCCGAGCAACCAGGCAAGCCCCCCCCCCCCCCCCCGTTTGATCATCCCGATATCGCCCATTCCATTCTCTCATGCTCGCATTAGATTTTGCTACTATTATTGTTTGCTCCTATTCTCATGCATAGCCTGCTTTTGTAACCTGCTCATTGTTACCTTACCTGCTTATCCTAAACTGTTTAGTATAGGCTGGGTAGAGACCCATCAGAGACCCCCACTTTGTCCCGACTGCCCCGCTGGATTATCAGAAGACCCGAGCAACGGGATCGAAGACGGGGCAACGGGGTCACATCTTTCTTGAGTCTTTGCTTGTTACTGTGCGTTCCTAATCCACTATGATTTGGATATTTGATCCGAGGGGCCTCTAGCCTGATAGCACTAACCATCACGTGGGCATAGTATGGGCTTTCTACGTCGTATGCATCAGCCGAAGCTTAATAGACATCAGCGACTGAGTGGTGCGCGCCGGGTTGGACTGGTAAGCACCTGCCTTTTTTAAGGAGGTAGCTAGGTCTACTCACCGGCTGCCCACGCAACGTGCAGGAGTTCTCGGGGCGATGGCCCATGACCCCTGGGGCATAGGTTTAGTCCGGCGTGCTGACCTCTCTACTAAGCCTAGGTCGGGTTGCGGTGTATTGTTTGGCCGAGGCCGGTCATGACCCAGGAAAGTGTGTCCGGCCAGAGTTAAGCGAGCATGGTGGGTAAGTTGGTGCACCCCTGCAGGGAAGAAAACATCTATCGATAGCCTGTCCTATGGTAACGGACACTTGGAGTTGTATCCCGATCGTTACAACTAGAACTGGATACTTGTGATGAGAATTGGATTGTGATGAGAAATGGATAGTATGGCTCTGGGATTGCTTTCTCGCAGGAAGTCGAGAAAGGATCTCTGGCCGAGGTTGATAACACTACTACTACTTTACTTTATGCTACTCTACTCCCTCCTGTTTGCTGCAAGATGGTGGTTTCCAGAAGATGCTAGTTTTCGATAGGACTAGGCCTTCTCTATATTCTGGCATTTCTGCAGCCTAGTCCACATATACAGCCTTCCTTTGATAATGTTGCATATGTAGTGTAGATCCTTGCTTGCGAGTACTTTGGATGAGTACTCACGGTTGCTTTGCTCCCCCTTTTCCCCCTTTCTTTTTCCTTCTGGTTGATGCAACCAGATGTCGGAGCCCAGGAGCCAGATGACACCACCGATGACTACTACTACCCCGAGGGTGCCTACTACTACACGGAGGCCACCGACGACTAGGAGTAGTTAGGAGGCTCCCAGGCAGGAGTCCTTGCCTTTTCGATCATTGTTGCTTTTGTGCTAGCCTTCTTAAGGCAAACTTTTCTAACTTATGTCTGTACTCAGATATTGTTGCTTCCACTGACTCTTGTGTTTTCGAGCTTATGTATTCGAGCCCTCGAGGCCCTGGCTTGTAATATAAAGCTTGTATTATTTTAGTTTGTGTCTAGAGTTGTGTTTTGATATCTTCCCGTGAGTCCTTGATCTAGATCGTAAACATTTGCATGTATGATTAGTGTGTTATTGAATCAAGGGCGTCACAAGTTGGTATCAGAGCCGACTGCCTGTAGGTAGCCCCCTTTCCAACTCCTTGGCCGAAGTTGAGTCTAGTCACTTAAAAAAAGAACTTTTACTATATGGCTGTGTGGCTTACGGGCCCACGTTGCCATTGGGTGGTATTAGGATCTTTTATTCCTCGTCTATACTCTGGTACTCTGATCTCTCGTCTTTTCGGGTTAAACATTTTACTAACTCTGACATTAGGCTCTCGTACCCACTTCCTCCAGGAGAGCCCCGACATTATCGATGCCTTCTTGCTTCACCAGAAGAGTTCGAAGATACTCTACGCTGTTCTCCCGAGAACATGTGCTCATAACTTTTGCAATTCACTTCCACCGTCAACCCCTATGTATTGCTACATACACTTGTAGTTCATACATCATTTTCAGGTTGCTCTTGTTATTACAAGATGCCTTGAATTAAACTCCGATGTTTCGAGAACCCCTTCCGCAACTGCCTTGAAGTTCTTTGCCGCATGAATACCCCTACGAATAATTCCACACACTTATCAGGGATTTGTTCATCCCCAGTTGATCATATGTCTCACAAAATTCTTCGAATGCAATTCGATCTCCTAAAGATCCTCTGCAGCCTAGTGCTCCCGAAAGTCTTATATGCCTGCATTATGGTTAAATCCATATGTCCAGCAATATTCATTAACATCCTTTGTCATTGTCATCCTAAGCCTATTGATTCATTATGTTGCGATTGCTCGCAATCATCAGTCGAACCCTGAAATTTGACCTTCCTGCTCATACGTCGTTGTAGACATGGGTTGGATCTCGGCCAATCATGTTGTAATTGATAGTCCACCTAGTTCCCTTCAACTTGAACATCGAATTATTCATCTGTTTCTATAATCTAATGCCTTCGCATTCTTTCCCTCATCTGATTGAGTACTGATACTCACATTAGATACATTGAGGACCGCTGAATCCTTTGTTGGATTATTATCCAGCAATGTCCCTCATATTCAAAATCTTGTGCGCTCTTCCCTTGATACATATTGCCTTTGGTAAATTGTATCCTCTGCTTATTGTCAACCATGCTCTGTCATTGAGCTGATGTTATATGCTCTGGAAGTTAGTGGTATATGTTCCTAAGATACCCCTATGGGTTGAACCTATACCTTTCCTAAATCTGTGTGAACTAGAAAGAGATGTGAGTCATACTCTTCTGGTGCTTCACCAGGTAAATCTTTCGCGCTACAAATTCTTTGAAAACGAGAAGTGAATGAAAGATTATGCATTGAAGAAGTGGGAGTTGACCTTGAAGTTTTGTGTTCATGCCCATGGACCCGATGTAGAACTTATCATGGAAGCTGCCCATAAAAATAATTACCCCTTGTTATAAGTCCATCTTGTATCGGTGGTTTGATCATTCATAACGGTGGTTCCAACCATAGTTTCTCTTTAATTCCATTTCTCGGACAAGTGAAAATACTTGTCTACTGCAAGTCATTTCACTTGTCCAACCTCTAATTTGATCTACCTTCAAGTATTGCCTCATGTTATCTCGAGGATATTGTGTCATTGCACTACCTCTTGTAAATTCTTAATTGAAGTGATACTCCGTCACATCATTCCTACCTGATTGGCTACATCATTGTCGTTTTAAATTTTAACTGTGCTACCTGGACCTTCTCGGAGCACAATTTTCGATAATGAGCTAACTTACGTTAATCTTCCTTGTCATATCATTTCACCTTGAACAACATGCTTGATTTCGAGTTTGTGTCGTACCGTGGTTCCGGTAACCTTTCACTTCATCATCCCTTTGACTTGATGTCGTCACCGATCGATTACATCTTCATGAAACCTCTCGACAAATGCGTCGTGATCATCATCATCATTCCAAACTTTTCTAGGATATCAACCGAATTCATGATGAGAAATACCATCCTTGCCCCATTGGTAAATTGTTGCTGAGCCCGTGGGCCCCATCCTCATCTTTTCCTTGCTACAATTGTACGACTTATTTTATAAGTTGTTTCCAATGCGTCCTTGTGTATCCAAAGTCTGACCTTTCCCTGATGACCATGTCAATGTTATCCCGAAGCATGCCTGTGGTACTCCGAACATCAGCAAGAACATTGGAAGCGCAATGCTAAATCTTCTTGATCAATTATCCAAATACCGTTGTATGGGTAAACCTCATAAATTCCTTGCCCCTTTGTCTAACTGGTTTCATACTTGGAGCCTTATCATTTATATCATGCTATGCCTTTCCTTGGGAAAGATATACTCTTATACCCAGGTATAAACACATTTTCCTTGCCATTGGTTTGTTTAATCTGATAATCACATTTTCCTTTCCATTGTTTTGTTTAACCTTTCTGGTAATCTAACTTGTCTGAGCAGAGATAAATGCCTTCTTAAGTAAGCACCTCGGTGTACAACTCTGTCAGTAAGACCCTGTTACTATTGTTGATGACATTCCGGTAACCACCGATGGATGAGAACTTTGCCTATTGGTCTGCCTCGTCTTACGAGTAGGAAAATGGTTCTCTTCGTCCCACGCCCTTGGTAACAAACTTTGTTGCCAACATAACTGGTAGGCTATCCTCTGACCTGCCTTGCTATCATGACCATTCAAGATGTTAGCGCCTTCCTACTTTTAATCCACATGGTGGGCCCATAACGCACAGTTCCACAAGATCGAAACCTGACTCTCTTGTACACCCTTGTTTCTAAGGTTATTTCTCACACTTGGCTTCATATGAAAATCCCAAGCAGCCTTCCAAGAGGCGATCTATTCTAGTATTAGACGCAATACTTATTACCATTACTCTAAACCCCTTTCACCACTTGTTTCAGGCAACAAATGATTGTCTACCAGGTTGAAGCTCCTTATTGCACCTCAGGTTGCTCTCGATGACTTCCTTGAATTTCAACTCGAGACATGCCTCTATGCCACGTTCACTAACATAGTCCCCGCATACCTATCTTATGTTGAGCTCCGTCCTTCCCGAGTCTTTTCCCTTACTCCACCTCTAAATCTCGGGACGAGATTTCTTGTAGTGGAGGAGATCTGTAACACCCCTAGTGTCATGCTTTAGTAACCCTCTGTGATTAAGCTAATCATTTTTCCAAACAGTGCTTAATCACACATGATTCAAATCTCATTTCAAAATCCACTTTGGAATCAAATTCAATTTGCAAGTGAATTTTGAAGTTGCACAAAAGTTGCTGCAAAATAGTCCATCATTTAGTAAAAATTCCGTAACAAATGATTGTTCAGGAAAACAACATCACCACCAAGCTAAGATGGACTATAGTAAATTAAAACAAGTGCCAACTCAACAAATTAATTGCTTTTCTATGTTTTTGCAAATTCCATCTAATTCAAACTTCTTACAAACTTTTTGTGGATGTGCCAAAAATTGCATTGTATTTGTGTGGACAATTCCCATATTTTACAAAAATCATTTTGGCACCCTAAATATTACAAAACCCCTTTCTGTAAAAGAAAAGCAGAATTATAAAAAAAAGGAAAAGAATAGACCAAGCTGCACTATGCACTTGGCCCGGCCACGCAACAGTGCCAGCCCAGCCCACCTGCCCCAGCCTTTCGTCCTCCTCCTGCAACAGGAGAAGGCCGAGCCACCATGGCCACCAGGCACTCGCCCCCGCGCACTGCTGCGTCGCGGGTGGATAAGAACAGCCCCCCGACGCTCTCTCTCTTGCCCAAACCCTAACCCACATCAGACCCCCCTCCTCCTCGCTCTCTCTCTTGCTCGCTCGCTTCTCTCTCTCACGCAGCCGAACGCGCTCGCCGTCGTCCCCCGCTCGATCCCGCGGCCACCGTCACCTCTTCGCCGCCTCACCATGCCACAACGACGCGCCGTCCTCGGCTACTCCCTCTGCACCATCTGGAGCGAGAAGGGAGCCACCACTACGAGCTCGACGACCCCTTCTTCCTCATGTGGCCGTCTTCGTATCCGGTGCCGATTCGCCGCCGATGGTCCTTGTTGGTGTCAAAACCGGTGGATCTCGGGTAGGCGGTCCCGATCTGTGCATCTAAGGCTGATGGTAACAAGAGGAAAGGGACACGATGTTTTACCCAGGTTCGGGCCCTCTCGATGGAGGTAAAACCCTACTTCCTGCTTGATTGATCTTGATGATATGAGTATTACAAGAGTTGATCTACCACGAGATCGTAGAGGCTAAACCCTAGAAGCTAGCCTATGATGATTATGATTGTCCCTCTACAGACCAAACCCTCCGGTTTATATAGACATCGGAGGGGGCTAGGGTTTACACAAAGTCGGTTACAAAGAAGGAGATCTAATATCAGGATCGCCAAGCTTGTCTTCCATGCAAAGGAGAGTCCCATCCGGACACGGGACGAAGTCTTGAGTCTTGTATCTTCACGGTCCAATAGTCCGGCCAAAGTATATAGTCCGGCTGTCTGGATACCCCCTAATCCAGGACTCCCTCAGTAGCCGCTGAACCAGGCTTCAATGATGATGAGTCCCGCGCGTAGATTGTCTTCGGCATTGCAAGGCGGGTTCCATCTCCGAATACTCCAAATCAGATTAAGGATTGTGTTCGACTTTGTGAGATAATTTCCGCACACCACCGTAGAGAGCATAACACTTCACAAATCTGATCTGCTGACTATTTTTCCTTTACGGTGTGCCCGTACGCCGTGGCCTGGCCTAACATGAACCGGTTTTTCTCGGCCTGCCTCGATACGCGTTGCGAGGCGGTTTCATTGGCACGCCTTGCCAAAGCAGAGATCGTGTTCCCCTTATCACGGGATCTTCCATCAATACGGGCGCGTGCAACCCCACGACGCCTGTTGGTATGACTCCGTGTTTTTAGGTAAGTCCCAAGCGATTACGCTGAGGATGCTTGATATTCACCCCCTTTATAGAGGGGTCGAGGCCTATCCCTCTTTTCTAACATGCTTGCACCTTTTCGCATCTCGAGTTCCAACACCCGAAGCCCAAGCTTAAGCACTTTGGATCTTCGATCATGTCCGAATCTGACCTTCAAGGCCGGTGGATGGCCTCCTCTGTCACAAAGGAGGACATTGCGAAGCTTAGGGAGGTCAGATATCTGATCACCAACATCAAGCACATGCTTCCTACTCCAGGGCAGGTCATCCCTACTCCCGAGCCCAACGAGAGCATCGTATTTGTTTCTCACTTCCTTCGCGGCTTAGGCTTCACCCTTGATCCCTTTGTGAGAGGGCTCATGTTCTATTACGGGCTAGATTTTCATGATCTAGCTCCGGACGCCATCCTTCACATCTTGTCGTTCATCATCGTGTGCGAAGCCTTCCTCCACATCACCCCGCACTTCGGCTTATGGATCAAGACCTTCACTGTGAAGCCGAAGATGATTGATGGGCGACACGCGGAGTGCGGAGGTGCTGTAATAAGCAGGAATGCCGACGCCCCATGGCCAGAGGGCTTCTTCTCGGAGGTGTCCGATCTATGGCAGCGGAGGTGGTTTTACGTCACGGCTCCCAGAGGCACAAAGTGGGTGGCTGCCCCCGACTTCCGTTCGGGCTCCACCTCAACTGGCATCATGGGCCAATGTGGGACTGGATTGGGGGCCTGCTAATGATGTACCAACATTGCAGAGCCGCATTCGGAAGCTTCTTGAGAGGGACATTAGCCTTGTCAGCATAATTTAGGTAATGCTAGTCCGACGGATCTTGCCGTGCAAACTCCGACCTCTCCGGATGTGGGAGTTCAATCCGGAAGGTCCGCGGACTATTCTACACTCCTTTGGCATGACGCTCGAAGGGATGTGCAAGTTATTCTTCGGACCACAAGTAAAGTGTCCGGACACCACCGAGGACGCGGGTGTGGGGACCCCGACTCATAAGTCGAGATCACCAAATGCATGTGTACAGTGATCCCAGAGATCAATGCTCATTGAACACACAGAAGCTGAATAACAAGAGTCTTACATCCATACATATCGTCTTACACAAATTATGACCATTATGGTCAAGTCTTACATTGATAAAGCCTTAAGGGCTGAACACCAAATGAAACACAAGCAGCGGAAATCTTCGTCGATAAGTAGAACCCATGCCATCTGCCTTAACCCTACAGGCATTCTGACTAGGAAACGTCCTAGTTCGCATGTTCGTCTCCAAAGAACTCTTCTTCGAACTCCGGTTCTTCCATGCCTGGTCAATTAAATAACCAGTGGCAAGCCAATGAGTACTTTGAATGTACTCGCAAGCAACCCATGTTTTGGTTCAAGATACAACAATGCATGATATAGGTAAATTTTTGCAGAAAGCTAGTTTTGAGTGCAATGACATGTTCAACAACTTGTAAGACATGCATCAATAGAATTCAAGTAACCATGAGGACAGGTTACAGATATCAACATAAATAGAGTGGGCACCAACCCAACTCAATCATGTCAAGTCCATTGACTTGACCCAAGTAGTTTTATCAACACACACACGGTTTGTAAACATGTGGATGTAGCCCAAGAGCGGTTACCCAATTGTCCTTGACCGTGGACACGGCTATTTGAATAGTTTTACACTCTGCAGAGGTTGCACACTTTACCCACAAGATTCGGGGAACTTCCGTGTCATCCACGACCCGCGGTACCTCAAGTATCCGGGGTAAGCACCCGATCACTACCTTTCCCTAGATGGCACTAACATGGAGTCCACTTGATTGGTAGTAACCCCCATGCCCTACATTTTACATCTTAAAATTGTGGAGCATCGCTCCCATATTCATCACATACTGGCACGGGGTACCAAGGGTGTGTCCGGTGCCCCATAAAAATGTTCTTGGCCGCACTACCTGGCACGACCCCATCCTGAGAGAGAGAGCACCAACTCTCCCCCGTCACTAGTAATGCGGGCTCCAAGCTAGTATCGACCTAGGTAATCAATAATGCCCTTTACCATACAAGGGTAGAGTGGTTGCGCATGTAAGGTTGGAATAACGGTCGCAACTTAAACCAATCCGTTTTGAAAACAACACACACACTTGCCTCGGTACACCACTTCGTCATCAAGTGGCTACCCAATTCATCATCTCCCCCGGGCTTAAGTGGCACCCGATGGGGTTTTCGAAAAGTCTTTTGAAAATACTTTGTCTCCATCACCATGCATATTCCCGTCCCATTTTGCATAGCACTACTTTAGCATCCTATCTACCCCCACCGGCACAACCCTCATAAGATGGTAGGGGTATGCACAATGCAAGTATCAACGAGGAAGTACGGTGGCAAACCATCAAAGTGGTTACTACCTCATCATGATTCCGTTGCAACAACAATATGATGCTATATGACATGCATAAAAGGGTTTCATAGACATGGTCAAAGGGCTGCTTGCCTGGCTCAACAAAGTCTTCTGGGTCTTCAAAGTCTTCTGATCCAACTCCTTCGTCAGCAACGCAATCTATCATCGCAAAATAATAACGAGAAAAAAATAAGGCAATAATAAAACAGAAAAACCAAAGTGCTCAGAAAAATGTCAACTCATTTTTGTTAAATACTATGGTGAAAACTAAGAAGGGGAAAATTTCTAGTTTTGGATTTGGAGTAGCAAAATAGGAGAAATGGATTTACAAAGGTATATTTAAATGCTTAAAATCACATTTAAATATTTACAGTGAAGAAAAGGTTGTGGGATTTGAATGGAAGTTGCACCATTAAATAGGTGGGATTTTTACAAGAATTTAGGGACTGGAATTATTTCATTTGAATAAATATTTTATCCTGTGGGATTTTTGGAAGGGTGGTAGAAAAAGAAAAAGTAAAAAGGGCTCTGTGCCTGCTGGGCCAGAATAGCCGCAGGGCAGCGGCCAGCCAGAGAGGCGGCCCAGCGAACTGGTGCACGCGCGCGTGCCAGGTTTAAACCTGACGGGCGGGGCCCAGTCGTTAGTGAGAGAGAGAGGGGCGATGGAGGGGAGAGGCTGACAGGTGGGGCCCGCCTGTCATCCCTAACCCCGAGTCCAGACGGGCTCACCGGCGATGATGTAGGGCACGGCGAGGTCGGGAGAGGGCACGGCTGGGCTCAGCGTCGTCTCACCGTTCGGGTGGTGGTGGTTGCGGTCGCCGGGGTAGCTTGGTTCGCCGGCAACGAGGTCACGCGGCGGAGGGGCTTCGGGCATCGACGGTTCCGACTGTTTTCGACTGCTACAGAGAGGGGAAACAACGGGGAAAGGATCAGAGGGCTGCAGGGGTTCCAGATCGAGAGGAAAGAGGGCCGGGGACGACCTGTACCTCGCGAACTCCGGCGAGCCGAAGCGGCGGAGCTCGAGCTCGACCTCGAGCTCGGGCAGCTCTGGAGAGGAACTGGGGGTGCAGGGGGATGTTTTGGGGAGTGGGATAGCGAGTGGTGAGGAGAGGAGGGCTCGGGGAGGCCCTTAAATAGGCGAACAACGGGGTGTCATGGACCCGTGCGCCGGCAAGCCCCTGCTCGTTGCCACAGGGCTCGGGACGAGCTGGCGCCGTGTTTGGGGTGTTGCTGGGCGTGGACTACGCCGAGGGGTGCTTAGGGAGAGAGCAGGGAGGGGTCAGAGATGCCGCGCGTGTGAGGCTGCTCATTGGAGCTCTCGGGCGGCCGGCGCGCATGCGAGCTGTGGCGAGAGGAGGGAGAGGGAGGAGGGGGACCATGCTGTGGCATGTTGAGGACGTCGAGGAGCATCGTCGAGCGCGCAGGGGAGGCCCGAGGTGGCCGGAGGCGGTTGGAAGGGGGCGGCTATAGTGCGGGAGCGCACTGTAGTGCGCTCCAAAGCATGCAAATGGCTGGCATAGCCATTTTTATGCAATATGGGCGCGTCCAAAGGTGTCTGGTAGCTCAAGGGGGGAGTAAAGAAGTAGGAGATGGTCTTGGATGCCCTGGGTGGCCAGTAGGAGAAGAGAGAGGTAGAAGAAGAGGGAGAAATGGGCTGTCCAGAGAGAGAAAGTGGTGTTTTACCCATCCAATAATTGAGCTGTGGGTTTGCCATTGTTACTAGAGGTGAAAGGGGACCAGGAGGGGTTGTGGTAAAAAGTGGAGCTCATGGAGATTAGTGGAAGAGCCCCAAACATGGTTTTTAGTTAACATGCAAAAGGTGTTTGATATGGTTTTGGGGTACTTGCACTAATTTAATTCTTGTGGAACTTGGCAGGGATGTTTGTCATGAGAAAATGACAAGGAAAAAGGAAGATGAGCTCATTTGGAAGAGTTTTGCTAATGAAACTTTGGCAAACCCTAGAAATTAGTAGAAATGAACTTGTGTAGATCTAGTTGAGCAAATCACTTCTCCTTGATGCACCACCTGGTGTAGTGGCCTCATTTGGTCATGTAAACATGCTCACAAAAGTTGGGGTCAAGGAGAGAAGGTTGGTAGTACAAACTTGTTCAAATTTGATTCTAGTCAGAGAGGGTTTTGAGGCACTTTGATCAAGATATCCTTTTCTCCAACCTGTCCCATTTGGTCTAGATGCATGATTAGACCATTGGAGCATGTGCACCAAGTTTGAGAACATTTGGACATGTTTGGCAATGTAGAGTTGCTCAAACTTCAAAATGGACAAAAATGGTTTTCAAGAGATTTGGTGATGTTATGCTGTTCTCCAAGACATGAGGCTTGGCAAGATCATCCAACATGTCATATTTGACATGCTAGAATTTTCTTGGAATTTTTTAGAGAATATTTCCTTTGTAAATATTTCAAACGCTTGAAATATCCAGAAAGGGTTTTTGAGGTGTTTGACCAATATTTTGATCATGACCATGTGTTGAAACTCTTATATATGGACAATATATGTCCACTGAGTTTCCCTAAATTTTCACAAATATTTTTAAAACCATAAAATAATTTTTCCCTATTAAAGACCATTTCTGGCCTTAAGAAAAAAAATTAAATAAAATAGGAAAATAACTTTTAAAATTATATTTTTGTGGTTTACGGGAATCCTATATCTAATAGGAGTCAAATATACCTTTTGAATAATTTTTCACACCCCAAGTCAAGTACTTGTATCGCAAACCTCAACTCAAGGGTTTATGAAAAACTAATTTTTGAAAATACTATTTGGCCAAATTATTTTTGCAAGAAATTATTTTTATGTCCTATACACATGGCATGATCATTGTGAAAGGTTTTTGGATCAAGGAGAAGGAGTATAAGAGTTGGAGGATTTATTTTATTTTTAGAGCACTTGCAAACAACATACAAAAACCAATCAAGGCAAGGTCCAAAACACTCAAAAGTTTTTGTCAAACCACATTTTATCATGATTGTTAGCTTAAGTGTAGTGGCATGGAAATCAGGGTGTGACAGACCTACCCCCCTTACAAGAATCTCGTCCCCGAGATTCCCAAACTAGGCGCGGAAAGGGATACAGAAACTTGGATCTGGGGTAGTCTTCAAGTCCTCATGTTGCTTCTGCTTCCGTGTAGTTCTCCATTGAGCTTGAAGTATTTGATGGTGTGGCATCGTGTATGACGCTCGGCTTGATCCAGGTTGCTTAGGGGTTTCTCACGTAGGTCCGGTTGGGCTGGAGGTCGATGGCTTGGTGGTCAATGCCCTCGTAGAGATCGGGCAAGTTAGGAAGTTGTTAAAACTTTCGGGGTTGTGATGCATGGAAAGCGTTGTGCACAATGGGTAACTCAGGTGGTAACTCTAGCTGGTAGCCGTCTACTCTTCGTCTTGAAGTGATCTCGGAGGGGGTTGT
The DNA here is from genome assembly GCA_963921465.1 of Triticum timopheevii. Classification (NCBI taxonomy): domain Eukaryota; kingdom Viridiplantae; phylum Streptophyta; class Magnoliopsida; order Poales; family Poaceae; genus Triticum; species Triticum timopheevii. The sequence continues at coordinate 304,770,690 of OY997270.1, forward strand.
TAAATCTTGGAGTGATGTCGAAGGGGGCCAATGAATCTTGGTGTGGGTCTCCTTGTCATGGAAATGCTTGGTTCCTTAGAGAGGTGTGGCTTGTAGATACACCTGGTCTTCGACGCGGATGTTTACTTCTTGATGATGGTGGTAGTTCTTCCCCCTTGGCATGGCGGTCTTCAAATGTTCCTGGACTAGCTGAACGGCTCTTCTTCCGTCTTCAGGTGGACAAGTAGGTCACCAAATGATGATGAAAACTATCTTGCCTAAGCACTCCATGAAGTCTATGGGGTACGTAAAGTAGGCTAGGGAATTAGTGGTGGTCTTGTTGAGTGTGGGCCAAGGTGGTTCTAGATCTAGTGTCAAGGCCCTAAGGTCCTGATCCGACCATGTTGTAGCTTGGTAGGTCTTAAGGGTTTCAAGAATTCTACTGTGCGAGTGAACATTTATCATCTTATCTTTAAGCACGGTTTCTGAGATGCCAATAGTCTATCTAGTCCTTTAAACAAATCACATCATATCACCGATAGAATCATTTTACATAGAATCATCACTCATGTGATCCATATCCTCATGACTCTTGAGAGGAGGTCTAACAAAATCATATATGTCTTTGATCCCCAAAATCATATGTATGGCTATCCCTATGTAAAAATCAATGGGTAGAGCATACAAGCTACTAAGCTTCAATTAAGCATGACAATTCAAGTGCTCAGCCCATTCTTCCAAGGTCTAAGATAAAGCACCTCTATCCTAAGGAAACACGTCGTATGCCACTCCAAAATCTTGTTTCCTTCCTATGAATCAACTCCAACAACCCATTAACTACACCAATCTTTACATGATCCAGTAGTTCTTCAAATCCAATCTCTATGGTGTTCCACACGATCTTCTAATATCCTATAATCCACAAATACTGGGAAGGCTACCTTACTATAGTCAGTCCACCAATTTCTATTATCATGGTCAAGTAAACTCCAAGGTCAAGCTTATATAGAACCCTAAATAAACTTCGACAATTAGTCCAATCTCCTAGTTATCATCCACCGAGAAACATGGTATCATGATCGAGATCATCATTCTAAATCCAATTTACTCTGAACCATGTAGACATACTCAGCATCTATATTCAACTAGAATCACCTACTTAGATCCAAATCTCATGTCCAACGAGAATTCCTACATGTTCCCCCAAGTCATTTACGTAATATCAACTGTCTCCTTTCAATATCCCATGGCTATGTTAAATCCAAATACTTACAATTATCCTACTAAATCCAATTTACTCAGGGGTAATGAAAGCTATGCTCATCTATACTCATGATCCCACCAAGTTCATTTACCAACATCAAAGCCTCATAATCCACCAAATAGTCTCATATAATTCCTCAAGTCATTGATATAAACTCATCAAGTCATTTGTCCTCTATTCCTATATCCTCAGATTGGTCCTCCCTATGGCATCGTCAGTTTTGGTGCTATATTAGGATGATAATGTGCTCGTTCACTATGTCCACTAGTTCCCTAATGAACCCAGAGATAAGCAAGGTTACGGAGGCTTAACAGGTCCTCTTGCAATTCTGTGGATTAAGCACATGGTTAAGGATTCAAGCTGGGGTACCTTATGAAGTCTCGAAGGGTCTAGGAATGGGTTTCTAATCTTGAGGGGTAAACATAACTCTACTAGGCTGCTCTTGGTCGAGGAGGCTGCAGCAAAAGTCTCCAGTGTTAGTTGGTCGCCGAGGTAGAATCCTTGGTGTACCTTGTCTTGCCGGTCTTCAGTTGAGGATAGAGGGATGAGAGGGAAAAGTAGAATAGATGGGGATGCCTAAAGGGGGTTCTATAGTGCAGGTGCAAACAAACAAGTGCCAAAAGACCACACACAATTTCATTAAGATAAGATAGGTGATATAGTTGCATACATGCTGCCTAAGGCAAAAAGTGCAACTTATATCAAAACACAAACAGATAAGAACAAGCAACACTCAACATGGTTTCATTTGAACCATCATATGGACTCGACTACGCATAGGGGGTACACGACTCATCCTACCCTAGGGGTCCTCGAATTCAGTAGTCGTGCTTGCTTCATCACTTTGAGAGAAAGGCGTTCGGTCTTCAGCTTCTAGGTTCTCCTGGGTGCCAATGGACATGCGAAAGTCGGCTGCTTGTTGGGACACATCCTATTAATATGCCCGAGTTCACCACACCCGTGACATGTGACGGAAGCAAAAGTGTTGCTATTCAGTCTTGGGTATTGTCGTCGGGGGCCTGACGATGATCCTCTATGAGGTGGATATGGAAATCCATTCCTATGCCTTTTGCGTGGGGTTTGGTTGCGAGCTTGCTGAAGTTCCTTGATTTGCTGCTCCTGATTAAAAATGTGGGCTTCTAGGGTAGTGATTTGCTGTTCTTGCTCGACCACCTTCTTCTTCTCGAGGCAGTGGAGGTGCAGAAGTGAAGGGAGATCTTGGCGAGCCTTGAGAAATGCTTCGGTAAGGTGGCGTAGAAGGTAGTCTCCTGCGTTGACGAAACAGATCTGGTACTTGAGTGTTGGATCCTCGTCTTCTGGGGAAATCATCACTTGAGTCGGAGCTCCAAATCCGCTCTTGCCAGGTAGGTAGCGGGTGGCATGTTCTTCTTTCATTTCTAGAAGGAGATTTCGAAGACGGAGGAGTGCTTCGTATGCCACTTGCTGAATGGCTGGGTCTCTTGTTGGCATAGGTGGTCCAACAAAGAACCACCCTTTGAGGTGAAGTCTTGGAAGGCACAAAAACCTTGGCGTAGAACTCCTTCTCGAACACATCATTTTCCAGTTCATGCAGGGTGTATATGGGCCGCAAGGGATAGTGGCATTGTTGGACGCAATCTCTTAGGAGGGATGGAAATCCTGTCGTAAGGAGTCTCAAGGGGGGGACGACCATCTACAAAGGTTGAATGGGAGAGGTCAAATAAGGGAAATATATTTTGGGTCGGGTAAGCTTTAGAAAAGAAGAGAAGTTTAGAGGGTCTCAAGCTAACTAACGTCCATGCTAACTAAGGATTCCTACAGTTAGGATGGCTCTGATACCAGCTCTGTGGGGACCTCGACTCATAAGTCGAGATCACCGAATGCACGTGTACAGTGATCCCAGAGATCAATGCTCACTGAACACACAAAAGCTGAATAACAAGAGTCTTACATCCATACATACCGTCTTACACAAATTATGACAATTATGGTCAAGTCTTACATTGATAAAACCTTAAGAGCTGAACATCAAATGAAACACAAGCAGCGGAAATCTTCGTCGATAAGTAGAACCCATGCCATCTGCCTTAACCCTATAGGCATTCTGATTGGGAAACATCCTAGTTCGCATGTTCTCCAAAGAACTCTTCTTCGAACTCCGGTTCTTCCATGCCTGGTCAAGTAAATAACCAATGGCAAGCCAATGAGTACTTTGAATGTACTCGCAAGCAACCCATGTTTTGGTTCAAGATACAACAATGCATGATATAGGTAAATTTTTGCAGAAAGCTAGTTTTGAGTGCAATGACATGTTCAACAACTTATGAGACATGCATCAAGAGAATTCAAGTAACCATGAGGACAGGTTACAGATATCAACATAAATAGAGTGGGCACCAACCCAACTCAATCATGTCAAGTCCCTTGACTTGACCCAAGTAGTTTTATCAACACACACACATGGTTTGTAAACATGTGGATGTAGCCCAAGAGCGGTTACCCAACTGTCCTTGACTGTGGACACGGCTATTCGAATAGTTTTACACTCTGCAGAGGTTGCACACTTTACCCACAAGATTCGGGGAACTTCCGTGTCATCCACGACCCGCGGTACCTCAAGTACCCGGGGTAAGAACCCGATCACTACCTTTCCCTAGACGACACTAACATGGAGTCCACTCGATTGGTAGTAACCCCCATGCCCAACATTTCGCATCTTAAAATTGTGGAGCATCGCTCCCATATTCATCACATACTGGCACGACGGTGTGTCCGGTGCCCCATAAAAATGTTCTTGGCCGCCCTACCTGGCACGACCCCATCCCGAGAGAGAGCACCAACTCTCCCCCGTCACTAGTAATGCAGGCTCAAAGCTAGTATCGACCTAGGTAATCAATAATGCCCTTTACCATACAAGGGTAGAGTGGTTGCGCATGTAAGGTTGGAATAACGGTCGCAACTTAAACCAATCCGTTTTGAAAACAACACACACACTTGCCTCGGTACACCACTTCATCATCAAGTGGCTACCCAACTCATCATCTCCCCCGGGCTTAAGTGGCACCCGATGGGGTTTTCGAAAAGTATTTTGAAAATACTTTGTCTCCATCACCATGCATATTCCCGTCCCATTTTGCGTAGCACTACTTTAGCATCCTATCTACCCCCACCGGCATAACCCTCATAAGAAGGTAGGGTTATGCACAATGCAAGTATCAAAAAGGAAGTACGGTGGCATAGCATCAAAGTGGTTACTACCTCATCATGATTCCGTTGCAACAACAATATGGTGCTATATGACATGCATAAAAGGGTTTCATAGACATGGTCAAAGGGCTGCTTGCCTAGCTCAACAAAGTCTTCTGGGTCTTCAAAGTCTTCTGGTCCAACTCCTTCGTCAGCAACGCAATCTATCATCGCAAAATAATAACGAGAAAAAAATAAGGCAATATTAAAACAGAAAAACCAAAGTGCTCAGAAAAATGTCAACTCATTTTTGTTAAATACTAGGGTGAAAACTAAGAAGGGGAAAATTTCTAGTTTTGGACTTGGAGTAGCAGAATAGGAGAAATGGATTTACAAAGGTATATTTATATGCTTAAAATCACATTTAAATATTTATATTGAAGAAAAGGTTGTGGGATTTGAAAGGAAGTTGCACCATTAAATAGGTGGGATTTTCACAAGAATTTACAAACTGGAGTTATTTCATTTGGATAAATATTTCATCCTGTGGGATTTTTGGAAGGGTGGCAGAAAAAGAAAAAGGAAAAAGGGCTCTGTGACTGCTGGGCCAGAACAGCCGCAGGGCTGCGGCCCAGCCAGAGAGGCGGCCCAGCGCACTGGTGCACGCGCGCGCGCTAGGTTTAAACCTGACGGGCGGGGCCCAGGCGTCAGCAAGAGAGAGAGGGGCGATGGAGGGGAGAGGCTGACAGGCGGGGCCCGCCTATCATCCCTAACCCTGAGTCTAGACGGCCGGCGAGCTCACCGGCAATGATGCAGGGCACGACGAGGTCGGAGAGGGCACGACTGGGCTCAGCGTCGTCTCGCCGTTCGGGTGGTGGTGGTTGCGGTCGCCGGGGTAGCCTGGTTCGCCGGCGACGAGGTCACGCGGCGGAGGGGCTTCGGGCGTCGACAGTTCCGGCCGTTTCCGGCTGCTATAGAGAGGGGAAACGAGGGGGAAAGGATCAGAGGGCTGCAGGGGTTCCAGATCGAGAGGAAAGAGGGCCGGGGACGGCCTGTACCTCGCGAACTCCGGCGAGCCAAAGCGGCGGAGCTCGAGCTCGATCTCGAGCTCGGGCAGCTCTGGAGAGGAACTGGGGGTGCAGGGGGATGTTTTGGGGAGTGGGATAGTGAGTGGTGAGGAGAGGAGGGCTCAGGGAGGCCCTTATATAGGCGAACGGCGGAGTGCCGTGGACCCGTGCGCCGGCGAGCCCTTGCTCGTTGCCACAGGGCTCGGGAGGAGCTGGCGCCGTGTCTGGGGTGTTGCTGGGCGTGGACTACGCCGAGGGGTGCTAAGGGAGAGAGCGGGGAGGGGTCAGAGACGCCGCGCGTGTGAGGCTGCTCATTGGAGCTCTCGGGCGGCCGACGCGCGTGCGAGCTGTGGCGAGAGGAGGGAGAGGGAGGAGGGGGACCACGCTGTGGCGTGTTGAGGACGTCGATGGGCATCGTCGGGCGCGCTGGGGAGGCCCGAGGTGGCCGGAGGCGGTTGGAAGGGGGCGGCTACAGTGCGGGAGCGCACTGTAGCGCCCTCCAAAGCGTGCAAATGGTTGGCATAGCCATTTTTTATGCAATGTGGGCACATCCAAAGGTGTCTGGTAGCTCAACGGGGGAGTAAAGAAGTAGGAGATGGCCTTGGATGCCCTGGGTGGCCAGTAGGAGAATAGAGAGGTAGAAGAAGAGGGAGAAATGGGCTGTCCAGAGAGAGAAGTGGGGTTTTACCCATCCAATGATTGAGTTGTGGGTTTGCCATTGTTACTAGAGGTGAAAGGGGACCAGGAGGGGTTGTGGTAAAAAGTGGAGCTCATGGAGATTAGTGGAAGAGCCCCAAATAGGGTTTTTAGTTAACATGCAGAAGGTGTTTGATATGGTTTTGGGGTACTTGCACTAATTTAATTCTTGTGGCACTTGGAAGGGATGTTTGTCATGAGAAAATGACAGGGAAAAAGGAAGATGAGCTCATTTGGAAGAGTTTGCTAATGAAACTTTGGCAAACCCTAGAAATTAGCAGAAATGAACTTGTGTAGATCTAGTTGAGCAAATCATTTCTCCTTGATGCACCACCTGGTGTAGTGGCCTCATTTGGTCATGTAAACATGCTCACAAAAGTTGGGGTCAAGGAGAGAAGGTTGGTAGTACAAACTTGTTCCAATTTGATTCTGGTCAGAGAGGGTTTTGAGCCACTTTGATCAAGATATCCTTTTCTCCAACCTGTGCCATTTGGTCTAGATGCATGATTAGACCATTGGAGCATGTGCACCAAGTTTGAGAACATTTGGACATGTTTGGCAATGTAGAGTTGCTCAAACTTCAAAATGGACAAAAATGGTTTTGAAGAGATTTGGTGATGTTATGCTGTTCTCCAAGACATGAGGCTTGGCAAGATCATCCAACATGTCATATTTGACATGCTAGAATTTTCTTGGAATTTTTAGAGAATATTTCCTTTGTAAATATTTCAAAAGCTTGAAATATCTAGAAAGGGTTATTGAGGTGGTTGGCCAATATTTTGATCATGACCATGTGTTGAAACTCTTATATATGGACAATATATGTCCACTAAGTGTCCCTAAATTTTCACAAATATTTTTAAAACCATAAAATAATTTTTCGCTATTAAAGACCATTTCTGGCCTTAAGAAAAAGATTTTAAATAAAATAGAAAAATAACTTTTAAAATTATATTTTTGTGGTTTATGGGAATCCTATATCTAATAGGAGTCAAATATACCTTTTGAATAATTTTTCACACCCCAAGTCAAGTACTTGTAGTGCAAACCTCAACTCAGGGTTTTTTGAAAAACTAATTTTTGACTATTTGGTAAAATTATTTTTGCAAGAAATTATTTTTATGTCCTATACACATGGCATGATCATTGGGAAAGGTTTTGGATCAAGGAGAAGGAGTATAAGAGTTGGAGGATTTATTTTATTTTTAGAGCACTTGCAAACAACATACAAAAACCAATCAAGGAAAGGTCCAAAACACTCAAAAGTTTTTGTCAAACCACATTTTATCATGATTGTTAGCTTAAGTGTAGTGGCATGGAAATCAGGGTGTGACAGCGGGCCTGAGCTGCAACCGCCCAGATACCCGAGTAAGTAACCCAGATATCGAACACTTCGTTCATATTTATCATAACATTATTCTGAAAACCATTCGCGGCCAGGAATGGCTCAGCAAGGCGGAGAGAATCAGGTGTCCGACACCACTTCCCGAAGGCTCGCCTAGCCCTGCCATAGCCAAGATGCTTAGTCGTGTGCTAAGTCAAGTGACATCGGGGAAAGACGAAGGGAAGAATAGAGAAGCAGAACTTCACATATTGCACATCCAAACCGGGGGAATTACTACCTCTACCCCCCGCGGGAAGAAGAGGGCCGCCTCTGAAGACTTGGAGATGGAGGTGCCCAGACAAGGGAAGAAAACTTCCCCAGGGGGCCCTATCCCGAAGGGTGTCCTCACCGCGCCATGCCCGCAAATGGGCCAGCCCTCAGCCGAGATGTAAGTTAATCGTAAATACAGAGCTACCGCTCCCTCCTCTGAGAACAATAACCAGGATGCATCCTTTGCAGTCCGGCTAGTAGCTCTTCTCGATAGAGTTCGTCTTCGGGGGATCTCCTTCCGGAGATGATGGAGAGTGAAACCCCACCAGCCTCTCCGCCTCATGGGGCGGGCGACCCTGAGGTGTCGTCACGGAGGAGTCCAGATTTGCTGAGGCCAGAAGCTAGTACTTCGGCTGCCCTAAGCCCGGAGCGTTCGGCTCCCACAAGGGGTGATAAGGGTCCGGCACAGTTCGGCGACTGGCCGGACACGCTGACGGACCTTCTGAAGCAAGCGGCTCTTTCGGAGGATCACTGTTCATTAATGAGCATGGTGCTTGAGAAGATTTCATCCGCCACAAGCGGGTTGAATGAAGCTTTTACGAGCCTGCTCATAGGCTTTGAGGTATGTAATGAAAGACGTAATTTTTTGATTGTGGCGCACGCACTAGGTGTGCTCCATATGGATAGTAGCCCCTGATACTCTGGTTGCCAGCCCTAGGCGGCAAACGGAGGATCACATTGTTGAGTAAGGATCGTACTGTATTCATGCGCAGGTGGCTAAGGGTCCGGCAGCCGACCAGTCTATTGAAGTTGTGGATGCCGATATCATAGTTGTGAACGAGCGGCTTAACGAGTCACAAAGTATGTGCTCTGCTTTCCTTATTTTTATAGGACATATTAAGAGGAGCATAATGTTAATGTGATATGCTTGGACTGTAGGCGGAGCTGCTGCTGTGGAGGCCATGAGGGCGGAACTTGCCCTAGCCAAGGAACATGCCCGGGCTAGCAATGTGGCTGCCCTAAAGGCGGCTGAAGAGTTGAGAGCCGAACAGGCTGCTCATCGCTGAAGCGAAGATAAAATAGCCGAGATGGTTGTGGAACTGAAAAACGCCGCCAACAGGTATGAGCTCCTTGAAAAAGAGAATCGGGCTAATTCGGCTGACCTGAAGAAGGCCCTTGATGCGGCCAAGGAGACGCGTTCCGAAATTAGGGATTCGCGGGAGGAGCTTCGACAGGTCGGATAAATCGCGGCTGGAAACCCCTATTTTTTGCAGATGAAGTTCTTAGATCCAAAGTACGCTCCTCTGGATCGACGCTGGAGCCCTGCAGACGCGTATGCGGATCTGGCAAAGAGTATAACTGATGCGGCCATGTTTTTCGAGGATCAAAAAGATAATGAAGTGGAAAAGTTGTCTTGGTCACAATTCAGTGCTCCGACGCGCCCATTGCCATTGAGTGAGAGGATGGTTGCTATGGCCGAGCTCCATAGGTTGTCCGTTCTTGCAATGAGGTCTGTAATAGACCATCTATGGCCGAAAGGGCTGAAGCCGGACAGTTATTTTGGTTTAGTGCAACAATTCCTTGGCGCAGCATCGCGAATCGATGCCATGAAAAGGTCGGCGTGCATAGAGGGTGCACGGATGGCTCTTGCCCGTGTTAAAGCATATTGCACAGATATGCAGGCCACCATCATTGCGACCCAAAATCCGGCGGGAAGCCAGGATCCAGCCGAGCACTACTTGGAGCAGGTAACAGAAGGTGCTCATTTAATAGAGGCTCACTCCTCGAAGAATGTCATGTTCGAGTGAAAAATCGTTTCATTGTAAAAACAATTTTATTTTAATTATGGAGGCTATGTTTATACTTTTCACCCGAAAGTGTTATTGTGCCTCCTGTGCGGCCGTTTGAAGTATGTATGTAATCTGAAAGTTAGTAGTCGTTGGCTTCAGCCCCCACGCATGCAATGCGGGGGTGTTCGCAAGAATATGCGTAATCACACTTGATACAATGTCTTGGTCCATTAAGGAGGTGATCGCACGTCGAACTAGGCAACCAGACTATATAACTTTAACACTTTCACTTAGCCATAGGAGTTTGACGGTGGGGCTGCTATGTAGCCCCTGGTACCTTTGCGTGCATCCGAATACGGGCGCGTGTGTACATGACCGGGAAACGGTCCTTCGTTAATGCAGAGGAATCCTAAAGATTCCGATGAGTCACTACAAAAAAAGACACATCAGTGACATTTTGGGCCGAACAAAAAAAATTCTGTCATACATATGACACTTCTATGACGATAATTGTGACAGAACCCGGTATCATCATAGATGTGGTGGGCTCCGACTTCTATGACAAAAAATCATGACAGGAAATGGGCTTTTCGTCCTAGGCGGGCCAGAGACGCAGTTGCATGACATTCTTTGGGCCGTCCATGATGGAAAAAACCGTGGTAGAAGCGAGGGGTAGGAAAATTTCGGGGAGTTGCCGGTTACGGTGGGAGGTCGGGGGCCGAGCAATGCGAGTTTCTCTCGTACACGTACGCGCATGTGTGCGAGGTGTTGGCTCTAACTGAACCCGAGCGAGGCATTGGGCTCTAACTGAACCCGAGCGATTGCACTGCAGGCTACGCGTTACTGAACCCGAGCGATCGATCGATGGTTGTTAACTGAACCCGATGGAGCGATTCCTTCGCTACCGCTGCTAACTGAAGCCGATCGATTGGATGAACAGTGAGCGTTGCGGGGGGTTTGGATGAACAGTGAGCGGTGGCGTTGCCTCTGGATGAATAGGACCCCATGGTGTGGAGGGTTGGATGAACAGTATACGATGGAGGGGTGGCCGTGGAGGGGTGGTTGAACAGGACCCCATGGTGTGGAGGGCTGGATGAACAGTAGACGGTGGAGGGGTGCCCGTGGAGGGGTGGCTGAACAGTAGCCCGTGGAGTAGCGCGCGGTGGAGGCTAGATGAACAGGAGCCCGTGGAGGCTGGACGAGGTCGACGGTAGCCCGTGGAGGCTGGAGGAGGTCGATGGTGGAGATGAACAGTATCCCGTGCAGTCCCGTTTTGCGGTACGCCACACCCCTCCTGATGAACAGGACCCCCGTTTCGACCATAGGAGGTCTGTTACCTCCGTTTTGCGGTACGCCACACCCCTCCCGATCAACAGGACCCCCATTTCGATCGTAGGAGGTTCGTTTCATCCGTTTTGCGGTACGCCACACCCCTCCCGATCAACAGGACCCCCGTTTCGACCGTAGGAGGTCCGTTTCCTCCGTTTTGCGGTACGCCACACCCCTCCCGATCAACAGGACCCCCGTTTCGACCGTAGGAGGTCCATTTCGTCCGTTTTGCGGTACGCCACACCCCTCCCGATCAACAGGACCTCGTTTCGAACGTGTCTAGTCGAACACAAGGCCGTTTCCTCCGTTCTGCGGTACGCCATGGCTCGTTTCCATCGCCTGTTCCGTCCAAGCCGGTTGGCTCCCACGCGTTCCGTTGCCTCCCGATGAACACGACGCATTCCGTTGCAAACCAATGAACACGATGCATTATGTTGCCTCCCCATGAGCACGACGCATTCCATTGCCTCCCCATGAACACGAGCCCTCGCCGTACGTATGCGCGACTAGGCGTTCGAGACCCCGCCCGTATGTACACATATGTGGCCGTATTTTCTTTCTTGCACCCTGGCCGTTGTACGTACATGTTCATGCTACGTGCGCGCCTCTACTACGACACGTGCGCGCCTCTACTACGACACGTGCACGCCTCTACTACGACACGTGCGCGCCTCTACATTGACCAGTATGTACGTACACGTTCGCGACCAGGATGACAACGCTACGTACGCTTCGACCAGGTGGGTCCCGACTGTCAGGCACTTACTTGCCTGCGAAGATGTAGTTGGTGGGTCCCAATAGTCAGGGGGGCAAATCATTTTGTTTTTTTTTTGCCCAGACGGACTTCCTTGCGTGCGAAGGTGTAGCTGCTGGGTCCCAGCAGTCAGGAGGGTGAATCGTTTTTTTTTTGCCCGGACGCACTTCCTTGCGTGCGAAGGTGTAGCTGCTGGGTCCCAGCAGTCAGGGGGGCGACTCGTTTTTTTGCTCGGACGCACTTCCTTGCATGCGAAGGTGTAGCTGGTGAGTCCCAGCAGTCGGGGGACGAATCGATTTTTTTCGGACGCACTTCCTTGCGTACGAAGATGTAGCTGGTGGGTCCCAGCAGACAGGGGGCTAATCGTTTTTTTCAGACGCACTTCCTTGCGTGCGAAGATGTAGCTCGTGGGTCCCAGCAGTCAGGGGGCGAATCATTTTTTTGCAAAATACGGTGGCCCGTCCGATGGGTCCCCGCTGTCAGGTGGATGAATAATCATTTGCGTGTAATAAGGAGGCACTTCCTTGCGGTTGTGGTGGACCCAGCTATCAGCCTCTCCACGTACATTCCACATCCGATGGAAGTCATTTCTTGACCACGTTGACCACGCCGCGCTGGTGACGTGGAGTCAGAGAGCTGTGCTGGAGAAGAACGCTACTTCTACTTAACTGCTGGTGCAGTTGGCTGACTGACACATGGGCCCAACATGCCACATGTCATATACGCAACTACACCTGTAGTTAAGTCACTGAAGCTTCTGTTCGGCTCAGCGGGACAAAGGTGGGTAGCTTCAGTTAATTAATTAAACCTCCAGCGCACCCCTTTTTAGTTTTTTTAGAAAAGGAGGATGACCCCTGGCCTCTGCATCTGGGAGATGCATGCGGCCACAAACACCCCTTTTTAGTTGAAGAATGTATGAAATGTAATGAAATCCGGCATGTTTATATGAAATCCGACCTTGTATGAATGAATTTATTTCGATTAGTTTGAATTCTTGTATCACTGGCATTGGATGAACATGCAAAACAATACGTACTAGCATTATTTCCAGGCTAATCACCACGTTTGCAGCAGTTTCATATGTACTCCCTTCGGTCCTTTCTATCTGCATACAAGTTTTGTCTGCAGTCAAAGTATCTCTACTTTGACCAATCTTATACAAAAAAGTATGCACTTTCACAATGTGCGAAGTAAATAGGAACAGAAGGAGTACAAATAGTTTGAGCAGGTTTTTAGCGTTTCTGTACATTGCAATCAAACACACAGGCCTGGCAATTCATAGAGAACATTCAAAACAATCGATGATTATGCATCTCAGCGACTCACATGTCAGAGGCAATATTTACTTCACAATTAAAGAATGAAGAAAAAATTGATCGGCGCTACTGACAGCAAAGGGCGTCCCATTCGAAAATATCAAACACATATCTTGCTAAAATCAATGGGCAAAATTTGACAAGGTTGTCCCATTCCAAAATATCAAATGCCTACAATTGTGGAATGGGAAGGGTTTGCCATCAGTTCGGACATTGACATGGCACCTCATGCTAAATAAACCAGTTGTTCTTTTTGTGCAGTTCCACCAAAATCAACCAAATTCGCGCGTAGCTTGTATGATTTCGCCCTTATATGTTGCAACGCCTTGAACTTATGGGCACCTCCTTTCTTGTGGTGGAAATGAATGATTCGATGTATTCATGAACATTTTGTGTAGTTCCCGTTGAAATCAAGCTGAGCACTCCTGTTTGCATAAATACAAAAAAGTGATTAGTATAAAGCAAACTGTACTATGAATTGACAGTTTCAGCAGGCACATACATGGTCCATGTAGAGCACACTTTTAGAAAAATGGAACTCACCAGAAAGAATCCTAGTACAACATTGTACTCGCACATCACAGCAAAAAAATGGAGATTTGTCAGTCCTTCTGAGCTGAAGTTAGTTTGGTCTTGTGGGGAGTAATGTAACCATCCTTCAACTGCTCCTTCTGATGAGAAGATAGACAGGGCTTCTTCATCCTGGCATAATCGGAACTAGTCACTTACACGTACTCCATATTCTTCTTCAAAGGAAGATGATCCTGTTGTGCAAAGACAAGAGGACTACTAAATGCTAGCATCCCTGTTTGCTCGAAAAAAAGGAAAGGAAATATTTAAAACAGCACAGATGAAGCACTTCTCAAGGACAATAACACTTTTTCATGACAGTATCTAAACAGTAGCACAACACCAATAGAGATGACAAAGCTCAATCATATGGATGAAATCAGTGGGCAAGTACCAACATTTGTCAGGACGCCGATTGTGGAGAGCAAACAGATGAAGCATTTCTCCGGAACCATCTGTTGCTATCTACGGGGGTGGCCATGCTTTCTATATACTCCTCGATTAGTTTAATGTTTCCAACATCTTCTGGTGCAGTTCCACTAAAATATATGGTATCTTCAAAGAAGATCCCTGTTTGCACAAGTAGAGATAATAACGTATGGCATCAAATCAGTGGCAAAACAATTGCTCGTTCCAGCCATAGCAATAAATTAAGATGCAAAACTATATCATTGCTTGTGTCATCACAGTTCCGGTGCTTCATTACAACACCGGGAGTTGGTTTTTGTTTTTATTCCGCTTGTTCTTCCCCATCATCACTTGGTTCAATAACAGACAAGCTTCTCCTTAAATTTAAGATTTGGCATGTCAATTAGGGAGCACAAGTATAGTACTAAACTTAATTTTCTGTTGAAAGTGGCAAAATACAGGCCAGCAGTTGTGAAATATCCTTATCTTACCTCAATGGGATATTACGGCGCACATACAGATTGGATGTCTTGTCTCCATTTGTGCAGTTCACTAAAATCAAGCAACATTATCGTACAAGTAGCACAACATATGAAAGCACACTACAGAATCATGTGAAAGAAGGCTAGTACTGACCTCTCATGATGTAGAATTCAAACAACTCACAAGAAGAAGATCTGAACCAAATTCGCCTTAACGGATAGGAAGTAAGATCTCCTCTTGTGCAGTTCCACTAAGATCAAGCAATCAAGCAACGTTGTCGGTGTGACATTTTGGTTGAACTGCACAAACACTCTTAAAACAAAAGTGTTTTGTGTAGTGCAACAAAAGGTCACAATGGCAATGAGGTGAAGTAGATAACCCTATTTACACAGAGGTGCAAAGGAAACAATTAGTGGTCAATAACGCTGGATGACACAGAAGCCAACAAAAAGAAGCATCTACCTTATCTAAATGGGAAAGAAAGCAAGACAGTAGCATTTCTCAAATGGTGGCATTGATTAATATTAACATAGAGATTATATTAACAATAAAATTCATTAAACATGTAATTTGCTTTTAACTGTGGCATTGCATCAATTTTCCAGCGGCATTATTAGAGGGTGTTTGTTTACAGGGATATTTTGGTGTAGGGACTAAAAAAACTCTGTGTCAGTCACATCTAAACCAAACAGGAGGGACTTTTAGGGACTAAAAGTGGGCATTTGGGACTAAAGAAAGAAGACCCCGAGGGAGTCTTTTTGGGACTTTTTCCAACAGTTGCCCCTGCCACGCATCGCACCTTGTTTCTATTAGTTCATTACTAGGGGTAACATGGTCTTTTAGGATGTCATTTAATAACCTCTAGTCCATGTTTAGTCCCTGGAACCAAGCAGGTAGGGACTAGGGAGTTTTTAACTAAACAGAGCCTTAGATTAACAACAGCTAATGAGTTGCACGGGACAGTGGACGCACCATCACCATGTGCATCTACTGATGTACTGTGGTCATGCACAGTCTGTTGCAACAAAGAACAAACAACCAAGGAGCATATTTGTGTTGGTCCCAATTTTGTTATCTTTAGACACCTTTCCCTATGTGAGCGCAGCAAATCTAGTCCTGCTCAAACTCTACAGCCTTGTCCCTTCCTTTCATTTTTGAACTAGTACTTCCGCCCCTTCCTTTCCTCTTTGAACCACGTCATACATTTATGCGATACAACTTTCCCCACTACTTTCCCCCATTCCTTTCCTCTTTGAACCACGTCCTAGATTCATGCTATACAACTTTCCCCCTTCATTTCCTCTTTGAACCACGTCCTAGATTCATGCTATATACAACTTTTCCCACTACTTTCCCCCACTCCTTTCCTCTTTGAACCACGTCCTAGTTTCATGGTATACATGCAGCTAGAGCAATGCATGTGGAGTAAGTAAAATATACCTTAAGGTTCTTGGGGCGTGGTTCGGTGGGTGACGGGATGGCGGTGAAGAAGAAGGGGTCGGAGGCCCTCCCGCGCCGCCGCTGGGTGGAAAGTGAACAGCTGCGCCGGTAGTGGATTCCCTTCCTTGCCAACGGCGACAGTGTTAAGCCTCCTTCCCTTCCCGGCGGACGGATCCTGTCGGCCCTTTGAGTAGCAGTGAGGGGAGAGAGAGAGGCCAATGAAGTCTTGTTTAGATCTGGAGAGGGCGAGAGAGTGTGAAGAGAGCAACTACAAGCGCTGAGGCTCCAGCGGGAGAGGGCGAGAGAGTGTGAAGAGAGCAACTACAAGCGCTGAGGCTCCAGCATGTATATATATACTAGAGAGAGAGAGAGTGAAGCGTGCAAACCCTAGAAAACATTTTGACCAGTCAAAGAATCCTCCTGGCAAAAATTATGCTCAAGTGTAGTTATCGAACCTGAGACCTCAAGTTTGATGAGCGAACAGGCTAACCAGCTACACAACCCTCCTGTTATGTTCAACGAGAGGAAAATAACCTTTTATACATTCCTGCATTCGTGTGACAGGCATGCCGTGTTTTTTTGTGTGTGTGGGAGTCATTAGGATTTCAATCATAATCGTTTCATGTGGCTTTGGTGGTAAGACTCTCCACAGTGGTGCAGAAATAATGCAGCCTTAGTCACCTTACCTCTCTCCACGTAGTACGTTGGGTCCCACCGGTCAAAGGGTGAAACAAACAAATTAATAAGAAAAATTAAAAGCGCCAGCGGTGTATCTTACTACCTCACACATCTCGCTACTGCTTGGGAACACTGTCCAATTGGTCCCTCTGTTCGCTCACGTACTATTTTAAGTGAATCCTTATTGTAACATGCACACAAATTTTGGGCACTTGTATTCGACTTAAGTCAGTGTGCCACCGTATCTTGTATACTTACTACTCCCTCCGTCTAGGTGTAATAAGTCACGTTAGAAGGTGCAACGGGACCAAGGTGCGTGCGTGTGCGTGTGTGTGTTTAACAGCATGTGTGTGTTAGAGAGTGCGACAGATCGACCTACTCCTACAGAGAGATGGTGTGTAGTCTACGATTTTAGCCGCGAGAGTCAGTGCATCCTCTCGTTTCCGGGCGTGTCCGGTAGGGACATGCGGATAGCTGCCACGCCCGCTCCTGACCGGCCTGGCCCACCCAAAGCCCCTCCATCGCCCGCGCGCGCTTCCCGCCCGAAACGGTCAGCGCCGCTCCAAAGAATTGGTGCCACATTCATGCCCGGGCAGAGCAGACGCGACCTCTCACTGGCGCAAGAGTGATGGTTGCTTCGTCCGTCCAACTTACTGCTGGGTCTATGTGATTTGACGGCTCATTGGTCTATATTACTGAGGTGGTAGGACTGCTGGATGTCCCACACTTTCGGCGAAAGGAGGTAGTAGATTACAATTTTCTCCATTTTTACAGCGAAGGAGTGCAAGAGTAGTGAAAACACGCAGGCTCAGTGATTACATGGCCCACCTCACACTATCACCGTGCGACACCTAACTCTTTACATAGCTCACTTACATGCATGCTACCGGTGCATGCTTGCATGCAGACATGTTGATGTGATTTAAAACCCACTCACATGCATGTGCCACTATATTTCTGCATGCTTGCATGTGGCTTAGTGCGGAGCCTCTCAACGTCTAGATCAGACGGCTATTATGACTGATTTACTTCATCTAACGGCTACATCAATTTCGATAATGTGGCTCAAGGAGAGGATAGAGAAGTCCTAGTAGTGGGGGCTAGCTATTACTAGTAGATAAGTCTTTGGAGATATTCCACTAGGTGAACTACATACGGAACAAAATGAATGAATCTACACTTAAAATGCATCTATATACATCCGCATGTGGTTCATGGTGAAATCTCTACAAAGACTTATATTTAGGAATGGAGGAAGTACTAGTATAGTACTAGTACGTATTGTAATTTATCAGCGAGATATATTTGTACAATGCTATGAAGCTTCCAGCTCCTGTTACATGTATCTTGCGTCCAAGGTTGCCCGTTGCAACATTTCATCAAATACAAAGGAGACTAACATGCATGCTATTGCATCTCAATGATTGACAGATCATAGAAAATATGTACTCCCTCCGTTCCAAAGTAAGTGTCTCAACTTTGTGCAAACTTTAGTACAAAGTTGTACTACTACTAAAGTTGACACTTATTTTGGAACAGAGGCAGCTAAAGAAAAAATGATCCATGCAGTCCCTAGCCCTTGAACCGTGAACCCTGACCAGGCTTCAATTTGCTGGCAACGTTCAAGCTTCCTAATAAATGAAGTTTGCAACCTTTTGACCATCGGATCATTTTGTGCAGTTTCACCAAAATTGAGATGAGCATCCCTGTGGCAAAGAAATTGAAGAAGCGTGATTAGAATAAGATTACTGGGGCTAGTTGATGAGACATAAACTCATCACAAATACAATACGTAGAAGCCAGTAGAGGTATCAGGTATGTGCGGGGCAAAGAAGTATAGAAATATCCACAGGGAGTGATCTGGGCAGCTGGAGCGGTGGTGCAAGCCGGCTGTAAAGGGAGTTGTACCTGAGGGACGTAGCTCAACCTTGAGGAGGGCGGCGGGAGGCGGCAACTGCCCACGTCGCGGCAGTGAGCAAGGGATGAAGGCAACCTCACCGGCTTTGGGAGAGAGAACGGCGGGGACCCCTGATCGGGACGTGCTGACAGTGGGTTTTCGCCGTCGGCGACGGCCACCGCATCTACACTAAGCATCCACCCCTTACCCAAGCGGACGTGATCCGCCGGGATGTTAGAGATGTGGCCACAGTCGTTTTGTGCGAGAGAGCGTGAAGAGAGCAACCCCAGCAAGAAACCGTGTAGGCTGGCCCATCCTGACTATGTATATAGTGGAGCGGTTTCCTTTTCTCTCCATATGAACCTATCATATTGTGTACGTGCCACTGAAGAAAAAAAATTATTTATAAATGACGCGGCACCTACTACTCGTTCTCCTATAACCTTGCGCTTGGCATATCCAAAATATTAACCTTGTGATTGGCTCTTCGCCTCTTCGGGAAGTCGAGCAATGATGGTAGTGTAGTATATATCGTTCTGGCTATATGAGACCGAATGAATTGCTGCACGTCCACCACGTGGGCGAGGGTCGAGGGGCAAGGGAGAGTGCTACTACATACGGAGCAAAATGAGTGAATGTACACTCTAAAATACGTCTATATACTTCAGTGTTTGGAGTATGTACTAGTAGTTCATATTGAAATCTACTAAAGGACATATATATTCCAAACAATATGATATAATCTCTATAACCAAGGTAGTAGGGATGAGGAGTAAACGGAGGGAGTAGTAAATTTTTCTCCTCGTCCTGCGAGCCACCGCGTGCATGGACGAGGGAGCGGGCGTAAGGCGGAGCAAGCTTCACCTCATCCTGTGAACCACCGCGCCCGTGGGCGGGGGAGACGGTGTACTAAGCAAGCTTCTCCTCGTTCTACGAGTTGACGGGACACATCAAAAGTACTCCAGTGTATAGAGCCTTGCCTCTATGGTAGGCCCCACATGGTTTGCCTCTTTCTTTAATTTAACATAACGTGTCAAGTCGCAATTTTTTTGTTCACCTGTGGTAGACGATCCTCCCTCCACCAAGTGGACAACTAGTACACGTGCCAAATTACCACATGGGCTGCCTTTTTTGTATAGAAATGAGCTCCACTATGTACCCGCACGGGTGTGGTTGGGAAATAGACGGGAGTACATGCGCCGTGCGTGCACCTCTTCTCTTCGTGCACGTCCCCCACCTACCTGGGTGTGTGTGAGAGATACAAACCGTGTTTGTGAGTGTTTTTTGTTTTGTGGTGGGGGTGGGGGTTGATTTCGTGACTTATTTGTGGCAATATGTGTCGATGACATCTCAAACAAAATTTTGCATGCAATGTGTGTGAAATGGAGGCCTATCCATATCATACATAGAGGGTCGGGCAATCCATGAGAAGAGAGGGAGGGGTCATAGCTATCGATAGAGTCGAAGAGAGGATCAAGTGGGTGGGTGCGAAATCGATGAAGAGAGCCATCGAAATTGTGTGTGTGTGCAAGTCAAAGATATAGGCGACCGGCCTACCGGAACGTTAGAGGGGACATGTCAAGTTTGTGTGTGGCAGGGAGACATGACTAGAGCGCTTGATGTATCGGTGTGTGTGGGGGGGAGAGGGGTGGGGGGAGGGGTAGGCAGAGGCCTAACTATAGAGGTGGAACGACTCGTATATGTGTTGAGAAGGAGAGACCCAGCTATGTCTTGAGGGAGATCGGTCGACATCCATACATAATTGAAGGACGGGAAATATGATGGGACAGAGAGAGAGAGAGAGAGAGAGGAGAGAGAGAGAGGGAGAGGGATGGAGAGGGGTAGAGTGCTGGATGGGTGATTGAGTTGCTTCTTGGAGATGTTGGGAGAGGCCTACTAGACAAACTGAGGGTGGAACTGCAATGTTATCAATAAGAGTGGGGATGTGTTTCTGTGTGTGCCTGTGCGTGATAGATCTGTCGGAACGCATCCATGGATGATGAAGGGGAACCATGTGTTTGGTAAGCAAACCTAACTATATCGGTAGATCAATTGTTGTTTGTCGGAGGGAGGGAGAGACACAACTATTGAGGTAGATCGATCGACGTGTGGGTAAAAATGAGTTATAAGGACCTAGCTGGCTATATGTATAGCGAGAGATCGGTCGGTGTACGTCCATTTGTTAGAGGCAAATAAGGCCCAGCGAGACGGATAAACAGATAGAATGGAGCTAGGAGGTGGTGCGAGACACCCAACTACTAGCTAGATAGGGGGAGGAGTGTGCGGTTGTGAGATCGATGAAAAGAGGGGCGAGAGTTTGCACGTGTGTCAGACCATATGAGAGACACGAGGCAAGGACACATAAAGGAGGAGATTGAAGCTGTGTGTGTATGCTGTAGGCATGCATCGCTGGAGAGGTTTATCGATCGGTGTGTGTCGGAAAGGAGTTGTGGAGACTCTGGGAGAACGACCTAAAGAAAAAAATGAATGTGCCCGGTGGATAGAATGCCGAGGGAGGGGAAGGGCGAGGAGGGCGTGTGCATGCACGAGAGAAAGTTAGTGGTAGCTACAAAGGTTAGAGGATTGTGTGGGTGTAAGAGACTAACAAAGATCATAATTTGATATGAAAGCGGATACATATATTTGAATAGGAGATCATAGTGTTTTAAACATTGCATGCATGAATATATCGGTGATACACGTGCTGTGCACATGTTATACCATAATGTGATAATGCATGGCGTTTGCAACTCACAGCTAAATGCCGAACAATCTAAACCATACTATACATCAAACAATCTCACATTTTATTTGAATTTGTGATAATGTGCGGCGTTTGCAGCTTACAACTAAATATCGAGCAATCTAAACAATACTATATATCGAAGATTCTCACATTTTATTTGAATTTGTGGTAATGTGTGGTGTTTGCAACTCACATCTAAATACTTGTAGGCGTACGGGGCGGGGCACCATACATAATGTGATAAACACAATATACATATGAGACATGGTTTAGATTATGAAGATCTAGCT
This sequence comes from Triticum timopheevii, assembly GCA_963921465.1. Classification (NCBI taxonomy): domain Eukaryota; kingdom Viridiplantae; phylum Streptophyta; class Magnoliopsida; order Poales; family Poaceae; genus Triticum; species Triticum timopheevii. Next base: position 304,792,156 of record OY997270.1, read on the forward strand.
AGAGCTAGAAATGTAATGTGATTTGAAATCAAAATAAAGTGGATTCAAAAAATCTAGTTCGAGTTCATATAGTACACATAGTTCATATGTAACTTGAGACTAATCATGTGGTGTGCTATGAAGATAATACACAAACGATGGTTTAACTTGAAAATAATGATGATTGTAGATCTTATTAAATCAGAGAAACGAATTCAAATGCTTTGACTTCACAACAATCATTACTGTAGATCTTATTCAAATTTAGATCATATTGAAGCGGTAGTATATACGTTTGGAATGCACTAAAACGTTCATTTGAGTAGTAGGTTGCATGCATTATACACGTAGCAAAATAATTTAATTGAACATAGCATGAATTCAAAGTTCTGAATGACATTTGTAGTGCACATTGATTTGGTTCAGTACATGTTAGGCTTGTCCGGAAATTTCAACCCGTGCCTTGTTAGCCCGAAATATTTAAGATATATCTTTGTCTCGTTGTGCTCCGACAACTCCCTCCATCTCAACCCGCGCCTTGCTATTCCGAAATTACAACGCGCGCGAAAACTCCCACCTCCTGTGAAATCCCGACACGTGAAATGCCCATGGTACCCCTGAACCGAAAGAACCGCCTCAAATCAGTGGGGGGTACTTTCGTAACTTACCCCAAATTTCGGAGAAGCGCGTCCCTAAGCCATGGTTCCCCACTGCCATCCCATCCGCCCACCCATTCGTATACCGAGGCCGTGAAAACCCGCGATGAAACCCCACACCCTGCTCCGTCTGCCACCCAACCGGAGCCTCTTCCCCGATGATGTCGTCCACAGCAACACCTCGACGTCCCTCATCCACCGTACCGGATGAGGATCCGTCGTCGATCTCATCGTCCCGACGGTTCAGCCACCCCGTCCTCCACCTCCAAGGAGCTGCCCCGACGTTCCCCTCGTCTTTCGCGCCACCTCCATTCCCACACCGTCGTCTTCACCTGCACCACTGGAAGAGCATCATCATCACCGTTTCCTCGTGTGAAGCTGCGGCCTAATCGGCGCCACCAAAGAGGTTGTACACTAATCGCCGCATTTTCTTCTTGATTCGATCTCACGGTGCTGCCGGCGCTCGGTCCCGAGCCGACACTGCGGCTCCCTCCACGGCAGCGTCACCGGGCACTTCCTCCACGGCGTCGCTCCCTCAGCGGCAACGTCCACATCAGTAGGAGCTGCTGCTGCTTTAGCTCTTGCTCGCGCTGCTGCTCTGCTCTTGCTCTCGGTCCCCTACCTGGTCTGCTCTTGCTATTGCTCTTGCTTGCGCTACTGCTCTCGCTCTTGCTCTTGCTTGCGATGCTGCTTCGGTTTGGCCACACTTCAGTCGACTAAATCGACTTTTGGGTCAGTCGATTTTCAAGGGGTGGGCTCGCCTAGGTGAAGGAAGAACCAACGGCAGCGGGGAGGGGGGCTCGCTGGAGAGGTACCCCACTATTTATCTTAGGGTTCAGGATGGGGGCGGTGGTCGCCGGTGTTGGCGGGGCGGTGGCGTGGGGATCGCCGGAGAAAAAGCTCGGCACGGGGGGGGGGGGCCTAGAGGGATGGCCAGGGCGGCGGCGGACCGGTGGTGGGGAGTGTTTTCGGGGCGGGCAGGGCGGCGCACCGCCGGCCGCGGGTGGTGGGAGGCTGCTGTTTGGCCGGTGGTGGCTGGCGGCTCAGGGGGGTGGAGGTTGAAGATGAAGTGCAGGCCCTTGATTTCGTATCCAACGGCTGCAAAATCGACTGACCAGAGATGAAAAAGTCAGTCAACCAACGTGTAGCCTCACCTTGCTAGTGCGTTCAGTTTCGACAGCAAAATTCAGTTTCGACAGCAAAATTCAGTTTCGACGGTTAGGTTCAGTTTCGACAGTTAAGTTCAGTTTCGATAGTTAAGTTCAATTTCGACAGTTAAGTTCAGAGATGAGCGGTTGATGTATTTTACATCTAGCACTTTGTGGTTATGTATTTTACATCATGTATTGGAGATGCTATTAGAATTCCACTCAGGTTAACATTGTTCGTTGTCTCTCTTGTCCTGCTTCAGCCTCGGCGTCGTACAACTCACCGGAGCTGCTCCAACGACAAAACCCTCCATCACAGCGGAGCAGTACCTTGGGCTCCATTACCAGACGCCTAAGATCTTCTTCCCTTCCTCCGACAGCAAAGTCAGCCGGAGTATCCTCACCAGCCAACCCAATCACGCTGAGATCGACATGGCTTCGCCAAAGAGGTTGTACACTTGTTGCATCTCTTTTTACTCTACATGTTATATATATTGTCCACTGAGCACACGGATTTGTTCCTTTAGTGTCTCCTTGAAAGAAAAAACGTAGGGATTTTAATTTTTCACTTGTCCTCCTTTTCAAATTCCTATTCATGAAGCACAAGACTAAGAGATAGTAGCATAATAGCATTATAACCGTACATTTTCTTGTGGTTTGACTTAATCTCACCATGCTTCTTTGCATCCTGTGATCTTCCAATTGTTGTGAATCAAACACCTAGATTGGCAGAAATCCTATGTTTTTAAATTCTCTGTTTTGCACGTGCATTCCTATCCTATTCCCGTCTATTTCCTATCCCTGCATTGTTGGAATCCTCCAATTCAAATGAGCCCTTACAGAATTACTTCTCTTACAGATAGTTGTCAAAGAAAACCTTGCATGGTTCATCCCGCTCCTGCTGCACCGTCATCCACCGCAGCTCAGCTGCTCCAACGACAGAAGGGTCCAGCACAGCAAGGATCCGGCCTCCAGACTGTCTTTCGCCGCCTCAGATCTTGTTCCCCGCCGCTGGCAGCCATGAAAACTGCATTACCATCATCAACCGAGCAGATGACCTCGAGGACTACACTGGTCCACAAGAGAGGTCGCACTCTTTCGTGTCTGCTTACATTATGCATCGCTTAATATTACATGCTACTGTATCATCCTGTTCACCGATTAGACTCTGAGTCAGCTCCAAACTAATGGTCAAACTTGAGTTTTAAATGGTTGTCGGGTACATATCAGGGATGCTATCAATAGTATCTATCTACTATCTGGTTAATCTCCGGTGTCTACTATGTGTTTCATGTTGGGTGGGAAACAAACGGTAAAGAAGCCATTATCTGTATTTTTTTAACTGAAGCCATTATCTGCCTGCTATTATTGGTTTTGGGTCTATCCACAGGTTGCTACCATCACTCTGGATTTCTTCAAGCACTCCTTACATAATCTCACTATGTTTTATTCCTATGCATGACAGTTATTGTAAACAATGGAACTGAACATGTAGATCAAAAGAGACGAGCCTTGCGTGGCAATAAAATTTCATGCAGACGTCGCTCCATGGTAGGCGCAAAGGCAGCCCCCCCTCCACGCATTTCGGATTGTAATCGAGAGGAAGATATCTGTTCTGAGGGGGATTCAGAAGGAGAAGATAACTCCTATTTACCCCCTGAGGTCTTCGCTCTAACTTGGCATGCTGATGTTGGTTATATCATGCATATGGTGTCTTGCATTGCTTACTTTATACATAAAATATGTCATCTGCTTAGTTTAGACATCCTTTGTGTGAATGCCATCTGTTTAGTTTATTCATCGTTTATGTGAATTATGCAACACCATCTTGTTTAGCCAGGCATCATATATGTGAATTTTGCAATGCCATCCTGCTTAGCCAGTCATCTTATATGTAAATTATATCAGGCCATCCTTTTTTTTCGTTACATATTACATTTGTCAACAATGTTAGTACATTCAACTGCTCTTCGTATGCATCAGCCATTTGACACGGTGATGGCAAATTCTGGAGTGAAAACAAGGTCTTCATAGCAGACTATTCTATCTGACGAAGCGCATATCTCGCTGGTTACGGATAGCTCCTCAGAGGAGGATTCAGAGACAGATGACCAGTCCTATTCCCCCCCCCCCCCCGAGGTGTATGCTCTAACTTGGCAGGGTTATGTTGCTCATATCGTGCGTATGGTGTCTCGCATTGCTATGTCATTTGATTGGTTTAGACATGCTTTGTGTGAATGCCACCTGTTTAGTGTCTAATTACCATGTATGTGAATTATGCATTGTCATCTTGTTGCAAGACATTATATATGTGAATTATACAATGCTATCTTGTTGCAAACGCATTATATATGTGATGCAATGCCATGCTGTTTAGCCAATCATCATGTATGTAAATTATATCATGCTATCATTTTTTTGGATTACGTGTTCCAATAGTCGCCAACGTTTGTATATTCAACTACTCTTCCTGTGCATCAGCCATTTGAGGCGGTGATGGAAGTATCTGAAGTGAAAACAAGGTATTCAGAGCAGACAATGCTACCTGCTGAAGCAGACATCTTGCTGGTTATGGAGAGCTCCTCAGAGGAGGATTCAGAGACTGATGACCAGTCCTATTTCCCCCCTGAATTCTGTGCTTAAACTTGGTAGGGTTATATTACCCATGTCATGCATGTTGTCTTGCATTGTCTAGTTTTTAAATCATATATGGATTGCCATTTGCTTACTTGCTTACTATATAAATCATATATTTGAATTATATCATGCCATCGTGTTTACATAGTACATACACATCATCTATCTGAATTATGGCATGGCAACCCATTTAATAAAGACATCATATAGTTATATCATCTCATCCTGTTTAGTGTTTACATTCATCATATTTAGAATTATGGCATTCTATCCATGAATGTATGTGAATTATGGCATGCCAACCTATTTAATAAACACATTACATAGTTATGTCATGTCATCCTGTTTACATAGTCTCATATTTTCAACTATGCCTTTCCATCTTTTTTAGTTAGCCATCATATTGTGAAATTGTGTCATGCTATCCTGTTTAGTTAGCCATCATATATGTGAAATTGTGTCATGCTATCCCGTTTGGTTAGACAACATAAATATGAATTATTTCATGCCCTCTTTTATTCCCCATTATCCATTGCACCTGTCTATCATACAATGTCTATACTTTCAATTACTTTTCTTGTTTATCAGCCATTTGAATTGGAGAGCGTGATGGCAGTATCTAAGGGAGTAACAACATGGTCTTCAGAAAAGATAGTGCTACCAGTTGATGCAGATAGAACCACGGTTGTACTTGCCCAAGAATCAGATCCACCACACATAACCCAGACTCTCGCAGATTGTACCCCTACCCAGTTGGACAGAGAACCAACCACACCCCTTCTAACCCCAACCTCGGCAGATAGTAACCCAGTTCCAGTTGACAAAGCACTGTCTCCACCACAGAGCACCCAAACACGAGCAGTTAGTAAGGGAACTACAGTGCCCAAAGCACGAGGACCACCACTCCGAATCCCAACTCAACGCTTAAAGGAGAAGAAGATTTGATCTCAGGTCAGGTTCTGTAGCTATGGTTCATACTCCTTTGCTCTTGCATTACTGTATTTACTCATACCAACTATTTTCAAATTTGAAGGATGGAATTGAAACTCCAATGGCGCAACAGGTATGTTTTAAACTTGTTTCTTTAACTGGTTTGCTTTTGTAACCTTCTCTATGTTGATTTAAGTTTCAATTGAATAAACAATTATGTTCTAATGTCATGCACATTACAAGTGTTGTTATTGCTCTATAGTTACCCACACTTATATTCTGTCTATTCTGCATTGTCTTGAACAAATATTATTTGAACTGTGTCTCTATCTTGAGTTGGCAACAAAAACTAGAATGATATAGACCATAAAGTGACCATGGTACATAGATATATGTTTGTTTCATGTTGTTATCCTGTCCACTTTACTACTGAACTCATTTACCAAAATGAGTTTCATATACAACATGGTAAACATGTGATGTGTCTGCTTGTTTCTCTTTTAGAATGCGGACAAAATATTGGAGAACAGTACCGCGTTATCCAATGGTAAAGTAAGTATTGCAGATAAGGTTCAAGATAGTGAGACATCCCTGTTGGTCTCCAAGAAAGCTGATAAAAACTATCTTGACGACAGTGAGGGAACCCAAAAGTCATGTCTTGATGTAGTGTTCGAGTTACTGGCCACTACTGCTAGCACAAGCTCTTCGAACTCGCTGCCTGAATCAGTTCGTCTTCTTGAGTCTTAACTTCAAGTTGAAAGACATCGATCAGATGTGCTACGACAGGAAGCAGAAGGACTGAGGAAGTCCCTGTAGAATTCAGATGCATATTTTCTGGTGCAACAGCAAGCGCTGGAGGATTTAAGCGCTAAACAAGAGAAAGTAAATAAGCTTGCTAAGCATCTTGCCAGAATTATGGGTACCCAGGATATTGTTTCTTGAGATCTTCTGAAGTGGTTTCAGTTCTGGATTTGTTTTGTTGCGGCGTTTATTTGCGCTGGTTGCCAACTTTGACAACCAGTGTATATGATATGATGCTTTGTTCCCTATATTTGCACTGGTGGCGAACTTTGATGCCTAGCGGATGTAATATGTGTAATAGCTGTGATAGCCTAGCACAAGTTGCTTGCTTATTTATTTCCTTTTTGTCTTGTTTATTTGTTTGCTTGTAGTCAGTGCAGTTCTTTTTCCGCGGTTTGCTAGTGGCTGCAATAACCTATTTTCTAAAACTAGGCCACAATAACCATAGGCTAATATTTACTGTAGTGACACTGGGCCTCCTACGGGCCGTAGAAACAGTGGGCCTTCTATGGGCCGTAGAAACAGTAGGCCTTCTATGGGCCATAGAAACAATGGGACTTCCACGGGCCGTAGAAACAATAGCCTTCTATGGGTCGTATCATCAATGGGCCTTATATGGGCCATATGACAATAACGGGCCATCGTTAATAGGCCGTATTTGATGACGCTATGAAAATGGCCCAACGTATTAACGGACCACAAACGGGCCGATGTAACCACGGGCTAAATTTGGCCCACAAGTAGAAAATGACTGTACCGGACCGTAAGTAAACAAATCCTGGAAATGAGCCCAAGAATAAATGGGCTCTGAGAAGGCCGAAAGACAACATTTGCTAGAAACGGCCCAACTGAATAACAGGCCCTTGAAAGTGCAACTATCCCTAGGTGGTTTTGGTAATTCAAAACAACATATAGCTCATTGAGCTAATACTATTCCAAGACTATTATTTCAGGAAAGCTCAATGAATGGCATGGCATGGATGATGAAAGTGGATCCCTCAAAATATCGAGGATAAAGGATTGGCTCAAGCTCAAAAGCTCAAGACTCTTCATTTTACATTTTAGTGATCCAAGATCACATTGAGTGTATAGGAAAAGCCAATACTATCAAGGAGGGATGAGGTGTTGCTTAATGAGCCTCTTGCTTCATGTGCTTAGTGATATGCTCCAAATACCCTCAACTACTTTCTCACATCCACATATGACCTAAACCCAAAGTCAAAATTGGTCCCACTGATTCTTTCTATCAGGCGCCATCGAGTTCAAATGTCATAGCCACTGCCACAAACCCTAGGCAAATCGGTCTTACCGATAGGGATCTCGGTCTCACCGAGATGGGGTTGTAATCTCTCTGTTTCCCTTCGTAACATTTTGGTCTAACCGAAGTGAGCGATCGGTCCCACCGAGATTGCAATGTAAACTGCCTGTTTCCTTTTCATAACATTTCGGTCTCACCGAAATGAGCGAATCGGTCCCACCGAGTTTACCTGACCAACTCCCTGGAAAGCTTATTACCAAAATAGGTCTCACCGAGTTTGTGTAATCGGTCTCACCGAGATTAGGTTATGCCCTAACCCTAACCATATCGGTCCTACCGAGTTGCATGTCGGTCCCACCGAAAATCCTAACGGTCACTAGGTTTACTAAATCGGTCCAACCGAGTCTGTTGAATCGATCCCACCGAGTTTGGTAAATTGTGTGTAACAGTTAGATTTTGTGTGGAGGCTATATATACCTCTCCACCTCCTCTTCATTTGTGGAGAGAGCCATCCGAACAAACCTACACTTCCAACTTACCATTTCTGAGAGAGAACCACCTACTCATGTGTTGAGGCCAAGATATTCCATTCCTACCATATGAATCTTGATCTCTAGCCTTCCCCTAGTTGCTTTCCACTCAAATCTTCTTTCCACCATATCCAAATCCCATGAGAGAGAGTTGAGTGTTGGGGAGACTATCATTTGAAGCACAAGAGCAAGGAGTTCATCATCAACACACCATTTGTTACTTCTTGGAGAGTGGTGTCTCCTAGATTGGCTAGGTGTCACTTGGGAGCCTCCGACAAGATTGTGGAGTTGAACCAAGGAGTTTGTAAGGGCAAGGAGATCGCCTACTTCGTGAAGATCTACCGCTAGTGAGGCAAGTCCTTCATGGGCGACGGCCATGGTGGGATAGACAAGGTTGCTTCTTCGTGGACCCTTCGTGGGTGGAGCCCTCCGTGGAATCGCGCAACCGTTACCCTTCGTGGGTTGAAGTCTCCATCAACGTGGAGGTACGGTAGCACCACCTATCGGAACCACGACAAAAACATCCATGTCTCCAATTGCGTTTGAATCCTCCAAACCCTTCCCTTTACTTTCTTGCAAGTTGCATGCTTTAATTTCCGCTGCTCATATACTCTTTGCATGCTTGCTTGAATTGTGTGATGATTGCTTGACTTGTCCAAAGATAGCAAATTCTGCCAAACTCTAAAATTGGGAAAAGGTTAAGTTTTTAATTGGTCAAGTAGAATAATCACCCCCCCTGTAGACATACTTCAAGGTCCTACAAGTGGTATCAGAGCTTTGGTCTCCATTTGCTTTGATTTCCATAGCTTTTGGTGGTCATAGCCTTGGTTTCACAACCTAGGAGAGTATGGCGTCTAGCGAGGGAAATTATCACCGTATAGGTCCTTACTTTGATGGTACTAATTTTGCTAGTTGGAAGCATAAGATAAAAATGCATATTCTTGGACATAACCCCGCCGTTTGGGCTATTGTGTGTATTGGCTTGTGTCAGTGTCAAAACCGGCAGATCTCGGGTAGGGGGTCCCGAACTGTGCGTCTAGGCGGATGGTAACAGAAGACAAGGGACACGATGTTTTTACCCAGGTTTGGGCCCTCTCGATGGAGGTAAAACCCTACTCCTGCTTGATTGATATTGATGATATGGGTAGTACAAGAGTGGATCTACCACGAGATCAAGGAGGCTAAACCCTAGAAGCTAGCCTATGGTATGATGGTTGTAATGGTTGTTCGTCCTACGGACTAAAACCCTCCGGTTTATATAGACACCGGAGAGGGCTAGGGTTACACAGAGTCGGTTACAATGGTAGGAGATCTACATATCTGTATTGCCAAGCTTGCCTTCCACGCCAAGGAAAGTCCCATCCGGACACGGGACGAAGTCTTCAATCTTGTATCTTCATAGTCTTGGAGTCCGGCCGATGATGATAGTCCGGCTATCCGGACACCCCCTAGTCTAGGACTCTCTCAATAGCCCCTGAACCAGGCTTCAATGACGATGAGTCCGGCGCACATATTGTTCGGCATTGCAAGGTGGGTTCCTCCTCCGAATTAATTCATAGAAGATTGTGAACACCAGGATAGTGTCCGGCTCTGCAAAATAAATTCCACATACTACCGTAGAGAGAATAATATGTACACAAGCTCAATCTGCTGACGTATTTTGTGGCGTGACATCACACCACTGCCAAGCCTTTACTTGAATCATTTTTACTATACCACCTCAGCGCGTTTAGCGAAGCGGTTTCCTTGGCACATCTTGTCGAGGCAGAGATTGTGTTCCCCTTATCCCAGGATTCCCATCAATACGGACGTGGGTAACCCAACCCCGCCATTGATTGTGGCGCTTGGGAGATAGGCGAGTTTTACCAGGCCGGTGGGGACACATAGTCTTCGTCTGCCCATATATAGGGGGATAAGGATCCACCCTTTTTACCTACACCTTCTTCCTCCTTTGCCTATCCATCTCCGCGCACTCGAGCTCCAGCGCCCAAGTCCGCACACCTCGCCTCAACCTTCTCCAGCCATGTCCAGAGCGGGAGGCAAGTGGATGGCCTCCTCCGTTATGGAGGGGCACATCGAATAACTGCGCGGCGCCGGATACTTGTCCAGCGACATCGCGCACCGGCTGCCCGACGAGGGGCAGCTCATCCCCACCCCCAGGCCTCATGAGAGGGGCGTATTTCTTCCCCACTTCCTTCGTGGACTGGGCTTCCCACTACATCCCTTCGTCCTGGGGCTCATGTACTACTACGGCCTAGACTTCCACGATCTGGCGCCAAACTTCATCCTCAACATCTCGGCGTTTATCGTCGTGTGCGAGGCCTTCCTCTGCATCCAGCCTCACTTCGGCTTGTGGCTAAAGACCTTCAATGTCAAGCCGAAGGTGGTGAAGGGCGTTCAAGCGGAGTGCGGAGGCGCCATGGTGGGAAAAATGCCCAACGTCATCTGGCTCGAGGGTGCCTTCGTGGAGTCCATCAAAGGGTGGCAATCGGGGTGGTTCTACATCACCGAGCCGCATGACCCTAAATGGGCAGCGGCCCCCGAGTTCAGATCTAGTACCCCTATGCAGCTCACCTCCTGGAAAGAGAAGGGCTTGCTATGGGGCAGTTCGGAGGTGCTGACCGGACTCCAGTCCTATCTCCAGACCCTGTTGAACAAGAAGCTTAAGCTTGTCAACGTGATCCAGGTCATGCTCGTCCACCGGATTCTCCCCTGCCAGCAACGGGCTTTCAATTTGTGGGAGTTTGATCCGGCATAGCACCGGACCCTTAGCAGGCTCTTCGACACAACATACGAAGCTGCCAGGAGGGTGATGTTCAAGGGCGGAGAAGCCCCCGCATCCGCAACTGAAGATCACGGATTCAGCACGCAGCGCCCGGCCGGCGCGGTAAGCTATGTTATCCTTTATGGGACATTCATTTCTTTCATAGTTTGACTCTATGTGGGATCTAAAATTCCCCATGCCTTTAACAGGACTGGCAGAGGACGTCCGGACAGGTTAACTGTCTGGCTCCCCTCCCCGAAGACCCAGCGGATACCCGTTTGACGGGGCTGCTAGTCCCGACACTTTACATGGTGCCGGAGAAGAAGGCCAAGAAGAAGGCCACGGGAACCCAAAGAAGTTCCCGGCGCCAGGTGGTATTGGACTCGTCGTCCGATGGCTCCGAGGCGGACTCCTCCCCCGAAGTCGAGGAGGAGAAAGAGGCCTCTCCCCAAGAGGGGGGAGAGAGGAAGAGGAAGGCTTCCCCAATGGGGGAGGCCGAAGGGTCCAAAAAGGGAAGGACCCTTCCTCCGGACTGCTCCGCCAACGCCGGCGACGGCGACGGGGAGTGGCCCCCAAGGGCCAAGCCCCCGGCAAGATCATAAGTATCCAGATTCCTGAATGACTTATAATTTCACTCTGTGCCACGTAGTGTCCTTCTAATGCCGCATAATACCTGTAGCCCGGCCGAGGATGATCTTCCCGCTTCATCGAGCGGGTCCTTGGCTCTGTCGGATGTGGATTCCCTTCCGACCGCCTCAACTCCCCGTGATGCTGACGACGCCGAAGTGGGATCCCAGGAGGGGACCCATCAGGAGGAGGAGGCTCCGGAGGCACCGCAAGGCAGCCTCCCGGACTTTGCACCGGACTCCGCACCGGAACATGCAGTGGTTCTGGAGTCCGGCAGGCGTTCCCTTCGTAAGAAGGGCAAGACTGTGACACCGGCGGCCTCTGTCCAACCGGAGGCGCCGGATAGCTTGTTGGAGGCGCTCAACGGTGCTTCCATTGAGGAAGAACACCGCACTATCATGAGTGCGGTGATTCAGAAGGTCCAGCTCGCCAAGAGCAGGCTGACCGAAGCCTGCAGCAGCCTTCTAACGGGCTTTGAGGTAAGAAATTTAAAATATGTAATGTAATACCGCATAGACAGTAGCCCCTGATGCTCGGTTCGGTGTTCGGAAAGAAAAGCCGGACTGAGGATCTAAAAAGATATACGCAGGAGGTCTAAAAATTATGTCAATATGGGATTGCAGGCTGCGCCGCTGACCTCCGCCGCACTGACTGCGGAGGTCAATGCTTTGAAGCAGAACCTCGAGTGGTCCGAGAGTGAGCTCGGCCAGGCCAAGAAGCAGCTCGAGGACAGGGAAGGTGAGTAACACCATATTGAATTTGTACCTTATAGAAAAGGATTTTGGTTGCAAGAAAAATAACAAGGATAACTTGGGTACTCCAGGGGCCATGAACGAGGTGGCGACCCTGAAGGAGGCGGTGTCTACGGCCGAACGCAATTCGGCCGCGGAGCGAGCCGAGCGGGATAAGCAGGAGGCGAGGGTGGCGGAGGTGCCACAAGAGCTTCAGGCTCTCATGGAAAAACATGAGGGTTTGGAGCGCGACTCGAGGACTCGAGAGTCCGAGCTTGCATCGGCTCTTGAGGGCGCAAAAGCCGCTAAGGCCGAAGCCCACAAGGCCCTCCAGGAGGTCGAGGATTTGAAGAAAATAGCAGCGGGTAAGGCTTTTTTCATGCAAAGCAAGCATGTGAAAGTGAATTACCTGTTACTTACACGAATTCGGAGCTCTCCAGGAGCGTTTGCAGATCTGCCTCGCAGAGTGTCCGATGCTGCCGCATTCTACCGTGCCGAGGAGGGGAGCTCGACGAAGAAGGTCTTCTGGTCTCAATATGCTGAGGCCGGACATTCGGTGCCCCTTAGCGACCAGCTGAAGCAGCTGGTCGAGCTCCACAAGGTAGCCGAACAGGCCATGAAGGGCCTCATAGTTCGGCTGTGGCCCCAGGAGGCCATGCCTGGGAGCTACTTCGGCCTGGTGCGGCGGCTGGTGGATGCATGTCCCTGGGTGGAAGTCGTCAAGCGCTCTGCCTGCATTGAAGGTGCCCGTCGGGCCCTTGCCCGTGCAAAAGTGCACTGGGGCAGGCTGGATGATGAGAAGCTTCTGATGGATGCACCACCGGCGGGCAAGGAGTATCGCACGCCCGAAATGTATTATAAGAGTGTCCTGAAGGGTGCCCGCAAGATTGCGGATGAGTGCTCCAAAGATGTAATATTTGATTAGACTCGCAATGTGTTATCCTGTGCGCTGAAAACTTTGTTCATGTGCGCTAAGCAACACTTATTGATTTAAAATATTACCTTTTGTGCGGCCGTTTATCAAATCTGAGAGATGGCAAGTCGTCGGCTTCAGCCCCCATGCCACGAGTGCTGGGGTGTTCGGGATAAACTTGAGTGCTCTTGTTCCCATTTTTGGGTCCATCTAGGGAGGCGCTCAACACGACGAACAAGGCAACCGGACTTATAATGCTTGAACACACTCACTTAGCCATAGAATTCTATAATTTTAAATTTCGGCGAAGCCCCTAGTATTCGGAAGATCGAGTTCGGGGCGCTATCCACGCCTGGGCCGGACAAAGCCGGTTCCTCGCTCTAAGCGGCAGAAGTCTTTAGGGACTCGAAAAGACCTCTCGAACAGCGACCAGCTCTCGCCTTATCATGACGGTCAGTTTTAGCTTTCTCCACTGAGGCGCTCGCCCAGCTCAACCGGGGCGCAATCGCAGTGGTTCTCCCAGTGCTACCTTAGCCGATAAAACGGAACGTAAGGTACCAAAACATGGGAGCCGGGCAAACCCAACTATTGACCCAAGACATGATTCGGAGCCGATGCATATAATGCTATAAGTTCGGGGTGCCGCACTTGGGAAAGTGTTCGGACTTATCACACCATAATGCGGGGAACATAAGCCCCTGGTGTATTCGGCCATACCAAAGTGTACGGATGCAGGATGTCGTAAATGAACATATATATAAGAAAAAAAGAAATGCGGCTATAAGCAAGAAGCGATGCATTGTTATTCAGAAATACTGCCATGAATGCAGAGCGATACAATAGTGCGGTAAGCAAGGGATTGGAGTATTTAAACATGTCCCCCCTCTAGGGGTAGGCTGCGGAATGGTGTATTAAATAGATTTAATGCTCGTAATGGAGACCACCTTAGTGTTCGTCGTAGCCTTTCTCCTTCCCTGGCTGTTGCATCGTAAGTTCGGCAGGTCTACTGCCGAACAAGGCCTCTGGTGAACGGAGTCCTGTGGATAAGCAAAAAGAAAGAGAAAAAGACCGACGTACTTGGGAGCCCCTAGTGTGGTTAAACCGTACTCTGGGCCTGTCGTGGTCGTGCCCCTCCCCCTATGCCCATGGTATCTCCAGAGCGTAATGATGTACACGAAGGACTGGTCTTGCAATTATGCGAGGGCTGGGGTTGGGACCGCATTGCTACGCATGCTCGGAACGTGCCAGGTGGTCTTGTTGTATATTACTCCGGGCACGTTTGGCCGTGTCCGGTCGCTTAACGGCCGGACTCGAAAATTGCCTTAAGAGGCTGCTCTGTACTTCTGCCACGAGAGCCGCTGTATGTTCCTCCGTTCGGAGGGAGCGTTCCGTGTTTCCGTTGACCGTGATGACTCCTCGATTGCCTGGCATTTTGAGCTTGAGGTATGCATAATGCGGCACCGCGTTGAACTTTGCAAACGCGGTCCGTCCGAGCAGAGCATGATAGCCGCTGCAGAACGGGACTACATCGAAGATTAACTCCTCGCTTCGGAAGTTATCCGGGGATCCGAAGACCACTTCCAGTGTAACTGAGCCTGTACAATTGGCCTCTACATCTGGTATGACGCCTTTGAAGGTCGTCTTTGTAGGTTTATTCCTTGAGGGGTCTATGCCCATCTTGCGCACTATGTTCTGATAAAGCAGGTTTAGGATGCTGCCGCCGTCCATCAGGACTCTGGTGAGGTGAAATCCATCGGCGATTGGGTCTAAAACCAATGCAGCGAATCCGCCATGGCGGATACTGGTGGGGTGGTCCCTTCGATCAAAAGTGATCGGGCAAGAGGACCATGGATTGAACTTCGGGGCGACTAGCTCCATCGCATATACATCCCTAAGTGCACGATTCCGCTCCCTCTTGGGTATATGGGTTGCGTATATCATGTTTACCGTCCGCACTTGTGGGGGGAAACCCTCCTGTCCTCTACTGTTCGGCAGCCGGGTCTCTTCCTCGTCATCGCTATGCAGCCCCTTGTCGTTGCTTTCGGCAATTAACTTGCCTGCCTACTTGAATACCCAACAATCTCTGTTAGTGTGATTAGCTGGCTTTTCAGGGGTGCCATGTATCTGGCAAGAGCGGTCGAGTATTCGGTCCAAATTGGACGGACCCGGAGTGGTTCTTTTGAATGGCTTCTTCCCCTGACCGGGTTTAGAGCCCCTGAATCCGGCGTTGACTGCCGTATCCTTAGTGTTATCGTCGTTAACGAGGCGTTTGTTTTTGTTTCGACGCGACCTGCCATTGCGGTCCTTAGTATCCGGACTGCCAGAATTTTTGTTGAGGTTGTTACTGCGGGCTAGCCAGCTGTCCTCCCCCGCACAGAAGTGGGTCATTAGTGATGTGAGAGCTGCCATGGATTTTGGCTTTTCCTGTCCTAGGTGCCGGGCCAGCCACTCATCGCGGATGTTGTGTTTGAAGGCTGCGAGGGCCTCTGCATCCGGACAGTCGACGATTTGATTTTTCTTTGTTAGGAACCGTGTCCAGAATTGTCTGGCCGATTCGTCTGGCTGCTGAATTATGTGGCTTAGGTCATCGGCGTCTGGTGGTCACACATATGTGCCCTGGAAGTTGTCAAGGAATGCGGCTTCTAGGTCCTCCGGACACCCAATTGACTCGGCTAGCAAGCTGTTAAGCCAATGCCGAGCTGGTCCTTTAAGCTTGAGTGTGAGATATTTGATGGCGTGGAGATCGTCACCGCGGGCCATATGGATATGAAGGAGATAGTCTTTGATCCAAACCACGGGGTCTGTTGTACCATCGTAGGATTCAATGTTCATGGGTTTAAACCCTTCAGGGATTTGATGATCCATTACTTCATCTGTGAAGCATAGTGGGTGTGCGGCGCCTCTGTACTGGGCAATATCGCGACGTAGCTCAAGAGAGCTTTGTCTACTGTGTTTGGCCTGACCGGAGTTGCTGTATCCGGCGCGACGGTAGTCGTTGCGCATCTTGGGGCGCCCACGTGATCCGTAGATCGATCTTGATTGTCTTGCCTTGTCCTCCAATATGTCTCGCAAGTCCGGCGCATTCCCCCGTGGCTTCGCACTTTTCGAGCGGTGCCGGGGTACGGTTCTGGTGGAGGGCCTAGATGCCTCTCTGTCGCGGCCACGAGGTGGTCGGTCTGCCGTATTGTGCGCTGGTGATGAGGGTTTATACTCCTCCTCCTCTAATTGGGGGAGCAACTTGCGTTTGGGGTAGCTTTTGGAGGGGCGTTCGAGTTCATGCTCTTCGGCCGCGAGGACTTCGGTCCATCTGTCGGCCAGCAGGTCTTGATCAGCTCTGAGCTGTTGCTGCTTTCTCTTTAGGCTGTTTACCGTGGCCATAAGCCTGCGTTTAAAACGCTCTTGTTCGACGGGATCCTCGGGCACGACAAATTCGTCATCGTTGAGGCTTGCCTCGTCTCCGGAGGGAGGCATGTAATTGTCATCCTCGACTTCTTCGTCTGCCGCTCTCTCGTGAGGGCTGGCTTCTGCATCCTCCTGCGCTGAATCTTGCTGGAGGGGGTTGTCTTCGGCACTCTCTGGGGTGTTATTATCTCCGGTGCCGGAATCTCCATTCTTGCTGTGGCGGGATTTAGAGCGGCGGCGCTGACGTCGGCGCTTGGGCTGTTTCTTAGGGGAATCTGCCTCCGCTGCTTCTTCGCTGTTCCCATCCTTTGGGATGTCCACCATGTATATGTCGTATGACGAGGTGGTCTTCCAGTGCCCCGTAGGCGCTGGTTCTTGGTCGTCTCCGGCATCGTCATCCATACCATCGATATCTTCGGAGTCGTAGTCTAGCATGTTGGTTAGATCGTCGACAGTGGCTACAAAGTGGGTGGGTTTTGAATTTCTTCGTCATCCGCATCCCAACCGTATTGACCGCAATCCGGCCAGGGCTCTCCTGATAGCGAGAGATGCTTTAGCAAATTCAGGATGTCGCCAAAGGGTGAGTGCTGAAAGATGTCCGCGGCGGTGAACTCCATGATCGGCGCCCAATCGGATTCGATTGGTAGGGGCGCAGGAGGTTCGGAGTCCGGCGAGGAGTCCGGCACCTCAGAGTCACGAGCTTTACGAGGGACAAGGTCAGTATTCGGCTCCATCACCATAGAGATTGCAGCTCCCGAGGCGGTGTCCAGCCACCTGTCCTCGATCTGCGTGGTCGGCTCCGAACTAGGGGTCGGAGCGGACTCATGTGCGGCCTCCAGGGCACTGTTCGGCGGCAGAGCTAAATCATGCTCATCGTGACAGTGCGGCGCGCTCGGCTGTGGCTTGAATCCATCGAAGATCAAGTCTCCACGGATGTCAGTCGTGAAGTTTAGGCTTCCAAATCTGACCTGACGGCCAGGTGCGTAGCTTCCGATCTACTCCAGATGGCCAAGCGAATTGGCACGCAGTGCAAAACCGCGGAACACGAAGATCTGTCCGGGGAGAAAAATCTCACCCTGGACTGCGTGGTTGTTGATGATTGAAGGAGCCATCAAGCCTATCGGTGAAGACACAGAGGAACTCTCAATGAAAGTACCAATGTCGGTGTCAAAACCGGCGGATCTCGGGTAGGGGGTCCCGAACAGTGCGTCTAGGCGGATGGTAATAGGAGAGAAGGGACACGATGTTTTTACCCAGGTTCGGGCCCTCTCGATGGAGGTAAAACCCTACTCCTGCTTGATTGATATTGATGATATGGGTAGTACAAGAGTGGATCTACCACGAGATCAAGGAGGCTAAACCCTAGAAGCTAGCCTATGGTATGATGGTTGTAATGGCTGTTCGTCCTACGGACTAAAACCCTCCGGTTTATATAGACACCGGAGAGGGATAGGGTTACACAGAGTCGGTTACAATGGTAGGAGATCTACATATCCGTATTGCCAAGCTTGCCTTCCACGCCAAGGAAAGTCCCATCCGGACACGGGACGAAGTCTTCAATCTTGTATCTTCATAGTCTTGGAGTCCGGCCGATGATGATAGTCCGGCTATCCGGACACCCCCTAGTCCAGGACTCCCTCAGCTTGCAAGTTGAATTATTTGATGGGAGAGAGCCAAACCGTGAAGCTAGAGCGGAAGAATTTAAGATGCTGCAATACAACGCTCAAGCTTGCAATATCCTCTTCAATGGCTTGTGCCCCGAAGAATTCAACAAAATCAGCCGTCTTGAAAATGCAAAGGAAATTTGGGATACTTTGATTGATATGCATGAAGGTACCGACTCCGTCAAAGAATCCAAGTTGGATGTGCTCCAAAGTCAGCTTGACAAGTTCAAAATGAAGGATTGTGAAGGTGTCGCTGAAATGTACTCTAGGCTTGCTCTTATCACAAATGAGATTGCCGGCTTAGGGAGTGAAGAGATGACCGACAGATTCATCATCAAGAAGATCCTAAGAGCATTGGATGGAAAGTATAATACCGTGTGCACATTGATCCAAATGATGCCAAACTACAAAGATCTCAAGCCAACGGAAGTCATTGGAAGAATTGTTGCTCATGAGATGTCACTCAAGGATAAGGAGGAACTTCACAACAAGTCAAGTGGTGCTTACAAGGCCTCATGTGAATCCCCCACATCATCAAGTGAGAAACAAACCTTCAATGAATAATTGAGCTTAATGGTGAAAAACTTCAACAAATTCTACAAGAGTAGAAGCAAACAAAGAAGCTCTAAGTCAAGGTCCTACAATGACAAAAGATCTTCTAGTCGAGAGTGCAATTGCTACAATTGTGGGAGACCCGAACACTTTTCCAATGAGTGTATGGCACCCTACAAAAGAAGAGAAGATTCTCCGAAAAGAAGAAGCAAAAGAGAAGAATCACCACCAAGAGAGAGGAGGAGTAGAGATGATCGTTATGAACGAAGACCCTCACAGAGAAGCAAGGATTCGGAAAGGAAGGACAAGTCATCAAGGAGCTACACAAAACGAAGACATCAAGCTCATGTTGGTGAATGGGTATCCGGCTCCGACTCCAACAATCACTCCAAGAGAAGCTATCACTCCGACTCCGAATATACTCAAGATGAAGGTGTTGCCGGTCTAGCACTTGTGTCAACCAACTCCAACGACATATTTGACTCACCAAATGAAGGAATTGGAAGATGCTTCATGGCCAAAGGTCCAAAGGTAACACATCCCGAGTATGTTGATTTCAATAGTGATGAAGATGACTTGCTAGGTGATGATGATTTACTTGTTGACAACTCTAGTGATGAATACTATGATGAAATGTCAATTAATCATGCTAATCAAGATAAAACGAATGACAATGATAAGGAGAAGATTGAGCTTCTAACCAAAGAACTAAACACTCTTAAGTTAGCTCATGAAACTATCTTCGAAGATCATCGAGAGCTTTGAAGGGCTCATGAGAAGTTACGTTTTGAAAAGCTCAATCTTGAGCAAGAGCATGAGTTCTTAAAAGCAATCAATGATGATCTCCATAAGAAAAGTTCTTCTTACCTTGCCAAGCGTTTACTCTTATCTACTTACATGCCTCAAGTCAAGTCTAGTAACAAGTACAAGAAAGATCCTTCCTCTAGTAGTAACAATAATAATGCCAAATCAAATATTGTTGCTTCTAGTAGTTCTCTTGATGCCACTAATGATTCTCTTAGCCAAGTTACACTTGAGCAAGAAAATAGCTTATTGAAGGGAATTATAGAGAAATGTGTTTACAAGAGCCTTGCCGGGAGTAAGCAATTCGAGGAAATTGTACGCAAGCAAGGAGGGCACCGGAAGAATCAAGGTGTTAGTTTTGAACGAAAGTTCAATGCCAATGGAGTTGAGTGGGAAGAAGATCAATACCCCAAGACGAAGTTTGTTCCTCAACAAGAGAAGTATGATCCTACTTCCTTCAAGGGAACACAAGCACAAGATGATCTTCCATCACAAGACCACAATAAGAAAGGCAAGGACAAGCTTCAAGAGGAGATTGATGAATTTGAAGAAGCACCTAAGGCCTCGGTCAAGTGGGTTCCCAAGACTACATCAAGTTCTACTTCATCAAGTACAACTACAACTCCAAGGATTCCCATCAAGATGATGTGGATCCCGAAGAAGAAGAACTAGAGAGTTCTTGAGGGTGACTCCGCCAACATTCTTCACTCATATCATTATGGCAAGGACAAGTGCAATCAACTTCCACATCTTGCACTAGTTCAAGGAGTCACAAACCCTCATGTTGGTAAGGCAAGGGACAAGGTAACCTAATGATTTCATGGACATCATCTTGTGTGTGCATCACTCTATGTCTATGGATATTCTTGTTTGTTCCTTGTGGGACTAACCCATGTAGGTATAGTGCAACTCATTCCAAAGGATTGCTCCAAATGATCTACATCAACATTGAGCATCCACATCTTCAACACCTACATGAAGTCATCATCGACAAAACCCAAGGTTAGTTCATCCCTCTAAGGGGGGATCTCACATCTAGGGGGAGCTTAACTCTAAGAATTGAGTCAAAGAAACTCTAATGGTGTGAACACATCAATGCATTATGTAAAAGTGGTAACCCCACTTGAGCTTAAACGATGAGTATGACCTATGATCAAATGTTCTCATTTGACTCCTAAGTCAATATACTCATATATAGATGACCTAGTCATTGCCAATTGTTTGATAGATGCTAGAATTGGTTGTGCATGCTTTTCCACATATTTTATTTGCCATTCTATTGTGTGAGCATGTTGGTCGCATATTTTACTCATTCGAGGACATCCACTTGTTGCTTTGATTGTTTGGGTTCTTTTTCTTTTTGCCAAGTGGATGGACAATAATGCCTAAGAACCTTCTCTAGCTATCTATGCTTTTCTCGTCTCAAACTCTATTCATGCTACATCACAAAATTTGATAACGTCAGATTCAAACCACTCTGTGTGAGGAGCACTCGGAGTCCCTGATTCGTCATAGACTTAAACTTCCAAAACTTCTTTGTGATTCTCGGTCTGACCGATTCCTCCATTTCGGTCCTACCGAGATCACTAAGTCGATCTAGGTTTTCAATCTCGGTGCAACCAATTTGAACTTTTCGGTCACACCGAGTTGCAGTAACTGTATACAGTTATGCATCTCGGTGCCACCGAGTTGTTCCACTCGGTCACACCGACAGGGTCGGGCTATATATACTCACAGGCAAAAATTTGGAAATTTCTCCGAACCTCTTCGCCCACGCAATAGCTCGCTCTGCCTCCAGGATCTCCGGATCATCTCCTCGTTGCCAGCCGCCTCCTGTCGCTGGTCTCCGCCGCCGTCAACGGAATTCACCCCCGCCGTTGCCGCCGTAGCGAGTTCATCGCCAAGCTAGGGTATGGACTCGATCACAGTGCTATCCTCGTCCGATTCCTAGCACATTGTGTTCATTATGATTCTTGCCACGATTGAAACACTACTATCCATTCAATACAATCCTTAGATTAGATGCGATTTGAAAATTTAGGGTTAGGTTTCCGCCGAAACCATCTCGGACCCACCGAGTTGAAAAACTCGGTCCCACCGATCTGGCTAACGCCATTGCACTAGTAACTCTCGGTCTGACCAAGAATTGCTAATCAGTGTGACCAATTTTAGGACTTTGTGAAAACCAAGCAGTCTCGGTGCCACTGAACTATAACTCGGTCCGACCGAGTTCACCAGTTTAGGTTCCAAAAACTGCTTCGGTATCACCGAGTTTGAAAATCGGTTGATCCGAAATGCTTTCTGTGGAAAACTAAAACTGAATTTTTGAATCATTCCTTTGCAAAATCTCTGCATTTTGTGATGCTCATGTGACACCCCAAAATTTTGACCTTGTTTTATTAATTAAAATCTTACCAGGAAATTAAAACTTTTATTTTCTGGGCTCACTTTTGATTTTTGAAACTTTTCCTTTCTTATTATCATGGAGTTTTTACCTCAAGTGAAATACTTCCCAAATTTATTGGACTCTCTTCCCTCTCAAAACTTTTTCCCCTTGGCAAGGATTTTATTTTGGTATCTTCATCAACACTGGTGTTTGGGTATTAAAAACCTTTCTTCTGGTTGACCCCTTCTCAAATTTATTTTGGGATTAATTTTCTTTAAGAGAAAACCCTAGGAGTTTTGTATCTTCTCCAATATTGAAACCAGTCATGATTCTACCATGCCTCACATGGTAAAACCCCCCAAAAACCCTCTTTCCACTTTGGGGCAATCCAAACATTCTGTGTCATCAAGTTCAACCCATTTTTGAATTTTATTTCATTGATTTCTCTCCCCAAATCTTTCCTGCCAATTATTTTGAGCATAGGTAATTTGCAAAGCAAGTACCTAATTTCCTTTGAGTTTTGATCTCAAATCAACTCCTCTGGATGGTCCTTGGTAACCACAACCTAGAACCATCAAGATCCACTCTTCTTCTTTTCGAATTTTTCAAATTTCAGTCTCTGCAAGTTTGGACCAGATTTGTCAAATTTGGTGAAATTCATATCTCCTCTTCTCCAAAAATTCCACCAAAATTCAGGCAACCTCTAGTTGCAATGAGAGACCACTCCACCAAAAACCAGATCAAGGAAAAATCCCTACATGCCAAAATTATTCTATCGAACACCTGACATGCACTGTTACTGTTCATATTCAGTAAAATTCAGAGATTCAGTGTCGTTTCTTCGTCAGAATTTCAGTCACATGTAAACTGTGCATTTCTCTCGTTGCTCGCAGCCTCTCCTTCTTGTCCGGAGCTCCACACGCGCGCTTGGTGCCTTCCTGGCGTTGGTGGCGCCCTGGCCCGCCTGCGCCGGCGTGTCCCACGGCGACAGAACCACCGTAACGGCCGACAGGGGGCAACACTGCGGCATAACGCCGTTCGGCACCGCCCAAACCTCCTGATAGCTCCGCGTGGCCATCTCCTTGCCAGCGCACGCATGCAGCACCGTCGCCGTGGCCTGGCACGCGCAGAGCGCGTTCTCTGCCGCCGACGTGCCGTGCGGCCGTTCCGTCGAGGGCAGGCCGTAATCCTCCCTCCCTTGCTGAGTTGGACACTGGAATGGCACCAGTGCTTCACCTAGATGATGCTCAAGCCCCTAAGCCGACCGTCCACCCACAGCGCCACCGTAATCGCCCGCCGGACTTATCCGTTCACGGTAACCGCCTCGGGCCGACTATATATAGCCCCCACGAGCTTGCTCTCGCCCCCACACAACTCCACCACCTCACCAGACCCCGCCTAGCCACTGGAAGAGCCTCGAGGGGCCTTTCTTCCTCGACTCCGGCCACCTCCGTCCACCTCGGGCTCCGGCAACGTTCTTCTTCGGTGAGAACTCCTCCGCCGCCCTACTCTCGCCTGTAGCCTCGTACCACCTCTAGGAGTCTAACTCCCACTTCAATTTGACCCCGCAGCTCCCTCCGGCGAGATCCTCGACGACCCGAACCACCGTCCGCCGGAGAAAGGGCCACCGTCGACACAGCGCTCGCCGCCGACTTCTACCACCACCCACCAACGCGGAAAGGTGCACTAATCATGAAGGTAACCCCCGATCCCCCTGCCTCGCCGTGGATCGCCGCCGGCGACCACCGCGGCTCTCAGGCACCGTCGAGCTCTGCCGCCTCTTTTGTATATTCAAACCTGAAGGGTGGGACCCGCCCGTCAGCCTCTCTGTTAGTACAACTCCGGCACTTGTAGCCGAGAGTTAACTGTCGCTCGTTCTACTATTACCCCAGACGTGAAGGGTATGGTAGACCACCCCAAGTTGCCAACAGAGATCACGAGACGGGTCCTGCATTGTTGCACCTAGTGCGCTATGTGGGTGCACTAGAGGAACTGTTCGATCAAATCACCATTGATCTGATCGCAGCTCGTGGAGAGCTGGTTCGTCGAGCCCCGGCGAGAGAAGAAAATGAGCCTGACGCCGACAACCCAGTCGTGCTATTCGGACACCCGATCAAGACCCTGAGGTCAGCCCCATCCGTCAACCAAGGTGCTTTGATGACCCCAGAAGTTCTTCGTCGTCTTTTGGGAGCACACTCCAACGGGATTGTGGCCAACAATCCCCGCGATGGTCATCATCGCTACCCCGAGCCTGCAGCCCCTCAACCCTCTCCAGCTAATTCCGACGGTGAAAACCATGGATAAACCCCGACTTCCGCGAGGCAAGCCCGCTTAGATATGAACGAGGTAGACTGAGTCGCTCGAGTAGTACCGAGTGTTAGTATGTCCTCGCCTTGTAACTATGTGATCCTGTATCGCCATAACTAAATATTGTTTGCCTGTGCATCCCTAACTAAATAGTGTTCCTGTTGGGAAATAGAGTCCCATAGACACTGATGATCCACAAACCGCTTCCGCCATCGACCACTAGAAACCATTTGTTGTACTCACAGGCCAGAATGGTCTTGTACTACATATTTTGTGTTTTGCTTGGATTTTCTGTATCAATTTGGTGCCTCATCAGCTAACAGTAATCCTGGGGCTGGTGAGCACAACGGCCATTTTCTAGAAATTATTACCCGGAAAACCGATCGTGACAGCTCATCCATTCTATCTCATCTATAACTATTCACATGGTCAGCAGTCAGTGATTTGCAGCATGTTAGACCAAAGTGATAGTCAGAAGAAGTCAGAAGAGCACAATCACATGAGTGAGGGCACTAGTCCCTCTAGCACTTCAGATGATGGTAGCAGGAGCACCCCAAGCAATCTGCCTAAAGCTGCCACCAGGACAAGGAAGAAGAGAACTTCAGAATCTGAAGATGAGGATTATATGGGAGAAGAAGATGAGGCTACCTCCAAGAAGGTAGTGCTCAAAAAGGAGTATGCCTCAGCAAAGAACACAAAGCCTGGACTCAATAGGAAGGTTCCTGCCAAGAGGACACCTATGCTGAAGGTCAGAGGATCAACTCAAGTGCCTGAAAAGACAGAACCCAAAGAGGCACCTGCAAGAAGAGTCACAACTTCCAAACCCAAGAAAGTTCCCACTGGAGAAACTATGAAGTTTACCATTGAATCAGAAGATGAAGCTGCTGGTCAAGATAAGAAGAAGAAGAGAGCCAGAACCACTACTGCCCAGGTTCTTGGAAATCCCTCTATGAGGAGAGACTCTGAAGAGGAAGAAGAGGTTGCTGCACCAGCACCCAAGGCACAAAAGCTAATGGGTGATGCTGTTAAGTTAGGGGCTGCAAGATCAAAGCCCAAGGAAGCACCCAAAGTTGTCCCCAAGACCAAGATTGCACCAAAGAGGAATACCAGGAATATTCCAGCTGCTGAGAAGAACAAGGCCCCAGTTCCTGAAGTTGCTGATGAGGAAGATGATGAAGGACAAGTCCCGAGGAAGATAAAGCCCAAGATTCCAGACCACAATGATGCTCATCTTGTGGCTGAGAACATGAAGTTGAGAAAGGATGCAGGACTCAGATTGTGGAGGCTGTCAGATCCATTTGCTACCAGGAGAAGGACTGCTGTTGACAACAGGTTCCACACTAAGGAACAACAGGACTTCTATGAGACAGTACTGTTGGACAAGAAACCAATAGTGTGTGATATGACGTGGGTCGACTGGACCTACATGAAGGAAAATGAGGAACACTATCCTGGAGTGCAAGACAGTTTTGTTGCTTGTGGAGTTGCTGACTTTGTTGGGCAGAAGCTCACAAAGTGGAATGATGAGCTCATTATGCAATTCTACTCCACAGCACACTTCTATCCAGATGGCAGGATAGTTTGGATGTCTGAAGGTACAAGGTACCAGTCAACAATTGAGGAAAGGGCCAGTCTGATCAATGCCCCAAAGGAGAGTGAAGATGACTTGGATGTCTATGCCAAGAAGAAGATGGACCACAATACCATGGCTCATATGTACAAGGAAATTCCTGATGCTGCAGTTGAGACTCATAAGTTTGGGTCAGTCCACTTCCTTCTGTCAGGGCTGCCAACAATCAACTGGATCCTAAGGCACACTCTATTGCCCAAGTCAGGTGACCACAACATGATTAGAGGGCATGCTATCAACTTGCTGCACTTGTTTGATGTGCCACAAAAATTCAAGGTCATGAGCCTCATTGTTGAGACCATTAAGAGGACAGCAGCAGACCAGAAGAGGAGTTGTGGGTATGCCCCACAGATTCAGGAGTTGATTAACTCAAAGATGGGCACAGGAACTTACTTGCTGGATAAGGAACATTTTGCTATCTATCCAAAATTTGAGGACAATCATCAGTGCAAGCTCAAGAGAAGAAGGAGAAGGCAAAGAGAGAGAAGGCTGCCAAGATGCCAACTCAAGAGGAGGCATCTAAATAATTTTTGAAGAACAAGTAGGAGCAGCTTGGTTACTTGATAGCATCAACACTGAGGATTGAGAAGGGGTAGGCCACCCTAACTCAAAACCAGGAGAGCCTGGAAAGAATCATGGAACAAAAATTCTATGATCTAGATGTCAAAGTAACTGAGATTCAATCAGTTGTGGAGCAGCTCCAGGATGACATGCAGGAGAGGAAGGGAAAGACAACCACTGATGCATTTGCCAGAGTGCCTAGAGCTCAGAGGTCAGCTACAGTGCTTGTGACAGACACCAGAGCAACATCATCTGCACCAGCTACAGCTCCTACAGCTCCAGTGCAACCAGCTCCAGCACCAACTCCTCCAGCTCCATCCACTTCAACTGAAGCCTTCGTCCAAGGAGCCATCTCTACACCACCACGTGAAGATCAAGCCTGAGAGTCGATCTAGCACTATGCATTTTCTATGAACTTTTTGGTAACTTGTTGCCAAAGGGGGAGAAAAATGTATAGATCATAGGCTTCGAGAGAGAGAGTGTTGCTTTTGTTCTCTCTTGCTTTGGTGGTTAAACTTTGTTTGCTTTTGATTGCTTGAGATACTATGCTATTATCTGTGAGACATTGATGATCATGTGTTTGATCATAAGCTACACTTATGCTTGTTAGATGATATTATCTTACCTATCCTTATATGATCATTCACTTTGCTTGGTGATGAGTGCATGTATTCAATCTTTATTATTTTGAGCGCTCCACCAAGATGTATGTGACATGGAAGAGTAACCCATGAGCCTAATTCCTTGTGCATTTGCAGTCCAAAGCAAATTTTAATCTATGCACAAATTTAGGGGGAGCTCTTGCTTATCACATACTTCTCAAAGCGACGATGTTTTTCAATCTTATTATCATTTGTCGAAGCTTTGATCTATATGTTGTCATTAATTATCAAAAAGGGGGAGATTGGAAGTGCAACTATCCCTAGGTGGTTTTGGTAATTCATAACAACATATAGCTCATTGAGCTAATACTATTCCAAGACTATTATTTCAGGAAAGCTCAATGAATGGCATGGCATTGATGATGAAAGTGGATCCCTCAAAATATCAAGGACAAAGGATTGGCTCAAGCTCAAAAGCTCAAGACTCTTCATTTTACATTTTAGTGATCCAAGATCACATTGAGTCTATAGGAAAAGCCAATACTATCAAGGAGGGATGAGGTGTTGCTTAATGAGCCACTTGCTTCATGTGCTTAGTGATATGCTCCAAATACCCTCAACTACTTTCCCACATCCACATATGACCTAAACCCAAAGTCAAAATCAGTCCCACCGATTCTTTCTATCCGGCGCCACCAAGTTCAAATGTCATAGCCGCTGCCACAAACCCTAGGCAAATCGGTCTAACCGATAGGGATCTCGGTCTCACCGAGATGGGGTTGTAATCTCTGTGTTTCCCTTCGTAATGTTCTGGTCTAACCGAAGTGAGTGATCGGTCCTACTGAGATTGCAATGTAAACTCCCTGTTTCCTTTTCGTAACATTTCGGTCTCACCGAAATGAGCGAATCGGTCCCACCGAGTTTACCTGACCAACTCTCTGGAAAGCTTATTACCAAAATCGGTCTCACCAAGTTTGTGTAATCGGTCTCACCGAGATTACGTTATGCCCTAACCCTAACCATATCGGTCCTACCGAGTTGCATGTCGATCCCACCGAAAATCCTAACGGTCACTAGGTTTACTAAATCGGTCCGACCAAGTTTGTTGAATCGGTCCCACCGAGTTTGGTAAATTGTGTGTAACGGTTAGATTTTGTGTGGAGGCTATATATACCCCTCCACCTCCTCTTCATTCGTGGAGAGAGCCATCAAAACAAACCTACAATTCCAACTGACCATTTCTGAGAGAGAACCACCTACTCATGTGTTGAGGCCAAGATATTCCATTCCTACCATATGAATCTTGATCTCTAGCCTTCCCCAAGTTGCTTTCCACTCAAATCTTCTTTCCACCAGATCCAAATCCCATGAGAGAGAGTTGAGTGTTGGGGAGACTATCATTTGAAGCACAAGAGAAAGGAGTTCATCATCAACGCACCATTTGTTACTTCTTGGAGAGTGGTGTCTCCTAGATTGGTTAGGTGTCACTTGGGAGCCTCCGACAAGATTGTGGAGTTGAACCAAGGAGTTTGTAAGGGCAAGGAGATCGCCTACTTCGTGAAGATATACTGCTAGTGAGGCAAGTCCTTCGTGGGCGACAGCCATGGTGGGATAGACAAGGTTGCTTCTTTGTGGACCCTTCGTGGGTGGAGCCCTCCGTGGACTCGCGCAACCGTTACCCTTCGTGGGTTGAAGTCTCCATCAACGTGGATGTATGATAGCACCACCTATCGGAACCACGACAAAAACATCCGTGTCTCCAATTGCGTTTGAATCCTCCAAACCCTTCCCTTTACTTTCTTGCGAGTTGCATGCTTTAATTTCCGCTGCTCATATATTCTTTGCATGCTTGCTTGAATTGTGTGATGATTGCTTGACTTGTCCAAAGATAGCTAAAATCTGCCAAACTCTAAAATTGGGAAAAGGTTAAGTTTTTAATTGGTCAAGTAGTCTAATCACCCCCCTCTAGACATACTTCAAGGTCTTACAGCCCTTAATGGGTATAAAGTGATATACTATTCATTACGGGTCAGTTTCACCACGGGCCGTTAATGGGTGTAAAGTGATACACTGTTCATTGCGGGCCAGTTTCACCCCGGGCCGTTAATAGGCCAAGAGTTACATAGGGCCTCATATGGGCCGAAAGACGTCATGGGCCATACATGGGCTAGAAGCGAAAATGGGCTGGAATCATATTGGACGGCCCAGATGACGCTACTGGGCCTAATTCAGATAGGGCGTAACGGGCCTTGGGTTAGCGGGCTGTAAATGGGCTACATGCGGACAGGCCGTTAACAGGCTTTCCATGGGTCGGCCCGCCACCTTTTGACCAAGTCAAACAGGCCGTCCTTTTCACAGGAATGGGCCTCTATTGGGCCATGCCATGTGTCATCGTATCATAGGCGCCTTTTGTCCAATGAGTGGATGACATCTATTCCAACGATGAGCCGACACGTGTTTCCTCCAGCCGATGATGATTTTACACGTGGAAAATCCCCATTGGTCGGGGCTGTTAACGGGTTATCGGATCCAAAACCCGACCCGATAGCTTAACGGCATTCCGTTACAGTGGATGCCACGTGTCGGTCACCCTTGACGAAAGCACTTCTGTGACGCGTGATTTATCATCATGGAAGTGGACACTTCCGTGATGATAATTTTGGTAATGTCATGGAACACTTCTACGACAGCACAGGTATGACTATCTTGATTCTGTCATAAATTTGTCATGGATGTACATGTATGACAAAAAACGCGACCTACTATGACAAACATGTATCATCACGGAAGTGTATTTTTTTGTAGTGAGTCCTCGAGTGGTTGACCAGTCTCTCGCTATATCCTGACAGTCCGTTTTTGGCTTTCTCTACTGAGGTGCTCATCCGGAATAACCAGGGCACAATCGCAGTAGTTCTCCTTTGGCCGCCTTAGCCAATAAGAACGGAACATAAGGTGGCAAACCCAGAAGCCGGGAAAACCCAACATTTGACCCAAGACATGATTCGGAGCTGATGCATATAAGGCCAAACTCGCGACGCTGAACACTCCCGAAGGTATTCGGACTTTAGAACATATACTGGGCTGAATAACACCCTTTATTATGAACCCTGTATTTCCAGGTACGTGCATTAGTCTGTCGTGGCGAAATGCCAATAACGGCAGTATCCCCTGTGGGTGTAGTACCCATGGGATGTGTAAGTAACAAGAGAAAATAAAGAAGGTTTACATAGGGGGCTTAATCTAAAGAGAAACCTTTGAGAGGGGCCCTGTTGCACGTCTGTGCCTTTGTCTCCGTTGTGTCGTGTCCTCGGAGGGTATCGCATGAATGGTGTCTGTAAAAAGGAAAACTCATGTAGAAGAGTATGACATAAGCGTGCGAAGAGTTGGCTATTATCAATGGATAGTAGAAGTGTAAGACCTTGGCCTGTTAATAAGGTCAAGCCAAAAGGTGGGCTTTATTGAATATCTGTAGCCCCTGGTGTCCTCTATGGGATTACATGTATAGCGCCCAGCTCAGGGTTATCTGGGCTGCCGGACTCGTCTAACCGTGTCCGTGGTCTTAACGACCGATCATGCGTTCTGATATTAGAGGCCGCTTAGTGTCCGGCTGCTAGAGCCGTCGCATACTCTTCCGTGCGTAAGGAACGCTCTGTATTTCCATTAACATGGATGACGCTACGTGGACCGGGCATCTTGAGTTTAAGGTAGGCGTAGTGCGGTACTGCGTTGAAGCGGGTGAAGGCCGTTGTCCCGAGCAATGCATGATAACCACTTTGGAGGGGGGCGATGGTGAAGAGTAGTTCTTCGCTTCTCAAGTTGTCTGGGGAACCGTATGTCACCTCTAGTACGAGGGAGCTCCTACCGCGGGCTTCAACGCCTGGTATCACCCCTTCAAAGGTGGTGTTACTTTGGCTGATTCTGGATGGGTCTATCCCCATCCTGCGGACAGTGTCCTGGTATATTACATTGATACTACTGAAGCCATCCATGAGGACGTGAGTGAGATGGTATCCGCCGATTATTGGGTCGAGAACCAAGGTGTAATGCCCCGGATTTGATGCACCAGGTGTCCGCCAGTTATTCGCCGTCTTTGCCATGTCATTTGCTTGCGTGTTGCATTTTATCATGTCATCATGTGCATTTCATTTTGCATACGTGTTCGTCTCATGCATCCGAGCTTTTCCCCGTTGTCCGTTTTCCAATCCGGCGCTCCTATGTTCCCTGGCGCCCCCTTTTGCCTCTTCTCTTGTGCGGGTGTTAAACTTTCTCGGAATGGCCCGAGGTTTGCCAAGCTGCCTTGGTATAGCACCGGTAGACCGCCTATCAAGTTTCGTGCCATTTGGAGGTCGTTCGATACTCCAACGGTTAACCGGGTAACCGTAAAGGCCTCTTTTGTTGCAGCCCAACACCCCCTCCAAAGTGGCGCAAATCCCATCCAAACCCCCTCCATGCTCTCGGTCGTTCGATCACGATCGCGTGGCCGAAAACCGCTCCTCATTTGGACTCTCCTAGCTCCCTCTACCTATAAATATGTGTGCCTCCCCGAAATTCTCGGTCTAAACCCTAGCTTCTTCATCCTCGCGCCGCCGGACACGTCCGCCCGAGCCGGACATGTCCGCCGGACACCTCACCCCGGCGAATCATGCGCCGCCACGTCAGCCTCCGCCGCGCCCCGCCCACTCAACCGCCGCCACGTGTCCTCCTCCTCTCTCCGCCGCCGCGCCGGCCCGCTCGGCCCGCCCCCGGCCCCGCGGGCCCAGCCGCCGCCGCCGTCGGGCCCGAGGAGCCCACTCCAGCCCCGCCGCCGTCCGCCACCGGTGTCGGCGCCGCTCCCCGTCGGCGACCTCCGCCGGCGCCTCCGCTCCCCGCGCCGCCGGCTCGCCGCGCCCGCGCGACCCCGCCGCCTCCGCTCCGCGCCCGGCTGCGCCCCGCTCCGCCTCCAGTGCCGGCGCCCAGCCCGCTCCGGCGACCTCCGCCCGCGTGCCGGCGCCGCCCTCCGCGCCCGGCGACCCGGCGCCGCCCCGCGGCTCCTCGCCGGCGCCCCCCCTGCCGCCGCCCATCGCGGATCCGGTCGGGCCGGACCGGATCCGGCCGGCCCCGAGCATCTCCGGCCCTCCCTCGTCTTCTCCGGCCATCCTCCGATGAGATCCGCCCTGCCTCAATTTCCGTGCCCGGGTCAACCCCCAGATCCGGAGGTATATTTTCAATAAGTCCCGAAGATATTCTTACATTATCATGCCATGTTCATCGCATCACATCTCTGCATCTGTTGCTCCGTTTTGAGTGTGCTCTATATGAAACTTGCTTGTTTTTGCATGTAGTTCCATATTGCCATGTTGCATCCTTGTTTTGGTGTGTTTTCTTGATGTTTGGGTGCATTTTGCATCAATGCCATGTTTAACTTGTTTTGCTCATATCTTCTAGGCCGTAGCTCCGAATCTAATGAACTTTATATGTAACTTGACTAGAATTTCGTGTAGATCTTCATGATGCATCTTAACTTGCTGTTTAAAAACTTGAACATAAGGTTTATTCAGATCTGGACCAATTTCGAAATTTGCATATGAGGACTTACCGGAATTGTTATATGTTGTTTCCGGCCTCATTTAAACTTGCCTTGATGTGTTGTTCTTGTTTGCATCATCTCTTGCCATGAGTAGCTTCACGTAGTCATGTCTTGCATCATGCTTGTGGTGCATCATGCCTTGTTCATGTGTGGTGTGTTTACCGTGTTGTGTGCTTCTTCTCGATAGTTCCCGTTTCGTTGCGATCGTGAGGATGCGTTCGTCTTCGTGTGGTTCGTCTTCGTGGCTTCATCTTCTTCATGGACTCGTTCTTCTTCCTAGCAGTATTTCAGGCAAGATGACCGCTACCCTGGATCTCACTACTATCATTGCTATGCTAGTTGCTTCGTTCTATCGCTATGCTGCGCTACCTATTACCTGTTTATCAAGCCATCCCATATTGCGATGAAC
Source organism: Triticum timopheevii (assembly GCA_963921465.1). Classification (NCBI taxonomy): domain Eukaryota; kingdom Viridiplantae; phylum Streptophyta; class Magnoliopsida; order Poales; family Poaceae; genus Triticum; species Triticum timopheevii. The sequence continues at coordinate 304,825,013 of OY997270.1, forward strand.
CTCTAACCTTTGACACCTTTCCTAGCAAACCGTTGTTTGGCTATGTTACCGCTTTTGCTCAGCCCCTCTTATAGCGTTGCTAGTTGCAGGTGAAGTTGAAGATTTCTCCATGGTGGACAGGATTTTGGTTGGGATATCACAATATCTCTTATATTATTAATGCACCTATATATTTGGTAAAGGGTGGAAGGCTCGGCCTTATGCCTGGTGTTTTGTTCCACTCTTGCCGCCCTAGTTTCCGTCATACCGGTGTTATGTTCCCGGATTTTGCGTTCCTAACGCGGTCGGGTGATTTATGGTCCCCCCCTGACAATTCGCTTTGAATAAAACTCCTCCAGCAAGGCCCAACATTGGTTTTATCATTTGCATCACCACCACCTATATTTCCCTTGGGAGTAATTAACCCAAGGGTCATCTTCATTTTAGCCCCCCCGGGCCAATGCTTGTCTAAGTGTTGGTCCAAACCAGAGCCACTTGCGGTGCCGCCCTAGGCAACTTGGGGTATCGTCGGTTGCCGTACGTAGTGTTCATCCGGTCGTGGCCTGAGACGAGATACGCGCGGCTACTATCAGGATGTCGACACGCCGGGAGGTCTTGCTGGTCTTGTTTTACCATTGTCGAAATGTCTTGTAAACCGGGATTCCGAGACTGATCGGGTCTTCCTGGGAGAAGGTTTATTCCTTCGTTGATCGCGAGAGCTTGTCATGGGCGAAGTTGGGACACCCCTGCAGGGTATAAACTTTCGAGAGCCGTGCCCGCGGTTATGTGGCAGATGGGAATTTGTTAATGTCCGGTTGTAGATAACTTGACACCAGATCCGAATTAAAACGCATCAACCGAGTGTGTAGCCGTGATGGTCTCTTCTCGGCGGAGTCCGGGAAGTGAACACGGTTTCTGTGTTATGTTTGATGTAAGTAGGTGTTCAGGATCACCTCTTGATCATTGCTAGTTGACGACCGTTCCTTTTGCTCCTCTTCTCGCTCTCATTTGCGTATGTTAGCCACCATACTATGCTTAGTCGCTGCTGCAACCTCACCACTTTACTCCTTCCTTTCCCATTAAGCTTTGCTAGTCTTGATACCCATGGTAATGGAATTGCTGAGTCCTCGTGGCTCACAGATTACTACACCAACAGTTGTAGGTACAGGTTTATGCGATGATCAAGATGTGAGAGCGAAGTTTGCTTGTTTGGAGTTCTTCTTCTGCTTCTTCTTCGATCAGGGGATAGGTTCCAAGTCGGCAGCCTGGGCTAGCAGGGTGGATATTGTTTGAGTTTCTTTTTATGATTCATCTGTAGTCGGATGTTGTTCTTGTATGTTGTATTGTGAATTCATGTGACATTGTATGTATTGGATGTATCCCTATGTATTATTTAATGTTGATGTAATGATATCCGCCTTGCAAAAGCGTTCCAATGTGCGGGTCTATCCTTGGTGGGACCTTCGAGTTCCTTTTGGATAGGGTCGCATATTGGGCGTGACAATTTGGTATCAGAGCCTCGACCGACCTTAGGAGCCCCCTTGATTGATCGTGTAGTTTGGCCGTTGTTGAGTCTAGAAGAAAAACTTTTTTTCGGAGTCTAGTTATATCGGAGAGTAGGAATTCTTTTTACTCCTCTGCCCCTTCGTCGCTCTGGTGAGGAATCTTGATGTAGGTGTTTTGAATAACTCCTCTTCCCATTCAAATTTTTCTTTAGGTTCACACAGTTGGTTTTCCGATCGTTGTTCCTCAACTCTTTTCATCCGGTGCATTTCTCGTCAAGTTGACTCGACCATCTTCATCCTTGCAAGTTCAATTCTCAGTTGTTTTCTTTTCCCACCCGCCACCCTTCTTATTCTCGGAACCGGAGTCCATTATCGATTATCCATCCTACTCGTGCGAAGCCTTTGCTTTCTATCCTCATTGTTTTCAACCAGTGTTTTCTCTTCTCTTCAAGATATTCGTCGATTTCCCCTTCCAGTTGCCTGTGTTTTCCCACCCTCCCACCCTCTTCTTCCCGGAGTTTGAGTCTCTTTCGAGCATCTATTTCATCCATGTGGAGCCTCTTCAGTCTTTCGTCAATTATTTCAACCGGTGAATTCTCGTCTCGTTCGTCATTCTTCATCTCTTTTCTTTCCGGTGGATTCGATTCAAGTTTTTCGGGTTGATCATATTCTTTCTCTCGGCTCAAGTATTTCCCTTTGCTCGTTCACCTCTCGCCATTTTATCCTTCAGGAGTATGATGCACTGGAACAATTCAAATATTTCAATCATCCATTGCATCATCTATCTGTTCAACATCCCTTTCCAATGGTGTTACCGCTTTAGTGGGCCCTAACCCACAGGTCTTTTCCCAGGATCTTACCTGACTCTTCTAATTCCCCCGGAGTTATTCTCAATTCTTTTCAAAGTGTGACGTAAGAATGGATTTCATCAGTCACATGTTTTTCCAAGGTCTTTTTCAAATCATTTCATTGTTGGCTCAACCTCTCTGCTTTTCATTCTCCCGGAGTATCTCAGTAATTTTGTTGGTGTTTTCTCGTCGTCATTTGAAGACCGAAGAAGAGTTTTTCCTCTCAATCTTGCCCGTTCTCCCGAAGATTAGTGGTTCTAGCTTCATGTTATCAGTCTCGAATTATTCCATTTGTCAGATATTCTTTTGCTTACCTATCCGGAGTATGTCAGGAGTTGTTTTCCATTTCTTTTCACCGGAGGCCATCATTCCAGTTATCGTTCTCTATTTTTTCCGGTGGTTCGTTCAAGATTCTTTTTTATTGATTATCATTTTAATCCATTCCTTCTTTCAATCCTACCGGTGGTTCATGAAGACCTTCTCAAGTTTGTGATATGTCACTTCTCAATCCTTTTCCAACAAGAATAAGTAGTATGCAAGAATCCATTGCTTGTCATCAATTTAATTTGATGAAGGATAAGCATAACATAATTCTTATTCTCATTTCATTCGTGGCACAAGTTGTCATTTTCTTCTCCGTTCTTTTCATTCAACTCTTTCAATTCTTTCCGGAGGTTTTGTGTCATGCCTTCATCAAGTATCATTCCATCCTCTCTAGTTCCTGTTCTATTCCTTCCATCTGCAGCCCGACTGTTGCCTAAATCCTTTCAGTCTTATCCGTTTCTTTTCTCATTCTAACCACTCCGGTTAGAACGAATGGTTTCATAGTCTATCTGATTCAGTGAGCTTTCGATTCTCGTCATTCTCGTTGTTCCTCTCGTCTTCTCGAGTGTTCTCGATTCTTTGTTTCCTCTCTTGAGTTCTTGTTTCACCTCATCCCTTTTCCCTTCCGTCTCGGTCCTAAGATCTCGGGACGAGATCTCTTGTTAGTGGAGGAGTGTTGTAACGCCCCGGATTCGATGCGCCAGGTGTCCGCCAGTTATTCGCCGTCTTTGCCATGTCATTTGCTTGCGTGTTGCATTTTATCATGTCATCATGTGCATTTCATTTTGCATACGTGTTCGTCTCATGCATCCGAGCTTTTCCCCGTTGTCCGTTTTCCAATCCGGCGCTCCTATGTTCCCCGGCGCCCCCTTTTGCCTCTTCTCTTGTGCGGGTGTTAAACTTTCTCGGAATGGCCCGAGGTTTGCCAAGCGGCCTTGGTATAGCACCGGTAGACCGCCTGTCAAGTTTCATGCCATTTGGAGGTCGTTTGATACTCCAACGGTTAACCGGGTAACCGTAAAGGCCTCTTTTGTTGCAGCCCAACACCCCCTCCAAAGTGGCCCAAATCCCATCCAAACCCCCTCCATGCTCTCGGTCGTTCGATCACGATCGCGTGGCCGAAAACCGCTCCTCATTTGGACTCTCCTAGCTCCCTCTACCTATAAATATGTGTGCCTCCCCGAAATTCTCGGTCTAAACCCTAGCTTCTTCATCCTCGCGCCGCCGGACATGTCCGCCCGAGCCGGACATGTCCGCCGGACACCTCACCCCGGTGAATCACGTGCCGCCACGTCAGCCTCCGCCGCGCCCCGCCCACTCAACCGCCGCCACGTGTCCTCCTCCTCTCTCCGCCGCCGCGCCGGCCCGCTCGGCCCGCCCCCGGCCCCGCGGGCCCAGCCGCCGACGCCGTCGGGCCCGAGGAGCCCGCTCCAGCCCCACCGCCGTCCGCCACCGGTGTCGGCGCCGCTCCCCGTCGGCGACATCCGCCGGCGCCTCCGCTCCCAGCGTCGCCGGCTCGCCGCGCCCGGGCGACCCCGCCGCCTCCACTCCGCGCCCGGCTGCGCCCCGCTCCGCCTCCAGCGCCGGTGCCCAGCCCGCTCCGGCGACCTCCGCCCGCGTGCCGGCGCCGCCCTCCGCGCCCAGCGACCCGGCGCCGCCCCGCGGCTCCTCGCCGGCGCCCCCCTGCCGCCGCCCGTCGCAGATCCGGTCGGGCCGGACCGGATCCGGCCGGCCCTGAGCATCTCCGGCCCTCCCTCGTCTTCTCCGGCCATCCTCCGGCGAGATCCGCCGCGCCTCGATTTCCGTGCCAGGGTCAACCCCCAGATCCAGAGGTATATTTTCACTAAGTCCCGAAGATATTCTTACATTATCATGCCATGTTCATCGCATCACATCTCTGCATCCGTTGCTCCATTTTGAGTGTGCTCTATATGAAACTTGCTTGTTTTTGCATGTAGTTCCATATTGCCATGTTGCATCCTTGTTTTGGTGTGTTTGCTTGATGTTTGGGTGCATTTTGCATCAATGCCATGTTTAACTTGTTTTGCTCATATCTTCTAGGCCATAACTCCGAATCTAATGAACTTTATATGTAACTTGACTAGAATTTCGTGTAGATCTTCGTGATGCATCTTAACTTGCTGTTTAACAGCTTGAACATAAGGTTTATTCAGATCTGGACCAATTTCGAAATTTGCATATGAGGACTTACCGGAATTGTTATATGTTGTTTCCGGCCTCATTTAAACTTGCCTTGATGTGTTGTTCTTGTTTGCATCATCTCTTGCCATGAGTAGCTTCATGTAGTCATGTCTTGCATCATGCTTGTTGTGCATCATGCCTTGTTCATGTGTGGTGTGTTTACCGTGTTGTGTGCTTCTTCTCGATAGTTCCCGTTTCGTTGCGATCGTGAGGATGCGTTCGTCTTCGTGTGGTTCGTCTTCGTGGCTTCATCTTATTCATGGACTCGTTCTTCTTCCTAGCAGTATTTCAGGCAAGATGACCGCTACCCTGGATCTCACTACTATCATTGCTATGCTAGTTGCTTCGTTCTATCGCTATGCTGCGCTAGCTATTACCTGTTTATCAAGCCATCCCATATTCCGATGAACCTCTAACCTTTGACACCTTTCCTAGCAAACCGTTGTTTGGCTATGTTACCACTTTTGCTCAGCCCCTCTTATAGCGTTGCTAGTTGCAGGTGAAGTTGAAGATTTCTCCATGGTGGACAGGATTTTGGTTGGGATATCACAATATCTCTTATATTATTAATGCACCTATATATTTGGTAAAGGGTGGAAGGCTCGGCCTTATGCCTGGTGTTTTGTTCCACTCTTGCCACCCTAGTTTCCATCATACCGGTGTTATGTTCCAGGATTTTGCGTTCCTAACGCGGTCGGGTGATTTATGGGACCCCCCTGACAGTTCGCTTTGAATAAAACTCCTCCAGCAAGGCCCAACATTGGTTTTACCATTAGCCTCACCACCACCTATATTTCCCTTGGGAGTAATTAACCCAAGGGTCATCCTCATTTTAGCCCCCCCGGGCCAATGCTTGTCTAAGTGTTGGTCCAAACCAGAGCCACTTGCGGTGCCGCCCCTAGGCAACTTGGGGTATCGTCGGTTGCCGTACGTAGTGTTCATCCGGTCGTGGCCTGAGACGAGATACGCGCGGCTACTATCAGGATGTCGGCACGCCGGGAGGTCTTGCTGGTCTTGTTTTACCATTGTCGAAATGTCTTGTAAACCGGGATTCCGAGACTGATCGGGTCTTCCTGGGAGAAGGTTTATTCCTTCGTTGATCGCGAGAGCTTGTCATGGGCTAAGTTGGGACACCCCTGCAGGGTATAAACTTTCAAGAGCCGCGCCCGCGGTTATGTGGCAGATGGGAATTTGTTAATGTCCGGTTGTAGATAACTTGACACCAGATCCGAATTAAAACGCATCAACCGAGTGTGTAGCCGTGATGGTCTCTTCTCGGCGGAGTCCGGGAAGTGAACACGGTTTCTGTGTTGTGTTTGACGTAAGTAGGTGTTCAGGATCACCTCTTGATCATTGCTAGTTGACGACCGTTCCTTTTGCTCCTCTTCTCGCTCTCATTTGCGTATGTTAGCCACCATACTATGCTTAGTCGCTGCTGCAACCTCACCACTTTACTCCTTCCTTTCCCATTAAGCTTTGCCAGTCTTGATACCCATGGTAATGGGATTGCTGAGTCCTCGTGGATCACAGATTACTACACCAACAATTGCAGGTACAGGTTTATGCGATGATCATGACGTGAGAGCGATGTTTGCTTGTTTGGAGTTCTTCTTCTACTTCTTCTTCGATCAGGGGATAGGTTCCAGGTCGGCAGCCTGGGCTAGCAGGGTGGATATTGTTTGAGTTTCTGTTTATGATTCATCCGTAGTCGGATGTTGTTCTTGTATGTTGTATTGTGTATTCATGTGACATTGTATGTATTGGTTGTATCCCTATGTATTATGTAATGTTGATGTAATGATATCCACCTTGCAAAAGCGTTCCAATATGTGGGTCTATACTTGGTGGGACCTTCGAGTTCCTTTTGGATAGGGTCGCATATTGGGCGTGACACAAGGCAGCTGATCCTCCGTGCCGCATACTAGTCGGTAGTCCCTGTGATCGAAGGTGATCGGGCAGGCCAACCAGTGGTTAAGTTTGGGGGCGACGGGCTCTACAGCATATGCGTCTCTGAGCACACGTTTGCGCCTTCTCTTGGTTATGTGAGCCACGTGGATCATGTATACTGTTTTTACCTCTGGTGGGAATTTTTCCTATCCCCAAGTGTTCGGCTGGCGAGGCTCATCCTCGTCTTCACTTGGTGTTTCCCTTCCCTTGTGTTCGGCATTTAACTTGCCGGCCTGCTTAAAGACCCAGCATTCTCTGTGAGTGTGGTTCGTAGGTTTTTCGAGGGTGCCATGAATTTGGCACAGTCTGTCCAGGAGTTTGTTCAGGCCGGGCGGTCCCTCTTTGCTGCCTTTAAATGGCTTCTTTTGTTGACCGGGTCGAGAGCTCCTGGCGTTGACCATTGTGTTGTCCGGACTTTCTTCCTTGTTTCGACGTTTGTTTTTATTGCGCCGTGGCTTCCCGTTGCCATCCCTGATTTCGGATGGGCCTGGGTCACTGGTGCCTCTACGGGCCAACCAGCTATCTTCACCCGCGCAAAAGTGGGTCATAAGGCTTGTTAAGGCTGCCATTGTCCTCGGCTTTTCTTGGCCGAGGTGTCTGGCGAGCCACTCATCCCGGATACTGTGCTTGAAGGCCGCTAGGGCTTCGGCATCCGGACAATCGACAATTTGATTCTTCTTAGTGAGGAATGTATTCCAAAGCTTGCGGGCGGACACCCCAGGCTGTTGAATTATGTGACTTAAATCGTCAGCGTCCGGAGGTCGGACATAGGTTCCTTGAAAATTGGCCCTGAAAGCATCCTCAAGTTCCTCCCAACTTCCGATTGAGTTTTCGGGGAGGCTTTTCAACCAGTGCCAAGCTGGTCCCTTCAACTTGAGGGGAAGGTATTTGATGGCATGGATGTCATCCCCACGAGCCATGTGGATGTGAAGGATAAAATCCTCAATCCAGACCCCAGGGTCTGTCGTTCCATCATATGCTTCTATGTTCACGGGTTTGAAACCTTGTGGAAATTCGTGGTCCATTACCTCTTCGGTGAAGCATAGAGGGTGAGCGGCCCCTCTGTATCTGGACATGTTGTGGCGTGCTGTCGACTGTTGTTGTGTCCGGTGCTGATTCCGAACTAGTACTCGATCAGTCTGATCGTTTTGGTGACCATAATCCTGCACCGGAGCGTGTCCTCTAGATCCATAGATGGACCTGGTCGCGCCGGCCTTTTTATCCAGGAGCTCACGTAAATCGTGTGCGGCGTCAGTAGCTGCTCTATTGCGGTCATGAAGTGGTTGGTCCGGCCTACTGGCCGTATTGTTCTTTGGTGGAGCGGCCTCATCATTGAATTCTGGCAGCAGCTTGCGCTTTGGATAGCTCTTTGTGTGGCAATTGTCGCCGTATTTTTCTTCAGTGTCTAGCACTTTATTCCATCTGCAATTGAGCATTTCCTGTGCGGCCTTAAGCCTTTGCTTCTGCTTCTTCAGACTTCTCGCAGTGGCCATAAGCCTTCTGTGGAGGTTATCTCGTTCCAAATGTTTTTACGGGATGATGAATGCATCATCGTCCGGACTGTGCTCCTCTCCCGGGGCAAGTTGATGACTTCGGCCCTCAGGATCACTGTGATTGAGCGTCTGCTCCGGGCTATGTTCGGCGTGACCTGGCTCATCCTGCTCCATCGTTGGGTCCATATGGTCGTTGGTGCCTTTGGAGTTGACTGGGGTGTCGTTCTTTCTAGCGCCGTTATCGCTGCTTTTACTGTGGCTGGACTTAGAGCAGCATCTGCACCGTCATTTTGGTTTTTGTCCGAGGGTTTTATCCTCCGTTTTGTCGCCATCGTCCTCCTTAGGCATGTCCACCATGTATATATCATATGATGAGGTGGCAGTCTAGCGCCGCGTGGGCGGTGGTTCAGAATCGTCCCCTGCGCCGACGTTTGTACCGTTTGTGTCATCGGAGTCGAAGTCAAGCATGTCTGTTATGTCATCGGCAGTGGCTATGAAGTGGGTGGTGGGTGGGGAACGAATTTCTTCGTCACCTTCTTTCCCCTCAAGCCAGACATAGTTCGGCCAAGCATCTCCTGACAAAGAGAGAGACCTTAATGAATTCAGCATGTTGCCGAGGGACGAGTGCTGGAAGATATCCGCAGGGTGAATTCCATTACCGGAGCCCAACCAAAATCGGCAGGCCCGGGGGCGCGCGGTCTGGAACCTACAGCCGGACACAAGTCCGAGGGTTCAGAGACACATGCTTCCTTGGGGGTGAAGTCTGTGTTCGGCTCTACCGCCGATGAGTGTGCGGCTTCCGGGGCGGGGTCCATCCACCCGTCCTCAGGCGACCTAATCTGCCTCGGATTTAGCTTCGGAGCTCCTGCAGGTGCGATGTCTCGAATATGGTCCGACAGCAGGTCTAAGTCGTGCTCATCGTGACTGTTCGGCGCTCCTGGCGTAGGCCCGAATCCGTCGAAGATCAAGTCTCCGCGGATATCGGCCGTGTAGTTCAAGTTTCCGAACCTGACCTGCTGGCCAGGGGCGTAGCTATTGATCTGCTCCAGATGGCCAAGCGAATTGGCCCACAGTTCGAAGCCGTCGAGCACAAAGATCTGTCCAGGGAGACAAGTCTCACCCTGGACCACGTTATTGTTGATGATTGAAGGAGCCATCGAACCTTGCAGCGACGACACAGAGGAACTCTCAATGAAAGCACCAATTTCGGTGTCAAAACCGGCGGATCTCGGGTAGGGGGTCCCGATCTGTGCGTCTAAGGCTGATGGTAACAGGAGGCAAGGGACACGATGTTTTACCCAGGTTCGGGCCCTCTTGATGGAGGTAAAACCCTACTTCCTGCTTGATTGATCTTGATGATATGAGTATTACAAGAGTTGATCTACCACGAGATCGTAGAGGCTAAACCCTAGAAGCTAGCCTATGATGATTATGATTGTCCCTCTATAGACCAAACCCTCCGGTTTATATAGACACTAGAGGGGGCTAGGTTTACACAGAGTCGGTTACGAAGAAGGAGATCTAATATCAGGATCGCCAAGCTTGTCTTCCATGCAAAGGAGAGTCCCATCTGGACACGGGATGAAGTCTTGAGTCTTGTATCTTCACGGTCCAACAGTCCAGCCAAAGTATATAGTCCGGCTGTCCGGATACCCCCTAATCCAGGACTCCCTTAGTCCTCACCGAGCCTGCTACGCACACCTACAGGCTCACGGTGAGCAGCTACATCGCCTCCCCCTCTCTCCGGCCTCTCTCTGTTGCCGCAGCCGCCGCTTTTGCCGCGCCCAAACACCTCGCCGCCGACGAGCTCGGAGTCGTGCCCTCGCTGCCCGTCGAGCTCGAACGAGCTCGGGTTCATGCTCAGCACACCCATGCAAGCCCGAAGCACCCATCCCCGCGCTCTGCTGAGCCCCGTAGTGCCTAACCCGAATGCGGCCGAACTCCGGCGACCGCCCCGCCTCTCGCCGTCGTCGTTCCAGCCTATTACGGGCCGCGTCGCCACCGTAGATGGATGAGGCGTAGAATGCCCGTTCGAATGCGCCTAGCCGCACCTCTCGCCGTGCCCGTAGCGTTTTTCCGGCGAAGTTCGGCGATGCTCCGCCGTGGATTTGGTCGTCGGTGCTCCCTCCGGCGCCGACGCCGACGTGGCACAGTGGGCCCCGCCATAGGTCGCTGACTAGTGGGCCCGGGTGGCCCAGTTGATTGGGTTGACCCAGTCAACTGCTGACTGGGCTGCCCAGTGAGAATGATATGTGGGCCCCCTCTGTTAATTAGTCTAATAAACATTTTTTAAATAAAAGTAATTAGATTAACCAAAAAACTCACTCACACCCAGGGCCCACACCCCTAATTAACCCTGCTAGATTAGTTTAGTCCACTGTTTTACTAAGAGAGGCTAACATGTGGGTCCCTCTGGACCGACAGGTCAGTTTGACCCTGGTTAGCGAGTTTGTTGACTGCTGACGTCACCCCCCATGCAATGCTGACGTCATAATTCTGTTTCTGTTAATTCAAATAATTTCTGGAAATGCTTTGAACTTCAAAAAATCATAGAAAATTAACCATAGCTCGGATCAAAATGTTTTCTACATGAAAGTTGCTTAGAACGATGAGGCAAATCCGAATTTGAGGCCCGTTTACCTGTCAGATGCTTCTAACTATCTGAACATGGAACATTCCCCCTCTGGTCTTCTGTCTGGGACAGGTCCGGAACCGATAAAACATTCCCGGTTGAATTCCCCTTTCACCTATATCGTGTAGCCATACGTTAGGTAACACCCGGCATAGCATATTGCCACGTTATGCTTTGTGATGCTATGTTTGCTTTATAATTACTGTTTCGTCCCCTGTTCTCTCTTGTAGACCCCGAGACCGACGTTGCCCCTGTGACCGACTACGTCGATGATGACCCCTCCTTGCCAGAGCAACCAGGAAAGCCCCCCCTTTGATCATCTCGATATCTCCCATTCCATTCTCTCATGCTTGCATTCGATTTTGCTACTATTATTGTTTGCTCCTATTATGATGCATAGCCTGCTTTTGTAACCTGCTCATTATTACCTTACCTGCTTATCCTAAACTGTTTAGTATGGGCTGGGTAGAGACCCATCAGAGACCCCCACTTTGTCCCGACAGCCCCGTTGGATTATCAGAAGACCCGATTAACGGGATCGAAGACTAGGCCCCGGTACCGCACATCACTTTCCCCTTAGTTGCTCGATGATATGTCCATTTTGCATCATGCTTTTATATCAATATTTATTGCATTATGGGCTGTTATTACACATTATATCTCAATACTTATGGCTATTATCTCTTATTTTACAAGGTTTACAATGAAGAGGGGGAATGCTGGCAGCTGGAATTTTGGCTGGAAAAGGAGCAAATATTGGAAACCTGTTCTGCACTGCTCCAAAAATCCTGAAACTCCACCGAAGTTAATTTTGGAATTAATAAGAATTATTGAGCGAAGAAACTACCATAGGGGGCCCACACCCAGGCCAGGAGGGTGGAGGGCGCGCCCACCCCTACTGGGTGCGCCCCCTGTCACCTGGGCCCCCTGGTGGCCCACCGGTGCCCATCTTCTATTATATGAAGGCTTTTACCCTGGAAAAAATAAGAGGCAAGCTTATGGGACGAAACTCCGCCGCCACGAGGCGGAACCTTGGCGGAACCAATCTAGGGCTCCGGCAGAGCTGTTCTGCCGGGGAATCTTCCCTCCAGGAGGGGGAAATCATCACCACCGTCATCACCAACGATCCTCTCATTGGGAGGAGGTCAATCTCCATCAACATCTTCACCATCACCATCTTCTCTCAAAACCCTAGTTCATCTCTTATATCCAATCTTGTATCAAAACCACAAATTGGTACCTATGGGTTGCTAGTAGTGTTGATTACTCCTTGTAGTTGATGCTAATTGATTTACTTGGTGGAAGATCATATGTTCATATCCTTAATGCATATTATTACTCCTCTGATTATGAACATGAATATGCTTTGTGAGTAGTTACGTTTGTTCCTGAGGACATGGGTGAAGTCTTGCTACTAGTAGCATGTGAATTTGGTATTCGTTCAATATTTTGATGAGATGTATGTTGTCTTTCCTCTGGTGGTGTTATGTGAACGTAGACTACATGACACTTCACCATTATTCGGGCCTAGAGGAAGGCATTGGGAAGTAATAAGTAGATGATTGGTTGCTAGAGTGACAAAAGCTTAAACCCTAGTTTATGCGTTGCTTCGTAAGGGGCTGATTTGGATCCATATGTTTAATGATGTGGTTAGGTTTACCTTAATACTTATTTTGTTGTTGCAGATGCTTGCAATAGGGTTTAATCATAAGTTGGATGTTTTTCCATGTAAGGGCAGTACCCAAGCACCGGTCCACCCACATGTCAAATTATCAAAGTACCGAACGCGAATCATATGAGCATGATGAAAACTAGCTTGACGATAATTCCCATGTGTCCTCGGGAGCTCTTTTCTCATTATAAGAAATTGTCGAGGCTTGTACTTTGCTAAAAAAAGGATTGGGCTACCTTGCTGCACTTTATTTACTTTCATTGCTTGTTACTCGTTACAATTTATCTTATCACAAAACTATCTGTTACCTACAATTTCAGTGCTTGCAGAGAAAACCTTACTGAAAACCGCTTGTCATTTCCTTCTGCTCCTCATTGGGTTCGACACTCTTACTTATCGAAAGGACTATGATAGATCCCCTATACTTGTGGGTCATCACTCGACACTACTGGGTTACTATCGAGTAGCGAGGGTGAGGCCTCATCAGCACTTCTAATGTTAACCCTGTAGTGTAGCTATTCGGTCGTGGTCATCGAGGGTGATTTCCTTTAACCACTTCCGATATGACTCTGTCGTGCAACCCCTCAAGTGTGAACCTCGAGGGTGGTCCCTCTTACATTCACCTTGATGATTACATTGAGTGGAATTCACCGGGGGTGATTCCTCGGGTTTTCCCCTTGATGTTTAGACACACAATTACTATGATTACTATGACTTTACACTGAACCTTGTTACTAAAGACGGGTCGACCCTGAGGGGTACCCGCGTGAGCATAATTACGAGTGATGTGGAGTCGGGTTGACCTGGAAGGTGCCCGCGAGATAATTACGAGGCGTGGCCGGGCATTCTTAGCCCTTGCCGCAAGTCCTCGAGACAGGGGAACGGGGCCACATCTTTCGTGAGTCTCTGCTTGTTACCGCGCGTTCCTAATCCACTATGATTTGGATATTTGATCCGAGGGGCCTCTGGCCTGATAGCACTAACCATCACGGGGCATAGTATGGGTGTTCTGCGTCGTATGCATCAGTCGAAGCATAATAGACGTCAGCGACTGAGCGGCGCGCGCGGGTTGGACTGGTAAGCACCTGCCTTTTTGAAGGAGGTAGCTAGGTCTGCTCACCGGCCGCCCACGCAACGTGCTGGAGTTCCCAAGGTGATAGCCCATGACCCCTGGGGGCATAGGTTTAGTCCGGCGTGCTGACCTCTCTATTAAGCCTAGGTCGGGTTGCGGCGTATTGTTTGGCCGAGGCCGGGCATGACCTAGGAAAGTGTGTCCGACCAGAGTTAAGCGAGCGTGGTGGGTAAGTTGGTGCACCCCTGCAGGGAACAAAACATCTATCGATAGCCTGTCCTACGGTAGCGGACACTTGGAGTTGTATCCCGATCAATACAACGAGAACTGGATACTTGTGATGAGAATTGGATTGTGGTGAGAAATGGATAGTATGGCTCTGGGATTGCTTTCTCGCAGCGAGTCGAGAAAGGATCTCTGGCCGAGGTTGATAACACTACTACTACTTTAGTTTATGCTACTCTACTCCCTCCTGTTTGCTGCAAGATGGTGGTTTCCAGAAGATGCTAGTCTTTGATAGGACTAGGCCTTCTCTCTATTCTGGCATTTCTGCAGCCTAGTCCACATATACAGCCTTCCTTTGATAATGTTGCATATGTAGTGTAGATCCTTGCTTGCGAGTACTTTGGATGAGTACTCACGGTTGCTTTGCTCCCCCTTTTCCCCTTTCTTTTTCCTTCCGGTTGATGCAACCAGATGTCATAGCCCAGGAGCTAGACGACACCACCGACGACTACTACTACCCCGAGGGTGCCTACTACTACACGGAGACCGCCGCCGACTAGGAGTAGTTAGGAGGCTCCTAGGCAGGAGGCCTTGCCTTTTCGATCATTGTTGCTTTTGTGCTAGCCTTCTTAAGGCAAACTTTTCTAACTTATGTCTGTACTCAGACATTGTTGCTTCCGCTGACTCTTGTGTTTTCGAGCTTATGTATTTGAGCCCTCGAGGCCCTGGCTTGTAATATAAAGCTTGTATTATTTTAATTTGTGTCTAGAGTTGTGTTGTGATATCTTCCCATGGGTCCTTGATCTTGATCGTACACATTTGCTTGTATGATTAGTATATGATTGAATCGAGGGCATCACAAGTTGGTATCAGAGCCGACTGCCTGTAGATAGCCCCCTTTCCAACTCCTTGGCCGAAGTTGAGTCTAGTCACTTAAAAAAGAACTTTTACTAACATGGCTGTGTGGCTTACGGGCCCACGTCGCCATTGGGTGGTATTAGGATCTTTTATTCCTCGTCTATACTCTAGGACTTTGATCTCTCGTCTATTCGGGTTAAACATTTTACTAACTCTGACATTAGCTAGGCTCTCATACCCACTTCCTCCAGGAGAGCCCCGACATTATCAATGATCGCTTGCTTTGCCAGAAGACTTCGAAGATAGTCTACGATGTTCTCCCGAGAACATGTGCTCATCACTTTTGCAATTCACTTCCACCGTCAACCCCTATGTATATCTACATACACCTGTCGTTCATACATCATTTTCAGGTTGCTCTTGTTATTACAAGATGCCTCGAATTAAACTCTGATGTTTCGAGAACCCCTTCCGCAACTGCCTTGAAGTTCTTTGCTGCATGAATACCCCTACGAATAATTCCACACACTTATCAGGGATTTGTTCATCCCCAGTTGATCATATGTCTCACAAAATTCTTCGAATGCAATTTGATCTCCTGAAGATCCTCTGCAGCCTAGTGCTCCCGAAAGTCTTGTCTGTCTGCATTATGGTTAAATCCATATGTCCAGCAATATTCATTAACATCCTTTGTCATTGTCATCCTGAGCCTATTGATTCATTATGTTGCGATTGCTCGCAATCATCAGTCAAACCCTGAAATTTGACCTTCCTGCTCATACGTAATTGTAGACATGAGTTGGATCTCGGCCAATCATGTTGTAATTGATTGTCCACCTAGTTCCCTTCAACTTGAACATCGAATTATTCAGTTATTTCTATAATCTAATGCCTTCGCATTCTTTCCCTCATCTGATTGAGTACTGATACTCACATTAGATACATTGAGGACCGCTGAATCCTTTGTTGGATTATTATCCGGCAATGTCCTTCATATTCAAAATCTTGTGCGCTCTTCCCCTGATACATATTGCCTTCGGTAAATTGTATCCTCTGCTTATTGTCAACCATGCTCTGTCATTGAGCTGATGTTATATTCTTTGGAAGTTAGTGGTATATGTTCCTAAGATACCCCTACGGGTTGAACCTATACATGTCCTAAATCTGTGTGAACTCGAAAGAGATGTGAGTCATACTCTACTGGTGCTTCCCCAGATCCTCTGCATGCCTGTTGTCTCAGTCAAGATAGGAGATCACTGTTATCATGGGTTATGTGACCTAGGTGCTACTGTGAGTGCTATTCCTTTCTCCTTATACCAAGAAATTAAAGATGAAATAACACCCGCTGAAATAGAAGACAGATGTTACCATTAAACTTGCCAATAGAGATACTCTATCACCACTTGGGATTCTTAGAGATGTTGAAGTCTTGTGTTGGAAAATAAAATACCCTACTGATTTTCTTGTTCTTAGCACCCCACAAGATGACTTTTGTCCCATTATTTTTGGTAGACCTTTCTTGAGCATCGTCAACGCTAAAATAGATTGTGAGAAACAAACTGTCAGTGTTAGCTTTGGTGATGAATCTCATGAGTTCAATTTTTCCAACTTTAGTAAACAACCTCATAAGAAAGATTTGCCTAGTAAGGATGAAATTATTGGTCTTGCTTCTATTGCTATGCCTCCTACTGATCCTTTGGAACAATATTTGCTAGACCATGAAAATGATTTGCATATGCATGAAAGAAATGAAATAGATAGAATCTTTTTCGAACAACAACCTCTGCTTAAACACAATTTGCCTATTGAAACTCTAGGAGATCCTCCTCCACCTAAAGGTGATCTTGTGTTTGAATTAAAACAATTACCAGACACTTTGGAATGTGCTTATCTTGATGAAAAGAAGATATATCTTGTTATTATTAGTGCTAACCTTTCAGAACATAAAGAAGAAAGATTATTGAAAGTTCTAAGGAAGCACAGGGATGCTATTGGATATACTCTTGATGATCTTAAGGGCATTAGTCACTCTCTATGTCAGCACAAGATTAATATGGAACCTGATGCCAAACCCATTGTTGAACACCAATGTCGGTTAAACCCGAAGATGAAAGAAGTGGTAAGAATGGAAATATTGAAACTTCTGGAAGCAGGTATAATCTATCCTATAGCCGATAGTAGATGGGTAAGCCATGTTCATTGTATCCCTAAGAAGAAGGCATTACTGTTGTTCCTAATGATAAGAATGAGCTTATTCCACAAAGAATTGTCACGGGCTATAGAATGGTAATCAATTATAGAAAATTAAATAAAGCTACTAGAAAAGATCATTACCCTCTGCCTTTTATTGATCAAATGTTAGAAACATTATCTAAACACACACATTTTTGCTTCCTTGATGGATACTCTAGCTTCACAAATACCTATTCTACAATCTGATCAAGAAAAGACCACTTTTACTTGTCCTTTTGGAACATTTGCTTATAGACATATGCCTTTCGGTTTCTGTGATGCACCTGCTACCTTTCAAAGATGTATGACTGCTATATTCTCTGATTTTTGTGAAAAGATTATTGAGGTTTTCATGGATGACTTTTCTTTATGGGAAGCCTTTTGATGATTGTTTAAGCAATCTTGATCGAGTCTTGCAGAGATGTGAATAAACAAATCTTGTCTTGAATTGGGAGAAGTGCCACTTTATGGTTAACGAAGGTATTGTCTTGGGCCATAAATTTTCTGAAAGGGGCATTGAGGTGGACAAAGCCAAGGTTGATGCAATTGAGAAAATGCATGTCCTAAAGATATCAAAGGTATTCGTAGTTTCCTTGGTCATGCTGGTTTCTACAGGAGGTTTAGGCTGTTTTTGATATTAAAGTATTATATAAACCAAAGTATCAAAAACTACAGTAAATTTTGCATGTAGGTGTGAGATACCATAGTTTTATCAAAACAGAGTATTTTGGAGTATTCACAATACATAGAACCTGTTTGGCTGTTGCCGCATAACACTGTAAATTTGTTGTTCAGCCGTCGCGTTTAAGCACTCAGCAGCTCTGTTTTTTTAAAAGAGGGTAGGGGTTCTTTTTTTTATGCAGAGAAAAAACTGCAGTTTGCCCAATACTATAGTATTAAAAGCACAATTTTAAGGGGCAACCAAACAACTCATTTTAAATAAAACTATGGTAATCTGAAAAATTGTAGTATTTCCAAAATACTTAGAAAATCCTTTACTATCAAACGGGGCTTTATCAAAGAATTTTCTAAAATTTCTTGGCC
Organism: Triticum timopheevii; assembly: GCA_963921465.1. Lineage (NCBI taxonomy): Eukaryota > Viridiplantae > Streptophyta > Magnoliopsida > Poales > Poaceae > Triticum > Triticum timopheevii. The sequence goes on from OY997270.1 coordinate 304,843,046, forward strand.
TCTTACTAATCTTTTGCAAAAGGATATTCCCTTTGTGTTTGATGATGATTGCAATGAAGCCTTTGAAACACTAAAGAAAGCCTTAATTACTGCACCTGTTGTTCAACCACCTTATTGGAACTTGCCTTTTGAGATTATGTGTGATGCTAGTTATTATGCTGTTGGTGTTGTTCTAGGACAAAGAGTTGATAAGAAACTAAATGTTATTCATTATGCTAGTTAAATTCTAGACAGTGCTCAACGAAACTATGCTACTACTAAAAAAGAATTCTTAGCAGTGGTGTTTGCTTGTGATAAATTCAAAACTTACATTACTAATTCTAAAGTAATTGTTCACAATGATCATGCTGCTATAAAATATTTTATGGAAAAGAAAGATGTTAAACCTAGACTCATTAGGTGGGTTCTTTTGCTACAAGAATTTGATTTGCATATCACTGATAGGAAAGGAGCAGAGAACCTCATAGCTGATAACTTGTCTAGACTTGAAAATATTCTTGATGACCCACAACCTATTAATGATAGCTTTCCTAATGAACAACTAGCTGCAATAAATGTTTCTCATAGTACACCTAGTACGCTGACTATGCTATTTATATTATTGCTAAAAACATACCACCTAGATTCACATACCAACAAAAGAAAAAAAATTCTTCTATGATTTAAGACATTAATTTTGGGATGACCCACATCTTTATAAAGAAGGAGTAGATGGTATTATTAGACATTGTGTACGTGAGCATCAATAGGAACAAATCCTACGGAAATGTCACTCTGAGGCTTATGGAGGACATCACGTGGAAGACAGAACCGCTCATAAGGTATTGCAATATGGTTTTTGTTGGCCTACTCTCTTCAAGGATGCCCGTAAGTTTGTCTCATCATGTGATGAATGCCAAAGAATAGGTAATATTGGTAATCATCAAGAAATGCCTATGAATTATTCACTTGTTGTTGAACCATTTGATGTTTGGGGATTTGACTTCATGGGACCTTTTCCTTCCTCTGATGGGTATACACATATTTTGGTTGTTGTTGATTATGTTACTAAATGGGTAGAAGTTATTCCAACTAGTAGTGCTGATCACAACACCTCTATTAAAATGCTTAAGGAAGTTATTTTCCCAAGGTTTAGAGTCCTTAGATATTTAATGACTAATGGTGGTTCTCGCTTTATTCATGGTGCTTTCCGTAAAATGCTTGCTAAGTATGATGTTAACCATAGAATTGCGTCACCCTATCATCCTCAGTCTAGTGGTCAAGTTGAACTTAGCAATAGAGAAATAAAACTAATCTTACAAAAGACTGCCAATAGGTCCCGGAAGAATTGGTCTAAGAAATTAGATGATGCACTTTGGGCTTATAGAACAGCTTACAAAAATCCTATGGGTATTGAGGGAGTCCTGGACTAGGGGGTGTCCGGACAGCCGGACTATCATCATCCGCCGGACTCCAAGACTACGAAGATGCAACATTGAAGACTCCGTCCCGTGTCCGGATGGGACTTTCCTTGGCGTGGAAGGCAAGCTTGGTGATACGGATATGTAGATCTCCTACCATTGTAACCGACTCTGTGTAACCCTAGCCCTTTCCGGTGTCTATATAAACCGGAGGGCTTTAGTCCATTGGACACAACATACATTACAACAATCATACCATAGGCTAGCTTCTAGGGTTTAGCCTCCTTGATCTCGTGGTAGATCCACTCTTGTACTACCCATATCATCAATATTAATCAAGCAGGACGTAGGGTTTTACCTCCATCAAGAGGGCCCGAACCTGGGTAAAACATCGTGTCCCTTGTCTCCTGTTACCATCCGCCTAGATGCACAGTTCAGGACCCCCTACCCGAGATCCGCCGGTTTTGACACCGACATTGGTGCTTTCATTGAGAGTTCCTTTGTGTCGTCACCGATAGGCTTGATGGCTTCTTCAATCGACAACGCTGTCCAGGGTGAGATTTTTCTCCCCGGACAGATCCTCGTATTCGGTGGCTTCGCACTGCGGGCTAATTCACTTGGCCATCTGGAGCAGATCGAAAGCTATGCCCCTGGCCGTCAGGTCAGGTTCGGGAGCCTAAACTTCACGGCCGACCTCCGCGGGGACTTGATCTTCGACGGGCTCGAGCCACAGCCAAGTGTGCCGCACTGCTACGATGGGCATGATCTAGCTGTGCCGCCGGACAGTGCCTTGGTGGCCGCACAAGAATCCGCTCCGGCCCTTAGTCCGGAGCTGATCGCCCAGATCGAGGACCGGTGGTTGGACACCGCCTCGGGGGCTGCAACTTCCACGGCGATGGAGCCGAACACTAACCTTGTCCCTTGCGAAGCACGTGACTCCGAGGTGCCGGACTCCCCTCCGGACTCCGGACCTCCCGCGCCCCTGCCAATCGAATCTGATTGGGCGCCGGTTATGGAATTCACCACCGCGGACATCTTCCAGCACTCGCCCTTTGGCGACATCCTAAATTCCTTAAAACATATCTCGCTATCCGGAGAGACCTGGCCGGACTATGGCCAGGACGGTTGGGATACGGACGACGAAGAAATTCAAAGCCCACCCACCACCCACTTTGTAGCCACTGTCGACGATCTAACAGACATGCTAGACTACGACTCCGAGGACATCGACGGTATGGACGACGATGCCGGACACGAACAAGAAACAGCGCCTACAGGTCACTGGAAGACCACCTCATCATATGACATATACATGGTGGACACCCCAAAAGAGGGGGACGGCGAAGAAGTAGCGAAGGCAGATTCCTCAAAGAAACAGCCCAAGCGCCGACGTCAGCGGCGCCGCTCTAAATCCCGCCACAGCAAGAATGGAGATTCAGGCACAGGAGATAATAATACTCCAGAGAGTGCCGAAGATAATCCCCTCCAGCAGGATTCAGCGCACGAGGATGCAGAAGCAAGCCCTCACGAGAGGGCGGCAGACGAAGAGGTCGAGGATGATAATTATATACCTCCCTCCGAAGACGAGGCAAGCCTCAACGACGACGAATTCGTCGTGCCCGAGGATCCCGTCGAACAAGAGCGTTTTAAACGCAGGCTTATCGCCACGGCAAATAGCCTAAAGAAAAAGCAGCAGCAGCTTCAAGCTGATCAGGACCTACTGGCCGATCGATGGACCGAGGTCCTCGCGGCCGAAGAGTATGAACTCGAACGCTCCTCCAAAAGCTACCCAAGACGCAAGTTGCTCCCCCGATTAGAGGAGGAAGCATACATACCTTCATCGCTAGCGCACAATACGGCCGACCGACCACCCCGTGGTCGAGATAGAGAGGCATCTAGGCCCTCCACCAAGACCGTACCCCGGCATCGCTCCAAAAGTACGAAGCCAAGAGGGAACGTGCCGGACTTGCGAGATATATTGGAGGACAAAGCAAGGCAATCCAGATCCATCTACGGATCACGTGGGCGCCCGACGACCCACGACGAATACCGTCGTGCCAGATACAATAACTCCGGCCGGGCCGAACACAGCAGACAACGCTCTCTCGAGCTACGTCGTGATATTGCCCAATATAGAGGCGCTGCACACCCGCTATGATTCACTGACGAAGTAATGGATCATCAAATCCCCGAAGGGTTTAAACCCGTAAACATTGAATCCTACGATGGCACAACAGACCCTGCGGTTTGGATCGAAGATTATCTCCTTCACATCCATATGGCCCGCGGTGACGATCTCCACGCCATCAAGTATCTCCCACTCAAGCTTAAAGGACCAGCTCGGCATTGGCTTAACAGCTTGCCCGCAGAGTCAATTGGGTGTTGGGAAGACCTGGAAGCCGCATTCCTCGACAACTTCCAGGGCACATATGTGCGACCACCAGACGCCGATGACCTAAGCCACATAATTCAACAGCCAGACGAATCGGCCTGACAATTCGGGACACGGTTCCTTACAAAGAAAAATCAAATTGTCGACTGTCCGGATGCAAAGGCCCTCGCAGCCTTCAAGCATAACATCCGCGACGAGTGGCTAGCCTGGCACCTAGGACAGGAAAAGCCGAAATCCATGGCAGCCCTCACATCATTAATGACCCGCTTCTGTGCGGGAGAGGATAGCTGGCTAGCTCGCAGCAACAACCTCAGTAGAAATTCTGGCAGTCCGGATACCACTACTAGAAAAATCCCCTACTAATGGCGCACCTAATTTGGCCATTAATGGCGCATCAGTGGTGCGCCATTACTAGCACGCCATTAGTAATTTTTACTAATGGCGCACCACTGGTGCGCCATTAGTATCTGGTATACTAATGGCGCACCACTGGTGCGCCATTAGTATAGGCCAGGGTGCGCCATTAGTATGCCTCCCAGGGGCCATGTATACCCAGGTGCTTTGGCATACTAATGGCGCACTACAAAGGGATGCGCCATTAGTAACCGTGGCATACTAATGGCGCACTGTCCAGTGATGCGCCATTTGTATGCTTTGTCATACTAATGGCGCACTGTCATGTGATGCGCCATTAGTATGAATATTAGGTTTTTTTTATTTTTTATTTTCAGTTTTTTGCACAGGTTACAAAATGTATAATTTGACAAAATATAGACAGCACACATCAACAACAGATTCATCGAATACAATAGAAGATTAGTCTTTGAATACAATTCATCATATTAGTCTCCGAATACAATTCATCATATTAGTCTCCGAATTGAAAAGACCGAACAAAGATAGAACATCATATTACAAGTCTCGAGACCGCGAGTAGCGTGTTTGTCTTCACATTACAAGTCGATATCGATCATCTAAACTACCATCACATAGAAGAGAGCTGCGGTCATCACGATGAGCATCATCGCGATGAAACTCGTCTTCATCCGGTTCCTCCAACGCTCCCTCCCCTCTCCCGGTAGATAGCGGGCGTATCTAGATTCGGTCTCGGCCCTAGTGGTGTACCCTTTGTAACTGTTACCGCTGAATCGGTGAACCTGTCTCCGACACTCCTCCCAGTCATCGTAGACTCCGGGAACCTTACCCTTGTACACGACATACGTCGGCATCGCTATGCACTAGCCAAACGAAACGTTAGTACCAATTCACAGACAATACATAAGCAATATATAAGTATGCAATAGAATGATCGGAAGAGAAAAGCAAGACATTAATAGCATTGATTACATCTAAGTTGAACGACTCTCGAAACCAAAGAGACATACTACAAGTTCATTAAAGTTTAATTACAACATGAGCCAATCGATGTTTCAGAACTAGACACAGCATCACTGCTTTTGACTCGACTCAAGGGACCGGAGCGTGGATGAAGCCGCCGTCTATCGTGGGAGTCAGGAAATAACGGTCGTTGTCAGCCTGCATTTGTAGCAATGTGTCGATGTCACTGTTCGACGGTTGATTGTTGAGGTAGAACTGCCCCGAGGTACGAAGGACATCTTGATGGATGATTTCCGCAAACTCCGACTGGATGCGAAAGAATTCTTGTCGGAGGTCCGCGTCCTGGATTGCCGACACGCTCTTTGCCCAATCTTTGAGTTTACTCGGTAGCAGAAGTTGATGATGGTCCCGTACGATCGCCCGCATGTGATGGATGGCGTAGTAGGCACCCTTCTGACCGCCAGGCGGCTGCTTGACGCAGCAAAACATCGTATTGTGGGAGAACACATGCTTGCCGTACTTACCAATAGGCTTGGTGAAGGTGCCCCCAGATTTGGCGTAGCCGGGGAGAACATCATCAAGAACCGTCTTGACATTTGTGTAGTCTACGTTCGACTGACGGTCCGGGTCGAAATACGTGGCCATGGAATATTTGGGGCTTAGGAGGATGAGCGTGCAACGTGTGTCACTGCAGAAAACACGGAATGTTAAAAGAAAAACGATCGAAATGTAAGAATTCATATGTTACGGGCCGGTTGAGGGGAGGACTTACTCGGGAAATTAAGGCACAAGGAAGTTATCCTTATCTTGGTTTGCCAGAATGACGCCTTCGAGGTAAGAACTCGCGACTTGCCGGTCCCCAGCGCTGCCCAAGATCTTGGAACGCATGTAGAAGGGGTCGACTATCACGATGTCCGGGGTCTTGTCGTGAATGATCCGCATCTCCATACTCAGCGAAAATAGCCGAACGAAGGTGTAGTGCAGCGGATGAAGGTTCAACATAGCGTGGATGTCATCAAAACGCAGGACGATCGTACGCCCGATGGAGTTATCCACAAAGCCCTTGCCCTCTGGCACCTTGGCCGCGAAAACCGGGTATGCCACATCCTTCTCTCTGAGACGCCGCTTCTCCAAAGAAAGAACACTGTCATGCAGACTCCGCATAGCACCGGTTGCAGCATTGAGCATATTTGTCGGTAGCATCGCCCTACCCGCCACATGCACCCTCCTCGAGATATCCTGCGGTGAAGGTGGCCCATCCTAAGCACGGATCGTACTCGGTGCCGGCTGGCTCGCACCCTTCTTAGTCTTTCTTTTGCGTGCCTTCTTCTTCTCCTGTAATGGGACCGAGTTCTGCTCATAGACCGCCTTCTTGAGTGTGTTGGGGCTGATAATATTTCGCACCTCGCCTATCTAAGGCTTGGTGAAGTCGGCAGCTGGAGGCGTCTCCTGAGAGCTGAACGCCAGACGGCGCCTGTTGCAACTTGGCTTCTCCGCGGTACCAGCTAGATCGCACACGTCTTTTGTTGGGTTTGGTTCTTGAGAAGGAGGCCCCATGAAGTCGCCATCGTACCCATGATCGGCAAAGTACTGATCGACGTTGCCAAATGTATCATCGTCGTCGTCGTCGTCGTTCTGATCCTGTGCCATATGCATGTTTGGATCCAGTGGCATAGGGATGTCCGGCACCATTGCGGCGGTCTTGCCATGGGGCCGACTTGGCACCGGCACGACTGGCGGTGTTGTCTTTGGGGTGGTGTCGCCCGCCCCCAAACGAATCTGGCTCTTCGGCCAAAGCAGGGGCCAGCTCAGGCAGGCGCTAAGGGTCATCACGTCATCATCGTTGGCCCCGACGGGTCGAATTGGAGGTAACAAGTCGTCGCAGCCTGGTAGCACCCGAACCAGTTGAACCCTAAACAAGTTGGGTGGCATCTGGGTACCGTGGAACAAGGGGTTGCCCGGTTGAACGATTTTTCCCTTGGCGACATCGACCAACTCGTTGTTCACGAAGTGGAGGAGAGTGCACAGAACATCGGCGGCGCCCTACGAAAACATGTAGGGCGTCAGGGATGCCCAGTCAAAGGCAAGGAGATGAAGTCCTCGGCCGAGAGAGGCTTAATTAGTTACCGTGATGATGGCGTCGAGCTCGGCTAATGTCGACGCACCGCCAACAGCGGGCGTGCAGTTGACGGAGGGGCCGCTTGCTACAGAGGTGCCGGCCGGCGTACACCCGGGTGCATTAAGCTCCCATGCCGGCGTCGGAGACACCAATGCCGCCTCCGCCGGAGGCACCAATGGCCCCGCCATCGCATTATGCGAGTTGCTAGCCGTGAAGCTAGGAATCGGGGGAGACCCCTGTTGGCCGCCCGCAATCCACGCACTCAACCCCGAGATCAAGGTAGGCACAATGGCGGTGATCGTCGCTCCGAGTCGTTGTTCCACTTGCTCTTGGACAATCTCCGGAATCCGCGCCACCTGTGCCTTGAGTTCTTGAACCTCTCGCGCCTGGCTTTCCGAGCTGGTCTTTTTCTCCTTCCGCACACCAGCGGTATAGTATGACCCCCATTTTGTCGACAAGCCTTTGCCGGCCACACGACCAGCTGACGTCGGCTTACTGAGCTTATCCTTCTTCTTCATTACATTCAACGCCCTATTTAGAGTGGTGTCCCAAGGTTTGCTCTTAGTCGACCCCGCGCTACTGCTTTCAGTCGCCTGCGGAAGGAATGTGAACCATTTATAAATTTGGCTTCATTAATTAGAATGCAACCATATGGAGCTAATTACGCGGGGGTGTATTCCTTACCAGAACAAGCTCAAGCTGCCTGTTCTTCGGATCCGTGGTAAGCTCCTTTGTTTTTGGGTCCTTCTTGTACCGGGCCCTGACAAAGTTCCTGGTCTGCTCGTCACCGTATTTATCAAAGAGGGGCGGTAGGACTTGCTCGGCACGGTCCGCCTCCTCCTTGTCCCATATAGGCTCCGCCACTCTGTAACCGCCGGGACCGAGTGTGTGTTCCCCTATGTTCAGCTCCCGCATTTGTTTCCCCCACTCACTTGATTGGGAGTTTGCGGTGCTCGAGCAATTGATCTTGAAGTCGTTGTAGTCATCTTCGGTGATCGAAGGATTTTTCTCCTTGATCTTCTGATAACTCTCACCTTTCTCGATCATTTTCTTCACATTGCTTTTCCAAGTAGACAGGGCCTTGCTCATCTTCATGAGGGCAGCATTGTTCACTTTATTCCCTTTGAGGCTTGTGTTTGCAAATTCAGCAGGGAACTTGTATCGTTCGTGCAGCTTCGTGAAGAGGAGGTGGCGCAAATTCCCTCGGTCAGGATGCCTCAGGTTCTCGGTGTTGATCGAGACGGTGCTCCGGACAATGCACCCAAGCTGAAGCGAGTACCCCTTGACTATTCGTTCGGGCGCCGTTGGATTCCCGTTGGAGTCCACTTCAGTAACTTCCTCCTTGAGGGTGAGGAGCACGATCGGGCGCCGGTCCTTCCGTTGCCTCTTCGGTTGGCTGCCATCTGTGCGGGCGCCACCATCATCAGTGGTGGCATCCTCGGTGGCACCATCAGTGGTGGCATCAGTGTGGTCATCCTCGGCGGCACCATCAGTGGTCTCAGGATCGGTGGGGAAGGCGGCGGCCTCATATAAGTGAGGTTGTTCCTCCATCTCCTGGGACAGCTCCCGGAATGCCTTGCCGCCCGAACCCCCGGCCTCATCGTTATGGGCCATGTTTCTCTCTAAATAGAAACAAAGTTTGGTCAAAAAGTTGGTTATTATCAAGGAACAAGATCATGGTCTCATCATTTAGGGTTTGTCGACACCAAGGCATCCTAAAATCTAAGCTTTTATCATTGAGGGTTTTTCGACGCCGAGGCACCCTAAAAGCCTAAGCTTTCATCATTTCGGTTTTTATCGACACCGAGGCACCCTAAAGGCCATGCATTAGTCACAAGTACGTCGGGGCACTCGATCCTACTTAATTAACTACTACGATACCCCGGCCCATGCATTAGTCACAAGTACCCCATATGTCCTATTTTTAGCAAAGTCATGCTAAAATTCACGGAAAATTTCAGCATGACCTTTGCTGAAAATAGGACATATGGAGTACCCGAATTTGCTGGAACGGAAGTTAATCGACATTCCGGCAAACTCAAGGGCCTCTCGGGGTACCTGCAAAATCATTATCCCAGGTGGACATGGATGCAATGTCACATGTCACATGGATCCCACACCCACAGGAGCTCTGCTAACAAATGTGCTCTGCTTCAACACAAATGTGCTCTGCTTCAACACATTGGAAACTGAGTTCTGACTGCTACAAATTCAGTTTTCAGATACCAGCAATCAGGAGCCTACATGGTACCATTTTGTTATCCTAGCAAGAATAGCATGAGCCAAACAAGTAAATGGAAAACATGTTTCCTCAACAAGCAAAAAGGGAAAATGCAATTTATGGCACATAGATGTTGATCCACTGACATTCATAAATTTCAGAAGAGAAAACAGCAGGCATTGCCCCTACAGTATTTACTGCTAACCAGGGAGAAGAGGTTCTTATTTTCACTCCCAACAACAAGCAGGAAAACGTCTACATCGATGCACTCGGACGAATAAAGTGCAGCATACATATAGTTTGCAACATAACCAATCAAGACCCTACAAGGTGCCACTTGTTCATCCTACCAAGAACAGCAGCATCCAGAAAAGCCCCATATTTCATGCACTCTACTTCTACACAAATGTGCTCTGCTCCTAGCTAGTTTAAGTTCAGATCTGATTACTCTTTGCTCTTATCCTGGTTTAGATCTTGTGGTAATTAAAAAAATGTCCGTATATACAATTGCAGACCAAAACAAAACTACAATTAACAGCCCCTGTTTTATTGCAAGTAAATTTGCTATCTTATACTCCCTCCTCTCTGGATTAGAGATCCTGCGTGTAAATCTAGGTTGTCTATTTTACCAACATAACAATACATATCACAAAAGTTATACCGTTAGTAGAAAGTACAATAAATCTTCAGCAAGAACCAGTAAGGTCCATATAGGGCTCTAGCTCCAACTATATCATGTTTTATTTAAACACAGTATGTTTCAATTCCTCCTCTATACAAATCTTGAGCAAGGACCAGCATATAGTATATGTCAACGATTCCGCAAGCAAGAACACGAGGCTTACTTGAGATCCAAAGAGTAGCTACCGGACTAGAGATATCGGGAACTAAACTATCAATGAAATCAATCACAGCAACTAAATCGATCCAGCATAAAAACGAAACGATAAAGATCACCGATCCGTAGAGCCACGCGTGAGGAGGCATAGGGGAGGGAGGGAGGGAGGGAGGGGAGGGGAACCTTTCTTGGGCTGCTGGCGATGGGGATCGCTGCTTCTGCTACGACAGCGGAGGCCGCGCTTCCGCTCCCTGGTTCGGGGCGGCGGGGCGACGGATGGTGGTGTTGGGGTGGCGGGGCAACGGTGGTGTCGGGGCGGCGTCTAGGGCGGCGGGGCGACGGTGGTGTCGGGGCGGCGTCAAGGGCGGCGGGGCGACGGTGGTGTCGGGGCGGCGCTGGGGTGGCGGGGCGATGGTGACGTCGGGGCAGCGTCAAGGGCGGCGGGGCGGCACTGGGGCGGCGGGGCGACGGTGGCGTCGAGGGCGGCGGGGCGACGGTGGTGTCGGGGCGGGGCGACGGTGGCGTCGAGGGCGGCGGGGCGACGGTGGTGTCCGGGCGGGGCGACGGTGGCGTCGGGAGAGGAGACCGGGGAAGGGGATCGCGGGCGAGGGCGAGGGAGAGAGAGGGGATCGGTACAAAGTAGGGGCGCACAATACTAATGGCGCACCACCCCTCGGTGCGCCATAAGTACATACATGCTAATGGCGCACCTCACCCTGGTGCGCCATTAGTATTTTTTTTTCTGCTCGAGCCAACAGTTATCTACCACCTGACCTGATACACGTCAAGTCTTCTCTACTAGCTCGACTGGTCAGCAGCTAGTTCTCACACCAGGAGGTCCTGGGTTTGATTCCCAGGCTCCACAATTTTTTTATGCATTTAAAATGCTGTTTGATACTTATTTGTGTTTAAATATGTTCAAACTTGTTTAAATCATAACAGTAATATTTTTTTATAAGACAGTAATAATTTTTTAAAAAATATCATCAAACAGTAATGCCGGAGGAGCAGGGGAGGGTGCGGGGGGTCGGCGGCGGCGGTTGAGTAGGGGAGGGGTGCGGGGGGTCGGCGGCGGCGGTTGAGTAGGGGAGGGGTGCGGGTGGTCGGTGGCGGCGGTTGAGTAGGGGAGGGGTGCGGGGGGTCGGCGGCGGCGGTTGAGTAGGGGAGGGGTGCGGGGGGTCGGCGGCGGCGGTTGAGTAGGGGAGGTGTGCCGGGGGTCGGCGGCGGCGGTTGAGTCGGGGAATCGAGAGGGTGCGGGCAGTCGGCGGTGGCGGTCGGTGGACCGGATCTGGCGAGGTGGGATAGCGATCGAGATGGAGGGGGATCGAGATCGAGTGTCCATGAAATTAAAAAATATTCATGATAGTTCAAAAAGTGCCCATGAAATACAATCGAGAAATGAAGTCTACGATTTAAATACAATCGATCTTAGCTAGCTATCTGTTCACAATCTTCTTGCCCTTCTTTTTCGCAAATGGAGTTCTTCTATGGAACGGACGTCCTTTAGGTAGGGTGGTCCTGCTTCTTCTTGTGGTGTATGCTGCTACTTCATCATCGTCGTCATGTTCGATCCTCGGGTCGCTGTACTTGTCGAAGTCTTGCTCATTGGCTACTCCATCCATTCTGATGATCTTCCTTTTGCCTCTCCTCACGACAACACGACTGGGCTTTGGGGGTCGGTAATGAAGAAGCATTGGTCCACTTGGGAAGCCAGTACCCATGGCTCATTTTTCGCGGTGACGTTTGCGCCCGCGGTCTTGGATTTGGCTTCGGGTATAACCATGGTGGTGAAATACCGGTCTTCTTTTATGATGTTCTTGGCCCATCTGACACGGAACATCAGGACCTTCTCTCCAGCGTAGCTCAGCTCCCAGATCTCCTCGATCCTTCCGTAGTATCTGTCCTTGTCGTTACCCGTGTAGGATTCCATCGTTACCCCGGAGTTCTGATAACCACCGCTCTTCATGTCCTTGGCCTCGGTGTAGAATGTGTAGCCGTTGATATCGTACGCCTCATAGGTCATCAGGTTGTGCTCGGCGCCCTATGACAAGGCGAATATGAGTTGTTCTTCCGCGGAAGAATCCTCATGTAAAGGGTACGACAGAAGCTTCTGCTTGAACCAACGCGTGAAACATGAGTTGTGCTCTTTGAGTATATCTCCGTCCATCCTCTGTTGGCCTCGGTCATTGTACGTCTTCTTAATAAAGGTTTTGTGCTCTACCACCCAAGGATCGACCACGTCTATGTGTTGTAGCGCAACTAGGTTTGCTCTTTCAAAGTCGGCGAGTCGACCCTCGAAGTCGACATGCATTTCGCGGCGACCCTCACGGTGACCCCATCCAGCGAGCCTGCCGAGGTGCCTGTTGACGGGTAGACCAACGGGGTTCTCGATGCCTAGATAATTCGTGCAGTAGGAGATGCACTCTTCGGTCAGAAAGCCCCTGTCTATGCTTCCTTCTGGACGTGACATGTTGCGAACGTATCCTTTGATGACACCATTCATCCTTTCGAACGGCATCATGTTGTGCAGGAACGTCGGCCTGAGTTGGATGATATCCTCCACTATATGGACCAGCAGATGCACCATAACATCAAAGAATGCGGGCGGGAAGTACATCTCAAGCTCGCATAGTATCACCACGATCTCTTCCTGTAGCCTTCTGAGTTGCCTCACGCCAATCGACTTCCGAGAGATGACGTCGAAGAAGTTGCATAGGCCAAATAGCGTTTCACGGACGTGCGCGTGCATGATCCCACGGATTGCAACTGGAAGTATCTGCGTCATCAGCACGTGACAGTCGTGAGACTTCATCCCGCTGAACTTCTGCTTCGCTGGGTCTAGGTATCTGCTTATCTTCCCCGCGTAACCGTAAGGAAGTTTTACTCCTAGGAGGCAGGTGAAAAACTGCTCGATCTCCTCCTGACTTAGAGTGAAGCACGCGGGAGGGTAGTCATTTCCGGTCTTCTTGGCCTTTTTGCCTTTGCGACGACTTTCTGTGTCCTGCTTCGCCTCATCATCATCATCATCATCATCATCATCATCATCATCATCATCATCATCATTGTCATCATCATCATCATATATAGCGTGAAGCTCCTGCCTGATGCCCATTGATTTCAAGTCTGCGCTTGCTTTCGGCCCATCTTTGGTCCTCTCTGGCATGTTGAGCAGGGTACCAAGCAGACTCTCGCACACGTTCTTCGTGATATGCATGACATCAAGGCTGTGAGGCACACGGTGGATCTTCCAGTACGGCAAGTCCCAGAAAACAGACCTCGTTTTCCATACCTTCAGCAGCGGCTCTGGCGCCTTTCGCTTCTTTCCCGGCTCTGGCGCCTTTTGCTTCTTTCCCGACAGTGGGCAGTCTTTCCAATTTTTCAACAGCTTGTCTATTTCCTCGCCACTCCTCGTACACGGGCGTTTTCGGGGTTCGGTTTCACCATCGAACAGATCCTTGCGTTTCCTCCACGGGTCATCGTCGCGAAGCCACCTTCGATGTCCCATGAACACGGTTTTCGAAAACCCGGGATCTCTATCTAGCTGGCGATACGTTGTGTCATCCATGCACCTTACACATCCAGAAAATCCGTGGACTACCTGCCCCGGAAGATATCCGTAACCGAGATAGTCGTGCACCGTCGTGAGCACTGCGGCTCTCATAGGGAAATATTCTTTCTCTGCGGCGTCCCACGTATTGGCTGGCGTTTTCCACAGCGTGTCAAGCTCCTCTTTCAGCAGCCCCAGATACAGATTGATGTCGTTCCCTGGTTGTTTCGGCCCTTCAATTAGCATACTCATGTGAATGTACTTCCTCTTCATGCACAACCAGGGGGGAAGGTTGTACATCCACACAAACACAGGCCAGGTGCTATGTGTGTTTCTCTGGCTGCCAAACGGATTGACTCCATCGGTGCTCGCACCCAGCACGATGTTCCTTGGATCGTTCCCAAATTCTGGGTATTCAAAGTTCAACGCTTGCCACTGGCTCGCATCCTTAGGGTGACTCAGTATCTTGTCTTTTTTATCTATCTCCGGATCATTTGCGTCATCTTCTTGCTTCTTCTCCTCCCTATCCGCGTGCCAACGCATGAGCTTTGCTACCTTAGGGTCCGCGAAATACCGCTGCAGACGAGGAGTGATCGGAAAGTACCACACCACTTTTCGAGTAGCTTTCTTCCTCTTCTTGTATCGAGTGACACCGCACACCGGACATATGGTAGACTCCGCGTGCTCGTCCCGATAAATGATGCAATTGTTCATGCACACATGGTATTTCACGTGCGGTAAATCCAGAGGACACACGATTTTCTTCGCCTCCTCCAAACTGGTCGGGCACTTGTTCCCCTTGGGAAGACGTTCGTGCCAGAATGACATGTTCTCGTCGAAGCATGCGTCGGTCATTTTGTGTTTTACCTTCATCTCCAGAGCCATGAGCGTTACTTTCAGGCGGGTATCCTCGGGCCTGCATCCTTCATACAATGGAGTAACCGCGTCTAACTCAAGTTGATCCATGTTGGCTTTCTCTCGGGCGGCAGCTCTTGCGTTATCCGTCTGCTTGAGAAGCAGCTCTTGAATATGAGGGTCCTGCACCCAGCCCATCGATGGTCCAGCGTTGTCTGCTCCGCCGGCATCATCATCATGTCCTGCATCTTCTACATGATGACTGTGTACAGCATCACCGTCGTGATCATCTCTTGGGGATTCTTCGTCTTCTCGCCCGCCCGAGCCGCGGTGGTTGTCTTGCTGCCCTTCCTCATTTCTTGCCCGGCCCCCATGGACGACTTCGTAGTCATCTTCATCACCTTGCCACCGATAACCATCCATGAAACCATGCAAGAGCAGGTGGTCCCACACCTGCCCGGAATCCGGGTCCGCAATAAGGCTATTCAGCTTGCATCTTCGACACGGACATCTTATCTCCATCTCATTCTTTTGAAGTATCTCGGCCTTTGCGGACCTCAAAAACCTATTCACGATGCCTTCGGTCATGGTGCGGACCATGGTCGCCTGCGGGGTAGAGCAAAACGATATTTTAGAACCAAGAAAAAATTTGGCATGACTTTCCCTAAAAATAGGACCAAAAAGAATGCTTAATGCCAAAATTCTCGCCGAAACGGAAATGAATCAACATTCCGGCAAAATATTGGCAACTATCGCATTTCAAATACCGGTACACCTCCAAACACAAACACATATGCAACACCACAAACATATGCAACACCACGAACATACATAGATCTAGCTAGGCCATAAAAAGTGCATGTGCACATTGTTGTAGGGAGAACAACATAAATATAGCTTCCCCCCTTACTTACCTAGCAAAACAAGGTAACTTAACCACTTAATTTGAATGAATCTATGGTGGAAATGAGGTGAAAAAGAGGAGGCACCCGAGACAAGGAGGAGGCGGTGGAGAGAATGAAGTGGGGAGAAAGTGAGTGTGGGAGGAGAGGATGTCCAAAATATCTTGTTGCTGCCCACTTACTAATGGCGCACCAACAACAAATGCGCCATTAGTAATCCAAAATATCTTGGTGCGCCATTAGTAGTTTTGCAAAAAAAACATACTAATGGCGCACTCCGCCACGGTGCGCCATTAGTAGTTTTGCAAAAAAAGGAATAAAAAAATAATAAAAAATAACATTAGTGGCGCACTTTCTGGCTGGTGCGCCATTACTAGTTACAACTAGTAATGGCGCACTTATGGTGGATGCGCCATTAGTATGTTTGGACAGGCGCACTAGTTCAAAAAAAAATTTGATACTAATGGCGCACCGTGGGCAAGGTGCGCCATTAGTAGTTTCAACTCTAATGGCGCATCAGAAGGTGGTGCGCCATTAGTATATACTAATGGCACACCACTTGTCTGGTGCACCATTAGTGTCAATCCCATCTATAGCCCTTTTTCTAGTAGTGTACCAAGGACCACAATGGCAGAAGGCATCGAAACAAAAATAAACGCCGCATTAACGGCGACGACAAGGAGGATACGGCAATCAACGCCGGATTCCGAGGCTCCAAACCCGGTCAGCGGAAGAAACCATTCAAAAGAACCACTCAGGGTCCGTCCAATTTGGACCGAATACTCGACTGCTTATGCCAGATACATGGCACCCCTGAAAAGCCAGCTAATCACACCAACAGAGATTGTTGGGTGTTCAAGCAGGCAGGCAAGTTAATTGCCGAAAACAATGACAAGGGGCTGCACAACGACGACGAGGAAGAGACCCGACCGCCGAACAATAGAGGACAGAAGGGTTTCCCCCCACAAGTGCGGACGGTGAACATGATATACGCGACCCATATACCCAAGAGGGAGCGGAAGCGTGCACTAAGGGACGTATATGTGATGAAGCCAGTCGCCCCTAAGTTCAATCCATGGTCCTCTTGCCCGATCACTTTCGATCGAAGAGATCATCCGACCAGTATCCGCCATGGCGGGTTCACCGCATTGGTTTTAGACCCAATCATCGATGGATTTCACCTCACGAGAGTTCTGATGGACGGCGGCAGTAGCCTGAACCTGCTTTATCAGGATACAGTGCGGAAGATGGGCATAGACCCCTCAAGGATTAAACCTACAAAGACGACTTTCAAAGGCGTCATACCAGGTGTTGAGGCCAATTGTACAGGCTCAGTCACACTGGAAGTGGTCTTCGGATCCCCGGACAATTTCCGGAGCGAGGAGTTAATCTTCGACATAGTCCCATTCCGCAGTGGCTATCATGCCTTGCTCGGACGAACCGCGTTTGCAAAGTTCAACGCGGTACCGCATTACGCATACCTCAAGCTCAAGATGCCAGGCCCTCGCAGAGTCATCACGGTCAATGGAAATACGGAACACTCCCTCCGAACGGAGGAACACATAGCGGCTCTCACGGCAGAAGTACAAAGCAGCCTTTTAAGGCAATATTCGAGCCCGGCCGTTAAACGGCCGGACATGGCCAAGCGCGCCCGGAGCAACATCAACCAAGACCACCTGGCACGTTCCAAGCACGTGTAGCAATGCGGCCCCAACCTCAGCCCTTGCATAATTGCAAGACCAACCCTCCGCGTACATCATTACGCTTTGGAGATACCATGGGCCTAGGGGAAGGGGCACGACCGCAACAAACCCAGAGTACGGCTCGACCGCACCAGGGGCTCACAAGTGCGTCACTCCTTTTTGTTATTATTTTCTTTCTTTATAAACACAGGACTCCGTTCACCAGAGGCCCTGTCCGGCGGTGGACCGCCCGAACTCACGATGCAACAGCTAGGGAAGAAAGAAGACTGCGACAAACACTCAGGTGGTCTCCATTACGAGCATTACATTTTATTATATCCACCAGTCCGCAGCCCATCCCTGGAGGGGGACATGTTTGATTAGTCCAATCCCTTTCTTACCGCACTATTTGTATAATTCTGCACTCATAGCAGAACTCTTTAAAAAATAATGCAGCGTTTTTGCCTGTTATTGCATTACTTTACACATATGTTCATTAATGACATCTCGCAACCGTATATTATTGGTACGGCCGAATACACCAGGGGCTTATGTTCCCCGCATTATGGTGTGATAAGTCCGAACACTTTCACAAGTGCGGTACCCCGAACTTATAGCATTATATGAATCGGCTCCGAATTATGTCTTGGGTCAATAGTTGGGTTTGCCCGGCTCCCACGTTTTGGTGCCTTACGTTCCGTTCTGTCGGCTAAGGTGGCACTGGGAGAACCACTGCGATTGCGCCCCGGTTGAGCTGGGCAAGTGCCTCAGTGGAGAAAGCTAAAACTGACCGGCATGATAAGGCGAGAGACTGGTCGCTGTTCAAGAGGTCTTTTCGGGTCCTTAAAGACTCACGCCGCTTCGAGCGAAGTTCTGGATAATATCCGACGAAGGCGTGGATAGCGCCCCGAATTCGGTCTTCCGAATACTAGGGGCTTCGCCGAAATTTAAAATTATAGAATTCTATGGCTAAGTGAGAGTGTTCAAGCATTATAAGTCCGGTTGACTTGTTCGTTGTGTTGAGCGCCTCCCTAGATGGACCCAAAGATGGGAAAAAGAGTGCTCAAGTTATCCCGAACACCCCAGCACTTGCGGCTCGGGGGCTGAAGCCAACGACATGCCATCTCTCAGATTTTATAAACGGCCGCACATAAGGTAATATTTTAAATTAAACAAGCGTTGCGTAGCGCATATGAACAAAGTTTTCAAGCGCACAGGATAATACATAGCAAGTTTTCACTCAATAATTACATCTCTGGGGCACTCATCCACAATATTGCGGGCACCCTTCAGGACAGTCTTATAGTACATTTCGGGCGTATGATACTCCTTGCCCGCGGGCGGTGGGTTAGTAAGAAGCTTCTCCGCATCCAGCCTGCCCCAGTGCACCTTTGCGCGGGCAAGGGCCCGACGAGCACCTTCAATACAGGCGGAGCGCTTGATGACATCCACCCAGGGGCACGCATCCACCAGCCGTCGCACAAGGCCGAAGTAGCTCCCAGGCATGGCCTGTCTAGGCCACAGCCGGACTATAAGGCCCTTCATGGCCTCCTCAGCTACCTTGTGGAGTTCGACCAGCTGCTTCAGCTGGTCGCTTGGGGGCACAGGATGGCCGGCCTCAGCGTACTGAGACCAGAAGACCTTCTCCGTTGAGCTCCCCTCCTCGCCATGGTAGAATGCGGCGGCATCGGATACACTGCGTGGCAGATCTGCAAACGCCCCTGGAGAGCTCCGAATGCGGGTAAGTGTCAGGTAGTTTACATTAACATGCTTGCTTTGCATGAAAAATGCCTTACCCGCCGCTATCTTCTTCACATCTTCCATCTCCTGAAGGGCCTTACGGGCCTCGGCCTTGGCAGACTTGGCACTTTCGAGAGCCGAGGCAAGCTGGGACTCTCGACTCTTGGAGTAACGCTCCAAACTCTCATGCTTCTCCATGAGAGCCTGGAGCTCTTGCCGCACTACTGCCACCTGTGCCTCCTGCTTTTCTCGCTCTGCCCATTCCACGGCCGCACTGGGTTCGGCCGCGGACACAGCCTCCTTCAGGGCTGCCACCTCGTTCGTGGCCCCTGCAGTACACGTATTATCCTTGTTAATTTTATTGCAACCAAAATCCTTCTCTGTAAGGTAAAAATTCAAAGTGGTGCTACTCACCTTCTTTGTCCTCGAGCTGCCTCTTGGCATGGCCGAGCTCTCGCTCGGACCGCTCGAGATCTTGCTTTAATGCACCAACCTCCGCGGTTAGTGCGGCAGAGGTCAGCAGTATATCCTCCATACCCATATTGACATAATTTATTAGCAACCTGCGATTATCTTTTTAGATCCTCAGTCCGGCTTTTCTTTCTGAACACCGAACCAAGCATCAGGGGATACTGTGCCTGTTAGAAGGCTACTGCAGGCTTCGGTCAGCCCACTCTTGGCGAGCTGAACCTTCTGAATCACCACACTCATAACAGCGCGGTGTTCGTCCTCGATGGAAGCGCCTTTGAGCGCCTCCAGCAAGTTGTCCGGCGCCTCCGGTTGGACGGAGGCCGCCAGCATCACGGTCTTGCCCTTCTTTCGAAGGGGCCGCCTGCCGGACTCTGGAACCAATGCAGGTTCCGGCGTAGAGTCCGGCGCAAAGTCTGGGAGGCTGCCATGCGGCGCCTCCGGAGCCTCCTCCTGATGGGTCCCTTTCTGGGATCCCACCTCGGCGTCCTCATCGGCGCGGGGGGTAGAGGCAGTTGGAAGTGAATCCACATCCGACGGGGCCAACGACCCGCTCGATGAAGCGGGGAGATAATCATCGGCCGGACTGCGGGCAATATGCGGCATTAGTAGGACACTATGTGACAAAAAAGAAATTGCATATCAGGGATCCGGATACTTACGATCTCACCAGAGGCCTGGCCCTTGAAGGCCACTCCTCGTCACCAACGTCGGTGTTGGCGGAGCTGTCCGGGGGAATAGTTCTCCCCCTCTTGGACCCTTCGGCCTTCCCTGTAGGGGAAGCCTTCCTTTTCCTCTCTCCCCCCTCCGGGAGAGAGTCTTCTTCCTCCCCCTTGTCTTCGGGGGAGGAGTCTGCCTCGTCGTCAGACGCCTGATAACGGGAACTCTTTCGAGTGCCCGTGGCCACCTTCTTGGCCTTCTTCTCCGGCACCATGTGCGGTGCCGGAACCAGCAGCCCCGCTAGACGGGCACCCACTGGGTCTTCTGGCATGGGAGCCGGGCAGATGAGTTGCTCCGCCTTCTTCATCCATTCCTGTCAAAGGAAAAAGGAAATTGAAACCCTCTTAGAACCAATCTATTTACAATAAGTGTCCTGTAAAGGGGTAGAATCACTTACCTCGTCAGCCGGATGCTGCGAGTGAAATCCGCGATCTTCCGTCGCGGATGCGGGGGCTTCGGCGCCCTTAAATAGCACCCTCCAGGCGCCTTTGTACGTCGTGTCGAAGAGCCCGCTCAGCGCCTGGTGCTGTTCCAGATTGAACTCCCATAGATTGAATGCCCATTCTTGGCATGGGAGAATCCGGCGGACGAGCATGATTTGGACCACGTCGACGAGCCTGAGCTTCTTGTTCACCAGCTTCTGGATACAGGCTCGGAGTCCCGTCAGCTCCGTCGAATTACCCCACAGCAAGCCCTACTCTTTCCAGGAGGTGAGCTGCATAGGGATACCAGATCTAAACTTGGGGGCCGCCGCCCACGTAGGGTCGCGCGGCTCGGTGATGTAGAACCACCCCGATTGCCACCCCTTTACGGAGTCCACAAAGGCCCCTTCGAACCAGAGGACGTTGGGCATCTTGCCCAACATGGCACCTCCGCACTCCGCCTACGTGCCCTTCACTACCTTCGGCTTGATGTTGAAGGTCTTGAGCCACAAGCCGAAGTGGGGCCGGATGCGGAGGAGGGCCTCGCACAAGACGATGAACACCGAGATGTTGAGGATGAAGTTCGGCGCCAGATCGTGGAAATCCAGGCCGTAGTAGAACATGAGCCCCCGGACAAAGGGGTGAAGTGGAAAGCCCAGTCCGTAGAGGAAGTGGGGAAGGAAAACGACCCTCTCATGAGGCCCGGGGGTAGGGATGAGCTGCCCCTCATCGGGCAGCCGGTGCGCGATGTCGCCGGAAAGGTATCCGACGCTGCGCAGCTTTGTGATGTGCTCCTCCTTAACGGTGGAAGCCAACCATTTGCCTCCCCCTTCGGACATGGTCGGAGAAGGTTGAGATGAGATGCGTGAACTTGGGCGCTGGAGCTTGAGTACGCGGAGGTGGATAAGCAAAGGAGGAAGAAGGCGTGGGTGAAAAGGTGAATCCTTATCACTTAGGCGGGCGAAGACTATGCGTCCCCCACCAACCTGGTAAAACTCGCTTATCTCCCAAGCGCTATCATCAATGGCACGGTTGAATTACCCACGTCCGTATTGATGAGAATCCCGGAATAAGGGGAACACGATCTCTGCTTCGACAAGACGTGCAAGGAAACCGCTTCGCTAAACGTGCTGAGGTGGTATAATAAAAAACAATTCAAGTAAAAGCTTGGTAGTGGTGTGACGTCATGCTGCAAAATACGTCAGCAGATTGAACTTGTGTACATTTTATTCTCTCTATGGTGGAATGTGGAATTTATTTTGCAGAGCCGGACACTATCCTGGTGTTCATGATCTTCTCCAGATTATTTAAAGGAGGAACCCGCCTTGCAATGCCGAACATTATGCGCGCCAGACTTATCGTCATTGAAGCCTGGTTCAGGGGCTACCGAGGGAGTCCTGGACTAGGGGGTGTCCGGACAGCTGGACTATCATCATCCGCCGGACTCCAAGACTACGAAGATGCAAGATTGAAGACTCCATCCCGTGTCCGGATGGGACTTTCTTTGGCGTGGAAGGCAAGCTTGGCGATACGGATATGTAGATCTCCTACCATTGTAACCGACTCTGTGTAACCCTAGCCCTTTCCGGTGTCCATATAAACCGGAGGGCTTTAGTCCGTAGGACACAACATACATTACAACAATCATACCATAGGCTAGTTTCTAGGGTTTAGCCTCCTTGATCTCGTGGTATATCCACTCTTGTACTACCCATATCATCAATATTAATCAAGCAGGACGTAGGGTTTTACCTCCATCAAGAGGGCCCGAACCTGGGTAAAACATCGTGTCTTTGTCTCCCGTTACCATCCGCCTAGACGCACAGTTCGGGACCCCCTACCCGAGATCCGCCGGTTTTGACACCGACAGGTATGTCTCCATATAAAATGGTTTATGGAAAAGGTTGTCATTTACCTCTTGAGTTAGAAGAGAAAGCATTTTGGGCAATAAAAGAACTCAATTATGATTTCAAACTTGCTGGGGAAAAGAGGTTATTTGATATTAGCTCATTAGATGAATGGAGAACCCAGGCTTATGAAAATGCTAAGTTATTCAAAGAAAAAGTTAAAAGATGGCATGACAAAAGAATCCAAAAGTGTGAGTTCAAAGTAGGTATTCTTTTGTACAACTCTCATTTCAGATTCTTTGCAGGAAAACTCCTCTCCAAATGGGAAGGACCCTATGTCATGGAGGAGGTCAATCAATCCAGAGCTATCAAAATTAATAATGTCGAAGGGACTAACCCGAAGGTTGTCAATGAGCAACGAATAAAACACTATATCTCAGGTACACCCATTAATGTTGTAAGCAATGTTATCCAAACTTTGACACTGAAAGAACACATAAAAGAGTCCTTCTGGAACACTCCGGAATCGTGAAAATAAGGAGGTACGTGATACGGTAAGTAAACAGACTCCGAAAAATCCGTAGATTTTTTTTGTCAGTTTTGGAATATTTAGAAAATTAGGAAAATAAGAAACTTCTAGGAAAGTGACCGTGGTGGTCATGATACACCAGGGCGCCCCAGGCTTGCCTGGCGCGCCCTGGTGGGTTGTGCCCACCTCGGGTACTTTCCGGACTCTGTTTTTCTTCCGTTCTGCTTGTTCCCCAAGACAAAAAAATCTATATATACGTCCCGAACGTGTTAACCTCAGTATCGCGGAGAAATCTCCTATTTTCTTTTCTTGCTGTTTTCTGTCAGATCCAATCCACCATGGACGCTTCAAGCTCCTCCAAGGAAAAGTTGTTCGACAACGTCATCAACCCATATCTCTGGGTGGTGATGCAGCACCCTCAAGCTATCCAGATGCGCGATGGGTCCTGCACATCCGTGATGTGCAAGGACCCAGGGGGAATGGATCCGTGGAGGCTAGGCTTGGAGCAATGGAGTGATACGTACATTGTTCATCATGCTTTTATATCGATATTTATTGCATTATGGGCTGTTACTACACATTATTTCATAATACTTATGCCTTTTCTCTCTTATTTTACAAGGTTTACATGAAGAGGGAGAATGCCGGCAGCTGGAATTCTGGGCTGGAAAAGGAGAAAATATTAGAGACCTATTCTGCACAACTCCAAAAGTCCTGAAACTCCATGAAAGTCAGTTTTGGAATATATTAAAAATATTGGGCGAAGAGAGCACCAGAGGGGGGCCACCCACTGTCCACGAGGATGGGGGCGCGCCCTACCCCCCTGGGCGCGCCCCCTACCTCGTGGGCCACCTGGAAGCCCCCCGATGCCCATCTTCTGGTATAAGGTGTCTTTGCCTTGGGAAAAATCAGAAGGAAGATTTTAGGATGAAGCGCCGCCTTCTCGAGGCAGAACCTTGGCGGAACCAATCTAGGGCTCCGGCGGAGCTGTTCTGCCGGGGAAACATCCCTCCGGGAGGGGGAAATCGTCACCATCGTCATCACCATCGATCCTCTCATTGGGAGGGGGTCAATCTCCGTCAACATCTTCACCAGCGCCATCTCCTCTCAAAACCATAGTTCATCTCTTGTATACGATCTTTATCTCAAAACCTCAGATTGGTACCTGTGGGTTGCTAGTAGTGTTGATTACTCCTTGTAGTTGATGCTAGTTGGTTTATTCGGTGGAAGATCATATGTTCAGATCCTTTATGCATATTAATACCTCTCTGATTATGAACATGAATATGATTTGTGAGTAGTTACGTTTGTTCCTGTGGACATGGGAGAAGTCTTGTTATAAGTAGTCATGTGAATTTGGTATTCGTTAGATATTTTGGTGAGATGTATGTTGTCTCTCCTCTGGTGGTGTTATGTGAATGTCGACTACATGACACTTCACCATTGTTTGGGCCTAGAGGAAGGCATTGGGAAGTAATAAGTAGATGATGGGTTGCTAGAGGACAGAAGCTTAAACCCTAGTTTATGTGTTGCTTCGTAAGGGGATGATTTGGATCCATATGTTTCATGCTATGGTTAGGTTTACCTTAATTATTCTTTCGTAGTTGAGGATGCTTGCAAGAGGGGTTAATCATAAGTGGGATGCTTGTCCAAGGAAGGGCAATACCCAAGCACCGGTCCACCCACATATTGTAGGACCTTGAAGTATGTCTAGAGGGGGGGGGGGTGACTAGACTACTTGACCAATTAAAAACTTAACCTTTTCCCAATTTTAGAGTTTGGCAGATTTTAGCTATTTAGGACAAGTCAAGCAATAATCACACTATTCAAGCAAGCATGCAAAGAGTATATAGGCAGTGGAAATTAAAGCATGCAACTTGCAAGAAAGTAAAGGGAAGGGTTTGGAGGATTCAAACGCATTTGGAGACACGGATGTTTTTGGCGTGGTTCCGATAGGTGGTGCTATCGTACATCCATGTTGAAGGAGACTTCAACCCACGAAGGGTAACGGTTGCACGAGTCCATGGAGGGCTCCACCCACAAAGGGTCCACGAAGAAGCAACCTTGTCTATCCCACCATGGCCGTCGCCCACGAAGTACTTGCCTCACTAGCGGTAGATCTTCACGAAGTAGGCGATCTCCTTGCCCTTACAAACTCCTTGGTTCAACTCCACAATCTTGTCGGAGGCTCCCAATTGACACCTAGCCAATCTAGGAGACACCACTCTCCAAGAAGTAACAAATGGTGTGTTGATGATGAACTCCTTGCTCTTGTGCTTCAAATGATTGTCTCCCCAACACTCAACTCTCTCTCATAGGTTTTGGATCTGGTGGAAAGAAGATTTGAGTGGAAAGCAACTTGGGGAAGGCTAGAGATCAAGATTCATATGGTAGGAATGGAATATCTTGGCCTCAACATATGAGTAGGTGGTTCTCTCTCAGAAATGATAAGTTGGAAGTGTAGGTTTAGTCTGATGGCTCTCTCCACGAATGAAGAGGAGGTGGAGGGTATATATAGCCTCCACACAAAATCTAACCGTTACACAAAATTTACCAAACTCGGTGGGACCGATTCAACAGACTCGGTCGGACCGATTTAGCAAACCTAGTGACCGTTAGGATTTTCGGTGGGACTGACATGCATCTTGGTGAGACCGATTCTGTTAGGGTTAGGGCATAACGTAATCTCGGTGAGACCGATTACACAAACTCGGTGAGACCAATTTTGGTAATAAGCTTTCCAGAGAGTTGGTCAGGTAAACTCGGTGGGACTGATTTGCTCTTTTCGGTGAGACCGAAATGTTACAAAAGGGAAACAGAGAGTTTACATTGCAATCTCAGTGGGACCGATCGCTCACTTCGGTTAGACCGAAACGTTACGAAGGGAAACAGAGAGATTACAATCCCATCTCGGTGAGACCGAGATCCCTATCGGTAAGACCGATTTGCTTAAGGTTTGTGGTAGTGGCCATAACTTTTGGAATCGGTGGCGCCGTATAGGAAGAATCGGCGTGACCGATTTTGGCTTTGGGTTTTAGGTCATTTGTGGATGTGAGTAAGTAGTTGAGGGTTTTGGAGCATATCACTAAGCACATGAAGCAAGAGGCTTATTAAGCAAACCTCATCCCTCCTTGATAGTATTGGCTTTTCCTATAGACTCAATGTGATCTTGGATCACTAAAATATAAAATGAAGAGTCTTGAGATTTTGAGCTTGAGCCAATCCTTTGTCCTTGGTATTTTGAGGGATCCACTTTCATCTTCCATGCCATGCCATTCATTGAGCTTTCCTGAAATAATAGTCTTGGAATAGCATTATCTCAATGAGCTATATGTTGTTATGAATTACCAAAACCACCTAGGGATAGTTGCACTTTCACATATCAAATTATCAAAGTAACGAACGCGAATCATATGAGCATGATGAAAACTAGCTTAACGATAATTCCCATGTGTCCTCGGGAGCGCTTTCCTTTATATAAGAGTTTGTCCAGGCTAGTCCTTTGCTACATAAAAGAATTGGGCCACCTTGATGCACCTTGTTTACTTTTGTTACTTGTTACCCGTTACGAATTACCTTATCACAAACTATCTGTTACCGATAATTTCAGTGCTTGCAGAGAATACCTTACTGAAAACCGTGTGTCATTTCCTTCTGCTCCTCGTTGGGTTCGACACTCTTAATTATTGAAAGGACTACGATAGATCCCCTATACTTCTGGGTTATCAAGAATCTTTTCCGGCGTCGTTGCCGGGGAGTGAAGCGCCTTTGGTAGGTGGAATTTGGTAAGGAAAAATTTATATAGTGTGCTGAAATTTACTGTGTCACTTGTTACTATGGAAAATAACCCTTTGAGGGGCTTGTTTGGGGTATCTTCACCCCGACCAGTAGAGCAAATATTTGCTCCTCAACCTACTGAACCTACTGAAAATGTTTACTTTTAAATTCCTTCGGATATGATAGAGAAAATGCTAGCTAATCCTTTTACAGGAGATGGAACATTACATCCCGATATGCACCTAATCTATGTGGATGAAGTTTGTGGATTATTTAAGCTTGCAGGTATGCCCGAGGATGTTATCAAAGAAGAAGGTCTTCCCTTTATATTTGAAGGGAAAGTCATTGACATGGTTTAGGCTATGTGATGATATTGGATCATGGAACTACAAGCGATTGAAATTGGAATTTCATCAGAAGTTTTATCATATGCATATATGGTTCATCGTGATCGTAATTATATATATATATATAATTTTTGGCCTCGCGAAGGAGAAAGTATCGCTCAAGCTTGGGGGAGGCTTAAGTCAATGTTATATTCATGCCCCAATCATGAGCTCTCAAGAGAAATTATTATTCAAAAAATTTATGCTTGGCTTTCTCTTAATAATCGCTCCGTGCTCGATACTTCTTGTACTGGTTCTTTTGTGATGAAGACTATTGAATTCAGATGGGATTTATTGGAAAGAATTAAATGCAACTCTGAAGATTGGGAACTCGATGAAGGTAAGGAGTCAGGTATAACACCTAAGTTTGATTGTGTTAAGTCTTTTATGGATACCGATGATTTTCGTGAATTTAATTAGCACTAAATATGGACTTGACTCTGAGATAGTAGCTTCTTTCTATGAATCATTTGCTACTAATGTTGATCTCCCTAAGGAGAAGTGGTTTAAATATCATCCTCCCATTAAAGTAAAAGTAGTAGAACCTATTAAAGTTGAAGAAAATACTATCACTTATAATGTTAATCCTATTGTTCCTACCTCTTATATTGAGAAACCACCTTTCCCTGTTAGAATAAAGGATCATGCTAAAGCTTCAACTGTGGTTCGTAAGAGTAATGCTAGAACACCTACACCCCCTAAGCAAATTAAAGTTGAACCTAGTATTGCTATGGTTAAAGATCTCTTGGTCGATAATATTGATGGGCATGTTATTTACTTCTGTGATGAAGCTGCTAGAATTGCTAGACCCGATACTAAAAATAAACATAGACCTGTTGTTGGCATGCCTGTTGTTTCTGTTAAAATAGGAGATCACTGTTATCATGGCTTATGTGTTAGGGTGCTAGTGAGAGTGCAATACCTCATTCCTTATACAAAGAAATTATGCATGATATTGCACCTGCTGAGATAGAAGATATTGATGTTACAATTAAGCTTGCAAATAGAGATACTATTTCACCAATTGGGATTCTTAGAGATGTTGGAGTCTTGTGTGGGAAAGTTAAATATCCTACTGATTTTCTTATTCTTGGTTCCCCACAAGATGACTTGTGTCCCATAATATTTGGTAGACCCTTCTTGAATCCTGTTAATGCTAAGATAGATTGCGAAAAGGATATTGTTACTGTTCTCTTAGGGGATATATCTCATGATTTTCATTTTGCTAAATTCCATAGACAACCCCATGATAAAGAATTGCCTAGTAAAGATGAAATTATTGGTCTTGCTTCTATTGTCGTGCCTCCTAATGATCCTCTAGAACAATATTTGCTAGACCATGAAAATGATATGTTTATGAATGAAAGAAGGGAAATAGATGAAGTATTCTTTAAACAGGGACCTATTTTGAAACACAACTTGCCTGTTGAAATCCTAGGGGATCCTCCTCCACCCAAGGGTGATCCCGTGTTTGAGCTAAACCATTACCTGATACTCTTAAATATGCTTATCTTGATGAAAAGAAGATATATCCTGTTATTATTAGTGCTAACCTTTCAGAGCAGGAAGAAGAGAAATTATTGAAAACTCTGAAGAATCACAGTGCTGCTATTGGATATACTCTTGATGATCTTAAGGGCATTAGTACCACTCTATGCCAACACACCATAAAATTGGAGAAAGATGCTAAACTAGTTGTTGATCACCAACGACGGTTAAATCCTAAGATGAAAGAAGTGGTAATAAATGAAATACTAAAGCTTCTGGAGGCAGGTATAATTTATCATGTTGCTGATAGTCAGTGGGTAAGTCTTGTCCATTGTGTCCTTAAGAAGCGAGGTATTACTTTTGTTCCTAATGATAAAGATGAATTGATCCCACAAAGAATTGTTATAGGTTATAGAATGGTAATTGATTTCCGCATATTAAATAAATCTACTAGAAAGGAGCATTACCCTTTACCTTTTATTGATCAAATGCTAGAAAGATTATCCAAACATACACATTTTTGCTTTCTAGACGGTTATTCTGGTTTCTCTCAAGTACATGTGTCAAAAGAGGACCAGGAAAAGACCACTTTTACTTGCCCTTTCGGTACATTTTCTTATAGATGTATGCGTTTTGGTTTATGTAATGCACCTGCTACCATTCAAAGATATATGACTGCTATATTCTCTAACTTCTGTGAAAAGATTGTTGAGGTTTTCATGGATGATTTCTCTGTGTATGGATCATCTTTTGATGATTGTTAAGCAACCTTGATCGAGTTTTGCAGAGATGTGAAGAAACTAATCTTGTCTTTAATTGGGAGAAGTGCCACTTTATGGTTAATGAAGGTATTGTTTTGGGGCATAAGATTTCTGAAAGAGGTATTGAAGTTGATAAAGCTAAAGTTGATGCTATTGAAAATATGTCATGTCCTTAGGACATCAAAGGTATAAGAAGTTTCCTTGGTCATGCCGGTTTTTATAGGAGGTTCATTAAAGACTTCTAAAAATTTCTAGGCCTTTAACTAATCTATTATAAAAAGATGTTCCTTTTGTCTTTGATGATGATTGTCTAGAAGCATTCAAAATACTTAAGAAAGCCTTGATTTCTGCACCTATTGTTCATCCACCTGATTGGAATTTACCCTTTCAAATTATGTGTGATACTAGTGATTATGTTGTAGGTGATGTTCTAGGACAAAGAGTTGATAAGAAATTAAATGTTATCCAATATGCTAGTAAAACTCTAGATAGTGCCCAGAGAAATTATGCTACTATTGAGAGAGAATTTTTAGCAGTTGTATTTGCTTGTGGTAAGTTCAGACCTTATATTGTTGATTCCAAAGTAACTATTCACACTGATCATGATGCTATTAAATACCTTATGGAAAAGAAATATGCTAAACCTAGACTTATTAGATGGGTTCTCTTGCTACAAGAATTTGATTTGCATATTATGTAGAAAGGGAGCTGAGAACCCCGTTGCAGACAACTTGTCTAGATTAGAGAATATTCTTGATGACCCACTACCTATTGATGATAGCTTTCCTGATGAACAATTAGATGTCATAAATGCATCTCGCGCTGCTCCATGGTATGCTGATTATGCTAATTACATTGTTGCTAAATTTATACCACCTAGTTTCACATACCAGCAAAAGAAAAGGTTTTTCTATGATTTAAGACATTACTTTTGGGATGAGCCACACTTTTATAAAGAAGGAGTAGATGGTGTTATTAGACATTGTGTACCTGAACAGGAACAGATCCTATGCAAGTGTCACTCTAAGGCATATTGAGGACACCACGTTAGAGATAGAACTGCACATAATGTATTGCAATCCGGTTTTTATTGGCCTACTCTCTTCAAAGATGCCCGCAAGTTTTTCTTGTCTTGTGATGAATGTCAAAGAATTGGTAATATTAATAGACATCAGGAAATGCATATGAACTATTCACTTGTTATTGAACCATTTGATGTTTGGGGCTTTGATTATATGGGACCGTTTCCTTCCTCTAATGGATATACACATATTTTAATTGTGGTTGATTATGTTACTAAGTGGGTAGAAGCTATTCCAACTAGTAGTGCTGATCATAACACTTCTATTAAGATGCTTAAAGAAGTTATTTTTACAAGGTTTGGAGTGCCTAGATACTTAATGACTGATGGTGGTTCACATTTTATTCATGGTACATTTCGTAAAATGCTTGCTAAGTATGCTGTTAATCATAGAATTGCATCTCCATACCATCCACAGTCTAGTGGTCAAGTAGAATTGAGTAATAGAGAGCTTAAATTAATTTTGCAATAGACTGTTAATAGATCTACAAAGAATTGGTCCAAGAAACTTGATGATGCATTATGGGCCTATAGAACTACATACAAAAATCATATGGGTATGTCTCCGTATAAAATGGTTTATGGAAAAGCATGTCACTTACCTCTCGAACTAGAACATAAGGCATATTGGGATATTAAAGAGCTCAATTGTGATTTCAAACTTGCCGGCGAGAAGAGGCTATTTGACATTAGCTCACTTGATGAATGGAGAACCCAGGCCT
The DNA here is from genome assembly GCA_963921465.1 of Triticum timopheevii. Lineage (NCBI taxonomy): Eukaryota > Viridiplantae > Streptophyta > Magnoliopsida > Poales > Poaceae > Triticum > Triticum timopheevii. The sequence continues at coordinate 304,874,281 of OY997270.1, forward strand.
ATGAGAACGCCAAACTGTTTAAAGAAAAAGTTAAAAGATGGCATGACAAAAGGATACAAAAGCATGAGTTTAATGTAGGTGATTATGTTTTGTTATACAACTCTTGTCTAAGATTTTTTGCATGAAAACTCCTCTCTAAATGGGAAGGTCCTTACGTTATCGAGGAGGTCTATCGTTCCGGTGCCATAAAAATCAACAACTTCGAAGGCACAAATCCGAAGGTGGTGAACGGTCAAAGAATCAAACATTATATCTCAGGTAATCCCATAAATATTGAAACCAATGTTATTGCCACCGTAACCCTGAAGGAGTACATAAGGGACACTTTCCAGAATGTTCCAGACTCCGAAAAGGAATAGATATGTGGTACGGTAAGTAAACCGACTCCAAAACAGTTCTAATAGCATTTTTTTCTCCGTTTTGGAATATTTAAGAAAATACGAAAATAAGAAGTAGTCCGGAAAGGACACGAGGCATCCACGAGGGTGGGGGGCGCGCTCTACCCCCTGGGCGCGCCCCCTGCCTCGTGGGCACCTCGTGTGCCCTCCGGACTTCGTTTTCTTGCATGATACTTCTTTTTGTCGGTAAAAAATCATTATATAATCTCCCAAAGTTTTTGACCATCGTACCATGACGAAATCCTCTGTTTTGTTTTGAATTGTTTTTACGGCAGATCTAGAGCAAGATGTCTTCTCAAGAGTCAGTCAGAGAGAGTTGGGTATCTAATCCGACACCGGGGCCAAGAGCAAACAGCGATGCTCACTGCTTTGGGCCATCAATGGAGGAAGAGATGCAGGCCGACTTAAAAAGGATAGATGCTATGCAGGAGGATCAAGAAGTTACTTCTCGTCCCCAAGCTAGATTTATGATGGAGGAACTCCAGAGCTCAGCAATTCCAAATTCGGTTATCCCTCCCAATGCTAGTTTTCTTTCTTATGAAAATATGAAAAAGGGTGTTACTTGTTCTCCCGCAGCTATGCAACATCCATGGGTGAAAGAAGCTTTAACAGTCGCCGATAAACTCCATAAGGAAACATGTAGTGACCCGACCTGAATGGATCAAGTCTCTGTGCTTAGGTGTCATCCCTGGATCGGTATGCTAACACACACAGTACTCGAGGATTTATAACAGAGGTAAATCACATGTATAAAGTAACATAAATACTATTACCTCAATCCAAATAGCGGAAGTAACAAGGTTGTGGATTCCCATCAACACCAATGGCAAAGTTGAGTATAGGAATCATAACCCTAACGTATCACTTACTCGTCGTAAGATCCTGCAACGTGAGACGTTGCAGCCACAAAGGGTCAGTACATTGAATGTACTGGCAAATTCACACCATAGAGCAATGATGAATGAAGGCTATCACTACATGCATATTTGGCTGGTGGAGGCTCTATGGTTATAATGTTTTTGCGAAAAGCCAATTTTTCCCTACTGCAAAGGAATAAATTTATTTAACTATCATGGTGGTTGTTAAACATTGAGAATGGTTGACAGCATTCTCAATCCCAATTAAAAGTACTCATTAACAACCCAACAATATTAATTAAAGTAACATGATGAGATTCACATGATATCCAAATACTAGATACTCAAGTTGTCCATAACCGGGGACACGGCTAACCATGATTAGTTTGTTACACTCTGCAGAGGTTTGCGCACTTTTCCCCACATGACTCGATCGCCTCCGTTTGGTTTCTCACACTACATGGTGTTTGAGAAACGGATGACCGAGACATAGTCTTTCAGAAGCGCTTGCACCTTACGTAACAGGTAGACCGTACCAACCTACATCCCCTACATCTCCCATACGCTCCAAAACTCGATATGTTCCTACAAATCTCGGGGCTAACTTTCCCTTAACTGCAAATAGTTTAACTCCTCGCAGAGGGGACACACGAAGACATGCTCTTTCTCCAATTTCATAGACTTCCTCCTAGCATTTTTGAGTCTGCACAACTCTTCTGCCTGGACTGAGCTACCTTCAGTCTATCTCAAAGCAACTTAACATTCTCTTCTGAATCCTTGATCACATTTGGTCCAAACAACTAACAAACTCCAACTTCATCCCACAACAACGGTGTCTGGCTCCTTCTCCCATACAAAGCTCCAAAGGGGGCCATCTTCAAACTGGCTTGGTAACTATTGTTGTATGAGAACTCAGCGTAAGGTAGATTATCATCCCTACTAGATCCATAATCTAGTGCACACGCTCTCAACATGTCCTCCAGAATCTGATTTACGCTCTCGGTCTATCAATCTGTCTGCGGATGAAAGGTTGTACTAAACTCTAGTCTAGTACCCAAAGTCTGGTGCAGCAGATTCCAAAACTTTGAGGTAAACTGTGTTCCTCTATCTGATACGATGGTCCTCGGAATTCCATGCAGACATACGATCCTGGTCAAATATATCTTGGCCAACTTCGCACTTGTATAGGTGATTTTCACTGGGATAAAGTGAGCCACTTTGGTCAAGCGAATCAACTACTACCCAGTGTCGGTGTACTAAAGTAGGGGGGTACCTTAGTACCCCGAACTTGTGCACGGGCAGTCGCAGCGACCCGCGGCAGGGCTTGCCGGGCATCCGCCAAGATCCTCCGTGGCTACTTTGATGCCATTCAAGAACAGAGTACTCAAGCTAAAAAGCCCCGGCAAGAGGAGCTTGCCGGGAAGGCCAACCAAGGCCCCGGCAAGAAGAGCTTACCGGGAAGAAAACAAAGGCCCCGGCAAGAGGAGCTTGCCGGGAAGGCCGACCAAGGCACCTCCAGAGGACTTGCCGCGGCGCCCCGCGCGTCCCGGCAAGGCCCGACGGCCGGCAAGCTTGCCGGCACGACAAGAGGAGGACCGCGGCAAGGCACTTGCCACGGCAAGATTGCCAACCAAACTCCAGCACATCCGGCGACGTGTCGTCACAAGGCCATCCCAAAGGCACGTGGCGAGGCACTACGCAGCCATGCGGGGCGAGGTGGCAAGCAGAGCTGACAGAGACGCCATCGTGGCAACCGGAGGCTCACTTGACGGTTGCTTCTCTGCACAGTTGGGGCGACCGGACGGGCATTAAATGCCCTTGTCCCCTGCCGTCAGAGTTAGGTAGGGGACACTGTTGGTCACTGTTACACCAACCTGCATTTTTACCTTTCTACCCCCTCTTCTTACGCTGCCACCTGTTGGTGCCCCCTTTAGACTATAAAAGGGAGGCCCATGCGCACGTAGAAGGGGTTCGGTTCATCTTAGGGTTCGGTTCATCTTGGGACACAGGATTAGGGTTCATTCGGCATAGGGTTCGGTTCAACACACACACCACACCACCGTGCGCTCGCATTCGAGCAAGATCAAATAAAAACACAAAGCAGCAGTAGGAGTTTTATCTCTCCGGAGAGCTCCGAAGCTGGGTAAAAATCGCCCATCTCCCCAGCGCGCGCCCGGACCTCGATCTGCTCTGCGCGCGGCCTCCGCCCCCCTCGCCGGACTAGAAGGGGCCCCCCGTGCCCCATAGGTGCTCGTGGCCACAGAGAGACCAGGCCCCGACATCTTTGGCGCGCCAGGTAGGGGGGTGTGTCGAGGTCGTGAGCATCCGATCCGGTCTCCGCGCGCGCTGCATCAACGCCTTCATCAACATGCCACCGAAGAAGAAGCCTTCGGAGGTAGCCGCTCCGTCTACATCGAATCTGCCGCCACCTCCGGAGCGAACGGGCGGTGGAGTGGACGCCGGCGGAGGAGCGGGCGCCGACGGTGGGACTCACGTCGTCAGCAGATCCAAAAACAAGGCCCCGCAAGCGTCGGCGACCATGCAGACACCGCACCCTTCCCAGGAAGTACAAGGTCGACAAAGCCCCGGTGCTCTTAGCACCGTGCTCGCGTTGGAACAAGGCCAAGCTGGCGGGTCGCGAGACGCTCGAGGTCAGCATGCTCACCCGCATGCTGGCGCGAGCGAGGTACGGTCGCCAGGGCGGGGTGTTGCACCTCCCAATCCAGTTGGGAGTCCGAGCACATCCCGCTCCTCGCGCCGCTCGTCGCCACCACCACCCAAGACAGGAGAGGAAGCGCTGGCCCGAGCCCAGCTGCTCCTAGACTACCCTCCGGCGCCGCACAAGATCGACGACTGGAGGATGACCATATACAGTCTCATCGCCTTCGCCAACGGCGACAAGCCCCGGCAACTGAGCGCATCGAGGCCCCGGCAAGGCGTCCAAGCGCAAGCCGACGCCGACAAGACCGCTGGGGGGGCCACCTCCGTGCACCCCCAGCCCCGGAGGCCAAGATCGCCGGCTCGTCGGATCAACCCCGACGGCGACTCCACCGCGTCGTCGGACCAGCGAACCCGACGCGATCAGCGCCACATTCTCCAAGAACGGCAGCACGAAGACGCTCGCACTCGCATCGAGCGCAAAAGGGAAACGCGACGTCAATCTGACCAGCGTGCCAGGCCCACTGTCGACATGCATGCACTAGGGGAGCCAGGCGACTTGCCGTACGCGGCAGGTTGCCCTACGTTCACCCGCGAGCTGCGGCAAGTCCAGTGGCCCAAAACCAAGAACTTCAAGCCAGACGTGCCCAAGAAGTACGATGGCAGGATACATCCATCGGAGTTCCTCAGCATCTACACCATCGCGGTGCAAGCTGCCGGAGGGCGCGTTGAGAAGATCCTCGCCAACTACTTCCCGCTGGTGCTCAAGCCCAATGTCAGATCTTGGCTCATGCACTTGTCGGACGGTTCCATCTCTTCATGGGCGGACCTGTGTCATCAGTTTGTCAGCGCCTTCACGGGTGGCCACAAGCCTCATGGCCAGGAGAGTGACCTCCACTTGCTCGTCCAGAAGGAGGGGGAGCCCTTGCGCAAGTACATACAGAGATTCAGCCAGGATGAGGGAGGAGATGGCGATGTGCAAGATCAGAGACGTCAGCAAGCTCTATGCTCTGGCCGACAAGTGTGCACGGGCTGAGGAGGGGAGGAAAATCCCCGGAGAGGTTGCAGGAGCAGAAGGATCTGACAGTGAGGATACCGCCCCGGCAAGGAAGAACCGGAGACGGAACAACAGGAAGAGAAAGACTAAGGATGTGCTAGCTATTGAGCATTCCGGCAACGGAGGCGGCTCCGACAAGGCCAAGGCCGATGACTCTGGCGAGGCTGTGGTGGCCGCCGACAAGCAGGATGGCTCCGGCAAGCGGTATTGCAAGATCCACCGCACCAAGGGCCACGATCTCCAAACCTGCAAGAAAGTCGAAGAGATGGCGGAGCTGCAGAAAGCCGAGTACGAGCGCCGCGATAAGGAGAGATCCCAGGGAGGTGGCGGAGGATCCGGCAAGAAGCTTCCCGCCCGGGGAGGACACCGCGGCAAGGCCAAACCGCGGCAAGGAGATAGGCCTCCCCGTGGCCGCGACAAGGACGAAGATGAGGATGAGATGGAGGAAGATGAGACCAATGACCAAGAGTTTCAGAAGGCGACAGAGGTGCTGTGCATCGACAGCGGTGCCTCTCTGCACGCCTCGCACTACCAACTCAAGTAGTGGGTGCGAGAGGTGAACGCAGCGGAGTCGTCCGTCGAGGCGCGCAGGCCTCTGAAATGGTCCGGCACGCCCATCATTTTCGATGTTGAGGACCACCCTGATCGCATCACTGCGGTCGGGTGCTTGCCGATGTTGGTCTCACCAACAATCCGCAACCTCAAGGTCACAAAGATGTTGGTTGACGGCGGGGCCGGCCTGAACCTGATTTCCTCCACAGTACTCAAGAAGCTCCAGATCCCCGACGGCGAGCTCGAAGAAACTGGTACCTTTCAAGGGATAAATCCGGGAAGGAGCAACCCCAAGGGGAAGATCATGCTGCCAGTGACATTTGGCAGCGAGCTGAATTTCAGGACAGAGAGGGTCACCTTCGATGTTGCTGATATCCCATTACCCTACAATGGGATACTCGGCCGACCAGCGCTTGCCAAGTTCATGGCAGCCTCTCACTACGCATACAACGTGCTCAAGATGCCTGGCCCGATGAGTGTCATTTCTGTCCAGGGTGACAAGAGGGATGCACTCATCTGCGCCGACAAGATCTACCGGGAAGCAGCAGCCGCAGCAGAGCGCGAGCCACTTGCCGCTGAAGCTCCCTGGGGGAAGGAGAAACTCAAGTCCGGCAAGTGCAGCCCTGATGCCCACTTCGGCAAGGGCACCTCCCCGGAGTGCTGCGCTGCCGTCGAGAGCGCACCATCGAGCTCCACCGGCAAGTGCAAGAAAGCAAAGGCAGATCCGCCAAAGACCAAGACTGGCAAGAATAGCTCTAGTACCTGCTCCGGCCTCGGAGTGCCGCGCTACCGTCGAGGATGCACCATCGAGCTCCACCAGCTAGTAGGGCGAAGAAAGCATCCAGTTTCAAGCTTTTGGATTGTATTCCCTGAGAATCCGTACCTTGTACGAAGAACCTGTGCGCGGAAGGGTCGAATCGTGGCTAAGTTGCGCCCTTGATCCGTTTCGAGTCCGCTCAACGACGAAAGCGCACCGCAACTAGCCCGACGAGTTCTTCCCGCCGGAAGCAACACCGCCAGCGGGCTGCTGATGTCCCGCACTCAGCAAGTGTGTTTGCGCCGGCAGGTTCCCTGAAAGCGCGGGGGGGTGAAAACGTACAAGGGAGGAAGCCAAGGGAGGAGCGCGGCTTCGCCGGACCGCGGAAGACAGAAAAGCTAAGTCACCCGAGCTCGAGTGCATAGCTCTCTTTTTTTTAGTTTTAAGCGCTTATGTTATGTTCCTCGAACGTTCGTCCCTTGTACGAAAAACCCGTGCGCTGAGGAGCCAACTCGTGGTTAAGTTGCGCCCTTGCTTTGTTTTCGAGTCCGCTCAACAATACAAGCGCGCTGCAACTGGCCCGAGAAGGTTTCTTGCCGGGTACAACACCGCCAGCGGGCTGCTGACGTTCCGCACTCAGCAAGTGTGTTAGCACCGGCAAGTTCCCTAGAAGCGTAGGGCGAAAACGTACAAGGGATGTAATGAAGTCGAGGATGTAACGTAGCAAGCCTTGCCATGGGACGTCCTTTGTATGAGAAACTTGTGCGCAGAGGAGCTAACTCGTGGTTAAGTTGCGCCCTTGCTTTGTTTTCGAGTCCGCTCAACAATGCAAGTGCACTGCAACTGGCCCGAGGAGGTTTCTTGCCGGGTACAACACCGCCAGCAGGCTGCTGACGTTCCGCACTCAGCAAGTGTGTTAGCGCCGGCAAGTTCCCTAGAAGCGTAGAGTGTAAACATACAAAGGGCGAAACATGGCGTCGCATTGCCCAACTTGAAGTTACATTGCAAAGAGTAACTTATTACAGCGCTGTCTTAGTTATTTTTGTGACTATAATAACAGCGACAAGGAGAAACCAGAAGGGCGCACTAGCGAAGAGGCCCCGGCAAGCCGATTTCACTGGGGGGCTGCGATTGCCAAGATCCCTACGCGGCAAGTCAGGGTCCCCGGGAGCTACAACGCTGGCGGCAAGGACAGAGCAAGGCGCACCGGCACCTAGGTCCCGGTGGAGCCAAAGTTGCCGGGGGCAGCAAATATCAAGATTCACCCCTGGCAAGCCAGAGTCGCCGGGGGCTGTAATACCAGATAAGTTTTTCATCCCTCGTCATGCATCCTCTTATGGGCTGGAGAAAGCGAGGCCGCGTCTCTGAACGATCATGCCTTGTACAAAAAAAACCTGTGCGTGGAGGAACCAGTTCGTAGCTAGTCGCGCACCGACCATTGTTTCGAGTCCGCTCGACAATATTGGGTGAACTACGGCTAGCTCAACGACAAGGTTTCTTGTCGGTCGCGGCACCGCCGGCAGAGAACCAACTCGTAGCTAGTTGCCTTACTGTCGTTTCGAGTCCGCTCAACGACTTAAGTAAGCCGCGACAAGCTCCGCGACAAGGTTTCCTGTCGGTTGCAGTTCCGTTGCCGACGTTCCGCACTCGGCGCTCACGGCAAGGTGCCCGCGCCGGCAAGTTCCCTAAAAGCGTAGGGTGAAAATGTACAAGGCACACAATCAAGTAAAGGACTTAATTCGGCAAGCTTTCCCCTCTTTTCATTAAAAAACATCCCAATTTAGTGCAAGTCCATGGAGGATGAAAAACATGATAGAGAGGATTACAAACTTTAAATACAGCTAAGGCCCGAAGGCTTACAAATTAAAAGATAAGATGCCCGTAATCCCTCTCCTATTTTTCTCTTCAGGAGGTAGGTCAAGGAGGCCCCGGCAAGAGAAGCTTGCCGGGGAGGGCAAAAGAAGCGCCTAGGCGAGCTACGGGTGCCAGAAGACACCAAGAGAACTTCTCGGGGACCGGCCAGGAGCTTGGCGGAGATGGAGGCGCCGGAGGCAGAGCTCGAAGACGGGGCGGCAGGACGTCAGCACGCTGTCGAGGGCACCTCGCCCTCGTGCTCCGACTTGACGGCCTTGCCGCCACCCCTCTTCCTCCTCCGCTGCCTCCCTACGCCAGCCGCCCAAGGAGACGGCCCCGGGGAGTTCAGAAGGCCGGCGACCCGGATGATGGGGTCGCCGGTGGCACGCGCGAGGCAGCGTCCGACGCCTAGTCGGACCCGCCGTCCTCGTCGTCGCTGTCGCTCCCCTCCTCGTCACTCTCGCTCGAGGAGGGACCTTCGCTATCAGAGGAGCTGTCCACGCAGCATCTCGCCCGGATGCCGGAGTCCCCGAAGACCTTGACGGCGAGAAGGTTGCCCTCCATTAACTTAAAATGGAGGGTAAACCCCGCCGTCAAGCTATGGATGCGGGCGAACGTCTTCCACCCTCGATCGAAGTACATCACGCCGGGGGCTGGGGATACGACACTAACTCGAGTGCCGCTGATCCCGCAGCCCCTCATGCGCAACTCCAGCATCTCGGGCGGGTCCAGTTCCATCGCGCTCGCAAACGGAACCGGAAGCCGGAGGCGTCGACGAGGTGCCCGGCGCAGCTTGACGAAGAACTCCCAGGGGTCGTCCCCAATGTGGACCGCCTCGAGGAGGGGAGCCGCCGGCGGAGACGGGGGTGGCGCACCACCCCGGCCGCCTCTCCCCCGAGCGCCTCGGCCACGCCCTCGACCTCGTCCTCGGCCTCGCCCCCTCCCTCTTCCCCTCGCGGCCGGCTCCACCACCGCAGGGGAGAGAGAGGGAAGGATGCGCTGTCTGGCGGCAACCCTCGCCGCCACCGACGAAGGGCCAGGGTTCCCTTTCTCCATGGCGAGTGGGAGAAAGGGGAGCAGAAGTTAAAAAGAAAAGAAGGAGATGAAGGAGTGTGGGCTTCTGTGCCCCCCTCCCTGCCCTTTGTAAAGAAGCAGGGTGGGAGCCCGGCCGCCCCGCTCGGCGAATCAAGGCACCGGAGAGCGGGGAATCGGGGCCGACCCGCTGCCTCTGCTCACGCCAGCCCCAGATTCCCCAATCTCACCGTCCGTGACCCCAAGCGCATGGGAGCCGCGTGGCAGGGATGCAGCGCCGAGTGGATGGGTGAGGCGGTCTCGCCCCACCCCGTGAGCATGGGAGCGGACGCCTCAAAAGCCGCGCACTGGCCCCGTCCAGTAAATGCACCACGCCCCCACGCCTACCTCCATTTAGGTAGGAGGGCGTGGGCCGTCCCCTTCATCATGGCTTGATGCATTCTCGCAAGGCTCAGCCCCGCACGCGCCGCCCACGTCGCCCACGATGCCGTGTTTGACGCGTGCCACTCCGAGCATGCGCGGTGGAAGCGGAATCCGATTCTGTGTGGACCCAGGCTACGCGTGCCCGTGCACTGTTTTGGGCCTGGCCCAACAACGCTCGGCACCGTGTATGGCCCAGGCCCGGGGGCTACTGTCGGTGTACTAAAGTAGGGGGGTACCTTAGTACCCCGAACTTGTGCACGGGCAGTCGCAGTGACCCGCGGCAGGGCTTGCCGGGCATCCGCCAAGATCCTCCGCGGCTACTTTGATGCCATTCAAGAACAGAGTACTCAAGCTAAAAAGCCCCGACAAGAGGAGCTTGCCGGGAAGGCCAACCAAGGCCCCGGCAAGAAGAGCTTACCGGGAAGAAAACAAAGGCCCCGGCAAGAGGAGCTTGCCGGGAAGGCCGACCAAGGCACCTCCAGAGGACTTGCCACGGCGCCCCACGCGTCCCGGCAAGGCCCGACGGCCGGCAAGCTTGCCGGCAGGACAAGAGGAGGACCGCGGCAAGGCACTTGCCGCGGCAAGATTGCCAACCAAACTCCAGCACATCCGGCGACGTGTCGTTACAAGGCCATCCCAAAGGCACGTGGCGAGGCACTACACAGCCATGCGGGGCGAGGTGGCAAGCGGAGCTGACAGAGACGCCATCGTGGCAACCGGAGGCTCACTTGACGGTCGCTTCTCTGCACTGTTGGGGCGACCGGACGGGCATTAAATGCCCTTGTCCCCTGCCGTCAGAGTTAGGTAGGGGACACTGTTGGTCACTGTTACACCAACCTGCGTTTTTACCTTTCTACCCCCTCTTCTTACGCTGCCACCTGTTGGTGCCCCCTTTAGACTATAAAAGGGAGGCCCATGCGCACGTAGAAGGGGTTCAGTTCATCTTAGGGTTCGGTTCATCTTCGGACACAGGATTAGGGTTCATTCGGCATAGGGTTCGGTTCAACACACACACACCACACCACCGTGCGCTCGCATTCGAGCAAGATCAAATAAAAACACAAAGCAGCAGTAGGAGTTTTATCTCTCTGGAGAGCTCCGAAGCTGGGTAAAAATCGCCCGTCTCCCCAGCGCGCGCCCGGACCTCGATCTGCTCTGCGCGCGGCCTCCGCCCCCCTCGCCGGACTAGAAGGGGCCCCCCGTGCCCCATAGGTGCTCATGGCCACAGAGAGACCAGGCCCCGACACCCAGATAGAGTCATATCCCGTTCGGGTTCTGGGAAATCCGGTAATGAAATCCATGCCAAGCTTATCCCACTTCCATTCGGTTATCGGCATAGGCTGTAGTAATTCTACTGGCTTCTGATGCTCTCCTTTTACTCTCTCTAGCATACATCACCTACGACTACATACTCCGTAATATCCTTCTTCATACCAGTCCACCAGAAACACTCCTTCAAATCCAAATACGTCTTGGTGTTTCCAGGGCGAATCGAGTATGGTGAGTCATGAGCCTCTTGAAGTATTTACTTCCTGATCCTTTGCATTATGGGGAACATATACATGGTCCTCGAACCATAAGATGTCGTGCTCATCCTTACGAAAACCTTTGGCCTTTCGTTTACTCATCCTCTCTTTTATCTCAGCAATCTCCTTGCCATCCATTGATGGTTTGGTACATCCTCCACCAGGTAGCAGCACCTCTTTCAAAGAACGGAAGAGCATGCTGGGCCATATCATTTCCGGCTATAGGGTTATTCTCCATATGATCCTCCATGTTCTGAATCCATTGGTCCATATCCAATTGACTCATCGGTCCAGAAAATATAAGCTCATCTCCATTCATCCTCTATTGGGTCCATGGGTTTGGGGTGGGATAAGAGAGATCGAGAGGGATGCACACAATGCAAACAATAGTTTTGGAAAGACAGATTTTATTTGTGGCTGTCGGAAAAACATCAAACAAATGACAGCTCACAATCGTCGCATCTAACGCAGGCATATAACAGGGGTTTGGTCTTCTAAAGGTCAATAAATCTTCAAAGTCGTCAAACTCTTCAAGTCTTGTTCATGTCTCTGATAGCTTCTTCCGATCATGCTTGTCCTTTCTCAAGTTCTTTCGCCAGATCATCTCTATTGACAAGAAGTCTCTCGTGATGTCCTTTAATATTCTCGAGTTGCACTCCAAACTTCTGGGTTTCAACATCCTTGGCATGAACCATGGTACTACTGTTCTTCAGTTCCTGACAAATCTCCGGTATCTCAGGGTTTTGCTCTTCTGGATTACTACTTTCAGCTTCGGGTCCTAAGTTCTTCACGAAATGCTTCCTTATCAAATACTGCTTCTTGTAGGTCCATCTTAACTTCTTGATGTAACACTCCAGATCCTGGCGATACACCAGCTAAGGTTAAAACTGCATCCTTTGCTGACAGATGCTCTATCATCCTTCTACCATCCAATCCTTCCATGCACATGCATGCTTAACTCAGCTCGGTGACAATAGCATAAGCGAACGATAACATCATGAATGTCCATGTTTCTGCTCTTGTCATTTCCATGAGCTATCATTCCATAGTTGATATCTCCTACCTTAGGGTTTTCTTGACAAAACTTTGAGTTCTAATGCTCCATGTTCCGGTCTTTCTCCGATACACCTTGTTCTCGGGTATTGACAGCTTCAATAGCATGACAAGTTCCATAAGGGTAGCCTTCCTAGGTCATACTAATCTAGAAATTCTTCAGAGCCTTCAAATTCTCATAGTCTTCAGAGTCTTCAACCGTTGTAGTTTCCATCATTATAATGCTCGGTAAAATCCTCTTCATTCTGAAGTGGTCTAAGTTGTCTGATTGGTCCTTCTTGGAGTGGTCTCATCAGTCGAATCTTTGAGGGGTCAAAAGGGGAAAAGGGGTATGGTCTCACTAAAAGGGAATATTTGAATAAGCTTAGAAGAGAAGAGAGGTAAAAGATCCTTTTGAAAAGAAAGTTGTAGAGAAAAGTCTTTCCTATGGGATTGCCAGTTTCTAGGGTCACGTCCTACAGTCAACATGTGCTCTGATACCATCTTGTAGTGACCCGACCCGAATGGATCAAGTCTCTGTGCTTAAGTGTCATCCCTGGATTGGTATCCTGACACACACAATACTCGAGGATTTATAACAGAGGTAAATCACATGTATAAAGTAACGTAAATACTATTACCTCAACCCAAATAGCAGAAGTAACAAGGTTGTGGATTCCCATCAAGACCAACGGCAAAGTTGAGTATAGGAATCGTAACCCTAACGTATCACTTACTCGTCATAAGATCCTGCAACATGAGACGTTGCACCCGCAAAGGGTCAGTACATTGAATGTACTGGCAAATTCACACCATAGAGCAATGATGAATGAAGGCTATCACTACATGCATATTTGGCTGGTGGAGGCTCTATGGTTATAATGTTTTTGCGAAAAGCCAATTTTTCCCTACTGCAAAGGAATAAATTTATTTAACTATCATGGTGGTTGTTAAACGTTGAGAATGGTTGACAGCATTCTCAATCCCAATTAAAAGTACTCATTAACAACCCAACAATATTAATTAAAGTAACATGATGAGATTCACATGATATCCAAATACTAGATACTCAAGTTGTCCATAACCGGGGGCACGGCTAACCATGATTAGTTTGTTACACTATGTAGAGGTTTGCGCACTTTTCCCCACATGACTCGATCGCCTCTGTTTGGTTTCTCGCACTACATGGTGTTTGAGAAACGGATGACCGAGACATAGTCTTTCAGAAGCGCTTGCACCTTACGTAACGGGTAGACCGTACCAACCTACATCCCCTACATCTGCTAGTCTACCACTGTAAGAGTTCGCACAACTTAGTCAACTATGCTGGAGCCCATAGTAGCATGTGGCTGCACACGGAAGTTTCTAGCATGAATTATCTTATGATCCCTTTGAGCCTGGGTGGCGGTCCGAAGAAAAACAGGCAAGTCCTGGAAACCAGGTGCCTCAATCCACCCAGATGTGTGTTTAAGTTGCCACCTTAAATAAACCATTAATTAACAAACTCACATCTGTCATGGATACACTCACCCAATCCACGTCTACTAGCATAGCATGGCATAATAAGCAACGTAGAAGTAACTCCCAAGGGTTTGGTAATAAAACAGGTAATAGGTACTACCTCAACTACTTCCCATCCCACAATTTAATTAGATCCTAGTCATGCAATGTTTGAGGATTGATCTAATGCAATAAAACTGGAATTAAAGAGGTATGATCATAGTGTGAACTTGCCTGCAATGTTGACGAAGATGATTTGCACTCAAAACTCTTGATAGTTCTACTCGTCACACTCCGGTCAATCTATTGCCAACAAGCAATGGTAACCACTCATAAGCAATCACTCAAAAGATCGGAAAGAACGAAGAACAATTCGGAAAAACATCAAATCCAAGCAAATAACTCTTGCAACACAAAACAATTTCTAATAGTACCAAAATTATGTGAATTTGGCCTTATCAGAAAGTTTAGGTCAAGAGCTTCGAGTTACAAAAAGAATCACTCAAATCGGAGTTATAAAACTCAAGTTACGATCAAACGAAGTTCAAATACTAAACTGCTTGAAATTCAAATTTTAAACTTTCAAAAACATGTTTAAGTTGTTTTACTGGATAGAGGGAAACAGTTGGGCGTTGGTTTCGGTGGATTTTGATAAACCAGCAAGAAGTTGTGCTAAAAAGAAGATCAGGGACTAAACTGTAAATAAAATACTCACACATGGGTCCCTGGCCGAAAATAAAAAGAAAAAGAAAAACTCTGCAGAACGAACATTCGCTGCGGGAAGCTAACTAACGAAAATTGTTCGCTAAAGAAGCTAAATAATGAATGAGCACTAAATAATGAAATCTAAAAAAATAAAACCGCCTAAAGGAAAAAACCGAAGAAACCTAGAAGAAATAAACCGGACCGGGAGGTTATACCGGTTTGGGCGTCGGTCGAGAAAAACCAACCGCGGCGGCTCCGGTTGGCGGCGGCGGGATTCCGGCGATGGGAGGCGGTGGCCTTCTCCGGCGAGGCGGGGCAGTGGCGACGGCGAGCTCCGGCGGGGCGCGGCTTCGCGACGAGGGGCGAGGGCGGCGAGGTAGCGGAGGTGGCGCGGCGGTGGTGCAGAGCAGCGGCGGCGGCGGCGGTTGACAACGGTGGCGGCGGCTGCGGGCTCCGGTGAGATGCGGGAGGAGGCGGCGGCGCGAGCAGAGAGAGAGAGGGCGGCGGGGCCGGCGTATTTATAGGGGAGGGGGGCCTCGGGAGGCGTGGGGAAGGGGGCGACGGGCGCCGTGGGGGCGGCGGACTCTGGCGAGTCCCGCTGGGGCATGCGAGGAGGAAGGCGGCGACGCGCTAGCTGGGCTAGGCCGTGGCCTAGTGGGCTGGGCCGGCCCAATCGGCAACAGAGGAAGGTTTTTTCTTTTTTTTATGTAAAACGTTTTCTCAGACAAATAAAAACAGAAAAGAACAAATATATTATATAGGCATATAATATATCAAAATTTTCAGAAAAAGATTTTCTACAACATGAACATTTTTCTAGAGTCAAAAAAATCCACACAAATTCACATAAATCAAACACTGTTGCTGCTCTAATAAAATCCAACGAAAAACATATTAAAAATACCAAAATAAATTCAAATTTATTTCTCTCCAATTTTCTATTGCATGGAATAATGTTACCCTAATTTCTGTATATTTTAATTTTGGAAAAAAATAATTTGAATAAAACTCCAATAACTCCAAATTGAAATAAAATCAAAAGAACTTTGAATTTGATTCTTTTAAAACTCCCTACTCATATTTCATATAATTTGTAGAAGTCATTTTATCTTCTCTCATGAAAATCATTGAGTTGTGTGAAGTTTATGAATCGAAATATTTCCAAATAAAATTCAAATATTTTCAAATACCTTTCATTTAATTAAATGGAAGAAGTCATATCATCTTCGCTCAAGGGTTTTGTATTTGAATAGAATTTGAATTCATGAAGATCGGAAAAGAAAATGAAAGTTTGGGAAAGTCCTTTTGTTCCGTCTCATTTAACTTTCAAAAAGTTTCGAATTACACTCAATCAATCACACAATCAAACAAACAATCAATCAAATCTATCTATTTAATATAACATTCCAAAATTTAGAATTTTGGGATGTTACAAAACAATGGATCTTAAGTAGCAGGTTAATAAGCTCAAGGAACAGAACCGTATCCTAAGGGGCATCATCGCCAAGAATATAACATCACCTCCTCCGAAGAAAGAGACATAATCACATGGGTATGGGCACTCCCCTTGGCAACTTCCAAGCTTGGGGGAGGTACCCCGGTATCGTATGACCATCACACTTCTATCTTTACCGTTTTTCTTAGTTCGATCCTTTTGGTTATTTCTTGATCTAGTAGAATAAAGTTTAGTATGATCTAGCTTTGAGTTTTGTGTTGATCCCTATCTATGTAATCGAGTCCGTGAGCTATATATAATAAAGATTAGTATTGAGGTGAGGGCTTTGCTATCTTGCTATGATCTTGAGGAAAAAATAAATAAAAAGAATAAAAAGATTATATTGATCTTATGGAGAGTAATGACTTAACATATAAAGAGTATGATGAATAAAAGTTGTTGAGAGTTGACAAACATAGTTTTGGTCATCGTTGCAATTAATAGGAAATAATAAAGAAAGAGATGTTTTCACATATAAATATACTATCTTGGACATCTTTTGTGATTGTGATCACTCATTAAAATATGACATGCTAAAAAGTGGATGTTGGACAAGGAAGACAATGTAATGGGTTATGTTTTCTTATATCCGAAATAAATTATATTGTCATGGATCATCCAACATGTTGAGCTTGCTTTTCCCCCTCATGCTAGCCAAATTCTTTGCACCTAGTAGAGATACTACTTGTGCTTCCAAACATCCTTAAACCTAGTTTTGCCATAGGAGTCCACCATACCTACCTATTGATTGAGTAAGATCCTTCAAGTTGTCATTGTTGCAGCAATAAAAATTACTCTCTAAATATGTATGATCTATTAGTGTGGAGAAAATAAGCTTTATATGAGCTTGTGATATGGAAGAAATAAAAGCAACGGACTACATAATAAAGGTCCCTATCACTAGTGGCCATATAAAGTGACATTCTTTTGCATTAAGATTTTGTGCATCCAACCATAAAAGCACATGACAACCTCTGCTTCCCTCTGCGAAGGGCCTATCTTTTATTTTTGTCTTCTACATTATACAAGAGTCATGGTGATCTTCACCTTTCCTTTTTACACTTTATCCTTTGGCAAGCACTGTGTGTTGGAAAGATTCTGATATATATATCCAATTGGATGTGGGTTTTCATAAAGCATTATTGTTGACATTACCCTTGAGGTAAAAAGGTTGGGAGGCGAGACTATAAGCCCCTATCTTTCTCTATGTCCGATGGAAACTTCATACCCATAAGTATCACGTGAGTGTTAGCAATTGTGAAAGATTAAATGTTAGTTGAGTATGGACTTGCTGAAAAGCTCTTATATTGACTCTTTCCGCTGTTATGATAAATTGCAATTGCTTCAATGTCTGAGATTATAGTTTGCTAGTTTTCAATGAAGTTTTTGATTCGTACTTTACATTGTGAATAGATTGTTACTTAAGCATAATAAGAAATCATATGAGAATATATATATAATGGTGTTCTAAGAATGATCATGATGCCCTCATGTCCATATTTTATTTTATCAACACTTCTGTCTCTAAACATGTGGAC
This sequence comes from Triticum timopheevii, assembly GCA_963921465.1. Lineage (NCBI taxonomy): Eukaryota > Viridiplantae > Streptophyta > Magnoliopsida > Poales > Poaceae > Triticum > Triticum timopheevii. Next base: position 304,891,665 of record OY997270.1, read on the forward strand.
ATACTTTTTGATATCGGCTTCCACTTGAGGACAAGCGAGGTTTAAGCTTGGGCGAGTTGATACGTCCATTGTGCATCATGCTTTTATATCGATACTTATTGCATTATGGGCTGTTACTACACATTATATCACAATACTTATGCCTTTTCTCTCTTCTTTTACAAGATTTACATGAAGAGGGAGAATGCCAGCAGCTGGAATTCTGGGCTAGAAAAGGAGCAAATATTAGAGACCTATTCTGCACAACTCCAAAAGTCCTAAAACTCCAGGAAAGTCAGTTTTGGAATATAATAAAAATATTGGGCGAAGAAAGCACTAGAGGGGGCCACCCACTATCCACGAGGGTGGGGGCGCGCCCTACCCCCCTGGGCACGCCCCCTGCCTCGTGGGCCACCTGGAAACCCCCCGATGCCTGATAACCCACAAGTATAGGGGATCGCAACAGTTTTCAAGGGTAGAATATTCAACCCAAATTTATTGATTCGACACAAGGGGAGCCAAAGAATATTCTCAAGTATTAGCAGTTGAGTTGTCAATTCAACCACACATGGATAACTTAGTATCTGCAGCAAAGTATTTAGTAGCAAACAGTATGAAAGTAACGGTAACAGTGGCAAAAGTAACGATAGCAGTTTTGTAGTAATTGTAACAGTAGCAATGGTAAAGTAAATAAGCAAAGCACAATATGTGAAAAGCCCTTAGGCATTGGATCAGGTCATCCCGAGAACTTTTATTTCTGTACAAAAATAACACCATGGCAATTCTGCTGAAAACAACGTCAGTCCGGGTTAGTTCCATTCAAATCATGCAAGTTAGAGTCCAAAACAAGGGCAAAAGTGTTTGGAAAAGTAGATACGATGGAGACGTATCAACTCCCTCAAGCTTAAACCTTTGCTTATCCTCAAGCAATTCAGTTGACAAACTGAAAGTGATAAAGAAAAACTTCTACAAACTCTGTTTGCTCTTGTTGTTGCAAATATGTAAAGCCAGCATTCAAGTTTTTAGCAAAGATTATGAACTAACCATATTCACAATAACACTTAGGTGTCATGTTTACTCATATCAATGGCATAATCAACTAGCGAGCAATAATAATAAATCTTGGATGACAACACTTTCTCAAGAAAATCATAATATGATATAACAAGATGGTATCTCGCTAGCCCTTTCTGAGACCGCAAAACATAAATGCAGAGCACCTCTGAAGATCAAGGACTGACTGAACATTGTAATTCATGGTAAAAGAGATCCAGTCATACTTAATATAAATTAATAGTAATGGAGGCAAATGACAGCGGTGCTCTCCAACTTGTGCTTTTTAATAAGAGGATGATGACTCAACATAAAAGTAAATAGATAGGCCCTTCGCAGAGGGAAGCAGGGATTTGTAGAGGTGCTAGAGCTCGAGTTTTCAAATAGAGATAAATAATATTTTGAACGGCATACTTTCATTCTCAACATAACAACAGAGAGATCTCGATATCTTCCATGCTACACACATTATAGGCGGTTCCCAAACAGAATGGTAAAGTTTATACTCCCCCACCACCAACAATCATCAATCCATGGCTTGCCCAAAACAACGGGTGCCTCCAACTGACAACAATCCTGGGGGAGTTTTGTTTCAATTATTTTGATTTGATTTGAGCATGGGACTGGGCATCCCGGTTACCGGCCATTTTCTCGTGAGTGAGGAGCGGAGTCCAATTCTCTTGAGAATAACCCACCTAGCATGGAAGATATAGACAGCCCTAGTTGATAGATGAGTTGTTCGAGCATACACAACAGAATTTCATTTGAAGGTTTAGAGTTTGGCACATACAAATTTACTTGGAACGGCAGGTAGATACCGCATATAGGAAGGTATGGTGGACTCGTCTGGAATAACTTTGGGGTTTATTCATTTTGGATGCACAAGCAGTATTCCCGCTTAGTACAAGTGAAGGCTAGAAAGAAACTGGGAAGCGACCAACTAGAGAGCGACAACAGTCATGAACATGCATTAGAATTAATAGAGATTGAGTGCAAGCATGAGTAGGATATAATCCACCATGAACATAAATATCGTGGAGGCTATGTTGATTTTGTTTCAACTACATGTGTGAACATGTGCCAAGTCAAGCCACTCGAATCATTAAAAGGAGGATACCACCCTATCATACCACATCACAACCATTTTAATAGCATGTTGGCATGCAAGGTAAACCATTATAAACTCCTAGCTAATTAAGCATGGCATAAGCAACTATAATCTCTAATTGTCATTGCAAACATGTTTATTCATAATAGGCTGAATCAGGAACGATGGACTAATCATATTTACATAAACAAGATACGTCGAGTTCATACCAGCTTCTTGATAACCCCCAAGTGTAGGGGATCAATTGTAGCCTCTTTCGATAAGTAAGAGTGTCGAACCCAATGAGGAGCTAAAGGTAGAACAAATATTCCCTTAAGTTCTATCGACCACCGATACAACTCTACACACGCTTGACGTTCGCTTTACCTAGAACAAGTATGAAACTAGAAGTACTTTGTAGGTGTTGTTGGGTAGGTTTGCAAGATAATAAAGAGCACGTAAATATAAACTAGGGTCTGTTTAGATAAAGAACCAATAAAATAAATATAGCGAGTGTGGAAAAGTGGTGGTAGGAGTTGTGAAATTGTCCCTAAGAAATTGACTACTTTACTAGACCGATAGCAAGTTTTATGTGGGAGAGTCATAAGCTAACATGCTTTCTCTTCTTGGATCATATGCACTTATGATTGGAACTCTAGCAAGCATCTGCAACTACTAAAGATCATTAAGGTAAAACCCAACCATAGCATTAAAGTGTCAAGTCCCCTTTATCCCATATGCCACAACCCCCTTACTCGGGTTTATGCTTCTGTCACTCAAGCAACCCACTATAAGCGAATCATGAACATATAGCAACACCCTACAGCGGGAATCCCTCACGCTTGCGTGACACGGAGAGCACCATAGGACAGCAACATAACCACAAGCAAATTAAACCAATCATAGCAATTCACCAGTCACCAATAGGACAACGAAAATCTACTCAGACATCATAGGATGGCAACACATCATTGGATAATAATATGAACCATAAAGCACCATGCTCAAGTAGAGGGTACAGCGGGTTGCGGGAGAGTGGACCGCTGAATGTAGATGGGAGGAAGGTGATGGAGATGTTGATGAAGATGACGGCAGTGTTGGTGAAGATTGCGGTGATGATGATGGCCCCCGGCGGCGTTCCGGCGCCACCGGAAGCAAGGGGGAGAGAGCCCCCCTTCTTCTTCTTCTTCCTTGACCTTCTCCCTAGATGGGAGAAGGGTTTCCCCTCTGGTCCTTGGCACCCATGGCTTGGGAGAGGCGAGAGGCCCTCCGAGATTGGATATGTCTCTCTGTCTCTCTCTGTTTCTGCGTTCTGGATTCTGCCCTTTCACCGTTTCTTATATATCCGGAGATCCGTAACTCCGATTGGATTGAAACATTCGCCCAGATTTTTCTCCGAAAATTAGCTTTCTTGCGGCAAAAGAAGAGCATCAACCGCCTTACAGGGTACCCATGAGGGTCAGGGGCGCACCTGCCCCCCTGGGGCGTGCCCCCTGCTTCGCGGCCCCCTAGGGCACCGTCTCGCGTTGGTTTTTCTTCCCAAAAATCATAAATATTCCAAAAATGATCTCCGTCCATTTTTATCCCGTTTGGACTCCATTTGATATGGGGTTTCTGCGAAACATAGAACATGCAACAAACAGGAACTGGCACGGGCCACTGGATCAATATGTTAGTCCCAAAAAAAGTATTAAAAGTTGCCAAAAGTATATGAAAGTTGAATACTATTGGCATGGAACAATAAAAAATTATAGATATGACGGAGACGTATCAGCATCCCCAAGCTTAATTCCTGCTCATCCTCGAGTAGGTAAATGATAAAAATGATAATTTTTGATGTGGAATGCTACCAAGCATAATCTTGATCATATGTGTAATCATGGCATGAATATTAAGACACGAGTGATTCAAGGCAATAGTCTATCATTTGACATAAGAACAATAATACTTCGAGCGTACTAATAAAGCAATCATGTCTTTTCAAAACAACACAGCCAAAGAAAGTTATCCCTACAAAATCATATAGTCTGGCTATGCTCCATCTTCATCACACAAAATATTCAAATCATGCACAACCCCGATAAAAAGCCAAGCAATTGTTTCATACTTTTGACGTTCTCAAACCGTTTCAACTTTCACGCAATACATGAGCGTGAGCCATGGATATAACACTATAGGTGGAGTAGAGTATGATGGTGGAGGTTGTGTGGAGAAGACAGAAAGGGAGAAAGTCTCACATTAATGTGGCTAATCAACGGGCTATGGAGATGCCCATCAATTGATGTCAATGCAAGGAGTAGGGATTGCCATGCAACAGATGCACTAAGAGCTATAAGTGTATGAAAGCTCAAACTGGAAACTAAGTGGGTGTGCATCCAAATTGCTTGCTCATGAAGACCTCGGGCATTTGAGGAAGCCCATCATCGGAATATACAAGCCAAGTTCTATAATGAAAATTCCCACTAGTATATGAAAGTGATAACTCAAGAGACTCTCTATATGAACAACATGGTGCCACTTTGAAGCACAAGTGTGGTAAAAGGATAATAACATTGCCCCTTTTTTTTGCGGGCTTATTTGGCCCCTTTTTTTATTTAGGCTTCTTTGGCCTCTCTTTTTTTATGGGGCAATGCTCTATAATGATGATCATCACACTTTTAATTACTTACAACTCGATATTACAACTCGATACTAGAACAAACATATGATTCTATATGAATGCCTCCGATGGTGTACCGGGATGTGCAATGATCTAGCATAGGAAAGATATCAAAAAATAGACAAGCCATGAAAACATCATGCTAGCTATCTTACGATCATGCAAGGCAATATGACAATGAATGCTCAAGTCATGTATATGATGATGGTGGTTGCATGGCAATATATGTCGGAATGGCTATGGAAATGCCATGATAGGTAGGTATGGTGGCTGTTTTGAGGAAGATATAAGGAGGCTTATGTGTGATAGAGCGTATCGTATCACGGGGTTTGGATGCACCGGCGAAGCTTGCACCAACTCTCGAGGTGAGAAAGGGCAATGCACGGTACCGAAGAGGCTAGCAATGATGGAAGGGTGAGAGTGTGTATAATCCATGGACTCAACATTAGTCATAAAGAACTCACATACTTATTGCAAAAATCTATTAGTCATAGAAACAAAGTACTATGTGCATGCTCCTAGGGGGATAGATTGGTAGGAAAATACCATCGCTCGTCCCCGACCGCCACTCATAAGGAAGACAATCAATAAATACCTCATGCTCCAACTTCGTTACAAAATGGTTCACCATACGTGCATGCTACGGGAATCACAAACTTCAACACAAGTATTTCTACAATCCACAACTACCCACTATCATGACTCTAATATCACCACCTTTATATCGCAAAACTATTGCAAGGAATCAAACATATCATATTCAGCGATCTACAAGTTTATGTAGGATTTTATGACTAACCATGTGAATGACCAATTCCTGTCATCTCCCTAAATAGATATAAGTGAAGAAAGAGAGTTTAATTCTTTCTACAAAACATATGCCCACGCTCTAACAAATACAAGTGAAGCAAAAGAGAATTCTACAAATGGCGGTTTTCTATGTGAAGAGAAACAGGTAATCCAAACTTCAAATGATATAAGTGAAGCACATGAAGCATTCTATAAAGCCATACTCAAAAGATATAAGTGAAGTGCAATGAGCATTCTATAAATCAACCAAGGACTATCTCATACCAGCATGGTGCATAAAAGAAAAGTGAAAACTAAATGCAAAAGACGCTCCAAGACTTGCACATATCGCATGAACGAAATGAATCCGAAAACATACCGATACTTGTTGAAGAAAGAGGGGATGCCTTCCTAGGCATCCCCAAGCTTAGACGCTTGAGTCTCCTTGAATATTTACTTGTGGTGTCTCGGGCCTCCCCAAGCTTGAGCTCTTGCCTCTCTTCCTTTTCCTCATATCGAGACCTCCTCGATCAAACACTTCATCCACACAAAACTTCAACAGAAAACTCGATAAGATCCATTAGTATAATAAAGCAAATCACAACTCTAAGTACTATTGCGAACCAATTCATATTTTGTTTTTGCATTGTGTCTAATGTAATATAACTTTTCCATGGCTTAATCCACTGATAGAAATTGATAGTTTCATCACAACAAGTAAACTATGCATCAAAACAGAATCTGTCAAAAACAGAACAGTCTGTAGCAATCTGAACATTCACTATACTTCTGGTACGCCAAAAATTCTACCAAAATTAGGAAAAATAAAAAATTTGTATATCAACACAGTGAAAAAAGATTCAGAACCGTTTTACGTTCCAGTAAAAAACGTAAAATCATGCACTACAACCAAAGTTTCTGTCCTGCACCATACAAACCAACAAGCATTCTAAACATCCTAAAGGCAAACATTGGCACATTATTTTTATAATACAATGGAATTGTACAAGGGGATAATTATTTTTGATGAAAATTTTCTGTAATTAAGATTCACAAAGTTTCTATGAGCATGAACAAAGTTCAAGGAGCTCCCCCACTTCAACAATGCTTGTCTTTCTCACTTTCACTTTCCTTTTTGAAAAGTTTTGGGTTCCCCTCTTTATTTATTTATTTTAAACTATATAAATGCACATAACAGAAATAAATGACTCTCTAAAACTTCTTGGTTGTCTTCCTGGCAGCACTTTCTTTAAAGCCATTAAGCTAGGCATATGGTGCTCAAGTAATGGATCCACCCGGATCCCAAGGTATATCAAAGCCAATTTTAATTAACAATGATTTGTGATTTAGTAGTGAGCACAAATTAACATATATCATACAACAACGAAGTCTAACTCTCTTCCTATGCATCGGCATGTCATAAAAGACCAATTCATGCACACATAGTAGAGGCCAATGCATAGTATAAGCAGTTTCTTGCAATTTTATCATATTGGAAACATCGAGAGGTGGAGATAGAGTTCCTCTCTCATAATAATTGCAAGTAGGAGCAGCAAGCACATGCATATTATATCTATCAAAATTATAATGTGCAATGGTAAAAGGCAACCCATCAATATAATCCTCAGTAAGCACAAACTTCTCCGATATAGTGTAGTTTGGAGAATTCAAAAAGATAATAGGACTATCCTGCGTGGGTGCAATGGCAACAATTTCATGTTTAACATAAGTAACTATAGCAAGTTCATCTCCGTAAGCATAATTCATATTGGCATCTTGGCCACAAGCATATCAAGCATCATCAAAAAGGGGTATTTCAAGAGAATCAACGGGATCATAACAATCATCATAGCAATCACCCTTCGGTAAGCACGAAGGGAAATTAAAGAATGTATGAAATGAAGAGTTACTCTCATTAGAAGGTGGGCATGGGTAGCTAATCCGCTCTTTCTCCTTTTGTTCTTAGCTCTCCTCATCATCTTTTTCATCCAATGAGCTCACAGTTTCATCAATTCCTGAAGGAAATATGCCCTAGAGGCAATAATAAAGTTATTATTTATTTCCTTATTTCATGATAAATGTTTATTATTCATGCTAGAATTGTATTAACCAGAGACATAATACATGTGTGAATACATAGACAAACATAGTGTCACTAGTATGCCTCTACTTGACTAGCTCGTTAATCAAAGATGGTTAAATTTCCTAACCATAGACATGAGTTGTCATTTGATTAACGGGATCACATCATTAGGAGAATGATGTGATTGACTTGACCCATTCCGTTAGCTTAGCACTTGATCGTTTAGTATGTTGCTATTGCTTTCTTCATGACTTATACATGTTCCTATGACTATGATATTATGCAACTCCCTTTTACCGGAGGAACACTTTGTGTGCTACCAAACATCACAACATAACTGGGTGATTATAAAGGTGCTCTACAGGTTTCTCCGAAGGTACTTGTTGAGTTGGCGTATTTCGAGATTAGGATTTGTCACTCCGATTGTCGGAGAGGTATCTCTGGGCCCTCTCGGTAATGCACATCACTATAAGCCTTGCAAGCAATGTGACTAATGAGTTAGTTACGGGATGATGCATTACAAACGAGTAAAGAGACTTGCCAGTAATGAGATTGAACTAGGTATGGAGATACCGACGACCGAATCTCGGGCAAGTAACATACCGATGACAAAGGGAACAACATATGTTGTTATGCGGTTTGACCGATAAAGATCTTCGTAGAATATGTAGGAGCCAATATGAGCATCTAAGTTCCGCTATTGGTTATTGACCGGAGGCTTGTCTCGGTCATGTCTACATAGTTCTCGAACCCGTAGGGTCCGCACGCTTAAAGTTAGACGATAGTCATATTATGAGTTCATGTGTTTTGATGTACCGAAGATAGTTTGGAGTCCCATATGTGATCACGGACATGACGAGGAGTCTCGAAATGGTCGAGACATGAAGATTGATATATTGGACGACTATATTCGGACACCGGAATACTTCTGGGGGTTATCGGATATATACCAGAGTACAGGGGGGTTACCGGAACCCCCCGGGGGGTTAATAGGCCGCATGGACCCAAAGTGGAGAAGTGGAGGGACGGCCAGGGCAGGCCGCGCGCCCCCTCCCCCTTTAGTCTGAATAGGACAAGGAGGGGGTGGCTGTCGGTGTCAAAACCGGCGGATCTCGGGTAGGGGGTCCCGAACTATGCGTCTAAGGCTAATGGTAACAGGAGGCAGGGGACATGATGTTTCACCCAGGTTCGGGCCCTCTCGATGTAGGTAATACCCTACTTCCTGCTTGATTGATCTTGATGATATGAGTATTACAAGAGTTGATCTACCATGAGATCGTAGAGGCTAAACCCTAGGAGCTAGCCTATGATTCTGATTGTTCTTACCTACGGACTAAACCCTCCGGTTTATATAGGCACCGGAGGGGGCTAGGGTTACTCGAAGTCAATTACAAAGAAGGAGATCTAACATTCGAATCGCCAAGCTTGTCTTCCACGCAAAGGAGAGTCCCATCCGGACACGGGACGAAGTCTTGAGTCTTGTATCTTCGAAGTCCAACAGTCCGGCCAAAGTATATAGTCCGGCTGTCCGGATACCCCCTAATCCAGGACTCCCTCAGTAGCCCCTGAACCAGGCTTCAATGACAATGAGTTCGGCGCGCAGATGTCTTCGGCATTGCAAGGCGAGTTCCATCTCCGAATACTCCAAAGTAAATCTCGAACACTTAAATCGTGTCTGGCTCTGTAAGAGGATTTTCACATACCGCCATAGAGAGAACAATATTCCACAAATATAATCTGCTGACAACTTGAGATAACGTGACATCACACCATGGTCAAGTAATTATTCGAATTGTTTTCCCACAACCATCCACCGCACATATTACAAGGCGGTTTCCTCGGCACGTCTTGTCGAAGCAGAGATCATGTCCCCTTATCACGGGATCCTCATTAATATGGGTACGGGTAAACCAACCGTGCTATTAACGTGGCGCTTGGAAAATAAGCGATTTCATCAGGTGAGCAGGGAGGCGCACCGTTTTCACCACCTCTATAAAGGGACAAGGATCTCCCATTTTTACCCACGCCTTCTTCCTCCTTTGCTCATCCATTCTCACACTCTCGAGCCCCAGCGCCCAAGTTCTCACCTTCTCCGTAGGACCATTCACAGCATGTCCGGAGCGGGAGGCAAGTGGATGGCCTCCTCCGTTACGGAGGAGAACATTACCAAGCTTCAGGCGGCCGGATACCTGGCCGCAAACATCGCGCACAGGCTTCCGGCGGAGGGACAGATCACCCACACTCCAAAGTCTCGGGAAAGAGTAGTGTTCCTCTCTCATTTCGTCCGTGGACTAGGATTTCCACTTCATCCCTTTGTCCGCGGGCTCATGTTTTACTATGGGCTGGACTTCCATGATCTATCCCCAAATTTCGTCCTCAACATCTCGGTGTTTATCGTCGTGTGCGAGGCCTTCCTCCGCATCAAGACCCACTTCGGCCTGTGGCTACGAATCTTCTGCGTGAAGCCAAAGATCGTGAGCGGCCAGCAAGCGGAGTGCGGCGGTGCCATGGTGGGCAGGATGCCCAATGTTACCTAGCTTGACGGATCCTTAGTGGAGACCGTGAAAGGGTGGCAATCGGGGTGGTTCTACATCACCAAGCCGTGCGATGCCAAGTGGGCAGCGGCCCCCGAATTCCGATCCGGAATCCCCTCGCAGCTCACCTCCTGGGAAAAGAAGGGCCTGGCTTGGGGGGAACATGCGGAGCTGACAGGACTTCACAACTGCATTAAAAATATGATGGACAAGAAGATCAAGCTTGTCAACATGGTCCGGGTTATGCTCTCCCACCGAATCCTTCCGTGCCAAAGACAGGCATTCAATCTGTGGGAGTTCGATCCGACTGAACACCAGACACTGCAAGAGCTTTACGGTACAACGCATAAGGACATCTGGAAGGTGTTGTTCAAGGCCACCGAAGTACCTCCTCCCACATCCGAGGACCACGGCCTCTGCGCCACGCGGCTTGCCAATTCGGTAAGTTTTCTGATCATCACTAGATGTACCTTTCCCAGCATATTCGTGGGAGGATTTTAAGTCACCATGTTTATCTCATCAGGATTACGTGGTGACGGCGAAGCGGATCGACTGTCCGGCTCCGCTGCAGGAATATCCAGCAACCGCACTCCTAACGGAGATGCTAGTTCCGGCGCCTTACAAGGCGCCGGAAAATAAGGCCGAAAAGAAGGCCACGGGGACCAGGAAGGGTCTAAGAAGGCGGCCACGGGGACCAGGAAGGGTCTCCGGTGCAAGGCCGTAATAGACTCATCGTCCGAGGATGGCGAGGCAGATTCCTCCCGCGGAGACGGGGGGAAACATGAAGAAATTCTCCCTTCCCGCATTTGGGAGGAGAAGAAAAGAAAAGCCACCCCATAGGGGGAGGCTAAGATGCCAAACAAGGGAAAGGCGTCCCTTCTGGATCACTCCACCACGGTCGCTTACAACGAGAAGGAGTGGCTACCTAGGGGAAGCCCCTGGCGAGATCGTAAGTATCCGCACTCTATAATACTTTTCATGCAACTTAACTTCATAGTTTGTTATAACGCTGAACGCGCATATGCAGTCCGGCCAGGTCCAATCCCAAGGTATCCTCTTCGGATGGGTCTCTAAGTGATTCGGCAATGAATTCGCTCCCGGCGGCCACCTCCCCTCGGCCTGCGGATGACACAGAGGTATTGTCCCGAAGGGTACCGGAGCAGGGGGAGGCGGTTCTAGAGATGCCCCAAGGAAAAGTTCTAGACGCCGGGCACATGGGGGGTAAGATCCCCATAGATTATGCTGACGAGAGCCGCAGAAGGTTCGGCTCCCAGCCGGACACTGCACCAGAACCTCCAAAGGTTCCGGATTAGGGTAGGCAGCCCCTCGCTAGGGAGGGCGAGCCAGCCGTGCCGATGACCTCCGTCGCGCCGGAGGCGTTGGATAGTTTGCTGGAAGTGCTTCGCGGCGCTTCCATTGATGAAGAGCACCGTACTCTTATGAGTACGGTGATTCAAATGGTTCAGTCCGCCAAAAGCGGATTGACCGAAGCCTGCACCAGCCTCCTGACAGGCTTTGAGGTAAGTAATCAAAAGTGTGAGAAATTATCACCCAATAGGCAGTAGCCCCTGATACTCTGTTTGGTGTTCGGAAAGAAAAGCCAAACGGAGGGTCAACTTTAAACCGCATGAATCTAACAATATGTGTCTATGTGAATAAGCAGGCAGTGCTGCTTGTCGCTGCTACCCGTATAGCAGAGGTCACCGGACTCGAACGGGACCTGAAGCAGGCCGAAGAGGAGCTCAGCCTCACGAAGAGGCAGCTCGAAGAGAACAAAGGTGAGTGATGCCCCGTCCATGTGTCATATATAGGAGAAAAAATTGGTGACACTAACAAAAAGCATCATGATTTTTTAATAGGGGCCAGGACCGAAGTGGCGGCCCTGAAGAAAGCGCTATCCGAGGCCGAAGACAAGGCGGCCACGGAGCATATTGAGCGTGAAAAGCAAGATGCTAGGGTGGGCGAGGTACAGCAAGAGCTCTAGGAGCTCGGCAAGAAGTTCGAGTCCTTGGAGCGTGACTTCAAGACGCAAGAGTCTGAGCTTGCAAAGGCCCTTGAGAGCGCGAAATACGCCAAGGCCGAAGCCCAAAAGGTCCAACAGGAAATCCAGGCGGCCAAGAAGATAGTGGCGGGTAAGGCATTCATTATGCAAAGCAAGCATGTGGAGGAGACATTTCTTTTACTTACCCGAATTTGGAGCTCTCCAGAGGCATTTGCAGATCTGCCACGCAGCATATCGGATGCCACGGAGTTCTACCGTGCCGAAGAGGGGAGCTCGATAGAGAAGTTGTTCTAGTCCTAGTATACTGGAGCCGAACACCCAGTGCCTCTGAGTGACCAACTGAAGCAATTGGTTGAACTCCACAGGGCGGCTGAAGTAGCCATGAAGGACTTCATAGTCCGGATGTGGCCTGGTGAACCCCTGCCCAACAGCTACTTTGGCCTTATAAAGCGGATGGTAAATGCCTGTCCACGGCTTGAAGTTATCAAGCAATCCGTTTGTATTGAGGGTGCTCGCCGGGCCTTTGCCCGTGCGAAGATGCATTGGGCCAAGCTGGATGCCGAGAAGCTGGTGAAGGATGGACCACCGGAGGGCAAGGCGCATTGCTACCCCGAGAAATATTATGATGGCGTTATGAAAGGCGCTCGTCTCGTGGCCGATGAATGTACCAAGGACATAATCTTTGAGTGAATGTACTCACGTCGTCTTTGTAATATGAAAACGAATTTGTTTCCGCTATATGGCGCTTTGTTGATTTAAAATATTACCTTCTTGTGCGGCTGTTTATAAAATTCTGAAAGTAGGCCAGTCGTCGGCTTCCGCCCCCACGTAACTAGTACTGGGGTGTTCGTGGAAAACCCAAACACTCTTTATCCAAATTTTTGGTCCTTTAAGGAGGTGTTTGGCATAGCGAACAAGGCAATCGGACTATGCGGCTTTTATAACTCTCACTTAGCCATAGAAGTCTACAATTTTAAATTTTAGCGACGCCCCTAGAATTTGGAAAGCTGAATTGGGGCACTATACACGCCTAAATCGGACAAGGCCAATTCCTCACCTGAAGAGAAAAAATCTTTAAGGATTTAAGACCTCTCGAACAACGACCAGCTCTCGTCGCATCATGACAGTCAGTTTTCGGCTTTCTCTACTGAGGTGCTCGTCCGGAAGAACCGGGACACAATCACAGTAGTTCTCCCTGCGCTACCTTAGCTGATATAACGGAACGTAAGGTACAAAAACAAGGGAGCCGGGAAAACCCAACTATTGACCCAACGCATGATTCGGAGCTGATGCATATAATGCTATAAGTTCGGGGTGCCGCACTGTCGAAAGTGTTCGGACTTATCTTGTCGTATTATGGGGCACCATAAGAAGCCTCTGGCAAACTGAACGTACCAAAGTGTACGGATTCAATATTAAATAAACATTTTTAGGGAAAATGTGAAGATAGGAATAATAAGCTGATGCTATATATTATTTCCCATTGTTAAATAATACGTCCGAGTGTATGTGTACAATTAATGTGTTAAGCAGAAGCAAATAGGACTATTTGACATGTCCTATCCAAGGGCGGGCCGCATGCGGGTATGTAAAACAGGTATAACGATCATTGACAGATACCACCTAGGTGTTCCCTTTGTGTGCAAAGCCTTTTGCCTCCTTGGTTTTCCTCCTGTGATAAGCCCGATGATCCAGTTCTCTGAGGGGGCTGCCTGAAAGTAGGGTCCTGAAAGAGAAATAAGGTTATTAAAGTATGCAGGTCTTGTGGCAGTTGAACCGCAGTGTGGACCGCATCACCGTTGCGCCTCCGCCTATGCCCATGGTATTTTGAGTGCGTAATTGTGTACGCGCGGCACAAATGCTTCCTGAATGGGGCTAGGGTGGAGGCCGGACTGCTAGTCGCGCTCTTGGCGTGCCTGGCCATCCTGTTGCAGAGTACTCTGGACTCGCTTGACAGTGTTCGGGTTGTTGTTGCCGAATTGGCGTTCTGCCGGAGAAGGCTGCTTTGTACTTCTGCCCCAAGGGCCGCAGTGTGCTCTTATGTACGGAGAGAGCAGTCTGTGTTTCCATTGACTGTTATAACCCCGCCAGGTCCTGGCATCTTGAGCTTGAGGTATGCATAGTGTGGTACCGCATTGAATCGGGCGAATGCGGTTCGTCCAAGCAGTGCATGATAGCCACTATGGAAAGGGCCGATATCAAAGATTAACTCCTCGCTTTGGAAGTTATCCGGGGATCCGAAGACCACTTCCAGTGTTATGGAGCCCGTACAACGGGCCTCTACTCCTGGAATTACACCTTCAAAGGTGGTTTTGGTGGGATTGATCCTTGAAGGATCGATGCCCATTTTGCGCACTGTGTCCTGATAAAGCAGGTTCAGGCTACTGCCACCGTCCATAAGGACTCACGTGAGGTGGAATCCGTCGATGATTGGGTCAATGACCAATGCGGCTGAACCGCCATGATGGATGCTGGTAGGGTGGTCCCCACGATCAAAAGTCATCGGGCAGGCTGACCATGGGTTGAACTTTGGGGCGACTGGCTCCATCGCATAGACGTCCCTTAGTGCTCGCTTTCGTTCCCGTTTGGGAATGTGGGTGGCATAGATCATGTTTACCGTTTTCACCTGGGGAGGAAATTTATTCTGTCCCCCAGTGTTCAGGCGCCGGGGCTCATTGTCATCGTCGTTGTGCAGCCCCTTGTCCTTGTTTTCGGCATTTATCTTGCCGGCCTGTTTGAACACCCAGCAATCTCTGTTGGTGTGGTTGGATGGCTTATCAGGGGTGCCATGAATTTGGCACAAGCGATCAAGTATGCGGTCTAGACTGGACGATCCCGGATTGTTTCTTTTGAACGGCTTTTTCCGCTGACCGGATTTTGAGCAACTGAATCCGGCGTTGACTGCCGTGTCTTCGGTGTTGTCGCCATTGTTCCGACGCTTATGTCTGTTGCGCCGTGGCTTGCCGTTACTGTCGTGGACATCTGAAGTGCCAGAGTTTCTTCGTGTGGTGCTACTGTGAGCCAACCAGCTGTCGTCGCCCATGCAAAAGCGGGTCATGAGTGTTGTGAGGGCCTCCATGGACTTCGGTTTTTCTTGGCCGAGGTGCCGGGCGAGCCACTCGTCACGGATATTATGCTTAAAGGCCACCAAGGCTTCAGCATCTGGACAGTCGATAATTTGGTTCTTTTTTATTAGGAACCGAGTCCAGAATTTCCTGGCAGACTCTCCGGGCTGTTGGGTAATGTGACTCAAGTCGTCAGCATCCGGTGGTCGCACGTAAGTGCCTTGGAAGTTGTCGAGGAAAGTGTCCTCCCGGTTTTCCCAACTGCCGATGGAATTTGCCGGCAGGCTATTCAGCAAGTGTCGGGCCGGTCCTTTGAGTTTAAGGGGAAGATACTTGATGGCATGTAGATCGTCACCGCGGGCCATGTGAATGTGGAGAAGGAAATCTTCAATCCATACTGTGGGGTCTTTTGTGCCATTGTATGATTCGATGTTTACGGCTTTAAACCCTTCTAGGAATTCGTGATCCATTACTTCGTCGGTGAAGCAGAGGGGGTGTACGGCGCCTCTATGTCAGGCTATGTTACTACGCAGTTCGAATAAGTCTGGTCGGCTATGTTCGGACCGGCCGGACTTGTTGATAGTGTATCCGGCATGACGATCATTGTCATGTGTTGGGGCGCGCCCTCGCGATCCGTAGATCAATCTTGGCTGTCCTGCTTTGTTTTCCAGTATGTCTCGCAAGTCCTACCTATTGCCCCGGGCTGTAGTTTATTGGCGAGGGGGTGCGAGCTGCTATTCGGGCTGATACGCCGTTTTATCCCAGCCACGAGGTGGCCGGTCAGCCTCGTCCTGTGCTGGTAGTGTGGGCTTTAGGACCTCCTCCTCGAGTTGAGGTAGCAACTTGTGCTTTGGGTAACCTTTGGTGTGGTGCTCAACTCTGTATTCCTCGGCTGCTAGGACCTCAATCCATCAGTCTGTGAGCAGATCTTGATCAGCTTGGAGCTGCTGCTGCTTCTTATTCAGGCTTCTTGCAGTGGCCATAAGCCAGCGCTTGAAGCACTCCTGCTCTACGGGATCCTCAGGTACACCAAATTCATCGTCGCCGAGGCTCACCTCGTCTTCGGAGGGGGCATGTAGTTGTCCTCCTCCAAGTATCCGTCCATCGCCTATTCATCTGGGCTAACCTGCCCGTCTTCCTGTCTGGCCTGCTTGAAGGCAGGCTGATCGGGATTGTATTCGTCTTCGGCACCATCTGGATTCTTTTCGTCTCCTGTGCCGGTATTGTTGTGGCGGGGCTTAGAGCGGCGCCGATGACGCCCATGCTTTGATTTTTTTCCTTGAGGGGATATCCTCTATTGCCTCATCGCCATGGGTTTCTTTGGGAGTGTCCACCATATATATATCATACGAGGAGGTGGTTGTCCAGCGCCCCGTGGGTGGTGGTTCCTGTTCTTCTCCAGCATCATCGTCCAGACCGTCGATGTCTTCGGAGTCGAAGTCAAGCACGTCGGTCAAATCATCGACAGTGGCAATGAAGTGGGTGGTGGGTGGGTAACGAATTTCCTCGTCGCCTGCTTCCCAATCGAGCCGGACATAGTTCGGCCAAGAGTCTCCTGACAAAGAGAGAGACCTTAATGAATTCAGCATGTCGCTGAAGGGAGAGTGCTGAAAGATATCCGCAACGGTGAACTCCATTACCAAAGCCCAATTGGATTTGATGGGCCCAGGTGCGTACGGTCCGGAACCTACAGCCGGACGCAAGTCCGGGGGTCCGGTGACACAGATTTCCTTGGAGGTGGAGTCTGTGTTCGGCTCTACTGCTGATGAGTATGCGGCCTCCGGGGCGGGGTCCATCCACCCATCCTCGGACAATGCAATCTGCCCCGGATTTAGGTCCGGAGCTACTGCAAGTGTGATATCCCGAATATTGTCTGACAACATATCTAAGCCGTGCTCGTCGTGATTGTTCGGTGCTCCTGGCATAGGCCTGAATCCGTCGAAGATCAAGTCTCCGGGATATCGGCCGTGTAGTTCAAGTTACCGAACCTGACCTGATGGCCAGGGGCGTAGCTGTCGATCTGCTCCAGATGGCCTAGCGAATCGGCCCGTAGTGCGAAGCCGCCGAACACAAAGATCTGTCCGGGAGAAAAGTCTCACCCTGGACCGCGTAGTTGTTGATAATTGAAGGAGCCATCGGGCCTTCCCGCGACGACACAGAGGAACTCTCAATGAAAGCACCAATGTCATTGTCAAAACCGGCGGATCTCGGGTAGGGGGTCCCAAACTGTGCATCTAAGGCTAATGTAACAAGAGGCAGGGGACACGATGTTTTACCCAGGTTCGGGCCCTCTTGATGGAGGTAACACCCTACTTCCTGCTTAATTGATCTTGATGATATGAGTATTACAAGAGTTGATCTACCACGAGATTGTAGACGCTAAACCCTAGGAGCTAGCCTATGATTTTTATTGTTCTTCCCTATGGACTAAACCCTCCGGTTTATATAGGCACCGGAGAGGGCTAGGGTTACACGAAGTCGATTACAAAGAAGGAGATCTAACATCCGTATCGCCAAGCTTGTCTTCCACGCAAAGGAGATCCCATCTGGACACGGGACGAAGTCTTGAGTCTTGTATCTTCGTAGTCCAACAGTCCGGCCAAAGTATATAGTCTGGCTATCCGGATACCCGCTAATCCAGGACTCCCTCAGCGGTGCCCCCCTTTCCTTCCTCCCCTCTCTCCCTTCCTTCCGCTTCTCTTACTTGGACAAGGAAAGGAGGGAGTCCTACTCCCGGTGGGAGTAGGACTCCTCCTGGCGCGCCCCCTCCCCCTTGCTCCTTTATATGTGGGGGCAGGGGGGCACCTCTAGACACAACAACAATTGATCCTTGAGATCTATTAGCCGTGTGCGGTGCCCCCCTCCGCCATATTCCACCTCGATAATATCGTAGCGGTGCTTAGGCGAAGCCCTGCATCGGTAGAACATCATCATTGTCACCACGCCGTCGTGCTGATGGAACTCTCCCTCGACACTCGGCTAGATCGGACTTCGAGGAATGTCATCGAGCTGAACGTGTGCAAGAACTCGGAGGTGACGTTCTTTCGGTGCTTGATCGGTTAGGCCGTGAATACGTACGACTACATTAACCACGTTGTGCTAACGCTTCTGGTTTCGGACTACGAGGGTACGTGGACAACACTCTCCCCTCTCGTTGTTGTGCATCACCATGATCTTGCGTGTGCGTAGGAATTTTTTTGAAATTACTATGTTGGCATCCGAGCCAGGTTTTATGCGTAGATGTTATATGCACGAGTAGAACACAAGTGAGTTGTGGGCGATACAAGTCATACTGCTTACCAGCATGTCATACTTTGGTTCGGCAATATTGTTGGATGAAGCGGCCCAGACCGACATTATGCGTACGCTTACGCGAGACTGGTTCTACCGACGTGCTTTGCACATAGGTGGCTGGCGGGTGTCAGTTTCTCCAACTTTAGTTGAACCGAGTGTGGCTACGCCCGGTCCTTGAGAAGGTTAAAACAGAACTAACTTGACGAAATATCATTGTGGTTTTGATGCATAAGTAAGAACGGTTCTTGCTCAGCCCGTAGCAGCCACGTAAAACTTGCAACAACAAAGTAGAGGACGTCTAAGTTCTTTTTGCAGGGCATATTGTGATGTGATATGGTCAAGACATGATGAGATATAAGTTGTTGTATGAGATGATCATGTTTTTTTGAAGTTATCGGCAAACTGGCAGAAGCCTTATGGTTGTCTCTTTATTGCATAAGATGCAAGCGCAAAATTATTGCTTTAGTTTATCGCTATGCG
Source organism: Triticum timopheevii (assembly GCA_963921465.1). Lineage (NCBI taxonomy): Eukaryota > Viridiplantae > Streptophyta > Magnoliopsida > Poales > Poaceae > Triticum > Triticum timopheevii. The sequence goes on from OY997270.1 coordinate 304,910,690, forward strand.
ATAGCAATAGTTGCAAGAGCAATAGTTGGCGAGACGACCATGTGATGACACATTGATATAGATCAAGATGATGGAGATCATGGTGTCATGCCGGTGATGATGGAGATCATGACGATGCTTTGGAGATGGAGATCAAAGGCACAAGATGATGATGGCCATATCATATCACATATTTTGATTGCATGTGATGTTTATCTTTTATACATCTTATTGTGCTTTGATTGACGGTAGCATTTTAAGGTGATCTCTCACTAAATTTCAAGGTATAAGTGTTCTCCCTGAGTATGCACTGTTGCAAAAGTTCTTCGTGCCGAGACACCACGTGATGATTGGGTGTGATAAGCTCTACGTTCAAATACAACGGGTGTAAGATAGTCTTGCACACACAGAATACTCGGGTTAAACTTGACGAGCCTAGCATATGCAGATATGGCCTTGGAACACTGGAGACCGAAAGGTCGAGCGTGAATCATATAGTAGATATGATCAACATAGTGATGTTCACCATTGAAAACAACTCCATCTCACGTGATGATCGGACATGGTTTAGTTGATATGGATCACGTGATCACTTAGATGATTAGAGGGATGTCTATCTAAGTGGGAGTTCTTAAGTAATATGATTAATTGAACGTTAATTTATCATGAACTTAGTCTTGATAGTATTATGCAAATTATGTTGTAGATCAATAGCTCGCGTTGTTGCTTCCCTATGTTTATTTTGATATGTTCCTAGAGAAAAACTATGTTGAAAGATGTTAGTAGCAATGATGCGGATTGGATCCGTGATCTGAGGATTATCCTCATTGCTGCACAGAAGAATTATGTCCTTGATGCACCGCTAGGTGACGGACCTATTGCAGGAGCATATACAGACATTATGAATGTTTGGCAAAGCTCGGTATGATGACTACTTGATAGTTTAGTGCACCATGCTTTACGGCTTAGAACCAGGACTTCAAAGACATTTGAACATCATGGACCATATGAGATGTTCCAGGAGTTGAAGTTAATATTTCAAGCAAATACCCTAGTTGAGAGATATGAAGTCTCCAACAAGTTCTATAGCTAAAAGATGGAGGAGAATTGCTCAACTAGTGAGCATGTGCTCAGATTGTCTGGGTACTACAGTCGCTTGAATCAAGTGGGAGTTAATCTTCCAGATAAGATAGTGATTGACAGAGTTCTCTAGTCACCATCACCAAGTTACTAGAACTTCGTGATGAACTATAGTATGCAAGGGAAATGATTCCCGAGCTCTTCGTGATGTTGAAATCGACGAAGGTAGAAATCAAGAAAAGAGCATCAAGTGTTGATGATTGACAAGACCACTAGTTTCAAAAAAAGGGCAAAGGGAAAGAAAGGGAACTTCAAGTAGAACGACAAGCAAGTTTTCACTCCCGCGAAGAAGCCCAAAGCTGCACAAAAGCCTGAAACTGAGTGCTTACACTACAAAGGAAATGGTCACTGGAAGCGGAAATGCCCTAAATATTTGGTGGATAAGTAGGATGGCAAAGTGAAAAAGGGTATATTTGATATACAGGTTATTGATGTGTACCTTACTAGTATTTATAGTAGCCCCTGGGTATTTGATACTTGTTCGGTTGCTAAAAATTAGTAACTCGAAACAGGAGTTACAGAATAAACAGAGACTAGTTGAGGGTGAAGTGACGATGTGTGTTGGAAGTGGTTCCAAGATTGATATGATCATCATCGCACACTCCCTATACTTTCGGGATTAGTGTTGAACCTAAAATAAATGTTATTTGGTGTTTGCGTTGAGCATAAATATGATTGGATCATGTTTATTGCAATATGGTTATTCAATTAAGTCAAAGAATAATTGTTGTTCTATTTACATGAATAAAACCTTCTATGGTCATACACTCAAAATAAATGGTTTATTGAATCTCGATCGTAGTGATACACATATTAATAATATTGAAGCCAAAAGATGCAAAGTTAATAATGATAGTGCAACTTATTTGTGGCACTGCCGTTTAGGTCATATTGGTGTAAAGCGCATGAAGAAACTCCATGCTGATGGGCTTTTGGAATCACTTGATTATGAATCACTTGATGCTTGCGAACCGTGCCTTTTGGGCAAGATGACTAAAACTCCGTTCTCCGGAAAAATGGAACGAGCTACTGACTTGTTGGAAATAATACATACCGATGTATGCGGTCCAATGAGTGTTGAAGCTCTTGGCGGGTATCGTTATTTTCTGACCTTCACAGATGATTTGAGCAGATATGAGTATATCAACTTAATGAAGCACAAGTCTAACATTTGAAAAGTTCAAATAATTTTAGAGTGAAGTGGAGAATCATCATAACAAGAAAATAAAGTTTCTACAATCTGATCGCAGAGACAAATGTTTGAGTTACGAGTTTGGCCTTCATTTAAAACCAATGTGGAATAGTTTCACAACTCACGCCACCTGGAACACCAAGCTTAATGGTGTGTCCGAACGTCGTAATCGTACTTTACTAGATATGGTGCAATCTACGATGTATCTTACCGATTTACCACTATTGTTTTGGGGTTATGCACTAGCGACAACTGCATTCACTTTAAATAGGGCACCATCAGAATCCATTGAGACGACACCTTATGAACTGTGGTTTGGCAAGAAACCAAAGTTGTCATTTCTTAAAGATTGGGGCCATGATGCTTATGTGAAAAAGTTTCAACCTGATAAGCTCGAACCCAAATCGGAGATGCGTCTTCATAGAATTCCCAAAGGAAACTGTTTGGTACACCTTCTATCACAGATCCGAAGGCAAGATGTTCGTTGCTAAGATGGATCCTTTCTAGAGAAGGAGTTTCTCTCGAAATAAGTGAGTGGGAGGAAAGTAGAACTTGATGAGGTAACTGTACCTACTCCCTTATTGGAAAGTAGTTCATCACAGAAATCAGTTCCTGTGATTCCTACACCAATTAGTGAGGAAGCTAATGATGATGATCATGAAGCTTCAGATCAAGTTGCTACCGAACCTCGCAGGTCTTCCTGAGTAAGATCCGCATCAGAGTGGTATGGTAATCCTGTTCTGGAAGTCATGTTACTAGACCATGGTGAACCTACGAACTATGAGGAAGCGATGATGAGCCTAGATTCCGTAAAATGGCTTAAGGCCATGAAATCTGAGATGGGATCCATGTATAAGAACAAAGTGTGGACTTTGGTGGACTTGCCCAATGATCGACAAGACATTGAGAATAAATGGATCTTCAAGAGTAAGACGGACGCTGATAGTAGTGTTACTATCTACAAAGCTCGAATTGTCGCAAAAAGTTTTCGACAAGTTCAAGGTGTTGAACACGATGAGATTTTCTCACTCGTATCGATGCTTAAGTCTGTCCGAATCATGTTAGCAATTGCCACATTTTATGAAATCCGGAAAATGGATGTCAAAACAGCATTCCTTAATGGAATTATTAAAGAAGAGTTGTATATGATGCAAGCAGAAGGTTTTGTCAATCCTAAAGGTGCTAACAAAGTGTGCAAGCTCCAGTGATCCATCTATGGACCTGTGCAAGCATCTCGGAGTTGGAATAAACACTTTGATGAGTTGATCAAAGCATATGGTTTTAGACAGACTTTTGGAGAAGTCTGTATTTACAAGAAAGTGAGTGGGAGCTCTCTAGCATTTCTAAAACTATATGTAGATGACATATTGTTGATTGGAAATGATATAGAAATTCTGGATAGCATAAAAGGATACTTGAATAAGAGTTTTTCAAAGAAAGATCTCGGTGAAGCTGCTTACACATTGAGCATCAAGATCTATAGAGATAGATCAAGACGCTTGATAAAGATTTTTTCAATGAGTACATACCTTGATAAGATTTTGAAGTAGTTCAAAATGGAACAGTCAAAGAAGGAGTTCTTGCCTGTGTTGCAAGGTGTGAAATTGAGTAAGACTCAAATCCCGACCACGACAGAAAATAGTAAGAGAATGAAAGTCATTCCCTATGCCTCAGTCATAGGTTCTATAAAGTATGCTATGCTGTGTACCAGACTTACTGTATACCTTGCTCTGAGTTTGGCAACGGAGTACAATTTTGATCTAGGAGTATATCACTGGACAGCGGTCAACAATATCCTTAGTGAGGACTAAGGAGATGTTTCTCGATTATGGAGGTGATAAAAGAGTTCGTCGTAAAGAGTTACATCGATGCAAGATTTTACACTAATCCAGATGACTCCAAGTCTCAATCTGGATACATATTAAAAATGGGAGCAATTAGCTAGAGTAGCTCCGTGCAGAGCATTGTAGACATAGAATATTTGCAAAATACATACGGCTCTAAATGTGACAGACCCGTTGACTAAACTTCTCTCACGAGAAAAAACATGATCATACCTTAGTACTCTTTGGGTGTTAATCACATAGCGATGTGAACTATATTATTGACTCTAGTAAACCTTTTGGGTGTTGGTCACATGACGATGTGAACTATGGGTGTTAATCACATACAGATGTGAATATTGGTGTTAAGTCACATGATGATGTGAACTAAATTATTGACTCTAGTGCAAGTGGGAGACTGAAGAAAATATGCCCTAGAGGCAATAATAAAGTTATTATTTATTTCCTTATTTCATGATAAATGTTTATTATTCATGCTAGAATGTATTAACCGGAAACATAATACATGTGTGAATACATAGACAAACATAGTGTCACTAGTATGCCTCTACTTGACTAGCTCGTTAATCAAAGATGGTTAAATTTCCTAACCATAGACATGAGTTGTCATTTGATTAATGGGATCACATCATTAGGAGAATGATGTGATTGACTTGACCCATTCCGTTAGCTTAGCACTTGATCGTTTAGTATGTTGCTATTGCTTTCTTCATGACTTATACATGTTCCTATGACTATGAGATTATGCAACTCCCGTTTACCGGAGGAACACTTTGTGTGCTACCAAACGTCACAACATAACTGGCTGATTATAAAGGTGCTCTACAGGTGTCTCCGAAGGTACTTGTTGAGTTGGCGTATTTCGAGATTAGGATTTGTCACTCCGATTGTCGGAGAGGTATCTCTGGGCCCTCTCGGTAATGCACATCACTATAAGCCTTGAAAGCAATGTAACTAATGAGTTAGTTACGGGATGATGCATTACAAACGAGTAAAGAGACTTGCCAATAACAAGATTGAACTAGGTATCGAGATACTGACGATCGAATCTCGGGCAAGTAACATACCGATGACAAAGGGAACAACGTATGTTGTTATGTGGTTTGACCGATAAAGATCTCCGTAGAATATGTAGGAGCCAATATGAGCATCCAGGTTCCGCTATTGGTTATTGACCGGAGACGTGTCTCGGTCATGTCTACATAATTCTCGAACCCGTAGGGTCCGCACGCTTAAAGTTAGATGACAGTCATATTATGAGTTCATGTATTTTGATGTACCGAAGATAGTTCGGAGTCCTAGATGTTATCACAGACATGATGAGGAGTCTCGAAATGGTCGAGACATGAAGATTGATATATTGGACGACTATATTCGGACACGGGAATAGTTCTGGGGGTTATCGGATATATATACCGGAGTACCGAGGGGTTACCGGAACCCCCCGGGGGCTTAATGGGCCTCATGGGCCCAAAGTGGAGAAGAGGAGGGGCGGCCAGGGCAGGCCGCGTGCCCCCTCCCCCTCTTGTCCGAATACGACAAGGAGGGGGGCGGCGCCCCCCTTTCCTTGCTCCCCTCTCTCCCTTCCTTCCCCCTCTCCTACTTGGACAAGGAAAGGAGGGAGTCCTACACCCGGTGGGAGTAGGACTCCTCCTGGCGTGCCCCCTGTTGGTGTCAAAACCGGCGGATCTTGGGTAGGGGGTCCCGATCTGTGCGTCTAAGGCTCATGGTAACATGAGGCAAGGGACACGATGTTTTACCCAGGTTCAGGCCCTCTTGATGGAGGTAAAACCCTACTTTCTGCTTGATTGATCTTGATGATATGAGTATTACAAGAGTTGATCTACCACGAGATCGTAGAGACTAAACCCTAGAAGCTAGCCTATGATGATTATGATTGTCGCTCTACGGACCAAACCCTCCGGTTTATATAGACACCGGAGGGGGCTAGGGTTTACACAGAGTCGGTTACAAAGAAGGAGATCTAATATCCGGATCGCCAAGCTTGTCTTCCACGCAAAGGAGAGTCCCACCCGGACACGGGACGAAGTCTTGAGTCTTGTATCTTCACGGTCCATCAGTCCGGCCAAAGTATATAGTTCGGCTGTTCGGATACCCCCTAATCCAGGACTACCTCAGTAGCCCCTGAACCAGGCTTCAATGACGATGAGTCCGACGCGTAGATTGTCTTCGGCATTGTAAGGCGGGTTCCATCTCCAAATACTCCAAAGCAGAGTAAGGATTGTGTCCGGCTCTGTGAGATAATTTCCGCACACCACCGTGGAGAACATAACACCTCACAAATCTGATCTGTTGAGAATATATATATTTTTATGGTGTGCCCTTACACCGTGGCCTGGCCCAACATGAACTGGTTTTTTCTTGGCCTGCCTCGATAGGCATTGCGAGGCAGTTTCATTGGCATGCCTTGCCAAAGCTGAGATCGTGTTCCCCTTATCGCGGGATCCTCCATCAATACGGGCGCGTGCAACCCCATGATGCCTGTTGGCATGACTCCGTGTTTTTAGGTATGTCCCAAGCGGTTACATTGAGGATGCTTTATATTCACCCCCTTTATAGAGGGGCCGAGGCCTATCCCTCTTTTCTACCATGCTTGCGCCTTTTCGCATCTCAAGTTCCAACACTCGAAGCCAGTTTAAGAACTTCGGATCTTCAATCATGTCCGGATACAACCTTCAAGGCCGGTGGATGGCCTCTTCTGTCACAGAGGAGGACATTGTGAAGCTTAGGGAGGTCAGATATCTGACCGCCGACATCAAGCACGGGCTTCCTGCTCCAGGGCAGGTCATCCCTAGTCCCGAGCCCAATGAGAGCGTCGTATTTATTTCCCACTTCCTCCGCGGCTTAGGCTTCACCCTTGACCCCTTTGTGAGAGGGCTCATGTTCTATTACGGGCTAGATTTTCATCATCTGGCTCCGGACGCCATCCTTCACATCTCATTGTTCATCGTCGTGTGTGAAGCCTTCCTCCACATCACCCCGCACTTCTGCTTATGGCTCAAAACTTTCAATGCGAAGCCGAAGATGATTGAGGGGCGACATGCGGAGTGTGGAGGTGCTGTAATAAGCAGGAATGCCGATGCCCCATGGCCAGAGGGCTTCTTCCCGGAGGTGTCCGATCTATGGCAGCGGAGGTGGTTTTACATCACGGCTCCCAGAGGCACAAAGTGGGTGGCTGCCCCCGACTTCCGCTCGGGCCCTCCACCTCAAATGGCGTCATGGGCCAATGTGGGACTGGATTGGGGGCCTGCTAATGATGTACCAACATTGCAGAGCAACATTCAGGAGCTTCTTAAGAGGGATATTAGCCTTGTCAGCATAATTCAGGTAATGCTAGTCCGGCGGATCCTGCCGTGCAAACGCCGGCCTCTCCGGATGTGGGAGTTCAATCTGGAAGGTCCACGGACTATTCTGCACTTCTTCGGCATGACGCTCGAAGGGATGTCTAAGTTATTCTTCGGACCACAAGTAAAGTGTCCGGACACCACCGAGGATGCGGGCCTGAGCTGCAACCGCCCAGATACCCGAGTAAGTAACCCAGAAACCGAACACTTCGTTTATATTTATCATAACATTTATCCTGAAAACCGTTTGCGGCCAGGAATGGCTCAGCAAGGCGAAGAGAATCAGGTGTCCGGCGCCACTTCCCGAAGGCTCGCCTAGTCCTGCCATAGCCAAGATGCTTAGTCATGTGCTAAGTCAAGTTCCCTCGGGGAAAGACGAAGGGAAGAACAGAGAAGCAGAACTTCACACATTGCACATCCAAACCAGGGGAATTACTACCTCCATGAAGGAGGATAGTCGGGGAGGGGAATCTAGGGTCTCCTTCCCCCGCGAGAAGAAGAGGGCTGCCTTCGAAGACTTGGAGACGGAGGTGCCCAGACAAGGGAAGAAAACTTCACCAGGGGGCCCTGCCCCGAAGGGTGTCCTCACCGCGCCATGCCCGCAAACGGGCCAGCCCTTAGCCGAGCTGTAAGTTAATCGTAAATACAAAGCTACTGCTCCCTCCTCCGAGAACAATAACCAGGATCCATCCTTTGTAGTCCGGCTGGCAGCTCTTCTCGACAGAGTTCATCCTCGCTGGATCTCCTTCCGGAGATGATGGAGAGTGAAACCCCACCAGCCTCTCCGCCTCATGGGGTGGGCGACCCTGAGGTGTCGTCACGGAGGAGTCCAGATTTGCCGAGGCCAGAAGCTAGTACTTCGGCCGCCCTGAGCCCGGAGCGTTCGGCTCCTACGGGGGGTTATAAGAAGGGTCTGGTACAGTTCGGCGACCGGCCGAACACGCTGACGGGCCTTCTGGAGCAAGCTGCTCTCTCGGTTGAACGAAGCTTTTACGAGCCTACTTAGAGGCTTTGAGGTATGTAATGAAATACATGATTTTTTTAATTGTGGCGCACACGCTAGGTGTGCTCCATATGGATAGTAGCCGCTGAGACTCTGGTTGCCAGCCCTAGGCGGTAAACGGAGGATCACATTGTTGAGTAATGGTCGCACTGTATTCATGCGCAGGTGGCTAAGGGTCCGGCAGTCGACCGGTCCGTTGAAGTCGCCGAACTGAGGCGACAGATTGAAGTTGTGGATGCCGATATCACACTTGTGAACGAGCGGCTTAACGAGTCACAAAGTATGTGCTCTGTTTTCCTTATTTTTTATAGGAAAGATTAAGAGGAGCATAATGTTAACGTGATATGCTTGGACTGCAGGCGGAGCTGCTGCCGTGGAGGCCCTGAGGGTGGAACTTGCCCTAGCCAAGGAACAAGCCCGGGCTAGCAATGCGGCTGCCCTAAAGGCGGCCGAAGAGTTGAGAGCCGAACAGGCTGCTCATCGCTGAAGTGAAGATAAAATAGCCGAGATGGTTGTGGAGCTGAAAAATGCCGCCAACCGGTATGAGCTCCTTGAAAAAGAGAATCAGGCTAATTCGGCTGACCTGAAGAAGGCCCTTGATGCGGCCAAGGAGACGCGTTCCAAGATTTGAAAACTATTGGCCTTAAACATAGCTCTTTCAAACATGTGGTTGAGAATGCTTGGAATATTCCAGTGGGTCATGCAGATTGTGCAAAGAAGATCAATGCTAAATTCAAGAATGTCAGAAGAGCACTTAAGTTGTGGGCTAAAACTCTAGCTTCTCATAAAAAGCTAATTGCTGATCTAAATGACTGTATCTTTCTTTGGGATATGATTGAGGAATACAGGGATCTTTCAGTGTTTGAGAATAATTGCAGGACAATGCTCAAGGACTTTTTATTAACTGTGCTAAATGATCAGAAGATCTACTGGAAATAGAGAGGTAAAATCAAAGGAATTAAATTTGGAGATGAGAATAAAAAATTCTTCCACACTAAAGCCTCTATTAATCACAGGCACAATAAGATTGCTATGCTGTTGAATAAGGATCAACTGGAAGTAACTGATCATGATGGAAAGGCTGCAATACTATGGGAGGCTTTTAAAGAAAGATTGGGACAATCTAATGGTCATTCCATGCACTTTGACCTATATGATCTTTATGAAAACACAGTGGACCCCCAAATCTTTCTTGATTTGGAAAAACCTTTTTCCCTAGAAGAAGTTGAAGAAGTGGTTAAAAATCTGCCTGCAGATAAATCACCAGGGCCAGATGGATTCAATAATGAGTTTATCAAAAGTTGTTGGGATATTATTAAAACTGATGTCTTTGAGCTTATACTGGCATTCCATGCTGGGAATGTAAATCTTGAGAGCATCAACTCCTCTTTCATAACTTTAGTGCCAAAAAAGAGGTGCCTCTTTCCCCAAATGACTTCAGGCCTATTTCCTTGCTGAATGGAGTACTCAAGATAATTACAAAATTGTTGGCTAATAGATTACAAAAGAGTTATTCTGCAAATGGTGCATATTAATCAGTATGGCTTCCTCAAAGATAGAGTGATCCAAGATTGCCTAGGATGGGCATATGAATACATTCATCAGTGTCATAAGTCGAAGGAGGAAACCTTAGTTATTAAATTGGATTTTGAGAAGGCTTTTGATACAATTGAGCATGCTGCTACCATTAATATTTTTAGAGTTAAAGGTTTTGGAGAGAAATGGATTTCCTGGATGTAAGCTCTGTTCACAACTGCATCCTTGTCACGCCCAATATGCGACCATATCCAAAAGGAACTCGAAGGTCCCACCAAGGATAGACCCGCATATTGGAACGCTTTTGCAAGGTGGATATCATTACATCAACATTACATAATAGATGGGGATACATGTAAAAGGCATACAATTCCACACGAATACAACATCATCATACAAGAGACATAAACAGAAACTCAAACAATATCCACCCTACTAGCCCAGGCTGCCGACCTGGAACCTATCCCCTGATCAAAGAAGAAGCAGAAGAAGAACTCCAAAACAAGTAAACATCGCTCTCGCGTCAAGATCATCGCAAAACCTGTACCTGCAACTATTGTTGTATTAATTTGTGAGGCACGAGGACTCAGCAATACCATTACCATGGGTATCAAGACTACCAAAGCTTAATGGGAAAGGAAGGGGTAAAGTGGTGAGGTTGCAGTAGCGACTAAGCATGATATGGTGGCTAACATGCGCAAATAAGAGCGAGAAGAGAGCAAGCGGAACGGTCGTCAACTAGCAATGATCAAGAGGTGATCCTGAACACCTATTTACGCCAAACATAACCCAAAGACCGTGTTCACTTCCCGGACTCCGCCGAGAAGAGACCATCACGGCTACACACTCGGTTGATGCATTTTAATTCGGATCTGGTGTCAAGTTATCTACAACCGGACATTAACAAATTCCCATCTGCCACATAACCGCGGGCACGGCTCTCGAAAGTTTATACCCTGCAGGGGTGTCCCAACTTAGCCCATGACAAGCTCTCGCGATCAACGAAGGAATAGACCTTCTCCCAGGAAGACCCGATCAGTCTCGGAATCCCGGTTTACAAGACATTTCGACAATGGTAAAACAAGACCAGCAAAGCCGCCCGATGCACCGACAATCCCGATAGGAGCTGCACATATCTCGTTCTCAGGGCAACACCGGATAAGTCAAGCTACGAGTAAAACCAAACTTCGAGTTTCCCCGAGGTGGCCCCGCAGGTTGCTCGTTTCGGACCAACACTTAGACAAGCACTGGCCCGGGGGGGCTAAAATAAAGATGACCCTTGGGTTAATTACTCCCAAGGGAAAGGTAGGTGGTGGTGAGGCAAATGGTAAAACCAAGGTTGGGCCTTGCTGGACAAGTTTTATTCAAAGCGAACTGTCAGGGGGGTCCCATAAATCACCCGACCGCGTTAGGAACGCAAAATCCGGGAACATAACACCGGTATGACGGAAACTAGGGCGGCAAGAGTGGAACAAAACACCAGGCATAAGGCCGAGCCTTCCACCCTTTACCAAGTATATAGATGCATTAATAATATAAGAGATATTATGATATCCCAACCAAAATCCTGTCCACCATGGAGAAATCTTCAACTTCACCTACAACTAGCAACGCTATAAGAGGGGCTGAGCAAAGCGGGAACATAGCCAAACAATGGTTTTCTAGGAATGGTGTCAAAGGTTAGAGGTTCATGGCAATTTGGGAGGCTTGAAGAGCAAAAGATAGGTAACGCAGCATAGCGATAGAACGAAGCAACTAGCATAGCAATGATAGTAGTGAGATCCAGGGTAGCGGTCATCTTGCCTGAAATCCCGCAAGGAAGAAGAACGAGTCCGTGAAGAAGATGAAGCCACGAAGACGAACCACACGTAGACGAACGCATCCTCACGATCGCAACGAAACGGGAACTATCGAGAAGAAGCACACAACATGGTAAACACACCACACATGAACAAGGAATGATGCACAACAAGCATGATGCATGAACAAGCTACATGAAGCTACTCATGGCAAGAGATGATGCAAACAAGAACAACACATCAAGGCAAATTTAAATGAGGCCGAAAACAACATATAACAATTCCGGTAAGTCCTCATATGCAAATTTCGAAATTGGTCCAGAACTGAATAAACATTATGTTGAAGTTGTTAAACAGCAAGTTAAGATGCACCAAGATGATCTACACGAAATTCTAGTCAAGTTACATATAAAGTTCATTAGATTCGGAGCTACGGCCTAGAAGATATGAGCAAAACAAGTTAAACATGGCATTGATGCAAAATGCACCCAAACATCAAGAAAACACACCAAAACAAGGATGCAACATGGTAATATGAAGCTACATGCAAAAACAAGCAAGTTTCATATAGAGCACACTCAAAACGGAGCAACGGTGCAACACACACACACTATACAAGGCATAGCAACAATCTGTCCATAACAGCAACTAGGCATCTTGCAAGCATCAAAACAATATGCTACAGCACCCCAACATAATAACAAAAGGCATGGGCATGAAGTACTGGTAAAGCATAACAAAACATGAACACTGAGCTATCTCCAGAAACAACTAGAACATGCTCAAAAAGACATGGAAATATTGCAAATTATAACAGTTTCAGACTTTAGCAGAAATAACATCAGGTTGCAATGTTTAGAGCAAGCAAACAACATGTTACAGGAACATATCATGGCAAACAAAGGCATGGCATGAATCTAATAAATGCATAGATCAAAAGTCCCTTACTGACCATGAGCCAAAAAGGACCAGAAGATATGATGGCACCCATGTAAACATGGCAAGTTATATTACAGATTCATACATGGCAGGAACAACAATAAGTAGGCATGTTGGTGAGCTTGAACCACTCACCACAGAGCAATACATGGCATGGCAAGGCAACCAACAGTAAGAAGACATGTTTATGAAGCTAAGCATGGCAAGATCAAGGTCATAGGGTGCATGGATCACTAGGAAACAATCATGGAAACATTGAACTTAATGTTAACAGGCTGATAGCAACATTTTCAAGCAACTTTGGAGCAAGATAACAACATGTTCCAGCAGGCTATAATTGCAACCAAGGACATGAATGGATATAGCATGACATGTAGATCAAAACATGTTTATAGGACATCTCCAGATTATGCATAGAATGATTAGTAGAAGCATGTTAACATAGCAACAAAATATAACAGAATCTGTCAGGAAAACAGCAACAGCACCTACCCTACTTAGCAAGCTTGATGCACTCAGCACACAACTCACAAAAATACATGGTTGGCACCATCAATCATGGCAAAAATGACAAATGAGCAAGTTATAACAGGTTCAGCAGATTAACATCAACATGCACTCTTCCAACAGCATTTCGGGCATCAAGATGAGCTCAAATGAAAATGATGCAATGGAATGAAATGAAGTTCTCATTGAGACGAACAATTTGACATATTACACGCATGAAACGGAGCTACGGATGCAGAGATACAGCATGATGAACATGGCATGATAATGTGCAAAATTATACGGGGATTTAGTCAAAAACGAGGGCAACCTCCGAAATGGATCTGGATCTGGATCGGGTCCGGCGGGGCCGGGCTCGCCGGAGCTGGACGGCGCGGCGGTCGGAGCTGCGGCGGCCGGCGAGGCGAGGCGACCGGGGCGGGGCCGGCGGCTCCGGTCACCGGCGGGAGGAGCCGGCGGCGCGCGGGCGGAGGGCCGAGGCGGCGGCGGCGAACGGGCCCCGCGGCGCGGTGGCGGGAGCCGGCGAGGCTGAGGCGGGCGGCGAGGTCGGGCGTGGCTCCGGTTGGGGGCGGCCGGGGCACTGGGCGCAGGGCGCGGCGGACGGCGACCGGCGAGGACGGCGGGGTCGACGACCGGCGAGGAGGCGGCGGCCGGCAGGGAGGCCGACGGCGCGGAGGCGGGCGCCTGCGGGCTGCGGCAGCGGCGCGCGGGCCCCGCGGGCCCCGGATGGGCTCGGGCGGGCCGCGGCGCACAGGGACGGCGGCGGGCCACGTGGCACGCACGGGTTGGTCCGGTGGAGCAGGCGGACAGGTCCGGGCGGCGGGTGGACGTGTCCGTCGGCGGGAGGAGGAAGAAGCTAGGGTTTGGACCCGAAAATTCAGAGGGGGAGGTGTTTTTATAGGTAGAGGGAGCTAGGAGAGTCCAAATGAGGTGCGGTTTTCGGCCACGCGATCGTGATCGAACGACCGAGAGCATGGAGGGGAGTTAGGTGGGTTTTGGGCCACTTTGTAAGGGGTGTTGGGCTGCAACTCAAAGAGGGCTTTACGATTACCCGGTTAACTGTTGGAGTATCAAACGACCTCCAAATGGCACGAAACTTGACAGCCGGTCTACCGGTGCTATACCAAGGCCGCTTGGCAAACCTCGGGCCATTCCGAGAAAGTTTAACACCCACACAAGAGAAGAGGCAAAAAGGGAACGCCGGATGACATAGGAGTGCCGGATTGCAAAACGGACAACGGGGAAAATGCTCGGATGCATGAGACGAACACGAATGCAAAATGAAATGCTCATGATGACATGATAAAATGCAAATGATGACATGGCAAAGTGCAACGCGCAAGCAAATGACATGGCAATGACGGCGAATAACTGGCAGACACCTGGCGCAACGAATCCGGGGCGTTACAATCCTCTTCTGTATTATTGAATGGTGTGCCTGGGAAAAGAATTTACATCAAAAGAGGAGTAAGACAAGGGGATCCTTATTCTCCTTTAATTTTTGTGCTGGCTGCTGACCTGTTGCAACCATTCTTAACAAAGCAATGAGATTACACCTGATCACTGCTCCACCCCAAGTCAACTCTTGCCCACACTTCCCAATTGTGCAATATGCAGATGATACACTGGTGATTATGCAATCTGGCTGTAGACAGTTGTTCTGTTTAAAGGCTCTTCTGAATACTTTTGCTATAGCAACAGGGCTCAAAGTGAATTATGGGAAGTCCATCATGGTTCCTCTGAATATTGCTGAAGACAGGGTTGAGATTTTTACAAACACCTTGCAGTGTGCTAGAGGTCAATTCCCCTTTACTTACCTTGGTCTGCCCTTGGGAATATACAAACCAACTGTTGAGCAATGCCTCCCCCTAGTTAACATGATTGCAAAAAGACTGGCAGGTATCTCTATCTTCATGACTCAAGCTGGTAAATTACTTTTGGTCAAGTCAGTGATGACATCATTATCAGTTTTCTTCATGTGCTGTCTGGACATACCAATTACAATAAAAAAACAGATCATCAAATATTTGAGGCACTACCTTTGGAGAGGCCCTGATATGGAGGACAAAAGACCTGCTTTGGTTGCATGGCACACAGTATGTAGACCCAAATATCAGGGGGGGTTAGGAGTTCTGGATATCTTCACACACAACAAAACTTTTCTCATGAAAAACCTTCACAAATTCTTCAACAGGCATGATATACCTTGGGTCAACCTGATTTGGGAGACATACTATAGTGATGGCAAATTACCAGGGGACAACATGATTGGATCATTCTGGTGGAAATCCAACCTAGCTCTCATTGATCGGTACAAAGCTATTGCTAGATGTAATGTGGGAGATGGTGTATCTGCATTTTTTTGGGAAGATCTATGGAACCAAGCAATACTGAAACACCAATTCCCACACATATTCTCTTTTGTCAAAAACCCTCATTTGAATATCCAACAAGTGTTGCAGACTGAGTACCTGCAGGATCTATTCTTTCTCCCCTTAACAACTGAGGCATATGAGGAATTCTTACAAATGGAGGATATTTGTATTTCCATGAGACAATCAGATTATTTGGACACACTGGACACATGGAGTTACATTTGGGGGACTGAACACTATTCATCTATCAAAGCTTATAAAGTCTTGATTTGACATAAGCAAACTCCTCCACATTTCAATTGGATCTGGCAGAGTTGCTGTCAGCCTAAGCATAAAGTTTTCTTTTGGCAACTTCTACATGATCGAGTGAACACAAGGAATTTGCTTAGAAGGAAAATTTTTGTGTTGGAAGCTTATAACTGTGCTGTTGGAGGTTGTCAGCAAGAAGAAACACTGCATCACCTATTCTGGGGTTGTCCATTTTCTCAACAATGCTGGGATTACATATGTCCAACAAGAACCCCAAACTTGTCTGTACTGGAAGCATTCCAATATCTTAAAGACAAGCTAAGATTTCTATTTTACAGGGAGATCATCATACTTGGAGCATGGGCCATTTGGATAACTAGAAATAATAAGATTTTTGAAAACATTGCTCCTTCGTTTCAAGGCTGGAAGTTCATTTATCTGGAGGAACTAAAACTTCTAAAGTTTAGAATGAGGAAAAAGCATGAGAGGAAATTTTTTGTTTGGCTTGAAGGCATTCTGTAATCTTCTTTGTTTTTAGGCTAGTAGGTTTTTTCTTTTCTGTTCTTCTTTTAGTAGGTGTAGTTCTTTTTCTGTCTTAGGGCTTATCTCAAGCCCCTCAAGACTACTTGCTACTTTGTTCTTTAATTTATAAAAGTTGCAGTGGGGTCTTACCCTACTGTTTATAGTCAAAAAGATTAGGGATGCGCGGGAGGAGCTTCGACAGGCCGAAGAAATCATGGCTAGAAACCCCTATTTGTTGCGGATGAAGTTCTTAGATCCAAAGTATGCTCCTCTGGATCGACGCTGGAGCCCTACAGACGCGTATGCGGTTCTGGCGAAGAGTACGACTGATGCGGCCAAGTTTTTCGAGGATCAAAAAGATAATGAAGTGGAAAAGCTGTTCTGGTCACAATTCAATGCTCCAACGTGCCCGTTGCCATTGAGTGAGAGGATGGCTACTGTGGTCGAGCTCCATAGGTTGTCCGGTCTTGCAATGAGGTCTGTAATACACCATCTATGGCTGAAGGGGCCGAAGCCGGATAGTTATTTTGGTTTAGTGCAACAATTCCTTGGTGCCGTATCATGAATCGATGCCATGAAAAGGTCGGCGTGCATAGAGGGTGCACGGATGGCTCTTGCCCGTGTTAAAGCATATTGGACAGATATGGAGGCCACCATCATTGCGACCCAGAATCCGGCGGGAAGCCAGGATCCAGCCGAGCACTACTTGGAGCAGGTAACAGAAGGTGCTCGTTTAATAGAGGCTCAGTGCTCGAAGAATGTCATGTTCGAGTGACAAATTGTTTCATTGTAAAAACAATTTTATTTTAATTATGGAGGCTATGTTTATACTTTTCACCTGAAAGTGTTATTGTGCCTCCTGTGTGGCCGTTTGATGTATGTATGTAATCTGAAAGTTAGCAGTCGTTGGCTTCAGCCCCCACGCATACAATGCGGGGGTGTTCGCAAGAATATGTGTAATCACACTTGATCCAACGTCTTGGTCCATGAAGAAGGTGATCGCACGACGAACTAGGCAACCGGACTATATAGCTTTAACACTTTCACTTAGCCATAGGAGTTTGACGGTGGGGCTGCTATGTAGCCCCTGGTACCTTTGCGTGCGCGTGTGTACATGACCGGGAAACGGTCCTTCATTAATGCGGAGGAATCCTAAAGATTCCGATGAGTCCTCGAGTGGTTGACCAGTCTCTCGCTATATCATGACAGTCAGTTTTTGGCTTTCTCTACTAAGGTGCTCATCCGGAATAACCAGGGCACAATCGCAATAGTTCTCGTTTGGCCGCCTTAGCCGATAAGAACGGAACGTAAGACGGCAAACCCAGGAGCCGAGCAAAGCCAACATTTGACCAAAGACATGATTCAGAGCTGATGCATAGAAGGCCAAACTCGCGATGTCGAACACTCCCGAAGGTATTCGGACTATTAGAACATATACTAGGCTGAATAACGCCCTTTATTATGAACCCTGTATTTCCCGTTGCGTGCATTAGTCTGTTGTGGCGAAATGCCAATAACGGCAGTATCCCATGTGGGTGTAGTACCCATGGGGTGTGTAAGCAACAAGAGACAATAAAGAAGGTTTACACAGGGGCTTAATCTAAAGAGAAACCTTTGAGCGGGGCCCTGCTACACGTCTGCGCCTTTGTCTCCGTTGTTCTGTGTCCTGGGAGGGTATCACACGAATGGTGTCTGTAAAAAGGAAAACTCATGTAGATGAGTATGACGTAAGCGTGCGAGGAGTTGGCTATTATCAATGGATAGTAGAAGTGTAAGACATTGGCCTGTTAATAAGGTCGAGCCAAAAGTTGGGATTTATTGAATATCTGTAGCCCTTGGCGTCCTCTATGGGATTACATGTATATTGCCCAGCTTAGGTTTATCCGGGCTGCCGGACTCGTCGAACCGTGTCCGTGGTCTTCACGACCGATAATGCGTTCTGATATTAGAGGCCGCTTAGTGTCCGGCTGCTAGAGCCATCGCATACCTTTCCACACGTAAGGAACGCTCTGTATTTCCGTTAACGGTGATGACGCCACATGGACCGGGCATCTTGAGTTTGAGGTAGGCATAGTGCGGTACTGCATTGAAGCGGGCGAGGGCCGTTCTCCCGAGCAATGCATGATAACCACTTTGGAGGGGGCGATGGTGAAGAGTAGTTCTTCGCTTCTGAAGTTGTCTAGGGAACCAAATGTCACCTCTAGTACAAGGGAGCCCCTGCAGCGGGCTTCAACGCCTGGTATGACCCCTTCAAAGGTGGTGTTACTTTGGCTGATTCTTGATGGGTCTACCCCCATCCTGCGGACAGTATCCTGGTATATAAGATTGAGACAGCTGCCGCCGTCCATGAGGACGCGAGTGAGATGGTATCCATCGATTATTGGGTCGAGCACCAAGGCAGCTGATCCTCCATGCCGCATACTAGTCGGGTAGTCCCTGTGATCAAAGGTGATCGGGCAGGCCGACCAGTGGTTAAGTTTGGGGGCGACGGGCTCTACAGCGTATGCGTCTCTGAGCGTGCGTTTGTGCCTTCCCTTGGGTATGTGAGCCGCGTGGATCATGTTTACTATTTTTACCTCTGGTGGGGATTTTTTCTGTCCCCCAGTGTTCGGCTGGCGAGGCTCATCCTCGTCTTCACTTGGTGTTTCCCTTCCCTTGTGTTCGGCATTTAACTTGCCGGCCTGCTTAAAGACCCAGCATTCTCTGTGAGTGTGGTTCGCAGGTTTTTCGGGGGTGCCATGAATTTGGCACAGTCTGTCCAGGACTTTGTTCAGGCCGGATGGTCCCTCTTTGCTGCCTTTAAATGGCTTCTTTGTTGACCGGGTCGAGAGCCCCTGAATCCGGCGTTGACCATTGTGTTGTCCGGACTTTCTTCCTTGTTTCGACGTTTGTTTTTATTGCGCCATGGCTTCCCGTTGCCATCCCTAATTTCGGATGTGCCTGTGTCGCTGGTGCCTCTACGGGCCAACCAGCTATCTTCACCCACGCAAAAGCGGGTCATAAGGCTTGTTAAGGCTGCCATTGTCCTCGGCTTTTCTTGGCCGAGGTGTATGGCGAGCCACTCATCTCGGATACTGTGCTTGAAGGCTGCTAGGGCTTCAGCATCCGGACAATCGACAATTTGATTCTTCTTAGTGACGAATCTATTCCAAAGCTTGCGGGCGGACTCTCTGGGCTGTTGAATTATGTGACGTAAATCGTCAGCGTCTGGAGGTCGGACATAGGTTCCTTGAAAATTAGCCCTGAAAGCATCCTCAAGTTCCTCCCAACTTCCGATTGAGTTTTTGGGGAGACTTTTCAACCAGTGCCGAGCTGGTCCCTTCAACTTGAGGGGAAGGTATTTGATGGCATGGAGGTCGTCCCCACGAGCCATGTGGATGTGAAGGATAAAATCCTCAATCCATACCCCGAGTTCTGTCGTTCCGTCATATGCCTCTATGTTCACGGGTTTGAAACCCTGTGGAAATTCGTGGTCCAGTACCTCTTCGGTGACGCACAGAGGGTGAGCGGCCCCTCTGTATCTGGACATGTTGTGGCGTTCTGTCAACTGTTGTTGTGTCCGGTGCTGATTCCGAACTGGTACTCGATCAGTCTGATCATTTTGGTGACCATAATCCTGCACTGGAGCGTGTCCTCTAGATCCATAGATGGACCTGGTCGCGCCGGCCTTTTATCCAGGAGCTCACGTAAATCATGTGCGGCGTCAGTAGCTGCTCTATTGCGGTCATGAAGTGGTTGGTCCGGTCTACTGGCCATATTGTTCTTCGGTGGAACGGCCTCCTCGTCGAATTCTGGCAGCAGCTTGCGCTTTGGATAGCTCTTTGTGTGGCGATCGTCGCTGTATTTTTCTTCAGTGTCTAGCACTTTATTCCATCTACTATTGAGCGTTTCCTGTGCGGCCTTAAGCCTTTGCTTCTGCTTCTTTAGACTTCTCGCAGTGGCCATAAGCCTTCTGTGGAGGTTATCTCGTTCCAAACGTTTTTCCGTTATGAAGAATGCATCATCGTCCGGACTGTGCTCCTCTCCCGGGGCAGGTTGATGAGTTCGGCCCTCGGGATCACTGTGATCGGGCGTCTGCTCCGGGCTGTGTTCGGCGTGACCTGGCTCATCCTGCTCCATTGCTGGGTCCTTATGGTCATTGTTGCCTTTGGAGTTGACTGGGGTGTCGATCCTTCTAGCGCTATCATCGCTGTTTTTGCTGTGGCTGGACTTAGAGCGGCGTCTGCGCCGTTGTTTTGGCCTTTGTCCGGGGGGTTTATCCTCCGTTTTGTCGCCATCGTCCTCCTTAGGCGTGTCCACCATGTATATATCGAATGATGAGGTGGCAGTCCACCGCCCTATGGGCGGTGGTTCAGAATTGTCCCCTGCGCTGACATTTGTATCGTCGGTGTCATCGGAGTCGAAGTAAAGCATGTCTGTTACGTTGTCGACAGTGGCTATGAAGTGGGTGGTGGGTGGGGAACGAATTTCATTGTTGCCTTCTTCCCTCTCAAGACGGACATAGTTCGGAAAAGCATCTCCTGACAAAGAGAGAGACCTTAATGAATTCAGCATGTCACCGAGGGGCGAGTGCTGGAAGATATCCGCAGCGGTGAATTCCACTACCGGAGCCCAACCAGAATCGGCAGGCTCGGGGGCGCACGGTCCGGAACCTACAGCCGGACACAAGTCCGGGGTTCCGGAAACACAGGCTTCCTTGGGGGTGAAGTCTGTGTTTGGCTCTACCGCCGATGAATGTGCGGCTTCCGGGGCGGGGTCCATCCACCTGTCCTCGGTCGACGCAATCTGCCCCAGATTTAGGTCCGGGGCTCCTGCAGGTGCGATATCCCGAGTATTGTCCGACAACAGGTCTAACCCGTGCTCGTCATGACTGTTCGGCGCTCTTGGCGTAGGCTCAGATCCGTCGAAGATCAAGTCTCCACGGATATCGTCTGTGTAGTTCAGGTTTCCGAACCTGACCTGCTGGCCAGGGGCGTAGCTGTCGATCTGCTCCAGATGGCCAAGCGAATTGGCCCGCAGTGCGAAGCCGCCGAACACGAAGATCTCTCCAGGGAGAAAAGTCTCACCCTAGACCGCGTTATTGTTGATGATTGAAGGAGCCATCTAGCCTTGAAGCGACGTCACAGAGGAACTCTCAATGAAAGCACCAATGTCGGTGTCAAAACAGGCGGATCTCGGGTAGGGGGTCCCGATCTGTGCGTCTAAGGCTAATGGTAATAGGAGGCAAGGGACACGATGTTTTACCCAAGTTCGGGCCCTCTCGATGGAGGTAAAACCCTACTTCCTGCTTGATTGATCTTGATGATATGAGTATTACAAGAGTTGATCTACCACAAGATCGTAGAGGCTAAACCCTAGAAGCTAGCCTATGATGATTATGATTGTCGCTCTACGGACCAAACCCTCCAGTTTATATAGACACCGGAGGGGGCTAGGGTTTACATAGAGTCGGTTACAAAGAAGGAGATCTAATATCCGGATCGCCAAGCTTGTCTTCCACGCAAAGGAGAGTCCCACCCGGACACGGGACGAAGTCTTGAGTCTTGTATCTTCACGGTCCATCAGTCCGGCCAAAGTATATAGTCCGGCTGTCCGGATACCCCCTAATCCAGGACTCCCTCACCCCCTCCTAGCCGGCCACCCCCTCCCCCTTGCTCCTTTATATACGGGGGCGGGGGGGCACCTCTAGACACAACAACAATTGATCCTTGAGATCTATTAGCTGTGTGCGGTGCCCCCTCCACCATATTCCACCTTGATAATATCATAGCGGTGCTTAGGCGAAGCCCTGCGTCGGTACAACATCATCATCGTCACCACGCCGTCGTGCTGACGGAACTCTCCCTCGGCACTCGGCTAGATCGGAGTTCGAGGGACGTCATCGAGCTGAACGTGTGCAAGAACTCAAAGGTGCCATTCTTTCGGTGCTTGATCAGTCGGGCCGTGAAGACGTACGACTACATCAACCGTGTTGTGCTAACGCTTACGCTTTTAGTCTACAAGGGTACATGGACAACACTCTCCCCTCTCGTTGCTATGCATCACCATGATCTTGCGTGTGCGTAGGAAATTTTTTGAAATTACTACGTTCCCCAAGAATTCCTTCTTCCATAGACTCCTGCAAAATATTAGTCTCTTCTTGGACATCAGAGACTTTCTCAATAAATGCATCAGTATCGGCATTGTATTCATAATTCTCATAACAATATTTAAGTATAGCAAAATTTTCAGGTCTGTAAACAGCATCATCAAGATATTCACACTCTTTAAACAAAGATTCAATCTCATAAGCACCCATAAAAGCAACGAATTCTTCTATTTGTTCCACATCATAGTAATCATATATACCATTAGCATAAGAAGCCAAGGTTTTATCATCATTAAATTTGCATGAAAAGGGAAGGTGTGTGATAGCCCACAAGTATAGGGGATCGCAACAGTTTTTGAGGGTAGAGTATTCAACACAAATTTATTGATTTGACACAAGGGGAGCCAAAGAATGTTCTCAAGTATTAGCAGCTGAGTTGTCAATTCAACCACACCTAGAAACTTAGTATCTGTAGCAAAGTGTTTAGTAGCAAAGTAATATGATAGTGGTGGTAATGGTAACAAAAGTAAAGACAGCAAAAGTAATGTTTTTGGTATTTTGTAGTGATTGTAACAGTAGCAACGGAAAAGTAAATAAACGAAAACCAGTATATGGAAAACTCATAGGCACCGGATTAGTGATGGATAATTATGCCGGATGCGGTTCGTCATGTAACAGTCATAACATAGGGTGACACAGAACTAGCTCCAATTCATCAATGTAATGTAGGCATGTATTCTGAATATAGTCATACGTGCTTATGGAAAAGAACATGCATGACATCTTTTGTCCTACCCTCCCGTGGTAGTGGGGTCCTATTGGAAACTAAGGGATATTAAGGCCTCCTTTTAATAGAGAACCGGAACAAAGCATTAGCACATAGCGAATACATGAACTCCTCAAATTATGGTCATCACCGGGAGTGGTCCCGATTATTGTCACTTCAGGGTTGCCGGATCATAACACATAGTAGGTTACTATAGACGTGCAAGATAGGATCAAGAACTCACATATATTCATGAAAACATAATAGGTTCAGATCTGAAATCATGGCATTCGGGACCTAGTGACAAGCATTAAGCATAGCAAAGTCATAGCAACATCAATCTCAGAACATAGTGGATACTAGGGATCAAACCCTAACAAAACTAACTCGATTACATGATAAATCTCATCCAACCCATCACCGTCCAGCAAGCCTACGATGGAATTACTCACGCACGGCGGTGAGCATCATGAAATTGGTGATGGAGGATGGTTGATGATGGCGATGGCGACGAATCCCCCTCTCTGGAGCCCCAAACGGACTCCAGATCAGCCCTCCCGAGAGAGATTAGGGCTTGGCAGCGGCTCCATATCGTAAAACGCGATGATTTCTTCGCTCTGATTTTTTTCTCCCCGAAAGCCAATATATGGAGTTGGCGTCGGAGGGCCACCAGGGGGCCCACGAGGTAGGGGGCGCGCCCAGGGGGGCGCCCCCCACCCTCGTGGACAGGGTGTGGGCCCCCTGGTCTTCATCTTTGGCGAGGATTTTTTATTATTTTTTCTAAGATGTTCCGTGGAGTTTCAGGTCATTCCGAGAACTTTTGTTTCCTGCACATAAAACAACATCATGGCAATTCTGCTGAAAACAGCATCAGTCCGGGTTAGTTCCGTTCAAATCAGACAAGTTAGAGTCCAAAACAAGGGCAAAAGTGTTTGGAAAAGTAGATACGACAGAGACGTATCAACTCCCCCAAGCTTAAACCCTTGCTTGTCCTCAAGCAATTCAGTTGACAAACTGAAAGAGAAAAAGAAAAACTTTTACAAACTCTGTTTGCTCTTGTTGTTGTAGCATGAAAAGCCAGCATTCAAGTTTCAGCAAATATTATGAACTAACCATACTAACAATAACACATAGGTCTCACAATTACTCATATCAATAGCACAATCAGCTAGCGAGCTATAATAGCAAAACTCAGATGACAACACTTTCTCAAAATAATCATAGCATGATATAACAAAATGGTATCTCGCTAGCCCTTTCTGAGACCGCAAAACATAAATGCAGAGCACCTTTAAAGATCAAGGACTGACTAAACATTGTAATTCATGGTAAAAGAGATCCAATCAAGTCATACCCAATATAAACTAATTATAATGAATGCAAACAACAGTGTGCTCTCCAGCGGGTGCTTTTAATAAGAAGGATGATGACTCAACATAAAAATAAATGGATAGGCCCTTCGCAGAGGGAAGCAGGGATTTGTAGAGGTGCTAGAGCTCGGTTTTGAAATAGAGATAAATTATATTTTGAGCGGCATACTTCCATTGTCAACATAACAACTAAGAGATGACGATATCTTCCATGCTAAACAAATTATAGGCGGTTCCCAAACAGAATGGTAAAGTTTATACTCCCCCTCCTCCACAAGCATCAATCCATGGCTTGCTCGAAACAACGAGTGCCTCCAACATTCAACGGGTCCCAGGGGGAGTTTTGTTTGCAATTATTTTGATTTAGTTTGCATAAAGCATGGGACTGGGCATCCCGGTGACCAGCCATTTTCTCGTGAATGAGGAGCGGAGTCCACTCCTCTTGAGAATAACCCGCCTAACACGGAAGATAAGGGCAGCTCTAGTTGACATATGAGCTATTCGAGCATGCAAAACAGAATGTTTATTTGAAGGTTTAGAGTTTGGCACATACAAATTTACTTCGAACGGCAGGTAGATACCGCATATAGGAAGGTATAGTGGACTCATATGGAATAACTTTGGGGTTTAAGGAGTTTGGATGCACAAGCAGTATTCCCGCTTAGTACAGGTGAAGGCTAGCAAAATATTGGGAAGCGACCAACTGAGAGAGCGACAATAGTCATAAACATGCATTAAATTAATTTACACCGAATACAAGCATGAGTAGGATATAATCTACCATGAACATAAATATCATGAAGGCTATGTTGATTTGATTCAACTACATGCGTGAATATGTGCCAAGTCCAGTCACTCAATTCATTTAAAGGAGGATATCATCCCATCATACCACATCATAATCATTCTAATAGCATGTTGGCACGCAAGGTAAACCATTATAACTCATAGCTAATCAAGCATGGCACAAGCAACTATAATCTCTAGATGTCATT
This sequence comes from Triticum timopheevii, assembly GCA_963921465.1. Lineage (NCBI taxonomy): Eukaryota > Viridiplantae > Streptophyta > Magnoliopsida > Poales > Poaceae > Triticum > Triticum timopheevii. Next base: position 304,936,359 of record OY997270.1, read on the forward strand.
GCAAATATGCTTACTTTATAATAGCTGACTCAGGAACGATGAATCATCATATTTACAAAAACAAGAGTGGTCGAGTTCATACCAACTTTTCTCATCCCAATAGGTCCATCATATATCATCATTATTGCCTTTCACTTGTACGACCGAACGATGTGTATAATAATAAGAGTGCACGTGCATTGGACTAAGCTGGAGTCTGCGAGCATTCAATAAACAGGAGAAGACAAGTAATATGGGCTCTAAATTAAATAAACAACGATGCATATAAGAGCCACTTCAACAATTTTATCAAGGTCTTCTCCTACTAACCCCCAAAGAAAAGAAAAGAAATAAAAACTATTTACACGGGAAAGCTCCCAACAAGCAAAAGAAGAATGGGAAATATTTTTGGGTTTTCTTTTCAATTACTATAGCAAAGAAATAAACTATTACTAATTTTTTGATTTTTTCTTAAGGTTTATTAAAGACACAAGAAGAAAGCAGGAAAAAGAAAATAAACTAGCATGGATATTACAGTGAAAGAGTGTGAGCACCGACATCTAGCAATGAGTGTGTGTGAACATGAATGTAATGTCGGTGGGAAATACGTACTCCCCCAAGCTTAGGCTTTTGGCCTAAGTTGGTCTATTGCCAGGGATAGCCTGGCGGATACCAGTAGGTGAAGCTGGGGTCATACTGCGATGCAGCGGCTATCGCCGCCTGAGCTGTAGAGTGGCATCGAGCAGCCTCTCCTCTCCTCTCGTACTCATCTGCCTCCTCTCTGGTAATAATATATCTTCCTTTTGTCTGAGAATCAAAGAAGGCAGGAGCAGGAAGAGCAATATGGACTACATGTCGTTTGTTAAAGATTAGTCTATACTGGAGAGGGGTTCAGTCCTCTCAATAAACTGGTGGGAAACCATCGAATCAAAATCTAAATAAGTAGGGGGTAACTCCATACCACCCTCACGAATGTCTATCTCAAGAAAATTAGCTAAGCGGGTTGCATAAATTCCTCCAAAGAAATCTCCGTTATGTCTATTATGATGCAACCTACGAGCTACAATGGCTCCCATATGATAAGATTGGTCTCCTAACACAACACTTCTGAGAATCCTGAGATCAGGGGCACACATGTGACATGCTTCATCTTGAGCATTTATGCATCTACCTATGAAGAGAGAAAAATAATGTATAGCAGGAAAGTGAACGCTCCCTATAGTGGCTTGTGTTATATCTCTAGATTCCCCCACAGTTATTCTAGCAAGAAAGTCTCTATATTCCGATTTAGGGGGATCCCTGACACTACCCCAAGATGGAAGTTTGCAAGCAGAAGTGAAATACTCTAAGTCCATGGTATAAGATTTGTCATAAAGGTCAAACATGACTGAAGGAGAATTACGCGAAGATGAAAACTCAAACCTCCTCACAAATGAACTTGTGAGATCATGATACTGGGGGCATTTGTCAGCTTCAAAGTCCTCAAGACCGGTGTTACACAAATATGTGCTAAATTCTTCTTTGATTCCGACTTGATTCATAAAATTTTCCGAAGGCCATTCATAGGGCCTCACAGGAGCGTCTCTTGGTGGTTCCTCGTCAGCATCACGCATTGCAAGCCTGGGACCTTGCTTCCTTGAAGGACCACCTTGGAACATTTTCCTAAACATATTGTTTCCTCTGAAAAATTTCTGAAATTTTTAGTAACTTCAAATAAAAGTGAACCAACTTCAGTAAATTGATAGCAACAACTCCCACAAGTGCCTAGAGCCTATATAAAGCATTAGAACTACTTGGAACCATATAAATTTGACATAAAAGCTCAAGAACATGGTCACCTATGCAGCACAAATTTGCAACGAATAAAACACTAGAGAAAAAACTAATTGGACCAATGGAGGAGTTACATACCAAGGAACAATCTCCCCAAGCAGTTTTGCGAGAGGTGCTTTGAGCAAGGAGATCGAAAATCACAGCAACGGGGGCTGGAACTCGTGCTTGAGTTGGTTTTTCGTGTTTGCGTGAGGCAGAGGAAGAAGATGGGTGTAGGAATAAGTGGAGGAGGGCCACCGTGGTCCCATGAGGCAGGGGCGCACCCAGGGGGTAGGGCGCGCCCACCACCCTCGTGGCCAGGTGGCAGCTCCCCCCGCGGTAATTTTTGCATAGTAAATCCTCAAATATTCCCGAAAAAATCATATTAAATTGGCATGGCGTTCTGAGGAATTTTTTTGGGATATTTTTATATTGCACGAATAAGTCAGGAAACAGACAGAAAAATACTATTTTCCTTTATTTCTACTAAATAACAAAAAATATAAGAAGGGTACAAAAGGTTGTGCTTCTAGTTTCATCCATCTCGTGATCATCAAATGAACCCACTAACAAGGTTGATCAAGTCTTGTTAACAAATTCATTCCGAATAATACGGAACCGGAGAAATTTCGAATAACACTAAGTTACCTCAATGGGGATATGGAAATCCCCGACAATAAGAATATCATACTTTTTCTTAACAGTAGGGAGAGGAAATTCAAAACCTCCAAATATAATCGATGGAATTTTTCTAATAGAGTTGATACTATAAACTTGACGTTGTTTCCTCGGAAAGTGTACCGTGTGCTCATTACCATTAACATGAAAAGTGACATTGCCTTTGTTGCAATCAATAACAGCCCCTGCAGTATTAAGAAAAGGTCTTCCAAGAATAATAGACATACTATCATCCTCAGGAATATCAAGAATAACAAAGTTCGTTAAAATAGTAACGTTTGCAACTACAACAGGCACATCCTCACAAATACCGACAGGTATAGCAGTTGAATTATCAGCCATTTGCAAAGATATTTCAGTAGGTGTCAACTTATTCAAGTCAAGTCTACGATATAAAGAGAGAGGGATAACACTAACACCGGCTCCAAGATCACATAAAGCAGTTTTAACATAATTTCTCGTAATGGAGCATGGTATAGTAGGTACTCCTGGATCTCCAAGTTTCTTTGGTATTTCACCCTTAAAAGTATAATTAGCAAGCATGGTGGAAATTTTAGCTTCCGGTATCTGTCTTTTATTAGTAATGACATCCTCCATATACTTAGCATAAGGATTTGTTTTGAGCACATCAGCCAATCGCATACGCAAAAAGATGGGTCTAATCATTTCAGCAAAGTGCTCAAAATCCTCGTCATCCTTTTTCTTGGATGGTTTCGGAGGAAAAGGCATGGGTTTCTAAACCCATGGTTCCCTTTGTTTACCATGTTTGCTAGCAACGAAGTCTCTTTTATCATAACGTTGATTCTTTGATTGTGGGTTATCAAGATCAACAGCAGGTTCAATCTCTACATCATTGTCTTTGCTAGGTTGAGCATCATGATGAACATTTTCATTAACATTATCACTAGGTTCATGTTCATCACCTCATTGTGTTTCAGCATCAGAAATAGAGATATCATTTGGATTCTCAGGTGGTTCAGCAATAGGTTCACTAGAAGTTTGCAAAGTCCTATCATTTTTCTTTTTCTTCCTTTTAGAAGAACTAGGTACATCAATATTATTTCTCTAAGAATCTTGCTCGATTCTCTTAGGGTGGCCTTCAGGATACAAAGGTTCCTGAGTCATTCTACCAGTTCTAGTAGCCACTCTAACAGCATAATCATTTTTCTTACTATTCATGTCATCAAGCACTTCTTTCTGAGCTTTAAGTACTTGTTCTACTTGAGTGGTAACCATAGAATCATGTTTGCTAACAAGTTTAAGTTCACCTCTAATATCATCCATATAATCACCCAAGCGTTTAATCATAAAGGTATTCTGTTTTAATTGTCTACCAAATAAGCATTAAAGTCATCTTGCTTAAACATAAAGTCATCAAACTCATCCAAGCACTGACTAGCAATTTTAGTAGGAGGAACTTCACCTTTATCATATCTATAGAGAGAATTTACCTTTACTACCTGTGTCGGGATATCGAGATCAGGAGGTTCTTCAGTGAATAAGTAATTGAGATCATATACTTCTTCAACAGGCGGTAAATTAAGACCATGTATTTCTTCAATAGGAGGTAAATTCTTAACATCTTCAACTTTCATACCTTTTTCTTTCATAGATTCTTTGCCTCTTGCATATCTTCGGGACTGAGAAATAGAACACCTCTCTTCTTCGGAGTTGGTTTAGGAATAGGCTCAGTAATTGGCTCGGGAGTTGGCTCAGGTGGTGCCCAATTATTTTCATTTGTCGACATATTATTCAATAGAATTTCAGCTTCATCCGGTGTTCTTTCCCTGAAAAGAGAACCAGCACAACTATCCAGGTAATCTCTGGAAGCATCAGTTAGTCCATTATAAAATATATCAAGTATTTCAGGATTCTTAAGAGGATGATCAGGCAAAGCATTATGTAACTTGAGAAGCCTCCCCAATCTTGTGGGAGACTCTCTTCTTCAATTTGCACGAAGTTGTATATTTCCCTCAAAGCAGCTTGTTTCTTATGAGCATGGAAATATTTAGCAGAGAAGTAATAAATCATATCCTGGGGACTATGCACACAAGCAGGATCAAGAGAATTAAACCATATCTTAGCATCACCCTTTAATGAGAACGGAAATATTTTGAGTAAATAAAGTAGCGCGATCTCTCATCATTAGTAAACAGGGCAGCTATATCATTTAACTTAGTAAATGTGCCACAACAGTTTCAGATTCATAGCCATAGAAAGGATCAGATTCAACCAAAAACTATATCTGGATCAACAGAAAATTCATAATAATCCTTATCGGGAACACAGATAGGTAAAGTAGCAAAAGAAGGGTCGGGTCTCATTCTATCTCTAAGAGATTCTTTACTCCATTTAACTAGCAACCTCTTAAGTTCATATCTATCCTGGCAAGCAAAAATAGTTGCAGAAGATTCCGCATCAAAAAGATAACCCTCAGGAATAGCAGGCATATTCTCATCATCACTCTCATCGGCATATTCAGATTCAATAATTTCTCTTTCTCTAGACCTAGCAATTTGTTCATCAAGAAATTCACCAAGGGGCACAGTAGTATAAAGCATAGAAGTGGTTTCATCATAAGTATCATGCATAGAAGAAGTGGCATCATCAATAACATTCGACATATCAGAATTCATAGCAGTAGCAGGTTTAGGTGCCACAAGCTTACTTATAACGGAGGGAGAATCTAGTGCAGAGCTAGATGGCAGTTCCTTACCTCCCCTCGTAGTTGAGGGCAAAATAGTAGTTCGATCATCTTTCAAGTTCTTCATACTGTCCAGCAGATATAAATCCCAAGTGATTCAAAGAATAGAGCTATGCTCCACGGCAACGGCGCCAGAAAAAGGTCTTGATAACCCACAAGTATAGGGGATCGCAACAGTTTTCGAGGGTAGAGTATTCAACCTAAATTTATTGATTCGACACAAGGGGAGCCAAAAAATATTCTCAAGTATTAGCAGCTGAGTTGTCAATTCAACCACACCTGGAAACTTAGTATCTACAGCAAAGTGTTTAGTAGAAAAGTAATACGATAGTGGTGGTAACGGTAACAAAAGTAAAGACAACAAAAGTAATGTTTTTGGTATTTTGTAGTGATTGTAACAGTAGCAACGGAAAAGTAAATAAGCGAAAACCAGTATATGGAAAACTCATAGGCACCGGATTAGTGATGGATAATTATGCCGGATGCGGTTCGTCATGTAACAGTCATAACATAGGGTGACACAGAACTAGCTCCAATTCATCAATGTAATGTAGGCATGTATTCTGAATATAGTCATACGTGCTTATGGAAAAGAACTTGCATGACATCTTTTGTCCTACCCTCCCGTGGCAGCGGGGTCCTATTGGAAACTAAGGGATTTTAAGGCCTCCTTTTAATAGAGAACCAGAAGAAAGCATTAGCACATAGTGAATACATGAACTCCTCAAACTATGGTCATCACCGGGAGTGGTCCCGATTATTGTCACTTCGGGGTTGCCGGATCATAACACATAGTAGGTGACTATAGACTTGCAAGATAGGATCAAGGACTCACATATATTCATGAAAACATAATAGGTTCAGATCTGAAATCATGGCACTCGGGCCCTAGTGACAAGCATTAAGCATAGCAAACTCATAGCAAAATCAATCTCAGAACATAGTGGATACTAGGGATCAAACCCTAACAAAACTAACTCGGTTACATGATAAATCTCATCCAACCCATCACCATCCAGCAAGCCTACGATGGAATTACTCACGCACGGCGGTGAGCATCATGAAATTGGTGATGGAGGATGGTTGATGATGACGATGGCGACGAATCCCCCTCTCCGGAGCCCCGAACGGACTCCAGATCAGCCCTCCCGAGAGATATTAGGGCTTGGCGGCGGCTCCATATCGTAAAACGCGATGATTTCTTCTCTCTGATTTTTTTCTCCCCGAAAGCCAATATATGGAGTTGGAGTTGGCATCGGAGGGCCACCAGGGGGCCCACGAGGTAGGGGCGCGCCCAGGAGGGGGGGGGGCGCCCCCCACCCTCGTGGACAGGGTGTGGGCTCCCTGGTCTTCATCTTTGGCGAGGATTTTTTATTATTTTTTCTAAGATGTTCCGTGGAGTTTCAGGTCATTCCGAGAACTTTTGTTTTCTGCACATAAAACAACATCATGGCAATTCTGCTCAAAACAGCATCAGTCCGGTTTAGTTCCATTCAAATCATACAAGTTAGAGTCCAAAACAATGGCAAAAGTGTTTGGAAAAGTAGATACGATGGAGACGTATCAGTGTGGAGCCTTCATCCTAGAGCAACAAGTATAATCATATCTCAAGCATAGTTCCCGAGCATCCCAATGCAACATATGAATTTGAGCCCATAATAATTTCCCCTTTTGTGTAAAGCGATAATCCCTAAAGTATTCACGTTGATCCAACGTGTCTCCAATAACATAATTGAATGGGGTTTTCTTAGGATTATCAAAGTAGTACATATTATTTTTCACATAACCAGCATCGAGGGTTTTAGGAGGTTCCCCATCTCCATGCGTAGCAAGTACACCTAATTTTTTTGGTATTTCGTGTTCCATATCCATAACTAAAGATAAAGAACAACTTAGAACAGCAAATAAAAATTGCTTAGTGATAAAGCAAACAAGCTCACACGAGAATATTCACCCCACGCTATGACTCCCCGGCAATGGCGCCAGAAAAATTTCTTGATAACCCTCAAGTATAGGGGATCAATTGTAGCCTCTTTCGATAAGTAAGAGTGTCGAACCCAACGAGGAGCTAAAGGTAGAACAAATATTCCCTCAAGTTCTATCGACCACCGATACAACTCTACGCACGCTTGACGTACCTAGAACAAGTATGAAACTAGAAGTGCTTTGTAGGTGTTGTTGGATAGGTTTGCAAGATAATAAAGATCACGTAAATATAAATTAGGGGCTGTTTAGATAAAGAAGCAATAAAGTAAATATAGCGAGTGTGGAAAAGTGGTGGTAGGAGTTGTGAAATTGTCCCTAAGCAATTGACTACTTTACTAGACCGATAGCAAGTTTTATGTGGGAGAGGCATAAGCTAACATACTTTCTCTTCTTGGATCATATGCACTTATGATTGGAACTCTAGCAAGCATCCGCAACTACTAAAGATCATTAAGGTAAAACCCAACCATAGCATTAAAGCATAAATTCCCTTTATCCCATACGCCACAACCCCCTTACTCGGGTTTATGCTTCTGTCACTCAAGCAACCCACTATAAGCGAATCATGAACATATAGCAACACCCTACAGCGGGAATCCCTCATGCTTGCACGACACGGAGAGAACCATAGTACAGCAACATAACCACAAGCAAGTTAAATCAATCATAGCAATTCACCTATCACTGATAGGACAACGAAAATCTACTCAGACATCATAGGATGGCAACGCATAAAGCACCATGTCCAAGTAGAGGGTACAGCGGGTTGCGGGAGAGTGGACCGCTCAATATAGATGGGAGGAAGGTGATGGAGATGTTGATGAAGATGACAGCGGTGTTGGTGAACATCGCGGTGATGATGATGGGCCCCGGCGGCGTTCTGGCGCCACCGGAAGCAAGGGGGAGAGAGCCCCCCTTCTTCTTCTTCTTCCTTGACCTTCTCCCTAGATGGGACAAGGGTTTCCCCTCTGGTCCTTGGCTCCCATGGCTTGGGAAGGGCAAGAGCCCCTCCGAGATTGTATGTGTCTCTCTGTCTCTCTGTTTCTGCGTTCTGGATTCTGCCCTTTCACTGTTTCTTATATATCCGGAGATCCGTAACTCCGATTGGATTGAAAAATTTGCCAGACTTTTCTCCGAAAATTAGCTTTCTTGTGGCAAAAGAAGAGCGTCAACCGCCTTATGGGGTGCCGACGAGAGTCAGGGGCACACCTACCCCCCTGGGGTGCGCCCCCCTACCTCGTGCCCCCCTAGGGCACCGTCTCGTGTTGGTTTTTCTTCCCAAAAATCATAAATATTCCAAAAATGATCTCCGTCCGTTTTTATCCCGTTTGGACTCCATTTGATATGGGGTTTTTGCAAAACATAAAACATGCAACAAACAGGAACTAGCACTGGGCACTGGATCAATATGTTAGTCCCAAAAATAGTATAAAAAGTTGCCAAAAGTTTATGAAAGTTGAATAATATTGGCATGGAACAATCAAAAATTATAGATACGACGGAGACGTATCACTTCTCTCATCTCAATCATTTCATCATATATCGTCATTATTTCCTTTCACTCACACGACCGAACGGTTTGGATAATAATAATAGTGCACGTGCATTGGACTAAGCTGGAATCTGCAAGCATTTATTACAAGGGAGAAGACAAGGTAATATGGGCTCTTGGTTAAATCAACAATAATGCATATGAGAGCCACTCAATATTTTCATCATGGTCTTCTCCTCTCGACCCCCAAATAAAAGAAAAGAAATAAAACTATTTACACGGGAAAGCTCCCAACAAGCAAAAGAAGAACAAGAAATCTTTTTGGGTTTTCTTTTAATTACTAATACTACAGGCATGGAAAGTAAACTAGGTAAAAGCTACATCTATTTTTTTAGTTTTTCTTAAGGTTTTTCAAACACACAAGAAGAAAGCAAGAAAAAAGATAAACTAGCATGGATAGTACAATGAAAAAGTATGAGCACCGACAACTAGAGTGAGTGTGTGAACATGAATGTAATGTCGGTGATAAATACGTACTCCCCAAGCTTAGGCTTTTGGCCTAAGTTCGTCTATGCCCAGGGATCAAAGTTGTAGCTGGTGTCGTACTAAGATGCAACAGCTATTGCCTCATGAGCTGCAGCTTGGAGGCGAGCTGCCTCCGTCCTCCTCTCGTACTCGTTCGCCTCCTCCTTGTTATAATACATCTCCTTTTTGCCTGAAAGTCAAAGAAATCAGGAGCAGGGAGAGCAACATGGACAGTGCGACGCCTGCCAAAGATTAGTCAGTATTGGAGGAATTGTTCATTCTTCTCAACAAACTGATGACGAACCATAGCATCATAATCTACATAAGTGGGAGGCAACTCCATATCATTTTCATGTATGGGTATCTCAAGAAAATTAGCCACGTGGGTTGCATAAATCCCACCAAACAGGTGTCCACTTAAACTATTATTATGCAACTTGCGTGCAACAATGGCCCCCCAAGTTATATTGTTTATCTCCTAGCACATCACTCTTGAGAATACTAAGATCTAGAACACACATGTGACATGTCTCGTCCTTGCCATTTATGCATCTACCTATAAAGAGAGAAAAATAATGTATAGCAGGAAAATGAATGCTCCCTATGGTAGCTTGTGATATTTCTCTAGATTCTCCCACAGTGATACTAGCAAGAAAATCTTTAAATTCAGATTTGCGAGGTTCACTAGCACTACCCCATTGCGGGAATTTACAAGCAGTATTAAAATCTTCTAAGTCCTTGGTATAAGATTTATTATAAAGATCAAATAGGACAGTGTGAGAATTGCGTGAAGATGTAAATTTAAACCTTCTCACAAAATTAGTTAAATGGTAATATTGAGGGCACTTATCTAGCATGAAGCCCTCGAGTTCAGCATTACGCACATATGCGTCAAATTCCTCCTTAATTCCTGCTTGGACCATGAAACCTTCTGATGGCCATTCACAAGGCCGTGATACGTCCATTTTGCATCATGCTTTTATATCAATATTTATTGCATTATGGGTTGCTATTACACGTTATGTCACAGTACTTATGGTTATTCTCTCTTATTTTACAAGGTTTAACATGAAGAGGGAGAATGCCGGCAGCTGGGATTCTGGGCTGGAAAAGGAACAAATATTGGAAACCTATTCTGCACAGCTCCAAAAGTCCTGAAACTCCATGAAAGTCATTGTCGGTGTCAAACCCGGTGGATCTCCGGTAGGGGGTCCCGAACTGTGCGTCTAGGCGGATGGTAACAGGACACAAGGGACACGATGTTTTTACCCAGGTTCGGGCCCTCTCGATGGAGGTAAAACCCTACTCCTGCTTGATTAATATTGATGATATGGGTAGTACAAGAGTAGATCTACCACGAGATCAGAGAGGCTAAACCCTAGAAACTAGCCTATGGTATGATTGGTGTTCGTCCTACGGACTAAAACCCTCTGGTTTATATAGGCACCGAAGAGGGTTAGGGTTACACAGAGTCGGTTACAACGGTAGGAGATCTACATATCTGTATCGCCAAGCTTGCCTTCCACACCAAGGAAAGTCCCATCCGGACACGGGACGAAATCTTCAATCTTGTATCTTCATAGTCCAGGAGTCCGGCCAAAGGCTATAGTCCGGCCATCCGGACACCCCCTAATCCAGGACTCCCTCAGTAGCCCTGAACCAGGCTTCAATGACGATGAGTCCGGCGCGCATATTGTCTTCGGCATTGCAAGGCGAGTTCCTCCTCCGAATACTTCATAGAAGATTTTGAACACAAGGATAGTGTCCGGCTCTGCAAAATAAGTTCCACATACCACCGTAGAGTTTTACACAAATTCAATCTGCTGACGTATTCCGTGGCGTGAGATCACACCATAGCCAAGCCTTTATTCAAATCGTTTTACTGTCCCACCTCAGCGCGTTTAGCGAAGCGGTTTCCTTGGCACGTCTTGTCAAAGTAGAGATCGTGTCCCCTTATTCCGGGATTCTCATCAATACGAGCGCGGGTAACCCAGTCGTGCCCGTTGGCACGTCTCCTCTATCGAAGGCGAGTCTCGAACGGTCACGGGGAAGGCTCTTGGTATTCAACCTCTTTATAAAGAGACCAAGGCTCCACTCCTTTCTTTCAATCTCAATCGAATCTGCCCCTCGCCTCGAGTTCCAACACCCAAAGCTCCAGATTCAGGCGCTTCGGACCTTCGATGATGTCCGGCTCCGACCTGCAAGGCCGGTGGATGCCTTCCTCCATTACGGAAGAAGACGTGCTAAAGCTAAGAGATGCCAGGTATCTAACCGGCAAAATTTCGCATAGGCTGCCTGCCGAAGGGCAGGTTATTACCACTCCCAAGCCTGGTGAAAGCGTGGTGTTCGCGTCTCACTTCCTTCGAGGGCTAGGCTTCCCGACGGACCCCTTCGTGAGGGGGCTCATGTTTTATAATGGGTTGGAATTTCACGACTTGGATCCGGAGTCCATCCTCCACATCTCATCGTTCATTGTCGTATGCAAAGCCTTCCTCTGCATTACCCCTCACTTCGGATTGTGGCTCAAGACCTTCAAAGTGGAGTCGAAGATGATCAAGGGGCAGCAGGCAGAGTGCAGAGGGGCTGTTATAAGCAAGAATGCTGATGCTCCGTGGCCCGAGGGCTCTTTTCAAGAGGAGCTCAGCCTATGGCAACAAGAGTGGTTTTATATCACAGCTCCCAAGGGCACCAAATGGGTGGCACCACCTGCCTTTCGCTCGGGTCCTCCACCGCGGCTGGTGTCATGGGTCAATAAAGGACTTGACTAGGGGCCGTCCAAGGACGTGCCCTTGTTGCAGGGCCGCATCCAAGACCTCCTAGATAGAGAGATCACTCTGGTTGTAGTAGCGCAGGTCATGCTGATTCGTCGCACCCTGCCCTGCAAACGTCGCCCCCTCCGCCTGTGGGAATTTAGCCCGGAGGGACCACGACCTCTCCAACATTTTATGGGCGCAACGCCCGTGGAGATGTATAAGCTTTTCTTCGGATCACAAGCGATGTGTCCGGACTTGACCAAGGACGCAGGTCTGAGCTGCAATCGCCCGGATACTCAAGTAAGTAGCCCTGACCCGGACATGCTATCACATATTTATCATGAATTTGCCCTCAAAAGAGCTGTCCCTTGAACAGGAGTGGATAGCGAAAGCAAAGTTAATTAGGTGTCCGGCCCCCCTCCCTGAGACCACGCCGGATCCCGTGTTAACCAGGATACTGGAGGTTGCGCCTTCCGAAGAAGGTGAAGGGGGGAACAAGGAAGCTACCGCCTCCGCGAAGGAGGCTGTCAGGAAAGGAGGGATCGAGAATCCCTCCATCCAAGGGAAGAAGAGGACCGCCTCTGAAGACCCGGAGACCATGACCTCAAAGTGGGGGAAGAAATCTTCGTCAGAGGGTCCTGCGCCGAGAGATGCCTCGGCCGCATTGTGCCCCCAAGGGGATCAGCCCTCCACCGAGCCGTGAGTAAAAAGGGGAGGTTTTTTAAAAATAAAGGATATCCCTGCCCTATTTCTAATGAAGATAACCGAAATTTTACCTTGTAGTTCGGATCTCAGCCCTTCTCAGCAGAGCACATCTTCAGGGGATCTTCATCCGGAGATGATGGAGAGCGAAACGCCTCCCCCTGCCGTACCGTCTTGTGAGGCGAGCGACCCTGAGGTGTCGCCGCGGAGGGTTTCTCCGAGTCCGGCGGGGCCGGAAGGCAGTCGTATGTCCCCCCAAATCCCTCCGCGTCCGGCCTTCGAAAAAGGCCATCAGACCAGTCCGGCACCACCTGGTGTACGGTCGGAGGAGCTGAAGGATCTGCTCGGGCGAGCGTCTATCTCAGAAGATCACTGTGCGTTAATGGGTATGGTGATTGAAAGGATTTCATCCGCTGAGAGCGGTTTGCATGAAGCCGTCAGAAGTTTACTGACAGGTTTTGAGGTACGCAAAATGATGTACCTTCTGACAGTTCCGCATATAAAATGCACCCTGTGTAGATAGTAGCCCCTGAGGCTCGGTGTGTTGTCAAAAAATGACAGCGCGCCAAGGATCATAATCCCAGGTATAATATGTCGCCCTTCCTATGTAGGTGGCGAAGGGTCTGGTGGCTAGCCGGACTGTTGAATTTGCCGAACTAAAGTGGCAACTTGACGTGGCAGATGCCGACATCGCGCTTATCAATAAGTGACTTGACGAGTCACAAGGTATGCAATTTCTCCGCGGACACCTGCTAAGGGAGCTTTATGCTCGTGCCTTACAACATGTATGCTTGATGCAGATGGTGCCGCTGCCATGGAGAACCTTCGGGCGGAGCTCGCCCGAGCCAAGGAGCAGGCCAGAAAGAGAGATGCGGCTGCCTTAAAGGCGGCCGAAGAGCTAAAAGCCGAATAGGCTGCTCACTGCCGAAGCAAGAAGGAAATGGCCGAGATGGCCGTGAAATTGAAGAATGCTGTCGACCGCTGCAAGCTTCTTGAAAAAGAAGATCGAGCGGTACAAGAGGACCTGAAGAAGGACACTACCAAGGCCAAGGATGCTCGCTCTGTGATGAGAGCTATGAAGGAGGAGCTGTGTCAGGCCGGAGATATTGCGGCTGGAAAGCCCTTTCTACTGCGGAGGAAATTCGTGGATCCTAAATATGCTCAGTTGGACCGGCTGTGGAGTGCGGAGGATGCTTATCTGGACTTGGCGGCAAGTGCCGCGGACGCGGCCGAACACTTCCGAGGTTAAACGGATCACGAAATGGAAAAGGTTTTTTGGTCGCAGTTCCATAATTCAGAGCGCCCACTTCCATTAACCGATCGCTTGGCCGAATGGGCGGAGCTGAATAGGTTGTCCGGACTTGCCATGAAGGATGTCGTGAGTCTATTGTGGCCAAAAAGGCCCGAGCCGAAGAGTTATTTTGGCTTGGTGCAGCAGTTCCTTGGTGCGGTGCCGGATATCAATGCAATGAGGAGGTCGGCATGCATAGAGGGTGCGCGGATGGCTCTTGCCCATGTCAAGACATATTGGGCGGAGATGAAGGCCACCGATGTTGCATCCCAAGATTCGGACGGAAGCCGAGTACCTATCGAGCACTATTTTCAGGAAGTTCTGCAAGGCGCCCGTTTAATAGAGACGCAGTGCTCGAAGGATATTATGTTCAAATAACATGTATTATTGTGAAACAATGTATCGATGGAATATAAAAGCTTTTTATACTTGTGCTTTTCAAGAATTAAAATACCTCATGTGCGGCTGCTAATGTATATGTATATATAACCTAAAAGATGGCAGTCTTCGGCTTCAGCCCCCACGCATATAATGCGGGGGTGTTTGCAAAAGGCACATTTTCACACTTGATCCAACGTCTTGGTCCTATGAAGGAGGTGGTAGCGCGGCAAACTAGGCAACCGGACTATAATGCTTTATCACCTTCACTTAGCCATAGGAGTTTGACACTGGGGCTACTATATAGCCCCTAGGGGCACCGCGCTCACCCGAATTCAGGGCGCGTATGTGCCTGACCGGGAAACGGCCCTTCATCAAGGCGGAGGAATCCTAAAGATTCCGGCAGGTCATCGAGTGGTTGACCAGTCTCACGCTATATCATGACAGTCAGTTTTCGGCTTTCTCTACTGAGGTGCTCGCCTGGCCGAACCGGGGCACAATCGCAGTAGTTCTCCTGGTGCCGCCTTAGCCAATAGAGCGGAACATAAGGCATCAAAACACAGGAGCCGGGCAAACCCAACATCTGACCAAAGACATGATTTGGAGCTGATGCATATAAGTCCTAACTCGAGACGCCGAACACTCCCTAAGGTATTCGGTCTTTATGAAAACGGGCCGAACAACGCCCTTGGTAATAAGCCCCTGGTGTCTAGGTACGCGCAAAATTCTGACGTGGCCCATGCCAAAACGCCAGCCTCCTCCTTGGTTATAGCAAGAAACCAGGGGATGTGTATCTACAAGATACAGTAAAAAAAGGTTTACCCAGGGTCTTAATCTGAAAAGAATCCTTGTCACGGATCCCTACTGCACGCCTGTGTCTCCATTGTGCCGTATCCTGGACGGGTGTAGCACGGTGTTCATCTGTAAAAGAGAGGAACTTAGTTGAAAAAGATCGTGTGAAAATGTACGTTATATTAAATAAACAAAGTACGATTCAAAAAATGAATAAAATTGAACTTTATTGTCTCTTGTTGTACATGCGCGAAGCCCCTTGTACAGGGGTGTGCGGCTAGTAAGACCTTGTATGTTTACACCGGACTCGTCTAGCCGTGTCCGGGGTCTGAACGACCTGTTTAGGTGCTTTGATTGGTGAAGCCGGTTTAGTGTGTGGTTGTCAAGGCAGTCACACAATCTTCCGCGCTCGAGGAACACTCGGTATTTCCCTTTAAGGAGATGATGCCTCGCGGACCGGGCATTTTAAGTGTAAGGAATGCATAATGCGGTATTGCGTTAAAGCGGGCGAAAGCTTCGCGTTCCAGTAGTGCTTGGTATCTACTTGTGAATGGGGCGAGGTGGAAGGTTAACTTTTCGCGGTGGAAGTTGTCGGGTGAGCCGAACACAACTTCTAGCAGTAGAGAGCCAGTACAATGGGCGTATGGGCCTGGCATTACCGCTTGAAAGGAAGTGTTGCTATGGCGAATTCTGGTTGGGTCTATCCCCATTTTGCGGATTGTGTCCTGATATAGCAGGTTTAGATCACTTCCGCCATCCATTAGGACTTGTGTAAATTGGAGTCCGTCGATTATCGGATCTAATATCAAGGCAGTCCATCCTGCATTTCGGATACTTCTAGAGTAATCTTGATGGTCGAAGGTGATTGGTTTTAACAACCAGTGGTGGGACTCCTCTGGGATAGGCCGTATGGCGTGTATCTCTATGGGCGCCATTCAGTTTTTCCCTTTTGTCACGTAAAGTGAGTTTACTGTTTTGACTTCTTGTGGGAAATTCTTTTGTTTTCCGGTGCTCTGCTTGTGGGGTTCGTCATCGTCCTCGCTTGGTGTGTCAAGCGCCTTGTGTTCGGCGTTGAGTTTGCCGGACTGCTTGAAGACCCAACAATCTCTGTGGGTATGGTTTGCAGGCTTCCCGGGAGTACTGTGGATTTGGCATATCTTGTCCAAGATTTTGTTTAAGTTAGACAGCTCGTCCCTGTTATCCTTAAGGGCAGTTTTTTATGATTCTGCCGTGAGCTTTTCAATCCGGCGTTGACTGCCGTGCTCTTCGGGTTGTTTCCCTTTGTCCGGCGCTGGTCCTTGCTGCGTCGCGGTTTCCCGTTTCCATCCGTGACTTCGAATGTACTTGGGTCGGTGGTACTGCATCTTGCCAGCCAGCTATCCTCTCCCGCGCCAAAGCGGTTCATGAGGCTTGTTAATGCGGCCATTGTTCTTGGCTTTTCTTGGCCGAGGTGTCTGGCAAGCCATTCGTCTCGGACGTTGTGTTTGAAAGCTGCTAAGGCTTCGGCGTCCGGACAGTCGACTATTTGGTTCTTTTTAGTAAGGAATCTGTTCCAGAATTTTCGGGCTGAGTCTCCGGGTTGTTGAGTTATGTGACTTAAATCATCTGCATCCGGAGGTCGGACATAGGTCCCTTGAAAACTTGCCCGAAAAGCATCCTCGAGCTCTTCCCAACTGCCAATGGTGTTTTCGGGGAGGCTTTTGAGAGAATGCCGGGCTGGCCCTTTGAGCTTGAGGGGTAAGTATTTTATGGCGTGGAGGTCATCTCCTCTAGCCATGTGTATGTGGAGGATGTAATCCTCGGTCTAGACTCCAGGGTCTATTGTTCCGTCGTATGCCTCTATGTTTATGGGCTTGAATCCTGCTGGAAATTCATAATCCAGAACCTCATCGGTGAAACATAGGGGGTGTGCGGCACCCCTATATTTAGGTGTACCGTAATATTCGGATACTTGATGTGTTGTATTGCTTACTAGAGCTTGCTTTCTTGGCTCATAGATAGATCTAACTAGGCCATCTTTTTTATGCGGATCCGTGTGCGGATCGCGTGCCGGCATGTGTGCGGCGCCGTTTGCTGCTCTATGTTTGCCATGGGGTCGTCTATCCGACCGGGTGGTCTCCTTGTTCTTTGATTGCGGGGGCTCTACGGCCTCCTCATCAAATTTGGGCAGTAGTTTTCGCTTCGGGTAGCTCTTTGTTCGGCGACTATCGCCGTATTTATCTGCGGTGTTGAGTACTTTGCTCCATCTGATTCTGAGCGCATCTTCTGCTGTTTTGAGCTTCCGCTTCTGCTTTTTCAAGCTACGCGCAGTGCCGATGAGCCTTTTGTGGAGGTTCTTCTGCTCCAGCAACTTGTCCGGCGTGAGATCATCCGGACTGTTATCTTCGCCGGGGACGGATTGTTTATCCAGGTTGTCATGTTCGGACGGTTGCTCGATAGCATGTTCGTCGTCCACCGGTTCGCCCTGCTCTATGGCTGGGTCTGTATGGCTGCTGTCTTTGTCGAGGCGGGATTTTGAGCGGCGCTTACGTCACCGTTTTGACTGCTTTTCGAGGGAATGATCCCTCGTGGCGTCCCGTTGTTCCTCGTCGTCGCTTCCTTTAGGTGTGTCCATCATGTATACGTCGTGAGGTGAGGTGGCTGTCCAGTGCCCTATAGGTGCTGGTTCATGTTTATCTCCTACATCGTCGTCCATACCGTTGATGTCCTCGGAGTTGAAGTCGAGCACGTCGTTTAAACTTTCGACAGTGGCTACGAAGTGGGTGGTGGGTGGGCTTTGAATTTCTTCGTCGTCCACATCCCAACCTTCCTGAACATAATCCGGCCAGGGCTCTCCTGATAAAGAGAGAGACTTTAGTGAATTCAGGATGTCGCCAAAGGGCGAGTGCTGGAAGATGTCCGCGGCGGTGAACTCCATGACCGGCGCCCAATCGGATTCGATTGGCAGGGGCGCGGAAGGTTCGGAATCTGGAGAGGAGTCCGGCACCTTGGAGTCACGTGCCTTGCGAAGGACAGGGATGGTGTTCGGCTCAATCGCCGTAGAGATTGCAGCCCCCGAGGCGGTGTCCAGCCACCCGTCCTCGATCGGCGCAGTCGGCTCTGAGCTAAGGGTCAGAGCGGACACTGGTGCGGCCTCCAGGGCACTGTTCGGCGGCAGAGCTAGATCCTGCCCATCGTGACAGTGCGGCACGCTTGGCTGTGGCTCGAACCCGTCGAAGATCAAGTCTCCGCGGACGTCAGCCGTGTAGTTCAAACTTCCAAATCTGACCTGATGGCCAGGGGCGTAGCTTTCAATTTGCTCCAGATGGCCAAGCGAATTGTCCCGCAGTGCAAAGCCGCCGAATACGAAGATCTGTCCGGGGAGAAAAGTCTCACCCTGGACCGCATTGTTGTTGATGATTGTAGGAGCCATCGGGCCTAAAGATGATGACACAGAGGAACTCTCAATGAAAGCACCAATGTCGGTGTCAAAACCGGCGGATCTCGGGTAGGGGGTCCCGAACTATGGGTCTAGGCGGATGGTAACAGGAGACAAGGGACACGATGTTTTTACCCAGGTTCGGGCCCTCTCGATGGAGGTAAAACCCTACTCCTGCTTGATTAATACTGATGATATGGGTAGTACAAGAGTAGATCTACCACGAGATCAAAGAGGCTAAACCCTGGAAGCTAGCCTATGGTATGATTATTGTTCGTCCTACGGACTAAAACCCTCCGGTTTATATAGGCATCGAAGAGGGTTAGGGTTACACAGAGTTGGTTACAATGGTAGGAGATCTACATATCCGTATCGCCAACCTTGCCTTCCACGCCAAGGAAAGTCCCATCCGGACACGGGACGACGTCTTCAATCTTGTATCTTCATAGTCCAGGAGTCCGGCCAAAGGCTATAGTCCGGCCACCCGGACACCCCCTAATCCAGGACTCCCTCAGTCATTTTTGGGATTAATAAGAATTATTGAGCGAAAGAAGTAGCAGAGGGGGCCCACACCCTGGCCACGAGGGTGGGGGCGCGCCCCGTGCCTCATGGGCCCCCTGGTGGCCCCCCGGTGCCCATCTTCTGCTATATGAAGTCTTTTACCCTGGAAAAAATCATAAGCAAGATTACGGGACGAAACTCCGCTGCCATGAGGTGGAACCTTGGCGGAACCAATCTAGGGCTCCGGCGGAGCTGTTCTACCGGGGAAACTTCCCTCCGGGAGGGGGAAATCATCACCATCATCATCACCAACGATCCTCTCATCGGGAGGGGGTCAATCTCCATCAACATCTTCACCAGCACCATCTCCTCTCAAACCCTAGTTCATCTCTTGTATCCAATCTTTGTACCCAAACCTCAGATTGGTACCTGTGGGTTGCTAGTAGTGTTGATTACTCCTTGTAGTTGATGCTAGTTGGTTTATCCGGTGGAAGATCATTTGTTCGGATCCTTAATGCATATTAATACCCCTCTGATCATGAACATAAATACGCTTTATGAGTAGTTACGTTTGTTCCAGAGGACATGGGTGAAGTCTTGCTATTAGTAGTCATGTGAATTTGGTATTCGTTCGATATTTTGATGAGATGTATGTTGTCTTTCCTCTAGTGGTGTTATGTGACCGTCGAATACATGATACTTGACCATTATTTGGTCCTAGAGGAAGGCATTGGGAAGTAATAAGTAGATGATGGGTTGCTAGAGTGACAGAAGCTTAAACCCTAGTTTATGCGTTGCTTCGTAAGGGGCTGATTTGGATCCATATGTTTCATGCTATGGTTAGGTTTACCTTAATACTTCTTTTGTAGTTGCAGATGCTTGCAATAGTGGTTAATCATAAGTGGGATGCTTGTCCAACAAAGGATAGCACCCAAGCACCGGTCCACCCACATATCAAATTATCAAAGTAACGAACGCGAATCATATGAGCGTGATGAAAACTAGCTTGACGATAATTCCCATGTGTCCTCAGGAGCGCTTTTCTCATTATAAGAATTTGTCCAGGCTTGTCCTTTTCTAAAAAAGGGATTGGGCCACCTTGCTGCACCTTATTTACTTTCATTGCTTGTTACCCGTTACCAATTATCCTATCACAAAACTATCTGTTACCTACAATTTCAGTGCTTGTAGAGAATACCTTACTGAAAACCGCTTGCCATTTCCTTCTGCTCCTCGTTGGGTTGACACTCTTACTTATCGAAAGGACTACGATAGATCCCCTATACTTGTGGGTCATCAAGACTCTTTTTTGGTGCCGTTGCCGGGGAGTGAAGCGCCTTTGGTGAGTGGAACTTGGTAAGAAAACATTTATATAGTGTGCTTAAATTTATTGTCACTTGTTACTATGGAAACTAATCCTTTGAGGGGCTTGTTCGAGGTATCTTCACCCCAACCAGTGGAGCAAAGAGTTGCTCCTCAACCTACTAAACCTACTGAAAATGTTTACTTTGAGATTCCTTCGGGTATGATAGAGAAACTGCTAGCTAATCCCTTTGAAGGAGATGGAACATTGCATCCTGATTTACACCTTATCTATGTGGATGAAGTTTGTGGATTATTTAAGCTTGCAGGTATGCCCGATGATGTTGTTAAGAGGAATGCCTTCCCTTTATCTTTGAAGGGAGACGCATTGACATGGTATAGGCTATGTGATGATCCGGGATCTTGGGACTATAAATGATTGAAATTGGAATTTCACCAGAAGTTCTATCCTATGCATCTTGTTCATCGTGATCGTAATTACATATATAATTTCTGGCCTCGCGAAGGAGAAAGCATCGCTCAAGCTTGGGGGAGGCTTAAGTCAATGTTATATTCATGCCCCAATCATGAGCTCTCAAGGGAAATGATTATTCAAAAATTTTATGCTCGGCTTTCTCTCAGTGATTGCAGCATGCTCGATACTTCTTGTGTTGGTTCTTATATGTTGAAGACTATTGAATTCAAGTGGGACTTATTGGAAAGAATTAAATGCAACTCTGAAGATTGGGGTTCCGACGATGGTAAGGAGTCAGGTATGACACCTAAGTTTGATTGTGTTAAGTATTTTGTGGATACCGATGCTTTTCATGGATTTAGCACTAAATATGGACTTGACTCTGAAATAGTAGCTTCTTTCTGTGAATCTTTTGCTACTCACGTGGATCTCCCTAAAGAGAATTGGTTTAAATATAATCCTCCCACTGAAGTAAAAGTAGTTGCACCTATTACAGTTGAAGAAAAGACTATTATTTATAATGATCCTATTGTTTCTACTACTTATGTTGAGAAACCACCTTTCCCTGTTAGGATAAAGGATCATGCTAAAGCTTCAACTGTGGTTCGTAAGAGTAATACTAGAACATATACACCTCCTGAGCAAATTAAAGTTGAACCTAGTATTGTTATGGTTAAAGATCTCTTGGCTGATAATATAGATGGGCATGTTATTTACTTCTGCAAGGAAGCTGCTAATATTGCTAGACCCGATGCTAAGAAACATAGACCTGTTGTAGGCATGCATGTTATCTCTGTTAAAATAGGAGATCATTGTTATCATGGTTTATGTGATATGGGTGCCAGTGCTAGTGCAATACCTATTTCCCTATATAAAGAAATCATGCATGATATTGCACCCGATGAGTTAGAAGATATTGATGTTACAATTAAGCTTGACAATAGAGATACTATTTCACCAATTGGGATTGTTAGAGATGTCAAAGTCTTGTGTGGGAAGGTTAAATATCCTGCTGATTTTCTTGTTCTTGGTTCCCCACAAGATAGCTTTTGTCCCATTATATTTGGTAGACCCTTCTTGAATACTGTTAATGCTAGGATAGATTGCAAAAAGGATGTTGTTACTATTGGTGTGGGAGATACGACACATGAGTTTAATTTTGCTAAATTCTGTAAACAACCCCATGATAAAGAATAGCCTAGTAAGGATGAAATTATTGGTCTTTCTTCTATTGCCGTTGAGGGAGTCCTGGATTAGGGGGTATCCGGACAGCCGGACTATATACTTTGGCCAGACTGATGGACTGTGAAGATACAAGACTCAAGACTTCATCCCGTGTCTGGATGGGACTCTCCTTTGCGTGGAAGACAAGCTTGGCGATCCAGATATTAGATCTCCTTCTTTGTAACCGACTCTGTGTAAACCCTAGCCCCCTCCGCTGTCTATATAAACCGGAGGGTTTAGTCCGTGGAAGGACAATCATAATCATCATAGGCTAGCTTCTAGGGTTTAGCCTCTACGATCTCGTGGTAGATCAACTCTTGTAATACTCATATCATCAAGATCAATCAAGCAGTAAGTAGGGTTTTACCTCCATCGAGAGGGCCCGAACCTGGGTAAAACATCGTGTCCCTTGCCTCCTCTTACCATTAGCCTTAGATGCACAGATCGGGACCCCCTACCCGAGATCCGCTGGTTCTGACACCGACATTGGTGCTTTCATTGAGAGTTCCTCTGTGTCGTCGCTGCAAGGGTTGATGGCCCCTTCAATCATCAACAACAACGCGGTCCAAGGTGAGACTTTTCTTCCCGTACAGATATTCATGTTCGGCAGCTTTGCCCTGCGCGCCAATTTGCGTGGCCATGTGGAGCAGATCGACAGCTACGCCCCTGGCCATCGGGTCAGGTTCGAAAACTTTAACTACACGGAGGATATCCGTGGAGACTTGATCTTCGACAGATTCGAGCCTACGTTAGGAGCGCCGAACAGTCACGACGAGCACGGCTTAGACCTGCTATCGGACAATACTCGGGATATCGCGCCTGTAGGAGCTCCAGACCTAAATCCGGGGCAGATTGCGTCGTCCAGGGACGGGTGGATAGACCCCGCCTCGGAGGCCGCACACTCATCAGTGGTAGAGCCGAACATAGACTCCACCCCCAAGGAAGCATGTGTCACCGGACCCCCGGACTCGTGTCCGGCTGTAGGTTCTAGACCGCACGCCCCCGAGACCGCCGAATCTGGTTGGGCTCCTGTAATGGAGTTTACCGCTGTGGATATCTTCCAGCACTCACCCTTTGGTGACATGCTAAACTCATTAAAGTCTCTCTCTTTTTCAGGAGACTCTCGGCCGAACTATATCTGACTCGAATGGGAAGCAGGCGACGAGAGAATTCGTTGCCCACCCACCACCCACTTCATTGCCAAGGTGGATGATTTGACCGACGTGCTCGACTTCGACTCTGAAGACATCGACGGTGTGGACGACGATGTAGGAGAAGAACATGAGCCACCGCCCACGAGGCACTGGACAGCCACCTCCTCGTATGATATATATATGGTGGACACTCCAAAAGAAACCAATGGCGATGAGGCACTGGAGGATAGCCCCTCAAGGAAGAAAGCAAAGCATGGGCGTCATCGGCGCCGCTCCAAGCCCGGCCACAGCAATACCGGCATGGGAGATGAAAACAATCCGGATGGTGCCGAAGATGAATACAACCCAGATCAGCCTGCCTTCGAGCAGGCCGAATAGGAAGACGGGCAAATCAGCCCAAACGAACAGGCGATAGACGGATACCCGGAGGAGGACAACTACATGCCCCCCTCCGAAGACGAGATAAGCCTCGGCGACGATGAACTCGGCGTGCCTGAGGATCCCGTAGAGCAAGAGTGCTTCAAGCGCCGGCTTATGGCCACTGCGGGGAGCCAGAAAAAGAAGCAGCAGCAGCTTCAAGTTGATCAAGATCTGCTCACAGACAGATGGACTAAAGTCCTGGCAGCTGAGGAATATGGACTCGAGCGCCACACCAAAGGTTACCCAAAGCACAAGTTGCTACCTCAACTCGAGGAGGAGCCTATACTACCAGCACAGGACGAGGCTGACCGGCCACCTCATGGCCGGGTTAAAATGGCATATCAGCCCGAATACCAGCCCGTACCCCCTCGCCAACACACTACGGCCCGAGGCAATAGGAAGGACCTGCGAGACATACTGGAAAACAAGGCAGGACAGCCAATATCGATCTACGGATCGTGGGGGCGCGCCCCAACACGTGACGATGATCGTCCTGCCGGATATACTATCAACAAGTCCGGCAGGGCTGAACATAGCCAACCATACTTATTCGAACTGCGTGGCCACATAGACCGACATAGAGGCGCCGCACACCCCCTCTGCTTCACTGACGAAGTGATGGATCACGAATTCCCAGAAGGGTTTAAACCCGTAAACATCGAATCATACGATGGCACAACAGACCCCGCAGTATGGATCGAAGATTTCCTTCTCCACATTCACATGGCCTGCGGTGACCATCTACATGCAATCAAATATCTTCCCCTTAAGCTCAAAGGACCGGCCCAGCACTGGCTAAATAGCCTGCCGGCAAATTCCATCGGCAGTTGGTAAAACCTGGAGGACGCGTTCCTCGACAACTTCCAGGGCACGTATGTGCGACCACCGGATGCTGATGACTTGAGTCACATTACCCAACCGCCCGGAGAGTCAGCCAGAAAATACTGGACTCGGTTCCTAACTAAAAAGAACCAAATTGTCGACTGTCCGGACGCCGAAGCCTTGGCGGCCTTTAAGCATAATATCCGCAACGAGTGGCTCGCCCGACACCTCGGCCAGGAAAAGCCGAAGTCCATGGCGGCCCTCACGACAGTCATGACCTGCTTTTGCGCGAGTGAGGAAAGCTGGTTGGCCCGTAGTAGCACCACGCCAATAAACTCCGGCACTTCAGATATCCGCGACAATAACGGCAAGCCACGGCACAACAGACATAAGCGTCAGAACAATGGCGACAACACCGAAGACACATCAGTCAACGCCGGATTCAGTGGCTCAAAATCCGGTCAGCGGGAAAAGCCATTCAAAAGAAACAATCAGGGATCGTCCAGTCTAGACCGCATACTTGATCGCTCGTGCAAAATTCACGGCACCCCTGATAAGCCAGCAAACCACACTAACAGAGATTGATGGGTGTTCAAACAAGCCGGCAAAATAAATGCCGAAAACAAGGACAAGGGGCTGCACAGCAATGATGACGAGGAGCACAGAGGTCCTAACAGAGATTATAACAGTCGCAGGGTTATACCTCAAGCTCAAGATGCCAGGACCTCGCAGGGTTATAACAGTCAATGAAAACACAGACCGCTCTCTCCGCACAGAGGAGCACACTGCGGCCCTCGCGGTAGAAGTACAAAGCAGCCTTCTCCGGCAAACCACCAATCCGGCGACAACAACCCCGAACACTGTCAAGCGAGTCCGGAGCACCCTACAAAAGGATCGCCAGGCACGCCAAGAGCGCGACTAGCAGTCCGGCCTCCGCCCTAGTCCCATTCAAGCAACATTTGTGCCGCGCGTATACAATTACGCACTCAAAATACCATGGGCATAGGCGGAGGCGCAGTGGTGATGCGGTCAACAGTGCGGTTCAGCCGCAGCATACTTTAATAACCCCCTTTTCTCTTTCAGGACCCTACTTTCGGGTAGCCTCTTCAGAAAGCCGGATCATCGGACTTATCACAGGAGGGAAAACCAAGGAGGCAAAAGGCTTTACGCACAAAGGGAATACCCAGGTGGTATCTGTCAATGATCGTTATACCTGTTTTATATACCTACATGCGGCCTGCCCTTGGATAGGACATGTCAAATAGTCCTATTTGCTTCTGCTCAACGCATTAATTTTACACATACGCCTGGACGTATTATTTATCAATGGGAGATAATATATAGCGTCAGCTTATTATTCCTATGTTCACATTTTCCCAAAAAATGTTTATTTAATATTGAACCCGTACACTTTGGTACGATCAGTTTGCCAGGGGCTTCTCATGGTGCCCGTTAATATGGCAAGATAAGTTCGAACACTTTCAACAGTGCGGCACACCGAACTTATAGCACTATATGCATCAGCTCCGAATCATGTCTTGGGTCAATAGTTGGGTTTGCCCGGCTCCCTTGTTTTGGTACCTTACATTCCGTTATATCGGCTAAGGTAGCGCAGGGAGAACTATTGTGATTGTGTCCCGGTTCTTCCGGATGAGCACCTCAGTAGAGAAAGCCGGAAACTGACTGTCATGATGCGGCGAGAGCTGGTTGCTGTTCGAGAGGTCTTAAAATCATTAAAGATTTTTTTTGCTATAGGCGAGGAGTCGGCCTCATCCGATTTAGGCGTGTATAGCGCCCCAATTAGGCTTTCCGAATTCTAGGGCCTTCGCCGCAATTTAAAATTGTAGACTTCTATGGCTAAGTGAGAGTTATAAAGCAGCATAGTCCGATTGCCTTGTTCGCTGCGCCAAACACCTCCTTCAAGGACCAAAAATTTGGATAAAAGAGTGTTTTGGGTTTTCCACGAACACCCTAGTACTAGCTACGTGGGGGCGAAAGCCGACGACTGGCCTACTTTCTGAATTTTATAAACAGCCGCACAGAAGGTAATATTTTAAATCAACAAAATGCTACATAGCGCAAACAAGTTCGTTTTCATATTACAAAGACAACATGAGTACACTCACTTAAAGATTGTGTCCTTGGTACATTCATCGGCCATGAAACGAGCACCTTTCATCACGCCATCATAATATTTCTCGGGGTAGCGATGCGCCTTGCCCTCTGGCGGTCCTTCCTTCACCAGCTTCTCTGCATCCAGCTTGGCCCAATGCATCTTCGCACGGGCAAAGGCCCGGCGGGCACCCTCAATGCAAACGGATCGCTTGATAACTTCAAGCTGCGGACAGGCGTTCACCATCCGCTTTATAAGGCCGACGTAGCTGGTGGGCAGGGGCTCACCAGGCCACATCCGGACTATGAAATCCTTCATGGCCACTTCGGCCGCCCTGTGGAGTTCAACCAATTGCTTCAGTTGGTCACTCAGAGGCATTGGGTGTTCGGCTCCAGCATACTGGGACCAGAACAGCTTCTCCGTTGAGCTCCCCTCTTCAGCACGATAGAACTCCGCAGCATCCGATATGCTGCGTGGCAGATCTGCAAATGCCCTTGGAGAGCTCCGAATTCGGGTAAGTAAAAGAAATGTCTTCTTGGCCGCCTGGATTTCCTGCTGGGCATTTTGGGCTTCGGCCTTGGCGTCTTTCGTTCTCAAAAGGGCCTTCGCAAGCTCAGACTCCTTCGTCTTGAAGTCATGCTCCAAGGACTCGAACTTCTTGCCGAGCTCCTGGAGCTCTTGCTGTACCTCGCCCACCCTAGCATCTTGCTTTTCACGCTCAATGCGCTCCATGGCCGCCTTCTTTTTGGCCTCGGATAGTGCTTTCTTCAGGGCCGCCACTTCGATCGTGGCCCCTATTACAAAATCATGACGCTTTTTTAGTGTCACCAATTTTTCTTACTCTATGTGATATGTGAACGGGGTATCACTCACCTTTGTTCTCTTCGAGCTGCCTCTTCGTGAGGCTGAGCTCCCCTTTGGCCTGCTCCAGGTCCAGTTTGAGTCCGGTGACCTCTGCGGTGCGGGCAGTAGCGGCAAGCAGTACCGCCTGCTTATTCACATAAGACACATACTGTTAGACTCCTGCGGTTTAGAGTTGACGCTCCGTTTGGCTTTTCTTTTCGAACACCAAACAGAGTATCAGGTGCTACTGTCTATTGGGTGATAATTTCTCACACTTTTGATTACTGACCTCAAAGCCTGTCAGGAGGCTGGTACAGGCTTCGGTCAATCCGCTTTTGGTGGACCGAACCTTCTAAATCACCACACTCATAAGAGTATGGTGCTCTTCATCCATGGAAGCGCCGTGAAGCACTTCCAGCAGACTATCTGGCGCCTCTGGAGTAACAGAAGTCATCGGCACGGTCGGCTCGCCCTCCTTAGCGAGGGGCTGCCTGTCCGAATCCGGAACCTTTGGAGGATCCGGCACAGTGTCCGGCTGGGAGCCCAACTTGCTGCGGCTCTCGTTGGCATAATCTACGGGGATCTTACGCCCCGTGTGCCCAGCGTCTGGAATTTCGCCTTGGGGCGTCTCTAGAGTCGCCTCCCCCTGCTCTGGGACCCTTTGGGACCACACCTCCATGTCATCTGCAGGCCGAGGGTAGTGGCCGTCGGGAGCGAATTCATCGCCAAATCGCTCAAAGACCCATCCGAAGAAGATACCTCGGGATGGGCCCTGGCCGGACTTCATATACGTGTTCGGCGTTATAACAAACTAGGAAACTAAGTGGCACTACAATATTACAGAGTGCGGATACTTACGATATCACCAAGGGCTTGCCCCTGGGCAGCCACTCCTCCTCGCTATAGGCGGCCATGGTGGAGTGATCCGAAAGGGATGTCTTTCCCTTCTTGGGCGTCCTAGCCACCCCCTACGGGGCGGCTTTCCTTTTCCTCTCCTTCCCAATGTGGGGAGGTGGAAATTCTTCGTGTTTCCCCCCGCCTTCGCGCGAGGAATCTGCATCGTCGTCCTCGGACGACGAGTCTATGACGGCCTTGCGCCGGGGACCCTTCCTGGTCCCCAAGGGCGCCCTCTTAGACCCTTCGGCCTCCCCGGATGGGGCGGCCCTTTTCTTCCCCTCCTCCCCTTCGTGGTAGGAGCATGCCTCATCATCTTCGGACGAGGCGTCCGGTGTGACCTTACGCCGGAGACCCTTCCTGGTCTCGTGGCCTTCTTTTCGGCCTTCTTTTCTGGCACCTTGTAAGGCGCCGGGACTAGCATCTCCGTCAGGATAGCAGTTATTGGGTCTTCTGGCAGTGGAGCCGGACAGTCGATCCGCTCCGCTGTCGCCATGTAATCCTGATAAAATACCCACGATGACTTAAAATCCTCCCATGAGTATGCTGGGAAAGGTACATCTGGTGATGGTCAGAAAACTCACCGGATGAGGGAGCCGCGTGGCATGAAGACCGCGGTCCTCGGAGGTGGGAGGAGGTATTTCGGAGGCCTTGAATAGCACCTTCCATATGTCCTTGTGTGTCGTGTTGTAAAGCTCTTGAAGTGTCCGGTGTTTGGCCAAAACGAACTCCCACAAATTAAATGCCCATCTTTGGCACGGAAGGATTCGGCGGACGAGCATGACCTGGACCACGTTGACAAGCTTGATTTTCTTGTCCATCATATTTTTGATGCAGTTCTGAAGTCCTGTCAGCTCCGCAGGTTCACCCAGGCTAGACCCTTCTTTTCCCAGGAAGTGAGTTGCATGGGAATTCCGGATCGGAATTCGGGGGCCGCCGCCCAGTTGCCGTCGCGCGGCTCGGTGATGTAGAACCACCCCGATTGCCACCCTTTCACGGTCTCTGTGAAGGAGCCGTCAAGCCAGGTAACATTGGTCATCCTGCCCCCCATGGCGCCTCCGCACTCCGCTTGCTGGCCGCTCACGATCTTCGGCTTCACGCAAAAGATTCGTAGCCACAAGCCGAAGTGGGGCTTGATGCGGAGGAAGGCCTCGCACATGACGATAAACGCTGAGATGTTGAGGATGAAATTTGGGGCTAGATCATGGAAGTCCATCCCATAGTAAAACATGAGTCCGCAGACAAAGGGATGAAGTGGAAATCCTAGTCCGCGGACGAAGTGGGCAAGGAACACGACCCTCTCATGGGGTCCCGGAGTCGGAATGATCTGCCCAGCGTCTGGCAGCCGGTGCGCAATATCTGCGGCCAAGTATTCGGCCGCCCGGAGCTTCATAATATGCTCCTCCTTGACGGTGGAGGCCACCCACTTGCCTCCTGCTCCAGACATGTTTTGCTGTGCGGAGAAGGCATGAACTAGGGCGCTGGAGCTCAAGGGTGCGAGAATGGATAAGCGAAGAAGGAAGAAGGCGTGGGTAAAAATGGGGAATCCTTATCCCTTTATAGAGGCGACGAAAATGGACCGCCTCCCCACTTGCCCGTTGAAAATCGCTTATTTCCCAAGCGCCACGATTGATGGCGCGGTTGGGTTACCCATACCCGTATTGATGAGAATTTCGTGATAAGGGGACACGATCTCTGCTTCAACAAGACGTGCCAAGGAAATCACCTCGCAATATGTGCTGTGGCTGGTTGTGGGAAAACGGTTCGTTATCTAAAGTTGTCAGCAGGTTATATTTGTGGAATATCGTTCTCTCTACGTGTCACATCCCTAGCTTTACCTTGCACTAGGCTAGCACTTGTTTGTTGCATCATGTTTAAATATTATTTAAGTTGAAATGGGGATTGCCTAAACCCTAGCATTAAAGGAATCCACTAGGTTCACCTAAAATATTTTCAGTAAGTCCAAATGGCTTACAAAAATGTTCATCATTTCTGGATAATGCTGGAAACAATAACCAGAGGTGTCGCACATTTTTCCATGACATATTTGGT
The DNA here is from genome assembly GCA_963921465.1 of Triticum timopheevii. Lineage (NCBI taxonomy): Eukaryota > Viridiplantae > Streptophyta > Magnoliopsida > Poales > Poaceae > Triticum > Triticum timopheevii. Next base: position 304,966,669 of record OY997270.1, read on the forward strand.
CACTGAATTAAATCATATGTACTTTGCATTTGGGCATTTAAATGCTAGTAAATATTTTAAATGCTCATATAATTCTGGAAATAAGTGTGGGCCGTTGGAATTAATCTAAACAGATCCTATGATTATTTTTACGATTTTTGAAGGTGTCTAACTATTTTTAATAAAGCCACAAACTTACAGAAAAATAGAAAAACATAAATAAAAGAGAGAGAGACTAACCTGGGCCAACTTACCTGGCGCCCACCAAAGCCACCTGGCCGGCTTACTACTGTGCGGCCCAGCCCACAGCGCCCTGCCAGTCATCCCTAACCTCTGCCAGTAGGCAGAGGCGGGACAGCGCACGCGCGCGCGAGGCGCCACGCCTCCTCCCTACTCGCCTGCCTCACCGAGGCGCCTTGAAGCCCTGCTCGGCGCTGCTCTGGACCCCTGACCCCCTCACTTTTCCCCTTCGTCTCTCCCTTGCCTCTCCCTCTCGCCACCGAACATGCCCATCGCCGCCGTTCGCCGTTGCCGCGACCACTGCCGTTCCGACGATGCCCCGAGCTGCTCCCAAGCTCCTGCACCACGTCGCCAACCCCCTCACCGAGCCACGTGACTGGAAGAGCCCCGAAGCGCCGCCCCAACGCTTTTTCCCTCCTCGGCCGCCGGAGATCGGCCTCGCCGCCCCGCTCAGCTCCGACCTTCCCCGAGCCTGCTTCGAAGCCTACTGGAACCGCCGTGAGCTCCTGATCATCCTCCCCCTCTCCGTTTTCTCCCTAGCATGTCGTAGCCGCCATGCCTTTCTCACCCAAAAGCGTCGCCGCCAAAGCTCGCCGGCGATGACGCTCCGGTGACCATTCGGTCCCGGGCATGCGTCCAACATTCTCGCCGCACCGCGTAGACGCCGTAGGTGTTAACCCCGCATCGCCAAGACCGCTGTGGCCTCGACCCCGAGTTTGCCCGAGCTCCGGCCGCCGCTTCTGTGCTCGCCGTCGTCATCTCCGGCGACTCCGAGGCCTTCCGATCGCTCTGCTAGACGCGGTCGAGCGCGGGCTACCCTCTGGTGGCCTTCGCGCATCCATCCGTCGCCCGCAGCTCAAGTCCGGCGAGTTGCCGCCGCAGTTTAGGCCGCCGCCGGCGAAACTCCGGCGAGAGCCGGCGTGGCCTCGTCATTAGCACTAATCCCCGCCAGCTAGATCACCCACAGACGCAGACAGATGGGCCCCAACGCCCACTAATTTGGTAATTAGACTAATCCACTGGGCCCACACGTCAGGTTGACTTTGCTGACGTGGTCATTGACCGGACCCACCTGTCATTGACCCTGGGCAGCACTGTGTCACTGACCAGTGGTCCCCACTGGTCAGGTTTGACCTGGACGGCGCCTGTTGACCTGCTGAGGTCAGCATGATGCATTGCTGACGTAGTAATAGGTTTTCTGGATTTATTTTTATACAGGAAATTCCAGAAAATAGTATAAATTTCTAAAAATCATAGAAATTCAACCGTAACTCCAAATGAAATAAATTATATATGAAGAATGATCAGAAAAATCCAATCTATCCATCTGTACCATTTTCATGCATGTTAGAACAACTTATAGCTGCTGTTTAGCACAAATCATATAATGGCATTTAAACTTTCACATATGGAGTTTGGATTTGAACTTAGGGTTCAAACCAACTTCATTTAACTTTGTTGCCAGTTGCATTAGCTCAAAACACCAGCATGTTGCCATGTCATGATCATGCATCATAATGTCGCATTGCATTGATTGTGTTTCCTCTCTCTTGCCGGTAATTGTTCCCTCTTAGTAGACGTGGTTCCGACGATGAGATCGATGACACCGATGAAGAGCTATATTACCTTCAGAAGTGCCAGTCAAGCAAAACCCCCTTGTTCATTCCGATACAATCCCACTTTCTCGCTCCTGCTCTATTTTACTGCATTAGGACAACAATGATACAACTGTTACTTGCTGCGGTAGTTGAACCCCTTTATCCTCTGCATGACCTGTCATTGCCACAGTAAATAGATGAAACCCACTAGCATGAGTAGGAGTTGTTTGAGCCCTGATGTGCCTACTCATTCATGCTTGTTTGTCATGCCTGCTATTGCTTAGAGTTGAGTCAGGTCTGATTCATCGGGGATGAATTGGAGGTGTGTGAACATGTCCTACTATTGAGAGCTAAGTGTGTGAACACGATTTGGTAAAGGTAGCGGTGAGAGGCCATGTAGGAGTACATGGTGGGTGTCTCATTGCAGCCGTCCTCAGGAACTGAGTTCTGTGTTTGTGATCCATGAACAGTTACTACCACACATTGGGTTCCGGTAACTCGACCCCTCTCGGCTTCTTAATCACCCTTGTTCTCTGTCCAGGAGTTGCAACTAGTTTCTGGTGTTTGTAGGTAGTGTTAGTAGTCTACCAAGTGGCACCCGGTATAGGTGGGCTTGGGACAGACTAGGCACAGTGGCCCGGTGTACCAAGTGTCACCCGGATGGTGGACTTGGGAACCCTGCACACATCGTTTGGGGCCGTGAGCGACGCCCCGGCCGGATCTCCTTGCGGATGTAACCCGAATAGGCGATAAACCTGGACGAGAGACTTGAGTGTTTAGGTAGGTCGTGGCCGACTCCCTCGCCAGGCTTCCGCTTGAAGGTTGCCGAGATACACGAGGTGTACATGGCAGTAAGTGGCGATAGCGTGTGTGAAGAAGTACACCCCTGCAGGGTTAACATTATCTATTCGAATAGCCGTGTTCGTGGTAAAGGACTTCTGGGTTGCCTGTACAGTTCATAGACAAGTGAAAGTGGATACTCTAAAATGCGCAAGATAAGTGTGAGTGCTATGGATGGCATTCTCGTAGGGAGACGGGAGCGGATCCATAGTGGTGTATTGATATGGTGAATATGTGGACTCGTGTGCGCCACCTCAAAAGAGCTACTTGCAGTCGTAGTTCAGGTTAGCCACCGAGTCAAAGCTGGCTTGCTGCAGTTAAACTCCACCACCCCCTTTGTTGATAATGATGCATATGTAGTTAGTTCTGATGTAAGTCTTGCTTGGTACATTTGTACTCACGTTTGCCTATTTTACGTTTTTGCAGAGAGACTTCAGTCTCGCTAGTAGTTCCGCGTGGACTTTGATGTTTAGCTTGTTACCTCAGCTACGATCTTGCGCCCTCGGCAGGATCTGGTAGATAGTCAGGCTTCTCAGCCTTTTTCATTTGTAGGTGTCTGTAGTCAGACATGTTAAGCTTCCGCTTGTGCTTTGACTTGTATGCTTTGGATGTTGGGTCATGAGACCCATGTTTGTAATATCTCGCTCCTCGGAGCCTATTTGAAAGTGCAACTAATCCCCGGGTGGTTTTGGTAATTAATAACAACATATATATCATTGAACTAATAGTTTCTTGAGAATCATTTTAGAAAGTTCAGTGATATGGGTATGGCAAGGACTGAAGAAGTGGACCCCTCAAAATGCTAAGGCAAGCATTGGCAAAAGCTCAAGACTCCATTTTTGGTTTAGTGATCCAAGATCACATTGAGTCTATAGGAAAGCCAATACTATTAAAAGGGGATGAGGTTATGATAATGATCTGGTTGCTCAAAGTGCTTAGTGATACATCTCCTAAACTATCAGCAACTCTCACTTCCATAATACACTCATAAGTAATCTCGGTCCCACCGATTTTCCAAACCCAGTCACACCGAGATGAACCACCTCAGCCATATAGCCAAACCCTAGAATTCTCGGATTTTCTGATTCTGAACTCGGTCTCACCGAAACTTGAGTTGCCAAGCTTCTGTAACCTTCTGTCATCAAATCGGTGTCACCGAGATGATGAAGTCGGTCCCACCGAGATTGGCAAGCTCTTGTCTTTGGACGAATCGGACTCACCGAGTTTGTATTTTCGGTCCCACCGAAAATCCCAACGTTCACATGATTTGAACTTTCGGTCTCACCGAGTTGTCAACTTCGGTCTGACCGAGATTGGTCAAATGTGTGTAACGGTTGGATTTTGTGTGGAGGCTATAAATACCCCTCCACCCCCTCTTCATTCGTGGAGAGAGCCATCAGAAAGAACTACCACTCCTACCTTATATTTCTGAGAAGAAAACTACCTACCCTTGTGTTGAGATCAAGTAGCTCCACTCCCACCATATGAAACTTGATCTCTAGCCTTCCCAAGTTGCTTTCCACTCAATCCTTTCTTCCACCACAGCCAAATCAGTGAGGAGAGTTGAGTGTTGGGGAGATTATCATTTGAAGCACAAGAGCAAGGAGTTCATCATCATCAACACCATCTATTACCTTTTGGAGGGTGGTGCCTCCTAGATTGGTTAGGTGTCGCTTGGGAGCCTCCGTCGAGATGTGGAGTTGAACCAAGAAGTTTGTAAGGGCAAGGAGATCGCCTACTTCGTGAAGATCTACCCCGAGTAAGGCTAGCTCTCCATGGGCGTAGGCCATGATGGCATGGACAAGGTTGCTTCTTCGTGGACCCTTCGTGGGTGGAGCCCTCCGTGGACTCTCGCAGCCGTTACCCTCCGTGGGTTGAAGTCTCCATCAACGTGGATTGACGATAGCACCACCTATCGGAACCACGAGAAAAAATCTCCGTGTCTCCAAATTGCGTTTGCTCTTCTCCACCTCTCTTTACTACATGTGCAATTTACTTTCCGCTGCCTATACTCTAGAATTGCATGTGTAGGGTGATACTTGACTTGATCATCATTGTGAACTTGCCAAAAACTTGTCTTTATCAAAAGGCTGAATTTTTATATTGTCAAGTAGTCTAATCACCCCCCCTCTAGACATACTTTCGATCCTACAAGTGGTATCAGAGCTTTGGTCTCCATTGTATTGGTTTCCATTGCATTGGACTCCATAAGCTTGGTTTCACAACCTAGGAGAGTATGGCGTCTAGTGAGGGTAATTTTCGTAGAGGTCCTTACTTTGATGGTACAAATTTTGCTAGTTGGAAGCATAAAATGAAAATGCATATTCTTGGTCATAACCCAGCCGCATGGGGCATTATTTGTGTTGGTTTGCAAGGTGAGTTCTTCGAGGAAGGAAAAGTTCCGGATCACGAAGCTACAACGGATGGATTGCGGATGTTGCAAAACAATGCTCAAGCTTGTGACATTCTATTCAATGCTTTGTGTCCCGAGGAGTTCAACAAAATCAGCCGTCTTGAGAATGCAAAAGAGATTTGGGATACTTTGGTTGAAATGCACGAAGGTACCGAGTCCGTGAAGGAATCAAAGCTAGATATTCTTCAAGGTCAACTTGACAAGTTCAAGATGAAGGATGGTGAAGGAGTCGCTGAAATGTACTCTAGGCTTGCTCTCATCACAAATGAGATTGCCAGCTTAGGAAGCGAAGAAATGACCGACCGATTCATCATCAAAAAGATTCTCAGAGCTTTGGATGGAAAGTATGACACCGTGTGCACTTTGATCCAAATGATGCCAAACTACAAGAATCTCAAGCCAACCGAAGTCATTGGAAGAATTGTTGCTCATGAGATGACACTTAAGGATAAGGAAGAGCTTCACAACAAGTCAAGTGGTGCTTACAAAGCTACAAGTGATGCTCCCACAACCTCAAGTGACAAGTTAGTTTCCAATGAAGAGATAAGCCTAATGGTCAAGAACTTCAACAAATTCTACAAGAATAGAGGCAAAGAGAGAAGCTCAAAGTCTAGATCATATGATGAAAAGAGATCTTCTAGTCGTGATCGAAACTGCTACAATTGTGGAAGACCCGGACACTACTCAAATGAGTGTACGGCTCCCCACAAGAGAAGAGAAGAATCTCCAAGAAGAAGAAGCTCAAGAGATGAGTCACCTCGGAAAGAGAGAAGGAGCAGAGATGATCGTTATGAACGAAGACCCTCTCGGAGAAGCAAGGATTCGGAGAGGAAAGACAAGTCATCAAGGAGCTACACAAGAAGAAAACATCAAGCTCATGTAGGTGAATGGGTCTCCGGCTCCGACTCCGACAATCATTCCGAAAGAAGCTATCACTCCAACTCCGACTACAGTCAAGATGAAGGTGTTGCCGGTCTTGCTCTCGTGTCCTCCAACTCCAACTCCTATGACTTATTTGATTCACCAAATGAGGGAATTGGAAGATGCTTCATGGCTAAAGGCCCCAAGGTATCACACCCTGAATTCATTGACTTTGATAGTGATGAGGATGACTTGCTTGGTGAAGATGAGCTTTTACATGACAAATCTAGTGAGACTAGTAATGATGAACATGCTAGTAGTCTTTATAGTCGAGAAGAGTCGAATGACAATGCTATGAAGGAGATTGAGCGTCTAACTAAAGAACTAAACACTCTTAAGTTAGCTCATGAAACAACTCAAGAAGATCATAGAGAGCTCCTAAGATCTCATGAGAAGCTACGCTTCGAGAAGCTCAATCTAGAGCAAGAACATGAGTTCCTAAAAGCAATCAATGACGATCTTCGAAAGAAGAGTTCTTCATATCTTGCCAAACGACTTCTCTTGTCTAATTTCTTGCCACCTATTAAAACTAAGCATGACAAGCATAAGAAAAATTGTTCATCTAGAAGCAACAATATTGGTTCTAGTAGTTCTCTTGATTCCACTAACAATGTTTCAAGCCAAGTTACACTTGAGCAAGAAAATAGTTTATTGAAAGGGATTATAGAGAAAGGTGTCTACAAGAGCCTTGCCGGAAGCAAGAACTTTGAGGAAATTATTCGCAAGCAAGGGAGGCACCGGAAGAATCAAGGAATTGGTTTTGAGCGAAAGTTCAACGCCGAGGGTGTTGAATGGGAAGAGGGTCAATATCCCACTCCAAAGTTTGTTTCTCAAAAGGAGAAGTACGATCCTACTTCTTCCAATGTGGAACAAGCTCAAGATGATCTTCCACCACAAGACCACAAGCTAAAAGACAAGGACAAGCTTCAAGAGGAGATTGATGCATTTATTGAAGCACCTAAAGCCATGGTCAAGTGGGTTCCCAAGGAAACGTCAAGTTCTACTTCGTCAAGCTCAACTACAACCCCAAGGATTCCCATCAAGATGATGTGGATCCCAAAGAAGAAGAACTAGAGAGTTCTTGAGGGTGACTCCGCCAACATACTTCACTCATATTCATTTTGGCAAGAACTTGTGCAATCAACTTCCACATCTTGCACTAGTTCATGGAGTCACAAACCCTCTTGTTGGTAAGTCAAGGGACAAGGTAATCATAGCTCTCATGGACATCATCCATTGTGTACTTCAATCTATGTCCATGGATATCCTTGTTTGTTCCTTGTGGGACTAACCCATGTAGGTATTGAAAGTGCCCGAATCCAAAGGATTGCTCCCAACTCTTGATGATCTTCATCAACATTGAGCATCCACATCTTCAACATCTACATGAAGTCTTCTACGACAACCCAAGGTTAGTTTGACCCTTTAAAAGGGGTTCTCACATCTAGGGGGAGCTTTGCTCTAAAGAATTGAGCTAAAGCATCTTCAAATGATGTGAACACATCAATGCTTTATGTAAAAGTGGTAACCCCACTTGTGCTTAAACGATGAGTATGACCTATGATCAAATGTTCTCATTTGACTCCTAAGTCAATATACTCATATATAGATGACCTAGTCATCGACAAATTGTGTGATAGTAGCTAGAGTTTTGATTGTGCATGTTTGACACATATTTCATTTGCTATCTTATTGTGTGAGCATGTTGGATGCATGATTTAATCCATTCGAGGACATCCATTTGTTGCTTTGGTCTTTTTGATTTTTTTTCTGACCAAATGGATGGACAAGAATGCCTAAGTACCTCCCCTAGCTATCTATGCTTTCTTGTCTCAAATTCTATTCATGCTTACATCACAAACTTTGAACAAGTCATTTTCGGACCCTCTGAGTGAGGAGCACTCGGAGCCACCGATCCGTCAAGGGCTAACTTCCAAAACCTTCTAAGTGATTTCGGTCAGACCAACCCACTCAAACTCGGTCAAACCGAAAGCATTTGGATTGATCTAGGTTTTCACCTCGGTGAAACCAAGTTGTGAATTTCGGCGTGACCGAAGTGCATAACTGCCCTGCAGTTATCCATCTCGGTGCCACCGAGTTTTACAACTCGGTCCCACCGACAGCAAAGGGGTATATATACTCCGAGGGCCGCGCGTTGATTTCTACTTCAAAACGCTTCGCCCCCACACCCCTTGCTGCCGTCGCCTGGTCTCCGGATCGTCTCCATCGTCGCCTGTGCGCCCTCGCCGCAGGTCTCCGTCGCCGTCAACGGACATCTTCTCCGCGCCGTTGCCGCCGTAGAGGAACTCCACCAAGTTAGGGTGAGTTTCGATCCCACTCATGCTCTCATCTCCGATTCAATGCACGTTTGGTTTGCCTGTAATCTTGCCACGATTGAAATCTTCCTGAACACAAGATTAGTTCCTTTGAACGAAATTCGAGTAAAAGTTTTAGGGTTAGGTTTCTGCCGAACACATCTCGGTGAGACCGATTTTACATTCTCGGTATGACCGATTTGGCCTCTGGCCATTATACTGCACCTTTTGGTCCAACCGAGTTGTGCAAATCGGTGTGACCGAAATGAGGATTTAGTGAAACCCTAGTGTTTTCGGCAGGACCGAAACCCACTTCGGTCCAACCGAAAGTGGTGTGAATGCTTCTGTTTGAACACTTCGGATTCACCGAATTTTAAACTCGGACTGACCGAAATGTCTTCTGTGAAAACCTAATACTAGAATTTGAACTCATTCTGTTTGCAAAATCTTCTGCAGTTTGTGATAACTCTTCTACTCTGCCTACACCTTATCTATTCACAGGTTGTCAGCCATGTCAGATGCCAGTGACAGCCAGAACAGGTCTGAGTCACCTATTGCTGATATTCCAGAGGCAGGCACTAGTCCTGAACCCAGCAGCTCATCAGATGATGGTGAGAGGAGCACACCAAGTGGTTTGCCTCCTGCAGCCACCAGGGCCAGAAAGAAGAGGAACTCTGATGAAGAAGATTCTGATTTCATTGTTGAGGAAGAGGTCTCCTCCAAGCCAAAGAGAAAGGTTGTTGCCAAAGAGCCTCAAGGGCAGCAAACCAAGAAAGGCACCAGAAAAGTGAAGCAGTCCACTGTTGCCAAAAAGCTGAGTATGGAAGAGGAAACTACAAGCAAGGTGAAGAAAACTTCCAAGAGGAAGAGGATTGTGCATGATGATGCAGCAGTAGAGGATGAGGAAGCACCCCAGCCTCCTCAGAAGCCTAAGCTCATGGGTGATGCCATCAGGGCTGGAGCCACTTCAAAGTCCAAGCCATCTGCTCCAGTCAAGGCAGCTCCAGCAAAGCCTGCTGCCAAGCCCAAGAAGACCGTCAGAAACATTCCAGCGTCTGAAAAGAACAAGGATGATGTGCCACCAGCTGTGTCAGATGATGAGGCACCAGTTTTGCTGAAACTTCGTCCAAAACTGCCACTTCACAATGATGCTCATCCTCAAGCTGAAAACATGAAGGAAAGGAAGGATAGAGGTCTCAGGCTATGGAGACAAGCTGATCCATATGCTGTGAGGAGAAGAACTGCTGTTGATCCCAGATTTCACACCAGAGAGCAGTAGGACTTCTATGAGACTGTGCTGATGGACAAGAAGCCCATAGTGGCAGACACCAGATTTGTTGATTGGAAATACATTGACAGTGAAGAGCACAGAGACTTCTTTCCACATGTGCATGAGAGCTTCACTGCATGTGGTGTTGCAGACTTCGTAGGTCAAAAGCTGACAAGTTGGAATGATGAAATGATTATGAAATTCTATGCCACAGCTCATTTCTATCCAGATGGAAAGATCACATGGATGACTGAAGGCCAAAGATTCTCTTCAACTGTAGAAGAATGGGCAGAACTGCTGAATGCTCCAGTGCAGAGAGAGGATGATGTTGATGTCTATGGCATTCCCAAGAAGAACCATGAATCTATGAAGAATATGTACAAGGAGGTTCCAGCTAAGGATTTAGCAATCTGGAAGCTTGGCTCAGTGTATTATCTCCAGGCAGGTTTACCTACCACAAACACTATTCTGAGGCATACCTTGATGCCCAAGTCTGGAGATCATCGCATGATCAGAGGGTACTCTATCAACATGCTGCATATACTTGATGAGAAGGCACCGTTCAAGGTGATGGACTTGATAGTTGAGACTATTAAGAGGACTGCAGCTGACCAGAAAAGGTCGTGTGGATTTGCCCCGCATATTCAGATGCTTATCAATGCCAAGTTTGGCACGGGCACATTCTTGTTGGATAGAGAACACCTACCACTGCAGCCTGAGCATGAGGACAATGATGTTGTGATGGATGAGGAGGATCCAACTTCTGTTGAAGGTTAAGCAAAGATTGAAGCTGCCAAGAAAGCCAAAGCTGAGAAGGAAGCAGCAGCAGCAGCAGCTAAACCAAAGAGTGTTGGAGAGCAGCTCCTTGAAGCTACCCAAAGGATTGAACAACGCCTGGCCAGCATTGTACAGTCTCAGGAGAGCCTTGAGAGGGTTGTTGAAGACAAGATCCATGCTCTGGATGTGAAGCTGACTGAAGTGCAAGTAACTGTCAACAAGCTTGAGGCAGATATCGAGGAAGCAAAGAGGGAGAAGGAAGAGCTCATGCGTGAGATGCAGGATGACCTAGTCCAGGATGCTTATGAACAGACTGCTCCGGTTCCCACAGGACCCCGATCAGCTGCTATTCCAGTGACAGACACCAGGACTACAGCCTCAGCACCTCCCACAGCTCCATCAGTTGCTCCAGCTCCAGCTCCAGTGACCACTCCTCCAGCTCCACAGACATCAGCAGAAGTCTTCGCCGATGCAGCCATCTCAACTCCAACATCAACCCAGACAGGAGCCGCCAGCAGAGTCCCTAGTGACGTTTAGCTCTATACTTTTCGAACTTTTTGGTAACTTGTTGCCAAAGGGGGAGAAATTGTATAGATCATAGGACTTCGAGAGAGAGAGTGCTGTTGCTTTTTTTGCGCTTTTGTTCTTTTGGTTTTCGTGACATTCTGTGTGTTTGATACTACGTTTGATGAGTTCTTGGTCGTACTATGCCTTAATGTGTGCTTAATGCTTATCATATGCTATTCCTATCTTGTATGACCATTTACTCATGTCTTGGTGATTGGGTGCATGCTATTCATTCTTATCATTTTGTGCGCTCCACCAAGATGTATGTGACATGGAAGAGTGACCCATGATCCTAATCGATTGTGCATTTGCATTCAAACGCAAATCTTAAATAATGCACAAATTTAGGGGGAGCTCTTGCTTATCACATACTTCTAAAAGCGACGATATTATTCATTGATTATATCCTTTGTCGAAGCTTTGATCTATATGTTGTCATCAATTACCAAAAAGGGGGAGATTGAAAGTGCAACTAATCCCCGGGTGGTTTTGGTAATTAATAACAACATATATATCATTGAACTAATAGTTTCTTGAGAATCATTTCAGAAAGTTCAGTGATATGGGTATGGCAAGGACTGAAGAAGTGGACCCCTCAAAATGCTAAGGCAAGCATTGGCAAAAGCTCAAGACTCCATTTTTGGTTTAGTGATCCAAGATCACATTGAGTCTATAGGAAAGCCAATACTATTAAAAGGGGATGAGGTTATGATAATGATCTGGTTGCTCAAAGTGCTTAGTGATACATCTCCTAAACTATCAGCAACTCTCACTTCCATAATACACTCATAAGTAATCTCGGTCCCACCGATTTTCCAAACCCAGTCACACCGAGATGAACCACCTCAGCCATATAGCCAAACCCTAGAATTCTCGGATTTTCTGATTCTGAACTCGGTCTCACCGAAACTTGAGTTGCCAAGCTTCTGTAACCTTCTGTCATCAAATCGGTGTCACCGAGATGATGAAGTCGGTCCCACCGAGATTGGCAAGCTCTTGTCTTTGGACGAATCGGACTCACCGAGTTTGTATTTTCGGTCCCACCGAAAATCCCAACGTTCACATGATTTGAACTTTCGGTCTCACCGAGTTGTCAACTTCGGTCTGACCGAGATTGGTCAAATGTGTGTAACGGTTGGATTTTGTGTGGAGGCTATAAATACCCCTCCACCCCCTCTTCATTCGTGGAGAGAGCCATCAGAAAGAACTACCACTCCTACCTTATATTTCTGAGAAGAAAACTACCTACCCTTGTGTTGAGATCAAGTAGCTCCACTCCCACCATATGAAACTTGATCTCTAGCCTTCCCAAGTTGCTTTCCACTCAATCCTTTCTTCCACCACAGCCAAATCAGTGAGGAGAGTTGAGTGTTGGGGAGATTATCATTTGAAGCACAAGAGCAAGGAGTTCATCATCATCAACACCATCTATTACCTTTTGGAGGGTGGTGCCTCCTAGATTGGTTAGGTGTCGCTTGGGAGCCTCCGTCGAGATGTGGAGTTGAACCAAGAAGTTTGTAAGGGCAAGGAGATCGCCTACTTCGTGAAGATCTACCCCGAGTAAGGCTAGCTCTCTGTGGGCGTAGGCCATGATGGCATAGACAAGGTTGCTTCTTCGTGGACCCTTCGTGGGTGGAGCCCTCCGTGGACTCTCGCAGCCGTTACCCTCCGTGGGTTGAAGTCTCCATCAACGTGGATTGACGATAGCACCACCTATCGGAACCACGAGAAAAAATCTCCGTGTCTCCAAATTGCGTTTGCTCTTCTCCACCTCTCTTTACTACATGTGCAATTTACTTTCCGCTGCCTTTACTCTAGAATTGCATGTGTAGGGTGATACTTGACTTGATCATCATTGTGAACTTGCCAAAAACTTGTCTTTATCAAAAGGCTGAATTTTTATATTGTCAAGTAGTCTAATCACCCCCCCTCTAGACATACTTTCGATCCTACACTATTGAATATAATACTTGAGTTGTAGAGTCATGTTGTGATGCCATGTTGTATTTGCACATATCGAGCATATTGTGTGTATGTTATTGAAATGCTTGGTATGTGTGGGATCTGACTATCTAGTTGTTTATCCTTGGTAGCCTCTCTTACCGGGAAATGTCTCCTAGTGCTTCCATTGATCCATGGTAGCTTGCTACTGCTCCGGAGCACTTAGGCTGGCTGGCATGTGTCCTTCTTCGTTCCTGTGTCTGTCCCTTCGGGGAAATGTCACGCGATGAATACCGGAGTCCTGTTAGCCCGCTACAGCCCGGTTCACCGGAGTCCTGCTAGCCCAGTGCTACAGCCTGGATTCACTCGCTGATGACCGACACGTTCGATGCTGGGTCATGGATGCCTGTCCCTGTAAGTTTGTGCCAGTTTGGGTTTACGACTAGCCATGTCAGCCCGGGCTCCTTATCATATGGATGCTAGTGACACTATCATATACGTGTGCCAAAAGGCGCAAACGGTCCCGGGCAAAGGTAAGGAGACACCCGTGGGGATACCGTGCGTGAGGCCGCAAAGTGATATGAGGTGTTACATGCTAGATCGATGTGGCATTGATTCGGGGTCCTGACAGTTTTGGTATCAGAGCTTGACTACTTGTAGGATTACCAAGCCAAACTGGTCGAAGTTGAGTCTAGAAATGCTTTAGTTATATGTAGGGGAATTGATTGTGGGATGGGAACGTAAGGCTCTTTTTACTCCTTTACCTCATGCCCTTCTGATTCTGAGTCATCTTATCTTTCCTACGGGGTTAAGGAACTAGGCCTTCTCCTCTTTCTATCAGGATCACGTGTTACTAATCCGTAGACTTATAGGATTGTTGGTTTCAAACCTCAGTTAAGTTCCTACTACTTCCGTATGTTAATTATTGATCTCGAAACCTTGATATTGTGATGATCGAGTGGTTATGCCACCATTTTTGTAGCATGTCTAAAATTCTTTTGAGCATTTGCAGCCGTTATGCTGTCCGAGTCATCCCAGGTTTCTAAACAATCTGATGCACTTGCAAATCCTTTCCCTCTGGTGTTTATGTTCCTTTGGGCCAGGTTAATCACACTAATTGCTGAGTTGAGGTATTTTATTGCCTCAGCATTTATGTTGGAGCTATTATTATGACCCCAGGTGTCTAGAGTATTACCTAGTAATTTAGCCATGCTTTTGTTCCAGTGTGGTCATTCTGGCCATCATTCTCGAAAGCATCCCGTGATGCCATTTAGTTAGTAGGCTTTCTATTCCTGGGTTTTTGAACCCAAGATTCACCCTACTTACCTCGTGTTGATAGTGTTGCTAGTTCCCTTAGGATATTAGTAACCTTTGTGATAGTCCTCGAGATTCGTGGTATATCCTTCTTCCAATACCATGAACTATTTATGGCAGAAGTTCCTCGTTGAACTGAACGATCACAACCAGAGTGCTCTTGATGGGTTCTCGGTTCTACGTTGTGATTCTGCCAGTCCTTCCTCTTCAGCATGGGTTATCCGGAAGAAATATGTTGAACTTGTTCGATATACTAACCTATGCATCCACAACTCAGAAAGATATATGTTCCTTTGAGTTGTCCCTTTGTAGTTGTATTCCAATCCTTGTCTATCAGTTGATAGCCAAGTTTATGGCGTGCATTCGTGTTATCGATGCCTATTATTTTGTGGTCCGCCAAGCCATTCTACTCCGGAATGACTAGGAGAAACTAACTCCAGTACCTCGTCCATCTCTGGGATTGGGTCAAAGCAGTTGTATTCCGTAGATCAAATTGCTAATCCAGCTTCTGGTCTGTTCTACCTTGAAGTATTACCATCTTTATATCAGGAATATCATGGGAATTGCACACCATCCTATGAACTCTTGATGCAGTGATACCTCTCGCCATCGTTGTTCATTCCTCGGTTCCCGTGTTGTTGCAACCGGAATGCCGACAAGTGAATCGTGATGTGTGAAATCTATACTCCTAGCAACTTCGTTGCTTGGTAGTTAAATGAAAAATAATCTCACCCTTAGCGTGCTGATTATTGAATCATCACCCGAAGGTTGATCGTGCTACCTAGTCCTTATTTCTGGTGCACTCTTGATCAATGAGTTAGGACTATCCAATCCCTTGCTTATTTCACCATATCGTCTTGCCCTGAAAAGCAAGATTGTTCTCGAGCTTAGTGACATATCGGTGGTTCGTGATTTTCCATATATCTTCTTGGAAGTATTACCAGGTTGTCACCTGACCGCTATGTTGAGCTCGTGATCAAGTTGGTTTATTCCTGTAAACCACCCTTTCTCCAAGAATCCGTGTTGGATACCCCTGAGCTAGTTGGCTAAGCCAAACGACAACTTGGAGAGTTGGAAGATAAAAGCTTGCCTGACTTAGTTCATTTCAAGGGATATCTTTGTGTGAGTGTGTATTGAAGAGAGATGATATCCCCATCGATTGGTCTTCGTGATCAGTTGTTGGATCTATTGCCTTGTCAAAACTTTGATTTGAGTATGGGCTATCTTCAAATCAAATCAGAACCAACGATGTTCCTAATTTTGTCTTACTCGTGGTTGATTCCTCGAGCATACACCATTACATCCTTTGGTCTGACCGATGCTATCACTGTGTTCACTTAATTGTGGAATTCCATCTATATGGAAGCCTGAATGGTTTGTTGTTGAGCCCATTGACAACATTTTCATCTTGTCCATGATCCATGTTGAACATCTAAGTTAGCATTGGAAACTTTCGAAAGCATTTCTTCATGCTAGCTGATGAAGCATATGTTCAGATGAAAGAAGTGACTTCCTCTAATACATGTGCAGTTGATGCAAGTTGCCGTCGTGAATTCGAGAAAGTCAATGTTGCCTCCTCTGGAAAACATCCCAAGTCAGTCATGCATGTGCAAAGTATACATTGGTTTGTGAGACTAGCTACCTTCATTCCATATGTATCCCTAGCACGCCAAGCCACTGATTGATTTGTTCAAGATAAAGGAGTCTGTTCTAAAGTGTTAATCCTTTAGACTTCCGCGCGGAGACTTCGATATCATTAATGATGGTTCCCCAACCTGAACTCGGTAGTGTTTCATTATAAGACTACTACGTGGGTATGATTGTCTGGGATAGGATGCTCACCTGTGTGTAGCAGAACCAACTCATGTTTTGGAGCTTGTTATCGTAGTTCATTCCCCGAGAATCTCGCAACGTCATCTCATCGATTTGTGTTGCAAACTTTCATTTTTCTTTCTAGACTTGATGAGTCTAGAATTTCCTAACACCAACCAGATCTGAATCTCGGGCATTTATGATGGTTGGAACATTTCCCAAGAACTATAGTATCGGTCTCTCTGTAACCCGGTAAAGTGGATGTCGTGGCCAATACACCCAGCCGGAAGACCTATTATTGTAGTATCCTGATTGAGAAAGTTGGCCACCTCCCCATAAGGATTTCGTAGGATTTACTTCCGTAGTTATTCCTTATGGATTCTTGAGCTCCCGAAGTCCGACCTATACTTGATGGCCACGTTAATGCTTTAAGTACGACTGTGGTTTGTAGAACATCAAGGAGAACATTAGAAGCGGAGTGCTAAATGTCTCTCGGTCGATCATCCAGATTCTGATCCCTTGGCCTCGCTGAGGTGAAATCTGAGAAGGTATTATCTTTCTTTGCATCTGCATCCTCCATCACCATTCGTCATGGTGGTATGTTGTGTTGCCAGGATCCTTGTCATGGATATTGGTAAAACCTTGATGAATATGGAAATGCTCAAGTTCTTGAGAGCACGTACAAGCGCTAGGTGTTATCATCGGCACTAACTGGGATTGCTCTCAGTTTCCTTGGTTATGCTATAACTTTTCAACACTGGACTCACTCTCTACTCTTGAGCTTCTCCCCAGTTACTAAAATCATCCCTTGTGTTGTTTTCAACAAGGTAATCCACATCATCCATCCTAGTCCGAGTATGCCATTTTTCTTACTCCGCCAAATGATCGTTTGTGATTTGCCTTAAGCTGGTAAAAAGAGTTTCAATGATATTTGAATCAAAGGTAATTCTTTTTGCCACCTAAGGGGATATTTCTACGAGTCACCTTCCCTAAGGTGCATCGTTATGGTATCATGGCAACTCAACTCCTCGCTACATTGACAACCGCTCACCACCTTTTTAAGCGTGGAATTGTTGTCTACCTAGTGAACCCTCATCATTTGTTCCACTCCATCCCTCTATATGTGTGTTTCATGTCTCAGCTCAAGTGATGTTGTTATGCCTCATTCCGTGAGTTGATCATCAGCTGCTCGATCCTCGAGAAGATCGATTCTTCTAGAGTTTTCATTTCTTCTCGTGGTCATGTTGAATGGAGTTCTCAGAGCAAGATGTCAAGATCAAGATGATGCAATGAATCAACATCTTCGAGAAGAGCGGTTGGATCGAGAAGATTGTGATAGTTTGTGACCCCTTCCTTCTTACCTCACGTCTTGAATCTCGGGACGAGATTCTTGTTTAGTGGGGGTGAGTTGTCACATCCCTAGCTTTACCTTGCACTAGGCTAGCACTTGTCTGTTGCATCATGTTTAAATATTATTTAAGTTGAAATGGGGATTGCCTAAACCCTAGCATTAAAGGAATCCACTAGGTTCACCTAAAATATTTTCGGTAAGTCCAAATGGCTTACAAAAATGTTCATCATTTCTGGATAATGCTGGAAACAATAACCAGAGGTGTTGCACATTTTTCCATGACATATTTGGTCACTAAATTAAATCATATGTACTTTGCATTTGGGCATTTAAATGCTAGTAAATATTTTAAATGTTCATATAATTCTGGAAATAAGTGTGGGCTGTTGGAATTAATCTAAACAGATCCTATGATTATTTTCAGGATTTTTGAAGGTGTCTAACTATTTTTAATAAAGCCACAAACTTACAGAAAAATAGAAAAACATAAATAGAAGAGAGAGAGAGACTAACCTGGGCCAACTTACCTGGCGCCCACCAAAGCCACCTGGCCGGCTTACTACTGTGCGGCCCAGCCCACAACGCCCTGCCAGTCATCCCTAACCTCTGCCAGTAGGCAGAGGCGGGACAGCGCACGCGCGCGCGAGGCGCCACGCCTCCTCCCTGCTCGCCTGCCTCACCGAGGCGCCTCGAAGCCCTTCTCGGCGCCGCTCTGGACCCCTGACCCCCTCACTTTTCCCCTTCGTCTCTCCCTTGCCGCTCCCTCTCCCCACCGAACACGCCCATCGCCGCCGTTCGCCGTTGCCGCGACCATCGCCATTCCGACGATGCCCCGAGCTGCTCCCGAGCTCCTGCACCTCGTCGCCACCCCCCCTCACCGAGCCACGTGACTGGAAGAGCCCCGAAGCGCCGCCCCGACGCTTTTTCCCTCCTCGGCCGCCGGAGATCGGCCTCGCCGCCCCGCTCAACTCCGACCTTCCCCGAGCCCGCTTCGAAGCCTACTGGAACCGCCGTGAGCTCCTGATCATCCTCCCCCTCTCCGTTTTCTCCCTAGCATGTTGTAGCCGCCGTGCCTTTCTCACCCGACAGCGCTGCCAACAAAGCTCACCGGCGATGACGCTCCGGTGACCATTCGGTCCCAAGCATGCGTCCAACGTTCTCGCCGCACCGCGTAGACGCCGTAGGTGTTAACCCCGCATCGCCAAGACCGCTGTGGCCTCGACCCCGAGTTTGCCCGAGCTCCGGCCGCCGCTTCTGTGCTCGCCGTCGTCATCTCCGACGACTCCGAGGCCTTCCAATCGCTCTGCTAGACGCGGTCGAGCGCGGGCTACCCTCTGGTGGCCTTCGCGCATCCATCCGTCGCCCGCAGCTCTAGTCCGGCGAGTTGCCGCCGCAGTTTAGGCCGCCGCCGGCGAAACTCCGGTGAGAGCCGGCGTGGCCTCGTCATTAGCACTAATCCCCGCCAGCTAGATCACCCACAAACGCAGACAGATGGGCCCCAGCGCCCACTAATTTGGTAATTAGACTAATCCACTGGGCCCACACGTCAGGTTGACTTTGCTGATGTGGTCATTGACCGGACCCACCTGTCATTGACCCTGGGCAGCACTGTGTCACTGACCAGTGGTCCCTACTGGTCAGATTTGACCTGGATGGCGCCTGTTGACCTGCTGAGGTCAGCATGATGCATTGCTGACGCAGTAATAGGTTTTCTGGATTTATTTTTATACAGGAAATTCCAGAAAATAGTATAAACTTCTAAAAATCATAGAAATTCAACAGTAACTCCAAATGAAATAAATTATATATGAAAAATGATCAGAAAAATCCAATCTATCCAGCTGTACCATTTTAATGCATGTTAGAACAACTTATAGCTGCTGTTTAGCACAAATCATATAATGGCATTTAAACTTTCACATATGGAGTTTGGATTTGAACTTAGGGTTCAAACCAACTTCATTTAACTTTGTTGCTAGTTGCATTAGCGCCAAACACCAGCATGTTGCCATGTCATGATCATGCATCATAATGTCGCATTGCATTGATTGTGTTTCCTCTCTCTTGCCAGTAATTGTTCCCTCTCAGTAGACGTGGTTCCGACGATGAGATCGATGACACCGATGAAGAGCTATATTACCTTCAGAAGTGCCAGGCAAGCAAAAACCCCTTGTTCATTCCGATACAATCCCACTTTCTCGCTCCTGCTCTATTTTACTGCATTAGGACAACAACGATACAACTGTTACTTGCTGCGGTAGTTGAACCCCTTTATCCTCTGCATGACCTGTCATTGCCACAGTAAATAGATGAAACCCACTAGCATGAGTAGGAGTTGTTTGAGCCCTGATGTGCCTACTCATTCATGCTTGTTTGTCATGCCTTCTATTGCTTAGAGTTGAGTCAGGTCTGATTCATCGGGGATGAATTGGAGGTGTGTGAACATGTCCTACTGTTGAGAGCTAAGTGTGTGAACACGATTTGGTAAAGGTAGCAGTGAGAGGCCATGTAGGAGTACATGGTGGGTTGTCTCATTGCAGCCGTCCTCAGGAACTGAGTTTTGTGTTTGTGATCCATGAACAGTTACTACCACACATTGGGTTCCGGTAACTCGACCCCTCTCGGCTTCTTAATCACCCTTGTTCTCTGTCCAGGAGTTGCAACTAGTTTCTGGTGTTTGTAGGTAGTGTTAGTAGTCTACCAAGTGGCACCCGGTACAGGTGGGCTTGGGACAGACTAGGCACAGTGGCCCGGTGTACCAAGTGGCACCCGGATGGTGGACTTGGGAACCCTGCACACATTGTTTGGGGCCGTGAGCGACGCCCCCGCCGGATCTCCTTGCGGATGTAACCCGAATAGGCGATAAACCTGTACGAGAGACTTGAGTGTTTAGGTAGGCCGTGGCCGACTCCCTCGCCAGGCTTCCGCTTGAAGGTTGCCGAGATACACGAGGTGTACATGGCGGTAAGTGGCGAGAGCGTGTGTGAAGAAGTACACCCCTGCAGGGTTAACATTATCTATTCGAATAGCCGTGTCCGCGATAAAGGACTTCTGGGTTGCCTGTATAGTTCATAGACAAGTGAAAGTGGATACTCTAAAATGCACAAGATAAGTGTGAGTGCTATGGATGGCGTTCTCGTAGGGAGACGGGAGCGGATCCATAGTGGTGTATTGATATGGTGAATATGTGGACTCGTGTGCGCCACCTCAAAAGAGTTAATTGCAGTCGTAGTTCAGGTTAGCCACCGAGTCAAAGCTGGCTTGCTGCAGTTAAACTCCACCACCCCCTTTGTTGATAATGATGCATATGTAGTTAGTTCTGATGTAAGTCTTGCTGGGTACATTTGTACTCGCGTTTGCCTATTTTACATTTTTGCAGAGAGACTTCAGTCTCGCTAGTAGTTCCGCATGGACTTCGACGTTTAGCTTGTTACCTCAGCTACGATCTTGTGCCCTCGGCAGGATCTGGTAGATAGTCAGGCTTCTCAGCCTTTTTCATTTGTAGGTGTCTGTACTCAGACATGTTAAGCTTCCGCTTGTGTTTTGACTTGTATGCTCTGGATGTTGGGTCATGAGACCCATGTTTGTAATATCTCGCTCCTCGGAGCCTATTGAATATAATACTTGAGTTGTAGAGTCATGTTGTGATGCCATGTTGTATTTGCACATATCGAGCATATTGTGTGTATGTTATTGAAATGCTTGGTATGTGTGGGATCTGACTATCTAGTTGTTTATCCTTGGTAGCCTCTCTTACCGGGAAATGTCTCCTAGTGCTTCCATTGAGCCATGGTAGCTTGCTACTGCTCCGGAGCACTTAGGCTGGCCGGCATGTGTCCTTCTTCGTTCCTGTGTCTGTCCCTTCGGGGAAATGTCACGCGATGAATACCAGAGTCCTGTTAGCCCGCTACAGCCCGGTTCACCGGAGTCCTGCTAGCCCAGTGCTACAGCCTGGATTCACTCGCTGATGACCGACACGTTCGATGCTGGGTCATGGATGCCTGTCCCTGTAAGTTTGTGCCACTTTGGGTTTACGACTAGCCATGTCAGCCCAGGATCCTTATCATATGGATGCTAGCGACACTATCATATACGTGTGCCAAAAGGCGCAAACGGTCCCGGGCAAAGGTAAGGCGACACCCGTGGGGATACCGTGCGTGAGGCCGCAAAGTGATATGAGGTGTTACATGCTAGATCGATGTGGCATTGAGTCGGGGTCCTGACACTACGGTGGTATGTGAAAATCGCCTTGCAGAGCAGGACATGAATTAAGTGTTCGAGGTTTTACTTTGGAGTATTCGGAGATGGAACCCGCCTTGCAATGCCGGAGACAATCTACGCGTCGGACTCATCATCATTGAAGCTTGGTTCAGGGGCTACTGAGGGAGTCCTGGATTAGGGGGTATCCGGACAGCCGGACTATATACTTTGGCCGGACTGATGGACCGTGAAGATACAAGACTCAAGACTTCATCCCGTGTCCGGATGGGACTCTCCTTTCCGTGGAAGACAAGCTTTGCGATCCGGATATTAGGTCTCCTTCTTTGTAACCGACTCTGTGTAAACCGTAGCCCCCCTCCGGTGTCTATATAAACCGGAGGGTTTAGTCCGTGGAAGAACAATCATAATCATCATAGGCTAGCTTCTAGGGTTTAGCCTCTATGATCTCGTGGTAGATCAACTCTTGTAATACTCATATCATCAAGATCAATCAAGTAGGAAGTAGGGTTTTACCTCCATCGAGAGGGCCCGAACCTAGGTAAAACATCGTGTCCCTTGCCTCCTGTTACCATTAGCCTTAGACACACAGATTGGGACCCCCTACCCGAGATCCGCCGGTTTTGACACCGACAGCCGTGCTTCCTACTGATCCGTTAGAACACTATTTGCTAGACCATGAAAATGATATGTTCATGAATGAAAGAAGGGAAATAGATGAAATATTCTTTAAACAGGGTCCTATTCTGAAACACAGCTTACCTGTTGAAATCCTAGGGGATCCTCCTCCACCCAAGGGTGATCCCGTGTTTGAGCTTAAACCATTACCTGATACTCTTATATATGCTTATCTTGATGAAAAGAAGATATATCCTGTTATTATTAGTGCTAACCTTTCAGAGCAGGAAGAGGAAAGATTATTGAAAACTCTGAAGAAGCACCATGCTGCTATTGGATATACTCTTGATGATCTTAAGGGCATTAGTCCCACTCTATGCCAACACAAAATTAAATTGGACGAAGACGCCAAACCAGTTAGAGATCATCAAGGATGGTTAAATCCTAAGATGACAGAAGTGGTAAGAAAGGAAATACTAAAGCTCCTTGAGGCAGGTATAATTTATCCCGTTGCTGATAGTGAGTGGGTAAGTCCTGTCCATTGTATCCCTAAGAAGGGAGGTATTACTGTAGTTCCTAATGATGAAGATGAATTGATCCCGCAAAGAATTATTATAGGTTATAGGATGGTAATTGATTTCCACAAATTAAATAAAGCTACTAAAAAAGATCATTACCCTTTACCTTTTATTGATCAAATGCTAGAAAGACTATCCAAACATACACATTTCTGCTTTCTAGATGGTTATTCTAGTTTCTCTCAAATACGTGTGTTAGCGGACGATCAAGCAAAGACTACTTTTACTTGCCCTTTCAGTACTTTTGCTTATAGACGTATGCCTTTTGGTTTATGTAATGCACCTACTACCTTTAAAATATGCATGATGGCTATATTCTCTGACTTTTGTGAAAAGATTTGTGAGGTATTCATGGATGATTTCTCCATTTATGGATCCTCTTTTGATGATTGCTTGAGAAACCTAGATCGAGTTTTGCAGAGATGCGAAGACACTAGTCTCGTCTTGAATTGGGAGAAGTGCCACTTTACGGTTAATGAAGGCATTGTCTTGGGGCATAAAATTTCTGAAAGAGGTACTGAAGTTGATAAAGCTAAAGTTGATGCTATTGAAAAGATGTCGTGTCCCAAGGATATTAAAGGTATAAGAAGTTTCCTTGGTCATGCCGGCTTTTATAGGAGGTTCATTAAGGACTTTTCTAAAATCTCTAGGCCTCTGACTAATTTATTACAAAAAGATATTCCTTTTGTCTTTGATGATGATTGTGTAGAAGCACTTGAAATACTTAAGAAAGCTTTGATCACTGCACCTATTGTTCAGCCACCTGATTGGAATTTACCCTTTGAAATTATGTGTGATGCTAGCGATTATGCTGTAGGTGTTGTTCTAGGGCAAAGAGTTGATAAGAAATTAAATGTAATTCAATATGCTAGTAAAACTCTAAACATTGCTCAGAGAAATTATGCTACTATTGAAAAAGAATTCTTAGCAGTTGTATTTGCTTGTGATCAGTTCAGACCTTATATTGTTGATTCTAAAGTAACTATTCACACTGATCATGCTGCTATTAAATATCTTATTGTAAAGAGAGATGCTAAACCTAGACTTATTAGATGGGTTCTCTTGCTACAAGAATTTGATTTGCATATTATTGATAGAAAGGGAGTTGAGAACCCCGTTGCAGACAACTTGTCTAGGTTAGAGAATGTTCTTGATGACCCACTACCTATGGATGATAGCTTTCCTGATGAACAATTAGCTATCATAAATGCTTCTCGTACTACTCCATGGTATGCTGATTATGCTAATTACATTGTTGCTAAATTTATACCACCTAGTTTCACATACCAGCAAAAGAAAATTTTCTTTTATGATTTAAGATATTACTTCTGGGATGACCCACACCTTTATAAAGAAGGAGTAGATGGTGTTATTAGAAGTTGTGTGCCTGAGCATGAATAGGAACAGATCCTATGCAAGTGTCACTCCAAGGCATATGGAGGACACCACGCTGAAGATAGAACTGCGCATAAGGTATTGCAAACCAGTTTTTATTGGCCTACTCTCTTCAAAGATGCCCGTAAGTTTGTCTTGTCTTGTGATGAATGTCAGAGAATTGGTAATATTAGTAGACGTCAAGAAATGCCTATGAATTATTCTCTTGTTATTGAACCGTTTGATGTTTGGGGCTTTGATTATATGGGACCTTTTCCTGCCTCTAGTGGATATACACATATTTTAGTTGCTATTGATTACATTACTAAGTGGGTAGAAGCTATTCCAACTTGTAGTGCTGATCATAACACCTCTATTAAGATGCTTAAAGAAGTTATTTTTCCTAGTGTCGGTGTCAAAACCGGTGGATCTCGGGTAGGGGGTCCCGAACTGTGCGTCTAGGCGGATGGTAACAGGAGACAAGGGACACGATGTTTTTACCCAAGTTCGAGCCCTCTCGATGGAGGTAAAACCCTACTCCTGCTTGATTAATATTGATGATATGGGTAGTACAAGAGTAAATCTACCACGAGATCAGAGAGGCTAAACTCTAGAAGCTAGCCTATGGTATGATTGTTGTTCTGTCCTACGGACTAAAACCCTCCGGTTTATATAGGCACCAAAGAGGGTTAGGCTTACACAGAGTCGGTTACAATGGTAGGAGATCTACATATCCGTATCGCCAAGCTTGCCTTCCACACCAAGGAAAGTCCCATTCGGACATGGGACGAAATCTTCAATCTTGTATCTTCATAGTCCAGGAGTCCGGCCAAAAGCTATAGTCCGGCCATCCGGACACCCCCTAATCTAGGACTCCCTCAGTAGCCCCCGAACCAGGCTTCAATGACGATGAGTCTGACGCATAGATTGTCTTCGGCATTGCAAGGCAGGTTCTTCTCCAAATCCTGTGCACCTGTTGAATAGCGTCCGGCTTCCTGTAAATATTGTGCTCCTTGACTTCCACGCCCAATAATGGCCATCTTCCACGTGTTGAACGAATGCGAAAAGCCAGGGTATCTTTACATTTACCCCCCTAGCTGCGCAAATGAGCTGCCTATAAAAGAGACGAGGATCTAGATCCGAATAACACCATCCTCCCTTCGCGAGCATTCTTCAGAGCGTATCTGACAGAAATCCATTCCATCATGGACAGTCGACGCGGCTCCTCCTCTCGCCCTCCCAGCCCTCGGCCTGGAGATTGGGAGAGATGCTCCGTCCCGCACAGTGAGTTAGTGACGCTCCAAACCAAGGGATTTCTTCCCCCAGCCTTCATGGTTCCGGTTCGAGCCGAATTTGCCACCTATAAGGGCGGAAAACAAGTGGAGAGCGTCCCCAACCCCTCCAAAGGAGAGCGGGTATGCTTTGTCTCTTATTTGATAAGAGGGCTCGAATTTCCAATTCATCTGTTTCTCCGGGGGCTCCTGGAGTTCTACGGCCTCCAGTTGCACAACCTTACGCCTGCCTCCATTTTGCATATCGCGGGCTTCGTGGCCCTTTGTGAGTTGTTTTTGGGCATCGAGGCTCATTTTGCGCTGTGGAAGAAGCTGTTCTGCCTTGTGCCCCGTTCTCAAGAGGGGTCAATATATCAAGTGGGCGGAGCCGAACTATGGCGCATCACCGGGACCGGATATCTATCCGGAACCCCGTAGAAGGCGTTCGAAGACTAGCCTTCGGAATGGTTTTATATAGAAGATGTCCCCCTGCCGGACCCTGTTCGGATCGGCCTCCCTGAGTTCAATAACGCTCCGTTGAAGAAATGCCTAAGCTGGCGTCCACGGAGCCCTCAGAAGGAAAATGACAGGGACGTCCTTTACCTGATGAGCCGAATAAGGTTGTTAGCTCATTCCGGACTGACCATGATCGGGGTCATGGCCACATGCATCATGCGGGGGGTGCAACTGCTCCAGTATAGAGGCCACCCTATGTGGGATTTCAACGGGGAGGATGATGCCACCCGCTGCGGCCGTAAGGGGCCGGGATCGGTCGCCGATCTGATGAAGATCTTGTCCGCATTGTACAAGGGAGAAGAGGAGGAATTCCTCCGCGTCAATCCATAGGGCGGATTTTCTATGCACAACCCTCCAAGCTGGGTAAACGGACATTTATTTTTGCCATCCGATCCATACTTCCATAGTCGAGTATCTCATTTTGTGATTTCAGCGCAGGAACTGCACCGGGCCATAAAGGATATAAACAGCCCGCTTCCACAACCCGAGGATCCGGAACGGTTCCTCGATCCAACCTCCCAAGAGGATCCGGACATATCGGTGGAGCTGATCGACGGGGTATTTCACCAACTGGGCATCGATAATGCCTTGGTCGCCATTACGACCGATTACCCCGGAATACTTCCCGCCTCGCAGGTAACTGAGACCGAAGTCCCAATACTTTGAAAATGACCCATCCGTGCGTGTTTTTGATCACCGTATACCAATGGTGTTTCGCGGGGGAAGTCCTTGAGGCGGAAGGCCGAGCCTGCGACGGCCAGTCAACAAGGGACAGCCAGGCCCAACATGCTGAAAAGAAGTGCAGTCCAGATTGAAACGCCGGTACAACGGTATGGCGTGTCATCTTGCTCCTAGGTTTTATTCCCGGGAGGCATACTAATGCTCGTGCTTTTTCAGGAGGAAGAGCGCTCGCCGGACTATATCCGGAGAGGTTGCCAATCAATCCTCCGTTCGCCAGGCTCCAAAGCCAGGTCCAGAAGCGGAGGCGAACACGAGGCGTGCGTCGGATGCTCCTTCGACAGAGGATGCTGACAGGTTATCTGCCACCAATTCCGAGGTGGAGAGTGCCATGAATCACAGGCGTCGCCGGACAGTTCTTCGTGATGCATGTTTCTCCCCAGAGGCATTGGATGCTTTCAATTCGGGAGATGCGCACCTCCGTGCCGCTCAAAATGGTCTAGCCAGAGCCACGGAGCAGTATGTAAAAGACATACGGGTGAGAAAATTTGATAGTTATATATGCCAGTAGCCCCCGAGACTTTAAATAGTTAGAATAACTGATTTAAGGATCATTTATTGTGCAGGATCTTACGGAAAAGAATACCCAACTGTCCCAGGAGCTGGAGGAGTGCAAAGCCTAACTTGAGGCCGCACTAACCGCAGCGGGGGAAGCCAAAGAGACCCCCTCTGGTAATATGTGCTTCAAAAGATGAGTAATTTGTGAGGTGCGGCGTGTGTATAAATCTGACAATAATATTGCAGATGGCGCCGGGATAGATCCGGAAAAGCAACAACTCATGCGCCGGTTAAAGGCCGGCGAGAATGTGCTTACAAGGGTGAGGCAAGAGAAAAATAATCTCCAAGATGCCAACACCCAGCTGGGTGAGGAACAAAAGGATGTTCGTGCCCAGCTGTCTGACTCTGTTAAGGAGAATCGGCGGCTTCGACGCGGCATTTTTAGTAAGTGCTTGAATGAACTTTGAAAAAAGAGTTCGGCGAGGAAGTCAACTAACAGAGTTATGTCTGTAGGTATGCTCACAGGCTGTCCTGCAGAGGAAATGCCCGGTTCTACGGGTGACCTACTTCCCGAGCTCTTGCAACTGCACGAACGAGTTCGGCAGGTGATGAAAGGCGTCGCCCAGGCCGTGTGGCCATCTGTCTCCCTGCCCGAAGGCCTTGGAGAGCTTGCAGAGAGGCTTCAGGGAGCGCGGCAGCGCTTCCGCTTATGGAAGATATCGGCCTGCCGTCAAGGCGCCAGGGAGGCCTGGGCCATGGTGAAGACGCGGTACACGAAGGCTGACCCAAACCACATGGCCGAGGTCGGACCTGCGGGGCCTGATGGGAAGGAGATCCCTATGAGCTTAGTGTATGGCCAAGTAGAATTGGCCGCAAAGTATTCCCAGTAGGACTATAAACTAGACAGCCTGCTGGATGGCATTGAAGAGGAATATGCCCAGTGAAGTTGACTATGTAATTTAAGATAACATGTAAAATGCCTTCTAGCCGGATTGTAGATCGTTTGTCATAGCGGACCTTTTCGCTTCAACCTCAGGACCCAATAGTCCGGAGTGTGTCCGAATACCCTCGCGGTTATATAAAAACCGGGGCATGCGTGGAGACCAGGCGTAGGGGTCATTAGTGCTTTATCAGACAAGTGCCCAACTAGTTATGTTATATTACATGGTTAGTAAGAAACATCTTCCAGGGAGAATAGTTCCGTTAGGGGTTCCTTTCCCTGGGAGGCATGCCCTAAAGTGCATGTCCGGACTGCGAAAAAAAGCAGAAAACATCTGGGGGCAGATAAATAAATAGATAAGAATTCGTCTTTTAGTTCACCGACCGAATATTCCCTTAAGAACGCTAGCTTTCGGCTTCACCTAGTCCGAGGTACACATCCGGCTGACCCGGCAGTAACAATCACAGAGGTGCTCCCTTTACCACCTAGCCGAACAATCGGGAACGTAGGGGTAAGCACAGGAGCTAGGCAACCCAGCTTGGCAAAAACTTAAGTCATATCGATGCATATAATGGTGAATAAAAGGTACATGCGGAAGTGTGACACATGTGTTGGGCATGAAGCCCGTATAAATAAGCTTCTGTTAAAGAAGCCCCCAGGTATAATGAGCGCGGATAGCGCGTCAAGTGTGTGCGAACAATGCGCGAACAAGCTTTCAAAGGCTATAATAGGAAAGGAGGGAGAAGGAGAGAAACAGAAGACAGCTAATATGTAAAATATAGACGGAGGAAGGAGACAAACTCAGAATCCGGCGCTAGGCGTAGAATCTTCGGAGACGGGCTGCGTTCCATGGGTTCGGCTCAAGTCGGTTATCCGATGCACCTCGCAGACGGTACGCGCCACCAGTCAGGACTTGGTCGATGATAAAGGGACCTTCCCATTTGGGCTTGAGTTTATCCTTTTTTTTGTCCGGCAGGCGTAGAACTAACTCGCCAACGTTGTAAGTTTTGGCATGTATACTTCTCTGCTTTGATATCTTCGAGCTTGCTGATAGAATGCGGAACGGGCTTTTGCCACGTCACGCTCCTCCTCCAATGCGTCCAAATTGTCCTGCCGGTCGAGCTCAGCTTCTCTTTCTTGGTACATGCGCACGCAAAGTTATTTTTCCTAGTGTCGGTGTCAAAACCGGCGGATCTCGGGTAGGGGGTCCCGAACTGTGCGTCTAGGCGGATGGTAACAGGATACAAGGGACACGATGTTTTTACCCAGGTTCGGGCCCTCTCGATGGAGGTAAAACCCTACTCCTGCTTGATTACTATTGATGATATGGTTAGTACAAGAGTAAATCTACCACGAGATCAGAGAGGCTAAACCCTAGAAGCTAGCCTATGGTATGATTGTTGTTCTGTCCTACGGACTAAAACCCTCCGGTTTATATAGGCACCAAAGTGGGTTAGGGTTACACAGAGTCGGTTACAATGGTAGGAGATCTACATGTCCGTATCACCAAGCTTGCCTTCCGCGCCAAGGAAAGTCCCATCCGGACACGGTACGAAGTCTTCAATCTTGTATCTTCATAGTCCAGGAGTCCGGCCAAAAGCTATAGTCCGGCCATCCGGACACCCCCTAATCCAGGACTCCCTCACCTAGGTTTTGAGTCCCCAGGTATCTCATGACTGATGGTGGTTCACATTTTATTCATGGTGCTTTCTGTAAAATGCTTGCTAAGTATGATGTTAATCATAGAATTGCATCCCCATATCACCCACAGTCTAGTGGTCAAGTTGAATTGAGTAATAGAGAGCTCAAATTAATTTTGCAAAAGACTGTTAATATATCTAGAAAGAATTGGTCCAAGAAATTTTATGATGCTTTATGGGCCTATAGAACTGCATATAAGAATCCTATGGGTATGTCTCCATATAAAATGGTTTATGGAAAAGCATGTCACTTACCTCTCGTACTTGAACATAAGGCATATTGGGCTATTAAAGAGCTCAATTATGATTTCAAACTTGCCGGTGAGAAGAGGTTATTCGACATTAGCTCACTTGATGAATGGAGAACCCAAGCCTATGAGAATGCCAAGTTGTTTAAATAAAAAGTTAAAAGATGGCATGACAAAAGGATACAAAAGCGTGAGTTTAACGTAGGTGATTATGTGTTGCTATTCAACTCTCGTTTAAGATTTTTCACAGGAAAACTTCTCTCTAAATGGGAAGGCCCTTACGTTATCGAGGAAGTCTATCGTTCCGGCTCCATAAAAATCAACAACTTCGAAGGCACAAAACCGAAGGTGGTGAACGGTCAAAGAATCAAACATTATATCTCAGGTAATCCTATAAATGTTGAAACTAATATTATTGAAACCGTAACCCCGTAGGAATACATAAGAGGCACCTTCCAGAACGTTTCAGACTCCAAAAAGGAATAGGTATGTGGTACGGTAAGTAAATCGACTTCAAAACAATTCTAATAGCAATTTTTCTCCGTTTTGGAAAATAAGAAGTAGTCCGGGAAGGACACGAGGCCTCCGCGAGGGTGGAGGGCGCGCCCACCCTTATAGGGCGTGCCCCTGCCTCGTGGACACCTCGTGTGCTCTCCGGACTCCGTATTCTTGCATGATACTTATTTTGGTCAGTAAAAATTCATTATATAATCTCTCGAAGGTTTTGAACATCGTATCACGCAAAAATCTTCTATCTTTGTTTCAAGCTGTTTTTCTGACAGATCTAGAGCATCATGACGGCACCCTCCTCCAACAATGAAGACAAGTATGCTTGGATATTGAAGATAGAGCTGAAAAGAGAAGAACTGGAGGAGATCAACAAGGATGAAGGGATCTAGAAGGCCATGGAGGATCAAGCTCCGGCGGCGGGAGAAGAAAACATCCCTCAACCTCTACCTAACCTCTTCACCCCAACTGAGATTGAAACTTTCAAGATGATCGAGTTGGCCCGCATACAAAACAAGTATCTCACACAGGAAAATATTTTGTTGAAGGATCATATCGTCGCACTCAAGGGCATTATCTGCAAGTTGGAGAAGCTTTTACGCTCAATGTGCGATTATCCACCATCATCATCACCACCTTCATCACCTCCGAGGACATAATCACATGGGTATGGGCACTCCCCTTGGCAACTGCCAAGCTTGGGGGAGGTGCCCCGGTATCGTATCACCATCACACTCCTATCTTTACAGTTTTACTTAGTTCGATCCTTTTGGTAATATCTTGATCTAGTAGAATAAAGTTTTGGTATGAATTAATTTTGAGTTTTGCTTTATGATCCCTCTATGTAATCAAGATCGTGAGCTATATATAATAAAGATTAGTGGTGAGTCAAGGGCTTTGCTATCTTGCTATGATCTTAAGAAAATAGAAAGAATAAAAAGAATAAAAGAGTTCATATTGATCTTATGGATAGTAATGGCTTCACCTATAGAAAGTATGAGGCTTAAAAGTTGTTGAGAGTTGGCAAACTAGTTTTGGTCATCATTGCAATTAATTAGAAGTAATAAAGAAAGAGAGGTTTTCACATATAAATATACTATCTTAGACATCTTTTATGATTGTGAGCACTCATTAAGGTATGACATGATAAAGAGTTCATGTTGGACAAGGAAGACAACGTAATGGGTTATGTTTTCTCACATCTTAGTTAAAGTATATTGTCATGGATCGTCCAACATGTTGAGCTTGCCTTTCCCCCTCGTGCTAGCCAAATTCCTTGCACCAAGTAGAGATACTACTTGTGCTTCCAAATATCCTTAAACCTAGTTTTGCCATGAGAGTCCACCATACATACGTATGGATTGAGTAAGATCCTTCAAGTAAGTTGTAATGTTGCATGCAATAAAAATTGCTCTCTAAATATGTATGACTTATTAATGTGGATAAAATAAGCTTTATACGATCATGTGATATGGAAGCAATAAAAGCAACGGACTGCATAATAAAGGGTCATATCACAAGTGGCAATATAAAGTGACGTTCTTTTGCATTAAGATTTCATGCATCCAACCAAAAAGCACATGACAACCTCTGCTTCCCTCTGCAAAGGGCCTATCTTTTACTTTATGCAAGAGTCAAGGTGATATTCACCTTTCCCATTTACATTTTATCCTTTGGCAAGCACATCGTGTTGGAAAGATCTTGATACATATATCCAATTCGATGTAAGTTAGCATGAACAATTATTGTTGACATTACCCTTGAGGTAAAACGTTGGGAGGCAACACTATAAGCCCCTATCTTTCTCTGTGTCCGATTAAAGCTCTTTAACCATAAATATTGCATGAGTGACAGCAATTGTAGAAGACTAAATGATATTTGAGTGTGTGGACTTGCTGAAAAGCTCTATTCTTGACTCTTTCTGATGTTATGATAAATTGCAATTGCTTCAGTGACTAAGATTATAGTTTGTTAGTTATCAATGAAGTTTCTGAATCATACTTGACATTGTGAATAGATTGTTATTGGAGCATAAGAAATCATATGACAAAATCTATATATGTTGTTGTTATAAGAATGATCCTGATGCCCTCATGTCCCTATTTTATTTTTATCAACACCTCTATCTCTAAACATGTGGACATATTTTTCGATATCGGCTTTCGCTTGAGGATAAGTGAGGTCTAAGCTTGGGGGAGTTGATACGTCCATTTTGCATCATGCTTTTATATCGATATTTATTGCATTATGGGTTGTTATTACACGTTATGTCACAATACTTATGGTTATTCTCTCTTATTTTACAAGGTTTAACATGAAGAGGGAGAATGCCGGCAGCTGGGATTCTGGGCTGGAAAAGGAACAAATATTGGAAACCTATTCTGCATAGCTCCAAAAGTCCTGAAACTCCACGAAAGTCATTTTTGGGATTAATAAGAATTATTGAGCGAAAGAAGTACCATAGGGGGCCCACACCCTGGCCACGAGGGTGGGGGCACGCCCACCCTTACAGGGCGCGCCCCCTGCCTCGTGGGCCCCCTGGTGGCCCTCTGGTGCCCATCTTCAGCTATATGAAGTCTTTTACCCTGGAAAAAATCATAAGCAAGCTTATGGGACGAAACTACACTGCCATGAGGCGGAACCTTGGCAGAACCAATCTAGGGCATCGGTGGGGTTGTTCTGCCGGGGAAACTTCCCTCTGGGAGGGGGAAATCATCACCATCGTCATCACCAACGATCCTCTCATCGGGAGGGGGTCAATCTCCATCAACATCTTCACCAGCACCATCTCCTCTCAAGCCCTAATTCATCTCTTGTATCCAATCTTTGTACCCAAACCTCAGATTGGCACCTGTCGGTTGCTAGTAGTGTTGATTACTCCTTGTAGTTGATGCTAGTTGGTTTATCCGATGGAAGATCATTTGTTCAGATCCTTAATGCATATGAATACCACTCTGATCATGAACATGAATATGCTTTGTGAGTAGTTACATTTGTTCCTGAGGACATGGGTGAAGTCTTGCTATTAGTAGTCATGTGAATTTGGTATTCGTTCGATATTTTGATGAGATGTATGCTGTCTCTCCTCTAGTGGTGTTATGTGAACGTCGACTACATGACACTTCACCATTATTTGGGCCTAGAGAAAGGCATTGTGAAGTAATAAGTAGATGATGGGTTGCTAGAGTGACAGAAGCTTAAACCCTAGTTTATGCGTTGCATCGTAAGGGGTTGATTTGGATCCATATGTTTCATGCTATGGTTAGGTTTACCTTAATACTTCTTTTGTAGTTGCGGATCCTTGCAATAGGGGTTAATCATAAGTGGGATGCTTGTCCAAGAAAGGACAGCACCCAAGCATCGGTCCACCCACATATCAAATTATCAAAGTAACAAACGCGAATCATATGAGTGTGATGAAAACTAGCTTGACGATAATTCCCATGTGTCCTCGGGAGCGCTTTTCTCGTTATAAGAATTTGTCCAGGCTTGTCCTTTGCTACAAAAGGGATTGGGCCACCTTGTTGCACCTTATTTACTTTCATTGCTTGTTACCCGTTACCAATTATCCTATCACAAAAATATTTGTTACCTACAATTTTAGTGCTTGCAAAGAATAACTTACTGAAAATCGCTTGCCATTTCCTTCTGCTCCTCGTTGGGTTCGACACTCTTACTTATCGAAAGGACTACGATAGATCCCCTATACTTGTGGGTCATCAGGCCGCACTTGAGCTTCCCTCGATGGTTCATCGTCTGGCTCACGTATTGCTGGCCTGGGTCCTTGCTTCCTTGAAGAACCACCTTGGTACATTTTCCTAAACATATTTCTTCCTCTAAAAAATTTCTGAAAATTTTAGTAACTCAAAATAAAAGTGAACCAAACTCAACAAAATTGATAGCAACTACTCTCACAAGTGCCTAGAGACTATATCGTGCATTAGAACTACTTTGGACCAAATAAATTTGGCATGCAAGCTCAAGAACAGGGTCTCCTTAGCAGCAAAAATTTGCAATGAATAAAGCACTAGAACAAAAACTAATTGGACCATTGGAGGAGTCACATACCAAAGAACAATCCCCCAAAGCAGTTTTGTGAGTGGAGCTTTGAGCAAGGAGATAGAAAATGGCCGCGAGATGAGCTAGAACTCGTGCTTGAGCTGGTTGGTGATTTTTTTGGGAGGAAGAAGAAGTGTGTGGGTGCTGGAATAAGTGGAGGGGGGCACCAGAGGCCCACGAGGCAGGGGGCGCGCCCAGGGGGTGGGCACACCCTGGACCCTCCTGGCCATGTAGTTGCCCCCTCTAGTGTGTTCTCAGTGCCAGATATTCTCAAATATTCTAGAAAAAATCATATTTCATTTTCAGGGCATTTGGTGAACTTTTATTTTCGGGGTATTTTTTATTGCAAGGATAATTCAGAAAACGGACAGATAATACTATTTTTGCATTATTTAATCTAAATACCAGAAAGTAAAAGGATGGTACATAAGGTTGTGCTTTCTAACTTCAATCCATCTCATGCTCATCAAAAGGAATCCATTAACAAGGTTGATCAAGTCTTATTAACAAACTCATTCTAAATCGCACGAAACCGCAGAATTTTCGAATAGCACTAGGTTACCTCAACGGGGATATGTACATCCCCAATAATAAGAATATCATATTTCTTCTTGACACTTGGTAGAGGAAATTCAAAACCTCCAACAATAATCGATGGAATTTTTCCAATAGAATTGATACTGTGAACTTGAGGTTGTTTCCTCGGAAAGTGTACCGCATGCTCATTACCATTAAGATGAAAAGTGACATTGCCTTTGTTGCAATCAATAACAACCCCTGAGGTGTTCAAAAAGGGTCTACCAAGGATAATCGACATACTATCGTCCTCGGGAATATCAAGAATAACAAAGTCTGTTAAGATAGAAACGCTTGCAACCACAACAGGCACATCCTCACAAATACCGACAGGTATAGCAGTTGATTTATCGGCCATTTGCAAAGATATTTCAGTAGGTGTCAACTTATTCAATTCAAGTCTACGATATAAAGAGAGCCAGCTCCAAGATCACATAAAGCAGTGTTAACATAGTTTCTTTTAATGGAGCATGGTATAGTTGGTACTCCTGGATATCCAAGTTTCTTAGGTATTCCACCCTTAAAAGTATAATTAGCAAGCATGGTGGAAATTTCAGCTTCCGGTATCTTTCTTTTATTTGTAACAATATCTTTCATGTACTTAGCATAAGGATTTATTTTAAGCATATCAGGCAAATGCATACGTAAAAAGATAGGTCTAATCATTTCAACAAAGCGCTCAAAATCCTCATCATCCTTTTTCTTGGATGGTTTAGGAGGAAAAGGCATGGGTTTCTGAACCCATGGTTCTCTTTCTTTACCGTGCTTCCTAGCAATGAAGTCTCTCTTATCATAACATTGATTCTTTGATTGTGGGTTATCAAGATCAACAACAGGTTCAATCTCTACATCATTGTTATTGCTAGGTTGAGCATCAACATGAACATTATCATTAACATCATCACTGGGTTCATGTTCACCACCAGGTTGTGTTTCAGCATCAGAAATAGAAATATCATTGGGATTCTCAGATGTGTCTAGAACAAGTTCACTAGAAGCATGCAAAGTCCTATCATTTTTCTTTTTCTTCTTTTTAGAAGGACTAGGTGCATCAACATTATTTCTCTGAGAATCTTGCTCAATTCTCTTAGGATGGCCCTGAGGATACAAAGGTTCCTGAGTCATTTTACCACCTCTAGTCATAACTCTAACAACATTATCATTTTTCTTATAATTTTATTCATTGAGCAAATCATTTTGAGCTTTAAGCATTTGTTCTACTTGAGTGGTAACCATAGAAGCATGTTTACTAATAAGTTTAAGTTCACCTTTAACTCTAGACATATAATCACTCAAGTGTTCAATCATATAAGCATTGCGTTTCAATTGTCTACCAACATAAGCATTGAAGTTTTCCTGTTTAACCATAAAGTCATCAAACTCATCTAAGCATTGACTAACAAACTTAGTAGACGGAATTTCAGCTTTATCATATCTATAGAGAGAATTTACCTTTACTACCTATGTCGGGTTATCAAGACCATGCATTTCTTCAATAGGTGGTAAATTAAGGCCATGCATTTCTTCAACATGAGGTAAATTCTTAACGTCTTCAGCTTTAATACCTTTTTATTTTATAGATTTCTTTGCCTCTTGCATATCCTCATGACTGAGAAATAGAATACCCCTTTTCTTTGGAGTTGGCTTAGGAGTTGGTTCAGGAAGTGTCCAATTATTTTCATTAGTCAACATATTATTCAATAGCAATCAGCTTGATCAACTGTTCTTTCCCTGAAAACACAACCAGCACAACTATCCAGGTTGTCTCTGTAAGCATCGGTTAGTCCATTATAAAAGATATCAAGTATTTCATTTTTCTCGAGAGGATGATCAGGCAAAGCATTAAGTAATTGGAGAAGCCTCCCCAAGCTTGTGGGAGACTCTCTTCTTCAATTTGCACAAAATTATATATTTCCCTTAAAGCAGCTTGTTTCTTATGAGCGGGGAAATATTTAGCAGAGAAGTAATAAATCATATCCTAGGGACTACGCACACAACCAGGATCAAGAAAATTAAACCATGTTTTAGCATCACCCTTTGATGAGAACGGAAATAATTTAAGGATATAGTAGTAATGAATTTTTTCCTCACGAGTGAATAGGGTGGCTATATCATTCAATTTAGTAAGATGTGCCACAACAGTTTCAGATTCATAGCCATAAAAAGGATCAGATTCAACCAAAGTAATTATCTCAGGATCGACAGAGAAATCATAATCCTTATCAGTAACACAGATAGGTGAAGTAGCAAAAGCAGGGTCATATTTCATTCTAGCATTCAGAGACTTTTCTTTAAGCTTAGCTAATAGTTTCTTAAGATCAGATCTATCATTGCAAGCAAGAAAATCTCTAGCAGTTTATTCATCCATAACATAACCCTCAGGCACAACAAGCAATTAATATCTAGGGGGAGAATCTTTGTCATCACTTTCATCAATATTATCAGTTTCAATAATTTCATTCTCTCTAGCCCTAGCAAGTTGATCATCAAGAAATTCACCTAGTGGCACAGTATTATCAAGCATAGAAGTAGTTTCATCATAAGTATCATGCATAGCAGAAGTGGCATCATCAATAACATGCGACATATCAGAATTAATAGCATAAGCAGGTTTAGGTGTCGCAAATTTACTCAAAACAGATGGTGAATCAAGTGCAGAGCTAGATGGCAGTTCCTTACCTCCCCTCGTAGTTGAGGGATAAATCTTGGTTTTCTCATCTTTCAAGTTCCTCATAGTGATCAGCAGATATAAATCCCAAGTGACTCAAAGAATAGAGCTATGCTCCCCGGCAACGGTGCCAGAAAATAGTCTTGATAACCCACAAGTATAGGGGATCGCAACAGTTTTCGAGGGTAGAGTATTCAGCCCAAATTTATTAATTTGACACAAGGGGAGCCAAAGAATATTCTCAAGTATTAGCAGTTGAGTTGTCAATTCAACCACACCTGAAAGACTTAATATCTGCAGCAAAGTATTTAGTAGCAAAGTAGTATGGAAGTAACGGTAACAATGGCAAAAGTAACAGTAGCAGTTTTGTAGTAATTGTAACAGTGACAACGGTAAAGTAACTAAGCAAAGATCAATATGTGAAAAGCTTGTAGGCATTGGATTAGTGAAGGATAATTATGTCGGATGCGATTCCTCATGCAATAGTTATAACATAGGGTGACACAGAACTAGCTCCAGTTCATCAATGTAATGTAGGCATGTATTCCGAATATAGTCATACGTGCTTATGGAAAAGAACTTGCATGACATCTTTTGTCCTACCCTCCCGTGGCAGCAGGGTCCTATTGGAAACTAAGGGATATTAAGGCCTCCTTTTAATAGAGTACCGAACCAAAGCATTAACACTTAGTGAATACATGAACTCCTCAAACTACGGTCATCACCGGGAGTGGTCCCGATTATTGCCACTTCGAGGTTGCCGGATAATAACACATAGTAGGTGACTATTGACTTGCAAGATAGGATCAAGAACTCACATATATTCATGAAAACATAATAGGTTCAGATCTGAAATCATGGCACATGGGCCCTAGTGATAAGCATTAAGCATAGCAAAGTCATAGCAACATCAATCTCGTAACATAATGGATACTAGGGATCAAACCCTAACAAAACTAACTCGATTACATGGTAAATCTCATCCAACCCATCACCGTCCAGCAAGCCTACGATGGAATTACTCACGCACGGCGGTGATCATCATGAAATTGGTGATGGAGGATGGTTGATGATGACGACAGCGACGGATTCCCCTCTCTGGAGCCCCGAACGGACTCCAGATCAGCCCTCCCGAGAGAGATTAGGGCTTGGCGGCAGCAGCTCCGTATCGTAAAACGCGATGAATCCTTCTTTCTGTTTTTTCCCGAACGTGAATACATAGAGTTGGAGTTGAGGTCGGTGGAGCATCAGGGGGCCCACGAGGCAGGGGCGCGCCCCCACCCTCGTGGACAGGGTGTGGGCCCCCTAGCCTTGATTCTTTTGCCAGTATTTTTTATTAATTCCAAAAATATTCTCCGTGGAGTTTCAAGTCATTCTGAGAACTTTTATTTCTGCACAAAAATAACACCATGGCAATTCTGCTGAAAACAGCATCAGTCCGGGTTAGTTCCATTCAAATCATCAAGTTAGAGTCCAAAACAAGGGCAAAAGTGTTTAGAAAAGTAGATACAATGGAGACGTATCAATGCCCATCTTCTGGTATAAGGTGCCTTTTGCCCTGGAAAAAATCTGAAGGAAGCTTTTGGGATGAAGCGCCGCCGTCTCGAGGCGGAACCTGGGCGGAACCAATCTAGGGCTCCGGCGGAACTATTCTGCCGGGGAAACATCCCTCTGGGAGGGGGAAATCATCACCATCGATCCTCTCATCGGGAGGGGGTCAATCTCCATCAACATCTTCACCAGCACCATCTCCTCTCAAACCCTAGTTCATCTCTTATATCTGATCTTGTCTCAAAACCTCCGATTGGTACCTGTGGGTTGCTTTTAGTGTTGATTACTCCTTGTAGTTGATGCTAGTTGGTTTATTCGGTGGAAGATCATATGTTCAGATCCTTTATGCATATTAATACCCCTCTGATTATGAACATGAATATGATTTGTGAGTAGTTATGATTGTTCCTGAGGATATGGGAGAAGTCTTGTTATAAGTAGTCATGTGAATTTGGTATTCGTTCGATAT
The DNA here is from genome assembly GCA_963921465.1 of Triticum timopheevii. Classification (NCBI taxonomy): domain Eukaryota; kingdom Viridiplantae; phylum Streptophyta; class Magnoliopsida; order Poales; family Poaceae; genus Triticum; species Triticum timopheevii. The sequence goes on from OY997270.1 coordinate 305,006,536, forward strand.
TATGGTGAGATGTATGTTGTCTCTCCTCTAGTGGTGTTATGTGAATGTCGACTACATGACACTTCACCATTGTTTGGGCCTAGAGGAAGGCATTGGGAAGTAATAAGTAGATTATGGTTGCTAGAGTGACAGAAGCTTAAACCCTAGTTTATGCATTGCTTCGTAAGGGGCTGATTTGGATCCATATGTTTCATGCTATGGTTAGGTTTACCTTAATTCTTCTTTCGTATTTGCGTATGCTTGCGGGAGGGGTTAATCATAAGTGGGATGCTTGTCCAAGGAAGGGCAGTACCCAAGCACCGGTCCACCCACATATCAAATTATTAAAGTAACGAACGCGAATCATATGAGCATGATGAAAACTAGCTTGGCGATAATTCCCATGTGTCCTCGGGAGCGCTTTCCTTTATATAAGAGTTTGTCCAGGATTGCCCTTTGCTACAAAAAGGATGTGGCCACCTTGCTGCACCTTGTTTACTTTTTTTACTTGTTACCCATTACGAATAACTTATCACAAAACTATCTATTACCGATAATTTCAGTGCTTGGAGAGAATACCTTACTGGAAACCGCTTGTCATTTCCTTCTGCTCCTCGTTGGGTTCGACACTCTTACTTATTGAAAGGACTATGATAGATCCCCTATACTTGTGGGTCATCATGGAGTAGGACATCTTCAAGTGCAAGGGGATGGTGGAGCGTGGACTCAATGCCAATCACCTCATGATCGTGGACTATACCCGTGATCTCAAGGTGGATGGCAAGCCCATAGAGGACATCATCTTCTCCATCAACGAGAAAATCAACTTCCTCCATAGCCAGATCCATGATCTTCAAAGCCATGTCTTTGAATATGAGGCCAGGTTTAAAGGTATGAGTTTGGCTGCTAGTTGCAAGATCTGGGAGACTCACTCCTCCTCTTATGATGGTGAGCCTCTGCCATGGAAATCCGAGGACAAGAAACCTTCTACTTCACCACCACCATCTTCTTCATCACCACCAAAAGAAAACTGAGTATTGGGTATGGGCACTCCCCTTGGTTGTTGCCAACCTTGGGGGAGGTGCCCCGGTATCGTATCAATCTCCACTATCTTTTGCCTTTACTTTCTTAGTTCGATCAATGGTTATCTTTTGCTATTAGATGAATAAAAGTTTAGTTCGATCATTTATTTTTGTGAGTTTGCTTAGTGATCAATCCTTGTAATCATGTGCGAGATATATAATAAGTTTAATTTGAGTGTTGCCTTCTTTACATTCTTGTTGCAATAAAAATAAAGGAAATAGAAAGAAAAGGATCATATGCTAATCTTATGGTAGGTGATGACATTACACAAGAAAAGTATAAGTAGAAAATTTTATTGTAGATTGACAAACATAGGATTGGTCAATGATGCAACACATGAAAGAATTAATAAGGGAAGAGAAGATTCACATATAGGTATACTATCATGGAAATCTTTTGTGATTGTGAGAACCCATCAAAATATTGTATGCCAAAATTGTTGACGTTGGACAAGGAAGACAACTTAATGATTTATGAATGTTCATATTCACATAGAAGTCATATTGTCATAGATCCTTCAACATATGGTGCTTGCCCCTATCTTTGCTAGCCAAAAACTCCGCACTAAGTAGAGATACTACTTGTGTATCCAAAACCCTTAAACCCTATCTTGTTTGAGAGTCCACCATACCTACCTATGGATTGAGTAAGATCCTTCAAGTAAGTTGTCATTGGTGCAAAAAGGGAAATAAAAATTGCTTATAAAAATGTGAGATCATTCATTGTAAGGGAAAATTGAGCATTGTACGAACTTGTGATGGTGAAGAATAAAAGCGACAGACTGCATAATAAAGGTTGCCATCACAAGGGGCAATATAACGCAACATTCTCTTGCACTAAGGGGTTGAGCATACAAACAAAAAGCGCATGGCAACCTCTGCTTCCCTCTGCGAAGGGCATATCTTTTACTTTCATGTACTTACTTTTATGCAAGAGTCAAAGTTTTTCTCTCTATTTGTTTCATTTTTCTCCTTTGGCAAGCATCATGTGGTGAGCAAAGATCTAGCACATATGTCCAGTTATATGGCTAGCATGAGTTATTATTGTTGACATCACCCTTGAGGTGAGCGTGTTGGGAGGCAAAACTATAAGCCCCTATCTTTCTTTGTGTCCAGTTGAAACATTTTGCTCATGTGTACGTGGTGAGTGTTAGCAATCATAGAAGACTAAATGATTGTTGAGTATGTGGACTTGCCTAAAGGCTCTGATACGTGACCCTTCCTGAAAAGATGATGAGTTTAGTTGCAAAGTTGACTAAGAACATAGTTTGTTGGTTTCCAATAGAGTTTATGCTTTATACTTCGATGTTGTGATGAATTGTCACTTGTTCATGAGAAGTCTATGATAAAAGTTATGTAATAAAAGTTTTGTATTAAAGTTTATTGCTGTTATAATAAGTCCGTATTTTTTTTATTGACACCTCTCTCTCTAAGCATGTGGACATGTTTTCGGTTTCGGTTTTCGCTTGAGGACAAGCGAGGTCTAAGCTTGGGGGAGTTGATACGTCCATTTTGCATCATATTTTCCTACTGCTATTTATGTTGTTTTATGGTATAATAATGCTTTTTGGAGTAATTCTAATGCCTTTTCTCTCATAATATGCAAGGTATGCACCGAGGGGGAGAATTATGGCAGCTGGAAATCTGGACCTGAAAAAGCTACGTCAAGCTACCTATTCTGCACAACTCCAAATGAGCTGAAACTCCTCGAGGATTATTTATGGAATATTTATTAAATATTGGAGCAAATAAGTACCAGAGGAGGGCCACCAGGGGGTTGCCCTCCTCGGCCCACCTCCGACGCCCATCTTCTAGTATATAAGTCATTTTGACCTAGAAAAATAAGGGGAGGACATTTGGCACGAAGCGCCGCCGCCTCGAGGCGGAACTTGGGCAGGAGCACTTTTGCCCTCCAGCGGAGCGATTCCGCCGGGGGAACTTCCCTCCCGAAGGGGGAAATCATCGTCATCATCATCACCAACAACTTTCCCATCTTGGGGAGGGCTATTGATACGTCCATTTTGCATCATGTTTTCCTATTGTTATTTATGTTGTTTTACTGTATAACAATGCTTTTTGGAGTAATTATAATGCCTTTTCTCTCATAATATGCAAGGTATGCACCAAGGGGGAGAATTCTGGCAGCTCGAAATCTGGATCTGGAAAAGCTATGTCAAGCTACCTATTCTGCACAACTCCAAATGAGCTAAAACTCCCTGAGGATTTTTTATGGAATATTTAATAAATATTGGAGCAAATAAGTACCAGAGGAGGGCCACCAGGTGGGCACAACCCACCTGGGCGCGCCCTGGTGGGTGCTGCCCTCCTCGGCCCACCTCCGGTGCCCATCTTCTGGTATATAAGTCATTTTGACCTACAAAAAATAAAGAGAGCACATTCGGGACGAAGCGCCGCCGCCTCGAGGTGGAACTTGGGCAGGAGAACTTTTGCCCTCCGGCGGAGCAATTCCGCCGGTGGAACTTCCCTCCCGGAGGGGGAAATCATCGTCATCATCATCACCAACAACTCTCCCATCTTGGGGAGGGCTATCTTAATCAACATCTTCACAGCACCAACTCCTCTCAAACCCTAGTTCAACTCTTGTGTTCAATCTTTGTACCAAAACTATAGATTGGTGCCCGTGGGTGACTAGTAGTGTTGATTACATATTGTAGTCGATTACTATATGGTTTATTTGGTGGAAGATTATATGTTCAGATCCATTATGCTATTCAATACTCCTCTGATCTTGGCCTTGTTTATCATTTGTGAGTAGTTACTTTCATTCTTGAGGCACGGGAGAAATCATGTTGCAAGTAATCATGTGAACTTGATATGTGTTCGATATTTTGATGGTATTTATATTGCCATTCTCTTAGTGGTGTCATGTGAACGTAGACTACATGACACTTCACCATATTTGGGCCTAAGGGAATGCATTGTGGAGTAGTTATTAGATGGTGGGTTGCGAGAGTGACAGAAGCTTAAATCCCAGTTTACGCGTTATTCCGTAAGGGACCGATTGGATCCAAAAGTTTAATGCAATGGTTAGAATTTGTTCTTAATACTTTTCTCGTAGTTGCGGATGCTTTTGAGAGGGTTAATCATAAGTAGGAGGTTTGTTCAAGTAATAACAACACCTAAGCACCGGTGTCGGTGTCAAAACCGGCGGATCTCGGGTAGGGGGTCCCGAACTGTGCGTCTAGGCGGATGGTAACAGGAGACAAGGGACACGATGTTTTTACCCAGGTTCGGGCCCTCTCGATGGAGGTAAAACCCTACTCCTGCTTGATTAATATTGATGATATGGGTAGTACAAGAGTAGATCTACCACGAGATCAGAGAGGCTAAACCCTAGAAGCTAGCCTATGGTATGATTGTTGTTCTGTCCTACGGACTAAAACCCTCCGGTTTATATAGGCACCGAAGAGGGTTAGGGTTACACAGAGTCGGTTTACAATCGTAGGAGATCTACATATCCGTATCGCCAAGCTTGCCTTCCACGCCAAGGAAAGTCCCATCCGGACACGGGACGAAGTCTTCAATCTTGTATCTTCATAGTCCAGGAGTCCAGCCAAAGGCTATAGTCCGGCCATCCGGACACCCCCTAATCTAGGACTCACTCAGTAGCCCCTGAACCAGGCTTCAATGACGACGAGTCCGGTGCGCATGTTGTCTTCGGCATTGCAAGGCGGGTTCCTCCTCCGAATACTTCATAGAAGATTTTTAACACAAGGATAGTGTCCGGCTCTGCAAAATAAGTTCCACATACCACCGTAGAGAGAATAATATTTACACAAATTCAATCTGCTGATGCATTCCGTGGCGTGACATCACACCACGGCCAAGCCTTTATTCGAATCGTTTCACTATCACACCTCAGCGCATTTAGCGAGGCGGTTTCCTTGGCACGTCTTGTCAAAGCAGAGATCATGCCCCCTTATTCCGGGATTCTCATCAATACGGGCGTGGGTAACCCAACCGCACCATTGATTATGGCGGTTGGGAGATAAGCGAGTTTTACCAGGCTGGTGGGGACGCATAGCTTCGTCCGTCCATATAAGGGGATAAGGATCCACCTTTTTACCTACACCTTCTTCCTCCTTTGCTCATCCATTTCTGCGCACTCGAGCTCCAGCGCCCAAGTACGCACATCTCGCCTCAACCTTCCCCAGTCATGTCCGAAGCGGGAGGCAAGTGGATGGCCTCCTCCGTCACGGAGGGGCACATTAAAAGGCTGCGGAAGGCCGGATACTTGTCCAGCAACATCGCGCATCGGCTCCTCGACAAGGGGAAGCTTATCCCCACCCCCAGGCCCCATGAGAGGGTGGTGTTCCTCACCCACTTCCTCCGCGGACTAGGTTTTCCACTTCACCCATTTGTTTGGGGGCTCATGTTCTACTACGGCCTGGATTTCCATCATCTGGCCCCGAATTTCATCCTCAACATCTCGGTGTTCATCGTCGTGTGCGAGGCCTTCCTCTGCATCCAGCCTCACTTCGGCTTATGGCTGAAGACCTTCAATGTCAAGCCAAAGTTAGTGGGCGGCCGCCAAGCGGAGTGCGGAGGTGCCATGGTGGGCAAGATGGCCAACGTCCTACGGCTCGAGGGCTCCTTCGTGGAGACCATAAAGGGGTGGCAATCAGGGTGGTTCTACATCACCGAGCCGCGTGACCTTAAATGGGTGGCAGCCCCCGAATTCCGATCTGGCTTCCCTACACGGCTCACCTCTTGGAAAGAGACGGGCCTGACATGGGGTAATTCGGAAGAGCTGACCGGACTCCAATCCTGCGTCCAAAACCTGGTGAACAAGAAGCTCAAGCTCGTCAACGTAGTCCAGGTCATGCTCATCCGCCGGATCCTCCCGTGCCAACAACGGGCCTTCAACTTGTGGGAGTTTGATCCAGCACAACACCAAACCTTGAGCAGGCTCTTCGACACTACGTACGAAGATGCCTGGAAGGTGCTGTTCAAGGGCGCCGAGGCTCCCGCATCCGCTACCGAAGATCGCGGATTTAGCTTGCAGCATCAAGCCGGCGAGGTAAGCTATTTTACCCTTTACAAGACACTTGTTTTTCATAGTTTGACTCTATGCGGGATCTAAACTCCCTTACCTTTGACAGGCCTGGCAAAAGACGTCCGGGCAGGTTAACTGTCTGGCTCCCTTGCCAGAAGACCCAACGGACGCCCAATTAACGGGGCTGCTGGTTCCGGCGCCTTACGTGGTGCCGGAGAAGAAGGCCATGGGAACTCGAAGGAGTTCCCGGCGCCAGGTGTTGTCGGACTCATTGTCTGATGACTCCGAGGCGGACTCCTCTCGTGAAGACGAGGAGGAGGAAAAAGAGGCCTCTCCCCCAGCGGGGGGAGAGAAGAAAAGGAAGGTCGTCCCAACTAGGGAGGCCAGAGGGTCCAAGAAGGGAAGGACCCTTCCTCTGGACGACTCTACCAACACCGACGACGGCGAAGAGGAGTGGCCACCGAGGGTTAAGCCCCTGGCGAAATTGTAAGTGTCCGAATACCGGAATAACTCATGGCGTTTCATTTGTCACACAGTATCTCCTAATGCCGAATATAACCCTGCAGCCCGCCCAAGGACGAGATCGATGCTTCAATGAGCGGCTCCCTGGCTTCGTCGAACGTGAATAGCACCTCACTTCCGGCTGCCTCCTCTCCTCGCGCTGCGGATGATGCCGAGGTGGGGTCCCAAAAGGGGCCCAGCCAGGAGGAGGTGGTCCAGGAGGCGCCGCAAGGCAACCTCCCGGACTCCAAGTGCAAGGGGGATAAAACCCCAAAGGGTTCTAAGTCTGGCCCTGGGCCGGACTCCGCACCGGAACCTTCAGTGGTTCCGGAGTCCGGCAGGCGGCCCCTTCATAAGAAGGGCGGGACTGTGACACCGGTGACCTCCGCCAACCGGAGGCACCGGATAACTTGCTGGAGGTGCTTAACGGCATCTCCATCGACGAGGAGCACCGCACTGTTATGAGTGTGGTGATCCAGAAAGTTCAGTCCGCCAAGAGCGGGCTGACTGAAGCCTATGCCAGCCTTCTAACAGGCTTTGAAGTATGTATTTAAGATATGTAAAAATATTACCGCATAGACAATAGCCCTTGATGCTCAGTTTGGTGTTCAGAAAGAAAAGCCGAACTGAGGATCTAAAAAGATGTACGCAAGAGTCTAACATAAGTATGTCAATATGGGAAATGCAGGCTTCACTGTTGACCTCTGCCGCACTGACTGCGGAGGTCAATGCATTGAAGCAGAGCCTCGAGCGGTCCGAGAACGAGCTCGGCCTTGCCAAAAAGCAGCTCGAGGACAAGGACGGTAAGCAAGACCTTATGGAAGTATATAAAAGATGTGGTTGCAACAAATGACAGGAATAATGTGAGTATTGCAGGGGCCAGAACAAGGTGGTGATCCTGAAGGAAGCGGTGTCCAAGGCCGAAAGGAATATGATCGCGGAGCGCACCAAGCGAGAGAAACAGGAGCCGCGGGTGGCGGAGGTGCGGCAAGAGCTCCAGGCTCTCGTGGAAAAACACGAGAGTTTGGAGCGTGACTCAAGGACTCGAGAGTCTGAGCTCGCCTCGGCCCTTGGGAGCGCCAAAGCCGCTAAGGCCGAAGCCCAGAAAGCCCTTCAGGAAATTGAGGCGATGAAGAAGATAGCGGCGGGTAAGGCATTCTTCATGCAAAGCAAGCACGTGAAAGTGAGTTACTTGTTACTTACCCGAATCCGGAGCTCTCCAGGAGCATTCACAGATCTGCCCCGCAATGTGTCTGACGCTGCCACATTCTACCGGGCCGAGGAGGGGAGCTCGACGGATAAGGTGTTCTGGTCTCAGTATGCTGAGGCCGGACACCCGGTGCCCTTGAGCGGCCAGCTGAAGCAGCTGGTCGAGCTCCATAAGGTGGACGAACAGGCCATGAAGGGCCTGATAGTTCGGTTGTGGCCTAAGGAAGCCATGCCTGGGAGCTACTTCGAGCTGGTGAAGCGGCTGGTGGACGCCTGTCCATGGATTGAAGTCGTCAAGAGCTCAGTCTGCATCGAAGGTGCCCGTAGGGCCCTTGCCCGTGCTAAAGTGCACTGGGGCAAGATGGACGCTGAGAAGCTTGTGACGGATGCTCCACCGCCGGGCAGGGAGTATCGCAAGCCCGAGATGTATTATCAGGGAGTCCTGAAGGGTGCCCGCCTTATAGCGGGTGAATGCTCCAAAGATGTAATTTTTTAGTAAACTCGCATTTGTTATCATGTACGCTTGAAAACTTGTTCATATGCGCTAAGCAACTCTTGTGAATTTAAAATATTACCTTTTGTGCGGCCGTTTATGAAATTTGAGAGATGGCGAGTCATCGGCTTCTGCCCCCATGCCACGAGTGCTGGGGTGTTCGGGATAAACTTGAGCGCTCTTTTTCCCATTCTTGGGTCCTTCGAGGGAGGCGCTCAACGCAACGAACAAGGCAACCGGACTATAATGCTTGAACACTCTCACTTAGCCATAGAATTCTATAATTTTAAATTTCGGCGAAGCCCCTAGTATTCGGAAAACCGAGTTCGGGGCGCTATCCACGCCTGGGCCGGACAAAGCCGACTCCTCGCTCTAAGCGACATAAGTCTTTAGGGACTCGAAAACCTCTCGAACAGCGACCGGCTCTCGCCCTATCATGACGGTCAGTTTTAGCTTTCTCCACTGAGGTGCTTAACCCAGCTCAACCGGGGCACAATCACAGTGGTTCTCCCAGCGCTACCTTAGCCGATATAACGGAACGTAAGGTACCAAAACATGGGAGCCGGGCAAACCCAACTATTGACCCAAGACATGATTCGGAGCCGATGCATATAGTGCTATAAGTTCGGTGTGCCGCACTTGTGAAAGTGTTCGGACTTATCACACCATATTTTGGGGTACTTAAGCCCCTCGTGTATTTGGCCGTACCAAAGTGTACGGATGCAACATGTCATAACTGAACATATATAGATAAAAAAGGAATGCAATAATAGGAAGAGGCTATGTATGGTTTATTCAAAAAGGCTGTGGTAAAAGCAGAACGATACAAATAGTGTGATAAGCAATGGACGGGACTATTTGACATGTCACCCTTCATGGGCGAGCTGCGGGTTGATATGTGAAACAAGTATACTGCTCGTTATAGAGACCACCTGGACACTCGACGTAGCTTTCTGCTTCCCTGGCTATTGCATCATGTGTTTCGGCGATTCTACTACTGGACAGGGCTTCTTGAGAACGGAGTCCTGAAAGTAAGAAAAAAAGGAATGACACAATCGGGAGCCCCTGGTGCGGTTGAGCCGCATTCTAGGCCTGTCGTGGTCGTGCCCCTCCCCCTATGCCCATGGTATTTCTAGAGTGTAATTATGTACGCGTAGTACTGGTTTCGCAATTTCGCGAGGGCTGGGGTTGGGGCCGCATTGCTACGCGTCCTCGGAACATGCCAGGTGGTCTTGTTGTAGGTTACTCCAGGCGCGCTTGACGGTGCCCGGACGTTTTATAGCCGGACTCGAGAATTGCCTTGAGATGCTGCTTTGTACTTCCGCCGTGAGGGCCGCCGTATGCTCCTCCGTTCGGAGAGAGCGTTCGGTGTTTCCGTTGACCGTAATGACTCCTCGAAGGCCTGGCATCTTGAGCTTGAGGTATGCGTAGTGCGGCACCACATTGAACTTTGCAAATGCGGTTCGTCCGAGCAGTGCGTGATAGCTGCTGCGGAACGGGACTATGTCGAAGATTAACTCCTCGCTTCGGAAGTTATCCGGGGATCCGAAGACCACTTCAAGTGTAACTGAACCTGTACAGTTGGCCTCTACACCTGGTATGACGCCTTTGAAGGTCGTCTTTGTGGGTTTAATCCTTGAGGGGTCTATGCCTATCTTGCGCAATGTATCTTGATAAAGCAGGTTCAGTCTGCTGCCGCCGTCCATCAGGACTCTAGTGAGGTGAAATCCGTCAACGATTGGGTCTAGAACCAAAGCGGTGGTCCCTTCGATCAAAAGTGATCGGGCAGGAGGACCACGGATTGAACTTTGGGGCGACTGGCTCCATCGCATATACGTCCCTTAGTGCACGCTTTCGCTCCCTTTTGGGTATGTGGGTTGCGTATATCATGTTCATCGTCCGCACTTGTGGGGGGAAACCCTTCTGTCCTCTATTGTTCAGCGGCCGGGGCTCCTCCTCGTCGTCGCTATGCAGCCCCTTGTCATTGTTTTCGGCATTTAACTTGCCTGCCTGCTTGAGCACCCAACAATCCCTGTTGGTGTGATTGGCTGGTTTCTCGCGGGTGCCGTGTATCTGGCACAAGCGATCGAGTATTCGGTCCAAATTGGACGGGCCCGGAGTATTTCTTTTGAACGGATTTTCCCGTTGACCGGGTTTTGAGCCTCTGAATCCAGCATTGACTGCCGTATCTTCAGCATTATCGCCATTAATGTGGCGCTTGTGCTTGTTGCAACGCGACCTGCCGTTGCTGTCCTTGGTATCCGAATTACCAGGGCTCTTGGTCATGTTGTTACTGTGAGCTAGCCAGCTGTCCTCTCCCGCGCAAAAGCGGGTCATGAGTGTTGTGAGGGCTGCCATGGATTTCGGCTTTTCCTGTCCTAGGTGCCGGGCAAGCCACTCGTCACGGATGTTATGTTTGAAGGCTGCAAGGGCCTCTGCATCCGGACAGTCGACGATTTGATTTTTCTTGGTTAGGAACCGTGTCCAGAATTGTCTGGCCGATTCTTCTTGCTGTTGAATTATGTGGCTTAGGTCATCGGCGTCTGGCAGTCGCACATAAGTGCCCTGGAAATTGTCGAGGAATGCGGCTTCCAGGTCTTCCCAACAACCGATTGACTCTGTTGGCAAGCTGTTAAGCCAATGCCGAGCTGGTCCTTTAAGCTTGAGTGGGAGGTACTTGATGGCGTGTAGATCACCACCGCGGGCCATGTGGATATGAAGGAAATAGTCCTTGATCCAGACCGCAGGATCTGTTGTGCCATCGTATGATTCAGTGTTCACGGGTTTGAAACCCTCAGGGATTTGATGGTCCATCACTTCGTCTGTGAAGCATAGTGGGTGTGCGGTGCCTCTGTATTGGGCTATATCACGACGCAGCTCAAATGAGCTTTGTCTATTGTGTTCGTCCCAGCCGAAATTGCCATATCCGGCGTGACGGTTATCATCACGTATCGTGGGGCGCCCACGCAATCCGTAGATCGATCTTGTTTGCCTTGCCTTGTCCTCCAATATATCCCGCAGGTCTGGTGCCTTTTCCCGCGCCTTGGTATTTTTTGAGCGGCGCCGGGGTGCGGCTTGAGTGGAGGGCCGAGAGGCCTCTCTGTCGCGGCCACGAGGTGGCCAGTCAGCCGTATTATGCGCTGGTGATGTAGGCTTAGGTGCTTCCTCCTCTAATCGGGGTAGCAGCCTGCGTTTTGGGTAGCTCTTGGAGGGGCGTTCGAGTTCGTACTTTTCGGCCGCCAGGACTTCAGTCCATCTGTCGGCTAGCAAATCTTGGTCAGCTCTAAGCTGCTGCTGCTTTTTCTTGAGGCTGCTTGTTGTGGCCATAAGCCTGCATTTGAAACGCTCTTGCTTGACGGGATCCTCAGGAACGACAAATTCGTCGTCGTCGAGGCTTGCCTCGTCTTCGGAGGGAGGCATGTAATTATCGTCCTCTACCTCTCTGTCTGCCGCTCTCTCATGAGGGTTGGCTTCTTCATCCTCCTGCACTGAATCCTGCTGGAGGGGGTTGTCTTCGGCACTGTCCGGGGTATTATTGTCTCCCGTACCGGAATCACCGTTTTTGCTGTGGCGGGATTTAGAGCGGCGCCGCTGACGCCGGCGCTTAGGCTGTTTCTTGGAGGGGTCATCCTCCGTTGTTCCATCGCCATTCCCATCTTTTGGGATGTCCACCATGTAAATGTTGTATGACGAGGTGGCCTTCTAGCGCCCTGTAGGCACTGGTTCTTGGTCATCTCCTGCATCGTCGTCCATACCGTCTATGTCTTCGGAGTCGAAGTCGAGCATGTCGGTTAAATCATCGATAGCGGCTACGAAGTGGGCGGTGGGTGGGCTTTGAATTTCTTCGTCGTCCGCATCCCAACCTTCCTGACCATAGTCCGGCCAGGGCTCTCCTGATAAAGAGAGAGATTTTAGTGAATTCAGGATGTCGCCAAAGGGCAAGTGCCGAAAGATGTCCGCGGCGGTGAACTCCATGATCGGCGCCCAATCGGCGATTGGCAGGGGCGTGGAAGGTTTGGAGTCCGGAGAGGAGTCCGGTGCCTTGGAGTCACGAGCTTCGCAAAGGACATGGTTGGTGTTCGGCTCAATCGTCGTAGGGATAGCAGCCCCCGAGGCAGTGTCCAACCACCCGTCCTCGATCAGCGCAGTCGGCTCCGAGCTAAGGGTCGGAGCGGACACTTGTGCGGCCTCCAGGGCTCTGTCCGGCGGCTAAGCTAGATCATGCCCATCGTGACAGTGCGGCGCGCTTGGCTGCGGCTCGAACCTGTCAAAGATCAAGTCTCCGTGGATGTCAGCCGTATAGTTCAAACTTCCAAATCTGACCTGATGGCCAGGGGCGTAGCTTTCAATCTGCTCCAGATGGCCAAGCGAATTGGCCCGTAGTGCAAAGCCGCCGAATACGAAGATCTGTCCGGGGAGAAAAGTCTCACCCTGGACCGCATCGTTGTTGATGATCGGAGGAGCCATCGGGCCTAAAGATGACGACACAGAGGAACTCTCAATGAAAGCACCAATGTCGGTGTCAAAACCGGCGGATCTCGGGTAGGGGGTCCCGAACTGTGCGTCTAGGCGGATGGTAACAGGAGACAAGGGACACGATGTTTTTACCCAAGTTCGGGCCCTCTCGATGGAGGTAAAACCCTACTCCTGCTTGATTAATATTGATGATATGGGTAGTACAAGAGTAGATCTACCACGAGATCATAGAGGCTAAACCCTAGAAGCTAGCCTATGGTATGATTGTTGTTCTGTCCTACGGACTAAAACCCTCCGGTTTATATAGGCACCGAAGAGGGTTAGGGTTACACAGAGTCGGTTTACAATGGTAGGAGATCTACATATCCGTATCGCCAAGCTTGCCTTCCACGCCAAGGAAAGTCCCATCCGGACACGGGACGAAGTCTTCAATCTTGTATCTTCATGGTCCAGGAGTCCGGCCAAAGGCTATAGTCCGGCCATCCGGACACCCCTAATTCAGGACTCCCTCAACCGGTCCACCCACATATCAAATTATCAAAGTACCGAACACGAATTAAGCCAACATGATGAAAGTGATTAGATGAAATTCCCGTGTACCCTCAAGAACACTTTGCTTATCATAAGAAACGGTTTGGACTGTCCCTTACCTCAAAAGGATTGGGCTACCTTGCTGCACTTTTGTTACTACTACTGTTACTTGCTCGTTACAAAGTATCCTGCTATCAAACTACCCCACTACTCACAATGTTAGCGCTTGCAGACAGTTTGCTGAAAACCACTTGTCATTTCCTTTTGCTCCTCGTTGGGTTCGACACTCTTACTTATCGAAAAGGGCTACAATTAACCCCATACACTTGTGGGTCATCACCATCTTCAACATCATCATGGGCATTCTCATTTTGAACCGCCAGTGGTATGACCCGGCCCCTCCTGGGCGGGTCATCCCAATAGTCATATCAACAACACCTTCACTCCCCTAAACTATATTTACTCGTCTCCTACCTATGTTTTAGTGTTAGCAAAGTGATAGCTCATATCTAGAGATTGAGTTTTCCACATCCACTACCACTCCCACGGAGTTCAAGGCCTTTATAACCCACAAGTATAGGGGATCGTTTGTAGCCTTCTTCGATAAATAAGAGTGTCGAACCCAACGAGGAGCTAATGGCAGAACAAATATTCCCTCAAGTTCTATCGACCACCGATACAACTCTATGCACACTTGACGTTTTCTTTACCTAGAACAAGTATGAAAGTATTTTGCAAGAATAAAACTACGAGTACTTTGCAAGAATAAAACTACGAATAAAATGCAAGGTAGTAAAGGTGGATAGCTTTTGTCAACGAGAAAGTCATTTGTCCCTAGGCAATCGATAACAAGTACCAATAATCATTCTTGCAATTTTATATGAGGGAGAGGCATGAGCTAACATACTTTCTCTAATTGCATCATATGCACTTATGATTGGAACTCTAGCAAGCATCCGCAACTACTAAAGATCATTAAGGTCGTGAAACCCAACCATAACATTAAGTATCAAGTCCTCTTTACTCCGATGCGCCATGACCCACTTATTCGCGTTTAGGCTGTTGTCACCCCCGCAACACTGACAATAAGCAAACCATGAACATATTGTAACACCCTACAGTGGGGGCCCCTCATGTTTGTGCGAGAACGGAGGGCTCCGTAGGACCGCACCATAAATAAAATATACAATCATACCAACCAAGATCACGATTAACCCATATGACAAAACGGATCTAGTCAAACATCATAGGATAACCATAGATCATTGGGAAATAATATGTGGAGTTGAGCACCATATTTAAGTAGAGATTATAGCGTGGAGAAGGGGTGTTACATCGCTGCATAGAGGGGGAGAGATTTGGTGTTGACGGTAGCAAGATTGTTGATGTAGATTGTCGCCATGATCCTTGCCCCGGCGGCACTCCGGTGCCACCGGGAGAGAGGGGGAGAGAGCCCCCTCCTTCTTCTTCTTCCATGGCCTCCCCCTAGATAGGAGGAGGGTTCCCCCTCTGGTCCATGGCCTCCATGGCGGCGGAGGGGCGGGAGCCCCTCCAAGATTGGATCTCCCTCTCTGTTCTCTTCTGTTTCACGTTCCCCGGATCTAGCCCTTCACAGATTCTTAAATTCCCGGAGATTCGTAACTCCGATTGCGCTGAAATTTCTACACGGTTTTTTTTTCGGATATAAGCTTCCCTGCACCCGAAGTATAGATCCAACCGACATTCAAGGAGGGCACGATACACCAGGGCGCGCCTCGGCCTGGTGGCGCGCCCTGGTGAGTTGTGGTGGCCTCGGGCCTCCGTTTACGTTGATTACACTTCCTAAAATTCACAAATATTCCAAAATAATTCTCCATAGTTTTTTATTGCATTTGGACTTTGTTTGATATGGATTTTCTACGAAACAAAAACATGCAACAAATAGGAACTGGCACCGGGCGCTGGATAAGTAAGTTAGTCCAAATAAATCATATAAAAAGTTGCCAAAAGTATGTAAAAGTTATAGATACGACGGAGACGTATCAGCATCCCCAAGCTTAATTCCTACTCGTCCTTGAGTAGGTAAATGATAGAAAAAGACAATTTTTTATGTGGAATGCTACCTAGCATAAACTTGATCATATGTCTAGTCATGGCATGAATATTAAGACATAAGTGATTCAAAGCAATAGTCTATAATTTGACATAAAGACATCAATACTCAGGCATCCCAATAAACAATCATGTATTTCAGAATATCAACGCTAAAGAAAGTTGTCCCTACAAAATCATATAACCTTGTCATGCTCTGTCTTCTTAACACAAAGTATAAATCATGTGCTACCCCGGTGTCTGTCAAGCAATTGGTTCATACTCTTTAACACGCTTTAGCTTTTTCAACCCTCATGCAATACATGAGCGCAAGCCATGGATATAGCACTACGGGTGGAATAGAGTATGATGATAGGGGTAAATATAAAGAAGATGAAAAAAGTAAGAAAGTCTCACATCAACGTGGATAACCAACGGTCTATGGAGATGCCCATCAATTGATATCAACGTGAGGAGTAGGGATTGCCATACAACGGATGCACTAAGAGATATAAGTGTATGAAAGCTCAATATGAAAACTAAGTGGGTGTGCATCTAATCCTATAATGAAAAATTCCCACTAGTATATGAAAGTGACAACATATGAGACTCTCCATATGGAAAACATGGTGCTACTTTGAAGCACAAGTGTGGTAAAGGATACTAACAATGCCCCTTCTCTCTTTTTTTTCTTTTTTTCTTTCCTTTTTTCTTCCTTTTTTCCTCTTTTTTTTTGTTTCTCTCATTGTCCGGAGTCTCATCCCGACTTGTGGGGGAATCATAGTCTCCATCATCCTTCCATTACTGGGGCACTGCTCTAAAAATGATGATCATCACACTTCTATTTACTTATAACTCAAAAGGAATAAAAATTACAACTCGATACCTATAACAAAATATGACTCTATATGAATGCCTCTGGCAATGTACCAGGATGTGCAATGATCTAGCGTAACATGTATGAAAAATGATGGACGGTGGCTGAGCCACAACTACTATGTCAACTATATGATCATGCAAAGCAATATGACAATGAATGCTCAAGTCATCAAAATGGAAGCGGTGGAAGTTGCATGGCAATACATCTCGGAATGGCCATGGAAAAGCCATAATAGGTAGGTATGGTGGCTATTTTGAGGAAGATATAATAAGGCTTATGTGTGATAGAGCGTATCATATCATGTGGTTTGGATGCACTTGCAAAGTTTGCACCGACTCTCGAGGTGAGAAAGGGCAATGCACGGTATCGTAGAGGCTAGCAAATTGCGGAAAAGTAAATGTGCGTATAATCCATGGACTCACATTAGTCATAAAGAACTCATATACTTATTGCAAAAGTTTATTAGCCCTTGAAGCAAAGTACTACTACGCATGCTCCTAGGGGGAGGTTGGTAGGAGTTAACCATCGCGTGCCCCCGACCTTCACACAAAGATAGACAATCAAGGATAAATCATGCTCCAACTTTCATAGCATAACGAGAGACTATACGTGCATACTTCGGGAATCACAAACCTTAACACCGATATTCTTACTAACCACAACCGTTTACTAGTACCTCCCACATATTCATCTCTATATTGCAAAACTTTGCAAGGAATCAAACATATCATATTCAGTGCTTCATAAGTTTTATGTAGGATTTTATGACTAATCATGCAATTGACCAATTCATGTTGACTCTCTAAATAGATATAAGTGAAGCATGAGAGTTTAATTCTTTCTATAAAAGATCATGCTCTAACAAATATAAGTGAAGCATAAGATCATTCTACGAACATCGGTTTTCTATGTGAAGAGAAACATGCAATCCAAACTTCAAATGATATAAGTGAAGCACATGAAGCATTCTATAAAGCTCTACTCAAAAGATATAAGTGAAGTGTAGTGAGCATTCTATAAATCAACCATGAACGCTCTCATACCAGCATGGTGCATAAAATAAAAATGAAAACTAAATGCAAAAGACGCTCCAAGATTTGCACATATCACATGAACGAAACAAAGACGAAAACATATTGATACTTGTTGAAGAAAGATGGGATACCTTTCGGGGCATCCCCAAGCTTAGACGCTTGAGTCTCCTTGAATATTCACTTGGGGTGCCTTGTGCATCCCCAAGCTTGAGCTCTTTCCTCTCCTCCTTCTCCTCATATCGAGACCTCCTCGATCTTTGATCACTTCATCCACACAAAACTCAACAGAAAGCTCGGTAAGATCTGTTAGTATAATAAAGCAAATAACTACTCTAAGTATTGTTGCAAACCAATTCATATTTTGTTTTTGCATTGTAGCTACCGTAATATAACTTTTCCATGGCTTATACCACCGATAGAATCGATAGTTTCACCAAAATAAGCAAAACAATGCATCAAAAACAGAATCTGTCTTAAACAGGACAGTCTATAGTAATCTGAACATCTACCATACTTATGGTACTCCAACAATTCTGAAAAAATTATGAAAAAATAAACAATTTGTATAGCAAGACCGTGCAAAAAGTTTCAGAAACGTTTTATGTTCCAGTAAAAAAATGTAAAATCGCGCGCTACAACCAAAGTTTCTGTTTTTGCATTGCACATACCAACAAGCAATCTACTCATCCTAAAGGCAAATCTTGGCACATTATTTTTATAATACAATGGAATTGTACAAGGGGTAATTATTTTTGTGAGAATCTTCATGAAAAATTCTACATTTTTTCCATGAGCATGAACACAAGTGTCCAAGGTCGACCCTCACTTCCCCAATGCATCACCTTTCAATCGCTTCTCTTTCATGAAAAGTTTTAAGCTCCCCTCTATACTTTTTTTATTTTTAAACCTTATAAAAGCACTCAACAGAAATAAATGACTCCCTAAAACTTCCGGGTTGTCTCCCTGGCAGCACTTTCTTTAAAGCCATTAAGCTAGGCATAAAGTGCTCAAGTATTGGATCCACCCAGATCCCAAGGTATATCAAAACCAATTTTAATTAACAATGATTTGACATTTATTAGTGAGCACAAAGCAACATATATCATGCAATGACAAAGTCTAACTCTCTTCCTATGCATCGGCATGTCATACAAGAACAATTCATGCACATCAAGTAAAGGCCAATACATAGCATAAGTAGTTTCTTGCAATTTTTTCGTGTTGGAAACATAGAGATGTGGAGATGTAGTTCCTCTCTCATAATAATTGCAAGTAGGAGCAGCAAGCACATGCATATTATATTCATCAAAATCATCATGTGCAACGGTAAAAGGCAACCCATCAATATAATCCTTAATGAGAGCAAACTTCTCCGATATAGTGTAGTTCGGAGAATTCAAAAAGATAATAGGACTATCGTGTGTGGGTGCAATAGCAACAATTTCATGTTTAACATAAGGAACAATAGCAAGTTCATCTCCAATAGCATAATTCATATTAGCATCTTGTCCACAAGCATAGCAAGCATCATCAAAAAGGGATATTTCAAATGAATCAACGGGATCATAGCATTCATCATTCGGTAAGAACGAAGGGACATTAAACAATGTATTAGTTGAAGAGTTACTCTCATTAGAAGGTGGGCACGGGTAGCTAATCCGCTCTTCCTCCTTTGGTTCTTCGCTCTCCTCATCATCTCATTGAATGAGCTCACTGTTTCATCAATTCCTTCTTCCATAGACTCCTGCAAAACATTATTCTCTTCTTGGACAGCGGAGACTCTCCCAATAAATGCATCAATATCGGAATTGTATTTGCAATTATCATAGCAATATTTAAGGATGGCAAAAAATTTAGGCCTATAAACATCATCATCAAAAGCTTCATACTTTAAAAACAAAGATTCAATTTCATAAGCACCCTTAAAAGCAACGAATTCTTCTATTCATTCCACATCATAATAATCATATATACCATTAGCATAAGAAGCCAAGGTTTCATTATCATTAAATTTGCATGAAAAGGGAAGGTGTGGAGCATTCATCCTAGAGCAACAAGTAAAATCATATCTCAAGCATAAATCCTGAGCATACCAATGCAACATATAAATTTGATCCCATAAAAGTTTCCCCTTTTGTGTCAAGTGATAATCCCTAAAGTATTCACGTTGATATAATGTTACTCCCATTATCATATTGAATGGGGTTTTCTTAGGATTATCAAAGTAGTGCATAATATTTTTCACATAATGAGCATCGAGGGTTTTAGGAGGTTCCCCATCTCCATGAGTAGCAAGTACAACTAATTTTTTTGGTGTTTCGTGTTCCATATCAATAACTAAAGTGAAACTATCATATACTCCAACGGATTGAGTGCTCCAGCTGCACCCTCCTCGTCAAAGTCGTTGGATACAAAACGTAGGCACATGATGCAATCAGGAAGCTCCACCCTTCGATATTTACAAAAACCACCCTCATGTAAGTACAGAATAAGTGTAACGTCCCCAATCACCCAGCTCGATGTGTTCCCCCAATTTGGAACAGAAAGAAACATGAACGACTAGGGTTTCCAGCGCCCGCGGCGGACCTCGCCGTGTACTGCGCTCTGGCGTCAAGCGAACAAGCTCTCCAAGATACAGACGTCCAGTAGAGTAGTCGCCCTATTTCTGTCTCGCCATTCTCCACCTCACACGCTCCCCTTCTCTGCCACTCGACCCGACCCGATCCAACCTGATGACTAGCTCCGCCATCCATCAACATTGTGGAAGAGAACTCCGATCTTCGGGTATTTTTGTGCGTTTTGGTCCTGATCCATCATTTCCTATGTTGATTTGGTCAGATATACCTACTTCGGTCTTTAGATTGTTTACAGGGCCAACTGAAGGAGCTGGCTGAAGGAAGAGAAGCTTCAAGCAAGATCTCCTTTTATTTTGCTGACAGGACCAGCTGAAGGAAAAGAAGCTTCAACCTTATATTATTGAGAATACCATTATTAGGAGAAACGTGGACAGGAAAATCCATTGAACAGCACCATCTCGCCATTTGGTAAGCTACATGTTACATTTTCCTTTTTATTGCTGTAAGCAAGATCCTTTGTATGGCCATATGTTGGTTTTGGATGATGAACGTAGCCTTTAGTAATAGCATATTACATTTTCTGTAAACTTAACAAAAAAATTAGTGACACAAACTCACTTTAGTACTAATATCTGACTGCCCCTCGAAAAACTTAGTCTCATTCTCCATGAAGTACCCAAACAACAGAACCTACGTTTCCAAAGAAATTATGATGAGAAAAATAACTAGTTGAAAAACTTGGGCACTAAAAAAGGTTGTGTGGCATCCAAACAACAACTATATCAAGATATGAATGCTAACATTGCTAAAAAAATTGTATAGGTAGCCGCTTCTATATGAATTTCATGTCGGTTGTCTGGTCTAAGGAAACTCAACTTTGTACCCTATCCGATCATACACCACTAATGGAAAAATAGCGACTGTAAAATTTTAGCAACTTATGGCCTGATACTGTACATGAGTTCGAACAAATCAATCTACCTATTCAAGTACCTGGATGTGAAGTGCATGTTGGGACAAGACCGGATTCATCTAACTGTACAATTGTGTGCGACTACACTAATTTCTGGGCGTTCCCTATCTATTTGTTAGAACCATTTTCAGAACACGGATGACTATTTTCCTTAGTACATCTATCTAAATGCTGGTGCATTCGAAAATTTTCTCTCTTCACTAATTTAGCATGAAGCTGTTTTTAAACTGATTGTGCTTCTGCTCTCATGAAAAGCTAACTCTTAGTTGGCCCTGCATGTAACATCTAGCATTTTTATCTGCACAGAGTAGAGAATGATGGAGTCAATGGCAAGTATCGCTCCAAGTGCCGGCTCAACTACAGCAATGGGACTTGAAGATGATGCCAACAACTTTTCCATGGTACTTCCTTGATATGTTACTCATGTTCATATGTGCATGCCATGTCACTAAAGTTCTAACAACCTTGCTAGGTCCAAACGGGATTGGACATACATGATGAAGATTGTTTCAATACACCCAAAAGAACCAATAGCCTCCCCGTGTGTGTAAGTTTATTATGACATGTTAATTTCATGGGTTTCAATTCTGGAGCTAATCCATGATTTTCTACTTACACAGGGGTCAACTTATGAGCCTAAGTATGATGATAGCCTACAACCATTAATTGGCATGCGATTTGATAGCTGGGAGGCAGGTTTGGCATTCTATAGAATGTATGCCCATGAGGTTGGCTTCTCCGTGCGCATATGGACACAACACAAAGGAGAGGGTGGTGTAATAATTTGGAAGGAGTTTGTTTGCGCAAGAGAAGGTTGGAGGAAGGAAAAATCAGTGGACATTGGCCAAGATACTCAAGAAATGAAGAGAAAAAAGGTTAAAAGAAATATCAAGATAACCAGATGCGGTTGTGAGTCTATGATCGGATTGAAGAGGCAAGATGATGGCAAGTATGAGGTCGTCCAGTTTGTTCAATCACACACGCACCAACTTATCTCACCAAGTAAGAGACATCTCATCCGGTCAAATAGAGAGGTAACTAGTGATTTGAGAAACAAACTATTTACATGCAGTAAGGCATTGCTTGGCACATCAAAAACTTTTCGCTTGCTTAGTATTGAGAAAGATGGGCAAGGAAACATAGGTTGCACGAAACGTGACTTACAGAACTATGACCGTGATTTTAAGGCAGCAATTAAGGGAGCAGATGGACAACTTATAGTAGACCTAATGGAAATAAAAAAAGGGCCAATCCAGCATTCTACTTTGATTACCGGGTTGATGAGAACAATAAACTGAAAAATATTTTTTGGGCAGATAGTATATGTAGAAAGAACTATTCATTGTTTGGTGATGTTGTGTCATTCGACTCTACATATAGATTCAACAAGTATGACCTGGTATTTACCCCTTTTACTAGAGTTAACCATCATAAATCTTGTGTTACATTTAGTGCCGCTTTTTTGTCAAATGAGAAGATTGCATCATAGGTTATTCCAGACTTTCTTGAAAGAAATGTGTGGGGTTGCACCAAAGCTAATCATAACTGATGAGGACCAAAGCATGAGAAGAGGAATAGAAGCTATATTTCCAAACACAAAACATAGACTTTGTATGTGGCATATTCTCATGAAACTCCCTGAAAAGGTTGGTCCCACCTTGAAAAACAATGAAGATTTTAAACCACGATTTATGGCATGTGTGTGGGAATCAGAGACTCCAGATGAGTTCGAATCAAGGTGGTCATCAATAATTTCTGATTTCGGCCTTGAGGATAATGAATGGTTGAAAGAGAAGTATGACTTACAACAATCATGGATTCCAGCATTCTTTGTGGAGTTCTCTCTTGGTGGAATATTGCGCACAACATCGAGATCTGGGAGCGAGAATGCATTTTTCCGACACTTCACTAATCGAGGGCTTGCCTTAATTGAATTTTGGGTCAGATTTGAAACAGCTTTGGAAGAGCAGCGACAAAAAGAGCTGCAAGAGGACAATTCTAGCATACATACCTTGCCAGTACTTGAGACTTGTTGGGGAATTGAGACTCATGGAAGATATGTGTATACTCACAAGATTTTTGTTGCTTTCCAACATGAGGTGGTGGCTGCTAGGGACCGTCGTCATGTAAAACCTATTGAGCAGGTTGGTGATGTCTGAACCACGAGCATCGGTGACCTTAGCAGTAGGATAAGAGTAGCCCGCTACAACACTAGTACGAAGGCTGCACAATGTACTTGCTGAATGTTTGAATCATTGGGCATCCTGTGCTCTCACATCATTGTTGTTTTAAAGAATGATGAGTGTAATGAAATTCCTAGCCAATATGTGCTGCATAGGTGGACTAAAATGGATTCACGACATCTTTCTTATGATGCCAATGGACATGAGCTAGAAGGGTCTTCTACATCTCTTTCACCTACCATGAAGAAATTGTACTCAGAAACATGCTCAATGTTTAGCTCGCCATTGCATACAGCTAAACATTGTGAGGACAAGATGAAATACTTTCACAAAGTTATTGTTGATGCTCTTGCACACTTGAGGCAGACTGTGCCGCTTGAAGAGCAAAGTAAAGTTCAAGATTTTGAATCCTTCATTGGAACCACATCACCAAGCATCATCAAAATTCATCCACCCGAGGTTGCAAACACAAAGGGTAGTGGTAAGAGATTGAAGAGGGGTTCAGAGGAGGCCATGAACGAAAGGAAAAGGTAAATCATATTGTAAGTAGTATGTATTTTATCAGGTTTTCATAGATTGTAGCTAAATGTTTTTTCCTTCTTTGAAGAGCAAGTAGCATCCAAAAAGGTCCAAGATCAGTCGATTGTTCTAGTCATGAGGTTGGCCATGGCATTTAAATGCTTTTATATCTTGCTCCATTTTGAATAAAGCATGTTGATTGTTTTTTCAAATATTTGACTAGAATTTGTTTTAAATTTTGTAGCACACCCAGTGTTGTAGGGTCAAACCTTAGTGGGATCTTTTCACACTTGAGGGGAAATGAGGAAAAACACTCAAGAACACAAGAACAAAAACTCTCAAACAAACCCAAATATCACATCCACTAGAGTAGCATACATGAGATCCACAAGATTACAAGATCAATCCAAGGGGAATAGCACTAGGATAAAGGTCTTCTCACTAGGTGAGGTCTTGCATCCAAAGAGGATCTTCTCCAAGAGGAGGGCTTGATCTCCAAGAGGAGCTTCTCCAAGTGGAGGTCTAGCTCTCCTAAAGGAGGAAGATGAGCAAAGCCCTCTTTTGTGTTCTAATATCTTTGCTAACCCACAAATGACCTAGGAGATGCACTTATATAGTCTAGGGACGAAACATTAGAGAAAAGGGATACAAAGGACCAAAAAGTCCCCAAAAACGCGGCCATGGAGGAAGGGTCCGGGCACCCGGGGTCAAACCGGCCGGGCACCCGGACCGGTCAGGGGAGCCGGCTGGTGGCAGGCCAGGCACCCGGGGTCCAAGGCCCGGGCACCCGGGGCGGTGGCAGGAGGCCGGGCGAGGCCGGCCGGGCACCCGGGGTGGAGGCTGGGCGCGGCCCAGGGCAGGCCGGGCACCCGGGGCCAGTTGGTCGGGCACCCGGGGTGGGCTGGCGCGGCCCAGGGGACAGGCCGGGTGTCAGGACCCCGACTCAATGCCACATCGATCTAGCATGTAACACCTCATATCACTTTGCGGCCTCACGCACGGTATTCCCACGGGTGTCGCCTTACCTTTGCCCGGGACCGTTTGCGCCTTTTGGCACACGTATATGATAGTGTCGCTAGCATCCATATGATAAGGAGCCCGGGCTGACATGGCTAGTCGTAAACCCAAAGTGGCACAAACTTACAGGGACATGCATCCATGACCCAGCATCGAACGTGTCGGTCATCAGCGAGTGAATCCAGGCTGTAGCACTTGGCTAGCAAGACTCCGGTGAACCGGGCTGTAGCGGACTAACAGGACTCCGTATTCATCGCGTGACATTTCCCCGAAGGGACAGACATAGGAACGAAGAAGGACACATGCCGGCTAGCCTAAGTGTTCCGAAGCAGTAGCAAGCTACCATGGCTCAGTGGAAGCACTAGGAGACATTTCCCGGTAAGAGAGGCTACTAAGGATAAACAACTAGATAGTCAAATCCCACACATACCAAGCATTTCAATAACATACACACAATATGCTCGATATGTGCAAATACAACATGGCATCACAACATAACTCTACGACTCAAAGTATTTATTCATTAGGCTCCGAGGAGCGAAATATTACAAACATGGGTCTCATGACCCAACATTCAGAGCATACAAGTCAAAGCACAAGCGGAAGCTTAACATGTCTGAGTACAGACATCTACAAATTAAAAAGGCTGAGAAGCCTGACTATCTACCAGATCCTGCCGAGGGCACAAGATCGTAGCTGAGGTAACAAGCTAAACGTCGAAGTCCACGTGGTACTACTAGCGAGACTGAAGTCTCTCTGCAAAAACGTAAAATAGGAAAACGTGAGTACAAATGTACCCAGCAAGACTTACATCAGAACTAACTACATATGCATCGTTATCAACAAAGGGGGTGGTGGAGTTTAACTGCAACAAGCCAGCTTTGACTCGGTGGCTAACCTGAACTATGATTGCAAGTAACTCTTTTGAGGTGGCGCACACGAGTCCACATATTCACCATATCAATACACCACTATGGATCCGCTCCCGTCTCCCTACGAGAACGCCATCCATAGCACTCACACTTATCTTGCGCATTTTAGAGTATCCACTTTCACTTGTCTATGAACTGTACAGGCAACCCAGAAGTCCTTTACCGCGGACACGGCTATTCGAATAGATAATGTTAACCCTGCAGGGGTGTACTTCTTCACACACGCTCTCGCCACTTACCGCCATGTACACCTCGTGTATCTCGGCAACCTTCAAGCGGAAGCCTGGCGAGGGAGTCGGCCACGACCTACCTAAACACTCAAGTCTCTCGTCCAGGTTTATCGCCTATTCGGGTTCCATCCGCAAGGAGATCCGGCTGGGGTGTCGCTCACGGCCCCAAACGATGTGAGCAGGGTTCCCAAGCCCACCATCCGGGTGCCATTTGGTACACCGTGCCACTGCACCTAGTCTGTCCCAAGCCCACCTGTACCGGGTGCCACTTGGTAGACTACTAGCACTACCTACAAACACCAGAAACTAGTTGCAACTCCTGGACAGAGAACAAGGGTGATTAAGAAGCCGAGAGGGGTCGAGTTACCGGAACCCAATTTGTGGTTGTAACTGTTTATGGATCACAAACACAGAACTCAGTTCCTGAGGACGGCTGCAATGAGACAACCCACCACGTACTCCTACATGGCCTCTCACCGCTACCTTTACCAAATCGTGTTCACATACTTAGCTCTCAACAGTAGGACATGTTCACACACCTCCAATTCATCCACAATGAATTAGACCTGACACAACTCTAAGCAATAGCAGGCATGACAAACAAGCATGAATGAGTAGGCACATCAGGGCTCAAACAACTCCTACTCATGCTAGTGGGTTTCATCTATTTACTATGGCAATGACAGGTCATGCAGAGGATAAAGGGGTTCAACTACCGCAACAAGTAACAGTTGAATCGTTGTTGTCCTAATGCAGTAAAAGAGAGGAGGAGCGGGAGAGTGGGATTGTATCGAAATGAACAAGGGGGTTTTGCTTGCCTAGCACTTCTGAAGATAATATAGCTCTTCATCGGTGTCATCGATCTCATCATCGGAACCACGTCTACTGAGAGGGAACAATTACCGGCAAGAGACGTCACTATGACGTCAGCAGTCAACGAGGCCGGTCCAGGTCAAACCTGGCCAGTGGGTCCCGCGTGTCAGTGTCATTAGTTTAACTAACTAAATTAATAATAGATTAACTCCTAATCTAGGTTTGACCAGGGGCGGGGCCCACATGGTCAAATGGGTCACACACACCAGTGACATGACGCCGGCGAGGCCCGAGATGGCGGCGCGGTTCGGAAACACAGCACAGGCGACAAAACGAGCGGCGGTTTGGCTTGGCGAGAAGCTGGTGCTCGTCCGCATCCAACGGAGCCATCAGCTCGCGCCGGAGTGGTCCGTAACGACATCGGCGATGGCTAGCGCGGCAGCCGGAGCTCGAACAAGCTCGGCAACGACGCTGCAGTGTGCGGGAGGACTAGAGGATGGTGGTTTCGGGTTCCTGGGAACATGCTGAGCACGAAGCAGTGCTCGTACGCGAGGGTGGCTAGCCTATTCGCCGGCGACGACGAGCGCGGCGGCGGTGAGCTCTCGGTTCCGGTGGCTAGCACGGCTAGAGCACGCAAATGATCGCGGGAGAGGGGGGAGATGGCGGGGCTCACGGCGAGTCTTCTGGTGCGATCGTTGAGCTCGGGGAGGCATGGACGGCGTCAAAGCATCTCCGGCGATCTCGGAGCCGAAGGTTGAAGACGACGGCGTAGGCGAGGAAGAAAGGCCTCCCGGCCTGCTTGGCTTGGTGGAGGCGACCAGGACGATGCGCCGAAGCTCGTGGTCATGGGCAGAGGGCGAGGGGGTGGCTGTGGGCGCGGAGTTACGGCGGCGCGTCCATGGAGGCTTCGGCCATGGCGGGGGAACGGGCGAGGGGAAAAGCGAGGGAGGGAGAGATCGATCCGTACGGGTCTGGGGGGGTGGCGTGGCGCTACCAAAAGCTCAGGGCGCCTTGGGGAAGCAGGAGGTGGCTCGCGCATGGGCGCGCGCGGCGAGCATGCGCCTTCGTCCTCCTGGCAGGGGAGGAAGACGACAGGGAGGAGAGGGATGGGCTGGGCTAGGTGGGCTTGGTGGGCGCCAGGTAAGTGCCCAGGTGAGTCTCTCACTCTCTCTTTTATTTTAGTTTTTCTATTTATGTTATTTTGTTTTGGTTTAGTTTGGAAACTAAACCATTTTAATACTTTATGTAAATTTTTATGTGAGCTCAGAGAGCTAGTCCAAGGTCACATGCAAACTTACAAAATATTTGAACATTATTTCTTGTATAGCAGAAATAATTCCAACCCAAATATATTATTGATTTAAATCAAAGACCCAAAATAAATTATTTTCGTGACTCTGAAAATATTGGTTTGAATTTTACCTCACGCCAATATTTTCACAGAATAACAGGAACATTTTCTTGGACTCATTTGATGAGATTTAAATGTTGGTTATTTTAGAGGTTTTCTGAGGCTTTTGAAAATTCCTCAATTCAAGTTTCATTTGAATTTAAACATGATGCTCACATGGAAGGGCTAGCCTAGTGCATACCAGAACTAGGGATGTGACAGCTCACCCCTACTAAACAAGAATCTCGTCCCGAGATTCAAGCGTAGGGTAAGATGAAGGGGGATCGCAAACTAACATAATCTTCACGATCCAGGTGGCACTTCAAAGAACGTTGACTCGATCACCATCATTGTCTCGATGTCTTGCCCCGAGAACTCCAACTAACATGACAATGAAAGGGAAAGGAAAACTCTAGAGGGATTGATCTTATTGAAGGTCGAACAACTTAGGATCAACTCAGGGAATGAGACATAGCAACATTTCTCAAGCCGAGACACAAAGCACACATCTAGAGGGATGGAGTGGAACAGGTGACGAGGATTCACTAGATAGACAACAATTCCACACTTAAGAAGATGGTAAACGATTGTCAACGTAGTGAGGAGTTGAGTTGCCATGATACCATAATGGGGCACCTTAGGGAAGGTGACTTGTAGAATTATCCCTTAAGTGGCAAAAAGAATTACCTTTGATTCAATGATCATTGAAACTCTTTATACCAGCTTAAGGCAAACCACAATCGACCATTTGGAGGAGTTCGGTAGAATGACATGCTCGGACTAGTATGGATGATGTGGATTACCTTGTTGAAGACAACACAAGGGGTGATTTTGCTTGCGTGTGCTCTCAAGAACTTGAGCATTTCCATATTCATCAAGGTTTTACCAATATCCGTGTCAAGGATCCTGGCAACACAACGTACTACCATGATGAATACCGGTGGAGGATGCAGATGCAAAGGAAATATAACACTTTCTCAGATTTCACCTTAGCAAGGCCAAGGAAACAAAATCTGGATGATTGACCGAGAGACATTTAGCACTCTGCTTCTAATGTTCTCCTTGATGTGATAGCATAATCCATTCATAAATATGGTTTGACATCTAGAACATCAAGTAAAAGGTCGGACTTCGGAATACAAAGGATCCATAAGGAGCAACTTCTATAATAAGTCACTCGAAATCCTCATGGAAAAGATGGTCGACTTGCTCAATCAAGATACTACAATGATAGATCTTCCGGCTAGGTGTGTCGGCCAGAACATCAACCTTGTCGGGACCTACATCATAGATCTTGGAAAGGTTCCAACCATCATATCTGCCTGAGATTCAGATCTAGTTTGTAACATGATATTCCAGACTCATCAAGTCTAGAAAGAAAAATGAAAGTTTGCAACACAAACCGACGAGATGACGTTGCGAGATTCTCGGGAAATGTACGATAGCAAGCTCCAAAACATGATCTATTTCTGCTACATACATGTGAACACGCTGTCCTAGACAAGCATGACCACATAGTAGTCTTATAATAAAACACTACTGAGTTCAGGTTGGGAACCATCATCGAGGATATCAAAGTCCTTGCATAAGTCTTGCTCTTAAGAAGGAACTTCTTCTCCTTGAACAAATCAATCAGTGGCTTGGTGTGCTAGGAAACACATATGGAATGGAGGCGGCCAACCTATCAAACTATAGAGTACTTCGCATATAGGCGTGACTAACTTGGGACGATTCCAGAGGAAGCAAGAACAATCTTTCTCAGATCCATGGCGACAACTTACAACAAGTGCACGTGAATTAAAGAAAGTCACTTCTTTCATCCAAACATATCCTTCATGAGATAGTATGAAGAAAATGCTCTCAAAAGTTTCCAACACTAGCTTAATGTTCAACAAAATCATGGAGGAGATAAAAATGTTGCTAATGGACTCAACAACAATTCATCCAGGTTTCCATGAAGATGGAATTCCATAATTATGAGATCAAGTGATAGTATTGGTAAGACCCAAAAGATATAATGGTGTATGCTCGAGGAAAATCCACGAGTAAGACAACATTACGAACATCGTTGGTTCTGATTTGATTTGATGATAGCCCATACTCAAATCAAAGGTTTGGGGTAAGAAAATAAATCCAACAATTGACCACGAGGATCAATCAATGAAGATATCATCTTTCTTCAACACACACCCACACACACAAAGATATCCCTTTGGAATGAACTAAGTCGGACAAGCTTTCATCTTCCAACTCTCCAAGTTGTTGTTTAGCTTAACCAACCAGCTCAGGGGTATCCAACACGGATTCTTGGAGAAAGGGTGGTTTCGAAAACCAACTTGATCACGAGCTCAACATAGCGGTC
This sequence comes from Triticum timopheevii, assembly GCA_963921465.1. Classification (NCBI taxonomy): domain Eukaryota; kingdom Viridiplantae; phylum Streptophyta; class Magnoliopsida; order Poales; family Poaceae; genus Triticum; species Triticum timopheevii. Next base: position 305,036,803 of record OY997270.1, read on the forward strand.
AGGTGACATCCTGGTGATACCTCCGAGAAGACATTCGGAGAATCACGAACCACCGATATGTTACTAATCTCGAGAACAATCTTGCTTTTAAGGGCAAGACGATATGACCAGAAGAGCGAGGGATTGCCAAAATCCTAACTCATTGATCGAAGAGTGCACTAGGAAATAAGGACTAGGTAGCACAATCAGTCTTAGAATGATGATTCAAGAACCAACACACTAAGAATGAAATTATTGTCCATTAACTACCAAGCAACGGAGTTGCTAAGAGTATTGATTTCACACATCACGATTCACGTGTTGGCATTCCGGTTACAAGAACACGGAACCGAGGAATGAACAATGATGGCAAGAAGTATCACTAAATCAAGAATTCATAAGAGGTGGTGCAATTATCATGACATTCTTGATATAAAAATGGCAATACTTCAAGGTAGAACAGACCAAAAGCTGGATTGGCATTTTGATTTGCGGATCACAACTACTTTGACCCAATCCTAGATATGGATGAGGTTCTGGAGTTTGTTACTCCTATTCATTCTTAAATAGAACAGCTTTACAGACCACAAGAATAGTACGCATCGAAGAACACGATTGCACGACATAAACTTGACTATCAACTGATAGACAAAGATCAGGATATAGCTACGGAGGGACAACTCAAAGGAACATATATCTTTCTGAGTTGTGGATGCATAGGTTAGTATGTCGAACAAGTTCAACATATTTCTTCCGGATAACCCATGCTGAAGAGGAAGGACTGGCAGAGTCACAACATAGAATGGAGAACTCATCGAGAGCACTTCTGTTGTGATCTTTTGGTTCAAAGAACTTCTGCCATAAGCAGTTCATGGTATTGGAAGAAGGAAATACCACGGATCTCGAGGACTATCACAAAGGCTACTAATAACCTAAAGGAACAAGCAAACACTAGCAACATGAAGTAGGTAGGGTGAATCTCGGGTTCAAAACCCAGGAGTAGAATACCTACAAACTAATTTGCATCACGGGATGCTTTTGAGAATGAAGATGACCAGAATCATCACACTGGGAACACAAAGCATGGCAAGGGTACTAGGTGGTACTCTAAGACACCTAGGGTCATAATAATAACTCCAACATATATGTCGAGGCAATAAAGTACCTCAACTCAGCAATTAGTGTGGTTAATCTAGTCCAAAGGATTATTGGGAACGGGAAGGAGGGATTTGCAAATGCTTCAGACTATTTAGAAACCTGGGATGACTCGGACAGCATAACGGCTGTAAATGCTCAAAAAGATTTGAGACATGCTACAAAAATGGTGGCATAGCCACTCAGAAGCACAATATCAAGGTTTCGAGATCAACAGTTAACATACAGAAGTAGTAGGAACTGAACTGAAGCTTAAATCCATCAATCCTATAAGTCTACGGATTAGTAACACGTGATCCTAATAGAAAGATGAGAAGCCTAGTTCTTAATCCCCGTAGAAGAGAAGAGGTTGACTCAGATCAGAAGGGCATAAGGTAAAGGAGTAAAAAGAGCCTTACGTTCCATCCCACAATCAATTCCCCTACATATAACTAAAGCATTTCTAGACTCAACTTCGACCAGTTTGGCTTGGTAATCCTACAGGCAGTCAAGCTCTGATACCAAAGCTGTCAGGACCCCGACTCAATGCCACATCGATCTAGAATGTAACACCTCATATCACTTTGCGGCCTCACGCACGGTATTCCCACGGGTGTCACCTTACCTTTGCCCGGGACCGTTTGCGCCTTTTGGCACACGTATATGATAGTGTCGCTTGCATCCATATGATAAGGATCCCGGACTGACATGGCTAGTCGTAAACCCAAAGTGGCACAAACTTACAGGGACAGGCATCCATGACCCAGCATCGAACGTGTCGGTCATCAGCGAGTGAATCCAGGCTGTAGCACTGGGCTAGCAGGACTCCGGTGAACCGGGCTGTAGCGGGCTAACAGGACTCCGGTATTCATCACGTGACATTTCCCCGAAGGGACAGACATAGGAACGAAGAAGGACACATGCCGGCTAGCCTAAGTGTTCCGAAGCAGTAGCAAGCTACCATGGCTCAGTGGAAGCACTAGGAGACATTTCCTGGTAAGAGAGGCTACTAAGGATAAACAACTAGATAGTCAGATCCCACACATACCAAGCATTTCAATAACATACACACAATATGCTCAATATGTGCAAATACAACATGGCATCACAACATAACTCTACGACTCAAAGTATTTATTCATTAGGCTCCGAGGAGCGAAATATTACAAACATGGGTCTCATGACCCAACATTCAGAGCATACAAGTCAAAGCACAAGCGGAAGCTTAACATGTCTGAGTACAGACATCCACAAATGAAAAAGGCTGAGAAGCCTGACTATCTACCAGATCTTGCCGAGGGCACAAGATCGTAGCTGAAATAACAAGCTAAACGTCGAAGTCCACGCGGTACTACTAGCGAGACTGAAGTCTCTCTGCAAAAACGTAAAATAGGCAAATGTGAGTACAAATGTACCCAGCAAGACTTACATCAGAACTAGCTACATATGCATCATTATCAACAAAGGGGGTGGTGGAGTTTAACTGCAGCAAGCCAGCTTTGACACGGTGGCTAACCGGAACTACGACTGCAAGTAACTCTTTTGAGGTGGCGCACACGAGTCCACATATTCACCATATCAATACACCACTATGGATCCGCTCCCATCTCCCTACGAGAACGCCATCCATAGCACTCACACTTATCTTGCGCATTTTAGAGTATCCACTTTCACTTGTCTATGAACTGTACAAGCAACCCAGAAGTCCTTTACCACGGACACGGCTATTCGAATAGATAATGTTAACCCTGCAGGGGTGTACTTCTTCACACACGCTCTCGCCACTTACCGCCATGTACACCTCATGTATCTCGGCAACCTTCAAGCGGAAGCCTGGCGAGGGAGTCGGCCACGGCCTACCTAAACACTCAAGTCTCTCGTCCAGGTTTATCGCCTATTCGGGTTCCATCCGCAAGGAGATCCGGCCGGGGTGTCGCTCACGGCCCCAAACGATGTGAGCAGGGTTCCCAAGCCCACCATCCGGGTGCCACTTGGTACACCGTGCCACAGCACCTAGTCTGTCCCAAGCCCACCTGTACCGAGTGCCACTTGGTAGACTACTAGCACTACCTACAAACACCAGAAACTAGTTGCAACTCCTGGACAGAGAACAAGGGTGATTAAGAAGCCGAGAGGGGTCGAGTTACCGGAACCCAATGTGTGGTTGTAACTGTTCATGGATCACAAACACAGAACTCAGTTCCTGAGGACGGCTGCAATGAGACAACCCACCACGTACTCCTACATGGCCTCTCACCGCTACCTTTCCCACATCGTGTTCACATACTTAGCTCTCAATAGTAGGACATGTTCACACACCTCCAATTCATCCACGATGAATTAGACCTGACACAACCCTAAGCAATAGCAGGCATGACAAACAAGCATGAATGAGTAGGCACATCAGGGCTCAAACAACTCCTACTCATGCTAGTGGGTTTCATCTATTTACTGTGGCAATGACAGGTCATGCAGAGGATAAAGGGGTTCAACTACCGCAACAAGTAATAGTTGAATCGTTGTTGTCCTAATGCAGTAAAGGAGAGCAGGAGCAGGAGAGTGGGATTGTATTGGAATGAACAAGGGGGTTTTGCTTGCCTGGCACTTCTGAAGATAATATAGCTCTTCATCGGTGTCATCGATCTCATCATCGGAACCACGTCTACTGAGAGGGAACAATTACCGGCAAGAGAGAGGAAACACAATCAATGCAATGCGACATTATGATGCATGATCATGACATGGCAACAAGCTGGTGTTTTGAGCTAATGCAACTAGCAACAAAGTTAAATGAAGTTGGTTTGAACCCTAAGTTCAAATCCAAACTCCATATGTGAAAGTTTAAATGCCATTATATGATTTGTGCTAAACAGCAGCTATACGTTGTTCTAACATGCATGAAAATGGTACAGATGGATAGATTGAATTTTTCTGATCATTTTTCATATATAATTTATTTCATTTGGAGTTACGGTTGAATTTCTATGATTTTTAGAAGTTTATACTATTTTCTAGAATTTCCTGTATAAAAATAAATCCAGAAAATACTTATTGCGTCATCATTGCGTCACTATGACGTCAGCAGTCAACGAGGCCGGTCCAGGTCAAACCTGGCCAGTGGGTCCCGCGTGTCAGTGTCATTAGTTTAACTAACTAAATTAATATTAGATTAACTCCTAATCTAGGTTTGACCAGGGGCGGGGCCCACATGGTAAAATGGGTCACACACACCGGCGACATGACGCCGGCGAGGCCCGAGACGGCGGCGCGGTTCGGAAATGCAGCACAGGCGACAAAACGAGCGGCGGTTTGGCTTGGCGAGAAGCTGGTGCTCGTCCGCATCCAACGGAGCCATCAGCTCGCGCCGGAGTGGACCGTAACGACGCCGGCGATGGCAAGCGCGGCAGTCAGAGCTTGAACAAGCTCGGCAACGATGCTGCGGTGCGTGGGAGGACTAGAGGATGGTGGTGTTGGGTTCCTGGGAACATGCTGAGCACGTAGCAGTGCTCGTACGCGAGGGTGGCTAGCCTATTCGCCGGCGACGACGAGCGCGGCGGCGGTGAGCTCTCGGTTCCGGTGGCTAGCACGGCTAGAGCATGCAAATGATCACGGGAGAGGGGGGAGATGGCGGGGCTCACGGCGAGTCTTCTGGTGCGGTCGTTGAGCTCGGGGAGGCATGGACGGCGTCAGAGCATCTCCGGCGATCTCGGAGCCGAAGGTTGAAGACGACGGCGTAGGCGAGGAAGAAAGGCCTCCCGACCTGCTTGGCTTGGTGGAGGCGACCAGGACGATGCGCCGAAGCTCGTGGTCATGGGCAGAGGGCGAGGGGGTGGCTATGGGCGCGGAGTTACGGCGGCGCGTCCATGGAGGCTTCGACCATGGCGAGGGAACGGGCGAGGGGAAAAGCGAGGGAGGGAGAGATCGATCCGTACGGGACTGGGGGGGTTGCGTGGCGCTACGGAAAGCTCAGGGCGCCTTGGGGAAGCAGGAGGTGGCTCGCGCATGGGCGCGCGCGGCGAGCACGCGCCTTCGTCCTCCTGGCAGGGGAGGAAGACGACAGGGAGGAGAGGGATGGGCTGGGCCAGCACAGGTGAGGCCCAAGTGGGCTTGGTGGGCGCTAGGTAAGTGCCCAGGTGAGTCTCTCACTCTCTCTTTTATTTTAGTTTTTCTATTTCTGTTATTTTGTTTTGGTTTAGTTTGGAAACTAAACCATTTTAAAACTTTATGTAAATTTTTATGTGAGCACAGAGAGCTAGTCCAAGGTCACATGCAAACTGACAAAATATTTGAACATTATTTCTTGTATAGCAGAAATAATTCCAACCCAAATATATTATTGATTTAAATCAAAGACCCAAAATAAATTATTTCTGTGACTCTGGAAATATTGGTTTGAATTTTACCTCACGCCAATATTTTCACAGAATAACAGGAACATTTTCTTGGACTCATTTGATGAGATTTAAATGATGGTTATTTTAGAGGTTTTCTGAGGCTTTTGAAAATTCCTCAATTCAAGTTTCATTTGAATTTAAACATGATGCTCACATGGAAGGGCTAGCCTAGTGCATGCCAGAACTAGGGATGTGACACCGGGCACCCAGGGCCTTGGGGCCGGGCACCCGGGGCCAGCTGGGGCGCTGCCCAGGCTGTGGCCGGGCACCGGGGGCCGGGGCAGCCGGGCACCCGGGGTGTCCAGGGGCTGCGGCCTCTTCTTCTCCTCGATCTTCTCTCCTCTCCCTTGCTCCATGGGTTCTCGAGACTCCGTCTTCTCCTTCTCATGATCATCTCCTTGGTATCCTAAAATGCATAACATGTCCTTGTGAGGTAGAACCCAATTCTCATGTGAATGCGAACGAAACTCGAAGAGGAGAGAGTCAACCTCGTTCTCGATGGCGCATACACGTGCTCTTGTCATTGGTCCACTCGGTGCTTGCTGAGGTGATGGAGTGTCGGTGCGAGTAGTCGCGGGATGCTCCGCATCATCTTCCCCCCCTTGGGAGAGATCCGTCCACGGATCGTGCTCTTCATCACCATGGTACCTGGCCAAGTCTTTGACGTTGAAGATGCCGCTAATGTTGTACTTGTCGCATGGGATGTCGACCTTGTAGGCATTGTCATTGTAACGTGCGATCACCTTGAATGGTCCGTCGGCTCGTGGGAGTAGCTTGGACATGCGCCCCTTGGGGAAGCGGTCTTTGCGGAGATGTATCCATACTTGATCACCCATTTGGAACACCATCGGAGACTTGTTGATGTTGAGCTTGGTGGCGAGGCGTTGCACTTGGCGCTCGATCGTGGAACGTGTTTCTTCATGCATCTTCTTGAGGTAGGTGGATCCTGCACTTGCGTCCATGTTTGCTCGTTCTTGAAGCGGTAGAGGAAGGATGTCCAATGGCGACAAAGGGTTGAAACCGTAGACGACCTCGAAGGGGGACTTGCTGGTTGTAGAGTGTCTTGCGTGGTTGTAGGCGTACTCGGCGATGGGTAGGCACTCCTCCCACTCCTTGATGTTCTTCTTGATCAACACGCATAGAAGAGTTGCAAGCGTCCTGTTGGTGACTTCCGTTTGGCCATCGGTTTGAGGATGATACGGCATGGAGAATAGTAGCTTGATCCCGAGCTTGGCGCATAGCGTCTTCCAAAAGTAGCTTAAGAACTTGACGTCTCGATCCGACACAATTTTCTTTCGCACGCCGTGCAACCTCAAGATTTCCCTACAAAAGAGATTGGCAACATGTGAAGCGTCGTCTATCTTATTGCATGGGATAAAATGAGCCATTTTAGAGAATCGGTCCACAACAACAAAAACGGAGTCCTTGCCATTTTGAGTCCTAGGTAATCCAAGCACAAAATCCATGCTAATGTCTTCCCAAGGTTGATGTGGAATAGGTAAAGGCATATGTAAACCATGGGATTGAGAGTGTGACTTAGCTTTGCAACATGTAGAGCACCGGTTGGTGAAGCGGGCGACATCGTGAAACATCTTGGGCCAATAATAGTTCTTGGAGAGCGTGGCGAAAGTCTTGTCGCGTCCAAAGTGTCCCATGAGTCCGCCTCCATGAGCCTCTTGCAAAAGGAGCAAACAAAGAGAAGACTCGGGAATGCATAGTTTGTTAGCTCTCATAAGATAACCATCCTTGATATAATATCTTTCCCAAGAAGTATGCGTCACACACTTAGCATAAGGAGTAGCAAAAGTCACATCACCCTCATACAAGTCTTTGATATGATCAAATCCAACTACATTCAATTCAAGTTGACTAAGTAACATGCATTTGCGGGAAAGGGCATCCGCCACTATGTTTTTGTTGCCTTTAATGTACTTTATCACATACGGAAAATATTCAATGAATTCACTCCATTTAGCATGCCGTTTATTCAACTTGGTTTGACCTTTGAGGTATTTAAGTGTTTCATGATCGGTGTGTATGATAAACTCATGCGGTCTAAGGTAATGCCCCCACACATGTAACACACGCACTAAAGCAAACAATTCTTTGTCATAGATGGGATAGTTAAGTTGAGCACCGGAAAGTTTTTCACTAAAATATGCAATAGCTCGTTTTTCTTGCATCAAAACTCCATCAATTCTGGTACCACTTACATCGCAATGAACCTCAAAAGTTTTGTCAAAGTTGGGTAAAGCAAGAATCGGAGCATGTGTAAGCAAAGATTTGAGCTCATCAAAAGTGGTTGATTGCAAAGGTCCCTGAGGGAGTCCTGGACTAGGGGGTGTCCGGGCAGCCGGACTATCATCGTCAGCCGGACTCCAAGACTATGAAGATACAAGATTGAAGACTTCGTCCCGTGTCCGGATGGGACTTTCCTTGGCGTGGAAGGCAAGCTTGGCGATACGGATATGTAGATCTCCTACCATTGTAACCGACTCTGTGTAACCCTAGCCCTCTCCGGTGTCTATATAAACCGGAGGGTTTTAGTCCGTAGGACAACACAACCATTACAACAATCATACCATAGGCTAGCTTCTAGGGTTTAGCCTCCTTGATCTCGTGGTAGATCCACTCTTGTACTACCCATATCATCAATATCGATCAAGCAGGAGTAGGGTTTTACCTCCATCGAGAGGGCCCGAACCTGGGTAAAAACATCGTGTCCCTTGTCTCCTGTTACCATCCGCCTAGACGCACAGTTCGGGACCCCCTACCCGAGATCCGCCGGTTTTGACACCGACATTGGTGCTTTCATTGAGAGTTCCTCTGTGTCGTCACCGATAGGCTTGATGGCTTCTTCAATAAACAACAACGCCGTCCAGGGTGAGACTTTTCTCCCCGGACAGATTTTCATGTTCGGCGGCTTTGCAGTGCGGGCCAATTCGCTTGGCCATCTGGAGCAGATCGAAAGCTACGCCCCTGGTCATCAGAACAGGTTTGGAAGCCTAAACTTCACGGCCGACATCCGCGGAGACTTGATCTTCGATGGATTCAAGCCACGGCCAAGCGTGTCGCGCTGTTACGATGGGCATGATTTATCTCTGCCACCGGATAGTGCCCTGGAGGCCGCAGACGAGACCGCTCCGACCCATAGTTCAGAGCAGACCGCGCAGATCGAGGATAGGTGGTTGGACACCGCCTCGGTAGCTGCAACTTCTACGACGATGGAGCCAAATACCGACCTTGTCCCTTATAAAGCTCGTGACTCCGAGGCACCGGACTCCTTGCCGAACTCTGAACCTCCTGCGCCCCTGCCAATCGAATCCGATTGGGCACCGATCATGGAGTTCACCGCCGCGGACATCTTTCAGCACTCACCCTTTGGCGACATCCTAAATTCGCTAAAGCATCTCTCGCTATCAGGAGATCCCTGGCCAGACTGCGGTCAGGACGGTTGGGATGCGGACGACAAGGAAATTCAAATCCCACCCACCACCCACTTTGTAGCCACTGTCGACGACCTAACCGACATGCTAGACTACGACTCCGAAGACATCGACGGTATGGACGACGACGCCGGAGACGATCAAGAACCAGCGCCTACAGGGCACTGGAAGACCACCTCGTCATACGACATATACATGGTGGACACCCCAAAGGATGGGGACGGCGAAGAAGCAGCGGAGGCAGATTCTTCTAAGAAACAGCCCAAGCGCCGACGTCAGCGGCGCCGCTCTAAATCCCGCCACAGCAATAATGGAGATTCCGGCACCGGAGATAATAACACCCCAGAGAGTGCCGAAGACAACCCCCTCCAGCAAGATTCAGCACAGGAGGACGGGAAAGCCAGCCCTCGAGAGAGAGCGGCAGACGAGGAGCATGAGGCTACATGCCTCCCTCCAGAGACGAGGCAAGCCTCAATGACGACGAATTCGTTGTGCCAGAGGATCCAGTCGAACAAGAGCGTTTTAAACGCAGGCTTATCGCCACGGCAGATAGCCTAAAGAAAAAGCAGCAACAGCTTCAAGCTGATCAAGACCTGATGGCCGATAGATGGACCGAGGTCCTCGCGGCCGAAGAGTATGAACTCGAACGCCCCTTGTCGGTGTCAAAACCGGCGGATCTCGGGTAGGGGGTCCCGAACTGTGCGTCTAGGCGGATGGTAACAGGAGACAAGGGACACGATGTTTTACCCAGGTTCGGGCCCTCTCGATGGAGGTAAAACCCTACGTCCTGCTTGATTAATATTGATGGTATGGGTATTACAAGAGTGGATCTACCACGAGATCAAGGAGGCTAAACCCTAGAAGCTAGCCTATGGTATGATTGTTGTAATGTATGTTATGTCCTACGGACTAAAGCCCTCCGGTTTATATAGACACCGGAGGAGGCTAGGGTTACACAGAATCGGTTACAATGGTAGGAGATCTACATATACGTATCGCCAAGCTTGCCTTCCACGCCAAGGAAAGTCCCATCCGGACACGGGCCGGAGTCTTCAATCTTGTATCTTCGTAGTCTTGGAGTCCGATGGACGATGATAGTCCGGCTATCCGGACACCCCCTAGTCCGGGACTCCCTCAGTAGCCCCCGAACCAGGCTTCAATGACGATAAATCCAGCGTGCATATAGTCTTCGGCGTTGCAAGGCAGGTTCTCCATTCAAGTTCCATGTACCTGCCGAACAGTGTCCGGCTTTACCATAAATACTGTGCCTCTCGGCTTCTACGCCCAATAATGGTATTTTTCCACGCGTCGCACGAATGCGAAAAGCCAGGGCGTCTTTTACATTTAACCCCCCAGTCGTGCGAGTCATCCGCCTATAAAGAGGCAAAAATCCAGATCCAAACCACACCATCTTCCTTCCGCGAATACTTCATCGGAGCGCCTTTGACCTAAAAATCCATTCCATCATGGACCGTCAATGCGGCTCTTCTTCGTGCACTCCCAGCCCACCGCCGGGGAATTGGAGGAGGTGCTCTGTTTCGCACAACGAGCTAGTGAAGCTCCAAACGGGGGGATATCTCCCTCCAGCCTTCATGGTCCCGGTCCGAGCCGGGCTGGTTACTTATCAAGGTGGGAGGCAGGCGGAGGCTACCCCAAGCCCCAATAATGGGGAGCGAGTATGCTTCGTCCCCTATCTGATAAGGGGACTCGGATTCCCAATACATCCGTTCCTCCGCGGGCTCCTGGAGTTCTACGGACTCCAGCTCCACCACCTTACGCCCGCCTCTGTGCTGCATATCGCGGGCTACGTAGCTCTCTATGAGCTGTTCCTGGGCATTGAGCCCCATTTTGCATTGTGGAAGAGGCTGTTCTGCCTCGTACCCCGTTCTCACGAGGGGTCCATATATCAAGTGGGCGGCGCTGAAATATGGCGCATTGCCGGGACCGGATACCCATCCGGTACTCCCAAGAAGGCGTCCGAAGACTGGCCTTCAGAGTGGTTTTGTATAGGAGACGCTCCGCTGCCGGATCCAGTCCGGATCGGCCTCCCGGAGTTTAGTGCTGCTCCTTTGAAGAAACGCCTCAGTTGGCGCCCCCGGAGCCCCCGATTGGAGGAAGACAAGAGCGTCCATTACTTGATGGGACGAATAAGATTAATGGCCCATACTGGCTTGACCATGATCGGAGTCATGACGACATGCATTATGCGGGGGGTACAGCCACTGCAATACAAAGGCCATCCCATGTGGGATTTCAACGGGGAAGACGATGCCACCCGCCATGGCCGCAAAGGGCCGGATTCGACCGAGGATCTGGTTGAGATCCTGTCCAGCCTGTACAAGGGGGAGAAGGAGGACTTCCTTCGGACGAACCCCTTGAATGGGTTCTCCATGATCAACCCTAGAGGATGGGTAAGTGAACACCTTTAAGGGCCTAACCCATGCTTTCGAAGTTCAAGCTTCTTATATCATGTCTTCGGCGCAGGATCTGCGCCGGACTGTGGAGGACATGGTAAGTCCCGCTCCGCAACCTGAGGATCCGGAAAGATCCCTGGATCCGGCCTCCAAAGAGGATCCGGACATCGAGGTGGAGCTGATTGACGGGGTGTTTCACCAGCTCAGCATAGACAATGCTCTGGTAGCCATTACGGCGGATTACCCCGGACTGTGTCCGGCTTCCTAGGTGACCACGACCGAAGTCCGGACACCATTACTTCTTCTCTGTTCATTTCTACCTTCGCGAACGACGGTATTTTGCAGGAAGCGCCTTTACGGCAGGAAACCGAGCCCGCGCCGGCTGACTAGCAGAGTTCAGTTCAGACCAGCAGGCGAAAAAGGAGCGCGGCGCAGACGGAAACGTCACCACAAAGGTATAGCTCGTATTTGAATTTTTAGAGCCACGTTCCTAGGAAACGCCTGAGTGCTCATAATCTTTGCAGGAGAAAAAGCGCTCGCCGGACTGCGAGCGCAGAAGTTGCCGATCCAACCTACACCGGCCAGGCTCCAGCGCCCAGCCTGGGAGGGGAAGCGAGCGCAAGACGTGAGCCGGATCCTTCTCCAATGGAGGATACCGACAGACTGTCCGCTACCAAGTCCGAGGTGGAGAGCGCCATGAATCGTAGGCGCCGCCGGACAGTATTTCGTGAAGCGTGCTTCTCCCCTGAGGCGTTGGATGCCTTTAACGCAGGGGACGCGCATCTCCGTGCCGCTCAAGATGGTTTGACCAGAGCCACGGAGCAGTATGTGGAAGACATACAAGTAAGGGAATTTTAACGGTTATATATACCAGTAGCCCCCGAGACTTAAAGTAGTTATGTTAACTGATTTAAGGATCATTGGAAAACGCAGGCTCTTACCGAGAAGAATGCCCAGCTGTCTCGGGAGCTGCAAGATTGCAAGGCCCAACTAGAGGCCGCACTTGCTGCCGCAGGAGGAGACGCAGAAGCCCCTCCTGGTAACACATATTTATTAATAAACATAAGCGCTGTGAGGCGTGCGCGCGAGTCTAATAATGACATTGCAGGTGCCGCCGGACAAGATCCAGATAGGCAAGCCCTACTGCGCCAGCTAAAGGCCGGTGAGAGTGTGCTGAATAGAGTACAGTAGGAAAGGAACAAGCTCCAAGACGCCCATGCCCAGCTTGGGGAAGAGCTGAAAGGCGTTCGGGTCGAGCTGTCCGGCTCCGTTAAGGAGAATCAGCGACTCCATCGCGGCATCTATAGTAAGTGCTTGAGCGAACTCCTTTGAAAAGAAGAGTTCGGCGAGGAAGTATATTGACATGGTATGTCTTGTAGGCATACTCACAGGTCATCCTGCAGAGGAGATGCCGATATCCACGGGTGATCAACTTCCCGAATTGGTGCAACTGCTCGAACGAGTTCGGCAGGCAATGAGCGGCGTCGTCCGGGCTCTATGGCCAGCCCTCTCCCTGCCCGAAGGCATTGGGGAGCTTGCGGAGAAGCTTCAGGGAGTGCGGCAGCGCTTCCATTTGTGGAAGATTTCGGCTTGCCGTCAAGGTGCCAGGGAGGCTTGGGCCATGGTGAAGACGCGGTATAAGAAGGCGGACCCCAACCATATGGCCGAAGTTGGGCCGGTGGGTCCTGATGGGAAGGAGATCCCTGTGAGTTTGGTATATAGCCAAGTAGAGTTGGCCGCTAGGTTTTCCCAACGGGACTGTAAGTTAGACACCCTGTTAGACGGGATTGAGGAGGAATACAATCAATAAATTTGCCAATGTATGCTTTCCTTTGAAATGACATGTGAAATGCCTTCTAGCCGGATTGTAGATCGTTTGTCTTTGCCGACCTTTTCGCTTCAACCTCGGGACCCTAGAGTCCGGAGTGTGTCTGAATACCTTTTTGGTTAAGAAACAACCGTGGTATGCGTGGAGACTAGGCGTAGGGGTCATTAGTGCTTTATCAGACAAGTGCCCAACTAGTTATGTTATATTACATGGTTAGTAAGAAACATCTTCCAGGGAGAATAGTTCCGTTAAGGGTTGCTTTCCATGGGAGGCATGCCCTAAAGTGCATGTCCGGACTGCGAAAAAAGCAGGAAAACATCTGGGGGCAGATAAATTGGTAGGTAAATAAAATCATCTTTTAAGTCACCGACCGAATATTCCCTTAAGAACGCTAGCTTTCGGCTTCACCCAGTCTGAGGTACACATCCGGCTGACCCGGCAGTAACAATCGCAGAGGTGCTCCCTTTACCTCCTAGCCGAACAATCGGGAATGTAGGGGTAAGCACAGGAGCCAGGCAACCCAGCTTGGCCAAAACTTAAGTCATATCGATGCATATAATGGTGAGTAAAAGGTACATGTGGAAGCTTGACACATGTGCTGGGCATGAAACCCTTATAATTGAGCTTCTGTAAAAGAAGCCCCCAGGTATAGTGAGTGCGGATGGCACATCAAGTGTATGCGAAAAGATGCAAAAGTAAGCCCTGAGGAGCTTTTGAATAAAAAGGTTATGAGGAGAGAAATAAAAGACAGCCAATGTATAAAAATGTGGACGGAGGAAGGGGGACGAACTCTTACTCCGGCACTAGGCATAGAATCTTCGGAGGCGGGCTGCGTTCCATGGGTTCGGCTCGAGTCGGTTATCCGACGCATTTCGTAGACGGTATGCTCCACCGGTCAGGACTTGATCGATAATGAAAGGGCCCTCCCACTTGGGTTTGAGCTTGTCCTTTTTCTTGTCCGGCAGGCGTAGAACTAGTTCACCAATGTTGTAAGTCTTGGCTCGTACTTCTCTGCTTTGATATCTTCGAGCCTGCTGCTGATAAAATGCGGAACGAGCTTTGGCAATGTCGCGCTCCTCCTCCAATGTGTCCAAGTTGTTCTGCCGATCCAGCTCGGCCTCTCTTTCCTCGTACATGCGCACTCGAGGTGAGTCATGAATAATGTCGCAGGGTAAAACTGCCTCTGCGCCGTATACCATAAAGAATGGTGTGAATCCGGTAGTACGGTTGGGCGTTGTCCGCAGCCCCCAGAGTACGGAGTCGAGCTCCTCGACCCAGTGCGTGTCGGATTTAGTAAGTGACCGCACTAGTCTGGGTTTAATGCCGCTCATTATTAGACCATTTTCTTGTTCCACTTGACCGTTGGTTTGAGGGTGATAGACTGAAGCATAGTCGAGCTTGATGCCCATGTTCTTGCACCATGATTTCACCTCGTCGGCGGTGAAGTTCATGCCGTTGTCGGTGATGATGCTGTGGGGGACTCCGTAACGGTGTACCACCCCGGATATAAAGTCTATCACTGGTCCGGACTCTGCCGTCTTGACCGGCTTGGCCTCTATCCATTTGGTGAATTTATACACCATGACCAATAGGTATCGTTGCTTGTGGGTTCCCCCTTTAAGGGGCCCAACCATATCAAGCCCCCAGACCGCGAACGGCCAGGTAATGGGTATAGTTTTGAGGGCGGTAGGCGGCATATGGCTCTGATTAGCAAAGAGCTGACAACCAACACATCGATGGACTAAGTCCTGCACGTCTGCCCGGCCCGTCGGCAATTAAAATCCTGTACGGAATGCCTTTCCTACAAGGGACCGAGCTGCTGCGTGGTGTCCGCCTAGTCCGGCATGAATTTCAGCCAGGAGGTTTCGCCCTTCCTCCTCGGAGATACACCGTTGAAGGACTCCGGTTGTACTTTTCTTATAAAGTTCTCCCTCATGGACCTTGTAGGCTTTCGATCACCGGACTATGCAGCGAGCCTCGTTTTGGTCTTCGGGAAGTTCCTGCCTAAGTAGGTAGGGTAGGAAAGGTTCTGTCCATGCGGCGATTACTGCCATTATGACGTGGGCTGGAGGTGTTATGTCATCTGCTGAATCACCGATTGGTGCGGTATCCGGTTTGTCACTGCCGGACTCCTCTTCCCATAGTACGGATGGCTTGAAAAGCCTTTCTAGGAAGATATTTGGAGGGACAGCATCACGTTTTGCTCCGATGCGTGCCAGTACATCGGCCGCTTGGTTATTATCTCGGGCTATGTGATGAAATTCGAGTCCTTCAAACCGAGCTGACATTTTTAAGACAGCGTTGCGATATGCTGCCATTTTCGGATCTTTGGCGTCAAAGTCTCCATTTATTTGGGATATTGCAAGGTTTGAATCCCCGCGCACCTCTAGGCGTTGAATACCCATGGAGACTGCCATCCGGAGACCGTGCAATAGGGCCTCGTATTCGGCTGCATTGTTGGAGTCCGTGTACATTATTTGGAGTACGTACTGGACTGTGTCCCCGGTTGGGGACGTCAATACGACGCTAGCCCCCAGTCCGGCCAACATTTTAGAGCCGTCGAAATGCATAACCCAATTGGAGTATGCGCCATACTCTTTAGGGAGTTCGGCTTCGGTCCATTCGGCGACGAAGTCAGCCAAAACTTGTGACTTTCTAGCTCGCCTAGGTTTGTAAGTTATGTCGAATGGTAAGAGCTCTATGGCCCATTTTGCAATCCCGCCCGTTGCGTCGCGGTTATTTATAATGTCATTGAGCGGTACTTCAGAGGCCACTGTTATCGAACACTCTTGAAAGTAGTGTTGGAGCTTCCGGGATGCCATGAACACCGCATATGCTATCTTCTGATAGTGCGGGTAACGGGATTTGCAGGGGGTTAACACAGTGGATACGTAATACACTGGTTTTTGAAGAGGGAATTTATGCCCTTCTGTCGCTCGTTCGACGACGAGGACCGCGCTTACAACTTGATACGTTGCTGCGATGTATAACAACATTGGTTCGCCCAGAGTGGGCGCAGCCAGGACCGGATTTGTTGCCAATATGGCCTTTATTTCTTCGAGTCCGGCCGTGGCAGCATCCATCCACTCGAAGTGTTCGGTGCGCCTGAGGAGGCGATAAAGGGGCAGCGCCTTTTCTCCTAGACGGGAGATAAAGCGGCTTAGGGCTGCCACGCATCCTGTTATTTTTTGTATTTGTTTGAGGTCTTTTGGAATATCCAACTGTGACAGAGCTCGGATTTTGGCCGGGTTTGCTTCAATTCCTCTACTGGATACAATGAAGCCCAGCAGCTTTCCGGCTGGTACGCCGAAAACGCATTTTTCCGGATTCAGCTTGATGTCATATACTCTGAGATTGTCGAATGTGACGCTCAAATCGTCTACTAGAGTTTCGACGTGTTTTGTTTTGACGACTACGTCGTCTACGTATGCCTCAACTGTTTTGCCAATCTGGGTAGCCAGACATGTTTGAATCATGCGTTGATATGTTGCGCCGGCATTTTTAAGTCCGAAGGGCATCGTGTTGAAGCAGAATGGTCCGTATGGAGTGATGAATGCCGTTGCGGCTTGGTCTGCTTCCGCCATCTTGATTTGATGATAGCCAGAATATGCGTCCAGGAAGCACAACGAATCGTGCCCTGCGGTAGCATCGATAATTTGGTCGATGCGCGGGAGAGGGAAGGGATCCTTTGGGCAAGCCTTATTGAGGTCTTTAAAATCGACACAGAGGCGCCAGGATTTATCCTTCTTTGGTACCATCACCAGATTTGCTAGCCAGTCCGGATGTTTGATATCTCTAATGAATCCAGCTTCCAATAGTTTGGCCAGCTCTTCTCCCATTGCCTGTCTTTTGGGTTCGGAAAATCGTCGAAGAGCCTGTTTGACTGGCTTAAATCCTTTGAGGATGTTTAGGCTGTGTTCTGCCAACCTGCGTGGGATTCCGGGCATATCCGAAGGATGCCAGGCGAAGATATCCCAATTTTCCCGAAGGAATTCCCGCAGTGCGGCGTCTACTTCGGGGTTCAATTGTGCCCCAATGGAGGCCGTCTTTGTTGGGTCCGTTGGATGGACCTGAAATTTGATTATTTCATCTGCTGGTTTGAAGGAGGTGGACTTGGATCTTTTATCAAGTATCACATCGTCCCTGTTCACCGTAGAGCGTAGCGCGGTGAGTTCCTCTGCCGCTAAGGCTTCGGATAGTGCCTCGAGGGCTAGTGCGGCTGTCTTATTTTCGGCGTGGAGTGCTACGTCCGGATCACTAGCGAGGGTGATTATTCCGCCGGGCCTAGGCATTTTGAGCTTCATGTACCCGTAATGAGGTACTGCTTGAAAAATTGTGAATGCCTCCCGTCCTAATATAGCATGATATCCGCTGTTGAACGGGGCCACCTGGAACGTGACTTCTTCGGATCTATAATTGTCCGGCGAGCCGAACACCACATCGAGTGTGATTTGTCCGGTGCAGCGTGCCTCCCGGCTAGGGATTATTCCTCTAAAGGTTGTGCTGCTTTGCTCAATATGGTTCCAATCGATTTCCATTTTGCGCAGAGTTTCCTCATAGATGAGGTTTAATCCGCTGCCGCCATCCATGAGGACTTTTGTCAGTCGAAAGCCGTCCACTATGGGACTGAGCACCAGTGCGGCTGGCGCTCTGGCTGTTCGGAATTTAGGTTCGTCACTGGCACCGAAGGTGATAGCTGTGTCACTCCATTGATTTGCTGTTGCTATTTGGTAGACTTCGGCGAGCCCGCGGATTGTTCGCTTTCGCATATTGTTCGACGCGAATGTCTCGAAGACTGTTGATACCGTACCGGTATTGTTGGAGTTGTTGTGCGGGGCTAGAAGCTCCTAGCCACTTTTGGCCACCTGCCGTAGTATCCAACATGCTCGAAGGCTATGTGTTGGGACGGCTCCCTCTGTACTATGAAGTTTACAGGGTCCGTTTAGCCATCCCTCCAGTACGGTTCCGTTTCCCTTATTGGGTTTTTGCTTTTTCGTTTTTGTATCCGGGGCCTGAGTGTAAGGCACCCTTTTGCTGCGGACTGGGTTTGGGGCCGGATTGTCCCAAAATTGATTTTCGGTTTTCCGGAAACTTTCCATCGCACAGTACTTTCGTACTATGGATGCCAGATCGGTGAAGTGCGTGATTTTGCGACGATCAATGGCGTTTAGTATTCCCTTGTCTGTGCAATTATTGCGGAAAATTGAGATTGCGTTTTCCTCTCGGCAGTCCTTTATCCTGTCCATAACCAGGAGGAATCTGGCCCAGTAATGATGTACTGTTTCAGCGGGCTCTTGCCGTATTAGAGTTAGATCGCATATGTCTGGGCGGGTGGGTGGACTAAAATCCATATCCCTGTCCGTCTTGGGGCTTAAAGGCCGCAGAGCTTCCGAATTCGGAAGCTTAGGTTGCTGGACACAATCCAGCGAGTCCGGAGCGATGCATGATTTTAAGTTCGATGCTCGATCAAAGTCCGTCCCTCCGCGGAAATCTGGCGTGGAGGGTTCGGGAATCCGGACGTGGATAGTTTTCAATACAGGCAAAGAATTGCCGCATTGCTCCTCTACCACTGCAACGTGGTGGGTGGCCTGGGGAGAGTTAATCTCTCTCAGATCGGTTTTGAGCCCAATCTGGTTGTAGTCTGTAGCGACTCCCAGGGCGGCGATGCGATCCAAGAGCTCGTTAACAGACGAGGGCTCTATTGGATCCAACTGTTCGGCAGCTTTAGGGCTGATGCGAAGATTGCTTCCGACGACTTGAGAAGTCATTGTCGAAGCGGCGGTCGGACAGGCGGTCATAAGAAAACCGCCTAGCCGGATAGTTTGGCCGGCGGCCAAGGCCCCTTCGGCGAAAACACCATCTTTGAAGACGGGTTAAGGCATCCGCCCTATCGGTGACGGCACAGAGGAACTCTCAATGAAAGCACCAATGTCGGTGTCAAAACCGGCGGATCTCGGGTAGGGGGTCCCGAACTGTGCGTCTAGGCGGATGGTAACAGGAGACAAGGGACACGATGTTTTACCCAGGTTCGGGCCCTCTCGATGGAGGTAAAACCCTACGTCCTGCTTGATTAATATTGATGGTATGGGTATTACAAGAGTGGATCTACCACGAGATCAAGGAGGCTAAACCCTAGAAGCTAGCCTATGGTATGATTGTTGTAATGTATGTTATGTCCTACGGACTAAAGCCCTCCGGTTTATATAGACACCGGAGGAGGCTAGGGTTACACAGAGTCGGTTACAATGGTAGGAGATCTACATATCCGTATCGCCAAGCTTGCCTTCCACGCCAAGGAAAGTCCCATCCGGACACGGGCCAGAGTCTTCAATCTTGTATCTTCGTAGTCTTGGAGTCCGGCGGACGATGATAGTTCGGCTATCCGGACACCCCCTAGTCCGGGACTCCCTCACCCCTCCAAGAGCTACCCAAAATGCAAGTTGCTCCCCGACTAGAGGAGGAAGTATACAAACCTTCATCACCAGCGCACAATACGGCAGACCAACCACCCCGTGGTCGTGACAGAGAGGCATCTAGGCCCTTCATCAGGACTGTACCCCGGCAGCGCTCAGAAAGTACGAAGCCACGAGGGAATGCGTCGGACTTGCGGGACATATTGGAGGACAAGGCAAGACAATCCAGATCTATCTACGGATCATGTGGGCGCCCCACGACCCACGACGACTACCGTCGCGCCGGATACAGCAACTCCAGCCGGGTCGAACACAGCAGACAATGCTCTCTTGAGCTACGTCGTGATATTGCTCAATATAGAGGTGCCGCACACCCACTATGCTTCACAGACGAAGTAATGGATCATCAAATCCTAGAAGGGTTTAAACCCGTGAACATTGAATCCTACGATGGCACAACAGACCCCGCGGTTTGGATCGAAGACTATCTCCTTCATATCCATATGGCCCGCGGCGACGACCTCCACGCCATCAAGTATCTCCCACTCAAACTTAAAGGACCAGCTCAGCATTGGCTTAACAGCCTGCCCACAGAGTCAATTGGGTGTTGGGAGGACCTGGAAGCCGCATTCCTCGACAACTTCCAGGGCACATATGTGCGACCACCAGACGCCGATGACCTAAGCACATAATTCAGTAGCCAGACGAATCGGCCAGATAGTTCTGGACACGGTTCCTAACAAAGAAAAATCAAATTGTCGACTGTCTGGATGCAGAGGCCCTCGCAGCCTTCAAACACAACATCCGCGACGAGTGGCTGGCCCGGCACCTAGGACAGGAAAAGCCGAAATCCATGGCAGCCCTCACATCACTCATGACCCGCTTTTGTGCGGGAGAGGACAGCTGGCTAGCTCGCAGCAACAACCTCAGCAAAAATGCTGGCAGTCCGGATACTAAGGACAACAATGGCAGGTCGCGTCGAAACAAAAACAAACGCCGTGTTAACGGCAATAGCAATGAGGATACGGCAGTCAACGCCGGATTCAGAGGCTCTAAACCAGGTCAGCGGAAGAAGCCATTCAAAAGAACTACCCCGGGTCCATCCAATTTGGACCGAATACTCGACCGCTCTTGCCAGATACATGGCACCCCCGAAAAACCAGCTAATCACACCAACAGAGATTGTTGGGTATTCAAGCAGGCAGGCAAGTTAATTGCCGAAAACAATGACAAGGGGCTGCACAGCGACGACGAGGAAGAGACTCGGCCGCCGAACAGTAGAGGATAGAAGGGCTTCCCCCCACAAGTGCGGACGGTAAACATGATATACGCAACCCATATACCCAAGAGGGAGCGGAAGCGTGCACTTAGGGATGTATATGCAATGGAGCCAGTCGCCCCGAAGTTCAATCCATGGTCCTCTTGCCCGATCACTTTCGATCGAAGAGACCACCCGACCAGTATCCGCCATGGCGGATTCGCCACATTGGTCTTATGTCAGGACCCCGACTCAATGCCACATCGATCTAGCATGTAACACCTCATATCACTTTGCGGCCTCACGCACGGTATTCCCACGGGTGTCGCCTTACCTTTGCCCGGGACCGTTTGCGCCTTTTGGCACACGTATATGATAGTGTCGCTAGCATCCATATGATAAGGAGCCTGGGCTGACATGGCTAGTCGTAAACCCAAAGTGGCACAGACTTACAGGGACAGGCATCCATGACCCAGCATCGAACGTGTCGGCCATCAGCGAGTGAGTTCCGGGCTGTAGCACTGGGCTAGCAGGACTCCGGTGAACCGGGCTGTAGCGGGCTAACAGGACTCCGGTATTCATCGCGTGACATTTCCCCGAAGGGACAGACACAGGAACGAAGAAGGACACATGCCGGCCAGCCTAAGTGTTCCGGAGCAGTAGCAAGCTACCATGGCTCGGTGGAAACACTAGGAGACATTTCCCGGTAAGAGAGGCTACTAAGGAAAAACAACTAGATAGTCAGATCCCACACATACCAAGCATTTCAATAACATACACACAATATGCTCGATATGTGCAAATACAACATGGCATCACATCATGACTCTACGACTCAAGTATTACTCATTAGGCTCCGAGGAGCGAGATATTACAAACAGGGGGTCTCATGACCCAACATTCAGAGCATACAAGTCAAACATATGCGGAAGCTAACATGTCTGAGTACAGACATCTACAAATGAAAAAGGCTTAGAAGCCTGACTATCTACCAGATCCTGCCGAGGGCACAAGATCGTAGCTGAGGTATCAAGCTAAACATCGAAGTCCACGTGGAACTACTAGCGAGACTGAAGTCTCTCTGCAAAAACATAAAATAGGCAAACGTGAGTACAAATGTACCCAGCAAGACTTACATCAGAACTAACTACATATGCATCATTATCAACAAGGGGATGGTGGGGTTTAACTGCAGCAAGCCAGCTTTGACTCGGTGGCTATCCTGAACTACGACTGCAAGTAACTCTTTTGAGGTGGCGCACACGAGTCCACATATTCACCATATCAATACACCACTATGGATCCGCTCCCGTCTCCCTACGAGAACGCCATCCATAGCACTCACACTTATCTTGCGTATTTTAGAGTATCCACTTTCACTTGTCTATGAACTGATATAGGCAACCCAGAAGTCCTTTTCCGCGGACACGGCTATTCGAATAGATGATGTTAACCCTGCAGGGGTGTACTTCTTCACACACGCTCTCACCACTTACCGCCGTTTACACGACATGTATTCGGCAACCTTCAAGCGGAAGCCCAACGAGGGTGTCGGCCACGACCTACCTAAACACTCAGGTCCCTAGTCCAGGTTTATCGCCTATTTGGGTTCCATCCGTGAGGAGATCCGGCCGAAGTTTCGCTCACAGCCCCAAACGATGTGAACAGGGTTCCGTGACACCAAACGGGCGCCCGGTTTACCCGGCCACGTGCCTACCGCATCACAGCCCACCCCTACGGTCAGCGTTGCGCACGGCCTCCAGCATACTACAAACACCAGAAACTACTTGCAACTCCTGGACAGAGGACAAGGGTGATTAAGAAGCCGAGAGGGTCCATTTGTTTCGGGCCCAATGCGTGGTAGTAGCTGAATCATGGATCACAAACACAGAACTCAGTTCCTGAGGACGGCTTCAATGAGACAACCCACCATGTACTCCTACATGGCCTCTCACCGCTACCTTTACCAAATCATGTTCACACACTTAGCTCACACATAGTAGGACATGTTCACACGCACCTGATTCACCCCCGATGAATCAGACCTGACTCAACTCTAAGCAGTAGCAGGCATGACAAACAAGCATTAATGAGTAGGCACAACAGGGCTCAAACAACTCCTACTCATGCTAGTGGGTTTCATCTATTTACTGTGGAATGACAGGTCATGCAAAGGATAAAGGGGTTCAGCTACCGCAGCAAGTAACAGTTGAATCGTTGTTGTCCTAATGCAGTAAAAGAGAGCAGGAGCGAGAGAGTGGGATTGTATCGGAATGAACAAGGGGGTTTTGCTTGCCTGGCACTTCTGAAGATAACATTGAGTCTTCATCAGTGTCAACGATCACATCATCGGTACAGCGTCTATCGAGAGGGGACAACACCGGCAACTGAGGAAGAACACAATCAATGCAATGCTACAATATGATGCATGATCATGACATGGCAATATGCTGTGATTTGAGCTAATGCATCTAGCTATGATTGAAATGAAGTTGGTTTGAATACATGATCCAAATTCAAACTCCATATATGATTATTTAAATGCCCTTTATTTGTTTTGTCCAAAACAGAGGACAAACATTGTTCAAACATGCATGAAAATGGTACAGATGGATTCCTTGAATTTTTCTGATAATTTTTCATATATAATTTATTTCATTTGGAGTTACGGTTGAATTTCTCTGAATTTTAGAAGTTTTTGGTTATATTCTGGAATTTCCTGAATTATTTTAAATCCAGAAAACAATTACTGCGTCAGCTTTGCGTCAGGGTGACGTCAGCAGGTCAACCGGGGCTGACCAGGGTCAAACCTGATGTGTGGGGTCCACACGTCAGTGACACGGGGTTAAACAGGGGGTTATTTGCTTAATTAAAAGGATTAGGGGGCCGGGGCCCACTGGTCAGTGTCAGTGGTTAATTAGGTTTAGTTAATATTTAACTAAAATTAGCAGGGCCTGGCCCCACTAGTCAGCGACCCTGGGGAAGTCAAACAGGGTCAAATCCCGGGTCAGTGGGGTCAAACCCACCGGCGACATGACGCCGGCGAGGCCCGAGACGGCGGCGCGGTCCGGAAACGCAGCACAGGCCACGGTTCGGGGCGCGGGTGGCACCGTTGGAACCCTGGGCCTCGTCCGCGTCGGCTGGTGCTAGAGGGGTCGCCGGAGACGACCTAAATCGACGGCGGTGTCCGCTTCCGCGGCGGCCGGAGTTCGGGCGCCGACCGATTTGACGCTACGGTGCACTACGGGAGGAACTGGTGGGTGCTGCGTGCCCCTGGGAGTGCCCTGAGCACGGTGACATGCTCCGTTGCAGCTCTAGGTGGCGGTGGCCACGGCGGCGACATGGCCGGCGGCGGAGAGCTCTCGGCTCTGACGGATTCGATAGCTACGCGATGCAAACGAGGCAGGGGAGAGAGGGGAAAGATTCCGGTGCTCACGGTGAACTCGCAGAGCAGGCTAGTGGGCTCGGGGACGTCCTGCGAGCGGCGGATCGACGGCGATGGTGGCCCGAGCCCGAGGTGGAAGACGACGGCGATGGCGACGTTGCTGGCCTCCCGGGGTCGCGTGCTTTGGCGTGCGGCTCTACGGCGTCGAGGCGGAGCTCGTGGCTGGTCAGAGAAGCGAGGGGGGGCGGTGGCCGCGGCAGCAGCAAGCGGCGGCGACGGCTGCGTTCGGTGCGTGCGAGGTAGAGAGCCAGGGAAGGGGATGAGCTCGAGGGAGTGAGCGAGAGGGACCAGGGGGATGCGTGGCGTCTCCAGGGAGTAGCGGAGGCAAGCAGGGAGGCAGGAGGTGGCCGAGCGTGTGCCGGCGTGCGTCGGCCACGTGCGCTGCCTACTGGCGCGAGGAAGACGACAGGGGGGGAGTGGAGATGGGCTGGGCCGGCTTCAGCAGTAGGCCGCACAGGTAGGCGCCAGGTAGCTCTCTCTCTCTCTTTCTATTTCCTTTTTCTATTCTGTTATTTGTTCTGGGCTTTATTAAAAATAGCTAAGCACTTTCAAAAATCACCAAACTGCACCTGCCCACTGTATAGAATATATCCAACATGGAACATTTTAGTTTGGGATTATTTGAGCATTTGAAATATTTAATAGCATTTAAATGCCCAAATGCAAATACTATATGATTTAATTCAGTGACCAAATATGTCCTGCAAAAATATAAACCATTTTTGGTAGATGCTTCCACCTCAAACCAGAAATGTTGAACATTTTTAGAGGACATTTTGAGTTCAATGAAAAAGGTTTTATTTTGACCCTAGTTGAATTCATTTGGTGCTAGGGCTTAGTCAATCCCCATTTCAAATTTCTTTGGAATTTAAACATGATGCAACACTCTAATGCATGCCCTAGGCATTGTCAGAACTAGGGATGTGACAACTCACCCCCACTAAACAAGAATCTCGACCCGAGATTCAAGCGTAGGGTAAGATAAAAGGGAAACGCAAACTAAAATAATCTTCACGATCCAAGTTGCACTTTAAATGAACGTTGATTCGATCACCATCATTGTCTCGAAGTCTTGCTCTGAGAACTCCAACTAACATGACAATGAGAGGAAAGGGAAACTCTAAAAGAATCGATCTTCTTGAAGATCAAACAACTCAGGATCAGCTCACGGGGTGAGTCATAAAAACATCTCTCAAGCTGAGATACAAAGCACACGTCTAGAGGAATGAAGTGGAGCAGATGACGAGGGTGCACTAGGTAGACAACAATTCCACACCTAAGAGGGTGGTGAACGGTTGTCAACGTAGCGAGAGTTTGAGTTGCCATGATACTATAACGGGGCACCTTAGGGAAGGTGACTCATAGAGATATCCCCTTAAGTGGCAAAAAGAATTACCTTTGATTCAGAGATCACTGAAATTCTTTATACCAGCCTAAGGCAATTCACCATCGATCATTTGAAGGAGTCCGAAAGAATGACATTCTCGGGGCAGAATGGATGATGTGGATTACCTTGTTGAAGACAACACAAGGGATGATTTTGCTTATCATCGGAAATGGATGGGACCCATGGTAGAATGGTACATTGGCGGTGCAAGCTGGGAACAGAATGCAAATGCTGGGAATGATTCTGGTAACTGGGGAGAACCCAACAATAGAGAGTGAGTCCACTGTTTGAAAGTTATAGCATAATCAAGGAGACTGAGGGCAATCCAGTTAGTGCCGAGGATAACACCTAGCGCTTGTGCGTGCTCTCAAGAACTTGAGCATTTCCATATTCATCAAGGTTTTACCAATATCCGTGTCAAGGATCCTGGCAACACAACATACTACCATGATGGATTTCGATGGACGATGCAGATGCAAAGGAAGATAACCTTCTCAGATTTCACCTTAGCGGGGCCAAGGAAACAAAATCTGGATGATCGACCGAGAGACATTTAGCACTCCGCTTCTAATGTTCTCGTTGATGTACTAGCGTATCCCATTCATAGATATGGTTTGGTATCTAGAACATCAAGTAAAGGTCGGACTTCTGGAGCACAAAAATCCATAAGGGACAGCTAGGGAGTAAATCCTACGATGTCCTTATGGGGAGGTGGCCAACTTCTTCAATCAAGATACTACAATAATAGGTCTTCCAGCTGGGTGTGTTGGCCATGACATCCATTTTACCGGGTTACAGAGAGACCAATATTGTAACCATTGGAAAACATTCCAACCATCATATCTGCCTGAGATTCAGATCTGGTTAATGTCAGGATATTCCAGACTCATCGAGTCTAGGAAGAAAAAGATAGTTTGCAACACAAATCGACGAGACGACGTTGCGAGATTCTCGGGAAATGGACTACGATAGTAAGCTCCAAAACATGAGCTGGTTCTGCTACAAACATGCGAACACGTTGTCCCAGACAAACATTATCCCATGGTAGTCTTATAATAAAACACTACCAAATTCAGGTGGGAAACCATCAACGAGGATAGCGAAGTCCTAACATAAGTCATATGATTAGCTCTTATGAAGGAACTTCTTCTCCTTGAACAAATCAATCAGTGGCTTGGTGTGCTCGGGACACATATGGAATGAAGGTTGCAAGTCTCCAGACCACAGAATACTTCGCACGTGTGCATGACTGACTTGGGATGATTCCAGAGGAGGTAAAATAAGACTTCTCAAACTCATGGCGGCAACTTGCATCAAATGCACATGAATTAGAGGGACTCACTTCTTTCGTCCAAACATAGGCTTCATGAACGGAACACGAAGGCATTGCTTACAAAGTTTCCAACACTAGCTTAATGTTCGACAAAATTATGGACAAGATAAAAATGTTGCTGATGGATTCAACAACAATTCATCCAGGTTTCCATATAAGTGGAATTCCACAATTATGTGAACAAGGTGATAGCATTGGTCAGACCCAAAAGATATAATGGTGTATGCTCGAAGAAACAATTACGAGTAAGACAACATTACGAATATCGTTGGTTCTGATTTGATTTGACGATAGCCCATACTCAAATCAAAGATGGGGTAAGACAATGGGTCCAACAACTGATCACAAGGACCAATTGATGAAGATATCATCTTTCTTCAACACATATACAGGATATCCCTTAATATGAGCTAAGTCGGACAAGCTTTTATCTTCCAACTCTCCAAGTTGTTGTTTAGCTTAACCAACTAGCTCAGGGGTATACAACACAGATTCTTGGAGAAGGGGTGATTTATAAGAAAACCAACTTGATCACGAACTCAACATAGCGGCCAGGTGGCAACCTGGTAATACTTCCGAGAAGATATTCGGAACATCACGAACCACCGATATGTTACTAAGCTCGAGAACAATCTTGCTTCCAGAGCAAGACGATATGATCAAATAAGCAAGGGACTGGATATTCCTAACTCATTGATCGAGGAGTGCACCAGAAATAAGGACTAGGTAGCACAATCAACCTTAGGGTGACGATTCAATAATCAACACGCTAAGAATGAGGTTATCGTCCATTTAACTACCAAGCAACGAAGTTGCTAGCAGTATTGATTTCACACACCACTATTCAATTGTCAGCATTCCGGTTACAATAACACGGGAACCAAGGAATGAACAATGATGGCAAGAAGTATTACTGCGTCAAGAGTTCATAAGAGGTAGTGCAATTCTCATGACAGTCCTGACATAAAGATGGTAACACTCCAGGGTAGAACAGAACAAAAGCTGGCTTGGCATTTTGATTTGTGGAATACAACTGCTTTGATCCAATCCTAGAAATGGATGAGATACTGGAGTTTGTTTCTCCTAGTCATTCCAGAATAGAATGTCTTGACGGACCACAAGAGTAATAGGCATCGATAATCGAATGCTCGCATACTCTTGACTACCAACTGATAGACAAGGGTCAGAATACAACTAAAGGGGGACAACTCAAAGGAACATATGATTTTCTGAGTTGTGGATGCATAGATTAGTATGTCGAACCAAGTTCAACATGTTTCTTCCAGATAACCCATGCAAAAAGGTAGAACTGGCAGATTCACAATTATGAATGGAGAACTCCTCAAGAGTACTCTGATTGTGATCCTTCGGTTCAGCGAGGAACTTCTGCCATAAGCGGTTCATAGTATTTGGAAGGAGGAAATACCACGGACCTCGAGGACTAATGCAAAGGTTACTAATAACCTAAAGGAACGAGCAAACACTATCAACATGAAGTAGGTAGGGTGAATCTCGGGTTCAAAACCCAGAAGTAGATTACCTACTAACTAAATGGCATCACGGGATGCTTTCGAGAATAAAGGCCAGAATCCTCACAATGGGACACAAAACGTGGCTAGATTACTAGATGATACTCTAGACACCTAGGGTCATAATAATAACTCCGACATATATGTTAAGGCAACAGAGTACCTCAACTCACCGATTAGTGTGGTTAATCTGGCCCAAAGGGACATCAAAACCAGAGGGAAAGTATTTGCAAGTGCATCAGATTGTTTAGAAACCTGGGATGACTCGGACAGCATGACGGCCGTAAATGCTCAAAAAGATTTGAGACATCCTGCAAAAATGGTGGCATAGCCACTCCGAAGCACAATATCAAGGTTTCGAGATCAACAGTTATGAACATACGGAAGTAGTAAAAATTGAACTGAGAAATGAAACTATCAATTCTATAAGTCTATGGATTAGTAACACGTCATCCTGATAGATAGATGAGAAGGCCTAGTTCTTAATCCCCGTAGAAGAGAAGAGGTTGACTCAGATCAGAAGGCCATGAGGTATAAGAAGTAAAAAGATCCTTACGTTCCAACCCACAATCAATTCCCTTACATAACTAAAGCATTTCTAGACTCAACTTCGACCAGTTTGGCTTGGTAATCCTACAGGCAGTCAAGCTCTGATACCAAAGCTGTCAGGACCCCGACTCAATGCCACATCGATCTAGCATGTAACACCTCATATCACTTTGCAGCCTCACGCACGGTATTCCCACGGGTGTCGCCTTACCTTTGCCCGGGACCGTTTGCGCCTTTTGGCACACGTATATGATAGTGTCGCTAGCATCCATATGATAAGGAGCCTGGGCTGACATGGCTAGTCGTAAACCCAAAGTGGCACAGACTTACAGGGACAGGCATCCATGACCCAGCATCGAACGTGTCGGCCATCAGCGAGTGAGTTCCGGGCTGTTGCACTGGGCTAGCAGGACTCCGGTGAACCGGGCTGTAGCGGGCTAACAGGACTCCGGTATTCATCGCGTGACATTTCCCCAAAGGGACAGACACAGGAACGAAGAAGGACACATGCCGGCTAGCCTAAGTGTTCCGGAGCAGTAGCAAGCTACCATGGCTCGGTGGAAACACTAGGAGACATTTCCCGGTAAGAGAGGCTACTAAGGAAAAACAACTAGATAGTCAGATCCCACACATACCAAGCATTTCAATAACATACACACAATATGCTCGATATGTGCAAATACAACATGGCATCACATCATGACTCTACGACTCAAGTATTACTCATTAGGCTCCGAGGAGTGAGATATTACAAACAGGGGGTCTCATGACCCAACATTCAGAGCATACAAGTCAAACATATGCGGAAGCTAACATGTCTGAGTACAGACATCTACAAATGAAAAAAGGCTTAGAAGCCTGACTATCTACCAGATCCTGCCGAGGGCACAAGATCGTAGCTGAGGTATCAAGCTAAACATCGAAGTCCACGTGGAACTACTAGCGAGACTGAAGTCTCTCTGCAAAAACATAAAATAGGCAAACGTGAGTACAAATGTACCCAGCAAGACTTACATCAGAACTAACTACATATGCATCATTATCAACAAGGGGATGGTGGGGTTTAACTGCAGCAAGCCAGCTTTGACTCGGTGGCTATCCTGAACTACGACTGCAAGTAACTCTTTTGAGGTGGCGCACACGAGTCCACATATTCACCATATCAATACACCACTATGGATCCGCTCCCGTCTCCCTACGAGAACGCCATCCATAGCACTCACACTTATCTTGCGTATTTTAGAGTATCCACTTTCACTTGTCTATGAACTGATATAGGCAACCCAGAAGTCCTTTTCCGCGGACACGGCTATTCGAATAGATGATGTTAACCCTGCAGGGGTGTACTTCTTCACACACGCTCTCACCACTTACCGCCGTTTACACGACATGTATTCGGCAACCTTCAAGCGGAAGCCCAACGAGGGTGTCGGCCACGACCTACCTAAACACTCAGGTCCCAAGTCCAGGTTTATCGCCTATTTGGGTTCCATCCGTGAGGAGATCCGGCCGAAGTTTCGCTCACAGCCCCAAACGATGTGAACAGGGTTCCGTGACACCAAACGGGCGCCCGGTTTACCCGGCCACGTGCCTACCGCATCACAGCCCACCCCTACGGTCAGCGCTGCGCACGGCCTCCAGCATACTACAAACACCAGAAACTACTTGCAACTCCTGGACAGAGGACAAGGGTGATTAAGAAGCCGAGAGGGTCCATTTGTTTCGGGCCCAATGCGTGGTAGTAGCTGAATCATGGATCACAAACACAGAACTCAGTTCCTGAGGATGGCTTCAATGAGACAACCCACCATGTACTCCTACATGGCCTCTCACCGCTACCTTTACCAAATCGTGTTCACACACTTAGCTCACACATAGTAGGACATGTTCACACGCACCTGATTCACCCCCGATGAATCAGACCTGACTCAACTCTAAGCAGTAGCAGGCATGACAAACAAGCATTAATGAGTAGGCACAACAGGGCTCAAACAACTCCTACTCATGCTAGTGGGTTTCATCTATTTACTGTGGAATGACAGGTCATGCAAAGGATAAAGGGGTTCAGCTACCGCAGCAAGTAACAGTTGAATCGTTGTTGTCCTAATGCAGTAAAAGAGAGCAGGAGCGAGAGAGTGGGATTGTATCGGAATGAACAAGGGGGTTTTGCTTGCCTGGCACTTCTGAAGATAACATTGAGTCTTCATCAGTGTCAACGATCACATCATCGGTACAGCGTCTATCGAGAGGGGACAACACCGGCAACTGAGGAAGAACACAATCAATGCAATGCTACAATATGATGCATGATCATGACATGGCAATATGCTGTGATTTGAGCTAATGCATCTAGCTATGATTTAAATGAAGTTGGTTTGAATACATGATCCAAATTCAAACTCCATATATGATTATTTAAATGCCCTTTATTTGTTTTGTCCAAAACAGAGGACAAACATTGTTCAAACATGCATGAAAATGGTACAGATGGATTCCTTGAATTTTTCTGATAATTTTTCATATATAATTTATTTCATTTGGAGTTACGGTTGAATTTCTCTGAATTTTAGAAGTTTTTGGTTATATTCTGGAATTTCCTGAATTATTTTAAATCCAGAAAACAATTACTGCGTCAGCTTTGCGTCAGGGTGACGTCAGCAGGTCAACCGGGGCTGACCAGGGTCAAACCTGACGTGTGGGGTCCACACGTCAGTGACACGGGGTTAAACAGGGGGTTATTTGCTTAATTAAAAGGATTAGGGGGCCGGGGCCCACTGGTCAGTGTCAGTGGTTAATTAGGTTTAGTTGATATTTAACTAAAATTAGCAGGGCCTGGCCCCACTAGTCAGGGACCCTGGGGAAGTCAAACAGGGTCAAATCCCGGGTCAGTGGGGTCAAACCCACCGGCGACATGACGCCGGCGAGGCCCGAGACGGCGGCGCGGTCCGGAAACGCAGCACAGGCCACGGTTCGGGGCGCGGGTGGCACCGTTGGAACCCTGGGCCTCGTCCGCGTCGGCTGGTGCTAGAGGGGTCGCCGGAGACGACCTAAATCGACGGCGGTGTCCGCTTCCGCGGCGGCCGGAGTTCGGGCGCCGACCGATTTGACGCTACGGTGCACTACGGGAGGAACTGGTAGGTGCTGCGTGCCCTGGGAGTGCCCTGAGCACGGTGACATGCTCCGTTGCAGCTCTAGGTGGCGGTGGCCACGGCGGCGACATGGCCGGCGGCGGAGAGCTCTCGGCTCTGACGGATTCGATAGCTACGCGATGCAAACGAGGCAGGGGAGAGAGGGGAAAGATTCCGGTGCTCACGGTGAACTCGCAGAGCAGGCTAATGGGCTCGGGGACGTCCTGCGAGCGGCGGATCGACGGCGATGGTGGCCGGAGCCCGAGGTGGAAGACGACGGCGATGGCGACGTTGCTGGCCTCCCGGGGTCGCGTGCTTTGGCGTGCGGCTCTACGGCGTCGAGGCGGAGCTCGTGGCTAGTCAGAGAAGCGAGGGGGGGGGCGGTGGCCGCGGCAGCAGCAAGCGGCGGCGACGGCTGCGTTCGGTGCGTGCGAGGAAGAGAGCCAGGGAAGGGGATGAGCTCGAGGGAGTGAGCGAGAGGGACCAGGGGGCTGCGTGGCGTCTCCAGGGAGTAGCGGAGGCAAGCAGGGAGGCAGGAGGTGGCCGAGCGTGTGCCGGCGTGCGTCGGCCACGCGCGCTGCCTACTGGCGCGAGGAAGACGACAGGGGGGGAGTGGAGATGGGCTGGGCCGGCTTCAGCAGTAGGCCGCACAGGTAGGCGCCAGGTAGCTCTCTCTCTCTCTCTTTCTATTTCCTTTTTCTATTCTGTTATTTGTTCTGGGCTTTATTAAAAATAGCTAAGCACTTTCAAAAATCACCAAACTGCACCTGCCCACTGTATAGAATATATCCAACATGGAACATTTTAGTTTGGGATTATTTGAGCATTTGAAATATTTAATAGCATTTAAATGCCCAAATGCAAATACTATATGATTTAATTCAGTGACCAAATATGTCCTGCAAAAATATAAACCATTTTTGGTAGATGCTTCCACCTCAAACCAGAAATGTTGAACATTTTTAGAGGACATTTTGAGTTCAATGAAAAAGGTTTTATTTTGACCCTAGTTGAATTCATTTGGTGCTAGGGCTTAGTCAATCCCCATTTCAAATTTCTTTGGAATTTAAACATGATGCAACACTCTAATGCATGCCCTAGGCATTGTCAGAACTAGGGATGTGACATCTTAGACCCAATCGTCGATGGATTTCACCTCACTAGAGTCCTGATGGACGGCGGCGGCAGCCTGAACCTGCTTTATCAGGATACAGTGCGCAAGATGGGCATAGACCCCGCAAGGATTAAACCTACAAAGACGACCTTTAAAGGCGTCATACCAGGTGTTGAGGCCAATTGTACAGGCTCAGTCACACTGGAAGTGGTCTTCGGATCCCCGGATAATTTCCGAAGCGAGGAGTTAATCTTCGACATAGTCCCGTTCCGCAGTGGCTATCACGCTCTGCTCGGACGAACCGCGTTTGCAAAATTCAACGCGGTACCGCATTATGCATACCTCAAGCTCAAGATGCCAGGCCCTCGTGGAGTCATCACGGTCAACGGAAATACTGAACGCTCCCTCTGAACGGAGGAACATACAGCGGCTCTCGCGGCAGAAGTACAGAGCAGCCTTTTAAGGCAATTTTCGAGTCCGGCCGCTAAATGACCGGACATAGCCAAACGCGCCCGGAGTAACATCAATCAAGACCACATGGCACGTTCCGAGCACGCGTAGCAATGCGGCCCCAACCCCAGCCCTTGCATGATTGCAAGACCAGCTCTTCGCGTACATCATTACGCCCTGGAGATACCATGGGCATAGGGGGAGGGGCACGACCACGACAGGCCCAGAGTGCGGCTTAACCACACGAGGGGCTCAAAAGTGTGTCACTCTTTTTTCTTCTTTCTTTTATTTCTTCCACAGGACTCCGCTCACCAGAGGCCCTGTCCGGCAGTAGATCTGCTGAACTCACGATGCAACAGCCAGGAAGGGACAAAGGATACGACGAACACTCAGGTGGTCTCCATTATGAGCATTAAATTTGTTAAATACACCAGTTCATAGCCTACCCCTGGAGGGGGACATGTTTAATTAGTACAATCCCTTGCTTACCGCACTATTTGTACCGTTCTGCACTCATAGCAGAATTTCTTGAATAAACAATGTAGCACCTTTTGCTATAATTGCATTACCTTTTTTATATGTTCATTAATGACATCTTGCACCCGTACATTTTGGTACGGCCGAATACACCAGGGGCTTGTGTTTCCCGCATTATGGTGTGATAAGTCCGAACACTTTCACAAGTGCGGCACCCTGAACTTATAGCATTATATGCATCGGCTCCGAATCATGTCTTGGGTCAATAGTTGGGTTTGCCCGGCTCCCATGTTTTGGTACCTTACGTTCCGTTCTATCGGCTAAGGTAGCATTGGGAGAACCACTGCAATTGCGCCCCAGTTGAGCTGGGCGAGTGCCTCAGTGGAGAAAGCTAAAACTGACTATCATGATAAGGCGAGACACTGGTCGCTGTTCGAGAGGTCTTTTCGAGTCCCTAAAGACTTATGCCGCTTCGAGCGAGGAACCGGCTGTGTCCGGCCCAGGCGTGGATAGCGCCCCGAACTCGGTCTTCCGAATACTAGGGGCTTCGCCGAAATTTAAAATTATAGAATTCTATGGCTAAGTGAGAGTGTTCAAGCATTATAAGTCCGGTTGCCTTGTTCGTTGTGTTGAGCGCCTCCCTAGATGGACCCAAAAATGGGAACAAGAGTGCTCAAGTTTATCCCGAACACCCCAGCACTCGTGGCATGGGGGCTGAAGCCGACGACTTGCCATCTCTCAGATTTAATAAATGGCCGCAGAGAAGGTAATATTTTAAATCAATAAATGTTGCTTAGCGCATATGAACAAAGTTTTCAGCGCACAGGATAACACATTGCGAGTTTACTCAATAATTACATCTCTGGGGCACTCATCTGCAATCTTGCGGGCACCCTTCAGGACAGTCTTATAGTACATCTCGGGCGTACGATACTCCTTGCCCGCTGGCGGCGCGTCAGTGATAAGCCTCTCCGCATCCAGCCTGCCCCAGTGCACCTTTGCGCGGGCAAGGGCCCGACGGGCACCTTCAATGCAGGCGGAGCGCTTGATGACCTCCACCCAGGGGCACGCATCCACCAGCCGCCGCACGAGGCCGAAGTAGCTCCCAGGCATGGCCTCTCCAGGCCACAGCCGGACTATGAGGCCCTTCATGGCCTGCTCGGCTACCTTGTGGAGCTCGACCAGCTGCTTCAGCTGGTCGCTAGGGGGCACCGGATGTCCGGCCTCAGAGTACTGAGACCAGAAGACCTTCTCCTTTGAGCTCCCCTCCTCGCCACGGTAGAATGCGGCGGCATCAGACACACTGCAAGGCAGATCTGCAAACGCCCTCGAGAGTTCCGAATTCGGGTAAGTAACAGGTAATTTACATTAACATGCTTGCTTTGCATGAAAAATGCCTTACCCGCCGCTATTTTCTTCACATCCTCTACCTCCTGGAGGGCCTTACGGGCCTCGGCCGTAGCGGCTTTGGCACTTTCAAGAGCCGAGGCAAGCTCGGACTCTTGAGTCTTCGAATCGTGCTCCAAACTCTCATGCTTCTCCATGAGAGCCTGGAGCTCTTGCCGCACCTCCGCCACCGGTGCCTCCTGCTTCTCTCGCTCCGCTTGTTCCGCGGCCGCATTGCGTTCAGCCACGGACACGGCCTCCTTCAGGGTCACCACCTCGTTCGTGGCCCCTGCAGTGACCACGTTGTCCTTGTTATTTCTATTGCAACCAAAATCCTTTTCTGTAAGGTACAAATTTTAAAGTGGTGTTACTCACCTTCTTTGTCCTCGAGCTGCTTTTTGGCAAGGCCGAGCTCTCGCTCGGACCGCTCGAGGTCCTGCTTCAAAACACCGACCTCCGCAGTCAGTGCGGCAGAGGTCAGCAGCGCAGCCTGCAAACCCATATTGACATAATTATTAGCACTCCTGCGTATATCTTTTTTAGATCCTCAGTCCGGTTTTTCTTTCCGAACACCGAACCGAGCATCAGGGGCTACTGTCTATGCAGTATTACATTGCATATTTTAAACTTCTTACCTCAAAGCCTGTTACAAGGCTACTGCAGGCTTCGGTCAGCCCGCTCTTGGCAAGCTGAACCTTCTGAATCACCGCACTCATGATAGTGCGGTGTTCTTCCTCGATGGAAGCGTCGTTAAGCGCCTCCAACAAGTTGTCCGGCGCCTCTGGTTGGATGGAAGCTGCCGGCGTCACGGTCTTGCCCTTCTTACGAAGGGGCCGCCTGCCGGACTCCAGAACCACTGCGGGTTCCGGTACAGAGTCCGGCGCAAAGTCCGGGAGGCTGCCTTGCGGCACCTCCGGGGCCTCCTCCTGATGGGTCCCCTCCTGGGATCCCACCTCGATGTTGTCAGCGTCACGAGGGGTGGAGGCGGTCGCAATGGAATCCACGTTCGATGGAGCCAAGGACCCGCTCGATGAAGCGGGAAGATCATCATCGGCCGGACTACAGCAGTATGCGGCATTAGAAGGACACTATGTGACACAAAATATAAATTATAAAATCATTCAGGAATCCGGATACTTACGATCTTGCCGGAGGCCTGGCCCTTGAGGGACACTCTTCGTCGCCAACATTGGCGTTGGCGGAGCTGTCCGGGGGATGGGTCCTTCCCCTCTTGGACCCTTTGGCCTCCCCCGTTGGGGAAGCCTTCCTCTTCCTCTCCCCCTCCTCTGGGAGAGAGTCCTCTTTCTCCTCCTCGTCTTCAGGGGAGGAGTCTGCCTCGGAGCCATCGGACGATGAGTCCGATATCACCTGGCGCCGGGAACTTCTTCGAGTTCCCATGGCCTTCTTCTTGGCCTTCTTCTCCGGCACCACATAAAGTGCCGGGACCAGCAGCCCCATTAAGCGGGCGTCCTCTGGGTCTTCGGGAAGAGGAGCCGGACAGTCTACCTGTCCGGATGTCCTCTGCCAGTCCTGTCAAAGGCATTGGGAGTTTTAAAATCCCACATAGAGTCAAACTATGAAAGAAAATAAATGTCCCATAGAGGATAACAAAGCTTACCTCGTCGGCCGGGCGCTTGGTGCTGAATCCGCGGTCTTCCGTCGCGGATGTGGGGGCTTCTCCGCCCTTGAACAGCACCCTCCAGGCAGCTTCGTACGTCATGTCGAAGAGCCCGCTCAAGGCCTGGTGCTGTGCCGGATTGAACTCACATAAAGTAAAGGCCCGCTGTTGGCAGGGGAGAATCCGGCGGACGAGCATGACCTGGATCACATTGACAAGCCTAAGCTTCTTGTTCACCAAGGTCTGGAGACAGGACTGGAGTCCTGTCAGCTCCTCCGAACTGCCCCATAACAAGCCCTTCTTTTTCCAGGAGGTGAGCTGCATAGGGGCACCAGATCTGAACTCGAGGGCCGCTGCCCATTTAGGGTCCCGCGGCTCGGTGATATAGAACCACCCCGATTGCCACCCTTTGATGGTTTCCACAAAGGCGCCCTCAAGCCAGAGGACGTTGGGCATCTTGCCCACCATAGCGCCTCCACACTCCGCCTGGACGCCCTTCACTACCTTCGGCTTGATGTTGAAGGTCTTGAGCCACAAGCCGAAGTGGGGCCGGATGCAGAGAAAGGCCTCACACACGACGATAAACACCGAGATGTTGAGGATGAAGTTCGGCGCCAGATCGTGGAAATCCAGGCCGTAGTAGAACATGAGCCCCCGGACGAAGGGATGAAGTGGGAAGCCCAGTCCACGGAGGAAGTGGGGAAGGAATACGACCATCTCATGGGGCCTGGGGGTAGGGATGAGCTGCCCCTCGTCGGGCAGCCGGTGCGCGATGTCGCTGGAAAGGTATCCGGCGCCGCGCAGCTTTGCGATGTGCTCCTCCGTGACAGAGGAGGCCAACCACTTGCCTCCCGCTCCAGACATGACTGGAGGAGGTTGAGACGAGATGTGCGGACTTGAGCGCTGGAGCTCGAGTGCGCAG
Organism: Triticum timopheevii; assembly: GCA_963921465.1. Lineage (NCBI taxonomy): Eukaryota > Viridiplantae > Streptophyta > Magnoliopsida > Poales > Poaceae > Triticum > Triticum timopheevii. The sequence goes on from OY997270.1 coordinate 305,075,007, forward strand.
ATATGGATAAGCAAAGGAGGAAGAAGGAGTAGGTGAAAAGGTGGATCCTTATCCCCTTATATATAGGCGGACGATAAACGCCGAGATATTGAGGATGAAATTTGGGGCCAGATCGTGGAAATCCAGGCCGTAGTAGTACATGAGCCCCCGAACGAAGGGGTGGAGTGGGAAGCCCAGTCCGTGGAGGAAGTGGGGAAGGAATACGACTCTCTCATGGGGCCTGGGGTGGGGATGAGCTGCCCCTCGTCGGGCAGCCGGTGCGCGATGTCACTGGACAGGTATCCGGCGCTGCGCAGCTTCTCGATGTGCCCCTCCGTAACGGAGGAGGCCATCCACTTGCCTCCCGCTCCCGACATGGCTGGAGAAGGTTGAGGTGAGATGTGCGGACTTGGGCGCTGGAGCTCGAGTGCGCGGAGATGGATAAGCAAAGGAGGAAGAAGGCGTAGGTAAAAGAGGTGGATCCTTATCCCCTTATATATGGGCGAACGAAACTATACGTCCCCACCAGCCTGGTAAAACTCGCTTATCTCCCAAGCGCCACCATCAATGGCGTGGTTGGGTTATCCACGTCCGTATTGATGGGAATCCCGGAATAAGGGGAACACGATCTCTGCTTCGACAAGACGTGCCAAGGAAACCGCTTCGCTAAACGCGCTGAGGTGGTATAATAAAAACGATTCAAGTAAAGCCTTGGTAGTGGTGTGACGTCACGCCACAAAATACGTCAGCAGATTAAACTTGTGTAAATATTATTCTCTCTACGGTGGTACGTGGAATTTATTTTGCAGAGCCGGACACTATCCTGGTGTTCACAATCTTCTATGAATTATTCGGAGGAGGAACCCGCCTTGCAATGCCGAAGACAATATGCGCGCCGGACTCATCGTCATTGAAGCCTGGTTTAGGGGCTACTGAGGGAGTCCTGGACTAGGGGGTGTCCGGATAGCCGAACTATCATCATCGGCCGGACTCCAAGACTATGAAGATACAAGATTGAAGACTTTGTCCTATGTCCGGATGGGACTTTCCTTGGCGTGGAAGGCAAGCTTGGCAGTACGGATATGTAGATCTCCTACCATTGTAACTGACTCTGTGTAACCCTAGCCCTCTCCGGTGTCTATAGAAACCGGAGGGTTTTAGTCCGTAGGACAACAATCACAACAACAATCATACCATAGGCTAGCTTCTAGGGTTTAGCCTCCTTGATCTCGTGGTAGATCCACTCTTGTACTACCCATATCATCAATATCAATCAAGCAGGAGTAGGGTTTTACCTCCATCGAGAGGGCCCGAACCTGGGTAAAAACATCGTGTCCCTTGTCTCCTGTTACCATCCGCCTAGACGCACAGTTCGGGACCCCCTACCCGAGATCCGCCGGTTTTGACACCAACAGTCCCCAAACAAAAGGAGCATTCTTCTTACTCAAAGCATGCAAAAGAGCGGCAATAGTGCTAAAATCTTTCACAAAGCAACGATAAAAGCCCGCAAGGCCAAGAAAACTTCGCACTTGTTGCAAATTGGTGGGTTGGGGCCAAGTTTTAATTGCTTCAATTTTAGATTCATCAACATGTACACCCTTGGAAGAAACAACGAATCCCAAGAAAACAAGCTTGTCAACACTAAACATGCACTTTTTCATGTTGGCATAAAGACGTTCCTTGCGAAGAGTTTGTAAAACAGCCCTAACATGACTTAGATGCTCTTTCATGGATTTGCTAAAGACAAGAATATCATCAAAGTAAACCACAACGAAAACTCCAATGTAAGGTCGAAGCACAAAATGCATAAGACGCGTGAAAGTACAGGGAGCTTTCGATAAACCCATAGGCATAACCAACCACTCGTACAAGCCAAATTTCGTTTTGAAAGCGGTTTTCCATTCATCACCTTCTTGTATGCGAATTTGACAATAACCACTTTTAAGATCGACTTTTGAGAAAATGGTGGCACCGCTAAGTTCATCAAGCATATCATCTAAGCGAGGAATGGGATGCCTATAACAAACGGTAATAGCATTGATAGGTCTACAATTCGAGCACATGTGAAAACTACCGTCTTGCTTGGGCACAAGTATAATGGGAACGGCACAAGGGCTTAAGCTTTCATGTACATGACCGTTGTCGATGAGTTGTTGTACTTGCCGTTGGATCTCCTTTGTTTCTTCGGGGTTGACACGGTAGGGAGCCTTGTTTGGAAGAGGTGCGCCGGGGATGAGATCGATTTGATGCTCAATGCCTCGAAGAGGAGGTAGACCCGGAGGTAGCTCATCGGGGAAAACATCTTGAAATTCCTGTAAAAGAGATTGAAACACCAAAGGTAGCTCATGAGAGGTGTTAGTTTTTGGTTCTACATCCTTACACACAAGTACAAAGTGCATCACACTCGATGGGTTCTCACACACTTCTCTCATCTCACTTTTTGTGGCAAATAATATGAGGTTTTTCTCTCTAGGCGAAGAGGCGCTCAAGTTTGGCTTGTGGCTCTCACTCACGTTTGGGTGGATCACTTTCTCACTCTTCTCACCATGATGGGTGGCTTGCTTGTTGGCTATCACTTCACTAGGAGACATAGGCCGTAGCACATATTCCTTCCCTTTCATCTTGAAGCTATAGTGATTGGTATGCCCATTGTGGATGACACCACGGTCGAATTGCCATGGTCGACCAAGAAGGAGGTGGCAAACGGTCATTGGGACCACATCACACTCCAAAGTGTCCTCATATGCACCAATTTTGAAGGAGACTTGGACCGTATGCTCAACTCGGATAGTGTCGGAGTCACTTAGCCATTGAACCTTGTAAGGGTGCGGATGCTTCCTCTTGACCAATTGAATCTTGGAGCATAGTTCTTCACTTGCCAAATTGTCGCAACTACCTCCATCGATGATGACCTTGACGGACCTTCCATTGATGTCGACCTTGGTGTGGAAGATGTGGCACCGTTGGTCTTCTTCTTGGTGGTGTTGGAGCGTCAAGACCTTGGAGACCACGAGAGAGGGACTTGAATCGTTGTCACAAAAGACTTGATCATCTTCATCTTCGTTCACGCGCCGGTGCATGGCCACATGCTCAATGGCTTCCATTTCTTCTCCACTCATCGAGTCGTATGTTCCGTCATTGTTGAAGATCATTGTTTGCTTATTGGTGCATTGGAAGGACTTGTGACCTCGGCCGCCACATGTGAAGCACTTGATTGAACTTGTCTTGACGGGGTCATCGGGAGGCGCCGAAGATGAAGGAGTCTTGGATTTGTAGGTGCTTGTAGGAGGATGAGTCGAGGAAGGTACCACTTGCTTGGAACTTGACTTGTCACCGGTACTTGGTGATGCTCGAGTTGATGTAGGAGGTGCCGAAGTTGCGGGAGCTTGAGAGTAGGAGCCGTAGGTCTTGGACGAGTACTTGGCATATTTGAAGTCATCTTGCACTTGTCGCTCGGCCTTGGTCGCTTGATGAACTAGCTCAAGAAGGTTGGGGTATGGTTAGAAGTCGGTGATCCGCTTGATTGGGTGGTTCAGCCCATTCAAGAAGCGTGCCATTGTTTGCTCGTCATCTTCCTTGACATTGGCTCGTATCATGGCAATCTCCATTTCTTGGTAGTATTCTTCCACCGTCTTTGTGCCTTGCTTGAGGAGTTGCAACTTCTTGAAAAGATCTCGAGTGTAGTGAGTAGGCACAAAGCGGGCTCTCATGACTTCCTTCATTGCTTCCCAAGTTGTGATTGGCGGTTCGCCTCTTGTATGTCGTCGCTCAATCACTTGCTCCCACCAAATGAGGACGTAGTCTTGGAACTCAAGGGAGGCCATGGCTATCTTCTTTTCTTCATCATAGTTGTGGATGCGAAAAATCTTGTCCACCTTCAATGCCCAAGAGAGATACTATTCGGGATCATTGCTTCTGGAGAACTTTGGCATGGTGAACTTGAGCTTTCTATAGCGGAGTTCTTCATCTTGATAGCGGTTGTGATATCGCTCTTGCCTTGGAAAGTCCTCAAATGCCCGTTCCTCGTGATGTCGCTCTTGGCGTGGAGGAGGGTCTTGAAGCACTTGTTCCACTTGGTGTCTCTCTTGTCTTGGAGGAGGGCGAGGAATGTGCGCTTGGTTGCGCCTTTCTTGTTGCTCTTCACGTCGGGCTGCTTATTCTTGTATCTCGCAATAAAAAGTTTCCTCTTGTTCTCGCACTTTGCGGTTGCGGTCTTCGACGGCTCTAGTGGCCTCGGCGAGTGTGCGTTGAGCTTCGAGTGCTCGTGCTTCACGGCGCTCTTGTGCTTGTCAAAGTGCATCACCGTCTTGAGGTTCTTGACGTGGTACTTGTGGAGGTATTTGCTCTTGCTCCATTGCTCCTAGAGGAACTTGGTGTCGCATCTGTTCACGTGCTTGAACTCGGTCTTGTAAGCCATTGCCATGGAATGGTTTTTCTTGAGCTTGGTGATCTTGATGATGATCACGTCGAGGAGGGCGAGCTCGTGGTGGACTTGCATCATAAGAGGAGTAGTCCGAAGATTGCCGACTTGTACGGTGATTTGAGTGGCGCCGTCTTGAAGACGCGGATGAGGAAGACGGGCGTCGCACGATCATGTTGCGGAGCTCCTCCATTTGTGTGTTGAATTTGTCGTCGATGTTTTGACGAAGGTCGGAGGCTAGTTGCTCCAAGTGTTCACCCAATGCGACGTTTTCGTGATGAAGCGCTCGTTGCGCGATGAAGAAGTGGTTCTTGGAGACGAAGCCGGAATCATCACCTTACTCCTCGAAAAGTGGGTTTGGCGACGAGTTTGGCCTATCCATCATAACCAAGTGGGGTGAGTAGGAAAATGAGAGAACAATACCAAAGTTACCTTCTCCGAGGATTGAAGATGTAACAAGTGTCACTCAATGTAACGCCACAATAGGAGAATTGGAACCGGGTTTGTTTCTCACACCTACAAGTAAGAGGCTTATGGAGTAGCTCGATTAGGATGGTGGAAAAAATTTCAAGCAAATGTAAGTCAAGATATCGATAAGGTTGAGAAGGTTCACAAAAATGCAAGTAAAGCAAATAGATCAAACCCAAAGGTATCACTAGGTACACACGCACGGAAGATAGAGGGGATCCGCACAACCAAGGAGTGAGCTCGAAATGTGCAACCACGGAAAATGCTCTTATTGTGCGAATGCTCAAGAGACACTAGCTCGATTGCTCAAATAGGAAAGATACGCTTGTCCACCTACCTATGAGAGAACCGTGCCGTCTTCAATCCCAACTATGGTATATATGTGGTGACCAAGATGATATAGGTATGCAAATGGCTCAACTCTATTGCTTACAAGCTCTTTGTTTCTCCTCTTTTGCTTAAAAGTTTTTCTTCTCTTTTTTTCTCTATTCTTGATGCTCGAGCCAAGTATGATATGAGACAAGTATATATGATATGCACGGGAGAGACTTATGGCACAAGGATGATAACACGATCACTACGGTGCACAATAGCGTGGCCCGGCAATTCTCAACTTGTTAGTCTCAATGGGTAAGCAACGCAAAGGGGCTCGGGCTATCAATGCAAAAAGCAAGGTAAGAAGTAAGTGTCATCGAGGTTACCGTCCTTTCTCACGGTTAGCGGTGAAGATGTCTCCAAGTCGATGATGGTGATGATGATGTCACACGCTCCTAAGTAGCCAAAACACCTTAGGAAACGCAAATGGCAACACAAAATTAGTCAAATGCGGAAGGTGGGTGTTTTTGTGATGATTTTTTGGATGGGGGCTAATGGTGGTGGTAGTGGGATGAGTGGATGGGGGATGTCAAGAGCTTCTAAACGAGCTAAAGAACACGAAAAACGGACTTGGGAGGTGGAAGTTATGGCCAAAATGGTGTTGGTAGTGGGCTGATTTGGGGGGTGCGGGCACCCGGGGGTGTTTTGTGCGGGTGCCCGGGGGTGGCTAGGCGAAATGGCCCGGGGGTGCGGGTGCCCGGGGGTTCGAGGTGCGGGCACCCGGTGTTCTTCGGGATGGGCGGAAAATTTGGGGGAAAAGCAAAATTCCGCAAATTTCGTGGTGGGAAGGGTGGGGATTGTTGGGGAGGGGCTAGGTCCACATGCCAAACATCAAATACATGGACCAAAACAACCAAATCTCACAATATCCAACAAATTGCAAGAAAAATTTTTGGGGCTATTTTTGTGGGGATTTTCGGATTTTGACGAAAAACAACAAAATCAAGCTAGCAAATGGGGGGATGGGACTCCAAGATGTGAATAAACCTTGCTCATGATACCAAGATGTTGTAGGGTCAAACCCTAGGTGGGATCTTTTCACACTTGGAGGGGGGAGGAGGAAAAACACTCAAGAACACAAGAACAAAAACTCTCAAACAAACCCAAATATCATATCCACTAGAGTAGCATACATGAGATCCACAAGATTACAAGATCAATCCAAGGGGAATAGCACTAGGGTAAAGGTCTTCTCACTAGGTGAGGTCTTGCATCCAAAGAGGATCTTCTCCAAGAGGAGCTTCTCCAAGTGGAGGTCTAGATCTCCTAAAGGGGGAAGATGAGCAAAGCCCTCTTTTGTGTTCTAATATCTTTGCTAACCCACAAATGACCTAGGAGATGCACTTATATAGTCTAGGGACGAAACATTAGAGAAAAGGGATACAAAGGACCAAAAAGTCCCCAAAAACGCGGCCATGGAGGAAGGGTCCGGGCACCCGGGGTCAAACCGGCCGGGCACCCGGACCGGTCAGGGGAGCTGGCTGGTGGCAGGCCGGGCACTCGGGGTCCAAGGCCCGGGAACCCGGGGCGGTGGCAGGAGGCTGGGCGAGGCCGGCCGGGCACCCGGGGTTGATGGCCCGGGCACCCGGGGTGGAGGCTGGGCGCGGCCCAGGGCAGGCCAGGCACCCGGGGCCAGTTGGTCGGGCACCCGGGGTGGGCTGGCGCGGCCCAGGGGATAGGTCGGCCACCCGGGGCCTTGGGGCCGGGCACCCGGGGCCGGCTGGGGCGCTGCCCAGGCTGTGGCCGGGCACCCGGGGCCGGGGCAGCCGTGCACCCGGGGTGTCCAGGGGCTGCGGCCTCTTCTTGTCCTCGATCTTCTCTCCTCTTCCTTGCTCCATGGGTGCTCGAGACTCCGTCTTCTCCTTCTCATGATCATCTCCTTGGTATCCTAAAATGCATAACATATCCTTGTGAGGTAGAACCCAATTCTCATGTGAATTCGAACGAAACTCGAAGAGGAGAGAGTCAACCTCGTTCTCGATGGCGCGTACATGTGCTCTTTTCATTGGTCCACTCGGTGCTTGCGGTGGTGACGGAGTGTCAGTGCGAGTAGTCACGGGATGCTCCGCATCACCCAGCCCATGGGAGCGGACATCATTCATTTACGCTAAATCATGAAAGGGAAATGATTTTCGTTCATGTGCTATCCAAGGTTGGAGACTTCTGCTACAACTTCAACACCTAGTTGAATATGTTGGTACAATATGTGCACCTGCCCGGGCTATAAATCACTTTGGTTTGCAACTATCACTACAAAAAAAAGACACATCCGTGACATTTTGGGTTGAACGAATTTTTTTTCTGTCATACATATGACACTTCTATGACGATAATTGTGACAAAACCCGGTATCATCATAGATGTGGTGGGCTCCTACTTCTATGACAAAAAATCATGACAGAAAATGGGCTTTTCGTCCTGGGCAGGCCGGAGACACAGCTGCATGACATTCTTTGGGCCGTCCATGACAGAAAAAACCGTGGTAGAAGCGAGGGGGAGGAAAATTTCGGGGAGTTGCCGGTTACGGTGGGAGGTCGGGGGCCGAGTGATGCATGTTTCTCTCGTACACGTATGCGCGTGTGTGCGTGGCGTTGGCTCTAACTAAACCCGAGCGAGGCGTTGGGCTCTAACTGAACCCGAGCGATTGCACTGCAGGCTACGCGTTACTGAACCCGAGCGATCGATTGATGGCTGTTAACTGAACCCGATGGAGCGATTCCTTCGCTACTGCTGCTAACTGAAGCCGATCGATTGGATGAACAGTGAGCGTTGCGGGGGGTTTGGATGAACAGTGAGCGGTGGCGTTGCCTCTGGATAAACAGGACCCCATGGTGTGGAGGGGTGGATGAACAGTAGACGGTGGAGGGGTGGCCGTGGAGGGGTGGTTGAACAGGACCCCGTGGTGTGGAGGGTTGGATGAATAGTAGACGGTGGAGGGGTGCCCGTGGAGGGGTGGTTGAACAGTAGCCGGTGGAGTAGCGCGCGGTGGAGGCTGGATGAACAGGAGCCCGTGGAGGCTGGAGGAGGTCGACGGTGGAGATGAACAGTATCCCGTGGAGTCCCGTTTTGCGGTACGCCACACCCCTCCCGATGAACAGGACCCCCATTTCGACCGTAGGAGGTCCATGTCCTCCGTTTTGTGGTACGCCACACCCCTCCCGATGAACAGGACCCCCGTTTCGACCGTAGGAGGTCTGTTTCCTCCGTTTTGCCGTACGCCACACCCCTCCCGATCAACAGGACCCCCGTTTCGACCGTAGGAGGTCCATTTCATCCGTTTTGCGGTACGCCACACCCCTCCCGATCAACAGGACCCCGTTCCGAATGTGGCCGGTCGAACACAAGGCTGTTTCCTCCGTTGTGCGGTACGCCAGGCCTCGTTTCCATCGCCTGTTCCGTCCAAGCCGGTTGGCTCCCACGCGTTCCGTTGCCTTCCGATGAACACGACACATTTCGTTGCCTCCCCATGAACACGGTGCATTCCGTTGCCTCCCCATGAACATGACGACGACTCTGTTTCTCCGTTCCGACCCAGCCATGTACGAATGCGCGACTAGGAGTTCGAGACAACGCCCGTATGTACACATATGTGGCCGTATTTTCTTTCTTGCACCCTGGCCGCTGTACGTACGTGTACATGCTACGTGCGAACCTCTACTATTACACGTGCGCGCCTCTACTACGACACGTGCACGCCTCTACATCGACCAGTATGTACGTACACGTTCGTGACCAGGATGACAACGCTACATACGCTTCGACCAGGTGGGTCCCGACTATCAGGCACTTCCTTGCCTGCGAAGATGTAGCTGGTGGGTCCCAGCAGTCAGGGGGTGAATCATTTTGTTTTTTTTTTGCCTGGACGCACTTCCTTGCGTGCGAAGGTGTAGCTGTTGGGTCCCAGCAGTCAGGGGGGCGAATCGTTTTTTTTTCGGACGCACTTCCTTGCGTGCGAAGGTGTAGCTGCTGGGTCCCAGCAGTCAGGGGGGCGAATCATTTTTTTTGCCCGGACGCACTTCCTTGCATGCGAAGGTGTAGCTGGTGGGTCCCAGCAGTCGGGGGGCGAATTGATTTTTTTCGGACGCACTTCCTTGCGTGCGAAGATGTAGCTGGTGGGTCCCAGCAGTCAGGGGGGCGAATCGTTTTTTTCGGACGCACTTCCTTGCGTGCGAAGATGTAGCTCGTGGATTGTAGGACCTTGAAGTATGTCTAGAGGGGGGGTGATTAGACTACTTGACCAATAAAAACTTAACCTTTTCCCAATTTTAGAGTTTGGCAGATTTTAGCTACTTTAGGACAAGTCAAGCAATCATCACACAATTCAAGCAAGCATGCAAAGAGTATATAGGCAGCGATAATTAAAGCATGCAACTTGCAAGAAAGTAAAGGGAAGGGTTTTGAGGATTCAAACGCAATTGGAGACACGGATGTTTTTGGCGTGGTTCCGATAGGTGGTGCTATCGTACATCCACGTTGATGGAGACTTCAACCCACGAAGGGTAACGGCTGCGCGAGTCCACGGAGGGCTCCACCCACGAAGGGTCCACGAAGAAGCAACCTTGTCTATCCCACCATGGCCGTCGCCCATGAAGGACTTGCCTCACTAGCGGTAGATCTTCACGAAGTAGGCGATCTCCTTGCCCTTACAAACTCCTTGGTTCAACTCCACAATCTTGTCGGAGGCTCCCAAGTGACACCTAGCCAATCTAGGAGAGACCACTCTCCAAGAAGTAACAAATGGTGCATTGATGATGAACTCCTTGCTCTTGTGCTTCAAATGATAGTCTCCCCAACACTCAACTCTCTCTGATAGGTTTTGGATCTGGTGGAAAGAAGATTTGAGTGGAAAGCAACTTGGGGAAGGCTAGAGATCCAGATTCATATGGTAGGAATGGAATATCTTGGCCTCAACACATGAGTAGGTGGTTCTCTCTCAGAAATGGTAAGTTGGAAGTGTAGGTTCGTTCTGATGGCTCTCTCCATGAATGAAGAGAGGTGGAGGGGTATATATAGCCTCCACACAAAATCTAACCGTTACACCCAATTTACCAAACTCGGTGGGACCGAATCGTTAAACTCGATTGGACCGATTTAGTAAACCTAGTGACCGTTAGTGATTTTCGGTGGGACTGACATGCATCTCGGTGAGACCGATTCGGTTAGGGTTAGGGCATAACGTAATCTCGGTAAGACCGATTACACAAACTCGGTGAGACCGATTTGGTAATAAGCTTTCCAGAGAGTTGGTCGGGTAAACTCGGTGGGACTGATTTGCTCTTTTCGGTGAGACCGAAATGTTACAAAAAGGAAACAGAGAGTTTACATTGCAATCTCGAGGGGACCGATCGCTCACTTCGTTTAGACCAAAACGTTACGAAGGGAAACAGAGAGATTACAATCCCATCTCGGTGAGACCGAGATCCCTATCGGTAAGACCAATTTGCTTAGGGTTTGTGGTAGTGGCTATGACTTTTGGAATCGGTGGCGCCGGATAGGAAGAATTGGTGTGACCGATTTTAGCTTTGGGTTTAGGTCATTTGTGGATGTGGGAAAGTAGTTAAGGGTTTTGGAGCATATCACAAAGCACATGAAGCAAGAGGCTCATTAAGCAACACCTCATCCCTCCTTTATAGTATTGGCTTTTCCTATAGACTCAATGTGATCTTGGATCACTAAAATATAAAATGAAGAGTCTTGAGCTTTTGAGCTTGAGCCAATCCTTTGTCCTTAGTATTTTGAGGGATCCACTTTCATCATCCATGCCATGCCATTCATTGAGCTTTCCTGAAATAATAGTCTTGGAATAGCATTAGCTCAATGAGCTATATGTTGTTATGAATTACCAAAACCACCTAGGGATAGTTGCACTTTCAATCTCCCCCTTTTTGGTAATTGATGACAACATATAGATCAAAGCTTCGACAAATGATAATAAGATTGAATAACATCGTCGCTTTGAGAAGTATGTGATAAGCAAGAGCTCCCCCTAAATTTGTGCATAGGTTAAGATTTGCTTTGGACTGCAAATGCACAATGAATTAGGCTCATGGGTTACTCTTCCATGTCACATACATCTTGGTGGAGCGCTCAAAATAATAAATAATGAATACAAGCACTCATCACCAAGCATAGTGAATGATCACATAAGATAGATAGGATAATATCATCAAACATGCATAAGTGTAGCTTATGATCAAACACATGATCATCAATGTCTCACAAGCATAGTATCTCAACCAAAAGCAAACAAAGTTTGAAAAACCACCAAATAAAGCAAGAGAGAATAAAAGCAACACTCTCTCTCGAAGCCTATGATCTATACATTTTTCTCCCCCTTTGGCAACAAGTTACCAAAAAGTTCATAGAAAATGCATAGTGCTAGATCGTCTCTCAGGCTTGATCTTCTGGTGGTGGTGTCTTGATAGCTCCTTGGACGAAGGCTTCAGTTGAAGTAGAGGGTACTGGAGTGGATGCTGGAGCTGGTTGCACTGGAACTGTAAGGGCAGTAGCTGGTGCTAAAGTTGTTGCTCTAGTGTCTGTCACTAGCACTGCAACTGACCTCTGGGCTCTGGGCACTCTAGCAAACACATTAGTGGTAGTCTTGCCCTTCCTTTCCTGCATGTCATCCTGCAGCTGCTCTACAACTGACTGAATCTCAGTTACTTTGACATCTAGATCATAGAATTTTTGTTCCATGATTCTTTCAAGGCTCTCCTGATTCTGAGTGAGGGTGGCCAATCCTTTCTCAATCCTCAGTGTAGATGCTATCAAGTAACCAAGCTGCTCCTGTTTGGTTTTCAAGAAATATTCAGATGCCTCCTCTTGAGTTGGCATCTTGGCAGCCTTCTCTTTCCTTGCCTTATCCTTCTTCTCCTGAGCTTGAACAGATTGTGGATCATCTTCATTCATGACAACCTCATTGTACTCAAAGTCTGGATAAAGTGGAAAATGTTCCTTATCCAACTGATATCTCCCTGTGCCCATCTTTGAGTTGATCAATTCCTGAATCTGAGGTGCATATCCACAGCTCCTCTTCTGGTCTGCTGCAGTCCTCTTGATTGTTTCAATCATCAGGCTCATGACTTTGAATTTCTGGGGCACATCAAACACATGCAGCATGTTGATGGCATGCCCTCTGATCATGTTATGGTCACCAGACTTGGGCAACAAGGTGTGCCTCAGGATCCAATTGATGGTTGGCAACCTTGACAGCAGAAAGTGAACTGATCCAAACTTGTGAGTCTCTACTGCCTTGTCTGGAATCTCCTTGTACATGTGAGCCATTGAATTGTGACCCAACTTCTTCTTTGCATAAATGTCCAGGTCATCCTCATTTTCCTTGGGGGCATTTATCAGACTTGCCCATTCTTCAACAGTGTACTGGTACCTTGTACCTTCAGACATCCAAACAATTCTACCATCTGGGTAAAAATGTGCTGTGGAGTAGAACTGCATGATAAGCTCATCATTCCAGTGGGTGAACTTCTGTCCAACATAATCAGCAACTCCACAAGCAACAAAGCTTTCATGCACTCCAGGATAGTGCTGCTCATTGTCCTTGATGTAGGTCCAGTCGACCCACCTCATGTCACAAACTATGGGCTTCTTGTCCAACAGAATTGTTTCATAAAAGTCCTGTTGTTCCTTTGTATGGAACCTGTAGTCAACAGTAGTTCTTCTTCTTGAAGCATATGGATCTTCCATTCTCCACAGTCTCAGCCCTGAATCCTTCCTGATTCTCATGTCCTCAGCCACAGGATGGGCATCATTGTGGTCTGGTATCTTGGGCTTGAGCTTTCTTAGGACCTGTCCTTCTTCATCTTCTTCTTCAGCAACATTGGGCATAGGGGCCTTGTTCTTCTCAGCAGCTGGAATACTCCTAGTATTCCTCTTTGGAACTTGCTTGGCCTTGGAGGCAGCTTTGGGTGCTTCCTTGGGCTTGGATGTTGCAGCCCCTGATCTGATTGCATCACCCATAAGCTTAGGTGCCTTAGGTGCTAGTGCAGCATCATCTTCCTCTTCAGATTCTCTTCTCATTGAGGGATTTCCAAGGACCTTGGTAGTTGTGGTTCTAGCTCTCTTCTTTTTCTTGTCTTGAGCCCCATCATCCTCTGACTCAATTGTGAATTTCATAGTCTCTCCAGTAGGAACTTTCTGAGTTTTGGATGATGTTTCTTTCCTTGCAGGTGCCTCTTTGGGTTGAGCCTGAGCTGGCACTTGAGTGGACTTTCTGGCCTTTGGCATTGGTGTCCTCTTGGCAGGAACTTTCCTCTTCAGACCTGGTTTAGTGCTCTGTGCAGAGCCATACTCTTTCTTGAGAACTACCTTCTTGGAAGTAGCCTCATCTTCCTCAGCTTTGTAATCTTCATCCTCAGAATCTGAAGTTCTTTTCCTCCTTTGCCTAGTTGCAGCCTTAGGCAAATTGCTAGGAGTACTTCTGCTCCCTTCATCTGTAGTTGAGGGACTAGTGCCCTCACTCAAGTCCAACTGCTCTTCTGACCTGTTCTGGCTGTCACTCTGATCTGACATACTGCAAAAGCTGACTGCTGACCCTGTGAAGAGTTATAGATGAGACAGAATAGATGAGCATCACAAAATGCAGAGATTTAAAAAAAATGATTCAAAAGTTCAGTTTTAGTTTTCCACAGAAAGCATTTCGGATCAACCGATTTTCAAACTCGGTGATACCGAAGCAGTTTTGGAACCTAAACTGATGATCTCGGTTGGACCGAGTCACAGTTTGGTGGCACCAAGACTGCTAGGGTTTCACAGAATCCTCAAATCGGTCGCACCGATTAGTAATTCTCGGTTAGACCGAGAGTCACTAGTGCAATGGCATAAGCAAAATCGGTGAGACCGAGTTTTTCAACTCGGTGGGTCCGAGATGGTTTCAGCGGAATTTGAATCTCATCTAATCTATGGATTACTTTGGCTGGATAGAAGAGTCTCAAACGTGGCAAGAATCAATATGAATACAATGTGCTAGGAATCAGACATGGATAGCACAAAGATCAAGTCCATACCCTAACTTGGTGGTGGACTTGCTATGGCGGGGACGAAATCCGTTGACGGCGGCGGAGACCAGCGACAGGACGCTGCTGGCGACGAGGAGACGATTTCGGGACCTCCGCTGGTAGAGCGAGCTATTGCGCGGGCGAAGGGTTTCGGAGAAATTTCCAAAAAAAATTCCCGTGGCTATATATAGCCCGACCCAGTCGGTGTGACCGAGTGGAACAACTCGGTGGCACCGAGATGCATAACTGTGTACAGTTACAGCAAATCGGTGAGACCGAAAAGTTCAAATCGGTTGCATCGAGATTGAAAACTCAGATCAACTTAATGATCTCGGTAGGACCGAAATGGAGGAATCGGTCAGACCGAGAGTCACAAAGAGGTTTTGGAAGTTTAAGTCTATGACAAATCGGGGACTCCGAGTGCTCCTCACACAGAGTGGTTCGAATCTGACTTGATCAAATTTTGTGATGTAGCATGAATAGAGTTTGAGATGAGAAAAGCATAGATAGCTAAAGAAGGTTCTTAGGTATTCTTGTCCATCCACTTGGCAAAAAGAAAAGAACTCAAACAATCAAAACAACAAGTGGATGTCCTTGAATGAGTCAAATATGCACCAACATGCTCACACAATAAGATGGCAAATGAAATATGTGGCAAAGCATGCACAACCAATACTAGCATCTATCAAGCAATTGGCGATGACTAGGTCATCTATATATGAGTATATTGACTTAGGAGTCAAATGAGAACATTTGATCATAGGTCATACTCATCGTTTAAGCTCAAGTGGGGTTACCACTTCTACATAATGCATTGATGTGTTCATACCACTAGGATTGCTTTGACTCAATTCTTAGAATTAAGCTCCCCCTAGATGTGAGATCCCCCCTTAGAGGGATGAACTAACCTTGGGTTTTGTCGATGATGACTTCATGTAGGTGTTGAAGATGTAGATGCTCAATGTTGATGTAGATCATTTGGAGCAATCCTTTGGAGTGAGTTGCACTTTCAACTTACCTACATGGGTTAGTCCCACAAGGAACAAACAAGAATATCCATAGACATAGAGTGATGCACACACAAGATGATGTCCATGAAATCATTAGGTTACCTTGTCCCTTGCCTTACCAACATGAGGGTTTGTGACTCCTTGAACTAGTGCAAGATGTGGAAGTTGATTGCACTTGTTCTTGCCATAATGATATGAGTGAAGAATGTTGGCGGAGTCACCCTCAAGAACTCTCTAGTTCTTCTTCTTCGGGATCCACATCATCTTGATGGGAATCCTTGGAGTTGTAGTTGTACTTGATGAAGTAGAACTTGATGTAGTCTTGGGAACCCACTTGAACGAGGCTTTAGGTGCTTCTTCAAATGCATCAATATCTTCTTGAAGCTTATCCTTGCCTTTGTTCTTGTGGTCTTGTGGTGGAAGATCATCTTGAGCTTGTGTTCCCTTGAAGGAAGTAGGATCATACTTCTCTTGTTGAGGAACAAACTTTGTCTTGGGGTATTGATCTTCTTCCCACTCAACTCCATTGGCATTGAACTTTCGTTCAAAACCAACACCTTGATTCTTCCGGTGCCTTCCTTGCTTGCGTACAATTTCCTCGAATTGCTTACTCCCGGCAAGGCTCTTGTAAATACCCTTCTCTATAATTCCCTTCAATAAGCTATTTTCTTGCTCAAGTGTAACTTGGCTAAGAGAATCATTAGTGGAATCAAGAGAACTACCAGAAGCAACAATATTAGATTTGACATTATTATTATTGTTACTACTAGAGGAAGTATCTTTCTTGTACTTGTTACTAGACTTTACTTGAGGCATGTAAGTAGATAAGAGTAAATGTTTGGCAATATAAGAAGAACTTTTCTTGCGGAGATCATCATTGATTGCTTTTAAGAACTCATGCTCTTGCTCAAGATTGAGCTTTTCAAAGCGTAACTTCTCATGAGCCCTTAAAAGTTCTCGATGATCTTCGTAGATAGTTTCATGAGCTAACTTAAGAGTGTTTAGTTCTTTAGTTAGAAGCTCAATCTTCTCCTTATCATTGTCATTCGTTTTATCTTGATTAGCATGATTAATTGACGTTTCATCATAGTATTCATCACTAGAGTTGTCAACAAGTAAATCATCATCCACAAGCAAGTCATCTTCATCACTATTGAAATCAACATACTTGGGATGTGTTACCTTTGGACCTTTTGCCATGAAGCATCTTCCAACACCTTCATTTGGTGAATCAAATATGTCGTAGGAGTTGGTTGACACAAGTGCTAGACCGGCAACACCTTCATCTTGAGTATATTCGGAGTCAGAGTGATAGCTTCTCTCGGAGTGATTGTCGGAGTCGGAGCCGGAAACCCATTCACCAACATGAGCTTGATGTCTTCGTTTTGTGTAGCTCCTTGATGACTTGTCCTTCCTTTCCTAATCCTTGCTTCTCTGTGAGGGTCTTCGTTCATAACGATCATCTCTACTCCTCCTCTCTCTTGGTGGTGATTCTTCTCTTTTGCTCCTTCTTCTTGGAGAGTCTTCTCTTCTTTTGTAGGGTGACGTACACTCATTGGAATAGTGTCCGGGTCTCCCACAATTGTAGCAATTGCGCTCATGACTAGAAGATCTCTTGTCATTGTAAGACCTTGACTTGGAGCTTCTTTCTTTGCTTCTACTCTTGTAGAATTTGTTAAAGTTCTTCACCATTAAGCTCAATTCTTCATTGAAGGTTTTTTTCTCACTTGATGATGTGGGGGCTTCACTTGAGGCTTTGTAAGCACCACTTGACTTGTTGTGAAGTTCCTCCTTATCCTTGAGTGACATCTCATGAGCAACAATTCTTAGAATGACTTCCGTTGGCTTGAGATCTTTGTAGTTTGACATCATTTGAATCAATGTGCACACGGTATCATACTTTCCATCCAATGCTCTTAGGATCTTCTTGATGATGAATTTGTCGGTCATCTCTTCACTCCCTAAGCCGGCAATCTCATTTGTGATAAGAGCAAGCCTACAGTACATTTCAGCGACACCTTCACCATCCTTCATTTTGAACTTGTCAAGCTGACTTTGGAGCACATCCAACTTGGATTCCTTGACGGACTCGGTACCTTCATGCATATCAATCAAAGTATCCCAAATTTCCTTTGCATTCTTGTAACGCCCCGAATTCGATGCGCCAGGTGTCCGCCAGTTATTCACCGTCGTTGCCATCTCATGTGCTTGCGTGTTGCATTTTTCCATGTCATCATCTGCATTTCATATCATGTCAACATGTGCATTTAATTTTGCATATGTGTTCGTCTCATGCATTCGAGCATTTTCCCCGTTGTCCGTTTTGCAATCCGACACTCCTATGTCCTCCGGCGTTCCCCTTTTGTCTCTTGTTGTGAGAGGGTGTTAAACGTTCTTGGAATGGACCGAGGTTTGCCAAGCGGCCTTAGTATAGCACCGGTAGACCGCCTGTCAAGTTTCGTGCCATTTGGAGTCCATTTGATACCCCAACGGTTAACCGGGTAACCGTAAAGGCCTCTTTTGTGTGCAGCCCAACACCCCTTTCAAAGTGGCCCAAAACCCAGCAAACTCCCCTCCATGCTCTCGGTCGTTCGATCACGATCGTGTGGGCGAAAACCGTGCTCCATTTGGAGTCTCCTAGCTCCCTCTACCTATATATATATATATATATATATATATATATATATATATATATATATATATATATATATATATATATATATATATATGCCCCCCCTTCTATTTTCGCGGATGAATCCTACCCCTAACCCTAGTTTTTCCCCTCTCGTCCGCCGAACGTGTCCGTCCCGAACCAAACGAAACCCTGCCGCCGCTCCCAGCCTCTCCCGTGGCGCCACATCAGCCCCAGCGTCGCCCCCGCGCCGCCGCCGGCCCGCGAGCCTGAAGCGGGCCCGCCAAGCCCATCCGCCGCCATCCCGCGCCCGCGCCTGCCTGGCTCCCCGCCGCCTCCTTGTGCGCCACGCGCCACCAGCCCTCCGCCGTCGTCACGCCTCCCGTCCTCGCCGCCGGTTCGCCGTCGCCGACCTGCGCCGCCGCCATCACTCCGCCCGTCGCCGCCAAGGTTCTTCGCCGCCGCCACCCGCGGATCTCGCCGGGGCCCGAGCTCGCCGCCCCTCCCCGCCTCACCTCCCGTCAGATCCGGGCCGGCGCCGCCCGGATCCGGCGCACCCAAGCCCGTCTCCGCCGGTCGGAGACTCCTCTCCATTTGTCGGACCACCGACCGCGCCGGTTCGCGCCGCCGTGGCCATGGCCCTGCCTCGCCCGACCTCGTCCCCGCGTGGGCCTCGTGGGCCTTCCCCGCGGCCTCGGTCCACAGCGTCGCCAGGCCCAGATCGACTCGGCCTAGCTCCTGTGGCCCAGGGTGAGCAGCCCACTAAACTCATCCCTGGTCGCAGTTTAGTTATGTTGCGCTTGTCTGTTTTTTTCCAAAAACGTCCAAGTCCCGAAATATTTTGCATAATCATGCCATGTTCATCGCATCATAACTTGCTGCATACTGCTTCGTTTCGTGCGTGTAATATGTCAAATTGTTCGTCTCGATGAGTACTTCATTTCATTCCATTGCACCATGTTCATTTGAGCTCATCTTGATGCCCTAATCATCGTTGCAAGAGTGCTATGTGATGTTAATCTACTGAAACTGTTATAACATGCTCATTTGTCATTTTTGCCATGTTTGATGTGTGCATCCTATGAGGTTGATGTCTACATGTGTTTTGAACTATGTCATGCCATCTTTACAGAGGTGCAATCCATGTATTTTTGTGAGTTGTGTACTGAGTGCATCAAGCTTGTTAAGTAGTGTACTTACTGTTGCTGTTTTGGTGGACTGTTTCTGTTATATTATGATGCTCTGTAAACCTACTTCTACAAGTCATTCTATGCATTATCTGGAGATGTTCACTAAGGATGTTTTGTTATACATGTCATGCTCTATCCATTCGTGCCCCTGGTTGCATTTATATCCTGTTGTAACATGTTGTTATCTTGCTCTCTAGTTGCTAAATATTGTTGCTGTCAGCCTGTTAACATTAAGTTCAATGTTATCATGATTGTTGCTAGTGATCCATGCACCCTATGAACTGCTCTTGCCATGCTTAGCTTCATAAACATGTATTCTTACTGTTGATTGCCTTTCCATGACATGTATTGCTCTGTGGTGAGTGGTTCGAGCTCACCAACATGCCTACTTATTGTTGTTCCTGCCATGTATGAATCTGTCATATAACTTGCTATGTTTACATGGGTGCCATCATATCTTCTGTTCCTTTTTGGCTCATGGTCAGTAAGGGACTTTTGTTCTATGCAATTAGTAGGTTCATGCCATGCCTTTGTTTGCCATGATAAGTTCCTGTAACATGTTGTTTGATAGCTCTAAACATTGCAACCTGATGTTATTTTCTGCTAAGTCTGAACTATTATTATTTGCAATCTTGCCATGTCCTTTTGAGCATGTTCTAGTGATTTCTGGAGATAGCTCAGTGTTCATGTTTTGTCATGCTTTACCTGTACTTCATGCCCATGCCTTTTGTTCTTATGTTGAGATGTTGTAGCATATTGTTTTGATGCTAGCAAGTTGCCTAGTTGCTGTTTTGGATAGCTTGTCCTTTAAACATGTATAGTGTATGTGTTGAACCGTTGCTCCGTTTGGAGTGTGATCTATATGAAACTTGCTTGATTTTGCATGTAGTTTCATATTATCATGTTGCATCCATGTTTTGAGGTGTTTGCTTGATGTTTGTATGCATTTTGCATCAATGCCATGTTTAACTTGTTTTGCTCATATCTTCTAGGCCGTAGCTCCAAATCTAATGAACTTTATATGTAACTTGACTAGAATCTCGTGTAGATCATCTTGGTGCATCTTAACCTGCTGTTTAACAACTTGAACTTAAGGTTTATTCAGTTCTGGACCAATTTCTAAATTTGCATATGAGGACTTACCGGAATTGTTACATGTTGTTTCCGGCCTCATTTAAACTTGCTTTGATGTGTTGTTCTTGTTTGCATCATCTCCTACCATGAGTAGCCTCATCTAGCTTTGTCATGCATCATGCTTGGTTATGCATCATGTATTGTCTATATGTGGTGTGTTTACTATGTTGTGTGCTTCTTCTCAATAGTTGCCGTTTCGTTGCGATCGTGAGGATTCGTTCATCCGCTTGGTTCGTCTTCGTGGCTTCATCTTCTTCATGGACTCATTCTTCTTCCTTGCAGGATTTCAGGCAAGATGACCGCTACCCTGGATCTCACTACTATCATTGCTATGCTAGTTGCTTCGTTCTATCGCTATGTTGCGCTACCTATCTTTTGCTCTTCAAGCCTCCCCAAATTGCCATGAACCTCTAACCTTTGACACCCTTCCTAGCAAATCGTTGTTTGGCTATGTTACCGCTTTGCTCAGCCCCTCTTATAGCGTTGTTAGTTGTAGGTGAAGTTGAAGATTGCTCCATGGTGGACAGGATTATGTTGGGATATCACAATATCTCTTACTTAATTAAGGCATCTATATATTTGGTAAAGGGTGGAAGGCTCAGCCTTATGCCTAGTGTTTTGTTCCACTCTTGCCGCCCTAGTTTCCGTCATACCGGTGTTATGTTCCCGGATTTTGCGTTCCTTACGCGGTCGGGTGATTTATGGGACCCCCTTGACAGTTCGCTTTGAATAAAACTCCTCCAGCAAGGCCCAACCTTGGTTTTACCATTTGCCTCACCACCACCTACTTTTCCCTTGGGAGTAATTAACCCGAGGGTCATCTTATTTTAGCCCCCCGGGCCAATGCTTGTCTAAGTGTTGGTCCAAACTAGAGCACCGTGCGGGACCATCCCTTGGCAACTTGGGTTACATCGGTACCTGTACGCTTAGTTATCCGGTGTTGCCCTGAGAACGAGATATGTGCAGCTCCTATCGGGATTGTCGGCGCATCGGGCGGTCTTGCTGGTCTTGTTTTACCATTGTCGAAATGTCTTGTAAACTGGGATTCCGAGACTGATCGGGTCTTCCTGGGAGAAGGAATATCCTTCGTTGATCGCGAGAGCTTATCATGGGCTAAGTTGGGACACCCCTGCAGGGTATAAACTTTCGAGAGCCGTGCCCGCGGTTATGTGGCAGATGGGAATTTGTTAATGTCCGGTTGTAGATAACTTGACACCAGATCCGAATTAAAACGCATCAACCGCGTGTGTAGCCGTGATGGTCTCTTCTCGACGGAGTCCGGGAAGTGAACACGGTTTCTGTGTTATGATTGACGTAAGTAGGAGTTCAAGATCATTTCTTGATCATTTCTAGTTGACGACCGTTCCTTTGCTTCTCTTCTCGCTCTTGCTTGCGTATGTTAGCCACCATATATGCTTAGTCGCTGCTGCAACCTCACCACTTTACCCCTTCCTTTCCCATTAAGCTTTGCTAGTCTTGATACCCATGGTAATGGGATTGCTGAGTCCTCGTGGCTCACAGATTACTACAACAACAGTTGCAGGTACAGGTTATGTGATGACCATGACGCGAGAGCGATGTTTACTTGTTTGGAGTTCTTCTTCTGCTTCTTCTTCGATCAGGGGATAGGTTCCAGGTCGGCAGCCTGGGCTAGCAGGGTGGATGTCGTTTGAATTTATGTTTGTGTTTCATCCGTAGTCGGATGGTGCTCTTATGTAAGATGATGATGTATTCATGTGGCATTGTATGCCTCTTGTATGTATCCCTATCTATTATGTAATGTTGATGTAATGATATCCACCTTGCAAAAGCGTCTTCAAGATGCGCTTCTATCCTTGGCGGGACCTTCGAGTTCCTTTAGGATAGGATCGCATCTTGGGCGTGACAAGTTGGTATCAGAGCCTCGACCGACCCTAGGAGCCCCCTTGATTGATCGTGTAGTTTGGCAGTTGTTGAGTCTAGAAGAAAACTGTTTTCTGAGTCTAGTTATATCGGAGAGTAGGAATTCTTTTTACTCCTCAGCCCCTTCGTCGCTCTGGTAAGGAATCTTGACATAAGTGTTTTGAATTACTTCTCTTCCCTTTCAAATTTTCTTTAGGATCACGCAGTTGGTTTTCCGATCGTTGTCCATCCTCTTTTGTCCGGTGCATGTCTCGTCAAGTCGACTCGAGCCTCTTCTTCTTTGCCAACTTCAATCCTCAGTTGTTTTTTCTTTTCCCACCCACCCACCCCTTTTATTCTCGGAACCGGAGTCCGTAATCGAGTATCCATTCTACTCGTGCGAAGTCTTTGCTTTCTTTCCTCAATGATTTCAACTGGTGTTTTCTCTTCAAGATATTCGTCGGTTTTCCCCTTCCAAGTTCCCTGTGTTTTCCCGCCCTCCCACCCTTCTTCTTCCCGGAGTCTGAGTCTGTTTCGACCATCAATTTCATTCGTGCGGAGCCTCTTCAGTATTTTGTCAATTATTTCAACCGGTGAATTCTCTTTTGTTCGTCATTCTTCATCTCTTTTCTTCTCCGGTGGATTCAATTCCAATTTTCGGTAGTGATTATATTCTTTCCCTTGGATCAAATGTTTTCCCTGTTTGTTCGCCTCTCGCCATTCAATCATTCCGGAGTTCGAGACATCTCAGGAGATTCGTCTGTGTTCCAATTAATTCGAAGTTGCCACCTCATTCAAATATTTCAATTGTTCCGGTGCAGCATCTATCTGCTCAACATCCCTTTCAAACGGTGTTTTCTTTCAGTGGGACTTAACCCACAGGTCTTTTCCCAGGATCTTACCTGACTCTTCTAATTTCCCCAGAGTTATTCTCAATTCTTTTCAAGTGTGATGTAAGAATGGATTCCATCAGTCTTTTGCCTTTTCCAAGATCTCTTTCAAATCATTTTCATTGTTGGCTCAACCTCTTCGCTTTTCATTCTCCGGACTATCTCAGTAATTTTGGTGGTGTTTCTCATTGTCATTTGAAGACCGAAGAAGAGTTTCTCTAAATCTTGCCCGTTCTCTCGAAGTTTTGTGGTTCTAGCTTCATGTTGTCCTCTCGATGTATTCCATTTGTCAGTTATTCTTTTCATCCATCCGGAGTATTTCAGGAGTTGTTTTGCCGTCTTGATCATTCGGAGGCCATCTTTTCAGAATATTGCTTCGTTCCATGTTTTCAGATTCATTCCCCAATTATTCTATATTCATGCCTTTTTGTTCGTCCTCATATTCTTCCGGTGCTTTGCTCTTTAATCAGTTATGATCTCTTCATTCTCTTGTCTCTAAATTCTATCAAGTATCTTCGTGCTTTTCTAATTCTTCCCGGTGATTCATTCTCTTTCATCAGTCATTTTGAATTCTTACGGTGGTTCATTCAAGATTCTTTTTACTTGATTATCATTTTAATTCATTAGTTTCTTTCCAAATCTACCGGTGGTTCATGGAGACTTTCTCAAGTTTTGTGCTATACCCCCCCCCCCCCCCCCGTAAACCTTTTCAGGAAGGATAAGTAGTATGCTAAATCCATTGCTTGTCATCAATTTAATTGATGAAGGATAAGCATACAATAAATCTTATTCTTATTTTCCGCAAAGTGATTAATCCTTTTTCTTCGGAGTTTGTTCTTGATGAATAAATTCTAGTTCCAAGTGTTTTCATCTTTTATTTTCCAGAGTTCAATTATTTCCTCGGCCATCTCGTCGGAACCTCCATCTAAATCACCGCAAGGCTCATCTTATTTTTTTTCATCCTTCATTCTATCTCATCATCTTTTTGTCACTGGAGTTCTTCATGGTGGTTCTTCATGATTTAATTCATTCTTCAAGAGTTCATGAAGATTCTTATCGAAGGAGCTCAAGTATCCTTCTGCCTGCATCTCGAAGTGCAATTAATTCTCTGTGTTCTTTTGAAGCGGAGTTTTGCATTTCTTCGTTCTTCTCAGCTATCCAATCATTTCCGTTTGTGGCCGGTTATCACCTGATGATTTTGAGATGTTATCCATAAGTCCAGAACAAGCAATTCTTTTCGTTGTTGATTTTCTCAACAACTTCGTCTAAACCTTCCTTCTAAAGATGCTTTCAATTTCATTCGTGGCACAAGTTGTCATTTCCTTCTCCATTCTTTTCATTCAACTCTTTCAATTCTTTCCGGAGGTTTTGTGTCATGTCTTCATCAAGTATCATTCCATCCTCTCAAGCGCGTGTTCTAATCCTTCCATTTTCAGTCAGAGTGCTGCCTAAATCCTTTCCGTCTTATTATTTTCTTATCTCGTTCTAACCGGAGTGTTTCATAGTCTATCTGATTCTGTGAGCTTTCGATTCTCGTCATTCTCGTCGTTCCTCTCTTCTTCTCGAGTGCTCTCGATTCTTTGCTTCCTCTCTCTTTTGTTCTTGTTTCACCTCACCCCTTTTTCCCCGTCTCGGTCCTAAGATCTCGGGATGAGATCTCTTGTTAGTGGAGGAGTGTTGTAACGCCCCGGATTCGATGCACCAGGTGTCCGCCAGTTATTCGCCGTCATTGCCATGTCATGTGCTTGTGTGTTGCATTTTGCCATGTCATCATCTGCATTTCATATCATGTCATCATGTGCATTTCATTTTGCATATGTGTTCGTCTCATGCATCCGAGCATTTTCCCCGTTGTCCGTTTTGCAATCTGACACTCCTACGTCCTCTGGCGTTCCCCTTTTGTCTCCTGTTGTGAGAGGGTGTTAAACATTCTCGGAATGGACCGAGGTTTGCCAAGCGGCCTTGGTATAGCACCGGTAGACCGCATGTCAAGTTTCGTGCCATTTGGAGTCCGTTTGATACCCCAACGGTTAACCGGGTAACCGTAAAGGCCTCTTTTGTGTGCAGCCCAACACCCCTTTCAAAGTGGCCCACAACCCAGCAAACTCCCCTCCATGCTCTCGGTCGTTCGATCACGATCATGTGGGCGAAAACCGTGCTCCATTTGGAGTCTCCTAGCTCCCTCTACCTATATATATATGCCCCCCCTTCTATTTTCGCGGATGAATGCTACCCCTAACCCTAGTTTTTCCCCTCTCGCCCGCCGGACGTGTCCGTCCCGGACCGGACGAAACCCCGCCGCCGCTCCCAGCCTCTCCCGTGGCGCCACATCAGCCCCAGCGTTGCCCCCACGCCGCCGCCGGCCCGCGAGCCTGAAGCGGGCCCGCCAAGCCCATCCGCCGCCATCCCGCGCGCCTGCCCGGCTCCCCGCCGCCTCCTTGTGCACCGCGGGCCACCAGCCCTCCGCCGTCGTCATGCCTCCCATCCTCGCCGCCGGTTCGCCGTTGCCGACCTGCGCTGCCGCCATCGCTCCGCCCGTCGCCGCCAAGGTTCTTCGCCGCCGCCACCCGCGGATCTCGCCGGGGCCCGAGCTCGCCGCCCCTCCCCGCCTCGCCTCCCGTCAGATCCGGGCCGGCGCCGCCCGGATCCGGCGCGCCCAAGCCCGTCTCCGCAGGTCAGAGACTCCTCTCCATTTGCCGGACAGCCGACCGCGCCGGTTCGCGCCGCCGCGACAATGGCCCTGCCTCGCCCGACCTCGTCCCCACGTGGGCCTCGTGGGCCTTCCCCGCGGCCTCGATCCACAGCGTCGCCAGGCCCAGATCGACTCGGCCTAGCTCCTGTGGCCCATGGTGAGCAGCCCACTAAACTCCGCCCTGGTCGCAGTTTAGTTATGTTGCGCTTGTCCGTTTTTTTCCAAAAACGTCCAAGTCCCGAAATATTTTGCATAATCATGCCATGTTCATCGCATCATAACTTGCTGCATACTGATTCATTTCGTGCGTGTAATATGTCAAATTGTTCGTCTCGATGAGTACTTCATTTCATTCCATTGCACCATGTTCATTTGAGCTCATCTTGATGCCCTAATCATTGTTGCAAGAGTGCTATGTGATGTTAATCTGCTGAAACTGTTATAACATCCTCATTTGTCATTTTTGCCATGTTTGATGTGTGCATCCTATGAGGTTGATGTCTACATGTATTTTGAACTATGTCATGCCATCTTTACAGAGGTGCAATCCATGTATTTTTGTGAGTTGTGTACTGAGTGCATCAAGCTTGTTAAGTAGTGTACTTACTGTTGCTGTTTTGGTGGACTGTTTCTGTTATATTATGATGCTCTGTAAACCTGCTTCTACAAGTCATTCTATGCATTATCTGGAGATGTTCACTAAGGATGTTTTGTTATACATGTCATGCTCTATCCATTCATGCCCCTGGTTGCATTTATATCCTGCTGTAAGATGTTGTTATCTTGCTCTCAAGTTGCTAAATATTGTTGTTGTCAGCCTGTTAACATTAAGTTCAATGTTATCATGATTGTTGCTAGTGATCCATGCACCCTATGAACTGCTCTTGCCATGCTTAGCTTCATAAACATGTATTCTTACTGTTGATTGCCTTTCCATGCCATGTATTGCTCTGTGGTGAGTGGTTCGAGCTCACCAACATGCCTACTTATTGTTGTTCCTGCCATGTATGAATCTGTCATATAACTTGCTATGTTTACATGGGTGCCATCATATCTTCTGTTCCTTTTTGGCTCATGGTCAGTAAGGGACTTTTGTTCTATGCAATTAGTAGGTTCATGCCATGCCTTTGTTTGCCATGATAAGTTCCTGCAACATGTTGTTTGATAGCTCTAAACATTGCAACCTGATGTTATTTTCTGCTAAGTCTGAACTGTTATTATTTGCAATCTTGCCATGTCCTTTTGAGCATGTTCTAGTGATTTCTGGAGATAGCTCAGTGTTCATGTTTTGTCATGCTTTACCTGTACTTCATGCCCATGCCTTTTGTTCTTATGTTGAGATGCTATAGCATATTGTTTTGATGCTAGCAAGTTGCCTAGTTGCTGTTTTGGACAGCTTGTCCTTTAAACATGTATAGTGTATGTGTTGAACCGTTGCTCCGTTTTGAGTGTGATCTATATGAAACTTGCTTGATTTTGCATGTAGTTTCATATTATCATGTTGCATCCATGTTTTGAGGTGTTTGCTTGATGTTTGTATGCATTTTGCATCAATGCCATGTTTAACTTGTTTTGCTCATATCTTCTAGGCCGTAGCTCCAAATCTAATGAACTTTATATGTAACTTGACTAGAATCTCGTGTAGATCATCTTGGTGCATCTTAACCTGTTGTTTAACAACTTGAACTTAAGGTTTATTCAGTTCTGGACCAATTTCTAAATTTGCATATGAGGACTTACCGGAATTGTTACATGTTGTTTCCGGCCTCATTTAAACTTGCTTTGATGTGTTGTTCTTGTTTGCATCATCTCCTGCCATGAGTAGCCTCATCTAGCTTTGTCATGCATCATGCTTGGTTATGCATCATGTCTTGTCTATATGTGGTGTGTTTACTATGTTGTGTGCTTCTTCTCGATAGTTGCCGTTTCATTGCGATCGTGAGGATTCGTTCATCCGCTTGGTTCGTCTTCGTGGCTTCATCTTCTTCATGGACTCATTCTTCTTCCTTGCAGGATTTCAGGCAAGATGACCGCTACCCTGGATATCACTACTATCATTGCTATGCTAGTTGCTTCGTTCTATCGCTATGCTGCGCTACCTATCTTTTGCTCTTCAAGCCTCCCCAAATTGCCATGAACCTCTAACCTTTGACACCCTTCCTAGCAAATCGTTGTTTGGCTATGTTACCGCTTTGCTCGGCCCCTCTTATAGCGTTGTTAGTTGTAGGTGAAGTTGAAGATTGCTCCATGGTGGACAGGATTATGTTGGGATATCACAATATCTCTTATTTAATTAAGGCATCTATATATTTGGTAAAGGGTGGAAGGCTCGGCCTTATGCCTAGTGTTTTGTTCCACTCTTGCCGCCCTAGTTTCCGTCATACCGGTGTTATGTTCCCGGATTTTGCGTTCCTTACGCGGTCGGGTGATTTATGGGACCCCCTTGACAGTTCGCTTTGAATAAAACTCCTCCAGCAAGGCCCAACCTTGGTTTTACCATTTGCCTCACCACCACCTACTTTTCCCTTGGGAGTAATTAACCCGAGGGTCATCTTATTTTAGCCCCCCGGGCCAATGCTTGTCTAAGTGTTGGTCCAAACTAGAGCACCGTGCGGGACCATCCCTTGGCAACTTGGGTTACGTCGGTACCTGTACGCTTAGCTTATCCGGTGTTGCCCTGAGAACGAGATATGTGCAGCTCCTATCGGGATTGTCGGCGCATCGGGCGGTCTTGCTGGTCTTGTTTTACCATTGTCGAAATGTCTTGTAAACCGGGATTCCGAGACTGATCGGGTCTTCCTGGGAGAAGGAATATCCTTCGTTGATCGCGAGAGCTTATCATGGGCTAAGTTGGGACACCCCTGCAGGGTATAAACTTTCGAGAGCCGTGCCCGCGGTTATGTGCCAGATGGGAATTTGTTAATGTCCGGTTGTAGATAACTTGACACCAGATCCGAATTAAAACGCATCAACCGCGTGTGTAGCCGTGATGGTCTCTTCTCGGCGGAGTCCGGAAAGTGAACACGGTTTCTGTGTTATGATTGACGTAAGTAGGAGTTCAAGATCATTTCTTGATCATTGCTAGTTGACGACCGTTCCTTTGCTTCTCTTCTCGCTCTTGTTTGCGTATGTTAGCCACCATATATGCTTAGTCGCTGCTGCAACCTCACCACTTTACCCCTTCCTTTCCCATTAAGCTTTGCTAGTCTTGATACCCATGGTAATGGGATTGCTGAGTCCTCGTGGCTCACAGATTATTACAACAACAGTTGCAGGTACAGGTTATGTGATGACCATGACGCGAGAGCGATGTTTACTTGTTTGGAGTTCTTCTTCTGCTTCTTCTTCGATCAGGGGATAGGTTCCAGGTCGGCAGCCTGGGCTAGCAGGGTGGATGTCGTTTGAGTTTATGTTTGTGTTTCATCCGTAGTCGGATGGTGCTCTTATGTAAGATGATGATGTATTCATGTGGCATTGTATGCCTCTTGTATGTATCCCTATCTATTATGTAATGTTGATGTAATGATATCCACCTTGCAAAAGCGTCTTCAAGATGCGCTTCTATCCTTGGTGGGACTGAGGGAGTCCTGGACTTGGGGGTGTCCGGATAGCCGAACTATCATCATCGGCCGGACTCCAAGACTATGAAGATACAAGATTGAAGACTTCGTCCCGTGTCTGGATGGGACTTTCCTTGGCGTGGAAGGCAAGCTTGGCAATACGGATATGTAGATCTCCTACCATTGTAACCGACTCTGTGTAACCCTAGCCCTCTCCGGTGTCTATATAAACCGGAGGGTTTTAGTCCGTAGGACAACAATCACAACAACAATCATACCATAAGCTAGCTTCTAGGGTTTAGCCTCCTTGATCTCGTGGTAGATCCACTGTTGTACTACCCATATCATCAATATCAATCAAGCAGGAGTAGGGTTTTACCTCCATCGAGAGGGCCCGAACCTGGGTAAAAACATCGTGTCCCTTGTCTCCTGTTACCATCCGCCTAGACGCATAGTTCGGGACCCCCTACCCGAGATCCGCCGGTTTTGACACCGACATTGGTGCTTTCATTAAGAGTTCCTCTATGTCGTCACCAATAGGCTTGATGGATCCTTCGATCATCAACAACGACACAGTCCAGGTGAGGCTTTTCTCCCGGACAAATCTTCGTATTTGGCGGCTTTGCACTGCGGGCCAATTCGCTTGGCCATCTGGAGCAGATTGAAAGCTACGCCCCTAGCCATCAGGTCTGATTTGGAAGCCTGAACTTCACGGCCGACATCCGCGGAGACTTGATCTTCGACGGGTTCGAGCCACAGCCGAGCGCGCCGCACTGTCACGGTGGGCATGATTTAGCTCTGCTGCCGGACAGTGCCCAGGAGGCCGCACACGAGTCCGCTCTGACCCTTAATTCGGAGCTGACCGCGCAGATCGAGGATGGGTGGCTAGACACTGCCTCGGGGGCTGCAACCTCTACGGCGATGGAGCCGAATACTGACTTTGTCCCTTGTGAGGCTCGTGACTCCGAGGTGCTGGACTCCTCTCCGGACTCCGAACCTCCCGCGCCCCCTCCAATCGAATCCGATTGGGCGCCGATCACAGAGTTCACCGCTGCGGACATCTTTCAACACTCACCTTTTGGCGACATCCTGAATTCGCTAAAGTATCTCTCGCTATCAGGAGAGCCCTGGCCGAATTGCGGTCAGGATGGCAGGGATGCGGACGATGAAGAAATTCAAAGCCCACCCACCACCCACTTTGTAGCCACTGTCGACGATCTAACCGACATGCTAGACTACGACTCTGAAGACATCGACGGTATGGACGACGATGCCGGAGACGATCAAGAACCAGCGCCTACGGGGCACTGGAAGACCACCTCGTCATACGACATATACATGGTGGACATCCCAAAGGATGGGAATAGCGAAGAAGCAGCGGAGGAAGACTCCTCCAAGAAACAGCCCAAGCGCCGGCGTCAGCGGCGCCGCTCTAAATCCCGCCACAGCAAGAATGGAGATTCCGGCACCGGAGATAATAACACCCCAGAGAGTGCCGAAGACAACCCCTCCAGCAAGATTCAGCACAGGAGGACGGAGAAGCCAGCCCTCACGAGAGAGCGGCAGACGAAGAGGTAGAAGACGATAATTACATGCTTCCCTCCGGAGACGAGGCAAGCCTCGACGACGACGAATTCGTCGTGCCCGAGGATCCTGTCGAACAAGAGCGTTTCAAACGCAGGCTTATGGCCACAGCGAACAGCCTAAAGAAAAAGCAGCAACAGCTTAGAGCTGATCAAGACCTGCTAGATGACAGATGGACTGAAGTCCTCGCGGCCGAAGAGTATGAACTCGAACGCCCCTCCAAAAGCTACCCCAAACGCAAGTTGCTCCCCCGATTAGAGGGGGAGACATATAAACCTGCATCACTAGAGCACAATACAGCTGACCGACCACCTCGTCGCCGCGACAGAGAGGCCTTTAGGCCCTCCATTAGAACCGTACCCCGGCATCGCTCGAAAAGCACAAGGCCACGGGGGAACGCTCCGGACTTGCGAGATATATTGGAGGATAAGGCAAGACAATCAAGATCGATCTATGGATCGCGTGGGCGCCCCATGGCACGCGATGACAACCGTCGCGCCGGACATAGCAAGTCCGGCCGGGCCGAACACAGTAGACAAAGCTCGTTTGAGCTACGTCGTGATATAGCCCAATATAGAGGCCCCGCACACCCACTATGCTTCACAAATGAAGTAATGGATCATCAAATCCCTGAAGGGTTTAAACCCGTGAACATTGAATCCTACGATGGCACAACAGACCCAGCGGTTTGGATCGAAGACTATCTCCTTCATATCCACATGGCCCGCGGTGACGATCTTCACGCCATCAAATATCTCCCACTCAAGCTTAAAGGACCAGCTCGGCATTGGCTTAACAGCTTGCCAGCAGAATCAATTGGGTGTTGGGAAGACCTGGAAGCCGCATTCCTTGACAACTTCCAGGGCACATATGTGCGACCACCAGACGCCGATGACCTAAGCCACATAATTCAGCAGCCAGACGAATCGGCCAGACAGTTCTGGACACGGTTCTTAACAAAGAAAAATCAAATTGTCGACTGTCCGGATGCAGAGGCCCTCGCAGCCTTCAAACATAACATCCGCGACGAGTGGCTTGCCCGGCACCTAGGACAGGAAAAGCCGAAATCCATGGCAGCCCTCACATCACTTATGACCCGCTTCTGCGCGGGAGAGGACAGCTGGCTAGCCCGCAGTAACAACCTTAGCAAAAATTCTGGCAGTCCGGATACCAAGGACCGCAATGGCAGGTCGCGTCGCAACAAAAACAAACGCCGCGTTAACGGTGATAACACTGAGGATACGACAGTGAACGCCGGATTCAGAGGCTCTAAACCCGGTCAGCGGAAAAAGCCATTCAAAAGAACTACTCCGGGTCCATCCAATTTGGACCGAATACTCGACCGCTCATGCCAGATACACGGCACCCCCGAAAAGCCTGCCAATCACACCAACAGGGATTGTTGGGTATTCAAGCAGGCAGGCAAGTTAATTGCCGAAAACAATGACAAGGGGCTGCATAGCGATGACGAGGAAGAGACCCGGCCGCCGAACAATAGAGTACAGAAGGGTTTCCCCCCACAAGTGCGGACGGTGAACATGATATACGCAACTCACATACCCAAGAGGGAGCGGAAGCGTGCACTCAGGGACGTATACGCGATGGAGCCAGTCGCCCCGAAGTTCAACCCATGGTCCTCCTGCCCAATCACTTTTGATCGAAGGGACCATCCCACTAGTATCCGCCACGATGGATTCGCCGCATTGGTTTTAGACCCAATCGTCGATGGATTTCACCTCACTAGAGTCCTGATGGACGGCGGCAGCAGCCTGAACTTGCTTTATCAGGATACAGTGCGCAAGATGGGCATAGATCCCTCAAGGATTAAACCCACAAAGACGACCTTCAAAGGCGTCATACCAGGTGTAGAGGCCAATTGTACAGGCTCAGTTACACTGGAAGTGGTCTTCGGATCCCCGGATAACTTCCGAAGCGAGGAGTTAATCTTCGATATAGTCCCGTTCCGCAGCGGCTATCATGCTCTCCTCGGACGAGCCACGTTCGCAAAGTTCAACGCGGTGCCGCACTACGCATACCTCAAGCTCAAGATGCCAGGCCCTCGAGGAGTCATTACGGTCAACGGAAACACTGAACACTCCCTCCGAACGGAGGAACACACAGCAGCTCTCGCGGCAGAAGTACAGAGCAGCCTCTTAAGGCAATTTTTGAGTCCGGCCGTTAAGCGACCGGACACGGCCAAACGCGCCCGGAGTAACCTACAACAAGACCACCTGGCACGTTCCGAGCACGCGTAGCAATGCGACACCAACCCTAGCCCTTGCAAAATTGCAAGACTGGCCCTTCGCGTACATCATTACGCTCTGGAGATACCATGGGCATAGGGGGAGGGGCACGACCACCACAGGCCCAGAATGCGGCTCAACCGCACCAGGGGCTCCCGAGTGTGTCACTCTTTTTCTTTTTTCTTTTTTCTTACCCACAGGACTCCGTTCACCAGAGGCCCTGTCCGGCAGTAGACCTGCCGAACTCACGATGCAACAGCCAGGGGAGGAGAAAGGCTACGACGAGTATCCAGGTGGTCTCCATTACAAGCATTAAATCGATTTTATA
The DNA here is from genome assembly GCA_963921465.1 of Triticum timopheevii. Taxonomy (NCBI): domain Eukaryota; kingdom Viridiplantae; phylum Streptophyta; class Magnoliopsida; order Poales; family Poaceae; genus Triticum; species Triticum timopheevii. The sequence goes on from OY997270.1 coordinate 305,108,407, forward strand.
CATCATTCCGCAGCCTACCCCTGGAGGGGGACATGTTTAATAGTCCCATCCCTTGCTTACCGCACTATTTGTATCGTTCTGCATTCATGGCAGTATTTCTTGAATAAATAATGCATCGGTTTTTGCTTATAACTGCATTTCTTTCTTATATATATGTTCACTTATGACATGTTGCATCCGTACACTTTGGTACGGCTAAACACACCAGGGGCTTAAGTTCCCCACATTATGGTGTGATAAGTCCGAACACTTTCACAAGTGCGGCACCCCGAACTTATAGCATTATATGCCTCGGCTCCGAATCATGTCTTGGGTCAATAGTTGGGTTTGCCCGGCTCCCATGTTTTGGTACCTTACGTTCCGTTGTATCGGCTAAGGTAGCACTGGGAGAACCACTGCGATTGCGCCCTGGTTGAGCTGGGCAAGCGCCTCAGTGGAGAAAGCTAAAACTAACTGTCATGATAAGGCGAGAGCTGGTCGCTGTTCGAGAGGTTTTTTCGAGTCCCTAAAGACTTATGCCGCTTAGAGCGAGGAACCGGCTTTGTCCGGCCCAGGCGTGGATAGCGCCCCGAATTCGGTCTTCCGAACACTAGGGGCTTCGCCGAAATTTAAAGTTACAGAATTCTATGGCTAAGTGAGAGTGTTCAAGCAGTATAAGTCCGGTTGCCTCGTTCGTTGTGTTGAGCGCCTCCCTAGATGGACCCAAAAATGGTAACAAGAGCGCTCAAGTTTATCCCGAACACCCCAGCACTTGTGGCTTGGGGAGTGAAGCCGACGACTTGCCATCTCTCAGATTTGATAAACGGCCGCACAGAAGGTAATATTTTAAATTAACAAGCGTTGCTTAGCGCATATGAACAAAGTTTTCAGCGCACAGGATAACAAAATGCGAGTCTACTCAAATATTACATCTTTGGAGCACCCACCCGCAATCATGCGGGCACCCTTCAGGACACTCTTATAATACATTTCGGGCGTGCGATACTCCTTGCCCATTGGTGGCATGTCCGTCACAAGCTTCTCAGCGTCCATCCTGCCCGAGTGCACCTTTGCACGGGCAAGGGCCCGACGGGCACCTTCAATGCAGGCGGAGTGCTTGACGACTTCAACCCAGGGACACGCGTCCACCAGCCGCCGCACCAGGCCGAAGTAGCTCCCAGGCATGGCCTCCTTGGGCCACAGCCGAACAATGAGGCCCTTCATGGCCTGTTCGGCTACCTTGTGGAGCTCGACCAGCTGCTTCAGCTGGTCGCTAAGGGGCACCGGATGTCCGGCCTCAGCATACTGAGACCAAAAGACCTTCTCCGTCGAGCTCACCTCCTCGGCCCGGTAGAAAGCGGCAGCATCGGAAACGCTGCAGGGCAGATCTGCGAACGCTCCTGGAGAGCTCCGAATTCGGGTAAGTAATAGGTAATTCACATTCACATGCTTGCTTTGCATGAAAAATGCCTTACCCGCCGCTATCTTCTTCAACGCCTCGATTTCCTAGAGGGCCTTGTGGGCTTCGGCCTTAGCGGCTTTGGCACTCTCAAGAGCCGATGCAAGCTCGGACTCTCGAGTCTTTGAGTCGCGCTCCAAACCCTCATGTTTTTCCATGAGAGCCTGGAGCTCTTGCTGCACCTCCGCCACCCGCGCCTCCTGCTTCTCTCGCTCGACTCGCTCCGCGGCCGCATTGCGTTCGGCCGCGGACACCGCCTCCTTCAGGGTCGCCACCTCGTTCGTGGCCCCTGGAGTACCCACGTTATCCTTGTTATTTCTCTTGTGACCAAATCCTTTTCTGTAAGGTACAAATTTAATACGGTGTTACTCACCTTCCTTGTCCTCGAGCTGCTTCTTGGCATGGCCGAGCTCGCTCTCGGACCGCTCGAGGCTTTGCTTCAAAGCATTGACCTCCGCAGTCAGTGCGGCAGAGGTCAGCAGCGCAGCCTGCAATCCCATATTGACATATTTTTTAGAACTCCTGCGTATATCTTTTTAGATCCTCAGTCCGGCTTTTCTTTCCGAACACCGAACCGAGCATCAGGGGCTACTGTCTATGTGGTATTATATTACATATCTTAAAATTCTTACCTCAAAGCCTGTTAGAAGGCTGCTGCAGGCTTCGGTCAGCCCGCTCTTGGCAAGCTGAACCTTCTGAATCACCGCACTCATGACAGTGCGGTGTTCCTCTTCGATGGAAGCGCCGTTGAGCGCCTCCAGCAAGTTATCCGGCGCCTCCGGTTGGACAGAGGCCGCCGGTGTCACAGTCTTGCCCTTCTTACGAAGGGGCCGCTCGCCGGACTCCGAAACCACTGCAGGTTCCGGTGCGGAGTCCGGTGCAGAGTCCGGGAGGTTGCCTTGCGGCACCTCCGGGGCCTCCTCCTCCTGGCGGGTCCCTTCCCGGGATCCCACCTCGGCGTCGTCAGCGTCACGGGGGGTTGAGGCGGTCGGAAGAGAATCCATATCCGACGTGCCCAAGGACCTGTTTGACGAAGCGAGAAGATCGTCCTTGGCCGGACTACAGGTTGTATGCGGCATTAGAAAGACACCGTGTGGCAAAAAGAAAAATTATAAATTATCTAGGAGTCCGGATACTTACGATCTCGCCAGGGGCTTGGCCCTTGAGGGCCACTCCTTGTTGCCGTCGCCAACGTTGGCGGAGCAGTCCGGGGGAAGGGTCCTTCCCTTCTTGGACCCTTCGGCCTCCCTCGTTGGGGAGGCCTTCCTCTTCTTCTCTTCCCCCGCTGGGGAAGAGGCCTCTTTCTTCTCCTCCTCGTCTTCGTGGGAGGAGTTCGCCTCGGAGTCATCGGACGGTGAGTCCGATATCACCTGACGCCGGGAACTCCTTCGGGTTCCCGTGGCCTTCTTCTTGGCCTTCTTCTCCGGCACTACGTAAAGTGCTGGGACCAGCAGCCCTGTCAAATGGGCGTCCGCTGGGTCTTCTGGAAGGGGAGCCGGACAGTTAACCTGTCCGGACGTCTTCTACCAGTCCTGTTAAAGGTATTGGGAGTTTAGATCCCACATAGAGTCAAACTATGAAAAAAATGAGTGTCCCATAAAGGATAACATAGCTTACCTCGCCGGCCGGGCGCTGCGTGCTGAATCCGCGAATTGAAGGCCCCCTCCAGGCAGCACCCTCCAGGCAGCTTCGTACGTCGTGTCGAAGAGCCCGCTCAAGGTCCGGTGCTATGCCGGATCAAACTCCCACAAATTGAAGGCCCGTTGCTGGCAGGGGAGAATCCGGCGGACGAGCATGACCTGGATCACATTGACAAGCTTAAGCTTCTTGTTCACCAGGGTCTGGAGACAGGACTGGAGTCCGGTCAGCTCTTCCGAACTACCCCATAGCAAGCCCTTCTCTTTCTAGGAAGTGAGCTGCATGGGGATGCCAAATCTGAATTCGGGGGCCGCTGCCCATTTAGGGTCACGCGGCTCGGTGATGTAGAACCACCCCGATTGCCACCCTTTGATGGACACCACGAAGGCACCCTCGAGCCAAGTGACGTTGGGCATTTTGCCCACCATGGCGCCTCCGCACTCCGCTTGGCTGCCCTGCACAACCTTCGGCTTGACATTGAAGGTCTTTAGACACAAGCCGAAGTGGGGCTGGATGCAGAGGAAGGCCTCGCACACGACGATAAACGCCGAGATATTGAGGATGAAATTTGGGGCCAGATCGTGGAAATCCAGGCCGTAGTAGTACATGAGCCCCCGGACGAAGGGGTGGAGTGGGAAGCCCAGTCCGCGGAGGAAGTGGGGAAGGAATACGACTCTCTCATGGGGCCTGGGGGTGGGGATGAGCTGCCCCTCGTCGGGCAGCCGGTGCGCGATGTCACTGGACAGGTATCCGGTGCTGCGCAGCTTCTCGATGTGCCCCTCCGTAACGGAGGAGGCCATTCACTTGCCTCCCGCTCTCGACATGGCTGGAGAAGGTTGAGGTGAGATGTGCGGACTTGGGCGCTGGAGCTCGAGTGCGCGGAGATGGATAAGCAAAGGAGGAAGAAGGCGTAGGTAAAAGAGGTGGATCCTTATCCCCTTATATATGGGCGGACGAAACTATACGTCCCCACCGGCCTGGTAAAACTCGCTTATCTCCCAAGCACCACCATCAATGGCGTGGTTGGGTTACCCACGTCCGTATTGATGGGAATCCCGGAATAAGGGGAACACGATCTCTGCTTCGACAAGACGTGCCAAGGAAATCGCTTCGCTAAACGCGCTGAGGTGGTATAATAAAAACGATTCAAGTAAAGCCTTGGTAGTGGTGTGACGTCACGCCACAAAATACGTCAGCAGATTAAACTTGTGTAAATATTATTCTCTCTACGGTGGTACATGGAATTTATTTTGCAGAGCCGGACACTATCCTGGTGTTCACAATCTTCTATGAATTATTCGGAGGAGGAACCCGCCTTGCAATGCCGAAGACAATATGCGCGCCGGACTCATCGTCATTGAAGCCTGGTTTAGGGGCTACTGAGGGAGTCCTGGACTAGGGGGTGTCCGGATAGCCGAACTATCATCATCGGTCGGACTCCAAGACTATGAAGATACAAGATTGAAGACTTTGTCCTGTGTCCGGATGGGACTTTCCTTGGCGTGGAAGGCAAGCTTGGCAGTACGGATATGTAGATCTCCTACCATTGTAACTGACTCTGTGTAACCCTAGCCCTCTCCGGTGTCTATATAAACCGGAGGGTTTTAGTCCGTAGGACGAACAACCATTACAACCATCATACCATAGGCTAGCTTCTAGGGTTTAGCCTCCTTGATCTCGTGGTAGATCCACTCTTGTACTACCCATATCATCAATATCAATCAAGCAGGAGTAGGGTTTTACCTCCATCGAGAGGGCCCGAACCTGGGTAAAAACATCGTGTCCCTTGTCTCCTGTTACCATCCGCCTAGACGCACAGTTCGGGACCCCCTACCCGAGATCCGCCGGTTTTGACACCGACAGGGACATTCGAGTTCCTTTAGGATAGGGTCGCATCTTGGGCATGACAATTCTCAAGACGGCTGATTTTGTTGAATTCTTTGGGGCACAATCCATTGAAGATGATGTCACATGCTTGAGCGTTGTATTGCAGCATCTTCAATTCTTCCGCATTAGCTTCACGGTTCGATTCTCTCCCATCAAAGAATTCACCTTGCAAGCCAATACAAATAATTGCCCAAACGGCGGGGTTATGTCCAAGAATATGCATTTTCATCTTATGCTTCCAAATAGCAAAATTAGTACCATCAAAGTAAGGACCTCTATGGTGATAATTTCCCTCACTAGACGCCATACTCTCCTATGTTGTGAAACCAAGGCTATGACCACCAAAAGCTATGGAAATCAAAGCAAATGGAGACCAAAACTCTGATACCACTCGTAGGACCTTGAAGTATGTTTAGAGGGGGGTGATTAGACTACTTGACCAATAAAAACTTAACCTTTTCCCAATTTTAGAGTTTGGCAGATTTTAGCTACTTTAGGACAAGTCAAGCAATCATCACACAATTCAAGCAAGCATGCAAAGAGTATATAGGCAGCGGAAATTAAAGCATGCAACTTGCAAGAAAGTAAAGGGAAGGGTTTGGAGGATTCAAACGCAATTGGAGACACGAATGTTTTTGGCGTGGTTCCGATAGGTGGTGCTATTGTACATCCATGTTGATGGAGACTTCAACACACAAAGGGTAATGGCTGCGCGAGTCCACGGAGGGCTCCACCCACGAAGGGTCCACGAAGAAGCAACCTTGTCTATCCCACCATGGCCGTCGCCCACGAAGGACTTGCCTCACTAGCGGTAGATCTTCACGAAGTAGGCGATCTCCTTGCCCTTACAAACTCCTTGGTTCAACTCCACAATCTTGTCGGAGGCTCCCAAGTGACACCTAGCCAATCTAGGAGACACCACTCTCCAAGAAGTAATAAATGGTGCGTTGATGATGAACTCCTTGCTCTTGTGCTTCAAATGATAGTCTCCCCAACACTCAACTCTCTCTCATAGGTTTTGGATCTGGTGGAAAGAAGATTTGAGTGGAAAGCAACTTGGGGAAGGCTAGAGATCAAGATTCATATGGTAGGAATGGAATATCTTGGCCTCAACACATGAGTAGGTGGTTCTCTCTCAGAAATGGTAAGTTAGAAGTGTAGGTTCCTTCTGATGGCTCTCTCCACGAATGAAGAGGAGTTGGAGGGGTATATATAGCCTCCACACAAAATCTAACCGTTACACACAATTTACCAAACTCGGTGGGACCGAATCGTTAAACTCGGTCAGACCGATTTAGTAAACCTAGTGACCGTTAGTGATTTTTGGTGGGACTGACATGCATCTCGGTGAGACCGATTCGGTTAGGGTTAGGGCATAACGTAATCTCAGTAAGACCGATTACACAAACTCGGTGAGACCGATTTGGTAATAAGCTTTCCAGAGAGTTGGTCAGGTAAACTCGGTGAGACCGATTTGCTCTTTTCGGTGAGACCGAAATGTTACAAAAAGGAAACAGAGAGTTTACATTGCAATCTCGGTGGGACCGATTGCTCACTTCGGTTAGACCGAAACGTTACGAAGGGAAACAGAGAGATTACAATCCCATCTTGGTGAGACTGAGATCCCTATCGGTAAAACCGATTTGCTTAGGGTTTGTGGCAGTGGCTATGACTTTTGGAATCGATGGCGCCGGATAGGAAGAATCGGTGTGACCGATTTTGGCTTTGGGTTTACGTCATTTGTGGATGTGGGAAAGTAGTTGAGGGTTTTGGAGCATATCACAAAGCACATGAAGCAAGAGGCTCATTAAGCAACACCTCATCCCTCCTTGATAGTATTGGCTTTTCCTATAGACTCAATGTGATCTTGGATCACTAAAATATAAAATGAAGAGTCTTGAGCTTTTGAGCTTGAGCCAATCCTTTGTCCTTAGTATTTTGAGGGATCCACTTTCATCATCCATGCCATGCCATTCATTGAGCTTTCCTGAAATAATAGTCTTGGAATAGCATTAGCTCAATGAGCTATATGTTGTTATGAATTACCAAAACCACCTAGGGATAGTTGCACTTTCATGGGTCCCAGTAGTTAGGGGGCGAATCATTTTTTTCGCGAAATACGGTGGCCCGTCCGGTGGTCCCCGATGTCAGGTGGAGGAATAATTATTTTGCGCGTAATAAGGAGGCACTTCCTTGCGGCTGTCGTGGACCCAGCTGTCAGCCTCTCCACGTACAGTCCACGTCCGATGGAAGTCGTTCCTTGACCACGTTGACCACGCCGCGCCGAGAGCACCACGGCGGTGGACGACGGCGAGGCCTAGGAAGGGGACGACGCGGAGCCGGGGAAGACGCGGCAGTGGATGCACACGCAGAGAGGAGTACGAGGGTTCACTGGTTCGGTTGCGCTGCCGTCGCCGCTGAATAACAGGGGTGTGGGTGAGTGGAGGGATGGCCTGGCCAGCGGTGGGAGTAGTAGGGGGCGGTGAGGCCTCCGCGGCAGCACAGCCGGCCACGGGAGGCAGGAGCAGGCGGCACGACCGGCGCTGCTTTGGGCGGCTGGAGCAAGAAGACCAGAGGTTGAAGAAGCACGACGGCCGTTGGATGGACATCGTACGGTCAATGCAGCTAGAATCGTTTATATTGACTAAGTTGACAAAGCCCTTGGTACGTCAACTTAGTAGGCCCACAGGTCAGCTTTCGAAACAGTGCGCCCCAGATGTCAGGGGGGAATCATTTTTTGGGCGGGTGAAGCTAGAATATCCGAGATTAAAGAAGAAGCACGGCATCCGTTGGATGGACATCCAACAGCCACTACTGCTAGAACCGTGTGTTGACTATAAGTTGACAAAGCCTTGCATACGCGTCAACTCTATTTTTTTAGGGGACGCGTCAACTTAGTAAGGCCAGAAGGGTGTGGCAGAGAACTTATACCCAATTTGAGATTTGTAAGAATGTGTAGCCCATTTTTGAATTCTAATGGAATTTACTACAGCCCATTTACAGTTTGTTAAAAGTACAGGCCATTTCAACCAACCGTTCAAAACAGAATTCAATAAAATTTCCCACATTTTGATGGGATCCGAATATTTTTATCCCGGAATTTCTAGTTAGATTAAATACAATTTCAGTATAAATTTATATTGCGTAAAAATCCAACGAAACATTGCGCTCGCAACAATTAATGAAATTAAAATTTTCAATATTCCAAAATAATATTTTATAAAGTAATCACTGTTTGGTGTATTTTTTTATAGTTACTACTTAGTTTTTATAATTACATCCCATTTATTATTTCTTAAAGCCCATTTTCTTGTTAAGCCTAATGCATCCCTCCTAGGAAAGATTTGCAGCCCAGCGGGGCGGAGAATAACAACTTGACCTTGCTTGGGTATTCCTAAAAAAAGTATAGCTAGGCTAGCCATTTTTAGCTTGAAAAAAATTAATATCTGGGCTGGATATCAGGCCTGGGCTAGACGGGCCACAACCCGCCCAGTTAATACCTGCAGCGATGTTTTCGTTGTTGTTCAGAGGAGAAAAATTAATATCTAGGGTAAACATCGAAAAACTCTGCAGTGCTCACACCTCAAAAACACAAATACTGCTCGAGCTGCTTGGTCCCAGCTGTCGGCCGCTTCTTGTGCAATTCTCTCGTTTATTGATTACTCCCTCCTTTTCGGTTTATAATGCTCAATTCAAAAATCTCACCAATCAAGGTAGATGGCGAGTGGTGGAATACTTTTTGTAGTTTTGCAAAAGCACCTAATTAATGCTCTTGTTATCCTCAAAAAGTTATGTTTATCAATGCATTAATTGCAATGCATGCATGCATAAAGTACATGCATTGGTCAATTTTCTCTTAATACTTGCATGCAATGATTTAATGCACCTTGGAATCTGAACATGTGATCGAAAACAACCAAATTGAGCTTTATAAAATGGAAAAACTAAAATTTTGAGATAAGCCCTATAAACCGGAAAAGAGGGAGTACATAGGTTGACAATGGTGTGGGACCGTGATGTCAGGAAACCAGGAGGAAGCAAAATAAATTATAGTTATATATATAATAAGGAGGCACTTGCGTACGTGAGGCTATGGACCTGGTGGGTCCCCATTGTCATCCTATCCAAGTAAAGTCATCTCCTCGCCCGCGCGCGCTTTCCGCCCGAAACAGTCAGCGTCGGCCGCCCCGCTTCCCGGTGCAGGCGATTGCTCCGCCTTCAAACGACACAAGTGTTGTCCGTCCGTCCATCTGCCGCACACATTAATGATACACGGTTGCCGAGGCGGCTACTCCGGCGCCACACGTCCGTCCCTCCGCCCGCCCACCATTGCTATATAAACTGCTGCGCCGGCCATAGCTGCAGTCATCTGCATCCGTTCCCTTTCTCCTGTCCACACCACTACTGCCCACCATGGCTTCCTCGCGCTCGAGCGCTCTTCGGGACGGGCGGACGACGGACCACAAGGAGATGGCAGCCATTGCTGCCGACCGGCTGGCCGGCAGGCAGCCGGAGGATGACGACGTCCCAATGGAGAACATGGCAGTCGACGATCCGGCGCCAACCCCCTCCTCCGCGCCATCCTTGCTGGTGCATTGCACCATGACCATCGGCAAGGCCCGTGCCCAATATATGGACAGGGTGAGGCAGATGTGTGAGGAGCAGTTCCGGGAGGCGCAGGCGGATGCCGCCTACAACCACCATCTCCGCCAGGAGCACCTGCAGGCGGAGGAGCAGATCACCGCGGAGCGGGCGGAGCAGGAGGCGCTGCTCGACTCGTACTGCTCCACCCACAAGGGCCACCTCGAGCGCTGGCGATACCGCATGCGGGTGGCGGAGGCTGCGGCCACCTAGAAAGAGGCTAGCAAAGAGGGCGATGAAGCGGGCGAGGCACTGTTTGGCGAGACCGAGGACGAGACAGAGGACAATTCCGACTTCGATGAGTCCCCGCTCCGCTGGCGTCGACGACGCCCTGCTCCGCCGACGCCCCGCGGCGCCAACAACGAGGCAGAGGACACCACCGGCTCCGCCGAGGCCCCGCCCCGCCAACAACGAGGCAGAGGACATCGCCGGCTCAGCCGAGGCCCCACCCTGCTGGCAATGTGGGGGAGGATTTCCACCGCTCCGCTGAGGCGCCGCCCACCGGCAATGAGATAGAAGACATCACCGGCTCCGCCGAGGCCCCGCCCCGCTGCCAACGAGGCCGCACCACACAGAAAATGAGGAAGAGTAGAACACGGTAGGTCGCCGCCCCTCGGGTCCAAGTAAGGCCACCGCTGCTACCCTCCGGTTGAAGCCAAGCTAGGCGGGTTGACCATTGACGGCCAGTTAGCTTCTTGGCGGCGACGTGGAGTCGGAGAGCTGTGCTGGAGAAGAACCCTGCTTCTACTTAACTGCTGGTGCAGTTGGCTGACTGACACGTGGGACCAACAGGCCACATGTCAGTTACGCAACTGCACCTGCAGTTAAGTCACTGAAGCTTCTCTTCGGCTCAGCGGGACACATGTGGGTAGCTTCGGTTAATTAATTATACCTCCAGCGCACCCCTTTTTAGTTTTTTTTCAAAAAGGAGGATGACCCCCGGCCTCTGCATCTGGGAGATGCATGCGGCCACAAACACCCCTTTTTAGTTGAAGAATGTATGAAATGTAATGAAATCCGAAATGTTTATATGAAATCCGACCGTGTATGAATGAATTTATTTTGATTAGTTCGAATTCCTGTATCACTGGCATTGGATGAACATGCAAAACAATACGTACTAGCATTATTCCCAGGGTGATCACCATGTTTGCAGCAGTTTCACATGTACTCCCTCCGGTCCTTTCTAGTCTGCATACAAGTTTTGTCTGCAGTCAAAGTATCTCTAGTTTGACCAATCTTATACAAAAAAGTATGCACTTTCACAATGTGCGAAGTAAAAAGGAACAGAAGGAGTACAAAGAGTTTGAGCAGCTTTTTAGCGTTTCTGTACATTGCAATCAAACACACAGGCCTGGCAATTCATAGAGAACATTCAAAACAATTGATGATTATGCATCTCAGCGACTCACATGTCAGAGGCAATATTTACTTCACAACTAAAGAATAAAGAAAAAATTGATCGCCGTTGCTGACAGCAAAGGGCGTCCCATTCGAAAATATCAAATGCATATCTTGCTAAAATCAATGAGCAAAATTTGACAAGCTTGTCCCATTCCGAAATATCAAATGCCTACGATTGTGGAATGGGCAGGGTTTGCCATCAGTTCAAGCATTGACATGGCACCTCGTGCTAAATAAACCAGTTGTTCTTTTTGTGCAGTTCCACCAAAATCAACCAAATTCGCGCGTAGCTTGTATGATTTCGCCCTTATATGTTGCAACGCCTTGAACTTATGGGCACCTCCTTTCTTGTGGTGGAAATGAATGATTCGATGTATTCATGAACATTTTGTGCAGTTCCCGTTGAAATCAAGATGAGCACTCTTGTTTGCACAAATACAAAAAAGTGATTAGTATAAAGCAAACTGTACTATGAATTGACAGTTTCAACAGGCACATACATGGTCCATGTAGAGCACACTTTTAGAAAAATGGAACTCACCAGAAAGAATCCTAGAACAACATTGTACTCGCGCATCACAGCAAAAAAATGGAGATTTGTCAGTCCTTCTGAGATGAAGTTAGTTTGGTATTGTGGGGAGTAATGTAACCATCCTTCAACCGGACCTTCTGATGAGAAGATAGACAGGGCTTCTTCATCCTGGCATAATCGGAACTAGTCACTTCACGTGCTCCATATTCTTCTTCAGAGGAAGATGATCCCTGTTTGCTCGAAAAAAAGGAAAGGAAATATTTAAAACAGCACAGATAAAGCACTTCTCAAGGACAATACCACTTTTTCATGACAGTATTTAAACAGTAGCACAACACCAATAGAGATGACAAAGCTCAATCATATGGATGAAATCAGTGGGTGAGTACCAACATTTGTCAGGAGGCTGATTGTGTAGAGCATACAGATGAAGCACTTCTCCGGAACCATCTGTTGCTATCTACGGGGGTGGCCATGCTTACTATATACTCCTCGATTAGTTTAGTGTTTCCAACATCTTCTTGTGCAGTTCCACTAAAATATATGGTATCTTCAAAGAAGATCCCTGTTTGCACAAGTAGAGATAATTACGTATGGCATCAAATCAGTGGCAAAACAATTGCTCGTTCCAGCCATAGCAATAAATTAAGATGCAAAACTATATCATTACTTGTGTCATCATAGTTCCAGTGCTTCATTACAGCACCGGGAGTTGATTTTTGTTTTTCTTCTGCTTGTTCTTCCCCTTCATCACTTGGTTCAATAACAGTCAAGCTTCGCCTTCAATGTAAGATTTGGCATGTCAATTAGGGAACACAAGTATAGTACTAAACTTAATTTTCTGATGAAAGTGGCAAAATACAGGCCAGCAGTTGTGAAATATCCTTATCTTACCTCAATGGGATATTATGGTGCACATACAGATTGGAAGTCTTGTCTCCATTTGTGCAGTTCACTAAAATCAAGCAACATTATCGTACAAGTAGCACAACATATGAAAGCACACTGCAGAATCATGTGAAAGAAGGCTAGTACTGACCTCTCATGATGCGGAATTCAAACAACTCACAAGAAGAAGATCTGAACCAAATTCGCCTTAACGGATAGGAAGTAAGATCTCCTCTTGTGCAGTTCCACTAAGATCAAGCAATCAAGCAACGTTGTCAGTGTGACATTTTGGTTGAACTGCACAAAACACTCTTAAAACAAAAGTGTTCTGTGCAGTGCAACAAAAGGTCACAATGGCAACGAGGTGAAGTAGATAACCCTGTTTACACAGAGGTGCAAAGGAAACAATTAGTGGTCACTAATGGTGGATGACACAGAAGCCAACAAAAAGAAGCATCTACCTTATCTAAATGGGAAAGAAAGCAAGACAGTAGCATTTCTCAAACAGTGGCATTGATTAATATTAACATAGAGATTATATTAACAATAAAATTCGTTAAACATGTAATTTGCTTTTAACTGTGGCATTGCATCAATTTTCCAGCGGCATTATTAGAGGGTGTTTGTTTACAGGGACATTTTGGTGTAGGGACTAAAAAAACTCCGTGTCAGTCACATCTAAACCAAACAGGAGGGACTTTTCGGGACTAAAAGTGGGCATTTGGGACTAAAGAAAGAAGACCCCGAGGGAGTCTTTTTGGGACTTTTTCCAACAGTTGCCCCTGCCACGCATCGCACCTTGTTTCTATTAGTTCATTACTAGGGGTAACATGGTCTTTTATCATGTCATCTAATAACCTCTAGTCCATGTTTAGTCCCTGGAACCAAGCAGGTAGGGACTAGGGAGTTTTTAACCAAACAGGGCCATAGATTAACAACAACTAATGAGTTGCACGGGACAGGTGGACGCACCAGCACCATGTGCATCTACCGATGTACTGTGGTCATGCACAGTCTGTTGCAACAAAGAACAAACAACCAAGGAGCATATTTGTGTTGGTCCCAGTTTTGTTATCTTTAGACACCTTTCCCTATGTGAGCGCAGCAAATCTAGTCCTGCTCAAACTCTACAGCCTTATCCCTTCCTTTCCTTTTCGAACTAGTACTTTCACCCCTTCCTTTCCTCTTTGAACCACGTCCTAGATTTATGCGATACAACTTTCCCCACTACTTACCCCCATTCCTTTCCTCTTTGAACCACATCCTAGATTCATGCTATACAACTTTCCCCCTTCATTTCCTCTTTGAACCACGTCCTAGATTCATGATATATACAACTTTTCCCACTACTTTCCCCCACTCCTTTCCTCTTTGAACCACGTCCTAGATTCATGGTATACATGCAGCTAGAGCAATGCATGTGGAGTAAGTAAAATATACCTTAAGGTTCTTGGGGCATGGTTCGGTGGGCGATGGGACGGCGGCGAAGAAGAAGGGGTCGGAGGCCCTCCCGCGCCGCCGCTGGGTGGAAAGTGAACAGCAGCGCTGGTAGTGGATTCCCTCCCTCGCTGACGGTGACAGCATTAAGCCTCCTTCCCTTCCCGGCGGACAGATCCTGCCGGCTCTTTGAGCAGCATTGAGGGGAGAGAGAGGCCAACGAAGTCTTGTTTAGATCTGGAGAGGGCGAGAGAGTGTGAAGAGAGCAACTACAAGCGCTGAGGCTCCAGCGGGAGAGGGCGAGAGAGTGTGAAGAGAGCAACTACAAGCGCTGAGGCTCCAGCATGTATAGATATACTGGAGAGAGAGTGTGAAGCGTGCAAACCCTAGAAAACATTTTGACCAGTCAAAGAATACTCCTGGCAAAAATTATGCTCAAGTGTAGTTATCGAACCCGAGACCTCAAGTTTGATGAGCGAACAGGCTAACCAGTTACACAACCCTCCCGTTATGTTCAACGAGAGGAAAATAATCTTTTATACATTCCTGCATTCGTGTGACAGGCATGCGTGTTTTTTGTGTGTTGAGTCATTAGGATTTCAATCATAATCGTGTCATGTGGCTTTGGTGGTAAGACTATCCACAGTGGTGCAGAAATAATGCAGCCTTAGTCACCTTACCTCTCTCCACGTAGTACGTTGGGTCCCACCAGTCAAAGGGTGAAACAAATAAATTAATAAGAAAAATTAAAAGCGCCAGCGGTGTATCTTACTACCTCACACATCTCGCTACTGCTCGGGAACACTATCCAATTGATCCCTCTATTCGCTCACGTACTATTTTAAGTGAATCCTTATTATAACATGCACACAAATTTTGGGCACTTGTATTTGACTTAAGTCAGTGTGCCACCGTATCTCGTATACTTACTACTCCCTCCGTCTAGGTGTAATAAGTCACGTTAGAAGGTGCAACGGGACCAAGGTGCGTGCGTGTGCGTGTGTGTGTTTAACAGCATGTGTGTGTTAGAGAGTGCGACAGATCGACCTACTCCTATAGAGATATGGTGTGTAGTGTATGATTTTAGCCGCAAGAGTCGGTGCATCCTCTCATTTCCGAGTGTGTCTGGTAGGGACATGCGGACAGCTGCCACGCCCGCTCCTGACCAGCCTGGCCCACCCAAAGCCCCTCCATCGCCCGCGCGCGCTTCCTGCCCGAAACGGTCAGCGCCGCTCCAAAGAATTGGTGCCGCATTCATGCCCGGGCAGAGCTGACACGACCTCTCACTGGCGCAAGAGTGACGGTTGCTTCGTCCGTCCAACTTACTGTTGGGTCTATGTGATTTGACGGCTCATTGGTCTTTATTACTGAGGTGGTAGGACTGCTGGATGTCCCACGCTTTCAGCGAAAGGAGGTAGTAGATTACAATTTTCTCCATTCTTACAGCGGAGGAGTGCAAGAGCAGTGAAAACACGCAGGCTCGGTGATTACATGGCCCACCTCACACTATCACCGTGTGACACCTAAATCTTTACATAGTACTCACTCTGTTCCTAAATATTACTAGATGAGTCCCCGCTCGTTGCCGCGGAACAGCGATATATCTCTCTGCGCAAAATTATCAATTTCACCGAACTAAAAAAATCTATAACCGCATGACGAATGTGGTAGCCAAACTAAATAAACTCCCATCATCATTTAGATCATCCCACGTAAGGAAAAAAGATCAGCCAACTCCTACTGCATAATGGGATTATATTTTTCTTTTTGACATGTTAATGGGACTTAAAAGCTCACTTACATGCATGCTACCGGTGCATGCTTGCATGCAGACATGTTGATGTGATTTAAAACCCACTCACATGCATGTGCCACGGTATTTCTGCATGCTTGCATGTGGCTTAGTGTGGAGCCTCTCAACGTCTAGATCAGACGACTATTACGACTGATTTACTTCATCTAACGGCTACGTCAATTTTGATGATGTGGCTCAAGGAGAGGATAGAGAATTCCTAGTAGTGGGGGCTAGCTATTACTAGTAGATAAGTCTTTGTAGAGATTCCACTAGGTGAACTACATATGGAACAAAATGAATGAATCTACACTTAAAATGCATCTATATACATCCGCATGTGGTTAGTGGTGAAATCTCTACAAAGACTTATATTTAGGAACGGAGGAAGTACTAGTATAGTACTAGTACGTACTGTAATTTATCAGCGAGATAAATTTGTACAATGCTATGAAGCTTCTAGCTCCTGTTACATGTATCTTGCGTCCAAGGTTGCTCGTTGCATCATTTCATCAAATACAAAGGAGACTAACATGCATGCTATTGCATCTCAATGATTGACAGATCATAGCAAATATGTACTCCCTCCGTTCCAAAATAAGTGTCTCAACTTTGTGCAAACTTTCGTACAAAGTTGTACCATTACTAAAGTTGACACTTATTTTGGAACAGAGGCAGCTAAAGAAAAAATGATCCATGCAGTCCCTAGCCCTTGAACCGTGAACCCTGACCAGGCTTCAATTTGCTGGCAACGTTCGAGCTTCCTAATAAATGAAGTTTGCAACCTTTTGACCATCAGATCATTTTGTGCAGTTTCACCAAAATCGAGATGAGCGAAGCGTGATTAGAATAAGATTACTAGGACTAGTTGATGATACATAAACTCATCACAAATACAGTACGTAGAAGCCAGTAGAGGTATCAGGTATGTGCGGGGCAAAGAAGTAGAGAAATATCCACAGGGAGTGATGTGGGCAGCTGGAGCAGTGGTGCAAGCCGGCTGTAAAGGGAGTTGTACCTGAGGGACGTAGCTCAACCTTGAGGAGGGCGGCGGGAGGCGACAACTGCCCACGTCGCGGCAGTGAGCAAGGGACGAAGGCAACCTCACCGGCTTTGTGAGAGAGAACGGTGGGGACCCCTGATCGGGACGTGCCGACAGTGGGTTTTTGCCGTCGGCGACGGCCACCGCATCTACACTAAGCATCCACCCCTTCCCCAAGCGGACGTGATCCACCGGGATGTTAGAGATGTGGCCACAGTCGTTTTGTGCGAGAGAGTGTGAAGAGAGCAACCCCAGCAAGCAACCGTGTAGGTTGGCCCGTCCTGACTATGTATATAGTGGAGCGGTTTCCTTTTCTCTCTCCATGTGAACCTATCATATTGCGTACATGCCACTGAAGAAAAAAAATATTTATAAATGATGCGGCACCTACTACTCATTCTCCTATAACCTTGCGCTTGGCATCTCCAAAATATTAACCTTGCGATTGGCTCTTCGCCTCTTCGGGAAGTCGAGCAATAATGGTAGTGCAGTCTATATCGTTCTGGCTATATGAGACCGAATGAATTGCTGCACGTCCACCACGTGGGCGAGGGTCGAGGGGCGAGGGAGAGTGCTACTACATACGGAGCAAAATGAGTGAATGTACACTCTAATATACGTCTATATACATCAGTGTTTGGAGTATGTACTAGTAGTTCATATTGAAATCTACTAAAGGACATATATATTCCAAACAATATGATATAATCTCTATAACCAAGGTAGTAGGGACGAGGAGTAAGTGGAGGGAGTAGTAAATTTTTCTCTTCGTCCTGCGAGCCACCGCGCGCATGGGCGAGGGAGGAGCAAGCTTCACCTCATCCTGCGAGCCACCGCGCCCGTGGGCGGGGGAGACGACGTACTAAGCAAGCTTCTCCTTGTTCTGCGAGTTGACGGGACACATCAAAAGTACTCTATTGTATAGAGCCTTGCCTCTAAGGTAGGCCCCACATGGTTTGCCTCTTTTTAAATTTAACATAACGCGTCAAGTCGCAATTTGTTTGTTCACCCGTGGTAGACGATCCTCCCTCCACCAAGTGGACAACCAGTACACGTGCCAAATTACCACGTGGGCTGCCTTTTTCGTACAGAAATGAGCTTCACCGTGTACCCGCGCGGGTGTGGTTTGGGAAAGAGACGGGAGTACGTGCGTCGTGCATGCACCTCTTCTCTTCGTGCACGTCCCCCACCTACGTGGGTGTGTGTGAGAGATACAAACCGCATTTGTGAGTGTTTTTTGTTTTGTGGTGGGGGGTGGGGGTGGGGTGGGGGGTTGATTTTGTGAATTATTTGTGGGAATATGTGTCGATGACATCTCAAAAACAAATTACATGCAATGTGTGTGAAATGGAGGCCTATCCATATCATACATAGAGGGTCGGGCAATCCACGAGAAGAGAGGGAGGGGTCATAGCTATTGATAGTCGAAGAGAGGATCAAGTGGGTGGGTGCGAGATCGATGAAGAGAGCCATCGAAATTGTGTGTGTGTGTGTGTGTGTGTGTGTGTGTGTGTGTGTGTGTGTGCAAGTCAAAGATATAGGGCGACTGGCCTACCAGAACATTAGAGGGCACATGTCAAGTTTGTGTGTGGCAGGGAGACATGACTGGAGCGCTTGATGTATCGGTGTGTGGGGGGGAGGGAGTGGGGGAGGGGTAGGCAGAGGCCTAACTATAGAGGTAGAACGACTCGTATATGTGTTGAGAAGGAGAGACCCAACTATGTCTTGAGGGAGATCGATCGACATCCATACATAACTAAAGGACGGGAAATATGATGGGACAGAGAGAGAGAGGAGAGAGAGGGAGGAGAGGGAGGGAGAGGGGTAGAGTGCTGGATGGGTGATGGAGTTGCTTCTCGGAGATGTTGGGAGAGGCCTACTAGACAAACTGAGGGTGGAACTGCAATGTTATCAATAAGAGTGGGGATGTGTTTCTGTGTGTGCCTGTGCGTGATAGATCTGTCGGGACGCATCCATGGATGATGAAGGGGAACCTTGTGTTTGGTAAGCAAACCTAACTAGATCGGTAGATCAATTGTTGTTTGTCGAAGGAAGGGAGAGACACAACTAATTAGGTAGATCGATCGATGTGTGGGTAAAAACGAGTTATAAGGACCTAGCTGGCTATATGTATAGCAAGAGATCGGTCGGTGTACGTCCATTTGTTAGAGGCAAATAAGGCCCAGCGAGACGGATAGATAGAGAGAATGAAGCTAGGAGGTGGTGCGAGAGGCCCAACTACTAGCTAGATATGGGGAGGAGTGTGCGGTTGTGATATCGATGAAAAGAGGGGTGAGAGTTTACACGTGTGTCTGACCATATGAGAGACACGAGGCAAGGACACATAAAGGAGGAGATTGAAGCTGTGTGTGTATGCTGTAGGCAGGCATCGCTGGAGAGGTTTATCGATCGGTGTGTGTCGGAAAGGAGTTGTGGAGACTCTGGGAGAACGACCTAAAGAAAAAAATGAATGTGCCCGGTGGATAGAATGCCGAGGGAGGGGGAGGGCGAGGAGGGCGTGTGCATGCACGAGAGAAAGTTAGTGGTAGCTACAAAGGTTGAAGGATTGTGTGGGTGTAAGAGGCTAACAAAGATCATAATTTGATATGAAAGCGGATTCATATATTTGAATAGGAGATCATAGTGTTTTAAATATTGCATGCATGAATATAGCGGTGATACACGTGCTGTGCACATGTTATACCATAATGTGATAATGCATGGCGTTTGCAACTCACAGCTAAATGCCGAACAATCTAAACCATACTATACATCAAACAATCTCACATTTTATTTGAATTTGTGATAATGTGCGGCGTTTGCAGCTACTAAATATCGAGCAATCTAAACAATACTATATATCGAACATTCTCACATTTTATTTGAATTTGTGGTAATGCGTGGTGTTTGCAACTCACATCTAAATACTTGTAGGCGTAGGGGGCGGGGCACCATACATAATGTGATAAACACATTATACATATGAGACATGGTTTAGATTATGAAGATCTAGCTAGAGCTAGAAATGTAATGTGATTTGAAATCAAAATAAAGTGGATTCAAAAAATCTAGTTCGAGTTCATATAGTACACATAGTTCATATGTAACTCGAGACTGATCATGTGGTGTGCTGTGAAGATAATACACAAACGATGGTTTAACTTGACAATAATGATGATTGTAGATCTTATTAAAACAGAGAAACGAATTCAAATGCTTTGACTTCACAACAATCATTACTGTAGATCTTATTCAAATTTAGTTCACATTGAAGCGGTAGTATATACGTTTGGAATGCACTAAAACGTTCATTTGAGTAGTAGGTTGCATGCGTTATACACGTAGCGAAATATTTTAATTGAACATAACATGAATTCAAAGTTTTGAATGACATTTGTAGTGCACATTGATTTGGTACAGTACATGTTAGGCTTGTCCGGAAATTTCAACCCGCGCCTTGTCAGCCCGAAATATTTAAGATATATCTTTGTCTCGTTGTGCTCCGACAACTCCCTCCATCTCAACCCACGCCTTGCTATTCTGAAATTACAACGCGTGCGGAAACTCCCACCTCCTGTGAAATCCCGACACGCGAAATGACTGTGGTACCCCTGAACCGAAAGAACCGCCTCAAATCGGTGGGGGGTACTTTCGTAACTTACCCCACATTTTGGACAAGCGCGTCTCTAAGCCATGGTTCCCCACTTCCATCCCATCCGCCCACCCATTCGTACACCGAGGCCGCGAAAACCCACGACGAAACCCCACACCCTGCTCCGTCCGCCACCCAGCCGGAGCCTCTTCCCCGATGATGCCGTCCAAATCAACACCTCGACGTCCCTCATCCACCGTACCGGATGAGGATCCGTCGTCGATCTCATCGTCCCGCCGGTTCAGCCACCCCGTCCTCCACCTACAAGGAGTTGCCCCGACGTTCCCCTCGTCTTTCCCGCCACCTCCATTCCCACACCGCCATCTTCACCTGCACCACCGGAAGAGCATCATCATCACCATTTCCTCGGATGAAGCTGCGGCCTAATCGGCGCCACCAAAGAGGTTGTACACTAATCGCCGCATTTTATTCTTGATTCGATCTCACGGTGCTGCCAGCGCTCGGTCCCGAGCCGACATGGCGCGGCTCCATCCACGGCGGCGTCGCCGGCCACTTCCTCCACAGCGTCGCTCCCTCAGCGGCGACGTCCACATCAGTAGGAGTTGGTGCTGCTTTAGCTCTCGCTCGCGCTGCTGCTGTGCTCTTGCTCTCGGTCCCCTGCCTGGTCTGCTCTTGCTATTGCTCTTGCTCGCACTGCTGCTCTCGCTCTTGCTCTTGCTTGCGATGCTGCTCCGATTTGGCTACACTTCAGTCGACTGAATCGACTTTTGGGTCAGTCGATTTTCAAGGGGTGGGCTCGCTGGGGTGAAGGAAGAACGAGCCGCAGCGGGGAGGGGGCTCGCCGGAGAGGTACCCCACTATCTATCTTGGGGTTCAGGATGGGGGCGGTGGTCGCTGGCGGTGGCGGGGCATTGGCGGGACGGTGGCGTGGGGATCGCCGGAGAAAAAGCTCGGCACGGGGGGCCTAGAGGGATGGCCGGGGCGGCGGCGGACCGGCGGTGGGGAGTGTTTTTGGGGCGGGCGGGGCGATGCACCGCCGGCCGTGGGCGGCGGGGGGCTGTTGTTTGGCCGGTGGTGGCTGACGGCTCAGGGGGTGGAGGTTGAAGATGAACCGCAGGCCCTTGATTTCGTATCCAACGGCTGCAAAATCGACTGACCAGAGATGAAAAAGTCAGTCGACTGACGTGTAGCCTCACCTTGCTAGTGCGTTTATTTTCGACAGCAAAATTCAGTTTCGACAGTAAAATACAGTTTCGACAGTTAGGTTCAGTTTCGATAGTTAAGTTCAGTTTTGACAGTTAAGTTCAGTTTCGATAGTTAAGTTCAGTTTCGACAGTTAAGTTCAGAGATGAGCGGCTGGTGTATTTTACATCTAGCACTTTGTGGTTATGTATTTTACGTCATGTATTGGAGATGCTATTAGAATTCCACTCAAGTTAACATTGTTTGTTGTCTCTCTTGTCCTGCTTCAGCCTCGGCGTCGTACAACTCACCGGAGCTGCTCCAACGACGAAACCCTCCATCACAGCGGAGCAGTACCTCGGGCTCCATCTCCAGACGCCTAAGATCTTCTTCCCCTCCTCCGACAGCAAAGTCGGTCGGAGCATCCTCACCGGCCAACCCAATCACGCTGAGATCGACATGGCTTCGCCAAAGAGGTTGTACACTTGTTGCATCTCTTTTTTACTCTACATGTTATATATATTGTCCACTGAGCACACGGATTTGTTCCTTTAGTGTCTCCTTGAAAGAAAAAACGTAGGAATTTTAATTTTCACTTGTCCTCCTTTTCAAATTCCTATTCATGAAGCACAAGACTAAGAGATAGTAGCATAATAGCATTATAACCGTATATTTTCTTGTGGTTTGACTTAATCTCACCATGCTTCTTTGCATCCTGTGATCTTCCAATTGTTGTGAATCAAACACCCAGATTGGCAGAAATCCTGTGTTTTTAAATTCTCTGTTTTGCACGTGCATTCCTATCCTATTCCTGTCTATTTCCTATCCCTGCATTGTTGGAATCCTCCAATTCAAACGAGCCCTTACAGAATTACTTCTCTTACAGATAGTTGTCAAAGAAAACCTTGCGTGGTTTGTCCCGCTCCTGCTGCGCCGTCGTCCACCCCAGCTCAGCTGCTCCAACGACAGAAGGGTCCAGCACAGCAGGGATCCGGCCTCCAGACTGTCTTTCGCCGCCTCAGATCTTCTTCCCCGCCGCTGGCAGCCATGAAAACTGCATTACCATCATCAACCGAGCAGATGACCTCGAGGACTACACGGGTCCGCAAGAGAGGTCGCACTCTTTCGTGTCTGCTTACGTTATGCATCGCTTAATATTACATGCTACTTTATCGTCCTGTTCACCGATTAGACTCTGAGTCAGCTCCAAACTAATGGTCAAACTTGAGTTTTTAAATGGTTGTGGGGTACATATCGGGGCCGCTATCAATAGTATCTATCTACTATCTGGTTAATCTCCGGTGTCTACTATGAGTTTCATGTTGGGTGGGAAACAAACAGTAAAGAAGCCATTATCTGTATTTATTAACTGAAGCCGTTATCTGCCTACTATTATTAGTTTTGGGTCTATCCACAGGTTGCTACCATCACTCTGTATTTCTGCATGCACTCCTTACATAATCTCACTATGTTTTATTCCTATGCATGACAGTTATTGTAAACAATGGAACTGAACATGTAGAGCAAAAGAGACGAGCCTTGCGTGGCAATATAATTTCATGCAGACGTCACTCCATGGTAGGCGCAAAGGCAGCCCCCCTCCACGCATTTCGGATTGTAATCGAGAGGAAGATATCTGTTCTGAGGGGGGTTCAGAAGGAGAAGATAACTCCTATTTACCCCCTGAGGTCTTCGCTCTAACTTGGCATGCTGATGTTGGTTATATCATGCATATGGTGTCTTGCAGTGCTTACTTTATACATCAAATATGTCATCTGCTTAGTTTAGACATCCTTTGTGCGAATGCCATCTGTTTAGTTTATTCATCGTTTATGTGAATTATGCAACGCCACCTTGTTTAGCGAGGCATCATATATGTGAATTTTGCAATGCCATCCTGCTTAGCCAGTCATCTTATATGTAAATTATATCAGGCCATCCTTTTTTTCGTTACATATTACATTCGTCAACAATGTTAGTACATTCAACTGCTCTTCGTGTGCATCAGCCATTTGACATGGTGATGGCAAATTCTGGAGTGAAAATAAGGTCTTCCAAGTAGACTATGCTATCTGACGAAGCGCATATCTCGCTGGTTACGGATAGCTCCTTAGAGGAGGATTCAGAGACAGATGACCAGTCCTATCCCCCCTCTCGAGGTGTATGCCCTAACTTGGCAGGGTTATGTTGCTCATATCGTGCGTATGGTGTCTCGCATTGCTATGCCATTTGATTAGTTTAGACATGCTTTGTGTGAATGCCACCTGTTCAGTGTCTAATTACCATATATGTGAATTATGCATTGCCATCTTGTTGCAAGACATTATATATGTGAATTATACAATGCTATCTTGTTGCAAAGGCATTATATATGTGAATTATGCAATGCCATGCTGTTTAGCCAATCATCATGTATGTGAATTATATCATGCTATCATTTTTTTGTAATACGTGTTCCATTTGTCAACAATGTTTGTATATTCAACTACTCTTCATGTGCATCAACCATTTAAAGCGGTGATGGAAGTATCTGGAGTGAAAACAAGGTATTCAGAGCAGACAATGCTACTTGCTGAAGCAGACATCTTGCTGGCTACAGAGAGCTCCTTAGAGGAGGATTCAGAGACTGATGACCAGTCCTATTCCCCCCTGAGGTCTATGCTCAAACTTGGCAGGGTTATATTACCCATGTCATGCATGTTGTCTTGCATTGCTTAGTTTTTACATCATATATAGATTGCCATCTGCTTACTTGCTTACTATATAAATCATATATTTGAATTATATCATGCCATCATGTTTACATAGTACATACACATCATCTATCTGAATTTTGGCATGGCAACCCATTTAATAAAGACATCATATAGTTATATCATCTCATCCTGTTTAGTGTTTACAGTCATCATATTTAGAATTATGGCATTCTATCCATGAATGTATGTGAATCATGGCATGCCAACCTATTTAATAAACACATTATATAGTTATGTCATGTCATCCTGTTTACATAGTCTCATATTTTGAACTATGTCTTTCCATCTTTTTTAGTTAGCCATCATAATGTGAAATTGTGTCATGCTATCCTATTTAGTTAGCCATCATATATGTGAAATTGTGTCATGCTATCCTGTTTGGTTAGACAACATAAATATGAATTATTTCATGCCCTCCTTTATTCCCCACTATCCATTGCACCTGTCTATCATACAATGTCTATACTTTCAATTACTTTTCTTGTTTATCAGCCATTTGAATTGGAGAGCGTGATGGCAGTATCTAAGGGAGTAACAACACGGCCTTCAGAAAAGATAGTGCTACCAGTTGATGCAGATAGAACCACGGTTGTACTTGCCCAAGGACCAGAACCACCACACATAACCCAGACTCTCGCAGATTGTACCCCTACCCAGTTGGACAGAGAACTAGCTACACCCCTTCTAACCCCAACCCCGGCAGATAGTAACCCAGTTCCAGTTGACACAGCACCGTCTCCACCACAGAGCACCCAAACACGAGCGGTTAGTAAGGGAACTGCAGTGCCCAAAGCACGAGGGCCACCACTCCAAATCCCAACTCAACGCTTAAAGGAGAAGAAGATTTGTTCTCAGGTCGGGTTCTGTAGCTATGGTTCATACTCCTTTGCTCTTGCATTACTGTATTTACTCATACCAACTATTTTCAAATTTGAAGGATGGAATTGAAACTCCAATGGCGCAACAGGTATGTTTTAAACCTGTTTCTTTAACTAGTTTGCTGTTGTAACCTGCTCTATGTTGATTTTAGTTTCAATTGAATAAACAGTTATGTTCTCATGTCATGCACATTACAAGTGTTGTTATTGCTCTATAGTTACCCACACTTATATTCTGTCTATTCTGCTTTGTCTTGAACAAATATTATTTGAACTATGTCTCTATCTTGATTTGGCAACAAAAAGTAGAATGATATAGACCATAAAGTGACCATGTCACATAGATATATGTTTGTTTCATGTTGTTATCCTGTCCACTTTACTACTAAACTCATTTACCAAAATGAGTTTCATATACAACATGGTAAACATGTGATGTGTCTGCTTGTTTCTCTTTTAGAATGCGGACAAAATATTGGAGAACAGTACCGCGTTATCCAATGGTAAAGGAAGTAATGCAGATAAGGTTCAAGATAGTGAGACATCCCTGTTGGTCTCCAAGAAAGATGATAAAAACTATCTTGACGACAGTGAGGGAACCCAAAAGTCCTGTCTTGATGTAGTGTTCGAGTTACTGGCCACTACTGCTTGCACAAGCTCTTCGAACTCGCTGCCTGAATCAGTTCGTCTTCTGGAGTCTCAACTTCAAGTTGAAAGACATTGATCAGATGTGCTGCGACAGGAAGCTGAAGGACTGAGGAAGTCCCTGCAGAATTCAGATGCATATTTTCTGGTGCAACAGCAAGCGCTGGAGGATTTAAGCGCCAAACAAGAGAAAGTTAATAAGCTTGCTAAGCATCTTTCCAGCATTATGGGTACCCAGGATATTGTTTCTTGAGATCTTCTGAAGTGGTTTCAGTTCTGGATTTGTTTTGTTGTGGCGTTTATTTGCGCTGGTCGCCAACTTTGACAACCAGTGTATATGATATGCTGCTTTGTTCCCTATATTTGCGCTGGTGGCGAACTTTGATGCCCAGTGGATGTAATATGTGTAACAGCCGTGATAGCCTAGCATAAGTTGCTTGCTTATTTATTTCCTTGTTGTCTTGTTTATTTGTTTGCTTGTAGTCAGTGCAGTTCTTTTTAAACTAGGCCACAATAACCATGGGCTAATATTTACTGTAGTGACACTGGGCCTCCTACGGGCCGTAGAAACAGTGGGCCCTCTACGGGCCGTAGAAA
The DNA here is from genome assembly GCA_963921465.1 of Triticum timopheevii. NCBI lineage: Eukaryota > Viridiplantae > Streptophyta > Magnoliopsida > Poales > Poaceae > Triticum > Triticum timopheevii. The sequence goes on from OY997270.1 coordinate 305,134,777, forward strand.
CAGTAGGCCTTCTACGGGCCGTAGAAACAATGGGCCTTCTACGGGCCGTAGAAACAATGGGCCTTCTACGGGCCGTAGAAACAATGGGCCTTCTACGGGCCGTATCATCAATGGGCCTTATACGGGTCATATGACCATAACGGGCCATCGTTAATAGGCCGTATTTGATGACGCTACGAAAACGGCCCAACGTATTAACGGACCACAAATGGGCCGATGTAACCACAGGCTGAATTTGGCCCACAAGCAGAAAATGACAGTAACGGGCCGTAAGTAAACGAATGCTGGAAATGAGCCCAAGAATAAATGGGCTCTGAGAAGGCCGAAAGATAACATTTGCTGGAAATGGCCCAACTGAATAACGGGCCCTTAATGGGTATAAAGTGATATACTGTTCATTACGGGCCAGTTTCACCACGGGCCGTTAGTGGGTGTAAAGTGATACACTGTTCATTACGGGCCAGTTTCACCACGGGCCGTTAATAGGCCAAGAGTTACATAGGGCCTCTGAAAGTGCTAGTTATCGACTAGAGGGGGGTGAATAGGCGATTTTTATGAAAGTCTTCAAAACGTGGAAGTTTCGAAGACAAACAATAGAAATGACCTAATTGATATGCAGCGGAAGATAAACTACAACAAGCAAACCATAGTCAAGTATGCAATAATGTGAAAGTACAAAGACTAATAGCAGCTTAGTAGTAAGGATCAGGATGGAAGACAGTATGAAGCCAATCAACAGTAGTAGTCAAGCAGTGAAGTCAAACAGGTACACAGATAGGTAATGACTTCACGAAGACAAACTCTAAGTAAAGGAAGGGAGAGGATAGAACCAGTCGCTTGTTGAAGACACAGGATTTGTTGGACCAGTTCCAGTTGCTGTGACAACTGTACGTCTGGTTAGGGAGGCTGAGATTCAACTCAGAAGATTGTGTCTTCACCTTATTCCCCTTGAGCTAAGGACACACAGTCCTCGCCCAATCACTCTGGTAAGTCTTCAAGGTAGACTTCCAAACCTTCACAGACTTCGTTCACCGGCAATCCACAATGAATCTTGGATGCTCAGAACGCGACGCCTAACCGGCTGGAGGATTCACAGTCCTCAAGTGTAATAAGTCTTCAGGTCACACAGACAGAAAGACTTCAGTGATGCCTAATACTCTTTGGCTCTGGGTGTTTGGGCTTGTTCCTCGCAAGGATTTCTCTCTCTCTCAAAGGCTTCAAGGTGGGTTGCTCTCAACGACGAAAGCCGTGCACTAACTCTGAGCAACCACCAATTTATGGTGTAGGGGGTGGGCTATTTATAGCCACTGGGCAACCCGACCTGATATGTCCGAAATGACCCTGGGTCACTAAGGAACTGACACGTGTTCCAACAGTCAGATTTCAAACACACACGGCAACTTTACTTGGGCTACAAGCAAAGCTGACTCATCCAGCTCTGGATAAGATTTGCTCTCATTGTCTTCGCTCGAAGACATAGGATTTGGGTTGAGCATCACTTCAGTCATTCTGACTTAGTTCACTTGGACCCCACTTAACAGTACGGTGGTTCCTATGACTCAACAGAGAAGAAAAGGAAACAACAAAACAACACAGTCTTCGCGCTCCATAGTCTTCACTCAATGTCTTCTCATGTCATAGTCTTCAATATGAATATCTTCACATACCACCATTGTCTTCAATGTCTTCATACATTTTTAGGGGTCATCTCCGGTAGGTAAACCGAATCAATGAGGGACACTACCTGCGTTATCCTGCAATTCTCACAAACGCATTAGTCCCTCAACCAACTTTGTCGTCAATACTCCAAAACCAACTAGGGGTGGCACTAGATGCACTTACAGCCTCATATGGGCCGAAAGACGTCATGGGCCATACATGGGCCAGAAGTGAAAACGGGCTGGAATCATATTGGATGGCCTAGATGACGCTACTGGGCCTAATTCGGATAGGGCATAACGGTCCTTGGGTTAGCGGGCTGTAAATGGGCTATATGCGAACATGCCGTTAATAGGCTTTCCATGGGTCGGCCTGCCACCTTTTGACCAAGTCAAACGGGCCGGCCTTTTCACAGGAATAGGCCTCTGTTGGGCCGTGCCACATGTCGACGTATCATAGGCGCCTTCTGTCTAATGAGTGGATGACATCTGTCCCAATGGTGAGCCGACACGTGTTTCCTCCAACCAATGATGATTTTACACGTGGAAAATCCCCATTGGTCGGGGCTATTAACGGGTTATCGGATCCAAAACCCGACCCGATAGCTTAACGGCGTTCCGTTACGGTGGATGCCACGTGTCGGTCACCCTTGATGAAAGCACTTCTGTGACGCGCGATTTATCGTCATGGAAGTGGACACTTCCGTGATGATAATTTTGGTAATGTCATGGAACACTTCTACGACAGCACATGTATGACTATCTTAATTCTATCATAAATTTGTCATGGATGTACATGCATGACAAAAAACGCGACCTACTGTGACAAACACGTATCATCACGGAAGTGTATTTTTTTTGTAGTTTATAGTTCTGTGCTTCATGGTAGATTTATGTGTACTGTCACGAGTATTTGCTAAGAAAGCATTCATGATATTTTGTACAAAAAAGTGTGTAAGAACATGATATTGTTGTACTGTTAGCTTTTAAATGCCAAGATGGTTTTTAAAGTGGTGGAATGCATTGCCAGGATGGTGGTTGATGTGTTCTAAGAAAGGTATCTAATACACCTGAGTGACGTTGGCTTCACATTTCTGGTGCAAAATTCACCGGTTCAAATTTTTGTTCATGAAATTGTTTCTTCATTTCTTCTAAATTAGCTTTACCTTGCTAAATCACCTTTCCTGAATGTTCATGTTCTGCACACATCATTCTTTAAAGTGGTGGAAAATTCATGATACTACTACATGTACCATATATCAGCTGATATTGAATTTACATATGAAAGCTGAAGCTGAATGCGTCAACATGGAACAATCATGTACGGAGGTACAAATGTGTGTGTTCTTCTATTCCAAAACTGGGCCAGCACATTTTTTGAAACTAGGTGATGACAACTTTACAGCAATACTATCATCACATGGGGTGTTATTTGCAAAAATTGAAAGGATGAGGATTTCTACTCCCATCCTGTACCTACAAACTTCATCGGATGGATGTGCTCTGCAGGGAGCAGCCGGAGTACTCCATCCATCGGAGTACCCGATACATTCTCCGTAACTAAAGATAGAGAACAACTTGGAACAGAAAATAAAAACTACTTAGTGATAAAGCAAACAAGCACACACGAGAATATTCATCCCACGCTATTGCTCCCCGGCAACGGCGCCAGAAAAAGGTCTTGATAACCACAAGTATAGGGGATCGTTTGTAGCCTTCTTTGATAAATAAGAATGTCGAACCCAACGAGGAGCTAAAGGTAGAACAAATATTCTCTCAAGTTCTATCGACCATCGATATAACTCTATGCACACTTAAGGTTTGCTTTACTTATAACAAGTATGAAACTATTTTGCAAGAATAAAACTATGAGTACTTTGAGAGAATAAAACTATGAATAAAATGCAAGGTAGTAAAGGTGGATAGCTTTTGTCAACGAGAAAGTCATTTGTCCCTAGGCAATCAATAACAAGTACCGGTAATCATTCTTGCAATTTTATATGAGGGAGAGGCATGAGCTAACATACTTTCTCTACTTGGGTCATATGCACTTATGATTGGAACTCTAGCAAGCATCTGCAACTACTAAAGATCATTAAGGTCGTGAAACCCAACCATATCATTAAGTATCAAGTCCTCTTTACCCCCATACGCCATGACCCACTTATCCGCCTTTAGGCTGCTGTCACCCCCGCAACACTGACAATAAGCAAACCATGAACATATTGCAACACCCTACAGCGGAGGCCCCTCACATTTGCGCGAGAACGGAGGGCACCGTAGGAAAACACCATAAATAAAATATACAATCATACCAACCAAGATCACGATTAACCCATAGGACAAAACAGATCTACTCAAACATCATAGGATAACCATAGATCATTGGGAAATAATATATGGAGTTGAGCACCATGTTTAAGTAGAGATTACAACAGGGAGAAGGGGTGTTACACCGCTGCATAGAGGGGGAGAGAGTTGGTGTTGACGGTAGCAAGATTGTTGATGTAGATCGTCGTCACGATCCTTGCCCCGGCGCCACTCCGGCGCCACTCCGGCGCCATCGGGAGAGAGGGGGAGAGAGCCCCCTCCTCCTTCTTCTTCTTCCTTGGCCTCCCCCCTAGATGGGAGGAGGGTTCCCCCTCTGGTCCATGGCCTCCATGGAGGCGGAGGGGCGGGAGCCCCTCCGAGATTGGATCTCCCTCACTGTTCTCTTCTGTTTCGCGTTCCCCAGATCCGGCCCTTCACGGTTTCTTAAATCCCCGGAGATCCGTAACTCTGATTGCGCTGAAATTTCTACACGTTTTTTTCCCGGATATAAGCTTCCTTACGCCCGAAGTATAGCTCCAACCGACGTTCGAGGAGGGCACGATACACCAGGGCGCGCCTGGGCCTGATGGCGCGCCCTGGTGGGTTGTGGTGGCCTCGAGCCTCCGTTTACGTTGATTCCACCTCTTAAAATTCACAAATATTCCAAAATAATTCTTCATAGTTTTTTATTGCATTTGGACTTCGTTTGATATGGATTTTCTGTGAAACAAAAACATGCAACAAACAGGAACTGGCACTGGGCACTCAATAAGTTAGTCCAAATAAGTCATATAAAAAGTTGCCAAAAGTATGTAAAAGTTGAATAATATTGGCATGAAACAATTAAAAATTATAGATACGACGGAGACGTATCAGATCTCCATGTGAGAAGATCCCCTAGTGGTTTTCAAGACCCCCTTGTGGAAAGATCCATCTAGGATTCAAGACCTCTCTCCTTCAAGGATTGGGATGAACTAGCTACCCTTTTGTCACTTACTTGTGCTGGATTTGGATCCTTATATCTCCTCTTTGTGTATGTGGATTTAGTGTGATTGGATCATGTCTATTTGAGTGTTCATCTTGTGTTCTTCTCTTGTTTGCTCTCTTTCCCCCTCCAAGTGTGAAAATATCTCCCTCTAGGGTTCCATCCTACATTAGTAAGTCAGAATCGATCTCCTCATAGATCGATAAGTGGTTCAACATCGAACAACCTTCTTGCAACTTATGCGTGAACAACTTTATCTTCATGTGTATCTTATTGGTCAGATCCTTTGACATGCAGATCGACTCTAGTTCGAGCTAAAGGATTGATGCAGCTTTCTCCTCCAACACTTCTTGCAAAAAATTGTTAGATAGATGAAGATGAATCAAAGACATAGCCTTACAATTTATGCGCTTCTCATCATCGGTCCATGCCTTCAGTTCTTTTCCACCGAAGCCATCTAGCGCCTAGTCCAGACCGGGATGCGCCAACACTGCTCGCATCTTCCCTTGCCACAAGGAAAACCTCGTGCCGTAGTCCAGCAGCGGAAGATCGAACTTCATCGATGCCGTGTCGTCGAAACCCTAGACAGAAACAAGGCTCTGATGCCACTTGTTAGAGATAAGACGAGCAAAGCAACATGATGAAGAACAAAAACAAGCAGGAGACACGACATTTAACGTCGAAAACCCCTCTAACATGAAGGAAAGAAAATAGGGGGCGCCAGCCAACAAATCTTCACTATATCGGGGGAGGTTACAAGCGCCGGGGATTTACAACTGATCAACTCATCTCGTGCGACGACTTACAACGAATATGCACAACACAGGTGACCTAGGTCAATACTGATCGCTTTGGCCCAAGCATACCAGCGACGGCCTTGCTCCGCTCGCTCTTCAGAAGTTAGCCTTTATCTTTATACTTGAATTCGGATCATAACATAACACTCGCGAAAGGAAAAAATGCGTTTTTTTCCGTTTTCAAGAGGCACGACTATGCCTTTCACGTGAAGCAAATCCGTGCCTCTCGCGGAAGGAAAAAAAGAAAACGTGTTTTTTCCATTTTCGAGAGGCACGACCATGCCTTTCACGGAAGCAAAACCGTGCCTCTCACGGAAGGAAAAAAAAGAAAACGTGCTTTTTCATTTCCGAGAGGCACGACCATGCCTTTCACGGAAGCAAAACCGTGCCTCTCACGGAAAGAAAAAAAAAGAAAATGTGTTTTTTCCGTTTTCGAGAGGTACGGCCGTGCCTCTCGCGAAAGGAAAAATAAATAGAAAACACCTTTTTCCGCACAATTTTTTTTGCCCAAAAGCTAAGAAAGACTAGTGGAAAACAGAAAACCCGAAAAAAAAAACTATCTAGAAAGCTGAAAACACGTGCGAAAAATAAAATTAAAATTCGAAGGAAGCGCGCAGAGTCTGACACGTGGCCGACGCGCTTTCAGCCCATCTCAAATGACCCCTGGGGAGGCTCCCGAAACGAGCGCTCCCCAATTAGTTATTGTCGATATAGGTGCCCCCTCTTTTTTTAGGGCACGGGGCACCTTTTTTTTCTTTTGAATCTGGGCACTTTTCTTTTCTTGTTAGCTTGTTCAGGGTTGAACCCTAGGATTTGCAGTGGGCCTTGCCGGCAACCGAAGCCCACGAGGCCGAGCTTCCAGAACCAGGGAGGTACCAGAAGAGGTATCGCCCCCTCACCACTCACCGGCCTCGCGCACGCACAAAGAACCACCAACAGAGTAGCGCACCTGACGAGGGGAAGGGGGAGAGAAAACCCTATGCCCTAGCGGTCGGCGGCGACCTCTCACCCTCACCGACCTCACGCACGCGCGAGGAGCAAGAGGGACGAAAAGCCCTAGGCCCTAGCGTCCGCCGGCTACCGGCGAGGCGCGCGCGGAGGCGGGGCGGGCCGTTCTCCTGGCCCCCGTCGCGGCGGCTGCAGGTTCGGTCGCCACTAACTCGCTCACTCGCAGAATCTTAGCCCGAGAGAGGTAGCGGCGTTGCCACCGTACTGACCTTTTCTCCCCCGGATTCTCTCCCCTTTCCGGTAGCCATGGTGATGATGTCCGACGACGACGATGACTCCGAGCCGCAGTTCAGTGTGGTGGCAGATTACTTCTTCGTCGACACGGAGAAGAACCCCATCTGTCTGTCAGCCTTGCCGATTCGGTTCGAGCAAAGCACGGATGAGGCCACTCAATGCAAACGGAACATCTTCTTGCAGGGAGTCGCTGACCCTGGCATCACAGTTTACAAGCATGTGGTTGCCTGGAAGCTGGGGCTTGAAGGCAAACAACCCGTGATCACCGTGCTGTCTGTGGAAGGCAGCTGGATAAATCTCGCCAAGCCCAGGAACAGCTACGAAGAAAAGTTCCGAACAATTTTCATCACAGTGCGGATGCTTCACTTCCTCAGAAGAAAACCTGAGGACCCTGAGAAGAACTTGTGGAGTCATCTTCGCAAAGTTTTTGAGTAATCCACCCGTGCACTCTTTGCTCTTTTTTCTCAAATGATAAACTCTGATATTTATAGAGCCCTTGCCATATTTTCAGCAAGTTTGACCTTAGACCCTCCAAGGACGATTTCAGGAACCACCGTTCCCTATTGAAGCTGTTTGCGGAGAAAGATCTGAACTTAGCAAAATCACAGGTACAGATTTTCTGCTCCCTCATCTGTGCTCCCTCCGTTTTTGTTTAGTCCGCGTATTAGCTTTGGTCAAAGTCAAGCTTTGTAAACTTTGACAAAGTTTATAAACAAAAGTATTAACATATACAATAATAAATCAATACCATTAGGTTTATTATTGAATGTACTTTCGCATCATATAAATTTGTTATGGTAAATGTTTATATTGTTTTCTATAACCTTGGTCAAATTTTGTGAAATTTGACTTCAGTCAACTCAAATATGCAGAGTAAATAAAAACGGAGAGTACAACTGTGCTTGATAACTGATAAGAATAAGATTGTCCACTATAGACCATAAATGTCCATAGGTTTAAATCCATCAAATCTGAGGGCTTCACTACAGATTAGCCTTTTGGTGTTTGAGCTGCCTTATGTTGCAATACTTCTCCAATTTGAAATAAAGGCTCTGTTCATTTTTATTTTTGAGTTGAATGCTTCAGTCTTCTTGATCATTACTACTCCCTCCGTTTCTAATTATAAGATGTTTTAGATATTGCAATATGGACTACATACGGATTAAAATGAGTGAATATACACACTAAAACGCTTGTAGATGCATACGAATCTGAGAAAATGGAGAAAAGCTAAAACATCTTATATTTAGGAACGAAGGGAGTAGTTCTCTTTTTGAACTCATGAGCCTGTTTAGCCACCTGTTTCCTTTCAATTTGTTATATTGCCTCAGGAATTCCTTTATGTAAAAACCAATTTTGTTTTATTTTGATTAGCAATTAAGCATATCAGTTGGGTCATAGATATGTGAATGGAGTGGTATGAGTGAATGGTAGTGATCTTTCTGTCCGTTCTGGGAAAAAAGGGGAACAGAGTGCAAATCTGGAACAGAAATGGATTATTTGTGGTACGGAGCAGTGTTTTCCGGCAGGACACCCTCGGAAGTAAAATTTTGGTAACCGTAAATGCAGAAATTTCTGTATGTGTAGCCCACTTCGATAGCTCATAGAGATTTGGCCCAACATACTATGGCCAGGTTGTTGATTCGGCTATAGGCTGTAGCTGCTGCTTCATGCTTAGTTTTTTTCTTCTTTGGCATATTTCATGGGGGGTTTTGTGTTCCAGGAGACATGCACCTTTGTATCTATGTCCGCATCATACTCGCCTGTATTCATTTCTGACATTATTTGCTTCTTCCGTATTTGCTTCTGCTTCTGCTAAAAAAGTACGGACACAGATGTGATAGCGGTCAATTCCATCAGTTTCTGCTTCATTTTCATACGTAGTCCTAGCTGTATTCCTTGTCAACTCTAAATAACTTTACTGATTGTAATAACTCTTGGCTGGCTCTAATAAACAAAATAGAACTCCTGAGTGCCGCGATTCTTATATCTCTTATGATGAATGTTATCACAGGTTTTGCGAGCATTTATTGAAGAAGGATCTAAGAAGCAAACAAGCGAGGTATGTGTGGGATTATGAATTCTCTCAATTTTTTTGGCAGGAAACTGATCATGAAGTTAACCATTTTTCTTATTATCATTTCAACTAGGTTGAGTCAGATAATATTGAAATGAAGCAGTCATTTATTGCCTCCGATGAGGAGATAGAGGATATGGTTTCTGATGGAAATTCTGAATCTGATGGAAATTCTGAATCTGATGAAGAGGAGGATGATCTGTTTGATTTTACTTGTGCCATATGTGACAATGGAGGAGACTTGTTAGGGTAGGTGCAAATCTTCTATAGGATGAGTTGGTGACCTAAAATTCCCTATCCATAGTCAGCTTGAAGTTTAATTAGTATTCAGTTGCTCATATCTTCAGTTGAACTTACACGAGCAAGATATTTGGCTGCATGTATTAGCCCATTAGCTCTTAGATTTATGGATATTTGGTTGTATCATGCCCAGGAACTGAAATGGGCTGGAATGACTATCTCTGATAGCTAAAATTGTAAAAGTTCAACTATGTAGATGATCAGGATTTGGTGCTATCACAGTAATTGATTTATTAAGTGGTACACACAGTGAAACTAACCATGACAAATACCCATGGTTAGAATTTTTAGCTATAGCAAGTTAGCAACTAAGTATTTATTTTAGTAATAACCTAACAAAGACTAATTAATACCCGTGGTTAGAATCCTGAGGGCACATTGCAAGATAATTTACTAATTACCATGCCGGCTTAAATTTTGCTGATATAAGTTAAGTATAAGATTTGATTGCACAACAAGTTCCTATTTTATAATTAATTTTGTATATTTATTTAGAGACAAAAGTGTCAAACATTACATCGGCGGTTGTGACATTTGAGCCATGACCAAGGAGTTGTGTTAAGACTATTAGGCAACAAGGCTATAGCCTCCTTTTTCCTTCTAAATAGTTTTCGGTTGTGGAGCTGCTGGACTGTAGGCCATGGACTTTAACAGGTTACTTTTTATAAGCCATCACCTCCAATAAGTTGTAACCTTCTTTGAAGATAAAACTACATTCCCTTGTTAAATGGTGGACACATAGCTCATCCAGATGCTAGGCGACATCATCACACCTCGCCTTTCTGTAGTGTGTGCCCCATGATGTTTATATCAAATCCATGTCATAAGCATAGCATGTGTGCCACTATGTTTCCCCTTCTTAAGACTGCAACCTTTGCCCAATTACATTTTCAGTTATTGTTTCTTCTCATTTCATCACTGTCGTGTAAAAGTTTCTATGGTCATCTGTGAGTATTCATTTTGTGCCAATATTCTAATACTTCTCTGTATTCTGTTTGCTGTATTATTCTATTGTAGGTGTGATGGCCCATGTATGAGGTCCTTCCATGCCAAAATAGGAACAGGGGAAGACTCCTATTGTGATACCCTTGGGTTCACTGAGGCAGAAGTTGAGGTAGCTTTTGAAATTCTGAGTGGTAAAGATAGCATGAAATTCAAACTTACTTCTGTTTTTTTATTGAGTTTTCTCTTTCAATGTGTTTTAGGCAATGAAAACTTTTCTGTGCAAGAACTGTGAGTATAAGCAACACCAGTGTTTTATTTGTGGAGTATTAGAGCCTTCGGATGGACCAACTGCTAAGGTATATTGTCATTGTTTTAGCTTTTTCACTCTGGTTTCATTGTTCATTATTAATAAAGTGATTTTTGGTGCTGATCAGCAACGCTTAATTACTTATTATGCATTAATCTTGTTGTTACTTGGCTTAAAAGCTGCAATCGTTATTTGCAGTTTTAGGCTTTCAACCACTATACAGCCAGCATTACCTAGGAATACAGAACTAGAAGTAGTACTATGAAAGAGCATCTAGTTGACATTTCATAAAGTAGACACTCTGAATGTTATGAAATAGTTTTGTTCTAGCAGTTATGTAGTAGGGGCATTTAATACCATTTTATCTGTAAATTTTGGCTATTGCAATAAGCCAATAACTGACGATTAGGTATTTAAATTGTTACTATGACCGTATTTCAGCGCTATGAATGGAGTAATTGCATCGTTCTAGCTGTTAGAAAGTGCATCTACTCCCTCCGTCCGGGTTTACTAGGCCCCCTCTTATTTTAGGTTAATGTTTGACCTATAAATTTAACTAACAAAACGTAAACTACATGTCACAAATTTTTTTTGTCGGAAAGCTCTTTCAGATACAAATCCAACAGTATAATTTTTTATAGCATTATACTTTATATTTTAGTAGTCTATAGATGGTCAAAGTCTAGCCCAAAATACAAAGGGGCCCAATAAACCCGGACGGAGGTAGTACTTACGTAGCAATGTGAATCATATTTTATTCAGTGCTTTATAGTTATGTAGTTTTGCTAATTATGATATCATTCTTTAGGTGTTTCTTTGTAACAATGCTACATGTGGGTACTTTTACCACCCCAAATGTGTTGCAAGAAAACTTCATCCTAACAACAAGATTGAAGCCTTAGAAAAAGAGAACAAGATAATAGGTGGATCTTCATTTACGTGCCCCATTCATTGGTGTTTTCACTGTAAAGGCTTGGAGGATAGATCACAAGAACAATTGCAGTTTGCTGTTTGCAGACGCTGTCCAAAGTCATATCATAGAAAATGTTTGCCGAGGTGCTGCTGCCATTCTCTTTTTAAATTTCTTAATCCATATATGGTCTCTTCTGTTCTTATCATACTCGAGATATTTCAGAGAAATACCCTTTGAAGATAGCGACGAGGACATTGTTACACGAGCCTGGGACCTTTCAAAAAGAATTTTGATCTATTGCTTGTATGTAGTAACTTCTTCACTTATATTTGTTAAATGCTGTCTACATTGTTCATATACTGACTTGTCATAAACTGTTCAGGGACCATGAGATAGATAGTGACATTGAGACACCTGTCAGAAATCATATAAAGTTTCCGGGTATTCCAAAAATTGTAAAACCAGCAGATTACCTAAAGAGAAAAAACATGGTGTTGATTAACAGGAGAAAGAGAGATTTTGATGAATCATTTCTTGAACAACCTTCAAATAAAGCTGCAAAGGTGCCAGTCAAGGTTCGGGTGCAAGAAGATGAACACGCCAGAAAATTTGCTGTGAAGAGTTCATCAGAGCAATTTGTTGACAAGCCTGAGAAGAAAAAACAAAAGGTCAAAGGTACTTCTGCAAGCAGTTCAAGACCGGCAAATGAGCAGGAAAAATACTTGGCGACTTCACCATCTACTATGGGGAACTTGCCCCAGAGTTCATTTCCTAGGGTCGACAGTGAAACAGAGAAGAGGTTAGTCACTTGATATAATTATTTGAGGACTCCAGTCACTACACACCCATACATGTCCATGTGCTAATTGTACTACGTACTATAAGTGTATGCTTGGTTTGTGTCCAAAATGTACCCTACATATTTTTTGTCAATGACCAAAAAGATGGCCTTTGTTTTGGATGGTTGGAATTTTCTGGCGTGCCCACTTCTACTTTCGTGCAGTTTCTTTTGGTAATATTGGCCAAGCCATAGGCAAGAAAAACCTTGGCCAAAGTTTTTGGCTAGCCAAATCTTTGGTAAGGTAAACTTGGGCTCATGCAAAACACTAAGGAAACTTACCAGAATGCCTGACTCTAAAACCAAACATACACGGAAATGTAGTTCTCCTGACCTGACCAGGGCCTAAAAGCTTGTTTATCTTGCTACAGTTTTCTTCTTGCGTCCTGTGTTTAGCCTTTTTCGTTCAGTTTTATTGACACGGATGTGCAAAGTATAAGTTGATCAAACATTATTTACATTTTAGACTTTAGAGTCCTCATGGAGTCATGGTACTACCTGATATGTTCTCAACCTTACTTGCAGGGTAATTGCTTTGGTAGAGAAAGAAGGCTCTTCCTTGACACTAAAAGATATATCAAGCAGGTGCCTTGTGCCATCCACTCATGTATACGCTGGCAGGCAAACTGATAAGATTGTTGCGACGGGCAAGCTTGAGCGTTCTGTTCAGGTCCATTCACTGTTCAGTATTTCCAGCAGGAAATGCAACTTTTCATACTAGTTATTGTTTGTTCAGCATTTTCTGAATGATGGGCTTTTTAGGCTGTAGGAGCAGCTCTAAAAGCGCTGGGTAATGGAGGTAATGTTAATGAGGCGAAAGCAGTATGTGAACCTCAAGTTTTGAAGCAGCTAACAAAGTGGCATGTATGTATATTCTAATCATATATTCATCTTTTCGTATACTGTTGTTTTTGTAGAAACTTGCATAAATATATCATTCCTATGAGATTTATGGCACGCTCTTTCCGTGCGCGAAGAAGATTCACTGTCAGTATACTTTCATAATTATGATGTATCTATTCATAATTACGCTTCAAGTGGTACTTTGATAGTTTTTGTTAATGCCGTTATAATATTGTTTTGGTGTTATCCTCTGAAGTCAGTATACTTTGTTTTAGTCCCCTCAGTTCCAACACTTGAGTTAACCCATTATTGGTTATAGTAAAAAGATGTCAATCTTCTCATGATCTATAAAAGTCGCAATGGCACTTTTACCCCGTCTTCATCTTAGGCCCAGTTCTCTAGATAGGATTGTAAAACAAATGTGGCTCAAAGATTCTGGGAGAATCCCCAGATGTTTCTCCTGAAATTGTTGTTGGCGGGAATGAGCCATTTATTTCCTGAGCGTACTGTGATGTTGGGCGGAACAATTTGCCTTGCAATGTTATGGTGGTCAATCGATTTCTAACTTTAGATTGTTTTTCTCGTTCCAGACTAGGCTCAGAGTATATATTTCACCTTTCATTTATGGGTCACGCTACAGTTCTTTTGGTCGACATTTCACAAAGGTGGATAAGCTTGTTGAGGTATGTTCTTATCCAGAAATTATGTTGACACAGCATGAAACATTAACGAGTTGTATATAAAGCCTTAGGGCAAGGTTGTCAGATTCGCGATTCTATTGTATGATTCTACGACTTTACGATCCAAACTAACCACTCTGATTCTACAATCTTGGTTAGTAGAATCTATGTCTTTACGATTCTGATAGTTAAGATTCTGCGATTTGCGATCCTACCATTGGCACTGTTCAAAAAAGCGCGCCTAATCAAGAGCATATGCGTGCCTATGCGCAAGGCGCTGGCTCAACGCCTCGCTTTGCCCATATGCACCAGGAAAAGCGCTAGGCACTGCTACAGTGATGCTGCCGCCCTAGGAAAAGTCAGTATCACTGTTGTAGTGTTGCTGCTCCTGTTGATACTGCAGATATAGCTTTTATTATTGATATAGTGTTGCTGTTGATGCTCTAGATGTAACTAGTACTACTGCTATCATTGTTGAGGAAATCGTTAACTGGTAGCTGCTCGGTTGGCTGGTGAGTAGGGGATTAATCGGCTAATCGGCAAGTTAATCGGACATTTAATCAATTAATCGGACAATTTATCGGTTTATAGGCTACTCGGTGACCCTACGAGTAGGGATTAATCGGCAAGTTAACTGGTTAATCGGATGAATTCTTGAACAGCGACTGCTATAGTGCTATTTTGGTACTGTCGAAGTCCTGTTTTGCTACTGTTGTGTGAAGTTTTGTGCTCTACTAGCTGTTGTTACCGCCTCTACGATAGTGTTAAACTGCTAAATGCTTCTGCTCTTTGCTTGCCGTTCTAGTTTACATTCTAGCACTATTTTAGATAGCAAACTGCTCTTTGTTGCCCGTATCTGTACAATTATGTATGAAACGCCTAATTGCGCCTAATCACGCGTAAGCTAGAAAAGCGCAAGTAGGTGGCCAAACGCATAATTAACGCCTAGCGCTTTTTTGAACTTTGACCATTGGAGCTCCGATCCGATTCTGAAAAATCATGGTTCTGACAAACCTTGCTTAGGGGCTGTTTGTTTCTAGGCCTGGCAATGCCACACTTTGCCACACATTTCTTCTCAAACTATCCCAAGGTTAGTTCAATAAAATTGGAGCCACAAGTAGTTGGCAAGCCTTAGGGAATCTTTCCACACTTAAGTGTATATGATGTGGGGCCCTGGTGTGGCAAAAAGCATCTTACCTAAGGTATGGCTTGAACAAAACACACCTAAATTAGTTAAACTTGCCTCATCTTAGGTGTGGCAACCTTTGGCAAAGTTAGTCTCAAACCTATGTTTTTAAGGCGGTAAGGCGACCTAAGGCGCTGGGGGGGCCCCTTATCGCCTAGGCGACGCCTAAGCGCCTAAGGCGGGCATATTTGTAAGGCGCTGGGGGGGCGCCTTATCGCCTAAGCGTCCAAGGCGGGACGCCTTAAAAACAATGTCTCAAACCAAACAACTTTAAATATCTTTAGAGGGACGAGGAAGTTTCTAGTTTCCACTGTTAGAAAGATATTTGTATTTGTACTAGGTCCCACGTATTTCCTTCTGTATTTTCAGATTCCTAGTTTATACATAGATTAAGTTGCTATTCCTCTTAACATGGTATCTTAGATCGTTCCACCCCCCCCCCCTCCCCTCAACCGCGTGGCAGCAACTCACACTCCCCCTCCCCGTACGCATTGATCTTTTCCCCTATCACACGCTAAAATTTATGTCGAAGACCAAGCTCCAATTTAATTTTCATTTTGTGGTGCCTGCTGGAAACTGATGTTATGGTCTGTTTTTTTAATCTTGGCTTACTTTGTGGTATTTCTGCCCACTTGTCAACTTTGGTTGACAATAATATCCTCTCTCTTGAAATTCTTACTTGAATGCACTTCACTGAGAAACTCTTTCTGCCAATT
Source organism: Triticum timopheevii (assembly GCA_963921465.1). Lineage (NCBI taxonomy): Eukaryota > Viridiplantae > Streptophyta > Magnoliopsida > Poales > Poaceae > Triticum > Triticum timopheevii. The sequence goes on from OY997270.1 coordinate 305,150,574, forward strand.
TTTTTGGCCTATAGACCAGGGATCAAGAAACCAGCATCAGGAACTGTTTTTTCACCCTCTTTGGTTTTAGAACAAAAAAGGGCTAGCTCCATGGTCTAATTGTCACCTTTTGATCTCCCCTTTATATTGGAACAGACATATTTCTTGTGCATGATCCAAATATTTCTCTCATGAGTTAGAACCAGAAAAGGTTGGCCAGCTGGAAATCACCTTGGGAAATTTCTGGCCAAGAGCTATTAAAGGATCATGAATATTTTTGGAAAGGAAATCATATAATCTGACTGATTGCTCCCATTCATTGCCTGCTGAGTGCTTCAAACTACCTATTTGTTTGTTATTTCTCTTTTTTTACCTGATGTTTGTTATTTCTCTCTATTGAATATTTTACCTATAATTCTATACAATTACACCTCATTAGCAGATTGTTGACAAACTTCATTGATATGGCACAGATTGTTGATAAACTTCATTGGTATGTGGAACCTGGTGACACGGTATATTCTCTCTCTAGTACATGAGGCACATACTTGTGTCATTGATTATGCCCTCTATTGAAGCATTGTTCTAGTTATTTTAAAAAGGTTAAATATGTGTAACCCGCCATTGCATATGCTATCTCTGCTGAGTGCTCACTAATGAACGATAATCAGAATGATGTTTTACAGCATGTTACATACTGTGGGTCTGCTCAGTGCTCACTAATGAATGATAATGAAAACGATGTTTTACAACATGTTACATACTATGAGTCTCTGCTCAGTGCTCACTGATGACGGTAAAGAAAATTTATGATAATGTTTGCTGTGATAACAAATCTCAATAAATAGTACAAACAAGAGCTTAACTACCTGTAGTACAATCGAGGTTTTGTACTCCCTCTGTCCGGAAATACTTGTCGGAGAAATGGATGTATCTAGACATATTTTAGTTGTAGATACATCCATTTTTATGTATTACTCCGGCAAGTATTTTCGGATGGAGGGAGTACTAAGGGCCTGTTCGGCAACTGCCCAACTCCAGAAAATCCTCAAATCCGGCTTCTCGATCTAGCTTCCAGCTTCTTGACAAAGATCTCAGATCGGAAAAACTGTTCGGCAACCGAACTCCATGATCCCAATCGCTAGTCTTGGGCTGCTAGCTGCCTAGCCCATTAAGCTCTATTCCAGCCTGGTAGGGAGGGAAGCGACAAGCTCCTTCTGTTTTCCACTCGAACGAATCGTTTTCTTTCACTTGGCGGTGGCAACTCTCTGTAAATAGCCTGAACTCCTCGTTTTCCAATTTCTGAGATCGGCGAAACACCAGCTCCAGGTTTTTGTACTACGACCAGCCCCAGATCTCGGAAGCTAGCTTCGCGGAGTCCAACCGTTCGGCCCAGCTCCACCAGCGGGTTTGGCGAAGCCAGGAGCTGGGGAGTTGCCGAACAGGCCCTAAGTTACAGCCTATTGTTGAGCTGTATGAAGTGCCCATTTTTTTAATCGTGGCAGGTTATTTTAGTTTAGTTTTTAGGAGGGCTTCTGTTTTATCTGTCTTTGTTTAGCTTTGGATTATGTGGATCTATTGCATATTAATACGATTTTACCAGTAGGGATCTCCCGTACTGTCCTTGTAAAATGCTATTTTCATTTTATCATAGCCGCCACACAGTATCACTGAGTCATTGTATTTGCATCATGCCTTGATATCTTGAATTCTGTTGAATTTGAAGATAGTGGATTTCTGCTGTGGCGCAAATGATTTCAGTCGATTGATGAAAGAAAAACTTGATGAAGTTGACAAGAAGTGTCATTTCAAGAATTATGATCTTATCCAACCACAGGTAAACTACCGAGTCCTTTTGAGTTGATAGCGCAGTCATTGTTTATCTTGTTTAATTTTCTTCGGGAACATAAAATCCTTGTTTTATTTATCCTCTGGTACTTTGTTGCTTTGTTCCCGATAATTGGATTAAAATTAGACAACTAGTCTTGTTTAATCTATGATTGGCAAATGGTAACCTGGGCCAGTGGCCCACTTGACTAGAAGGGGTACTGCACGACTGGGTGATTAGTCGACGATTTGCGGTGGCTAATTGAATCTGCCTGGTAGCGCGACTTAAGCCCACTGCCGTTTTGAGATATATAGACTTATGTGTTGAGAGGCAGTTTGAGGCCACTACACCACGCGCTGCCAGGCGAAGAGAGGGATGAGCATCACACTAATCACACAGCCGTGTCATGGCCACTGGTTATCGCCCCAGCTCGTTGGAACTGTCAGCCCATCTCCGCCTTCGGCCTTTGCAGGTGACTCCTCTGTTCTTTCCTTTCATCTCCTCTTCCATCTTCCGTCATGCTCTGTTCTGTAGGCTATGCTCTGGTCTGCTGCTTTGTTAGCTAGTGTAGTACCTGCTTTCATTCCTAATGCGTGTACTAGCATTGTACCATTGATTTCTTTTAGAGTTAAGACTGTTTGTTGATGTTTACAACACTACTACTGGTTTTAGCGTGTGACATACTTTATAATTAGATCTACAGATGTTGTACACTAGCAAATATTCCCGTGCTTCTTTGGTTCTACCAACTAGCAAGTATCAACTAATGCAATACTATGTAACATTGGTTTCTGCAGGTCCCGTGGCTCAGCTACATGGAGGTGATGCAATTGCAGCCATAGCCGCTGGCTCAGACCCATGGATCCCGCACAGTATCAAGTTATTTTGGTGCAGTATTGTATATAGTCTAGTATTTGTAGCTGGTGGTAGGACTATTCACGACTGACCTTAACTAGTACTCCCTCCGTAAACAAATATAAGACGTTCTAACTTTTTTTCTGATTCAGATGTGTATAGACTATAGACGCATTTTAGTGTATTTGTTCACTCATTTCAGTCCGTATGTAGTCCATACTGAAATATCTAAAACGTCTTATACAACCCCCGTTCCTAAATATAAGTCTTTGTAGAGATTTCAATATGAACTACATACGGATGTATATAGACATACTTTAGAGTGTAGATTCACTCATTTTGCTCCGTATGTAGTTCATATTGGAATCTCTAGAAAGGCTTATATTTAGGAATGGAGGGAGTATTTGTTAACTGAGGGAGTAGCAACTAGTCGGTACCCCAATAGTCAAGATTTAACGACTTGTAAACCTTCCCATCAAATAGAGCCCCTGAAGTAAATGCATCAGGGCTTACCTATTGTGATCTGTTTATTCGATGGCCTGAAAGTGCCCTTACTGGAGTTCCAATTGCTTTCCCACTTTCATGCTTACTCTCAATATTTATGCCCTTCCCAGAATAGCTTTTGCTTTGAAAGGAGGGATTGGATGACCGTGCAGCGAGATGAACTGCCTGGCGGAAGCCAACTGGTATACTTTATGCAATGCAGATACTAGTGCTATACAAAATAATTCCTACTGCTGGTTAACATCTATTAATACTTGATTAGATAATGGGGCTTAATCCTCCTTTTGGAGTCAAAGCAGCTCTGGCGAACAAATTTATTGACAAAGCATTGTCTTTTAAGCCCAAGCTTGTTATACTAATTGTCCCAAAAGAAACTAAAAGGTAACCGCCATATTCCTTTCAGTTAACCTTTGTTTTGAATTGTTAAGACTGTTATTGACATCTCTTTTTCAAACTTTCTTTGGACTATGTTCATGCTCTTCTCATTTTCTGGTATTGCCAGGTTAGATCAAAAGAAGACACCTTATGATTTGGTTTGGGAGGATAGTAACTGTCTTGCTGGGAAGGTAACGGGCTTATGAACTTCAATAAATCTTATTGACCTTTGAGCGTAGTTTATTCCCTTGTTGTTTTGCCTAATATATTTCTTTGAATTTGCAGTCGTTTTATTTGCCTGGTTCTCTCGATGTGAATGACAAAATAGTTCAAGGGTGGAATGCATCTGCACCACCCCTCTATTTGTGGAGTCGTTCTGATTGGACAGAAAAGCATAAGGAAGTAGCCAAGGCGCATAATCACACAAGTGTGGGAAAAACCACTCGCCGTGTTGAACAGGGTAATCTGTCAGATGATGGCCCTGCGAAGAAAGAAGCTGAATCTTATGATGTGCATAATTCAAGATCAGGGAAAGAAAAGGAGAATATAGGAAATACATCATGCCACCCAAGAGAGGTCAATCTATCGGATAATGTACCTGCACGGAGAAAAGCTGAACCTAAGAGTAAACAAGATGCTAGATCAGGAAAAGCTAAAGAGACTAGAGAGAAGGCTACATGTGATTTCAGAGAGGATAGTCCATCAGGAAAAGCAGAAGAGAAAAGGCATAAGGCGGCATGCTCTGTCAGAGAGGTTAGCCCATCAGATGACCACCTTGTGAAGAAACAAGATGGACTGGGAGAAGAGAAAGCAGCCAGAAAGGCAAACTTCACGGTGAAGAAGCAAGCTAGGCCTAGAGAAGACGAAGAAGCTAATCTGTCAGGTAACCGCCCCCTGAAGAAACAAGCTGAAGCTACCTCTCACCAAATTGCCCGACCAGGGAAACAGAATAGCAGGGATGGAAGCAAGAGCTCTGATGACAGGAGCAGGAAAAGGATCCCTGACGAGGCAGACAGCCTCCCTCCAGAAAAGCAAGTGGAAGTTGCCTATGAGGAGACAAGGGCTATTCCAAGTAAAAGGAGTATGCACCAAGGACAGAGCAATGGAACTAATGCTCGTTTAAAGGAATCGAAAGGAAGTTCAGACATGAGTATGTCACCATCCCTTGAAAACAGCACTGCTCGTCACAGATCCAGAAGCAATTCCCCTTTTATACCAACTGAACAACCCTCTGGTTATACGACAGCGCACCGCGATAGTAATATGAAGTATCATGTGAAAGAACCTCGCGTGTCTACATTCAACAGCGCTACTACTTATCAGGGAAGTTATTTGGCAAACAGTGATGGGCGCAAGGATGCAATTGGAGAGGGGAATGACCCCACTGTTTACACGGGTGCTGATGATAGGTCAAGTGCGTACAACTCCAGCATCGAAGAGATGACCAAAAGGTATGCTCCTGGCCGAGCTGGGGATGTGTACAGTCCGCAAGGTCAGGGAAACGGTGGCAGCTTCTCCAGGAGGCAGGATGATCACCTTCAGACCAGTCTTTACTCCCTTGGTTCTTCAGGTGCTAGATATGACCAGATTGGTTCTTCAGGTGCTAGATATGACCAGATTGTTTCTTCAGGTGCAAGATATGACCCGCGATCTTTAACTTCGCCGTCTTATGGGCTGAGTACAACTCCACGGAGCTCAGTCATAGATAAGTACAGTCCAGGGTTCTCGGGTTCAAGTGGATCTGGACCGTCAGTCATGGACAGCTATGCTCCTGGTTACTTGGGCGCAAATGCACCAGGAAGAACTTTGGTAATGGACAGATATGCTCCACCCCTCGATGAAACGAACTACGCAATGCGAGGTGTTCATGATGTCCCTGGATATGGAAGGGACATGCCTCCACAGTACCCCTACAGAGGGCCAGATCCTTCTGGCAGAGGGCCGCCTCATATTTGATTACTGAAGCTTCTTCAAGTTACCCTAGCCATGCAGTTTTAGTTCTTTCTGACCCGACCTATTCAAAGTGACTTCTGTAATTAGGTTGTCACGGATGAATAGGTATGCAGATGATGACTCGCTGTTTAGTCCTTGCCAATGCGGTGATACCTGTTATGTGAAAATCTCTACCATGCTTTTCTAAATTTTTTGCACCATGTTTCATGGAAAAAGCTTCCAATCAACCGGCCGATCTTTCTCGCTGGATCCGCCGCTCACACGGCCGTTAGATCGCGACCCATTTGGTCCATTGGATTCGTGAGGGCGAGCGACTCGCATGAAGACTTGGTGCACGTGCCTGGGCCAACCCTACTTAGTGCAAATAAATTCCGCAACATTAGTAATGTTGCAAAACTTGCTCGCGCAACATCACCTATGTTGCATGAATGTGGAGGCAAAAAAAATTCTGCAACATTACCTTTGTTGCATAAAAGTGGAGGCAAAAAAAATTCTGCAACATTACCTTTGTTGCATAAAAGTGGAGACAATTTTTTCTGCAACATCACCACAGTTGCAAATTTTCTGCAACAACACTATTGTTGCAAAAGTTACATCATGTCTCCGCACAAAGTCTCTATTTGAGCAACAATCAACTTATTGCAATTTGTGAAGTCGCATGATATAGCTTGTATGGTCAGAGACCGTGTGCGGGTATTTCATGGCACCCTGGCCCTTTGGATAACTAATATCTTAGGTGGATATGGGAGGCCCAGACGTGTCCGCCATGTGGAGTCTGATGGGTGGGACCCCACAAGCAAACACGTAGAAACCCATCCGTCCGATGGGAGTTGAGTAGTGTGCATCCATGTGGCCGCTCTGGTGCACAGCCCGAGGGCCAAAGTGCCGGATGGCAAGCCTTGACCCTACCATCTTCATTTTCATCCTTTTCGTCCACGCCGCCACCATGACCCAGTCTACGTCTTATTGTTTAAGCTCCAAGCTTGATGTCGACCGGTAGCCATGGTCGGGTTGCCTACTACAAGATGCTAACCCATGGTCTCGCAAAAAAAAAGGAGCTGACCCGATAGAGATCCTAGTGAAGATGGAGGTATGACACGTCGCTCGCATTGCAACCGGACGGGGAGGGGACGCATCAGAGTTTTATTCCACTACCAGTGACCACAAGGCCGACGGCTCCGGCAAGAATGTCCTTGACATATCTGATGGCAAGTAGATCCTTTGCTTATTTTTAGCTATGTACGTACATGGATATTATTTTGTACTCCCTCCGTTCCTAAATATTTGTCTTTTTAGAGATTTCGAATGAACTATCACATACAGATGTATATAGACATATTTTAGAGTGTAGATTCACTCATTTTGCTTTGTATGTACTTACTTGTTGAAATCTTTAGAAAGATAATATTTAGGAACGGAGGTAGTATGTGCTAATATGGATTGAGGATCCGAAAATGAAGACTATGATTGCAATGTCTAAAATTGAGGGGTGATACTATGGACACGTCCGAGATGTATAGGGGTCGAGATTTGTGCAGTCCGGGTATACATATCTAATACCCAACATCTGTAGCGATTCTTTGTAGAAATAAAATATCAGAGGCCTCCATAAACTGAAGAAGGTGGAGCTGCACTCAAGTCCTCATTTGGTGCTCGAGATCTGCAACTCCTGGAGCCGGTGGACATTTTATTCTGAGCGTCACGACACAAACATCAAAATTTATTAATGGTGTTTGACGAACTCGATCTACTTCCCGGGCCTTGAGTATTGGCGCTCCTCACATGATATTGTGGCTGCCCGAGTGCCGACACACGCCGTTGCCTCCCCTGCATGCCTGTCTATACCCTCCCGGGGGTTCTACAGGAAATCAAGTCAGACTCCGGCACTAATTGTATCCTATCCACACTCACACATAATATTCAACACAAACTTAACTTGATGAATATTCTTCACCATCTTAAATTTGTCCATGTGTTGAACTTCCATGTACTTCGGTCTTGGGTGGCCTCCTTCGTAGATTATTGAGAGCTATACGACGAGTCTGACTTGGCCCTAGACCCATCGTCTCCATGGTACCTTGCTGCTACTCCTACAATTCCAGTCTACGTGGATCCACCTACAAGTGCATCTTTGCAACTTGTAAAGGTGTGAAGCCGTCCTCTCATCGACAGAGCCATGTGCAATCCAGCAGGGGCCGCCGTCAAGTTTTTGCCCCCCTGGTTTTCTCTTGCACCCAAGACCCGCCAATGAGTGCTCTCTCCCATCATTATGGTCACCTCATCCTTCATGATTCTCATGGTCCTCGTCAAAATGGAAGAGCATACCACCATCATGAAGAATTCCAAGCAAAATTATATTCCCTCTTAGCCCTGGCACATGCCTGACTCTCAAAGCACTCGCTTAACTCCGTCAAACAACTTGATTTTGGTGTCACCTACTTCAGCAATACGACTAGCCAATGCCATCAAGCATATAGGCTAACCAAACTCACTAGATTTGGACGAAGAGAACCACTCCTGGTTGGGAGCCACATAAAAAGTACTAGCTGAATCCAACATCCACGCTTCACCTTTAGTCCATGTGCCGATACTACGAGGACACTATGAGGACATCACTACGGATATCTGAGTCATCACCAAAAGCTGCCGTGTTAGCACTTACGATTGAGATCTGGACAGTCCTTCCACGTATGTACCCGCTGCTTACACTTGTGACTCGACACCTTCTTTTCCTTTTCTTGTCCTTCCCTACCCCATGTCCTTTCCTCCCTAGCTCACACTTGAGCAGAAAACCTTCACCATGAGAGACTTCTACTGCGTTCTTCTTTCTCATATCATAAGATACTGAACTATGATATTTTTCAAGCTTGGTGCTGTTACAAACTTTTAACCAATAACATAAAGTATGCCCAATCTGTATTTGTTTCCACATGCAGTGCATACAAATATGAGAAGTGGCAAAGGAACTGAAAACAAATTCAGGGACAGGCAGTGATAGGTTGAGGTATTTCTTTAAAATTTTCAAGTCGGAAAGCTGGATTTCGTTTGTACTCCCTCCGTTTCTTTTTACTCCGCATATAAGATTTGGTTAAAGTCAAACTACACAAAGTTTGACCAAATTTATATAAAAAAATATGAACATCTACAATACTGAAACTATATAGTATGAAAATACGTTTCATGGTGCATCTGATAATATTGATTTCATATTGTGAATGTTTATATTTTTTAATATAAAGTTAGTCAAACTCTACAAAGCTTGACTTTGACCAAACCTTGTATGCAGACTAAAAAGAAACGGAGGGAGTACTTACAGTAAGCTATTACTACCAAAATAACTACACAGCATGCTACTGACCCAAATGATCTCACATAATTCAGGGGAAACAACTTAGAAGATATAATAAACCAGAGTCTTTTTTGTTGACAGGAACTGCACATCTACAAAACATCATATGACTAGTGAAGAACGAAAAGTTTAGTGGTGTTTGCATTCTCACAGGTAGCACACACACACACACACACACGCACGCACGCACGCACGCACGCACGCACACATACACACACACGCACGGACGCACACACACACACACACACACACACACACACACACACTGTTTCAGTCATTCTCCAATCTTGCAATGTACTCATCGTAGAACTTGCCTGCCTTCTCGAGCTCACCAACTTCGGTGTAGCAATCGGCTATTGCCCCATATGCCTCAGTGACACCTGAATCCTCTCCAGTCATCTTGGAGATGCTGAGAACCATGGAGTGGTACTTTATTGCTTCCTTGTAATTTCCTTGTCTTTGCAATGATGCTCCTGATGAACGCAAAGGACTTCCGTCAGTTTGGATTCGCAAAAAATAAATAAAAATGGGCACCACAATGCTTGCAATTAGTACTGCTACTCTGTTTATACGATTCAGTTTGTTATGGTGAAATTGTATTTACATTATCATGTTCAAACTACCATTGGCATGTTCAGGAGGGCGCAAATTCTGCTGAGCTCTCTAGGCAACGAAAGATGCATCAAAGCACAATCAGTTTCAAATGTGCGTACGAGCAAATGATAAATGAAATTCATGCCAAACAATGACGGACCTAATCCTCGTGCCGCCTTCTTCTCTTCAACATGATCACCCAAAGATTGTGCAAGATCAAGAGCTGCCTTAAACTCGGAAAATGCCTTGTCTGGAGCTTGGTTTCTCAGGTAGTTCTTCCCAGTCCTCAGATATGCGAGCAGGCGCTGTTTGTGAGGATCAACAATGACTTCTGATTCTGGTATCTTACTAGCAGCCGGTGCATAGCTCAAAGCAGGAGCATAAGATTCGATCTTGGCTTGTCTTCTCAGTGAAGCATTTATCTGACGTAGCTGATCATTAAGTTTTTTAAGTTCCCCTTTCCTTTGTCTCGCAAGGAGCCCTGCATGGTTTCTGAATTGTTCAATGTAAAGTAGGAAATGTTGCACCTCCAGAGAGGTAAACATATTACGGAGCTTACAGAATAACCAAGGGAAAATAAGTAGTACATGAAGTAACTACTGAAATGTCATTTTCTGTACAAACAAGAGCATGATGGAAAACGGACATCACAAAAGAAACTGTCATTGCCGGAAATAGTCATATAGGCAAAAGCTAACTGCACCATGCTTGAACAGGCTGAAAGAATTCGTCTTTAAGGATACATACACATTTTTTTCATGTAATAAATAACAAGCAAAAAGACAAAAGTGAATGTGTGTTTGTCTTTGGTTTTCTTGAGTTGTACTTGCGCCATGTCTTTGGTTTCGTTGAGTTGTACTTTGTGCCTTCTCGGTGCTCTCCTTCTAATACAATATGACACACACTTTGGGGCGCTTTTGGAGAAAAAAAAAACGTTATAAGGCTGTAGATTAGATTTCTACGCCTCCCTGAAGTTGTCAGCAGTTCAAGTTTTGCATATTTTCTTAATGTTCCAGATATTCATAATTGCTCAAGACGTTGAGGAAGTATCAGAAAAAAACATACTATATAAGGAAAAACAATTGTGTAGTGTTGGGCTGAACCTTAAAGCTACTTTGCTAGCCACAAACACTTTCCTATGTGCTAAGATCCTGTTAGCTTACAATGTGATATTACCTCCAACAGTAGCACCAACCATGGCTATCGCAAACAGCAGCGGCATGTTAGGAAGAGAGTACCCCGGGTCACATTCTTCTGCCAAGCAACTGGGTGGCATCGCAAGCATGACAGCACTGCTGGTCACCAATGCTTTCCCGAAACAAGAAGATACAGCTTCCTGCAAAGAGATATGAGTCGTATAACGTTATAGCTGAGACATCAACATAACTGCATCTGCAAGCAGTTCAAATGGAGCTCTACTGAGAATTGAAATAATACTAAACTATCCGTTGAAAACACATTCAAGGCAAGTAAGGCATATTTCAGCTTTATGCTCAACCAAAGGTCCGGTCCATCTTGATTATTCGGTGATACAACGCTAAAAATAGACCGAGAGACTCACCATCATACCTGAAGATCAGATGTAGACTTGATAAGGAAATGACCATGTCCATTAGCTATATCAAAGTTGTCGCTCCTAGGACGCACCGCATCAGTCGACGATGAGGCATGTCTAGCTACAAGAAACATTCGCTCTGCGGGACAGAATTACATAACATGTCAGATATCATTAAATGGCATGTAGTACTAGAATAAGAAACAGTCGATGCAGTAATAGATTGTGCTAATGACAAGGTTTTTGACCAAACATTTTGCATCTAGCATTTTTAAGAAGTTGATGAATTATGACAAGCATAGCGAAGTCGAACATAATAAAAATAATATGCATCTCCAATCTAACGCTGGAAAGCATTAGAGGCATGAAGGTCAAGGGGATAGTCGCCATCGCTCAGGGATGCCCCAACATTACGGTAACGAGAGATACAAGCAATACTGCAATAATGTAGGTGCATGGGAGGCGATGAACACTCACCTGAGGTCTCGGGGAGTACGGCGTTTAATCTCGTGGTAGAACCTCCGTGGCTTCGCCGGTACTGCGGCGACGGCGCCGCCGCCGGTGGGGAGAGACGCATGAGAAGCGGCATCAGGAGGATAAGGAAAATCTCCTCCCCTGTGCCTCGTTGGGTGTCGCTTCGGGAAGATGATAGAGTGCCTCGGTTGTTTTTTTGCACATAAGACCCGAAAATATTAAAATAATACATCTTGGTTTGAATCCCCGGTACCCTGATTTTGCGTCCCCAGTGCCCCCTTGCTCGCGCGGGGCCACCTTGGATGCGGTGAGGCGCCTGAGTTCCTCCTCTGGCGGCGTCTGATTGGTGTTTACCGCTGATGGAGCTGATCTAAGCCGCGGGGCCCCCTCTAACGGTGCAGGACAGGCTGACGGCCAGAATATCAGCTTTTGACCCCTTATCCGACAAGGTGGGGGCAGCTGCGCCTTCTGGAATCCAAATTTCAAACAATTTACGGAGAGAGGGGCAGTTCGGCCATCAGATCAGGCTAATGTGGCAGCCCAGGAAGGAGCGAGTCCTGCTGAGAACGTCTCTCCTGTCTTGGATCCCGTGCCACTGCCAGAGGCGACAAGGGAGTTGGTGCATGTTGCCCAATCAACGGTTCCCGAAGGGGAGCACACCTCCTTGGTGGTTGCCAGCTTGGTCGTCGAGTCGCAAGGGGCCTACCCAGAGGCGATGTGCCAAGCGGACGTGGCAGAGGACAGGAGGAATCCCGAGGCAGACAAGGACAAGACTCCCCTGTCGGCGCCTGCTGCTGAGATCGCCATGGGTCCGGCGGGATCGCGAGAGGTTTCGAGGGGTCCCGCGCCTACCCCCTCGATGCTAGTGGTGGGAGCCACAGAAGGAATCCCGAGGTATGCAGATAAGGTTCCTGTAGAGGGCTTGTGGGATGCGTCGGGCCCTCCACTCACGCCGCATGAGGGGTTGGATGGTGGGGCCATTGATGGGAATCATGGCCATGCACGTACAGAGACACACGTCCAGCCCGGGCACGGCCTTTCGGCTATGGCTCCCGGCATATTGGACATGGAGTTATCTGGCTTAGCTTCCTTGGAAGACCTGGAGATGCACCCGCCTACATCTTGTGAAGAGTAAAGGGCTTTAGCAACACTCACGGAGGGAATGACTAGTCAAGAAGCTTTGGCATTCACTCGGCTGAAAAGCTTCTGCTCAAACATTGTGAAGAAACTCGCTCCTCCACTACTGAAAGAAGTTCAAGCCGCGGCGCTTCGACCACAAACAGATCCTTTCATCCCCAAGCGCACCACTTGCGCGACGAAGCGCTCTGCTCCTGCTTGCACCACCAAGGCCACCCCGGTGGAAAATGTGCTGTTAAGGGCCCTGGGTTTTGGTCCCTAAGGACCTCACTACTGATGATGAGGCGGTCCAGGAGCTCAAGGACTTGTTTGACTCCCCCCTTCAAGAGCAACATGTGAGAGTGATTGCGGCCCTGTTTGGCAAGACATTTCCACTGCACGACAGGGAGGCGAGCGCGGCGAGAAGCGTTGAGGCAATATAAGCCTCATGCGTGGGTGGCTTCCTTTGACATGGATTTAAGCCCCACACTTATCTGCTGGAATGTTCGTGGCCTCAACAACTCGACCAAGAGGAAGGCGGTCAAGGTGTTCATCGACATAGTCAAGATTAGCTTAGTTTGCTTGCAAGAAACTGAATTGGATGTAATCGCTAAGTACATTGTCATGCAATGCTTAGGCCCGTCGTTCGACGGTTTTGCTTACATGCCTTCGGAGGAAACTAGAGGGGGTATCCTGCTGGCTTGGGACTCCACTGTGGTGGACGTGGTGGGTGTGCATAACGATACGAACTTCCTCACAGGTTGGGTGCAACCTAAAGGAAGCGCACCGTGGTGGATTTCGGTGGTTTATGGACCGTAAGGGGATGAGCTCAAGACCAAATTCCTTGAGGACCTGTCGGCAAGAAGAGCGACTTGCCCGGGAGCTTGTATGATCCTAGGAGACTTTAACATGATTCTTAGAGCGTCGGAAAAAAGCAATAGCAATCTCAATAGAGGAATGATGAACAAATTTAGGCAATTCGTCGATGAGCATGAGCTCAAGGAGCTATACATGCATGGGAGGCGATTCACGTGGTCCAATGAGAGAGACATGCCCACGCTTACCAAGATAGGTCGGGTGCTGGTCTTGGTGGATTGGGAGCTGGATCACATGGACAATTTATTGCAGGCATTGTCTACACGGATCTCTGATCACGCACCACTACATCTAACTACTAATGCCCCTTCCTTTCATAAGAAGAGGTTCAGATTTGAGATGTTTTGGCTCAAGCTGGAAGGCTTTGAGGTAGTCGTTTGTGAGGCTTGGAGATGTGATGAGCGGATCATAGACCCGTTCCAGAGACTGATACATCTCCAATGTATCTATAATTTTTGATTGTTCCATGCTGTTCTATTATCATTCTTGGATATTTTACAATCATTTTATAGTCATTTTATATCATATTTTGGTACTAACCTATTGACATAGTGCCCAGTGCCACTTGCTATTTTCTGCATGTTTTTTACATCGCAGGAAATCAATATCAAACGGAGTCCAAACGCAACGCCACTCCTGGAGGATTTTTTTGGGCCAGAAGAAAGCCAGTGGGCCAAGGAAGCACCTGAGGGGCTGCTCGAGGGGAGCAACACCCACCAGGGCGCACCAGGAGGCCCAAGCGCGCCCAAGTGGGTGCTGCCCACCTCGGGTGCCTCCCGAACCGCCTCTTTGCTCTACAAATACCACAATATTTCAGAAACCCTAGGGGAGTCGACGAAATATTGATCCAGCCGCCGCAGAGTCCAGAACCACCAGATCCAATCTAGACACAGTCATGAAGGGGTTCACCACTTCCATTGGTGCCTCTCCTATGATGCGTGAGTAGTTTTTGTAGACCAACGGGTCCGTAGTTAGTAGCTAGATGGCTTCCTCTCTCTCTCTCTCTTGATTATCAATACAATGGTCTCTCGGAGATCCATATGCTGTAAGTCTTTTGGCAGTGTGTTTATTGGGATCCGATGAACTTTGAGTTTATGATCAGATCTATGTTTTTATCCATGAAAGTTATTTGAGTCTTCTTTGATCTATTATATGCATGATTGCTTATAGCCTCATATTTCTTCTCCGATATTTGGGTTTTGTTTGGCCAACTTGATCTATTTATCTTGCAATGGGAAGAGGTGCTCTGTGTGGGTTCGATCTTACGGTGCTTGATCCCAGTGATAGAAGTGTATCGTTGCTACTAAGGATAACAAGATGGGATCTATATCTCTGGAATAGATAAACGGATCCCGTCTACATCATGTCATCGTTCTTATTGCATTACTCCGTTTTTTCATGAACTTAATACACTAGATGCATGCTGGATAGCGGTCGATGTGTGGAGTAATAGTAGTAGATGCAGGCAGGAGTCGGTCTACTAATCTTGGACGTGATGCCTATATAATGATCATTGCCTGGATATCGTCATGATTATTTGAAGTTCTACCAATTGCCCAATAGTAATTGTTTTCCCACCGTTTGCTATTTTTCTCGAGAGAAGCCACTAGTGAAACCTACGGCCCCCGGGTCTCTTTTCATCGTATTTGCCTTTGCGATCTATTTTCCTTTGCATTTATTTTCAGATATATTAAACCAAAAATACAAAAATACCTTTCTGCAATTTATTTGTTCCGCCATCTATTTATCCTATCTACCACTTTTTACCTCACGTTATTTGCCTACTTGAGGTGCCGTACCCTAAAGGGATTGACAACCCCTTTAACACGTCGGGTTGCGAGTATTTGTTATTTGTGTCTAGGTGCTATTTACGTGGTGTGAGGAGGTTCTCCTACTGGTTCAATAACCTTGGTCTCATCACTGAGGGAAATACCTACCGTCGCTATACTGCATCATCCCTTCCTCTTTGGGGAAATACTGACGTAGTTCTAGCAAACATCAAAAGGAATTTCTGGCGCCGTTGCCGGGGAGGATCTTCAACATCAACAAGGTTCCTAATCACAAATCTCATCTCCTCGCAATTTACATTATTTTCCATTTGCCTCTCGTTTTCCTCTCCCCCACTTTACAAAAGTTTGTCGTTTTATTCGCCCTCTTTTTCGTTTGCCGTTTTCTCGTCAGACCTATTCGTGTTCTTGTTTCACTATGGCTAGTTTGAATTCTCCTCCTTTGTTACCAGACGTTGAAGTTCTATACTTCAAGCAAAAGCAAGGAGAAAATTTGAAAGATGCTTGGTACAGGCTTATGGAATCTTATCGTGTTTGCAACCTAACGGGAGATGCAAAAATTTTGCTTAGAAATTTTTATGTAGGATTGGCTTTGCATCATAGACAACTCTTGGATTTTGCCGCAAAAGGGAATTTTATCGAGCTTGATGTCAATGCTGCCTATGAAATTTTAGAAGGAATTTTGGGGGTTCCACCACAAAAGAAAGGGTGTCCTTTCACCCCAGAGGGAGTCCAAATTTTGGAAAAACTCGGTGATTTTCATAAATATATGGTGGAATTAGAAAAATATAATGAATCTCTCAAACATCTCAATGGTAGTATCAATCGTATGAACACTTTGATTTTTCTTTGCAATAAACGGTTGGATATTTTAGATCTCAAGATGGTTTCTTTTCTGAAAAATTTAGGGAAGCACAAAGAGCCTCCAGGGTTTGAAAAGACCCTTACTAAAGTGGCAAAGATAACGGAAGGCAACACTTAGATCCTACGCGTTATGCCTAGCTTGGGGCGTAAAACGATAGCGCTTGTTGGGAGGCAACCCAATGAATAAAATTTATTTTCGCTTTTCGCTTTCTGTTCTTGAGTGTTAGCACAATTATGCTACTGTTATAATTGTGTATTTTGTGTTTCAGTTAGTGTTTGTGCCAAGCAAAACCTTTGGGAAGACTTGGGCGAAAGTTTATTTGATCTTGCTGAAAAACAGAAACTTTTGCGCTCACGAGATTCGTTGTCAGTTTTTTACAGTAGAGTGCTTTTAAGTTGATTCTTTTTGCAGAGGATTAATATAAAAATTCCTCATGTCCAACAATTTATTTCATAATTTTTGGAGTTACAGAAGTATTCGAAAATTTCAGATTGCTACAGACTATTCTGTTTTTGACAGATTCTGTTTTCTTTGTGTTGTGTGCTTGTTTTGATGATTCTATGGTTTTCTTTGATGAGTTTTTGCCATAGAAAAGTTGGAATACAGTAGATATAATGCAAAAACAAAATAATAATAGGTTTGCTACAGTACTTATAGTAGTGGTTTGGTTTCTTATACTAACGGATCTCACGAAGGTTTTGTTTGAGTTTTGTGTGATTAAAGTTTTCAAGTTTTGGGTTATCTTACTGTAACACCCCGGATTCGATGCGCCAGGTGTCCGCCAGTTATTCTCCATCGTTGCCATGTTTTTTGCTTGCGTGTTGCATATTGCCATGTCATCATGTGCATTTCATTTTGCATACGTGTTCGTCTCATGCATCCGAGCATTTTCCCCGTTGTCCATTTTACGATCCGGCACTCCTATGTCCTCCGGCGTCCCCCTTTTGTCTCTCGATATGAGCGGGTGTTAAACTTTCTTGTAATGGTCTGAGGTTTGCCAAGCGGTCTTGGTATAGCACCGGTAGACCGCCTGTCAAGTTTCGTGTCATTCGGAGGTCGTTTGATACTCCAACGGTTAACCGGGTAACCGCAAAGGCCTCTTTTGTTTGCAGCCCAACACCCCTTCCAAAGTGGCCCAAAACCCAGCAAACTCCCCTCCATGCTCTCGGTCGTTCGATCATGATCGTGTGGGCGAAAACCGCTCCTCATTTGGACTCTCCTAGCTCCCTCTACCCATAAATATGTGTGCCTCCCCCGAAATTCCGGGTCCAAACCCTAGAACCGCCCCTCTCGTCCACCGGACATGTCCGCGCGCCGCCGGACAAACCGCGCCGCTGCCCCTCCGCGAATCGCCAACCGCCACGTCGCCTCCCGCGCCGTCCCCGCCGCTGCGGCCCGTCGGGCCCAGCCGCGGCCCGCCCGAGCCCGTCCAGCCGCGCCGCCGTCCCGCGCGTGGCCCGCCTGCGATGCCCGCGCGCCGCCGCCCGGCCACCGCTCCGCCGGCGCCCGGCGCCGCCGACCCGAGCCCGCCTCCGGCCGCCTCCGCCGCCGCCCGCTCAACGCCGGGGAGCTCCGCCGCCCCGCGGCCTTCTCCTCTGCCCTGCCGCCGTGGAGCTGCCTCCCCTGCGCACGTGCCCCGCCGCCTCTGCCACCAGACCTCGCCTCCGCCACCGCCGGCCGGATGTGCCGCCCCCGGCCTCCTCCTCCTCGCCGGCGCCTCCTCGGGCCAGATCCGGTCAACCCCCACCGGATCCGGCCGAGATCCCTCCTCCCCGCGCCTCCCCGAGCCTCCCGGCATCTTCCTCCTCGTCTCCGGCGACGAGCTCCGGCGAGCCTCAAAATCCGCGCCCGGGTCAACCCCCAGATCCGGAGGTGATTTTTCCACCAAGTCCCTGAGAATTTTTGCATAATCATGCCATGTTCATTGCATCATAACTCTCTGCATACAGCTCCGTTTCGTGCGTATAATATGTCAAATTGTTCGTCTCGACGAGTACTTCATTTCATTCCATTGCAACATTTCCATTTGAGCTCATCTTGATGCCCTAATCATCGTCGCAAGAGTGCTATGTGATGTTAATCTGCTAAAACTGTTATAACTTGCTCATTTGTCATTTTTTTCCATGTTTGATGTGTGCATCCTATGAGGTTGATGTCTACATGTGTTTTGATCTATGCCATGCCATCTTTCCAGAGGTGCCATCCATGTATTTTTGTGAGTTATGTGCTGAGTGCATCGAGCTTGTTAAGTAGGGTACTTGCTGTTGCTATTTTCCTAACTGATTCTGTTATATTTTGTTGCTATGTAAACCTGCTGCTACAAGTCATTTCGTGCATAATATGGAGATGTTCACTAAGGATGATTTTTTATATATGTCTTTCTCTATCCATTCATGCCCCTGGTTGCATTTATGGCCTGCTGTAACATGTTATCTTGCTCCAAAGTTGCTAAATAATGTTGCTGTCAGCCTGATTAACATTAAGTTCAATGTTGCCATGATTGTCGCTAGTGATCCATGCACCCTATGAACTTGCTCTTGCCATTCTTAGCTTCATAAACATGTCTTTTTACTGTTGGTTGCCTTGCCATGCCATGTATTGCTCTATGGTGAGTGGTTCAAGCTCACCAACATGCCTACTTATTGTTGTTCCTGCCATGTTTGAATCTGTCATATAACTTGCCATGTTTACATGGGTGCCATCATATTTTCTATACCTTTTGGGCTCATGGTCAGTAAAGGACTTTTGTTCTATGTATTTAGTTGTAGCATGCCATGCCTTTGTTTGCCATGATGTGTTCCTGCAACATGTTGTTTGATAGCTCTAAACATTGCAACCTGATATTATTTCTGCTAAGCCTGAAACTATTATAATTTGCAATCTTCCCATGTCCTTTTGAGCATGTTCTAGTGATTTCTGGAGATAGCTCAGTGTTCATGTTTTGTTATGCTTTACCTGTACATCATACCCATGCCTTTTGTTATTATGTTGGGGTGCTGCAGCTTGTTGTTTTGATGCTTGCGAGATGCCTAGTTGCTGTTATGGACAGATTGTTGTTATGCTTTGTATAGAGTATGTGTTGAACCGTTGCTCCGTTTTGAGTGTGATCTATATGAAACTTGCTTGATTTTGCATGTAGTTTCATATTATCATGTTGCATCCTTGTTTTGAGGTGTTTGCTTGATGTTTGGATGCATTTAGCACCAATGCCATGCTTAACTTGTTTTGCTCATATCTTCTAGGCCGTAGCTCCGAATTAAATGAACTTTATATGTAACTTGACTAGAATTTCGTGTAGATCCTCTAGGTGCTCTTTAACTTGCTGTTTAACAACTTCAACTTAATGTTTATTCAGATCTGGACCAACTTTGAAACTTGCATATGAGGACTTACCGGAATTGTTATATGTTGTTTCCGGCCTCATTTAAACTTGCCTTGATGTGTTGTTCTTGTTTGCATCATATCTTGCCATGAGTAGCTTCATGTAGCTTTGTTATGCATCATGCTTGTGGTGCATCATGTCTTGTTCATGTGTGGTGTGTTTACCATGTTGTGTGCTTCTTCTTGATAGTTCCCGTTTTGTTGCGATCGTGAGGATTCATTCGTCTACGCTTGGTTCGTCTTCGTGGCTTCATCTTCTTCATGGACTCGTTCTTATTCCTAGCGGGATTTCAGGCAAGATGACTGCTACCCTGGATCTCACTACTATCATTGCTATGCTAGTTGCTTCGTTCTATCGCTTTGCTGCGTTACCTATCTTTTGCTCCTCAAGCCTCCTAAATTGCCATGAACCTCTAACCTTTGACACCTTTTGATGTGGAGCATCCTTCCATCATCCCCATGGACTCTACATCAACACTTCCAATACCACAAGGACCGATGACTCGAGCACGTGCAAGAGCTCTCGAAACCGAGGTGACATCACTCCTCTCACAACTCCCTTTCGATTCACATGAGACATGGTTACTACCTCAAACGGAAACGCTATGCATACTCAGGTACCAAGGAGTCAACCATGAAGAAGCAAGGAGGCAAGGAGAACCGGAAGCGGAAGACATGCATGAAGACGGAGAGGAAAAATCACCAAGGACCAGGATGGCCGGACGATCCGGACGGCGGCCCGGACGATCCGGACAGAGCCCGGATGATCCGGACCCCGGCCCGGACGATCCGGCTAAATCAACCGAAGGCAACAGAACCTCCACCCTGAAGCCGGATCATCCGGACCCCGTCCCAGATCATCCGGACCCGGCCCGGACATCCGGACCTCCAGCCGGACATCCGGCCCTGCGCGACCACCAGCCGACCCTCCGGCTCATCCGGGCCTCCACCCGGATCATCCGGACCCTCGTCCGGATCATCCGGTCAGCGCCTGCGCGCGCATGTTGGGCTGAGCCCATGTACCCCTTCGCCCCCCAACTCTATATATAGGACCCCATCTCCTCACTTTGAGACTTAGCGTTGATTTAGCTCGTTTTTGAGATAGAGCCTCGCTCATCTATCGGATCTCCTCCTCGTGAGAGACCGCGGCCTCTTCGGAGAAGATCCTCTCGGATTCAAGACCCCTTTACGGGAAGATCCCCTCGTGGATTCAAGACCTCCTCTCGGAGAAGAACGGTTACCTTTGTATCTTTCCTTTGTTGATTTTGGACCATGTATTACTCGTGCTTCGATGATCTAGACCTTGTGTGATTGATCTCTTGTCGGTTGAGTGTCTCTCTCGTTCTTCCCCGTGATTTCCTCGTGTTCTTCCGCGCGTTCTTCGTGTTCCCTCCGTAGGATCCCCTCCAAACGTGAAAGATCGACGAATTAGGGTTTCACCCTACATCATATGGTATCATGAGCCACGTTGATCACGTTTTTGGAGCCCCTACCCCTCTTTTTCTAGCTTGATTTTGTTGTTTTCGTCCTAAATCCGAAAATCCCCACCAAAAATAACCCCCAAAATTTTTTGTGATTTGTTAGTTTTGATGATGTTTTGTTGTTTTTGATCCGTGGATTCGGTGTGTAACTCGTGGATCTTGCTTTTCCCCACCTTCTCCCCCTCGAAATCCATCCAAAATCCACGAAATCGTCAAATTTCTCCCCGTTTTCGTGTTCTTCCCGAGCAGTCCCGATCGCGTTTGACCTACCCGGACGATCCGGACCCTGACCCGGATCATCCGGATGTACCCGGATCATCCGGCTCCTGGCCCGGATCATCCAGCTTCCTCTGCCGAAACTGCACTTGTGCAGTCCCCCGCCACCACCACCACCACCTACACCTACATACCGCATTCCCACCCCAACCACCACCACTTCCACTTGCCAAACCCCTGCAACACAACCTCCGTACCACCATTCGACTTTGGGTTCGGCAATTTGAGTGAGATTTCCGTGTCCTTTTGTGTTTCGGCTATTTAGGCGCGGTGAGACATCAACAACAAACGCTCATTTTGGTCGACTACTCATCTTCGCTACGGACAGTAACATCGACGACATCTTTGTCATACCTTCCAATTGCATTGATAACCATCATAGACCATCTTTTGCGTTGCTTACCCATCGAGACTAGCCATTGAGTATTGCCGGCAACGTGACTTGTGCACATTAGTTGCATACACCATATCATACATACCATCGTGGTGCATATTTCGGAATCAACTTGTGTGTCACAAAGTTGTCATCGCATACACAATTGCTATCTTGGTTCTTCAAGTTTGCATAAGAAAAGAGCTCAAAAGAGAAAGAGCCACTCAAGCTATTAAGCAAAGAGGAAAGATAAGCAAAGAGCTTATAAGCAACAAGCATAGCATCATACAACATTAAGATTGTCATATAAGATCATCTTGGATCATTGCACCGAAATACCATACATATAGCATACTTGGGATAGAGATCGTTGCATTTTTTCCTAGTAGGTTGTGCACAAGCTCTGTATCCGCCTATTGTGCAATCGTGCTAGCGTCTCTCTAGTATTGTGCAACAAGAGCATTTTCGTGGATTCCACATTTTGGCTCACTTTTGGTTTGCACAATCCCATTTATCTATTTGCGTGTGTGTTTCCGTGTACCACTACTTGCTTGGTCTACTTGTTGCATATGCGAATTTGTGAATCTTCTTCAACATTTTTGAGTCAAGCTAAAGATTGCAATCAATTTTGTGCCACCATCCTAACCAAGCTCCACCAAAAGCTTTTTACTTGTGTAGGTGTGAGAATCGACAAGGATCGGTACCAATAGTGCTATTTCATTGTCCGCATTTGAGTGAACTTGATTCATCTTCAACTTCGGTCAAAGGTACATTGGTATTAGTTCTTCTCCTTCTACCACTCACAATTTGCTTGAAATGATGGATAGGCCAAGTTCTTCTACAAATCCACTCTTCATCGAGCAAGACGACGACATGTCATCATACGTCACCAAGAGCCACCTCTTTGGCGCACAACGAGCTCTCCATCAAGAGCAACAAGCAATGAGCGAACGCATCGACAACCTCGCCACCGACTTGCGACTCTCCGAGCAACGTACAAGAGACTACTTCGACAACAAACTCGACGCGCACAAGAAAGAGAACGATGCAAGAATGGACGAGATCCGCGCCTTGTTGGTGAACCGGCGTCCTTCTACTTCCTCACACTCAAGACGGAGCCACTCAAGTCGCCACTCCGACGACTCCTTCTCCGACACAAGTACACCGTCATCGAACACTCTTCGACGAGCCGCGCATCAAGACCGTCATGCATCTCGCAACCCGCTACACGACAAGCATTCCCAAGAGCAAGTTGATGAACAAGTTCCTCGTCCTCAATCAAACCAAGTAGCGTTTGCTCAAGCTCAAGAACGACAACGTCTTCGTAGCCAACAAGAACAAGAACGAGCGCGCATACACCAAGAGCAACAAGACGCCGAGGCTCAACGACTTCAACAACAACAACGAGAAGCACAAGCTCTTGAGGCGGAACGTGCCCTTAAAGCATCAAGTCGAGCTATCGCCAACCGCAATCGCGAAAGGCGCAATCAAGAGGAAGCCCTTCGAGAAGAAACACAAGAGAGGAACTACCATCCGCGTGCGCAACGTCAAGCCCCACAAGCTCCTCCACAAGTTCCTCAAGCTCATCCCCAACCTCAAGGTCAACAAGAGCAAGTTGATCATGGACTTCCTCCTCGCCAAGAGCAACATGAGGATGATTACCCTCCACGTCAAGAACGTCATCATCAACATAGACCTCAACACAATGAAGAACAACGCTATGGCAAGCTCAAATTCACAATGCCCAAGTTCAATGGAACCAATGATCCCGAAGAGTACCTCTCATGGGCCTTGAAGGTCGACAAAATCTTTCGTTTGCACAACTATGAGGAAGAGAAGAAGATCGCTATGGCATCACTTGAGTTCCAAGACTATGTGCTCATATGGTGGGAACAAGTACTTGAGCGCCGACAAGCAAGAGGTGACCCTCCAATCACCACTTGGGCTCAAATGAAGGATGTCATGCGAGCACGCTTTGTGCCCACCTACTATAACCGTGATCTTTTTAAGAAGCTACAACTACTCAAGCAAGGAACAAAGAGTGTTGAAGAATACTACAAAGAAATGGAGATTGCCATGATTCGAGCCAATGTCACGGAGGATGATGAGCAAACAATGGCACGATTCTTGAATGGACTCAACCATCCCATCAAGAAGATCGCCGACTTCCAACCCTACTCCAACCTCATTGAGCTCGTGCATCAAGCTACAAAGGCGGAACGACAAGTGCAAGATGACTTCAAGTATGCCAAGTACTCATCCAAGACATACGGCTTCTCCAACAACCAAGCTTCAACAACTACTCCAACTTCGACATCAACCAAGCCTTCTCCAAGCAACGACGACAAGTCAAGTTACAAGAAAACTTCTTCAAGTTCAAGTCGTCCTCCTCCTACTACAAGCAACTCCAAGCCGCGTGCTTCATCATCTACTCCAACCGATGAGACCGTCAAGACAAGCTCCTTCAAGTGTTTCACTTGCGGCGGCCGAGACCACAAGTCCTATGAATGCACTAACAAGCGCACCATGATACTCAACGACGATGGCACATACGACTCAATGAGTGAAGATGAAATGGACGCTATTAAGCAAGTGGCCATGCACCAGCGCATCAACGAGGATGAAGATGATCAAGTCTTTTGTGATGAAGATACGAGCCCCGCTCTTGTTGTTTCCAAGGTCTTGACACTTCAACATCAACAAGAAGAAGATCAAAGATGCCACATCTTCCACACAAAGGCCGGCATCAATGGACGCTCCGTCAAGGTCATCATCGATGGAGGTAGTTGCCACAACTTGGCAAGCGAAGAACTATGCTCCAAGCTCCAATTGGTCAAGAAGAAGCATCCGCAACCCTACAAAGTTCAATGGCTAAGTGACTCCGGCACTATACGAGTTGAGCATACGGTCCAAGTATCCTTCAAAATCGGTGCATATGAAGACACTTTGGAGTGTGATGTGGTCCCAATGACCGTTTGCCACCTCCTCCTTGGTCGGCCATGGCAATTCGACCGTGGTGTCTACCACAATGGGCGTACAAACCACTATAGCTTCAAGATGAAAGGCAAAGAATATGTCCTACGACCCATGTCTCCTAGTCAAGTGATAGCCGACAAACAAGCCACCAACCAAAGAGAGAAGAGTGGGAAAGTGAGCCACCAAAAAGTGAGTGAGAGCCACAAGCCAAATTTGAGCGCCTCTTCGCCTAGAGAGAAAAACCTCATACTATTCGCCACCAAACATGAGATGAGAGAAGTGTGTGAGAACCCATCGAGTGTGATGCACTTTGTCCTTGTGTGAAAGGATGGAGAACCAAAAGCTAACACCACTAATGAGCTACCTTTGGTGTTTCAATTTCTTTGCAGGAATTTCAAGATGTTTTCCCCGATGAGCTACCTCCGGGTCTACCTCCTCTACGAGGCATTGAGCATCGAATCGACCTCATCCCCGGAGCGCCACTTCCAAACAAAGCTCCCTACCGTGTCAATCCCGAAGAAACCAAGGAGATTCAACGGCAAGTACAACAACTAATCGACAATGGTCATGTACGTGAAAGCTTAAGCCCTTGTGCCGTTCCCGTTATACTTGTGCCTAATGAAGGAAATATGCCCTAGAGGCAATAATAAAGTTATTATTTATTTCCTTATTTCATGATAAATGTTTATTATTCATGCTAGAATTGTATTAACCGGAAACATAATACATGTGTGAATACATAGACAAACATAGTGTCACTAGTATGCCTCTACTTGACTAGCTCGTTTATCAGAGATGGTTATGTTTCCTAGCCATGGACAAAAGAGTTGTCATTTGATTAACGGGATCACATCATTAGGAGAATGATGTGACTGACTTGACCCATTCCATTAGCTTAGCACTTGATCGTTTAGTATATTGCTATTGCTTTCTTCATGACTTATACAAAGTTCCTGCAACTATGAGATTGTGCAACTCCCGTTTACCAGAAGAACACTTTGTGTGCTACCAAACGTCACAACGTAACTGGGTGATTATAAAGGTGCTCTACAGGTGTTTCTGAAGGTACATGTTGAGTTGGCATAATTCGAGATTAGGATTTGTCACTCCGATTGTCGGAGAGGTATCTCTAGGCCCTCTCGGTAATACTCATCACCTAAGCCTTGCAAGCATATAACTAATGAGTTAATTATGAGATGACGTATTACAAAACGAGTAAAGAGACTTGCCGGTAACGAGATTGAACTAGGTATTGGATACCGACGATCAAATCGCGGGCAAGTAACATACCGATGACAAAGGGAACAAAGTATGTTGTTATGCGGTTTGACCGATAAAGATCTTCGTAGAATATGTAGGAACCAATATGGGCATCCAGGTCCCGCTATTGGTTATTGACCGGAAACATGTCTCGGTCATGTCTACATTGTTCTCGAACCGTAGGGTCCGCACGCTTAAGGTTTCGATGACAGTTATATTATGAGTTTATGTATTTTGATGTACCGAAGGTTGTTCGGAGTCCCGGATGTGATCACGGACATGACGAGGAGTCTAGAAATGGTCGAGACATAAAGATTGATATATTGGACGGATATATTTGGACACCGGAAAGGTTCCGGGAGAGTTTGGGAATATACCGGAGCTCCGGGAGGTTACCGGAACCCCCCGGTAAGTATATGGGCCTTATTGGGCCCTAGTGGATGGGAGGGAGAAGGAGCAAGAGAGGGGGCGCGCCCCCCCAAGCCCAATCCGAATTGGGTGGGGGGGCCGGCCCCCCTTTCCTTCTCTCCTTCCCCCTCCTCCTTCCTACTACTACTACTCCTTCCTTCCCCCTCCAACTTGGATTAGGAAAAAGAGGGGAAACCTACTTGGAGTAGGTTTCCTCCTCCCATGGCACGCCCCCCCTTGGGCCGGCCACCTCCTCCCTCCCTCCTTTATATACGGGGGTAGGGGGGCACCCTAGACACACAAGTTGATCATTGATCGTTCCTTAGCCGTGTGCGGTGCCCCCCTCCACGATATTACACCTTGGTCATATTGTAGCGGTGCTTAGGCGAAGCCCTGCGACAGGAGAACATCAAGATCGCCACCACGCCGTCATGCTGACGGAACTCCCCCTCGGCGCCTCTGCTGGATCGGAGATCGAGGGTGCGTCATCGAGCTATACGCGTGTCAAGAACTCGGAGGTGCCGGAGTAACGGTGCTTGGATCGGTCGGACCGGGAGGACGTACGACTACTTCCTCTACGTTGCGTCAACGCTTCCGCTTCGGTCTACAAGGGTACGTAGATAATACTCTCCCCTCGTTGCTATATCATCACCATGATCTTGCGTGTGCGTAGGAATTTTTTTGAAATTACTACGTTCCCCAACAGTGGCATCAGAGCCTAGGTTTTATGCGTTGATGTTATATGCACGAGTAGAACACAAGTGAGTTGTGGACGATATAAGTCATACTGCCTACCAGCATGTCACACTTTGGTTCAGCGGTATTGTTGGATGAAGCGGCCCAGACCGACATTACGCGTACGCTTACGCGAGACTGGTTTTACCGCCGTGCTTTGCACACAGGTGACTAGCGGGTGTCTGTTTCTCCAACTTTAGTTGAACCGAGTGTGGCTACGCCCGGTCCTTGTGAAGGTTAAAACGGAGTCTATTTGACAAACTATCGTTGTGATTTTGATGCGTAGGTAAGAACGGTTCTTGCTAAGCCCGTAGTAGCCACGTAAAATTTGCAACAACAAAGTAGAGGACGTCTAACTTGTTTTTGCAGGGCATGTTGTGATGTGATATGGCCAAGACGTGATGCTATATTTTATTGTATGAGATGATCATGTTTTGTAACCAAAGTTATCGGCAACTGGCAGGAGCCATATGGTTGTCGCTTTATTGTATGAAATGCAAACGCCCTGTAATTGCTTTACTTTATCACTAAGCGGTAGCGATAGTCGTAGAAGCAATAGATGACGTAACGACAACGATGCTACGATGGAGATCAAGGTGTCGCGCCGGTGACGGTGGTGATCACGACGGTGCTTCGGAGATGGAGATCACAAGCACAAGATGATGATGGCCATATCATATCACTTATATTGATTGCATGTGATGTTTATCCTTTATGCATCTTATCTTGCTTTGTTTGACGGTAGCATTTTAAGATGATCTCTCACTAAAATTATCAAGAAGTGTTCTCCCTGAGTATGCACCGTTGCCAAAGTTCGTCGTGCCGAGACACCACGTGATGATCGGGTGTGATAAGCTCTACGTCCATCTACAATGGGTGCAAGCCAGTTTTGCACACGCAGAATACTCAGGTTAAACTTGACGAGCCTAGCATATGCAGATATGGCCTCGGAACACGGAGACCGAAAGGTCGAGCGTGAATCATATAGTAGATATGATCAACATAATGATGTTCACCATTGAAAACTACTCCATCTCACGTGATGATCGGTTATGGTTTAGTTGATTTGGATCACGTGATCACTTAGATGACTAGAGAGATGTCTGTCTAAGTGGGAGTTCTTAAGTAATATGATTAATTGAACTTTAATTTATCATGAACTTAGTCCTAGTAGTATTTTGCAAATTATGTTGTAGATCAATAGCTCGCATTGTTGCTTTCATATGTTTATTTTGATATGTTCCTAGAGAAAACTGTGTTGAAAAATGTTAGTAGCAATGATGCGGATTTGATCCGCGATCTGAGGTTTATCCTCATTGCTGCACAGAAGAATTATGTCCTTAATGCACCACTAGGTGACAGACCTATTGCAGGAGCAGATGCAGACGTTATGAACGTTTGGCTAGCTCAATATGATGACTACTTGATAGTTTAGTGCACCATGCTTAACGGCTTAGAATCGGGACTTCAAAGACGTTTTGAACGTCATGAACCATATGAGATGTTCCAGGAATTGTATTTAATATTTCAAGAAAATACCCGAGTTGAGAGATATGAAGTCTCCAACAAGTTCTATAGCTAAAAGATGGAGCAGAATCGCTCAACTAGTGAGCATGTGCTCAGATTGTCTGGGTACTTCAATCGTTTGAATCAAGTGGGAGTTAATCTTGCAGATAAGATAGTGATTGACAGAATTCTCTAGTCACCATCACTAAGTTACTAGAACTTCGTGATGAACTATAATATGCAAGGGATAACAAAAGTTATTCCTGATCTCTTCGCGATGTTGAGATCGGCGAAGGTAGAAATCAAGAAAAGAGCATCAAGTGTTGATGGTTAACAAGATCACTAGTTTCAAGAAAAGGGCAAAGGGAAAAGAAGGGGAACTTCAAGAAGAACGGCAAGCAAGTTGCTGCTCAAGTGAAGAAACCCAAGTCTGGACCTAAGCCTGAGACTAAGTGCTTCTACTGCAAAGGGACTGGTTACTGGAAGCAGAACTACCCCAAGTATTTGGCAGATAAGAAGGATGACAAAGTAAACAAAGGTATGTTTGATATACATGTTATTGATGTGTACTTTACTAGTGTTTATAGCAACCCCTTGGTATTTGGTACTGGTTCAGTTGCTAAGAGTAGTAACTCGAAACGGGAGTTGCAAAATAAACAGAAACTAGTTAAGGGTGAAGTGACGATGTGTGTTGAAAGTAGTTTCAAGATTGATATGATCATCATCGCACACTCCCTATACTTTCGGGATTAGTGTTGAACCTAAATAAATGTTATTTGGTGTTTGTGTTGAGCATGAATATGATTTGATCGTGTTTATTGCAATACGGTTATTCATTTAAGTAAGAGAATAAACTGTTGTTCTGTTTACATGAATAAAACCTTATATGGTTACACACCCAATGAAAATGGTTCATTGGATCTCGATCGTAGTGATACACATATTCATAATATTGAAACCAAAAGATGCAAAGTTAATAATGATAGTGCAACTTATGTGTGGCACTGCCGTTTAGGTCATATCGGTGTAAAGCGCATGAAGAAACTCCATAAAGATGGATTTTCGGAATCACTTGGTTATGAATCATTTGATGCTTGCGAACCGTGCCTTTTGGGCAAGATGACTAAAACTCCGTTCTTCGGAACAATGGAACGAGCTACTGACTTATTGAAAATAATACATACTGATGTATGCAGACCAATGAGTATGAAGGCTCGTGGCAAGTATCGTTATTTTCTGACCTTCACAGATGATTTGAGCAGATATGGGTATATCTACTTGATGAAACATAAGTCTGAAATAGTTGAAAGGTTCAAAGAATTTCAGAGTGAAGTGGAAAAATCATCGTAACAAGAAAATAAAGTTTCTTTGATCTGATCATAGAGATGAATATTTGAGCTACGAGTTTGGCCTTCATTTTAAACAATGTGAAATAGTTTCGCAACTCACGCCACCTGGAACACCACAATGTAATGGTGTGTCCGAACGTCGTAATCGTACTTTACTAAGATATAGTGCGATCTATGATGTCTCTTATCGGTTTACCACTATCGTTTTGGGGTTATGCGTTAGAGACAGCTGCATTCACGTTTAATAGGGCACCATCTAAATCCGTTGAGACGACACCGTATGAACTATGGTTTAGCAGTAAACCTGAGCTGTCGTTTCTTAAAGTTTGGGGCTGCGATGCTTATGTGAAAAAGTTTCATCCTGATAAGCTCGAACCCAAATCGGAGAAGTGCGTCTTCATAGAATACCCAAAGGAAACTGTTGGGTACACCTTCTATCACAGATCCGAAGGCAAAACATTCGTTGCTAAGAGTGGATCCTTTCTAGAGAAGGAGTTTCTCTCGAAAGAAGTGAGTGGGAGGAAAGTAGAGCTTGATAAGGTAATTTGTACCTTCTCCCGAATTGGAAAGTAGTTCATCACGGAAATCAGTTCCAGTGATTCATACACCAATTAGTGAGGAAGCTAATGATGATGATCATGAAACTTCAGATCAAGTTACTACAAAACCTCGTAGGTCTTCCAAAGTACAGTCCGCACCAGAGTAGTATGGTAATACTATTCTGGAAGTCATGTTACTAGACCATGATGAACCTACAAACTATGAGGAAGCGATGATGAGCCCAGATTCCGTGAAATGGCTTGAGGCCATGAAATCTGAGATATGATCCATGTATGAGAACAAAATATGGACTTTGATTGACTTTCTCGATGATCAGCAAGCCATGTTAAATAAATGGATCTTCAAGAGGAAGACGGACACTGATAGTAGTGTTACTATCCACTAAGCTCGACTTGTTGCAAAAGGTTTTCAACAAGTTCAAGGGGTTGAATACGATGAGATTTTCTCACTCGTATCAATGCTTAAGTCTGTCCAAATCATGTTAGCAATTGCCACATTTTATGAAATCTGGCAAATGGATGTCAAAACTGCATTCCTTAATGGATTTATTAAAGAAGAGTTGTATATGATGCAACCAGAAGGTTTTGTCAATCCTAAAGGTGCTAACAAAAATGTGCAAGCTCCAGCGATCCATCTATGGACTGGTGCAAGCATCTCGGAGTTGGAATATACGCTTTGATAAGTTGATCAAAGCATATAGTTTTATATGGACTTACGATGAAGCCTGTATTTATAATAAAGTGAGTGGGAGCACTACAGCCTTTCTGATTAGTATATGTGAGTGACATATTGTTGATCAGAAATGATGTAGAATTTTTCTGCAAAGCATAAAGGAGTGTTTTAAAGGAGTTCTTTGAAAAGAAAAGACCTCAGTAAAAGCTACTTACATATTGAGCATCAAGATCTATTGAGATAGATCAAGACGCTTGATAAGATTTTCAATGAGTGCATACCTTGGCAAGATTTTGAAATAGTTCAAAATGGAACAGTCAAAGAAAGAGTTCTTGCCTGTGTTGCAAAGGTATGAAATTGAGTAAGACTCAAATCCCGACCACAGCAGAAAATAGAAAGAGAATGAAAAGTCATTCCCTATGTCTCAGTCATAGGTTCTATAAAGTATGCTATGCTATGTACCAGGCCTATTGTATACCTTGCTCTGAATTTGGCAAGGGAGTACAATAGTGATCTAGGAGTAGATCACTGGACATTGGTCAAGAATATCCTTAGTAAGGACTAAGGAGATGTTTCTCGATTATGGAGGTGATAAAAGAGTTTGTTGTAAAAGTTACATCAGTGCAAACTTTTACACTGATCCAGATGACTCTAAGTCTCAACCTGGATACATATTGAAAGTGGGAGCAATTAGCTAGAGTAGCTCCGTGCAGAGCATTGTGGACATAAAATATTTGCAAAATACATACGTCTCTGAATGTCACAGACCCGTTGACTAAGCTTCTCTCACGAGCAAAACATGATCACACCTTAGTACTCTTTGGGTGTTAATCACATAGCAATGTGAACTAGATTATTGACTCTAGTAAACCCTTTGGATGTTGGTCACATGATGATGTGAACTATGGGTGTTAATCATATACAGATATGAATATTGGTGTTAAATCACATGGCGATGTGAACTAGATTATTGAATCTAGTGCAAGTGGGAGACTGAAGGAAATATGCCCTAGAGGCAATAATAAAGTTATTATTTATTTCCTTATTTCATGATAAATGTTTATTATTCATGCTAGAATTGTATTAACCGGAAACATAATACATGTGTGAATACATAGACAAACATAGTGTCACTAGTATGCCTCTACTTGACTAGCTCGTTTATCAGAGATGGTTATGTTTCCTAGCCATGGACAAAAGAGTTGTCATTTGATTAACGGGATCACATCATTAGGAGAATGATGTGACTGACTTGACCCATTCCGTTAGCTTAGCACTTGATCGTTTAGTATATTGCTATTGCTTTCTTCATGACTTATACAAAGTTCCTGCAACTATGAGATTGTGCAACTCCCGTTTACTAGAAGAACACTTTGTGTGCTACCAAACGTCACAACGTAACTGGGTGATTATAAAGGTGCTCTACAGGTGTTTCCGAAGGTACATGTTGAGTTGGCATAATTCGAGATTAGGATTTGTCACTCCGATTGTCGGAGAGGTATCTCTAGGCCCTCTCGGTAATACTCATCACCTAAGCCTTGCAAGCATATAACTAATGAGTTAGTTATGAGATGAAGTATTACAAAACGAGTAAAGAGACTTGCCGGTAACGAGATTGAACTAGGTATTGGATACCGACGATCAAATCTCGGGCAAGTAACATACCGATGACAAAGGGAACAAAGTATGTTGTTATGCGGTTTGACTGATAAAGATCTTCGTAGAATATGTAGGAACCAATATGGGCATCCAGGTCCCGCTATTGGTTATTGACCGGAAACATGTCTCGGTCATGTCTACATTGTTCTCGAACCGTAGGGTCCGCACGCTTGAGGTTTCGATGACAGTTATATTATGAGTTTATGTATTTTGATGTACCGAAGGTTGTTCGGAGTCCCGGATGTGATCACAGACATGACGAGGAGTCTCGAAATGGTCGAGACATAAAGATTGATATATTGGACGGATATATTTGGACACCGGAAAGGTTCCGGGAGAGTTTGGGAATATACCGGAGCTCCGGGAGGTTACCGGAACCCCCCGGTAAGTATATGGGCCTTAATGGGCCCTAGTGGAAGGGAGGGAGAAGGAGCAAGAGAGGGGGCGCCCCCCCCAAGCCCAATCCGAATTGGGTGGGGGGGGGGAGCGGCCCCCCTTTCCTTCTCTCCTTCCCCCTCCTCCTTCCTACTACTACTACTCCTTCCTTCCCCCTCCAACTTGGATTAGGAAAAAGAGGGGAAACCTACTTGGAGTAGGTTTCCTCCTCCCATGGCGCGCACCCCCCTTGGGCCAGCCACCTCCTCCCTCCCTCCTTTATATACGGGGGTAGGGGGGCACCCTAGACACACAAGTTGATCATTGATCGTTCCTTAGCCGTGTGCGGTGCCCCCTCCACGATATTACACCTTGGTCATATTGTAGCGGTGCTTAGGCGAAGCCCTGCGACAGGAGAACATCAAGATCGTCACCACGCCGTCGTGCTGACGGAACTCCCCCTCGGTGCCTCTGCTGGATCGGAGATCGAGCGTGCATCATCGAGCTGTACGCGTGTCAAGAACTCGGAGGTGCCGGAGTAACGGTGCTTGGATCGGTCGGACCGGGAGGACGTACGACTACTTCCTCTACGTTGCGTCAACGCTTCCGCTTCGGTCTACAAGGGTACGTAGACAATACTCTCCCCTCGTTGCTATATCATCACCATGATCTTGCGTGTGCGTAGGAAATTTTTTGAAATTACTACGTTCCCCAACACCTAAGCCCGATGGAACTTTCCGCTTGTGCTCCAATTGTAGACCCATAAATGCTATCACTGTGCGCTATAGGCATCCTATTCCTCGCTTAGATGATATGCTTGATGAACTTAGTGGAGCCAACTTTTTCTCAAAAATTGATCTTAAAAGTGGCTATTATCAAATCCGCATTCACGAGGGTGATGAATGGAAAACTGCTTTCAAAACAAAATTTGGCTTATATGAATGGTTGGTCATGCCTATGGGTTTGTCAGAAGCACCCGGAACTTTTGTGCGTCTCATGCATCATGTACTTCGACCCTACATTGGAATCTTTGTTGTGGTTTACTTCGATGATATTCTTGTGTTTAGCAAAACCATGAAAGAACATCTTGATCATGTTAAGCTTGTTTTGCAAACACTTCGAAAAGAAAGTATTTATGCCAACTTGAAAAAATGCACTTTTGGCGTTGACAAAGTAGTTTTCTTGGGTTTCGTTGTCTCTTCCAAGGGTGTCCATGTTGATGAAACTAAGATCAAAGCAATTAAAACTTGTCCCCAACCCACCAATTTGCAACAAGTGCGAAGTTTCCTTGGTCTTGCAGGTTTTTATCGTCGCTTTGTGAAAAACTTTAGCACTATTGCAACTCCTTTGCATGCTTTGAGTAAGAAGAATACTCCTTTTGTTTGGGGACCTTTGCAATCCAACGCTTTCGATGAGCTCAAGTCTTTGCTTACTCATGCTCCGATTCTTGCTTTGCCCAATTTTGACAAAACTTTTGAGGTTCATTGTGATGCAAGTGGTACCAGAATTGGCGGAGTTTTGATGCAAGAAAAACGAGTCATTGCTTATTTTAGTGAAAAACTCTCCGGTGCTCAACTTAACTATCCCACCTATGATAAGGAATTGTATGCTTTAGTGCGTGTACTACATGTTTGGGAACATTACCTTAGACCTCATGAGTTTGTCATCCATACCGATCATGAAACGCTAAAATACTTAAAAGGCCAAACTAAATTGAACAAGCGTCATGCAAAATGGAGTGAATTTATTGAATCTTTCCCATATGTGATCAAGTACATTAAGGGCAAGGAAAATGTAGTTGCCGATGCACTTTCACGCATATGTACGCTTGTCACCCAACTTGAGTTGAATGTTATTGGCTTTGAGCACATCAAAGATTTATATGCTAGTGATCCATCTTTTGCACCTCATTATGCTAAATGTTTGACGCATACATCTTGGGAACAATATTACCTCAAGGATGGTTATCTTATGAGAGCTAACAAACTATGCATACCCGAGTCTTCTCTTCGTTTGCTCCTTTTGCAAGAGGCTCATGGAGGTGGACTCATGGGACATTTTGGACGCGACAGGACCTTCGCCACGCTCTCCAAGAACTACTTTTGGCCCAAGATGTTTCGAGACGTCTCACGCTTCACCACCCGATGCTCTACATGCCGCAAAGCTAAGTCAAAAGCCCAATCTCATGGTCTTTACATGCCTCTTCCAATTCCATATCAACCTTGGGAAGACATTAGCATGGACTTTGTACTTGGTTTGCCTAGAACTCAAAATGGAAAGCATTCCGTGTTTGTTGTTGTGGATAGATTTTCTAAGATGGCACATTTTATTCCTTGCAACAAGGTAGACGATGCTTCACATATTGCAAATCTCTTTTGTAGGGAAATCTTGCGCCTCCATGGAGTACCAAAGACAATCGTCTTCGACTGCGACGTCAAGTTCTTGAGTTACTTTTGGAAGACCCTATGTGCCAAGCTCAGAATCAAGCTCTTGTTCTCATCCGCATACCATCCTCAAACCGACGGCCAAACGGAGGTGACGAACCGGACGCTCTCCACTCTACTTCGTGTGTTGATCAAGAAGAACATCAAGGAGTGGGAGGCGTGTCTACCCATCGCCGAGTATGCCTACAACCGCGCAAGACATTCGACGACCGGCAAGTCCCCTTTCAAGGTCGTCTACGGCTTCAACCCGTTGTCCCCATTGGACATTCTACCTCTACCTCTACAAGAGCGGACCAACCTCGACGCAAGTGCCCGTGCAAACTACATCAAGAAGATGCATGAAGATACAAGAAACACCATAGAGCGCCAAGTACAACGACTAGCGACCAAGCTCAACATCAACAAGCAACCCATGATCTTCAACATAGGCGATCTCGTGTGGCTACACCTTCGCAAGGAACGCTTCCCAAACGAACACAAGTCCAAACTTCTACCTCGAGCTGATGGACCTTTCAAGGTATTAGCACACTACAACAACAACGCCTACATGCTTGACCTACCAAGCGACAAGTACAACGTGAGCGACACCTTCAATGTCAAAGACCTCTCGCCTTTCCATGGTGATGAAGATCTAGATCCGAGGTCGGATCCTTTCAAAGGGAGGGGATATGATGCGGAGCATCCTTCCATCATCCCCATGGACTCTACATCAACACTTCCGATACCACAAGGACCGATGACTCGAGCACGTGCAAGAGCTCTCGAAACCGAGGTGACATCACTCCTCTCACAACTCCCTTTTGATTCACATGAGACATGGTTACTACCTCAAACGGAAATGCTATGCATACTCAGGTACCAAGGAGTCAACCATGAAGAAGCAAGGAGGCAAGGAGAACCGGAAGAGAAAGACATGCATGAGGACGGAGAGGAAAAATCACCAAGGACCAGGATGGCCGGACGATCCGGACGGCGACCCGGACGATCCGGACAGAGCCCGGATGATCCGGACCCTGGCCCGGACGATCCGGCTAAATCAACCGAAGGCAACAGAACATCCACCCTGAAGCCGGATCATCCGGACCCCGTCCCGGATCATCCGGACCCGGCCCGGACATTCGGACCTCCAACCAGACATCCGGCCCTGTGCGACCACCAGCCGACCCTCCGGCTCATCCGGGCCTCCACCCGGATCATCCAGACCAGCCCGGATCATCCGGACCCTCGTCCGGATCATCCGGTCAGCGCCTGTGCGCGCGTGTTGGGCTGAGCCCATGTACCCCTTCGCCCCCCAACTCTATATATAGGACCCCATCTCCTCACTTTGAGACTTAGCATTGATTTAGCTCGTTTTTGAGATAGAGCCTCGCTCATCTATCGGATCTCCTCCTCGTGAGAGACCGCGGCCTCTTCGGAGAAGATCCTCTCGGATTCAAGACCCCTTTACGGGAAGATCCCCTCGTGGATTCAAGACCTCCTCTCGGAGAAGAACGGTTACCTTTGTATCTTTCCTTTGTTGATTTTGGACCATGTATTACTCGTGCTTCGATGATCTAGACCTTGTGTGATTGATCTCTTGTCGGTTGAGTGTCTCTCTCGTTCTTCCCCGTGATTTCCTCGTGTTCTTCCGCGCGTTCTTTGTGTTCCCTCCGTAGGATCCCCTCCAAACGTGAAAGATCGACGAATTAGGGTTTCACCCTACATCACCTTTCCTAGCAAACCGTTGCTTGGCTATGTTACCGCTTTTGCTCAGCCCCTCTTATAGCGTTGCTAGTTGCAGGTGAAGTTGAAGATTGCTTCATGGTGGACAGGGTTATGTTGGGATATCACAATATATCTTATATTATTAATGCATCTATATATTTGGTAAAGGGTGGAAGGCTCGGCCTTATGCCTGGTGTGTTGTTCCACTCTTGCCGCCCTAGTTTCCGTACCGGTATTATGTTCCCGGATTTTGCGTTCCTTACGCGGTCGGGTGATTTATGGGACCCCCTCGACAGTTCGCTTTGAATAAAACTCCTCCAGCAAGGCCCAACCTTGGTTTTACCATTTGCCTCACCACCACCTACTTTTCCCTTGGGAGTCACTCTCTCGAGGGTCATCTTTATTATAGCCCCCCCGGGCCAATGCTTGTCTAAGTGTTGGTCCAAACTAGAGCACCGTGTGGGGCCATCCCTTGGCAACTTGGGTTACGTCGGTACCTGTACGCTTAGCTTATCCGGTGTTGCCCTGAGAACGAGATATGTGCAGCTCCTATCGGGATGTCGGCGCATCGGGCGGTCTTGCTGGTCTTGTTTTACCATTGTCAAAATGTCTTGTAAACCGGGATTCCGAGACTGACCGGGTCTTCCTGGGAGAAGGTATATCCTTCGTTGATCGCGAGAGCTTATCATGGGCTAAGTTGGGACACCCCTGCAGGGTATTATCTTTCGAAAGCCGTGCCCGCGGTTATGTGGCAGATGGGAATTTGTTAATGTCCGATTGTAGATAACTTGACACCAGATCTGAATTAAAATGCATCAACCGCGTGTGTAGCCGTGATGGTCTCTTCTCGGCGGAGTCCGAGAAGTGAACACGGTTTCTGTGTTATGATTGACGTAAGTAGGAGTTCAGGA
Source organism: Triticum timopheevii (assembly GCA_963921465.1). NCBI lineage: Eukaryota > Viridiplantae > Streptophyta > Magnoliopsida > Poales > Poaceae > Triticum > Triticum timopheevii. Next base: position 305,188,755 of record OY997270.1, read on the forward strand.
TCACCTCTTGATCATTACTAGCTTCACGACCATTCCTTTGTTTCTCTTCTCGCTCTCATGTGCGTATGTTAGCCACCATATCATGCTTAGCCGCTACTGCAACCTCACCACTTTACCCCTTCCTTTCCCATTAAGCTTTGCTAGTCTTGATACCCATGGTAATGGGATTGCTGAGTCCTCGTGGCTCACAGATTGCTACAACAACAGTTGCAGGTACAGGTTTTGCGATGATCATGACGCGAGAGCGATGCTTGCTTGTTTTGGAGTTCTTCTTCTGCTTCTTCTTCGATCAGGTGATAGGTTCCAGGTCGGCAGCCTGGGCTAGCAGGGTGGATGTCGTTTGAGTTTCTGTTTGTGTTTCATCCGTAGTCGGATGATATTCTTATGTAAGATGATGTTGTATTCATGTGGCATTGTATGCCTCTTGTATGTATCCCCATCTATTATGTAATGTTGATGTAATGATATCCACCTTGCAAAAGCGTTTCAATATGCGGGTCTATCCTTCGTGGGACCTTCGAGTTCCTTTTGGATAGGGTCGCATATTGGGCGTGACACTTACGATGGATGAAGGAATAAGGATAAGCAAAAGGCTAAGCTTGGGGATGCCCGAGGCACCCCAAAATAATATTCAAAGAATTAGCAAGCAACTAAGCTTGGGGATGCCCCCGAGTGGCATCCCTGCTTTCTTCTAACAACCATCGGTATTTTACTTGAAACTATATTTTTATTCATCACATGATATGAGTTTTGCTTGGAGCGTCTTGTATGATATGAGTCTCTGCTTGTTTTTATTTGTGTTTTAAGTGTTGAATCCTTGTTGGACACACCCTTTTAAGAGAGCCAAAAATTATGCTATGCTTGCTCCTATGCTTCACTTAAATTTTCAGAGCTATGGACTTGCTCAAGTACTTCACTTATATCTTTTTGAGCACGGTGTGCTTTGTTATTTTTGAAGAAATGCTCTCATGCTTCACTTAGATTTATTTGGGAGTTAGTAATTTTTTAAGAAATTCTCTCTTTCTTCACTTAGATTATCTTGAGAGAAAGAAAAAAAATTATGCTCATGATCTTTACTTATATTTGTTTGAGCTTATCAAAAGCAACATATGAAAATAGTCCCAAAGTGATAGATATCCAAGGAGGATATAATAAAAACTTTCATGAAGATCATTGGACAAAATAAACTTGATTCTTAGTAATGGTTTTGAAATATGACGATATGATATGTGAGTCATGTTGATGAGTAATTGTGCTTTAGTAAGAATATTGATGTTAAGGTTTGTGATTCACTATGCAAGCACGAAAGTCAATAGTTATGCAATGAAATTTATATCCTACTTATGGTACATTATTCGGTGTTACTTATGCTTAATGCACGGGTATGACATTTTTTGCTTTTTGGTTGGTCGCTTCTCAATCTTTTTGCTAGCCTTCATTTTGCACTAAGTATGATCACTACTTGTGCATCCAAAATCCTTTAAACCAATTTTGCCTTATAAGTCAACTATACCTACCTATATGCGGTATTTCCATGCCATTCTAAGCAAATTTGCATGTGCCATCTCCAATATTCAAAATAAATTTCTCTTTTGTGTGCTCTACTACTCGCAAGGCGGTAAAGGGTAGCCAATATTTTCCATGCTAGATGTGTTATTCTCATGATGAGTGTTTATTCACTTGTCATTGCACCAGAGTACGACAAAGGTATTAGGGATGCCTAGTCACGAAATGAATAAATGAATTTACTTATGTTGTCAAATAATAAATTCCTTGGAAAGTGTTGGTATGGAGGGCACCCGTGGATATGACTAGCCATGGAAAGTGAAAGTTATGGTGGAAAAAGGAATAAACCTTTTTTTCTGTTTGGGAACCACCTATGATGTATCTAGCATGGAAAGTGTTGGGATGCTCCAAGTCGTTTTTGTTGGTAGGAAAAGTATGCCTCTCAAAAATAATTTTATCTCTCAATTTAAGCTTTGAGCTCTGGCACTTCTACAAATCACTACGTCCCTCCATGAAGGGCCTTTCTTTTACTTATGCAAATTTTATTTTGAATTTGAGTCTCCATCTTCTCCTATAAAGCACCAACTAAGGGGCACTATGATCGTATTTGAGCATTGGGTGTAGCTAATATTTGAGTGTGTTTCATGAATGGATCAATGATTGAGCATGATGGGCTAGGGATAACTTGCTTTAGTGTTGATATTTTGAAAGACATGGTTGCTTGTTGGTATGCTTGAGTATTAAAGTCTTCATGTCAAAACTAGACTATTGCTTTGAATCATATAAAAGTCCATATGTCCATGCTATAAAGAAAAGAATGTGACGAACATGTTAGGCAGCATTCCACATCAAGAATTCTGTTTTTATCATTTACCTACTCGAGGACGAGCAGGAATTAAGCTTGGGGATGCTGATACGTCTCCAACGTATCTATAATTTTAGATTGTTCCATGCTGTTATATTATCATTCTTGGATGTTTTACAATCATTTTATAGTCATTTATATCATTTTTTGGTACTAACCTATTGACATAGTGCCCAGTGCCAGTTGCTATTTTCTGCATGCTTTTTACATTGCAGGAAATCAATATCAAACGGAGTCCAAACGCAACGCAACTCCTGGAGGATTTTTTTTGGGCCAGAAGAAAGCCAGTAGGCCAAGGAAGCACCTGAGGGGCTGCTCGAGGGGAGCAGCACCCACTAGGGCGCTCCAGGAGGCCCAGGCGCGCCCAAGTGGGTGCTGCCCACCTCGGGTGCCCCCCGAACTGCCTCTTTGCTCTATCAATACCACAATATTCCAGAAACCCTAGGGGAGTCGATGAAATATTGATCCAGCTGCCGCAGAGTCCAGAACCACCAGATCCAATCTAGGTATCGTCATGGAGGGGTTCACCACTTCCATTAGTGCCTCTCCTATGATGCGTGAGTAGTTCTTTGTAGACCTACTGGTCCGTAGTTAGTAGCTAGATGGATTCCTCTCTCTCTCTTGATTATCAATACAACGGTCTCCTGGAGATCCATATGATGTAAGTCTTTTGGCGGTGTGTTTGTTGGGATCTGATGAACTTTGAGTTTATGATCAGATCTATGTTTTTATCCATGAAAGTTATTTGAGTCTTCTTTGATCTATTATATGCATGATTGCTTATAGCCTCGTATTTCTTCTCTGATATTTGGGTTTTGTTTGGCCAACTTGATCTATTTATATTGCAATGGGAAGAGGTGCTTTGTAGTGGGTTCGATCTTACGGTGCTTGATCCCAGTGACAGAAGTGTATCGTTGCTACTAAGGATAACAAGATGGGATCTATATCTTTGCAATAGATAAACGGATCCTGTCTACATCATGTCATCATTCTTATTGCATTACTCCGTTTTTCCATGAACTTAATACACTAGATGCATGTTGGATAGCGGTCGATGTGTGGAGTAATAGTAGTAGATGCAGGCAGGAGTCGATCTATTAATCTTGGATGTGATGCCTATATAATGATCACTGCCTGGATATCGTCATGATTATTTGAAGTTTTATCAATTGCCCAACAGTAATTGTTTTCCGACCGTTTGCTATTTTTCTTGAGAGAAGCCACTTGTGAAACCTACGCCCCCCGGGTCTCTTTTCATCATATTTGCCTTTGTGATCTATTTTCCTTTGCATTTATTTTGAGATCTATTAAACCAAAAATACAAAAATACCTTGCTGCAATTTATTTGTTCCGCGATCTATTTATCCTATCTACCACTTTTTACCTCATGTTATTTGCCTACTTGAGGCGTCGTACTCGAAAGGGATTGACAACCCCTTTAACACGTCGGGTTGCGAGTATTTGTTATTTGTGTGCAAGTGCTGTTTATGTGGTGTGAGGAGGTTCTCCTACTGGTTCGATAACCTTGATCTCATCACTGAGGGAAATACCTACTATCGCTATACTGCATCATCCCTTCTTCTTTGAGGAAATACCGACATAGTTCTAGCACACATCAGAGACTAGATGCTATGTTGTGCAACACCGCGTGTGCCCTTGAAGCTTGTTGCCAGCGCAAAACCGGCAACATCTTGGATCGTGTTCAGACTCGACAAGGTTATGGAATGTAGACAACCACAGAGCTCGAGCAATGGCTCAAGAACACCCTAAAACTAGCACTGCTTGGGTTAGCTTCGCTGCAATGCACTATCGACACGCAGCGGTCAAGGTTCAGATGGCTAAAAGAAGGGGATGCTAACACCAAGGTCTTTCAAGCCTTTGTAAATGGGAGGAGGGAGAAGAACTTCATACCACTCATCAAGGACGGAGATGAGGTGATCACGAACCTGGATCGCATGGAGCATGTGTTTTTTGAGACTTATCATGGCATCATTGGAATGGCACACGCCAGGCAGTTCACTCTCGACCTAGACTATCTCGGCATGGAGATAGTGAACCTTGAAGATCTAGAGGGCATCTTCACTGAAGAAGAGGTTTGGGCAGTTATCAAGGAGCTCCATCCGGATAGAGCCCCCGGACCGGATGGGTTTATTGGTGCTTTCTACCAAAAAGCTTGGCCTATCATAAAGCATGATATCATGGCGGTCTTGCTCAAGATCTATGTGGGAGATGGTGGAGGCTTTTCCAAGCTCAATCGTGCCTTGATTGTTCTATTGCGAAAGAAACTGGACGCAGAAAGGGTGGGCGACTATCGTCCAATTAGTCTCCCGCATAGCATGGCCAAGATCTTTGCGAAGTTGCTGGCAACTAGAGTGCGCACGAGCATGAAAGACTTGGTCACCATCAAGCAGTCGGCTTTCATTAAAGGGAGAAACCTCCATGATAATTTTCTCTTGGTTCGGGAAGTGGCCGGACGATTGCAACGAGGAGAAGCAAAGGGGTCTTCCTGAAACTTGACATCTCGAGAGCGTTCGACTCCCTCTCCTAGCCATTTATCTTTGAGGTTCTGAAAGCAAAAGGTTTCAGTAATAAGTGGATCAAGTGGGTCGCGATCTTGCTTCAATCAGCAACGACAAAGATCCTGGTGAACGGTGTACCTGGGAGAAGCATTGCACATGCCTGTGGGCTTCGTCAAGGCGATCCTGTCTTGCCACTTTTATTTGTGATCGCCATGGATGCTCTGACCATGATCATCGGCAAGGCGCTAGAGTAGAGATTGTTATCCACTTATAGAGGAATCCCAGCCTAGCAAAGGGTGTCCATATATGCTGATGATGTGGCTTTGTTCGTTCATCCCACAATCACCGAGCTCAGCTTCATCAAGCACACGCTGGATATGTTCGGAGAAGCTTCAGGTCTCAAGGTTAACTACCTGAAATCTACTGCCACTCTCATTCATGGCGAGCAAGAGGATAAAGAGCGAGTTATTGAGCTTCTACAATGCAAGCTGGAGGAGATTCTGTGCCGATATCTGGGCCTGTAGTTGGCAATCAAGCAGCTAACAAAGCAAGACTGGCAGCCTCTCCTCAATATGGTGAGGAAGTGTTTGCTCGCGTGGCATAGAGGGCTAGTTCAGAGGGCGGGTAGACTGGTGCTCGCCAAATCTATGATCTCTGCTCGCCCAGTGCATCAGCTCCTGGTGCTATAGCCCTCGCTTGGGTGCTTCAAGACATAAACAGTTGGATGCGGTCTTTCTTCTGGGCTAGGAAAGATAAAATCAATGGAGGGCAGTGCTTGGTTGCTTGGGATAGAATCGGTCGTATGGTGCAGTACGGAGGCCTAGGTATCAAGAATTTGAAGCTTCAAGTGCTGGCCTTGCGAGTGAGGTGGGAATGGCTGAGGCGCACCGAGCCAGAGCGGCCTTGGCAAGGTCTAGGTATGATGGTTGACGAGGAGGCACGAGCAATCTTCAATTGCTTGGTGCACATTGAGGTTGACCGAGGAGATAAAGTGTTGTTCTGGAGGGATCGATGAATACATGGCCACTGCATGCAAGACATCGCGCCTCTAATTCTTGAGCTCGTGGATACACGCCGCACTAACAGTAGGACTGTGCAGTGGGCGCTGGAGGACGAGCAATGGTCGGTGGACATCCCCTTCATCTCTTCTAAGATGGCGCTTCTTCAACTCATGCACTTGAGGCATGCCATCGCCTCGGTGCAAAGGGATGATCAGATGCCTGACAACTTCCTATGGCCATGAGCGACATCCATGATATACTCTGCCAAATCTACTTACAACCATCTTTGTGAGGGTCTGCCGGCGTGCCCATACGCCACATCCATCTGGAGAAGCCTCGCCCCTGTCAAATGCAAGATTTTCGCATCTCTTGCCTCACAACATCGCCTTTGGACGGTGGATCGATGCGCTAGACATGGCTTGCAAGATCACACCTCGGCCTGTTACACGTGCCTGTAGGATGAAGACACAATGGACCACATCTTGGTGCAATGTGGTTATGCGTACGGTACTTGGATGGGATGTCTCGACAAGCTACATTTATAGGCTACTTGCCCCACGAACACAGACTCATTCCTGGACTGGTGGATGCAACAACGCTCGGGTTTCATGAAAGAAGACAAGCGCGATTTCGATACTCTGGTCATCTGCACGACATGGTCACTCTGGAAACAAAGGAATGCTAGGGTGTTCAATATAACTGAGCAACAGCTAGACACGCAAGAGCTCGTGGTGAAGATCCTCGATGAGATGAGAGATTGGAAGTTGGTAGCCCGCGGAGGAGGTAGTTTGCAACGGTTTGTGAGAGAGTAGCCTCGTGTTGTATTGTAGGAGTGGGAGTGGGTGTCTGTCTTCGAGTGCCCTGCACTCGCTAGACCTCTTGTAAATTGTCTTGCTCTCTTATATAAAATTAAGGCACATGCTTTGCATGCTCTAAAATAAAGCTTTCACATTTAGGTGTCGCTTCCGGAAGATGATAAAGTAGGGAAGGACACGGCCCCGAGACTACCGACGACCATCACCGAGCAACTGCTACATGTAAACTGCGCTGAAATTTCCCCGAAGAGGAGGGGTAGAGCAGTATCATAGAAATAAGTATTTTCGTCAATGATAATTAAGGTTATCGAACCAATAGGAGAACAAACAAACTCCCCTAAGCCGCATTTACATACAAAAGAAAATACTTGCACCCAACGCAGGCAAGAGGGTTGTCAATCCCCTTGAACTCATTACTTTAAATTATTAATTCTAATAATGATAAAATAGAAGTAAATAAATTGTAGCAACGTATATTTGGATTTTTAGCAATATGATAAAATAGAGCTGGGGGCCATACTTTTCAGTAGAGGCTTCTCTCCCGAACACATATCATACGGTGGATGAACAAATTACTGCTGGGCAATTGATAGAAAATTGCATAGTTATGACGTATTCACGACAATGATCATGTATATAGGCATTACGTCCATGACAAGTAGATCGACTCCGACCTGCATATACTTCCATTACTCCACCAATCGACCGCTATCCAGCATGCATCTATGGTATCAAATTCATGAAAAAAGAGTAATGCCTTAATACAGAGTAACGCACTACAAAAAAAAGACACATCCGTGACATTTTGGGCCGAATGAATTTTTTTGCTCTAATGCTTATGACACTTCTATGACGATAATTGTGACAAAACCCGGTATCATCATAGATGTGGTGGGATCCTACTTCTATGACAAAAAATCATGACAGAAAATGGGCTTTTCATCCTGGGCGGGCTGGAGACGCAGCTGCATGACATTCTTTGGGCTGTCCATGACAGAAAAAACCATGGTAGAAGCGAGGGCGAGGAAAATATCGGGGAGTTCCCGGTTACGGTGAGTGGTCGAGGCCGAGCAATGCATGTTTCTCTCGTACACATACACGCGTGGGTGCGAGGCGTTGGGCTCTAACTGAACCCGAGCGAGGCGTTCACCTACTGAACCCGAGCGATTGCACTGCAGGCTACGCATTACTGAACCCGAGTGATCGATCAATCCCTGGTTGTTAACTGAACCCGATCGAGCGATTCCTTCGCTACTGCTGCTAACTGAAGCCAATCGAATCTGTTGCCTCTTGATGAACAGTGAGCGTTTTTGGGGGTTGGATGAACAGTTCCCGGTGGGGGTTGGATGAACAGGACCCTGTGGTAGTAGAGGCCTGAACAGGACCCCGATCGAGCTGGTTGGGGGTGGATGAACAGGACCCCGTGGAGGGCTGGATGAACAACAACTGGTGGAGGGCTGGTTGAAGAGTAGCCGGTGGAGGGCTGGATGAACAGTAGCCCGTGGAAGGGTGGTTGAACAGGACCCCATGGAGAGGGCTAGTTGAAGAGTAGCCGGTCGAGGAGCGGTGGAGGCTGGATGAACAGGAGCCCATGGATGAACAATAGCTGGTGGAGGCAGGAGGGAGGCGCCGTGGATAAACAGTCGCATGTGGAGGCTGGAGGAGGTCGACGGTGGATGAACAGTAGCCCGTGGAGGCTAGAGCGAGGTAGTAGACGGTGGATGAACAAAGCTGGTGGAGTCCCATTTTGCGGTACGCCACACCCCTCCCGATGAACAGGACCCCCGTTCGACCATAGGAGGTCGAAGAGAAGTCTGTTTCCTCCGTTTTGCGGTACGCCACACCCCTCCCGATCAACATGACCTCGTTTCAACCGTAGGAGGTCGAAAGAAGTCCATTTCCTTCGTTTTGCGGTACGCCACACCCCTCCCGGTGAACAGGATCCCGTTTTGACAGTAGGCGGATGGACACAAGGCCGTTTCCTCCGTTCTGCGGTACGCCAGGCCTCATTTCGGCTGTTCCGTCCAAGCCGATTGGCTCCCGATGAACACGACGCATTTCGTTGCCTCCCGATGAACACGACGTAGTTTCTCCATTCCGACCCAGCCGATTGGCTGCCGATGAACAGGACGCCATCACTGCCTCTCCATGTACATGAGCCCTGGCCATGCGTATGTATGAGTAGGCATTCGAGACCCCTCCCGCATGTACGTACTTGGCCGTATTTACTTTCTTGCACCCTGGCTATACGTACATGTACACGATATTGATGGGACTACGTGACATGCTACGTCCGCACCTCTACTACGACACGTGCCATTCCTTACTCAACCATGGTTCATCGCTGTAGCCTGCAGATAGACCGATCGATCAATATGTACGTACACGTTTGTGACCAGAATGACAATGCTACGTATGCTTCGACCAGGTGGGTCCCGACTGTTAGGGAGGATAAGGAGGCACTTCCTTGTGTGCGAAGATGTAGCTGGTGGGTTGCAGCTGTTAGGGGGGAAACATTTTTTCACGAAATACGGTGGCCCGTACGATGGGTCCCTGCTGTCTGGTGGAGGAATCATTATTTTGCACATAATAAGGAGGCACTTCCTTGCTGCGGCCATGGACCCAGCTATCAGCCTCTCCACGTATAGTACTCTTCCTATGGAAGTCGTTCCTTGACCACACTGACCACGCCGCACCGAGAGCACCAAGGCGGTGGACGACGACGAGGCCTAGGAACGGGACGACATGGAGTCGGGGAAGACGCGGCAGTGGATGCCCATGCAGAGGGAGTACGAGGGTTGACTGGTTCGGCTCCGGTGTGAGGTTGCCGTTGCCGCAGAATAACACGGCTTGTGGGTGAGTAGAGGGATGGCCTTGCCAGAGGTTGGAGTAGGGTGGGGCGGTGAGGCCTCCGCGGCAGCACAGCCGGCCATGGGAGGCAAGAGAAGGCGGCATGACTGATGCTGGTTTGGGCGGCTGGAGCAAGAAGACCAGAGGTTGAAGAAGCACTACGGCCGTTGGATGGACATCGTACGATCATTGGAGCTAGAATTGTTCATATCGACTAAGTTGACAAAGCCCACCGTCTGCGTCAACTTAATAGGCCCACAAGTCAGCCTCCCACTATGGTGGGTCCCAGCTAGCAGGGGGAGTATTCATTTTTTCGTGCATAATAAGGAGGCACTTCCTTGCGTACGAAGATACAGCTGGTTGGTCCGAGTTGTCAGTGGGGGGAACATTTTTTCATGAAATACAGAGGCCTTCTGGTGGGTCCCAACTGTCAGGTGGAGGAATCATTATTTTGCGCGTAATAAGGAGGCATTTTCTTGTGTGCGGTCATGGACCCAGCTGCCAGCCTCTCCACGTGCAGTCCACTTTCGATGGATGTCGTTCGTTGATCATGTTGACCACGCTGCACCGAGAGCACCAGGGCGGTGGACGACGGTGAGGCCTAGAAAGGGAACGACACGGAGCTGGGGAAGACTTGGCAATTGTTGCCCACGTAGTGGGGAGTACGAGGGTTTACTGGTTCGGCTGCCGTCACCGGAAAATAACAGGAGGTGTTGGTGAGTCGAGGAATGGCCTGGCTAGCGATGGAGTAGGATGGGGCGGTGCGGCCTGTGCGTCAGCACAACCAGCCACGGGAGGAGGGAGCAGGCAGTCCCACCAGTGGTGGTTTGGGCGGCCGGAGGAAGAAGACCAGATATTGAAGAAGCAACACGACCATTGTTTTAACATCCAATGGTCACTACTGCTAGGATCGTTTGTGGACTAAGTTGACAAAGCCTTTCGTACACGTCAACCTAGTAGACCCACAAGTCAGCCACCAAATCCGTCCCAAACAGCATACAACCCGAAATTTCTAGCCAGATTCAAATTAATTTAAAAACTAAACATACCTTAACTTAAATCCAATGAAATTTTACCCGCACAAAAACAATGAAATTGAAAATATCAAAATCCAAAAGAAAAAAATATTTTGGGACTAATTGCCTGTTTGCTGTATTTTTTTCATTTTACAGCCCATTTATTATTACTTATAGCCCATTTCTTATTACTTATAACCAATTTTTTGGGCAAGCCCGAATGCATCCCTCCTCGTCTTGAAAGATTTCCGGCCCAGCAGGGCGTAGAAAAGCAAGTATGCCTACATTGGTTATTCTGCAAAAAACAAAATAGCTGGGCTAGCCATTTTCCGAAAGGAAAAAACAAACTGGGCTGGTCATGTGGTAAACATATGAAATAAAAGCTTGGGCTAGACGGGCCACAACTCCCGCACAACCTAGTTGATACCCTTCTCCGTCCCAAAAAAAACTGCGCGCGCTGCTGGGTCCCTATTGTCATCCTCACCATGTACATTCATCTCCTTATTCCTCTCGGTTGTTGACCATGTTGACAACACAAGAGGGCTGCGCCGCAGCGAGCGAACCAAGATGGAGGACGATGGTGAGGCCTCGGATGGGAATGAATAGGATACAGGGAAGATGCACAGAGTTTTAGGGTGTGACGTGGCCACGATGCATGCGCAACATCACAGCCAGCCATGGGAGGCGGGAGCAGGTGGTCCCGCCGGTGCTGGTTTGGCTTTGGCAGTTGGAGGGAGAAGAGACAGAAGAAACATGACAGACATTGAATGTCAATCCAACGGTCAAGGTTGGCACAACCTTTTGTTGACTAAGACGACACCAAGTAGCATACTTTTTTATATATAGGAAGAAAAGAAAAACTGGGCTCGTTTGCCTGATAACATTCCCGAAACTGCGACCATTCGATCTTGCATTGCAACTAAAACTGCGAGGAAAATGTGTTTGTCTGCCGTCCTTCTCCTAGGGAACGTTCGCCACATAAGTGACTAGCACCCTTGGTTTTCAACCGAGAGGTCTTGGGTTTGAGTCCCAGGAACTCTCCATTTTGTCCTCCTTCCTTCCTCACAAAAAAGAAAGAAAATCAAAGACTTGAGAAGGCATACAGAACAAGCTAGTGTAATAGTAAAGAGACGTTGCTGAGTTTTAGAAAAAAGAGAGACGTGCTCCTGTAGTTGTTTCGAATCCAAACCTAGACTATGACTATATATGGTGCTATGCTACTTTGCAAGTAATGAAACTGACATATCCAACATTCGCTTCTCCTCTTCTCTACTTACTCTGCCTAGCATCAGAAGCTCTGGCCGCAGCAACCATGTCCGATGGCTGCTCGTCCACCTGCTCTTCAGCAGGCAACAACCAGATATGCGCGAAGTCGCCACCCATACCATCGCCTATGGGTCTCATTACATCCCCGCCGGCACATGCACCGCAGCCGGTTGCTCATCGCAACCCGCTGCTGTTGGTGTGGTGACACTACCGCAAATCACACAGAGTCATCTGCCGCGTCTCAACCACAATCCTCAACCCTGACCGAGTCTTCTACAAATTCCCGAATCATGGGGTAATAATATGTTTAAGTGTTTTTCTGCTGCTTTCACTTGTTGATTTTTTAATAGTTTGGTTGATGATCTTCCAATTTGATTCGTGCAGAAAAGGGAATATTCGACTGATTTGTATTTCTGGGAAGTTGCTGATGTGGGGGAATGCAACTACGCTGATTATTTGGTTAGACGAGAAATCCCAATACCAGCAGGTTAAAGTGTTGGACAAGTAACTGAAGGAATGGCAGAAGAGGAAGATGCAGAGCAGAAGGTTAAAGATGCAGTTCCTTTGATCATGGCCAAGCAACAACTGATGAACGGCCTTGACAACAATGAGGAGATGAAAGAGCTTGTGAAGATAATGGAAAAAATCGATGTGCTCTGTAGGATGATTGTCTCTTTATTTGCAGTGTATGTAGCACTCGTGATGTATTCAGTGGCTATGGCATGAGCACTTTGCTGTAACTAGTAATGAATGAAACCTGTTTAGCAGGCTGGGCATAGTGTTGTGAACATCTAATGATTTCTATTAATGGAAATTGGGGGGTATCCCCTTTTGCTCATAAATAAATAAATAGCAGAGGCCCTTTTTCTAATAAATAAATAAATTAGCAGAGGCCGTGTCGGGTCAGCTTTGTTCCCATTCGAAGACGTCGAGCAAATTGCACTCCAACAACAAACTATGTCATCAAATTCAAGTTTCACAGCCAAATATGAGTACAACTAAACAACAATGTCATCATGTTTTAGTCGTCATACAATCACCAAACACAAATCAACATACATAATAAGTGATGTTCTCATAGCAAAATACTAAACAACAAGTTCATCAGGTTTCAGTTGTCATAGCAAACACAATTTCACATAGTAGATAAAAAACGTCTTCTGACAAACAAATACGACAAAAGCAATCTAATCATCATCCGCAGCAACAGCGTCAACATCTTCGCCATGTGTATCAGTTTGAATCGTAATTCCCCACAGTGTCATCTTCTTCTTCATCCTCAGTGTTCTCGAACGTTGCCTTCTTATTGATGAACTCTTGTATGTCCACAGCCCGGCAGGCAATCTTTTCGCCAGCATCATTGACATGATGGTTCTCAAAGATATTAGGAACATCTGTGGAATCTTGTACATCAGGAGCAGTGTAAGCATCTTCTTGTTGTGCAACTTCATTAAATGAATCCCTCTGCTCAAATCTTTGCAATACTCTCCAGTCATCGCTACGTGAAAATGTGTCTTCCAAGAAAAATATCTGTGTTGCTTGATTTGCCAAAATAAAAGGCTCGTTGGTCTGGTACGCTGCCTTGACATTGATGGATTTAGAATAACCATTAGCTCTAGGTTTTGCAATCCTAGAAAATAGGTTATACCTATGACAGCACAACAGAACCACACACCGATGAACCTCGAAACTGGAGATATACTGCAACTGAACAATGTCTGTTATGTTAGCATACATTTTAGTTGTCACTTCGCCGTACTTATTCGTGCTCATGATGGCACAGTTTTGTGTCTTCCCGCCTTCGTCGCGTGCAAAGGTGTTGTAGCGCACATCTCCAACAACAGAAGATTCATAATGTCTTACCCGAGTATCAGGACCCATTGCTAGTGCGTAAAGGGCATCATCAACTGCCTTCCCATCCTCTCGCATCTTCTTAACCTATGGTTAGAAAATAGACAAAATGATCATCTTATGTACTCAATATATTAAAAAAAACTAATAGTGCAATTCAAAAGCTTACATGGCTCTTGAACAATCTCGCAAATCCTGCCATAACCAGTTTGTCAATGTTTCTTGGATTTTGCAATAGTAACTCCTTTTTGTAGATGCTACACAACATAGTGATCACGTCAAACATTTAAATATATAAGAGTGTGCTGCAAGTTTAGTAGATTACGATGTATAAGCTGCAATACTTAGCACTTACTTGATATAAGGTAGTATCTCACGACAATTATTCAACACATACCAAACCATTTTGTCCAAATCTTTAGGTTTGTCGTTTTGTTGACTCTTCCCTATAACTCGAACAGAATAATCAAAACATTGAGCCCTGGATTGTCTTCACCACCTCTTTGCTAAGCTGATAAGCTGTTTCAATGTATTTTGAGCAGATGTTAAATGCTTCTATAGCAATGTAGGCCTCTGCAATGGAACCCTCGGGTCTAGCTCTGTTCTTAACATAGCCCTTGAAAGTGCCTAGACGCCTTTCAATAGGGTACATCCAGCCATACTGTACTGGACCTCTAAGTAGTCCCTCATCAGGTAGATGAACAACCAAATGCACCATCATATCAAAGAAGGCCGGAGGATATATCTTCTCAAGGTCGCATAGGATAGTTGGTATCTTGTCTCTAAGACGCTCCAAAGCATCTATCCTGATATTTCTATTACAGAGTTCCCTGAAGAGTTGTCCCAACTTTGCAACGGCTCTATATAAGTCAAGGCGGCCCAATCCTCTAAGGATAACTGGTAGGACGTGGCAATCATGAGTTTTCAACCCTTGTACCTTGTTTCCATCTGCAGTGACTCTCCTTTTAGGGTTGGAAGCAAATCCATGTGGGAATCTCACACGTGACAGGACCTCATAGAATTCTTTTCTTTTTACCTTGTCCAAGACTTACACAACCGATGCCATATCCCGTGGTTTACCTTCATCTTGCACCTACAAATCCTTTCTGATACCCAGGTGTGTCAAATCAATCCTAGATTTTAAGGTATCTTTCTTCTTGCCTTCAATATTAAGAAGTGTGCCGATAATGCTGTCACATATATTTTTCTCGATGTGCATCACATCAAGATTATGCCACAGATCCAAATCTTTCCAATAGTCCAAGTCCCACAAAGTGGACCCGCGAGTAAACAATAATATCTCTTCTACCATGCCACACTTCCTTTTCCCGCTACCATTATCAGGATGGTTTCCTGGTGTAATATGCCCGACCTTCTCTAATTCCACTTGCAACTCATCGGCGGTGAGCCTCTTTGGCGCATCACGGTTTTCATGCTTTGCATTGAACGCATATCTTCAGTATTTTGTAGGACACGGCTTGTCCTTGGCAAGGAAACAACGGTGTCCAATGTAACAGATCTTGCAAAGTATTGCGTATGCCAGCAGATTCCTGTCACGACGAACACATGCATTGTAACCATGTGTCGTTTGCCCTGACATAGTGCCCAAAGCCAGATAATCATGGATGCACCAAATTATAACAGCACGCTAAAAGAAATCAGCTGGTGGGCTTCTATATAGGTCTCGAGTGAGAACACCCCTCCATAGCTATTGAAGTTCCTCCACAAGAGGCTCCATGAATAAATCAAAATCCTTTCCAGGACTTTTTGGACCTAGGAAAAGCAAGGTCATCATGTAGTTTGATTCTTTGGTGCAGACATTTGGAGGCATGTTGTAAGGGATAACAAGCACTGGCCACATGCTATATGTGGTGCTCTGGTGGCCAAATGGGTTAAATCCATCTGAAGCTAAGCCAAGTCTAATGTTTCTCGGGTCAGCTGCAAACTTTTTGTGTTTTTGATTGAAGCTTTTCCAGTCACTACCATGAGATGGATGGCTCATTACATTCTGATCTCTATACTCCTGGTTCCTAGAATGCCACAATACATCCTCTCTTGTTTCAGCATCATGAAACAACCTCTACAATCTTGGTATATTTGGAAAATGTCTCAGAACATTATGAAGTATCCTCGTCACAGCATCGCCATCTTTCCATCCTTATGATTTACATTTTGGGCATTCACTTAAGGTGGTATAATCCTTCCAGAACAGAACACAATTATTCTTACAAACATGGATCATATCATATCCAATTCCAACTGCATGAAGGAAATTCTTCATTTTACTGTAGGTGTGTGGCAGCTCAGACGCATCTGGGAAAGATTTGCCAAAAGCAGCCAACATCACATCGAATGATTTTTTGGTCATTTGCTCAGATGTCTTCACCTGAAGAAAGGTGACCGTAGCTGAGAATACTGACAGCTTATTTCCTGGGTTGACAGCCACGTTGCATTATTCCAACATGCGGGCCCACCATTTTTCTTCTGTAGGTGAAAGTTCATGAAATGCACACCCATTTTGTAGCATTGTTTCAATGTTGGTCAAACTCACTAGCTCCGCCACCACCACCACCACCTCCTCTTCCACCTGAGCATCAGGAAGATCAAGATGGTGATCTGCTGCTTCCACATAGTTAGTAACATTGACATTCATAGCTTCATCATGATGATCCCACCTAGTATATATGACCAACATCCCATACAAGTGTAGATGATTTTGCACAGTTAACTCGGGTCTTGTAAATGAATTCATACAACTGCTACATGGGCAGAGAACATCTGATTTCGGACCACCATACTTAGCTTTGATAAAGTTCATGAAGTTTTCAACCCCCTCGACATATGCAACGGAGAATCTTCCCAAGTCTTGTCCATCTGTTAGACATACAAATTAGTTCTTCTACTAGATATTATAGGAAAAACATATATGTTTTTTTATGAAGTCCCAAAAAAATACCTAGGTCGATGTTTAAAGCTATGGCAAGATATTTGGACAAGTAGATCTAAGTAACGAAATATATGTAGAGCTAATTCAGCAAACATATTTGAGTGCTAAATTATGGCAGGCTGTTTCAATAGTCAATGGGGCCGAGCACACAACCATCAAAGGCCATCTCAGCAACAAAGATCGAGTATAAAATGGTGTAGAGCAATTTCACCTAACAGATTGGCTACTAGACCATGGCAATCTACGCCACAATAAATATATTGCAGGATATTTTAGCAACTAATCGGGCTTGGCATGCCATCTCAGCTAATCAGATTGAGTGCAGAACAGGGCAAGGAAGCTTCTTAAGCAGAGCATATTGACTATAAACTACTTCGGCAAACAGTGAGATTAACAACGTCCATCAGCTAACATTCAGCGCTACACCTATATGCACGGGGCCTTAGTCTAGAATGCGCGTAGCATGGGAGAAGCTGACCGCCGTGCATCTCCACCAGTACATTGCCAGCGGTGGCGGCGCTGACCGCCGTAGGTCTCCACAAGAACGTCACCAGCGGTGGCGGAGCGGCGAGAGGACGACAGTCTACGAGAGCGTACTATGGGAGCAAGAGGATCGCCGTGCGTCCCCTCGATGAACTGCTGCACCAACGTATCGGCTCAGCGGGGAGGGCGGCTTTGGCAGAGCGAATGTGGAGTGGAGGGGGCCGGGGGGAGGGGGTTTGGGGAATATTATTGGCTAGTTGGCCGAAGGGCGTTTGAATTTGGGATTTGGGGGGAATTTTTTTTGGGGGGGGGGATTTTCACACGGTGGGCGGGGGGAGTTTGGCGCATGGTCGGTTTCTCCAAGTGCAGTCCCACGTGTGAGTGAAGAGGCAGGCCGGAGTGTGTTCTGTTTGCGTGAGCCGTGTGCAGGACCGGCCATGTGTGGGGTGCATTGCGACCGCGACAGGCGTGGTGTGAGTGTACCGCCTTTTTTCCATTTAAACTTGGTGCTTCACCCCCTCAAAAAAAAACTTGGTGCTTCACGCGATCCATCGATACTACTACTAGTATCCGGTAATCCCGACTAAAACGGTGCGGCCGGGTCTTTTCCCGCCCGATATGTTGGGAGGTTGGCTTAGTTGATTTTTTTAGGACGAGTAATGCTACACCTACGTAATCCCAGGTACGTAATTAATGTAATGTGATACGTGTGAGCTGTTGATTGTAGATTGAGGGAGGGATGGGCCCACCACCATGAAAATTAGGGGAGAGAGAGAGGCAATTTACGTTAAACCTTTCGTAGGTTCTGGTAGATGTAGAAAGATGTGAAATGCATGAATGTGTAGTGGACGTACTATTGGAGTGCGTAAGATAAATTGTGTATGTAGACCCTATGTGTTTATTTACTTCGCATGTTAGCTTTGTCTCGGGTCAAACCTTCTAAGTTTATACACACAAAAATGAATCATCATTCCATATACTCGTCTTTTCATACTCCTACAATATATCTTACTATTATTGTGAAAGTTCATATACACTGGACGAGATTAATGCAAACACGACAGATTTTCATTACATTTCGAACTTTTATAGGACAGAAAAATAAAAGAAACCCAACCCTAAACCTATTCTACGGCGGCGACCGACGTCCTCCATCTGCGATCTCCATGTACGGGGGCAGGGTTCAAGACCCGTGAAGTGAAGGTGCAGTCTCTGGCGAGGAAGAGTAGAACACGGGAGACGGACCAACTAGTTCGCACACCATGCCCTGCCACCTCCCATGCCCCACTCATCCTCGGAGGAGTCCTCGACCTCGGCGGTGCCGGTGAATGTGAGGTCGGTGATGATGGACGTGGACAGTCTGTCGCTTCACCTGCCACATGCGCCACCGAACATTGGACGGTGGCAAGTAGGATGCATGGCTGACGGTGCTCCCGTCGTTGGCCTCCAGCCTGGCCACTGCTTGTGCGGTCGCGTCCGCGTTCGGCTACGCCGCTATTGCATCGCGAGCGGCGACTTGAGCGAGGGCGTTGACCTCGAGCTTCATCCCCGAAGACAAGCTCTCCCGCAGAGCGTTTGCGCTCGCGGCCATGGCGGATGTGGTGCCAGGTAGCAGGATGATGCGCTATGGTGTGAAGTTTAGCTGGGTGTTGCCACTTGAAGTAGCGCATTCCGGTGCGGCCAAGCGTCCGGGTGCATCGTCAAGTCACCGGAGTTGGTTCCTCGGGCATCAAGCCTCTTAATGACAGCATACGGACGGACGGCTGGGAACGCACTGCGCGCCGGCGCGAGGGATGAGGGTTTTTGGTGTGCTAGGGTAGTCAGTTGCGGTCGTGGCAATGTTGGAGATGCCCTTTGCTCACATGCGATCCCCACATGTCATTGAAAAAGCAAGATGACCCAGCATGGTCTCAGGTCCTGGGGATGCAGTGGCCGCGCTACAACACTCCACGGACGCGTCGCGGCACGCGCGCACTTCGGCGCCCCGTGCATCCTTGATGAGTCGGGTGTTGATCTGCTGGTTGTGCCACAGCGCCAATGCCACCTTCGGCACACTGAAGCCGACCATGTCCAGCGATGATGAGTGTGTCGCTCATTGCGGTCGCCATGTCCAGAGGCGGTGCGGGAGCTGCGCCAGCTGGCCCCCACGACCCACATGAACGATTGTCGGTGGCGAGGAGGTCGTGGGCCAGCTCCTCCATTGGACTAGTCTGCACCATGTTGTCCCGACAGGTGTGCCCCACATGTCGGTTTCTCTGCTTTCCCGACCAAATTTGAGCATCAGTGCTCCGCATTGCACATTACGCGCAGAACAAGTGGTTTTTGTGCCCTAGTTCAAATGTGGTACAGTACCAAGTTGTTACCCTAGCCCCAAGTGTGGTGGTTTTGGGTATGGTACCACCATTTTCCTTTTCAAATAGTGAAGCATAACACTTGATTAAGTAGCCGGATGGTGTGCTAATGTAAGTGTCTAACTGTTTGAAGGAATAATTGAGGTGTGCTCGGTCTGTGCCCGCATTTAGGGGGTCCAACTTACCATGTTCCGGCAGTAGTAACTATACTAGTTCCTGCGTACTCCCTCTGTTTTTATTTACTCCGCATTTTAGCTTTGCTCAAAGTCAAACTTTGTAAACTTTGACAAAGTTTATAGATAGAAATAATAACGTATACAATAACAAATCAACACCATTAGATTCATTATTGAATATACTTTCACATCATATAGATTTGCATCTGTAAATGTTCATATTTTTTCTATAAATTTGGTCAAATTTTATGAGGTTTGACTTCAGTCAAACCTAATATGCAGAGTAAATAAAAACGGAGGGAGTATCTTACTCCATGACCAAGACGGAAGGGAAAACGAGACAACTTATTGTTAGACGTTCAAGTATAATCATGTGGCGTTGCTTATTTCTCATTGCTCTCCAACCCTCTTCTCCATCGATCATGCCACCCTCCGGTCGAGTCCACCCTCCCACATGCCTCATTTGAATATTCCGTCGAGTATCATTCGCATGTGGACCTATACCATGCTTGTATTTCCAATGCTGTAATTTGTCCTACATGCATACAGACAAACTGTTCGTTTAAAGTTTCACTTTGGCTCCACTACATGTCGCTTACCATCTTAGTTTTGACATCCCATTCAGTTCATGCCCCGACACATCTTGATGAGATTGATTGATGTTGAGAGATCAATTTCGTTTCGTGCAAGGAGATAAAGGTTTGGTCTGTTATGTGATAGAAATGACCCGTGGGGGGGGGGGGTTCTGTGGTGATCGGAGGGAGTATATTGTACGTTCATAAGCGAAATAAACGTACTGTACCCACCCTAGTACTCTTTCAATCGATCTCCGGACCCCGAGATGAAATCGAGAGAGAATGAGTGGGTGCATGTGTGATACCCAAGGCGGATTCAAAATTTTGAACCGGTGATCAAAACATTGGCAAATCATATATAAAGGGTATTCAATGTTTGTTTCACTTTTGAACGTACAATATACTCCCTCCGATCCTTTCTAGTTTACATATAAGTTTTATGTGTAGTCAAAGTATCTCTACTTTGATCAAACTTACAGAAAAAAGTATCAACATTCAACAACGCCCAATCAATATTGTTAGATTCGAACGTACTCTTAGATTTGTATTCAAACAGAGATGGTTTCCAATTTGTTTTCAAACACGTGAATGTGCTTGTTCTCGCGCATGCTCTTCCTACTAGGATTTTGCCACGTATAGCCAGTCCAATAGTAACTTTTTAAGCTCCCTGTCCAATAGTACTAGTGGAGTACAGTCAACATCTGCAGTAGAGTATGCAGTGCTCATAGTACTAGTACTAGTAGTGGAAGGAGGACGGGGCGTCGACTCGTTGGCTGGGCAGCTGGGGTTGCTTCCAGCCCACCCTAGTCCAAGTCTCGGCTCGGACGCGCGGTGCTCACGGAGTTTCTCCTATAAAAATGCCAACGAGGGTTAGCCCTTGGGTTGGTCTCATTTTTAGTACTAGTAGTGGAAGTGGATCCTCTGACGTAGGTATCCCTGCCTTACCCTGCCTTTCGGTCACTGGCTGGCGGGTCCCATGCTTGCTAGGCCCCACATGTCAGTTACTCAATGGCAGGTTCGGCCACTATCGGTGTCAAACTCGGCAGATCTCGGGTAGGGGGTCCCGAACTGTGCGTCTAAGGATCAAAGGTAACAAGGAGGCAAGGGACACGATGTTTACCCAGGTTCGGGCCCTCTTGATGGAGGTAATACCCTACTTCCTGCTTGATTGACTATGATGAGTATATGGATTACAAGAGTTGATCTACCTCGAGATCGTAATGGCTAAATCCTAGATGTCTAGCTTGTATGATTGTTGTCTTGCCCTACGGACTAAACCCTCCGGTTTATATAGGCACCAGAGGGATCTAGGGTTGTACAAAGTCAGTTACAGAGAAATAAAAGCATATGATCTGTACGCCAAGCTTGCCATCCACGCAAAGGAGAGTCCCATCCGGACACGGGAAAACGTCTTCTATCTTGTATCATCACGGCCCATCAGTTCGGCCCATATCACATAGCCCGGACGCCCGAGGACCCCTTAGTCTAGGATTCCCTCAGTAGCCCCTGAACCAGGCTTCAATGACGATGTATCCGGCATGCAGATTGTCTTCGGCATTGTAGGGCGGGTTCCTTTTCCGAATACATAAAGCAGCATTCCGCATACCAGAGCTGTATCTGGCCCCATTCCACACGTACAACCCTAAGCTGTAACAATACTTAAAATAAGCCACGTCCACGGGCTACTTTTTCGGTGTGACGTTATGTTCTGGCCTTATTATTATTCTGAACCGTTTTACAGCCCCGTTTCATATTTCGAGGCACACCAATGACACGTCTTGTCAAAACAGAGATTGTGTCCCCTTATCACGGGATTCTTATAAATAGAGGGTTTGGGTAATCCAACCGTGCCGCTCACACGCCCCTTGGGAATAGGCGAGATTTAAGGCTTATGAGGGGGCGCTTGATATTCGCTGCCTCTATAAGAGGACAAAGACCCCTCTGTTCATCCCACGCCTTCTTCTTCCTATGCCTTTCAATCCCCCTAGCTCCAGCGCCCAAGCTCCAAACTTTCCTTCCTCCCTAACCTCTCCAGCCATGGCCGGATCTGGCTTTCAGGGAAAATGGATGGCCTCCTTCGTAATGGAGAAGAACATCCAGGACCTGCATGAGGTGAGGTACCTTACGGCGGAGATCAAACACAGGCCCCCAACTCCGGAGCAGATCATCCCCACCCTAGAGCCCGACGAAAGGGTGGTCTTTATCCCTCTCTTCCTCCGAGGGCTCGAATTCGCCCTTCACCCCTTCGTCTGAGGTCTCATGTACTACTACGTGCTGGATTTCCACGATCTACCCCGAATTCCTTTCTCCACATCTCGGCATTTATCGTCGTGTGCGAAGGATTTCTCCGCGGTCCCCACACTTCGGCTTATGGCTCAAGGTTTTCAATGTGAAGCCGAAGGTGGTTGAAGGCCAACACGCCGAGTGCAGTGGTGCCATGGTGAGAAATCTCAACAAGGTTACCTGGCCCAAAGGAAGATTCGTATGATGTGTATTACCGAGAGGGCCCAGAGATACCTCCCCGATAGTGAGAGTGACAAATCCTTATCTTGATCTATGCCAACTCAACAAACACCTTAGGAGATACCTGTAGAGCATCTTTATGATCACCCAGTTATGTTGTGATGTTTGATAGCACACAAGGCATTCCTCCGGTATCCGGGAGTTGCATAATCTCATAGTCGAAGGAATATGTATTTGACATGAAGAAAGAAATAGCAATAAAACTGAACAATCATAATGCTAAGCTAACGGAAGGGTCTTGTCTGTCACATCATTCTCCTAATGATGTGATCCTGTTATCAAATGACAACTCATGTCCATCGTTAGGAAACCTTAAGCATCTTTGATCAACGAGCTAGTCAAGTAGAGGCGCACTAGGGACATGGTGTTTGTTTAGTATTCACACATGTATTTAGGTTTCCGATCAATACAATTCTAGCATGAATAGTAAACCTGTATCATGAATAAGGAAATATAAAATAACAACTTTATTATTGCCTCTAGGGCCTATTTCCTTCACTATGTCTGCGCATGCTACCTCTAGAGCATGCGTTGGTTTTCCCTTGAAGAGGAAAGGGTGATGCAGCAAAGTAGCGTAAGTATTTCCCTCAGTTTTTGAGAACCAAGGTATCAATTCAGTAGGAGGCTACACACAAATCCCTCGTACCTGCACAAACAAATAAGAACCTTGCAACCAACGCGGTAAAGGGGTTGTCAATCCCTTCACCGCCACTTGCAAAAGTGAGATCTGATTGAGATAATAAATATTTTTGGTATTTTTATGATATAGATTGGAAAGTAAAGATTGCAAAATAAAATAGGTCGAAAACTTATATGATGGAAAATAGACCCGGGGGCCATAGATTTCACTAGTGGCTTCTCTCAAGATAGCATAAGTATTACGGTGGGTGAACAAATTACTCTCGAGAATATCTAGGCATGATCATGTATATAGGCATCACGTCCGCGACAAGTAGATCGAAACGATTTTGCATCTACTACTATTACTCCAAACATCGACCGCTATCCAGCATGCATCTAGAGTATTAAGTTCATAAGAACAGAGTAATGCATTAGGCAAGATGACATGATGTAGAGGGATAAACTCAAGCAATATGATATAAACCCCATCTTTTTATCCTCGATGGCAACAATACAATACGTGCCTTGCTGCCCCTGCTGTTACTCGCAAAGGACACCACAAGATTGAACCCAAAGCTAAGCACTTCTCCCATTGCAAGAAAGATCAATCTAGTAGGCCAAACCAAACTGATAATTCGAAGAGACTTGCAAAGATAACAAATCATACATAAAAGAATTCAGATGAGATTCAAATATTGTTCATAGATAATCTTGATCATAAACCCACAATTCATCGGATCTCGACAAACACACCGCAAAAAGAATTACATCGAATAGATCTCCAAGAAGATCGAGGAGAACTTTGTATTGAGATCCAAAGAGAGAGAAGAAGCCATCTAGCTAATAACTATGGACCCAAAGGTCTGTGGTAAACTACTCACACTTCATCGGAGAGGCTATGGTGTTGATGTAGAAGCCCTCCGTGATCGATTCCCCCTCCGGCGGAGCACCGGAAAAGGCCCCAAGATGGGATCTCATGGGTACAGAAGGTTGTGGCGGTGAAAATAGGGTTTCGTGGTGCTCCTGGATGTTTTCAGGGTATATGAGTATATATAGGTGAAGGAAGTCGGTCAGGGGAGCCACAAGGGGCCCACGAGGGTGGGGGGCGTGCCTCCCTGCCTCGTGGCTGCCTCGTTTCTTTCTTGACGTCCACTCCAGGTCTCCTGGATTGTGTTTGTTCCAAAAATAACTCTCCCAAAGGTTTCATTCCGTTTGGAATCTGTTTGATATTCCTTTTCTATGAAACACTGAAATAGGCAAAAAAACAGCAACTTGGGCTGGGCCTCCAGTTAATAGGTTAGTCCCAAAAATAATATAAAGTGTATAATAAATCCCATGAAACATCCAAAACAGATAATATAGTAGCATGGAACAATAAAAAATTATAGATACGTTGGAGACGTATCAAGCATCCCAAGCTTAATTCCTGCTCGTCGTCGAGTAGGCAAATGATAAAAGCAGAATTTTTGATGTGGAATGCTACCTAACATAATTCTCAATGTAATTTTCTTTATTGTGGCATGAATGTTCAGATCCAAAAGATTCAAGATAAAAGTTTAATATTGACGTAAGAGTAATAATACTTCAAGCATACTAACAAAGTAATCATTTCTTATCAAAATAACATAGCCAAAGAAAGCTTATCCCTACAAATTCATATAGTTTGGCCATGCTTCATTTTCGTCACACAAAATGCTCCCATCATGCACAACCCTGGTTTTAGCCAAGCAATTGGTCATACTTTTTAACGCGCTTCAACCTTTTTCAACCCTCACGCAATACATGAGCATAATCCATGTATATAGCACCATGGGTGGAGTAGAGTATGATGATAGGGATTATGTGAGAGAACAAAAGGGAGAAGGTCTCACATTGACGCGGCTAATCAACGGGCTATGGAGATGCCCATCAATTGATGTCAATATGAGGAGTAAGGATTGCCATGCAACGGATGCACTAGAGCTATAAATGTATGAAAGCTCATCAAAAAGAAACTAAGTGGGTGTGCATCCAACTTGCTTGCTCACAAAGACCTAGGGCATTTTAAGGAAGCCCATCATTGGAATATACAAGCCAAGTTCTATAATGAAAAATTCCCACTAGTATATGAAACTGACAACATAGGAGATTCTCTATCATGAAGATCATGGTGCTATTTTGAAGCACAAGTGTGGAAAAAGGATAGTAACATTGTCCCTTCTCTCTTTTTCTCTCATTTTTTTATTTTTTTCTTTTTGGTGGGCTTCTTTGGCCTTTTTTTATTTGGGCTTCTTTGGCCTCATCGCGACTTGTGGGGGAATCATTGCTTCCATCATCCTTTCCTCACATAAGACAATGCTCTACACGACCAATTAGTGTTTGGACAAAAAGTTTTTCCGTCATCCCATTTTGAGGACTTAAAGAAATACCTCGGATAGTACCACAATCTCTTCTACGCACAATAATATGTTGAACTACTTCAACAAGTATATGAAGGAGGAGAAAGAAACAATAGTAACATGGTCCCGGGCATCTAGCATTCTACCCACAATGGTTGGCCATACAATCGCAATTCATAATGGAAAGGAACATATACCTATTTACATAACAAATCCTATGGTAGGTCGCAAATTGGGGGAATTCGTGCCTACTCGGCATTTCACTAAGGCCGCAATTGAACAGACCGAGCAAGTTCAAATTGGCGTAACATGAAACCTATTAGTGCAAAAGCCCCGTGGAGAGCTACAAAAGTCCATAGACCGCCTAATTGACACCAACGAGTAAAATCTCCTTGTGCTTCGGGCCCCCATAGTAGCAACAAAGAGTGTGCTAAACTATTGGCAGGGGTAGAAACTGCTGCGGTTAAGAAATTACAACCTTCCAAATAGGAACTATGTAGAAGCATCCTGCCTTTCCTTAAACCTGATATAATGCTTTTTCCTTGTCCAGAACTAGCTTGTTTCACTAGATGAGGGATAAGCGGGATACCAATTATGTTGGACTGACTTCGAGAACTTTACTTTTTCTATTTTCTAGAAAGGTTTGAACGTGGCACTAAACCCTCGATGTCAACTAAAGAAAATAGTTCAAGACAGTAGAGCACTGAGGTTCAGCATTTCGTTTAGTGAATGCGGAGATAAAGGCAGCTACTATTGATGCAATGCAATTGGACCGCTGGGTAATGCAAGGGAAGAGTGTTCTCATATCCATGCCCCATATTGATTTTTTTATAGAATCAAGCCACTTCTATCGCTTCTCCTAATCTATATCGGGGTTGGCCACTGCTCAAACAAAGGGACCAAACAGAAGAGTCCCCAACCCCGAGTTGGCTCCTCTTCTCAATAATAAAGAGGAGATACAACACTCTAAAGCCAAGATGCACTAATAGCCAATCAAGACACTGAAGCACTAAGCACTAATGGCCAATAGTATAGTATCTTTGTTTGGATGACTTCCCTCCTACCACTGATAAGCTGAGGTTGAAGAGACAGTTGTGGGTACGAGATCCTATGGTGGTAAAGGAGACCTTTCAAATACAATAAATGCTCAATGTACCAGCACAGGGTCAAAGAAGCCTGCTAGGTGCCATAGGATGTGCCGAAATGCCTACCTCTATGGTTTGCGTATAACGTGAATAGCTCATGTCTGTTGTTTAAAAAGAACAAAAGCACGAGGTAGGGGAGGTTCAGCCGTCAGATATCAGATCTCCCATCAATGGCACGCAGGAACCTTCATCAAGCTGCCCCACCAAAATCCTTCCAAAGATATTGACACTGCCTGATGCT